>OZ026498.1:0-1357500 GCA_964019985.1 Aurelia sp. 4 Dawson et al 2005
CCTAAACCCTAACCCTAACCCTAACCCTAACCCTAACCCTAACCCTAACCCTAACCCTAACCCTAACCCTAACCCTAACCCTAACCCTAACCCTAACCCTAACCCTAACCCTAACCCTAACCCTAACCCTAACCCTAACCCTAACCCTAACCCTAACCCTAACCCTAACCCTAACCCTAACCCTAACCCTAACCCTAACCCTAACCCTAACCCTAACCCTAACCCTAACCCTAACCCTAACCCTAACCCTAACCCTAACCCTAACCCTAACCCTAACCCTAACCCTAACCCTAACCCTAACCCTAACCCTAACCCTAACCCTAACCTAACCCTAACCCTAACCCTAACCCTAACCCTAACCCTAACCCTAACCCTAACCCTAACCCTAACCCTAACCCTAACCCTAACCCTAACCCTAACCCTAACCCTAACCCTAACCCTAACCTAACCTAACCCTAACCCTAACCCTAACCCTAACCCTAACCCTAACCCTAACCCTAACCCTAACCCTAACCCTAACCCTAACCCTAACCCTAACCCTAACCCTAACCCTAACCCTAACCCTAACCCTAACCCTAACCCTAACCCTAACCCTAACCCTAACCCTAACCCTAACCCTAACCCTAACCCTAACCCTAACCCTAACCCTAACCCTAACCCTAACCCTAACCCTAACCCTAACCCTAACCCTAACCCTAACCCTAACCCTAACCCTAACCCTAACCCTAACCCTAACCCTAACCCTAACCCTAACCTAACCCTAACCCTAACCCTAACCCTAACCCTAACCCTAACCCTAACCCTAACCCTAACCCTAACCCTAACCCTAACCCTAACCCTAACCCTAACCCTAACCCTAACCCTAACCCTAACCCTAACCCTAACCCTAACCCTAACCCTAACCCTAACCCTAACCCTAACCCTAACCCTAACCCTAACCCTAACCCTAACCCTAACCCTAACCCTAACCCTAACCCTAACCCTAACCCACCTAACCCTAACCCTAACCCTAACCCTAACCCTAACCCTAACCCTAACCCTAACCCTAACCCTAACCCTAACCCTAACCCTAACCCTAACCCTAACCCTAACCCTAACCCTAACCCTAACCCTAACCCTAACCCTAACCCTAACCCTAACCCTAACCCTAACCCTAACCCTAACCCTAACCCTAACCCTAACCCTAACCCTAACCCTAACCCTAACCCTAACCCTAACCCTAACCCTAACCCTAACCCTAACCCTAACCCTAACCCTAACCCTAACCCTAACCCTAACCCTAACCCTAACCCTAACCCTAACCCTAACCCTAACCCTAACCCTAACCCTAACCCTAACCCTAACCCTAACCCTAACCCTAACCCTAACCCTAACCCTAACCCTAACCCTAACCCTAACCCTAACCCTAACCCTAACCCTAACCCTAACCCTAACCCTAACCCTAACCCTAACCCTAACCCTAACCCTAACCCTAACCCTAACCCTAACCCTAACCCTAACCCTAACCCTAACCCTAACCCTAACCCTAACCCTAACCCTAACCCTAACCCTAACCCTAACCCTAACCCTAACCCTAACCCTAACCCTAACCCTAACCCTAACCCTAACCCTAACCCTAACCCTAACCCTAACCCTAACCCTAACCCTAACCCTAACCCTAACCCTAACCCTAACCCTAACCCTAACCCTAACCCTAACCCTAACCCTAACCCTAACCCTAACCCTAACCCTAACCCTAACCCTAACCCTAACCCTAACCCTAACCCTAACCCTAACCCTAACCCTAACCCTAACCCTAACCCTAACCCTAACCCTAACCCTAACCCTAACCCTAACCCTAACCCTAACCCTAACCCTAACCCTAACCCTAACCCTAACCCTAACCCTAACCCTAACCCTAACCCTAACCCTAACCCTAACCCTAACCCTAACCCTAACCCTAACCCTAACCCTAACCCTAACCCTAACCCTAACCCTAACCCTAACCCTAACCCTAACCCTAACCCTAACCCTAACCCTAACCCTAACCCTAACCCTAACCCTAACCCTAACCCTAACCCTAACCCTAACCCTAACCCTAACCCTAACCCTAACCCTAACCCTAACCCTAACCCTAACCCTAACCCTAACCCTAACCCTAACCCTAACCCTAACCCTAACCCTAACCCTAACCCTAACCCTAACCCTAACCCTAACCCTAACCCTAACCCTAACCCTAACCCTAACCCTAACCCTAACCCTAACCCTAACCCTAACCCTAACCCTAACCCTAACCCTAACCCTAACCCTAACCCTAACCCTAACCCTAACCCTAACCCTAACCCTAACCCTAACCCTAACCCTAACCCTAACCCTAACCCTAACCCTAACCCTAACCCTAACCCTAACCCTAACCCTAACCCTAACCCTAACCCTAACCCTAACCCTAACCCTAACCCTAACCCTAACCCTAACCCTAACCCTAACCCTAACCCTAACCCTAACCCTAACCCTAACCCTAACCCTAACCCTAGGGTTAGATGTTTGGGCTAGGGTTAGATGTTTGGGCTAGGATTAGATGTTTGGGCTAGGGTTAGATGTTTGGGCTAGGGTTAGATGTTTGGGCTAGGGTTAGATGTTTGGGCTAGGGTTAGATGTTTGGGCTAGGGTTAGATGTTTGGGCTAGGGTTAGATGTTTGGGCTAGGGTTAGATGTTTGGGCTAGGGTTAGATGTTTGGGCTAGGGTTAGATGTTTGGGCTAGGGTTAGATGTTTGGGCTAGGGTTAGATGTTTGGGCTAGGGTTAGATGTTTGGGCTAGGGTTAGATGTTTGGGCTAGGGTTAGATGTTTGGGCTAGGGTTAGATGTTTGGGCTAGGGTTAGATGTTTGGGCTAGGGTTAGATGTTTGGGCTAGGGTTAGATGTTTGGGCTAGGGTTAGATGTTTGGGCTAGGGTTAGATGTTTGGGCTAGGGTTAGATGTTTGGGCTAGGGTTAGATGTTTGGGCTAGGGTTAGATGTTTGGGCTAGGGTTAGATGTTTGGGCTAGGGTTAGATGTTTGGGCTAGGGTTAGATGTTTGGGCTAGGGTTAGATGTTTGGGCTAGGGTTAGATGTTTGGGCTAGGGTTAGATGTTTGGGCTAGGGTTAGATGTTTGGGCTAGGGTTAGATGTTTGGGCTAGGGTTAGATGTTTGGGCTAGGGTTAGATGTTTGGGCTAGGGTTAGATGTTTGGGCTAGGGTTAGATGTTTGGGCTAGGGTTAGATGTTTGGGCTAGGGTTAGATGTTTGGGCTAGGGTTAGATGTTTGGGCTAGGGTTAGATGTTTGGGCTAGGGTTAGATGTTTGGGCTAGGGTTAGATGTTTGGGCTAGGGTTAGATGTTTGGGCTAGGGTTAGATGTTTGGGCTAGGGTTAGATGTTTGGGCTAGGGTTAGATGTTTGGGCTAGGGTTAGATGTTTGGGCTAGGGTTAGATGTTTGGGCTAGGGTTAGATGTTTGGGCTAGGGTTAGATGTTTGGGCTAGGGTTAGATGTTTGGGCTAGGGTTAGATGTTTGGGCTAGGGTTAGATGTTTGGGCTAGGGTTAGATGTTTGGGCTAGGGTTAGATGTTTGGGCTAGGGTTAGATGTTTGGGCTAGGGTTAGATGTTTGGGCTAGGGTTAGATGTTTGGGCTAGGGTTAGATGTTTGGGCTAGGGTTAGATGTTTGGGCTAGGGTTAGATGTTTGGGCTAGGGTTAGATGTTTGGGCTAGGGTTAGATGTTTGGGCTAGGGTTAGATGTTTGGGCTAGGGTTAGATGTTTGGGCTAGGGTTAGATGTTTGGGCTAGGGTTAGATGTTTGGGCTAGGGTTAGATGTTTGGGCTAGGGTTAGATGTTTGGGCTAGGGTTAGATGTTTGGGCTAGGGTTAGATGTTTGGGCTAGGGTTAGATGTTTGGGCTAGGGTTAGATGTTTGGGCTAGGGTTAGATGTTTGGGCTAGGGTTAGATGTTTGGGCTAGGGTTAGATGTTTGGGCTAGGGTTAGATGTTTGGGCTAGGGTTAGATGTTTGGGCTAGGGTTAGATGTTTGGGCTAGGGTTAGATGTTTGGGCTAGGGTTAGATGTTTGGGCTAGGGTTAGATGTTTGGGCTAGGGTTAGATGTTTGGGCTAGGGTTAGATGTTTGGGCTAGGGTTAGATGTTTGGGCTAGGGTTAGATGTTTGGGCTAGGGTTAGATGTTTGGGCTAGGGTTAGATGTTTGGGCTAGGGTTAGATGTTTGGGCTAGGGTTAGATGTTTGGGCTAGGGTTAGATGTTTGGGCTAGGGTTAGATGTTTGGGCTAGGGTTAGATGTTTGGGCTAGGGTTAGATGTTTGGGCTAGGGTTAGATGTTTGGGCTAGGGTTAGATGTTTGGGCTAGGGTTAGATGTTTGGGCTAGGGTTAGATGTTTGGGCTAGGGTTAGATGTTTGGGCTAGGGTTAGATGTTTGGGCTAGGGTTAGATGTTTGGGCTAGGGTTAGATGTTTGGGCTAGGGTTAGATGTTTGGGCTAGGGTTAGATGTTTGGGCTAGGGTTAGATGTTTGGGCTAGGGTTAGATGTTTGGGCTAGGGTTAGATGTTTGGGCTAGGGTTAGATGTTTGGGCTAGGGTTAGATGTTTGGGCTAGGGTTAGATGTTTGGGCTAGGGTTAGATGTTTGGGCTAGGGTTAGATGTTTGGGCTAGGGTTAGATGTTTGGGCTAGGGTTAGATGTTTGGGCTAGGGTTAGATGTTTGGGCTAGGGTTAGATGTTTGGGCTAGGGTTAGATGTTTGGGCTAGGGTTAGATGTTTGGGCTAGGGTTAGATGTTTGGGCTAGGGTTAGATGTTTGGGCTAGGGTTAGATGTTTGGGCTAGGGTTAGATGTTTGGGCTAGGGTTAGATGTTTGGGCTAGGGTTAGATGTTTGGGCTAGGGTTAGATGTTTGGGCTAGGGTTAGATGTTTGGGCTAGGGTTAGATGTTTGGGCTAGGGTTAGATGTTTGGGCTAGGGTTAGATGTTTGGGCTAGGGTTAGATGTTTGGGCTAGGGTTAGATGTTTGGGCTAGGGTTAGATGTTTGGGCTAGGGTTAGATGTTTGGGCTAGGGTTAGATGTTTGGGCTAGGGTTAGATGTTTGGGCTAGGGTTAGATGTTTGGGCTAGGGTTAGATGTTTGGGCTAGGGTTAGATGTTTGGGCTAGGGTTAGATGTTTGGGCTAGGGTTAGATGTTTGGGCTAGGGTTAGATGTTTGGGCTAGGGTTAGATGTTTGGGCTAGGGTTAGATGTTTGGGCTAGGGTTAGATGTTTGGGCTAGGGTTAGATGTTTGGGCTAGGGTTAGATGTTTGGGCTAGGGTTAGATGTTTGGGCTAGGGTTAGATGTTTGGGCTAGGGTTAGATGTTTGGGCTAGGGTTAGATGTTTGGGCTAGGGTCAGCTTCATCCATTGCTCCTTTCTACATCCTCCCCCTGCCCACCCATTCACCCTCTACCTACTTATGCTCTACATTTCAGTCAAATGGTCTTATAATGGGCATTTCAACATTCTTACTATTTGAGCATGCTCAGACTGACACATGTTTTTTGCTATAGTATAACTATTCATGAACTTTTCAGATAACCATTAATTATCATCAAGATGTGCAAAAACCCTCTACTGAATTGATATTGTAAGTCAAACTTTAATACCCTCTGAACTGTCAGAAATATTGTGACAGTCCATGTGATAATAAAGATATACTAGCAAATAAGACAATTGCATCAAATCTAGTAGAAAATTCTGTTAATTGTAATGAAGATCAATCATTTCAAATGCAAAAACGATCTTCTGAATTGATAGCATCACTCAATATTCAATATCATATGCATTGTGAGAAATACAGTATCATTTCAGGTGATAAAAATCATATATCATCAACAAATACAGTTGCATCAAATCAAGTTTGAAATCCCATTAATTGTCATCAAGA
Source organism: Aurelia sp. 4 Dawson et al 2005 (assembly GCA_964019985.1). Lineage (NCBI taxonomy): Eukaryota > Metazoa > Cnidaria > Scyphozoa > Semaeostomeae > Ulmaridae > Aurelia > Aurelia sp. 4 Dawson et al 2005. The sequence continues at coordinate 5,940 of OZ026498.1, forward strand.
TGAACCTTTTCAGATGAACAAACGATCTACTGAATTGATATCATCAGTCAAAGTTTGATATCACATGAAGTGTCAGAAATATAGCAACATTTCAGGTAATAAAAAATATACCAGGCGAGTCACTAAAAACACCTTGCATTTTAAAAATTTGTGACCCCTCAACATCAAAGCAATGATGTTGACAACTGTCTTATTTTATATCCGATATGTCAAATTAGGTTCAGTAATTTGCGGAGCTTTAATCGGTCATTTCTTCCTATCAAAATGGGAGCTTTTCTGCACAAATTCTATTTCAAAAACCTGCAAAAAATGAGTGAAAAAAGCAACATTTCCCTTTGTTTTTCATCCTAGCAATAATGACCTTTAGATGTGCATGTATATTGCCCGCATGAGAGAATGGAATCCCCCTGAATAAGTGATTCACACTAGGGTGAAGACTTTTCAGCCTGCCAAAACCAAGGCACGTGCTAAAGCGTGCTGAAAGTCATTGCTGTGAGGTAAACACATTAGTGACTTCTACTTGTAATTCTAGCACATTTTTTAGGGCTTCTCAAAGGGATTCATTTTAGAAAATCGCCTACAGAGCCTGAACAGAGTGACTTATTATAGCGAGGAAAATTTCTAAAAATAATTGAACATGTGAGCCATCTAATCAAACATTGCAAAATATCGTTTCCTATGTATTCATGGAGCAGCAGCCTTTCAAACACCAGGCATTTTTGTGACTCACCTGGTACCATCTACTGACACAATGTTGCACTTGTTGCAAATTATGGCACCTTCACTCAGCCCTACACCTTCCCAAGCTCTGCGCCCATGATCTTATGTTATCATTTTCATTGCATTTTCCCTTGTCCAGGAGCTCTCTGCCCTACAGTGTGTCCCAGAAAATTCCCGTTTGGCAGAACCTACAGATTACGACAAAGTGGCAAAATATCCTTACCACAACTTTACATGATGTTGCTCCCTAGATGAACAATTAAAGTTTGCTACTATCCCCATCAAAATCCATTCAGAAATGATGGAGCTATGATGTTCAGAAGAATAAGTTTACCAGATGACTGAAACCAGCAGTCTGCCATTTTGTTTTGCTTTTTTGCAACGATAAACAGCTTCATGGTTGAGCTGAAACAGAAACCTCCAATTTCATAGATCTTGCGAAAGTTTCAATAATCATCAGTGAGTTCAGATATTTGTTACCCCCATGATCCTTCACTGAATGTCAAAATGAAGGCAAGGATCCCAAAATAATAAACAATCAAAAGGTAATGACAAACATATAGTCATGTTTTGTTTACAGGTGTTGTGAGTTAACCAATTATTTAGTTTATTGGTCAGTTCAAAATGAGAAAATGTAGCTCCACAAATATTTTGCCCCTCTCAGTTCATTGTATTCGATAGTAAATCAACAATTGCTTGTAACAAATGACTCATGAAGGAAGAAATCTGTGTAGGAAAGGTGACACATTACACTTGAAATATATTTTTGTCGAGACCTTTGATTTTTTACCACTTTGGAAATTTTATCTTCATTGTTGCATGCCATCAAAGATCATTGGGTAAAAATAGTTGAACTCTTGTGATTATTAGAATTTTCATGAGAGCTATGACATTAGAGGCTGCTATTTCAGTTCATCCATGAAGCTGTTTATGGTTGCAAAATATTAAGATAAAATGGCCGACTGCTGGTTTCAGTCATCAGGTGAATTTGGTCTCCTGAACGTAATACCGGGTGTCCCAGAAAAAACGCAACAGATTTGAATAATTCTAATGGCAGCTGTTTCATACTTATTAGCAAACAATTATTTTTATTGAAATCTGCAACTATTAGAATAAATCTTGATATATTTTCCAGTGTTTTTGGTGACTTGGTTGTAAAGTTAAAAATCAGCAAAGTTCAAAATTGCTTCCAGGTCAAAACCAGAGGTGCTGCATTAGCAATAGTTGATTAAATTGTCAAATTATAAAAAATGACAGGTCTTTGCAATAACCAAAGATCGCTGACAAGCGCTCAAGCACAAAAGTTAATTGAACATGGAGCAGATACTTGTATGAAGATTTCAGTCATGACGAAGTTGCTTTTTCTAAAATGACTAGGCCATTCTTACAGTTACGCTTTCAATTTGAAATGAGCACTGAGTGCTCCGTCGAAACTAGATAACTCGTGAATCATTAAGGGATCTCCTTTATCACTGTCACAGTTTCTTGATCAAATTATGTGCTTGTCTGTAATCCTGTAACGTTTTAGACAATGCCACGCTTGTAATTTTGCATTATGCTTTGCACTAGTTGTGGGAGGTCTGGTTTTGCCATGACAGCAAATTTTGAGTTTGTCAATTTATAACTCTGCAACCAAGTCACCAAAAATTCTGAAAAATATCTCAAAATTTAATCTAATCAATGTAAATTTTGAGAAAAATAATTAATAAAGTTTTAGTTTAAAACAGCTTGTGTTAGAATATCTTAAAGCTGTTGCGTTTTTTTGGGACACCCAGTAGCTCAATCAGTTTTACACGGATTTTCATGGGAAGGGTGGGAAACTTTAATTGAACATCTAGAGAGCAACATCATGAAAAATGTTAGTGAGAAGCCGTTGCTGTTTTGTCGCAATCTTGAGGCAAATGGGGCACAATTTTTCTGGGACACCCTGTATATATTTAAACTCTCTCCCTCCCGGCCAATGTGTGCATCCAAATATTAATGATACTAATTTCTCACCTCTTTACAAGTGCTTCCCATCCTGTCCCTAGTTGGGACTTGATCAGCAACTCCCTGGAAAGACAAACACACACCAGTTGTCAAACATAGCGCAAATAGTGCAAAGAGTGCAGAATATTTGGAAAACTCTTTAATCTTCCCAAATACTTCTTTAGAATTTCCAAAACTTCTCTCGCTTCATTGCCTAATGTCTCTCCTACATATCTGAATGCGAATTGACCTTGTCCTAACCCAACTAGAACACTCAGACAACTTTCCGGCTTGCAATTGCCCAAATCCCACTCAATTCTCTGTTCTCAGCACTGTGTGCAAACTCTCCCGTATCTCCACCAAATCCACTCTTCCTGTCCAAATAATTTTCCCTTCCTACAGTGTCCACTTGTTGCAAATTATACCACTTTCATTCAGCCCTACACCTTCCCAAGCTCTGCACCTATGATTCTTTATCACCGATGCCACTTTATTTTTCCCTCGTCCAAGAGCTGTCCACCCTATATATTTAAACTCTCTCCCTCCTGGCCAATGTGTGCATCTTAATATCAATAATACTTATTTCTCAATATATTGAAAGGCTTAATAACTCAATGGAATGGTCCCACGTGCAACTGTAATGCCTGTCTTTTATTGTAAATACTGTATAAACAACCTTGAAAATAATTTGTAGCTTAAATTCTTTGTTATTAATTATGTCCATCGATTTTGGCTAGTTTGCATGTACATATGTATATAGCTGACTGGAAAACGTAATGAAAATAAAAATTGATGTAAAATAAAATCACAACAACAACAAAAGCAACTCACCTCTTTACAAGTGCTTCTCCATCCTGTTGCTACTTGCTACTTGATCAGCAACTCCCTGCAAGGACAAACACACACCAGTTGTCAGACTTAGCACAAATTTGCAGAATCATGCAAAAATAGTGCAGAATGCTGGGAAAACTCTTTTATCTTCCCAAATACCTCCTCAAAATTTCCAAAACTTCTCGCACTTCCTTTCATAAAATTCACTCAAAATAACATCACTAGATCACAATAAGTTTGAGAGCTTGTAACTCAGTGAATTTTCAGCCGATTTGCACAATTTTAATCTCTAACATTATTTCATAATCTTAGGAACAGGGTTATCTTTCCATGAGCCTGTTCATGTTGTCCTTATTTTCAATATTTTATCAAACGTCAAGCACTTTCTTACCCTGTAAGAGACACCCTTTAAAAAAAAAAGAAAATCATGGGCCAATAAATGACATGATTTAGTCAATTAAAGTATCTAAAATTTTCTGCTTGCTTCGCTCGCACTTCCATACGTGCGTCACTGTACCATCTTTGTACTGCCTGGCCTGCTATCATGTCCACGCAAGGCACGCAACTTCATTAGTTTCTTTGAATCCAACTTAGACCCCCGTTAATTTGATATATGTATGAGTCTATTTGGTACAGAACATAAAATCAAGTTAATCACATCTCACAAAATTTTCTCGACCAGCACCAAATCATTTTGCAGTAATGCTGAGAAGAACCATTTCTAATTTTGTACTTGATATGTTGGGTTGCTTGTAATTGCATAAGAATTCTTCTTTTACTTTCATAGTAACTTGCTATAATGAGCATGAATTCTTGATCCAAATTTAACAAAACGTCCCACCTATTTTGTGTTCAATGTAGTCATGTTTATGATGCAAAATATGACTGAAACGGGTGTTTCCTTTGTTTTCCGAGCATCTCAAGGGCATGGCCCCCAAAATTTTTCCGCTGCCATGCCCCCAGACCCCCATATCTACTTGATGCGCTCTCACTTTGCCCCCCCCCAAACCAGGGACCTGGCTATGCCACTGGTCATTAGCTACTTGCTATTTAAAACAGTTAAGCATTTTCCTCTGTTTGCCAAATATGGGTATACCAAAGATGCAGTCAAACAAAAAGGTACTGAGGTGCAGTTCAGCGGTTGTACTGTATCATAGGAAGTAGGCAGATACACAGCTGGTTTTAGTAGCTTGCTGCTCCAACAACACTGGCACCCTATCACTTAGGATCACAGCATAGGGTTGTTCCCACCGGTGGATGAAAATTCACCTTTTCTCAAAAATTTACTAACCTTTGTCTATTATGGATTAAACCTGTTTATGCATAGAAGATTACCTTCCGTTTGTGTAAAATCTTCGTAAAAACAAAGGCTTGAATGTACTACAGGGTGTCCCAGAAAATTTGTGCCCCGTTTGCCTGAAGACCACGACAAAGCAGCAAAAGGTCGTCGCCATATTTTGGCATGATGTTGCTCGCAAGATGTTAAATTAAAGTTTGCTTCCATCCCCGTAAAAATCCGTTAAGAAATGATGGAGCTATGACGTTCAGAAGACCAAATTTCTCTGATGACTGAAACCAGCGGTCGGCCATTTTGTATTACTATTTTGCAACGCTAAGCAGCTTCATGGATGAGCTGAAACAGTAACCTCCAATCTCATAGCTCTCGCGAAAGTTTCAATAATCATCAGAGACTTCAGCTATTTCTTACCCTCGATCCTTTATTGAATGTCAAAACGAAGACGAGGATCCCATGATAAAATAAACAATCGAAAGGCAATGACAAAAATATAGTCACATTTTGTTTACAGGTGTGGTGCGTGCAGCAATTATTTAGTTTATCTATCAGTTCAAAATGAGACAATACAGCTCCAAAAATCTTTTGTCCTTCTCGTTTCTTTTAGTTCATTGTCTTCGGTAGTAAATCAAAAATTGCTTGTAACAAATGAAGGGAGAAATCTGAGTAGGGATACGCTAGGGATGGCAACAAATTAAATATGAAATATATTTTTGTCGAAGCTTTTGATTTTTTATTACTTTGGGAATTCTGATCTTCACTTTTGCATTCTATCAAAGATCGTGGGGTAAAAAATAGTCTAACTCTCTGATGATTATTGGAAGTTTGATGAGAGCTATGACATTAAAGGCTGCTATTTCAGTTCATCCATGAAGCTGTTTATCTTTGCAAAATAGTAAGATAAAATGGCCGACCACTGGTTTCAGTCAACAGGCAGATTTGGTCTTCTGAAAGTCATAGCTCCATCATTTTTCGACGGATTTTCATGGGAACGGTAGCAAACTTTAATTGAACATCTGAAGAGCAACATCATGGAAAGGTTAGCGATAATCTTTTGCTGTTTTCTCGCAATCTTCAGGCAAACGGGGCACAATTTTTCTGGGACACCCTGTATAAGTTTATACACCAAGTGAGTCAAAAAAATGTGAGGCGTTTGACGGACTGTGGTGTTGCATTGAGCCGCTCGATTATCATAACCTAAATTTTTCTGTGCAGCCAAGAGCCTAACTTAGATCATTTCTGACCAGCAGAGCATGAAGTTTATGAGGATTTGCAATTATTTCGTTTCGGTCTAGCCAAGTTAAAGCGACATTGACTGCATTCTCCAAAACCCTGACGAGATTAGGCATAGTTTTGGAAAAATATGAAAGAGTATTATCATCAGTATAATTATGAAGGGTTGCCTGCTTTATAAAGAGAAAGAGGTCATTCATGAAGAAGTTAAATAAAATTGGACAAAGTACAGAACCCTGTGGAACTCCTGATACAACATTTTTAAAGGAACTATTTGAATTATTTATCTGGACACACTGTTTTCGACATTTTAAATAGGAATAAATAAGAACTAACGCTTTTTCATAAAAACCATATGCATGTAATTTTGCTATGACTAGATCATTTGGAATGCAGCAATGCTTTTCCCATGTGTAACAAACATCATCAACATCATCAAAGATATTAGCTACCCAGAAAGGGGTATCATCTAATACCTGCTTGAAACTTTCTTCGTCAAATGTATTCTAAACCCTGACATGCTTGAACTGTGCTTTCGGGTACCGGGTGTCCCAAAAAAAGGTAACAGATTTGATCAAGGCTAGTGTCAAGAATTGAGCTCAAATCAATCTGAAATCATTTTTGAACTATTCCTTGATAGTTTACTTGAAGAAAGATACCTTGTTTGGTGATATTAGAACATTGAGAGAAGATATTTTTATCTTGAAAGCACAGATTTGCCTCCATCTCGAAACCAGAGCTTTTAGGTTTTGGCCTAAGCTACAAACGCGCTGTTTAGGGGAATCTCCTCAAGGACATACATAGAGTAGAAATTCTGAACAAGGACCAGTGTGCTTAGGTACAAATTTGAATGGAAATGTAAAAATTAAAGAATGACAAACTTATGAATGAATATAATCACCAAGGAATATCTTTCTCCAGTCAAGATTAATTTACAGAATAGAAACAATTTAAGCACGAGTGAGCACTTTCAAGGATCTTATCCTTGTTAATTTCTATCCTTTGGGTATACGCGATTGCTTGTTTTGTAATAATTCCAATGATAACAAAAATGCAGTTTATTCTAACAAGGAAGATTTTTTCACACCTAAGGGAATTATTTCGCTGATGAATAACTTTTATTCGGCAGGTGTAATTCAAAGGTTTCTTGAATGAACGGAGATGTCTCTTTGGGAAAAAAATTCGTGTATTTGATTTCAAGTTCGATTTGGATTTCCATCAAGAATTTTTCCAGAGCACGAGGCTTCTTGCTTGTACTTCACTCTGATTCAGGAGATTCCACAACAAGTGCGTCAACAACTTACGCCAAAACCCAAAAGCTCTGGTTTAGGGGTGGAGGCAAATCTTGACTTTCATGATAAAAATTTCTTCTTTCAATGCTCCAATATCAGCAAACAAGGTGTCTATCTTCAAGTTGTCTATCGAGGAATAGTTTAAAGATTATTTCCGATCGATTCAAGCTAAATCCTTAGCGCTAGCCATGATCAAATCTGTTACCTTTTTTCTGGGACACCCAGTACTTTCTCTTGACATTTAAAGTGCAAAATATTAGTTTGTGATCAGATATCCCAGGCTCAAAAACTCCATGCTTATAAATTTTACTATCATCTTTTACCATTATCAAATCAATCAATGTTTTGGTAGTGTCCGATATACGCGTTGGCTCTTTTATCAGCTATTACACTTAAAGCAGACTTGACAGGGCTGATCATTTGCACAAATATAAATTTCTGCTTCAGGGCACCTTCAAGAGCCTTTGTTAAGAATTCTTGATCCACACGACTTTAAATTCTTGTAAGTCAGAATAATTAAGGAACTACAGTAACAATCGTTCAAAATTAATTCTTAAAAAACTTGAGAATTCTTAGGCAGTAAGCCATGTTGTTGTGTACAGGGTCTGAATTCAGAATTCAATTTAAGCTTGGAAATTCCTTAGTAATTTGGTGGCTTATTTTACCTAAATCTGGTGTAGTGATGCAAACAACCAATCAGCTTCTTGTCATGAACAACCTCATATAAATCCTCAGCAAACCACCTTTATCTGCGTGAGCGCGGCTCACAGGCACAAATTTCATGTTCCGATTATCTGCAGGCACGTTTTCTGAATTGAATGTTTCGTAAATCTTTATTGCTTTACAATTACGATCTTGGGTAAATCTTCGTTGTAAAGATTGAAATGTCAAACGAAAAAGTGTTTCAAAGGTGAATCTTTTAGTGAATCTTTACTACCCAGATGACAGGACTCATTATCTTTTATGGATTAAGTTCCGAATTGCATACATAGCATGTTCTTGACAGTGAGCTGAGAATTTGCCTTAGATCTTTAGTAAGAAAATCACAGTGAATTGTTGCACTTCTCAGCAAAATGATATCGGCAGCCTAGCACTGATAAAGACATTCCTGAGTATTGCTTTAAAACATTATGTTGATGTAGAAATGATCATTCAAAGAACATGTGTAGCTACAGCTGCTGCGACAATATCAGTTGAAGCAGTCATTGAATCCAGTATCTAAATTTATGAAAAACGGAGACTCTTTTCAGAGGAAAGAGTAGAGCTCAACATGATGATTTCTGAAAATGGCCCAAAATTTGAACGTGCAAAATGCCTTCCTGAAGCGAGCATGTCAAAGTATTGCAGTAGCACGAAGGGTCCTTCTGGTACTGTGTGCAAAGATCACAAATCATAGAAAGAGTTCACTGCGAAAAAGTCATCAGTCGTAACATAAACAAACGCACAACCAAAACTGCCATTCATGTGATGACTGTTGCTTAATCGTCAGAATACTAGCATCAAAAATGATCAAATAAAGGACAAATTAACATCGTAAAATCATCAATGATGTGGAATTTATGTTGAGCTTGTTTAACTTTCAAAAAATGATAAAGTTTGATGAGAATGATGAAATCACATTTAAACACGGAGTATGAAATAACTGAATGTTTGGAGTACTCATTCCAACATCAAAATATTGAAACTGCATCGATTGCAGACTAGGGCAAAGAAGCTAATAGTGAATGCCAAGTATGAGCACGGATTGACTTGTAAATGGATCACTTTTAAGTCTTTGATCTCCTTTGACCGAGGAGGTATGACAAAGAATCTTTCATTAACTCTCTGCCGAAAATATTCAGCATAAGTTCTAGGAACGGTCTAAGATTTCAAAGTATAGAACCAGAAATCAGGGAGATTTGTAAATTCCTATAGTTAGGTTAGCATATGCTAAGCAAAGTTTCTACTTCTCTGGTGAAAAAAAAATCAATCGCTCGTTTCAGAAGAGGTCTCAGAGAGTTTCTTTTGAACCTTTCAAGTGCATGACCAAAACACAGCCCTTTGGTATGTTAACCCTATTTAATTTATGTACATATTATTATCAGACAATGGGATTTTCCAGCCAAAATGTATTGGTAGGCATTCGAGATCTTTGATCCTGTAAATGAAAAAGGCTGCAAAAGCTAAGGTCGTAGGAATGAAGATTTAAACTCACATGTACTCGTGGAAGCTACCAGAATCCATCAAAAATGCAATGTCTTTTGATGTGATATAAGTCAAAATTTCAAAATTTTCATGAAAAGATGACTCTCATTAGTCGTAGTCCTTTACTTCCGTTGATAGCAAATTTTCCAAAAATATGACTTTTTAAGGGTGTGGTCACGATCGAAAGGGTGTGGTCATGAAATATTTTCCTGGGGGCAAGCCCCCACACACCTGTTTTTGCTTGCTTCGCTCTCACTTCGTTTCAGCACCCTGAATATGAATTTCGTTCCGACAGGCCTGAATTAATTTGCTAGTTTTCCACGCTCAAAACAAACATTGTGCATAAATGTTTGATAAAATGAAAATCAGAAATCATTTTCAAAAAGGAATTAAATATGGAAGAAGTATTTCTTTGGACAGATAAAATACAATTTTTTCCACCACTGTGAAACCATCACTTTGCTTTACCATTCAGTAGTAGAGAATCTGGTATGGATAATAAGGTTTAATATTTCCAATGAAAAATGAAAGGTAGCCTTCCGGCGACTCATGGAAAGCTGTTTATTCTATTGCAGCAAAGAGTCTAGATTGAGCTATTTGTATACACTTTTCATACGATACATTGGATACAGTGGCATCCACTATTCCATAATTATGACTTTTTGCACTTTCCCCGCACAATTAACCCTAATCCATATGGGCTTTTTTTGAGCTACCATTTATGGGGGGTTCTTTCCACCCCCCCCCCCTCTAAAAACTGCCTTAGCCTGATCAGAATTCAATGCAACTTGGCACCATTATAGATCAGGTAATTTCTAGCTTGTAGCGTAATTTGGGTGTGGCTGCCACACCTTATGACGTCATAGTGACGTCATGAAGTTTAAAATCAGTGAAAATCAGGTTTCCAAGTTAAATTTGAATTCAGAGAAGGTTTTCCATGGAAATTTGGTAGTTTTTGGTTCAACTTAGCCACAAATTTGATATGAAGATATCATTTCATTGAAATTAATGAATTTGGAGTGATATTTTGGCAGAAATTAGCCAATCTGAATGACGTCATTAATGCATTGAATTTGTTCTCTGTAGAAATAGACAAAAAGAAGCTGCAAAGTGGTAATACTCCATTACAAACGTATCATTGGAGTGTTTTCAATCGAAAAATTTCGAAAATATTCAAAAAGCTTGCTAATTAGCTCAAAATGGCGGCCAAAATGACGTCATCATCAAAACATGCTGACATCATCAAATTCCAGAAATTCCGGTATCAAATTAAAGCTCTTTGTTTACTGATTCATTTGGTGTATAATACTTTATAATTGGATCAAATATTTCCATTCAAATCAACAAAAACAATGATTTTTCTGCTACCTGCTTCCAAATATGGGCATGTCATGTGAGCTGTGAGCTCTATTGTTTAAAAATTTTTTGATCAAAATGTGGCGAACAGATAATTAGTAAAAGTCAGAGGGGTTTGGGGGACATAAGTGATGTCTTTTAAACACACGGCAAGAAAAACCTCGAGGGGGGGTGGAAAACACCCCCCCCCCATGCGGATTAGGGTTAAAGCTTAGAATATGACATTCCGCGATAGACTCAACAAAATAAAAATCCTACTTTGTGTAAGTAAATACTAACAATAAATTTCAAGAATCTAAAAAAATCCATAAAGAGATTACAAACAGATAGGTATGGTTGCAGAGCAGTTTTACTGTGTGTGGAGCTTGTTCGATTTCCAATTTGATTGCATACATTTTTCATATGAGATATAGAACAATATAACATTTTTGCTATTTGCAAAAATGCTATTTTCAGCCAGGGTATTGTTCATCCACCGCCTTATTTATTTGTTCTTTTCATGATTCTAGCAAATGAATTCCCTTTATTCTTCATTTCATTCTTGTTTCATTTACGTTAACACGAACCTTCAGTGTTGAAATTGTAGATTTTAGCTGTAGAATTAGAAGTATTAACGTATGCAGATAGAGAATTCTACAAAAGATTCAAATTTAGTGTTCTATTCAGACCTTGGTGGTGCACTTTGTGGCAAATACATTGTTTAATGATGGACATGCTTCAAATCCATTATTTCAATTTCACCTGACTGAAATCAGCCACTTCATTCTGAAATAATGATGGATTTTCTCAAGAGAACACCTTCAAGAAACCTTCAAAATTTGCCTTTAATCATGAGCCAATTTCTCCATCCTCTTGGGAGGATGACTTTGCATGAAATAATATCAGGTATGTAGGAAGCATCTCAAACTTGGGCACTTTTTTCCTTAAAAACGGGGCCATTTCTGAAAAAAGGGCACTTCTTTGCTTACTGCAAAATCTTGGGGGTACATGCCCCCAGTGCCCCCTCCCCCCGCTTCCTACGTCTATGAATAATGTTGCTGTGTTCTAAGGGATGACACATTAGTCACATCCTAAAGGGGCCAAATGTACTATGCTAGTCATTGTAAAGCCAAAAATGTGGTGTGATTTGGGCCTGTTTTCAAAGGCTTCTGTAAGCGGCTTGCTTGGCAAATTCCTTGAAATTTAAAAACAGAAAATAGCCAATCTTAATTATGTAAGTTTATAATCTATTTTAACATGCTCATTAGTGCCAATTGCCTTGAAATCCAGGGAGTGCTGCTCTTAAAAAACAAGATTTTTCCTATTCAGCTGGTATTATATTTCCACCATTTGCAAAATGTTATAAGCAATCTTTCATTGAGATTTCTAGCATTAGAAACCAAAGCATTCCTCATCAGAAATGTTGTGAGCAGTATTTATCTCTAAGGCTCACATAGTAGCTGTTCATATGTTGCAATAACATGCGAGACTTGAAGTAGTTAAGTTCGCGGCTGTGTTCTGCATGTTTGCTTTTTTGGCTTATGGACGGAACTATGAATCCATCGTTGAACCTAGATAACTGAATGTCTCGAGGGTGCACAAAACATTTTCGAGCAGTTGTTCGAAATATGTGTCATTCTACTCATCCCAACTGAATTTGACTTTCTCAAAAATTCTATGAGGGGAATGCCAAATTAGCCCACCGCCCCCCCCCCTCAGAACTTCAAATTGACCAGAAGAAAGTAAATTGGCTCTCTCTCTCCCTCTCTTAAATATGAATTAATGTGAAAAGTCAATATTGGGGTTGTACTTGAATTATTGTATATACATTTGATGACTTCAACATTTTCTCGTTTTTGGCCAAAAACAGTAGTCTTAGAAGTTTGACTGTAAAATCTCATTGGAGAGAAATCTTTCTGTGCTTCTGGTAAGTTTAATTGAGAATGATGATAATGCAATGATGATGACAATGACGATAATGATGATGTATCTAAAGATACAACTTCATTAAATATACAAATACAGATACAGATACAAATATATACAGGGTGTCCCAGAAAAATTGTGCCCCGTTTGCCTGAAGATTGCGAGAAAACAGCAAAAGATTATCACTAACCTTTTCCATGACGTTGCTCTTCAGATGTTCAATTAAAGTTTGCCACCGTTCCCGTGAAAATCCGTCGAAAAGTGATGGAGCTATGACTTTCAGAAGACCAAATCTGCCTGTTGACTGAAACCAGTGGTCGGCCATTTTATCTCACTATTTTGCAAAGATAAACAGCTTCATGGATGAACTGAAATAGCAGCCTTTAATGTCATAGCTCTCATCAAAGTTCCAATAATCATCAGAGAGTTAGACTATTTTTTACCCCACGATCTTTGATAGAATGCAAAAGTGAAGATCAGAATTCCCAAAGTAATAAAAAATCAAAAGCTTCGACAAAAATATGTTTCACATTTAATTTGTGGCCATCCCTAGCGTATCCCTACTCAGATTTCTCCCTTCATTTGTTACAAGCAATTATTGATTTACTACCGAAGACAATGAACTAAAAGAAGCGAGAAGGGCGAAAGATTTTTGGAGCTGTATTGTCTCATTTGAACTGATAGATAAACTTAATAATTGCTGCACTCACCACACCTGCAAACAAAATGTGACTATATTTTTGTCATTGCCTTTCGATTGTTTATTTTATCATGGGATTCTCCTCTTCGTTTTGACATTCAATAAAGGATCGTGGGGTAAGAAATAGCTGAAGTCTCTGATGATTATTGAAACTTTCGCGAGAGCTATGAGATTGGAGGCTACTGTTTCAGCTCATCCATGAAGCTGATTATCGTTGCAAAAATAGTAATACAAAATGGCCGACCGCTGGTTTCAGTCATCAGAGAAATTTGGTCTTCTTAGCGTCATAGCTCCATCATCTCTTAACGGATTTTTACGGGGATGGAAGCAAACTTTAATTTAACATCTTGCGAGCAACATCATGCCAAAATATGGTGACGACCTTTTGCTGCTTTGTCGTGGTCTTCAGGCAAACGGGGCACAAATTTTCTGGGACACCCTGTATGTATGGAATCTTGGTGACCTCATGCTTTAGGAAAAAATAAATGAAGTGTCTTTCTTGTCTCCTTGACTGATGTTTTGACTGAAATTTCATCAATTTATCTTTTTATTTTGAAGTTTTAAAGGGTTTGACCATAAAACCATTCTCTGAGCAAATTGACATATTTCCAGAAATCAACAAACTATTTGAAAGAAATTTGGACCAAAGAAGCTATATAGATAGTTAAGAAAGTCACAAAAATTGTTAGCCCAAAACAGTTATCTTTGAATAAAAAGCAATCTCAAATTCTCAATGATAAAGTTTGATCAATTGTTTTTCAATTCAAAACTAAAATATCAATCTTTTCATCGCATACTGTTTGAATTAAGGGCTTTGACACTTGCAGACCTAATAGAGTAATTAATAGAGTTGTTTCACTGTTTGTTTTGTTGATAATTGGTAGTTTAGCCTGAAAAACTCCTTTATTCAAGAGAACTTTTGTGATAAGAACGTCCTTGCTTAACATTTGCCAAGACGGAAGGACATCTCAGTATCTCATAGTTACAGTTTCACCCTTGCGGGGGGAGGGGTACATCACTATAGGGTAAAAGGTGGATTTGCGCCAGTTTTGGGTAGTTTTTGGCCTGAAAGTTCTGGTGTTGGGATATACTTTTACTAAAAAATTTCTGTGATTGGGGTATACTTTCACTAGGAATTTTCTGGAATTGGGGTTTACTGTTATACTCAAAATTCTGGTTATGGGTGCTGAATGAAAGTGCAACTGGATAATCCTTCGAGCATAACGTGGTCAGTTTCAGGTGAGCAGATTTCAATTATTTTTTGTGTTAAAAAACGTGCTCAGATCAGAACTTCGTTCCAATGGCCACTTGAGACAAAATTGTTGTTCCCAGCCCTTGATCCCTTATCCCTTTGATGTTGAATTGTTTTTGTTAAACCTCCCCCAAGTAGCTCTATAGAAAGATAGGAATCAAATGTTTTAGCCGTCTTTTGCTCGTGGCCCATGGCTGGAAACCTTCAAATCCTCATTTTCACGGACCAATCAGATGGCGAATAAGCAAGGAGGACAGAAGAAATGTGTGAAAATTTTTCTCAACTTTAACTACCCTCATAAAATGCAACCAGGACAAGAAACTGCTGGAAATTTCCCGAATTTTTTTGAAGGAAACTACTCGCTAGATGTTTGGGTATCCAGATTTGGATGCCGGTTTAAATATCTCATGGTTTCTCGGAGTTATGGTGTTTCCAAAACCGATGAGGCACTCAACCTTAAACAATAGAAATTCTGGGTTAGAGACAATGGCAATAACAATAGTGATTGTTTTAAGAGCGATCCCAGAACAGCAAATACTTACGTTTCCAATTGTTCTTGCTATTGTCCTTACACCGCAGTTTCTTTGGTTCAAGATTCAATGCCCATTCGATTTCTATGTGAACTGAAGAAATTCGCTTCGGTTCGTTCACACATTTCAAGTCATAGGGCAATACTCTTGAGAAATTTCTGTATTATACTACTCTTTACATTCATGGCATAAGTTTTCATGGTTCGAAATTAGTAATGAAATTGAAAGGAGGTTTTCTCAAGAGGTTTTATCACCTGACTTGAAGTGGCGTAAACAAGACTTGGCAAGCCTTGGCCGATGTTGCCTATCAGAAAACGCTATATCTCCAACAAACCGTAAGGTATTTCAGCTGGCATCCAAATCTGGATTCCCAAACATCTGGTGAGTAGATATTTTCAAAAAAATTCAGGAAATTTTCAAGAGTGTTTTTTGTCTTGGTTGCGTTTTATGAAGGTAGGTAAAGTTGAGGGAAATTTTCACGCATTTCTTCTGTCTTCCTCGCTGATTCGCCACCTGATTGGTCCGTGAAAATGAGGCTTTGAAGGTTTCCGGCCATGGGCCACGAGCAAAAATCAGCTAAAACATTTGATTCCTATCTTTTCTATAGAGGGATCCTTCAATGAAAGCATAAAGCAATTATACTTTGGAGCCTGATGATCTGGACAATGGAAGACACTCAAACATCTATTATCCTATTATTGAATCAGACGTCATATATTTGTCATTTTCCCTAAATTCATATCAATAAGTGTTATTTCTTAGAAAAGTAAAAAGTCCCAATTACTTTCATCTTTCTTCAAAATTACAATCATGTCATATTTGACGAGCTTTGATGTAGCCTAAGCCTAAACTTTACGTTCCAAAGCTCTGGCCACAACCAAGCAAGGACATTCCCATCGAGAGAAGTTAGCCAGCTTGTTTTGTTGATCATGGGTATGAACATTTGCATTAGACAATGAAAGCTATTTTTGGTTTGAATTTATACTCCTTCGGAACTCTGGGGGTCTAGGAGGGAGGAAATAGGATTTTTTGAAGTACCTTGAAGCTTGCCTCGCAGCTCATGGGCAATATTTAGTGAACATGTGAGTAAGCTCTGCCTATCATGCTGTGTGCGCTTTAGGGGAATTTAGCTAATGTTTCAGCTAAATTTGCCTGCCCTACTATGCGTGCTGTAGAGAAACTTAGCGAACGTGTTAGCTAGGTTGGCCTGCCTTACTTGTGTGTGCGGGACAGAAAATAGAGAGTTTACGAAACCAAGACCGAAACGGCAACTGCAACTGCAACGCTATGTTGCTTTTGTTTCAGAACTTTAGATTCAAAAGATTTCTTGTTTTTCGTTCGAATTTGCTTCCCTTAGAGACTCTGAAGTTGTCCTTTTCAATTTCACAACTTGGAAACTCCAATTCTGGCGTTCTGTATTGCAGATCTAGGCCTCCAAAGTAAAACCCTGCCTTTCTGAATATTTGTCTTCAAAGAATAAAATATGGTTTTCAGGTATCTCTGAGATATAGGAGGCCTCAATTTGGCCTTTAGGACGATAAATTAAAGGTAGCATACAGAAACAATACTTTCTTTGCAGAATATTAGATGACATTCTGGCTGGCGTTGCCGTCCTGGTTTCGTAAACTCTCTAATTAGCGAACGTGTTAGCTAAGTTGGCCTGCCCTACTTGTATGTGTAGTAAAGAAAATTAGCGATCACGTTAGCTAACTTTGTATGCCTTTGTATGTTCTGACTGACGCGTTGCAGGAAAGATTAGCGAACATGTTAGCTAACAATGTCTGCCCTACAATGAGTACGGTACGGAAGATTGGCTATAATTTCTGACTCTTGTATACGAGAGTCAAAGTTAGCTAGTTTAGCCAAAGCGGTTTCTCCGCATCTGGACAATAAGAAATATTGAATTTGCTACTTCAATCAATCTTGTTCAAAAGGAGATATGATAATTCGCGAGTTGCGAGTTGTCAGTTGCGAGTTGTCAGTTGCGAGTTGTCAGTTGGCTTTTACTTTTATTTTGCGAGTTGCGAGTTGCGAGTTGGTTTCCATCATTTCAATTCAGTCTATTCTTTTGTTCCAATTTTAGATTCTAACCAAAACTTCTTATGAGTTTCTTTTATGAATTTCTGCTTGTCTTGAAGGGAAAGGGTTGTATTTTGGGGCTAAGATTTTAGATCTGGATTTGCTACAGTCACACTCAAGGAATGAGGTAGTAACCTCCGAGGTAAAATCTTAGTCCCAAAATACAACCCTTTTCCCTTCAAGATAAGTAGAAATTCATCAAAGAACCTCATAAGAAATTTACCGAATAAAAGTTAGATGAATATTGGTCCAGACACAGATTCATATTCCAGACTAATATTCAAATCCCAGACTGATATTCAAAATTCTGCTGTTTTAATTTGAAATTATCAAACCAACATTAAAATTTCGATGTTTTTATTCATATAACTCTCATGTACACTGTATTGGCAGACAGAAAGCCAAAAACTGCATTTCAAAACGCATTGGACTTCTCAGAAAAACAGTAAAAAGGACACATGCTCAACTGCAACATCACTTGTAGCGAAACTCTGTCTAACGTTTCAATGAGCAATATTCTAAGAAAAAATTTCGATTTCGAGGTTTCTATTGATATAACCCTCATGTACACTGTATTAGACAGACTTGAAACCAAAAACCGCATTTCAAAACGCTTTGGACTTCTCAGAAAAACGGGAAGTACGACACTCGCCAAACGGTAGCATTACCATAGAGAAACTCTGTCCGGCCTTTCAATGACCAACATGTTAAGAAAAAATTTCAATTTCGAGATTTCTATTGATATAACCCTCATGTACACTGCATTCGGCAGACATAAAGCCAGAAACTGCATTTCAAAACTCTTTGGAGTTCTCAGAAAAACGGGAAATAGGACACATGCTCAACTGTAACATCACCAATAGCGAAACTCTGTCCGGCCGTTCAATGACCAACAATTTAAGTAAAAATTTCAATTTCGAGGAACCATTGATATTACTCTCGTGTACACTGTATCAGGCAGACCTAAACCCAAAAACCGCATTTCAGAACGCTTTGGACTTCTCAGAAAAACGGGAAATAGGACACTCGATGAATGGCAGTATTACCATAGATCAGCTCTGTCCGGCCTTTCAATAACCAACCTTTTCAGAAAAAGTTTCCATTTCGAGGTTCTATTGATATAACTCTCATGTACACTGTATTAGGCAGACCTTAAGCAAAAACTGCATTTCAAAATGCTCTGGACTTCTCAGAAAAACGGGAAATAGGACACTCGCTCTACTGTAAGATCACCAATAGCGAAACTCTGTCCGGTCTTTCAATGGCCATTATTTTAAGAAAAAATTTCAATTTCGAGGTTCTATTGATATAACTCTCATGTACACTGTATTAAGCAGACCTTGAGCCATAAACTGCATTTCAAAACGCATTGGACTTCTCAGAAAAACAGGAAATAGGACACTTGCTAGACGGTAGCATTACCATAGAGAAACACTGTCCGGCCTTTCAATGACCAACATTTTAAGAAAAAATTTCAATTTCGAGATTTCTATTGATATAACTCTCATGTACACTGTATTAGGCAGACCTTAAGCCAAAAAATGCATTTCAGAACGCTTTGGACTTCTCAGAAAAACGGGAAATAGGACACTCGATGAATGGTAGTATTACCATAGATAAGCTCTGTCCGGCCTTTCAATAACCAACCTTTTCAGAAAAAGTTTCAATTTCGACGTTCTATTGATATAACTCTCATGTGCACTGTATTTGGCAGACCTTAAGCAAAAAAACTGCATTTCAAAACGCTTTGGACTTCTCAGAAAAACGGGAAATAGGACACTTGCTCTACTGTAACATCACCAATAGCGAAACTCTGTCCGGTCGTTCAATGGCCATTATTTTAAGAAAAAATTTCAATTTCGAGGTTCTATTGATATAACTCTCATGTACACTGTATTAAGCAGACCTTGAGCCATAAACCGCATTTCAAAACGCTTTGGACTTCTCAGAAAAACGGGAATTAGGACACTTGCTCAACGGAAACATTACATTACAATAACGAAGATCTGTCCGGTTTTTCAATGTCCAATATTCTAAGAAATGATTTAGTGTCTTTGTCTCTATTCATATAGCTATGATATACACTGTCTTTGGCAGATCTTAATGAGAAAACTGAATTTAAAAAGATTTGGCACTTTCAGATAGTTAGGGCTCTGTAAACCACTGAATCACGAAACTACGAAACGAGATGGCGAAAAAGTAAAGTATAGTATTGTTTTTAACATTTACCGTAGATAGTTATATAGCACCGACTTTGATAAATAGGAAACCTGGAAAATAAGAAGAAAACGTTGTACGAACGTAACATAACTTAATGAGATACTCGAGAACTATCAGCTTATGCCTAGTTAACTGTTTTCTTTATTCTCCTGTAGATAGATATATAGCGGCTACTATAAATAGATTGATTATTATCATTATCATTATCCTATTTGGTAGTCGCTAGGCACCTACTAAATGCAAACGAGTAACTTAATGAGATACTCGAGAACTGTCAGCTTATGCCTAGTTAACTGTTTTCTTTATTCTCCTGTAGATAGATATATAGCAGCTACTATAAATAGATTGATTATTATCATTATCATTATCCTATTTGGTAGTCGCTAGGCACCTACTAAATGCAAACGTTATAAGAATGCCCAAGTTTCCCTATTTCTAAATGTAAAAAGAAACTTGCAGCATTCGCATGGCGTTTACATTTAGTAGAACTCTACTCCTGTATGATTCCCTTTTTTGATTCCGTTGTTTCATCACTACCTTCCTTCATTTAGTGATTCCCTTGTTTAAAGAGACAGACCTGCATAAAAGCAGGAAACAGGGTATTTATAAAGGGGAAATTACACGAACATTACATGATATTCAGCCTACATACGCAACTTGGAAAATAAGAAGGAAACGTTTCCAGAACACAACTTTATACGATACTTGATACGATAGTCCAAAGCGTTTTGAAATGCGGCTTGTGGCTTAAGGTCTGCCTAATACAGTGTACAGGAGGGTTATATCAATAGAAATCTCGAAATTGAAATTTGTTATTAAGATGTCTCTCATTGAAACGCCGGACAATGTTTCGCTACTGGTGATGCTACAGTTGAGCATGTGTCCTATTTCCCGGTTTTCTGAGAAGTCCAAAGCGTTTTGAAATGCACTTTTTGGCTTTGTGTCTGCCTAATACAGTGAACATGAGAGTTATATCAATAGAGCCTCGAAATTGAATTTTTTCTTTAAAATGTCGCTCATTTAAACGCCGGACAGAGTTTCGCTACTGGTGATGTTACAGTTGAGCATGTGTCCTATTTCCCGTTTTTCTGAGAACTCCAAAGAGTTTTGAAATTCAGTTTCTGGCTTTATGTCTGCCGAATGCAGTGTACATGAGGGTTATATCAATAGAAATCTTGAAATTGAAATTTTTTCTTAACATGTTGGTCAGTGAAAGGCCGGACAGAGTTTCTCTATGGTAATGCTACCGTTTGGCGAGTGTCCTACGTCCCGTTTTTCTGAGAAGTCCAAAGCGTTTTGAAATGCGGTTTTTGGTTTCAAGTCTGTCTAATACAGTGTACATGAGGGTTATATCAATAGAAACCTCGAAATTGAAATTTTTTCTTAGAATGTCGCTCATTGAAACGATAGACAGAGTTTCGCTACTAGTGATGTTGCAGTTGAGCATGTGTCCTATTTCCTGTTTTTCTGAGAAGTCCAAAGCGTTTTGAAATGCAGTTGTTGGCTTTATGTCTGCCCAATACAGTGTAAATGAGAGTTATATGAATAAAAACCTCGAAATTGCAATGTTGGTTTGATAATTTCAAATTAAAACTGCAGAATTTTGAATATTAGTCTTGGATGTGAATATTAGTCTGGAATATGGATCTGTGTCTGGACGAATATTCGTCTAACTTTCATTCGGTAAGAAATTTTGGTTAGAATCTAAAATTGGAACAAAGGTTTTGGTATTGGTGCTTGCTATCATTTGGTCACCGACTATAAATAAGATTTCATGCAAAATATGAGTAGGGGCAGAACGGGACTGAGGTGCACCCTTCAGGAACCTTTTACTTTGATACGTTACGTATGTCTTCTTTGTACCTTTAGAGAGAATTTGGAGATCTCAGATCAGAAATGGGGTTTTTTCCACTTGTATGGGGTATGCTAAGTGTTTGGGGGGGCTTAGTATGGATCTTGCCTGAACAGGAAATGCCTAAAGTGAGTCTAAAATGCTGTAAAGTTTGCTAGATTAGGTTCTTCCTAAGTACCTTGAAGGCCCCTTGAACAGACAAAAGTATTATGGACATTTCTTCGTTTAGAGAAGTAAAAATTCATTTAAGAAACTCATAACAAACTTTGGCTAGAATCTAAAATTAGAACAAAAGTAATAGAATGAATTGATATGATGGAAAACCAACTCGCAACTCGCAACTCGCAACTCTCAAAATATGAGTAAAAACCAACTCGCAACTGACAACTCGCAGAATATATTCCCTCGTTCAAAAGATACATCCAGCAAGCTGGCGCAAGCGGTGCAAAATTATTACTGGTAATGAATAATAAAGAATAAAAGTCAACCAATGTTCCATACCTTTTGCCTCTGGCTTAGCAAAATTCGAGGTGCCAGGGCCAAGGTTTGTTGTGATCAATGAAAGCATCGTGCTGAAGTTTTCACTTGCATTCTCCCCACAGTTGGTTTGATCTTCTGGAAGCAAAATGCTCAGGAGAAACTGCGCAAAATCATCCTGTGTAGACGTCTGAAAGCCAAACTCTTCTTTCGTTGCAATCCATAGTTGGTGGGTAGAGCGCTTTATGTTAAAAATTCAGCAGACTTTTGGCTTCGAAAACAGTTTAAACTAATCTGTTTCACATCTTTTCAACTACAACTATTCAACAAACGACGAAAAAACGAGCAACACAAACAGGAAGACTTTTCTGGTAAACACCTCGTGCTGCATACAACAACAACAGCGTTCAATCGTCCAATCATAGGTCATTAAAAAGTTTCTATTGTCTCTTCGTACGGGGGTAACACAAAAGTTGAGATGATCTTTGATGAATGACGATTAGAATGAAATTCTAATCGGAGTTAAAGCAACGAACATGCTTTGTATTGTTCTTGTTACAGATTTACAAATCTGGCAATTTAGACTACCTTTGTTTTAACTCTCTAGAGATGCAGCGTTTTTCATCATCTGCGTGTTCATTGATGGTCGTGCATGCTGCATGGTTTCTTCCATGCAGTATAAAACCGAGTTTGGAATGAGAATTTAGTAAATTTTGCACACTCGTGATGAGTGGTTGCAAATCAAAATCTCCCACCCACCCGCCTCTTTAACATTTTCATGTTGGATCTTCTTTCTTTTGCAGATGCATCTGGAAAGTTTTGTCCAACATGGACGAGGGGATTAGTTTTGAGGGGAAAATGCAGGTTTTCCTTCCATACCCACCTTCGGGAGGGTTTTTTGCTTTTCGGGAGATGAGCTGATTCCCTCAAAGCCCAAATTGCCCTAATGATGAGGAAATGCAACCTTATGTTTGTCTGATGCTTATGAGGAAAGATTTACAAAAAGGTTGAAAATATCTGAAGGGCAGCCAAGCCCCAGCAGCATTGGGCAGTTTTATGGGAGTGTAGCTTTAATTAAATCAAAAATATCTGAAGTCCAAAACATGGTGCTACATTGAACAAAACAACGCGATGAACTCCTAATGAGTTTCTAAATTTCTCAAAAGTAACTTTTGGCAGTCCCTTCGTCATTATATCTGCCACCATGTCTTGAGTAGGACAATAATCAACACCTATTTCTTTCGATGGATAAGCGTAAGGGAAGAATAATCTAGGGGGCGGCCCTACACAAAGCCAATTGTTTGCCGGCATGTTTGCCCGACTTTGGGCAAAAATTTGCCCTAAGTTGTGGGGCTACCGCCCCCGGCCCCCCGCCCCCCCCCCCCGCGCCTCGAACGCCTACGCTTCGATGTCACTCTTTCACGAACAAAATGATAAGAAAGATCAATATGTCAAGTTCTGTTATGAGACTTTGGGTTCCTTAAAACCTGTATCGCTCCTTGATCATCCTCATAAATCAAAGTAGGTGAAATCATGCCATTCATCAATCGACGTAGCCATGTAGCTTCTTGTGTTGCAAGACTCAACGACACATATTCAGCTTCAGTAGTAGATTTCGCTACCGTAGCTTGTTTCTTACTTCACCAACTTACAGTAGAGCTCCCAATTTGAAAAAACATAACCAGATGTTGAACAGCGTGAATCGACATTACCTGCGCAATCTGCATCAGCAAAACCAACAATTTTATGATTCTCTCAATCAGAGAATCTCTCAAGTCCATAATTCAATGTTCCTTTCAAGTATCGTAATATTCGCTTAACACCTATCCAATCCAATAATCTTTGCTTGGATTTGACATGTAACGAGATAAAGTTCCAACTGCTGCTGCAATATAAGGTCTCGTAGCAGTTGATGCATACGTCAGACATCCCATTGCTTGTCGATACGTCTGGGTATCAAAGGACTCTTCATCATCTAATAACTTTTGAAACTTTTTACCCGGTTCCATAGTAGTTGAGACAGGCTTGCAATCATCCATCCCAAAACGTTGCAGAAGATTTTCAAAATACTTTGGTTGACTTGTAAACAAAGTCTTTGCTTTCCTATCTCGCTCAATTGACATTCCAAGAACATGATGTGTCTCTCCTTTATCAACCATCTCAAATCTGCGACACAATGATTCCTTCTCTGCATTGAGCATAGAAATATCATTCTATACTGGAATGATATCATTAACATAAACAGCAAGTATAACAAAACTGATCTGTCCATCTGGTCTCTTGATTAGCTTGATGTAAATACAGCCATCGGCATTGCTCTTACGATAACCACTCCATTTCAAATGCTGATCGAGAGTAGAATTCCAACAACGAGCTGATTTTTTGAGCCCATAAATACTCTTGTTTAGCTTGCAAACATAATTTGGTTTATCTGCATCAACATACCCCTCTGGTTGTGTCATGAAAATCTCAGAGTCTATTGATCCATTGAGAAAAGCGGTTTTCACATCCATCTGATGTACTTCAAGATCATGCACATTTGCTAATGCAAGTAATGATCTTATAGCAGAAGATCTTGCAGCAGGTGAGAAAACTTCATCATCATCCATTCCGTTTGTCTGCGAGTAACCTTGAGCGACAACTCTTGCTTTAAAACGATCTAGTGAGCCATCTGAATTACGCTTGACTTTAAAAATCCAGCGTGAACCAACGATGTTCTTTCCTTCAGGTGGTGGTACTAACTCCCAAGTCTCGTTCTTCAATAAAGAAGAATATTCAGAATCCATAGCTTCCTTCCAATGATCCGAGTATTCGCCATTCAAAGCTTCACTGGGAGACTTTGGTTCATCAGATTCTGATGTTGTCATAAAACAATGTTCAACATAATTTGAAATCTCTTCAATCAAACTTCTTGGAGGCTTTCGCTCTCTCTTTGCTCCTATATTTCTGAATTGCTGCATGAATGTCTCTTCATACGTTGCCTTCACAGGATTATCTTCATTTCTTTCTCCCACTGGCTTGATATCATCCTCTTGAGCTTCAGGCAAGTTTTCGATATCAATAGGATGTTCTATTATGCTTTCAATATCAACATCTTCTTCTAGAAAAACGATCTTTGAAACATCATCTGATTTACCTTCTGAATCAGGATAATAGAACTTATCTTCATGGAATAAAATATTTCTGCTTCGAACAAACTTTTTCTTCTTTAGATCATACAATTTACATCCTTTTGTGCCTTCAGGATAACCAATAAAGATTCCTTTGCAAGATTTTGGATCCAACTTTCGACGTTGACCATCTGGAACATGCATGTAACAAACAAATCCAAACACTCGTAGATTAGAAATGTCAGGTTTTCTTCCAAACCAACATTCAAAAGGAGTTTTATCCTTCAATGCTACAGTAGGACTTCGATTATGCAAATAAACTGCTGTGTTAACTGCTTCTGCACAAAACTGTAATGGTAACTTTGCGTGATGAATCATTGATCTTGTTGCTTCAAAGATTTTACGATTCAATCTTTACGAAATTCCATTTTGTAAATAAACTGCTAAATAAACTGCTGTGTTAACTGCTTCTGCCCAAAACTGTAATGGTAACTTTGCATGATGAATCATTGATCTTGTTGCTTCAATGATTTTACGATTCAATCTTTACGAAATTCCATTTTGTAAATAAACTGCTAAATAAACTGCTGTGTTAACTGCTTCTGCCCAAAACTGTAACGGTAACTTTGCATAATGAATCATTGATCTTGTTGCTTCAATGATTTTACGATTCAATCTTTACGAAATTCCATTTTGTAAATAAACTGCTAAATAAACTGCTGTGTTAACTGCTTCTGCCCAAAACTGTAACGGTAACTTTGCATGATGAATCATTGATCTTGTTGCTTCAATGATTTTACGATTCAATCTTTACGAAATTCCATTTTGTAAATAAACTGCTAAATAAACTGCTGTGTTAACTGCTTCTGCCCAAAACTGTAATGGTAACTTTGCATGATGAATCATTGATCTTGTTGCTTCAATGATTTTACGATTCAATCTTTACGAAATTCCATTTTGTAAATAAACTGCTAAATAAACTGCTGTGTTAACTGCTTCTGCACAAAACTGTAATGGTAACTTTGCGTGATGAATCATTGATCTTGTTGCTTCAAAGATTTTACGATTCAATCTTTACGAAATTCCATTTTGTAAATAAACTGCTAAATAAACTGCTGTGTTAACTGCTTCTGCCCAAAACTGTAATGGTAACTTTGCATGATGAATCATTGATCTTGTTGCTTCAATGATTGTACGATTCAATCTTTACGAAATTCCATTTTGTAAATAAACTGCTAAATAAACTGCTGTGTTAACTGCTTCTGCCCAAAACTGTAACGGTAACTTTGCATGATGAATCATTGATCTTGTTGCTTCAATGATTTTACGATTCAATCTTTACGAAATTCCATTTTGTAAATAAACTGCTAAATAAACTGCTGTGTTAACTGCTTCTGCCCAAAACTGTAACGGTAACTTTGCATGATGAATCATTGATCTTGTTGCTTCAATGATTTTACGATTCAATCTTTCCGAAATTCCATTTTGTTGAGGACTGTAAAGATTCGTAAACTGATGAGAAATCCCTTTCTTTGCACAATACTCAGCAAATTTCTTTCAAGTGTATCCCAAGGAAGCATCCAAGGTTATGTGATGATGTTTCACATCTAGTGTCTCAACGTTTTCGTGCGAATGCAATTCTATGCTGAAGTCGCACTTCGATGGAATAGATGTCTGATATGTTTTAAACGTTTTGTTCACTTCTAACGATTATTGAATACTTGCAAAAACACTTTTACTTCAGTTTGACTAGTGTATGAAGTAGATGTTTTCAAGCATACCATATTCTGTCATTAATTCTCACATCTATTGTCTTGAGGTATCCTTGCGTATCCAAATCTCTGTTCAAGTCTCACATCGTTTGAATATTTGTTTGAAATGATTTGAATGTTCTCTTCAATGGTCACATTCATTATATAGTTGTCAACAAAATTTTCTTTCAGTTTATCTAGTGTGTGAAGTAGATGTTTTTTTAAGCATCTCAGATTCTGTGATGATTTCTCACATCTAGCGACTACACGTTTTCTTGCGACTGTAGGGCTCTGTTGAAGTCTCACGTCGATGGAATACATTTTGGAAATGATCTAAACGTTCTCATCAATTGTCAAATTTATTATAAAGTTCACAATCCACTTTTCTTTAAGTTTCACTAGTGTGCGGAGTAGATGTTTTTAAGCATCCCAGATTCTGTGATGATTTCTCACATCTAGTGTCTCAACGCTTTGTTGCGACTGCAAGTCTTTCTTGAAGTCTCACGTCAATGGAAAGGATGTTTGAAATGATTTAAATGTTCTCGTTAATGGTCAAATTTTTCATATAGTTGTCACCAAAGTTTTCTTTCAGTTTATCTAGTGTGTGAAGTAGATGTTTTTGAGCATCCCAGATTCTGTAATGATTTCTAACACCTAGTGACTACACGTTTTCTTTCGACTGCAAAGCACTGTTAAAGTCTCACGTCGATGGAATAGATGTTTGAAATTATTTAAATATTCTCTTCAATTGTCACATTTTTATATAGTTGTGAATACACTTCTGCCTCAGTTTAAAAAGTGTGTGAAGTAGAATGTTCTAGCAGCCTTCTAACTTTTTTGTAGCCTATTAACATTTTTAGTTACCTACGAACTTCTTGAGTAGCAGTGTAACATAGACTTAGACAAAATGACAACGAATCAATTTCGTAGTTTCTATCTTCTTTTATTTTCTATCTTATAACATATACAACAAAAACAAGTAGCAATTAACTGAACACAAAAATATATTCTCTATCAATTAATCAATCGACCATAAATCATCAATTTTAGTCATGAATGGTTTCAGTGATGAAGAGAGTTCAACTAGAAAGGTGATGAATTGTCTTTTCTTTCACTAACTGCAGATAACTTTGCCTTCAAATGAAATATGTCTTTAACCAACGAAGCTTTTTCCATTTCAATTTGTCCAATGTAATGTGAAAGCTCTTCCATTTCCTGTCATAATCGAAATATAAAAGTGTGGACAATTAAGTAAATTATTGTTAGATCCCGAACTTAGTTACAAAGTACAGGGTGCCTCAAAAGAATTGTTCGACGTTTGAT
The DNA here is from genome assembly GCA_964019985.1 of Aurelia sp. 4 Dawson et al 2005. Taxonomy (NCBI): domain Eukaryota; kingdom Metazoa; phylum Cnidaria; class Scyphozoa; order Semaeostomeae; family Ulmaridae; genus Aurelia; species Aurelia sp. 4 Dawson et al 2005. The sequence goes on from OZ026498.1 coordinate 34,017, forward strand.
AAAATACTAAAAAATAACGATACGCTGAAAGGGCACTTGGTCATGTAACGCTTTTTTCTAAGATTTTAACTTGATTTTTGACACCAGAATCTTGCTAATCCGATAAAAATTCATGGAGTTACAAGACTTTGAAGTTCAAGTTTGAGCGAACGCTGAAACCAGAGGACTCGACACGGCAGTTTTGGTAAAGGTCCCATGGGCCATCGTTTCTGTTATTTCCTAATTGTTTTAGGGCAAATCAAATGAGATTTGAACGAGTTTTGATCAGCTAACTTTCAAGTGCATGGACGCTTTAAGGGAACAGTTTCAGTCTCTCGTCGACTATGTTTTGAGTTACTAATACTGAATACATGCGATGGTAAGCAAACTTTGACAATAATTGTAAGGATTAAACTACTTCAGAAGTCCTATTTGGTTTTCCTTCATATCAACGAGAGGTATGACATTGGTTGGCCTTCTTTTACCTCGATCTTCGTGCTTTTCTGCATTACAAGTAATCTGGGGGGGTTCAGCTTTGGCAAGATTTTGATCTTTGAAAGCTCGCAGCTCAACGTATTTTCAACCGATTTGCAAGATTCTGGTCTCTAAAATTATTTCGAAATCTTAGAGACAGGGTTATCTTCACGCGAGCCTATTCATCTTATCAATATTCTTTAATATTTACTCAAACGCCGAACAACTTTTTTGAGACACCCTGTAAATTTTTTGTTTTGATTTCATTTTACATTCTCAGGTTTCCTAAGAAAGTACAGTTCTTAAACAATATCCTACAACGCTTCTTTTCAAATAATTAACAAAACTGAACGTTCATATTATGTAAAACTGAATGAAAGAGAAAAACAAATAACCCACCCTCAGAAACGGATGGCTGCTATTCACTGTGGTACAATTTTCCTGAAACGAGAAGTAAAGAAGGTTGACATCAATTCCTTGGATGTCACAGAAATGTCAATCTCTCAGTGAGTCTTGCGTTCCAAAGTTGCATTAAGACGGATCGCTGCGAAACAAGGAAATCAGGAAACCCATCTGACATACATCGACTATGCATACATGAATTCTAGCATGTGTGCAGACTCTCTTGATTTCTTTTCAGAGAAGTTCCTTTCCTGTAGAGTATACCCATCAGTGACCATTTCCTCGTTCTCAGTTCATGAGCAACCTTTCGTGATTGGTTGACACATATTCCTTTTGTTCCATTAGCATTTCTGCCTTTGTTCCAGTCTACATGTATTTAATTGGCGCTTCCATGGACAGAGCTGGTCAGAGAACCATATCATGTGAGGGTGTTATGACTTCTCTCTCTATAGGACACACTATTGAATCTTACTCGATGACTTGATTCCTCAAGTGTGGGAACCGCATGTGACTCAGAATCAAAGCAAGGATTTGACCGCCGATGTTGAGCTTCCGGACTGGATTTGAGGTTCAAGGATTTGATCGCCGAGTAAAGCAAGGTTAAACTTCTGGATTTTTGTTGATGAAAAAGCTTCATCGTTGTTCGAAGCAATATGCAAACTAGGATATCAAAAGTATTCGGCTCTTAAATTCCACTTCAGCAATCTCTGCAATATAACGTTTTCATGAAATCATAAGATTCGTGGCATCAAGCAAGAAGTTCACTCATCAAAAAGCCAACATAAATACTAAAGTTCTCGAGTGAATTCTCGTTGCTGTTGGAGATGAGTCTGGATATATGAAATATATTTTATTCATAAAATTACATAACCCCAGAACTCGGAAAAAATGCTATGTAAGCATATTTTCGATACTATTCAATGAATACTTGCAACAATGATGCTTGCCTGAGCATAGTTGCTTGATTTCTGAAAATCGTGTAATCTCTGATTCATCTTCATCACATTTGAAATATGGAATCCAACAAGAACATAATCAACTGATGATGGGGAATGAAAATCACTCTGAAATCATAAATATCATGATTAATCAATTTAATATCAAATGAAATAATCGATTAGGCAGTGAAGTCACTGTTCAACTCCTACTCTCAGTACAAATGACCATTGCATTTTGCAAGTTGACCGATTCTTCGAAAACAATAAAAATACAATTCATTTCGCATAAAACTTGCAAATTGTTCAAATGAGAGGAATATTAGTCACTAAGTGTCATTGCAATGGCTATTTTGTTGATTTCGTTTGCATTCCAGGTGAGCTAAAAAAAGTCATCTCACTTTTGAAAGATCAATTTTCATTGCATCAAGAGTATAAAGGGTGTCTCAAAAATTGTTCGACGCTTGATTAAATATTGAAAAATAACGATAACATGAACAGACTCATGGGAAGATACTACGATCGTTCAGAACATTCGGCTTCCCGAACGGCTGTGGCGGCATACACGTTGTTCGGGATACTACCAGCGAAAGTCTTTCAGATTTTCTCCTGAAGAGCCAGATGCCTGTCGAAGCGCTTTGGAGTCTGCGCAGTATCAATCTCAGGGTCATCGTCCTTCTTCCTTCCTTTGTTGATTCGCGCAAGCCCCAAAACGCTTCGCTCGTCCCATTGATCAGCGAGCCAATCAGAGTTAACGTCGTTTCCATTGTGATTCACGAATGGGGGAATTCGCAGTATCCCGAACAACGATGTTCTTTCATTTCTCTCTGTCCTGGGCTGTTGTGATGGCCTCAGACATAGTCAGTCATAGCTTCTCTTTAATAGTATTTGTCATTTTGGTTTTCTGCCGTCCTCTTGATACTTCACCAAATACAATTCCTGTCAGCATGGGAAGATAACCATGTTCCTAAGATTATGAAATAATTTTTGAGACCAGAATCTTGCAAATCGGTTGAAAATTCACATACTTGCGAGCTTTCATAAATCAAGAATATGCGATAGCTGAAATCAGCGACGCCCAGATTACTTGTGATGCAGAAAGCTCGAAGACCGAGGTGAAAGAAACTTATCCAATGTCATAGCTCGTTGACATCAGAGCAAACCAAGTAGGACTTCTAAAGTAATTGTCAAAATTTGCTTAACATAGCGTATGTCCAAAACAGTGGCTCAAAATATAATCGACGAGAGACTGAGTCTGTTTCCTCAAAGCATCCACATGCTTGAAAGTGTTAGGTTATCGAAAACCTTTTCAAATACCATTTGCTTTGCCCTAGAAACGATGGCCTATGGGATTTTTTACTAAAAATGGCATTTCGAGGCCTCTGGTGTCATCATTCGCACAAACTTGAACTTCAAAGGCTTGTAACTCCATGAATTTTTAGCGGATTTGGAAGATTCTTGCGTCAAAAATTGATTTAAAATCTCAGGAAAAGGGTTACTTTTATATATATATTTTATATATACAAAATGCTAGCTGCTGAATATTTATAAAATGCAATGCTTGAAAAAGGCGAAAGCCGAAAGCAACCTATAAGGTGCTAAAAATCGAGATAATTAAGGTGTGCCACGGTAGTCTAACGGTTAACTCTTTCATTTAAAATTGGCTAAATGCTATAGCTAAATTGCTAATTAAGGCCAACAAACAAAAACATTAACATTAAGACGCTTGCCCGTTAAGCATTAAGACGCTTGCCCACTTAACCTGTCGCTTGCCCGGGCAAGCGACAGGTTAAGACGCTTGCCGGAAAGCAGGAGATCCGTGGTTCGAGTCCGGGCTGTGGCGCATTTTAATTCTCTCGATTTTTCCTGATAATTTTAAAAAATGTTTCCGTTTCCACCGACAAAGGAGAAGTCCTGGTTGCTCGCAAGCTGCTGAATATATATATATATATATATATATATATATATATATATATATATATATATATATATATATATATATATATATATATATATATATATATATATATATATATATATATATATTATATTTATATATATATATTTTCTCAAAAGCTCATTTTAAAAGATGCTTTAAAATTAGTATAGATGCTCAAAGAAAAACACTTCTGGTAAACGTTTTCACTTTTACCAGAAGTGTTTTTCTTTGAGCATCTATATATATATAGATATATAAATAGTGTACGGTTAGGAGAGGGCCTAACTACTCAAAGAAACAGGCATCTGTTTGGTCTTTTGCGCTTTTTCTTTTCAGTGCTGACGTTTCGCCCACTAGGGCATCTTCAGAGCAACTGAATGAATTTGACAAGTCAACCTATATTTATAGCGAAAGAATTTAATTAAAAAATATTAATATCCATATAAGGTCCTTCTGGTTCTTCGTAAAACGTTTAAGTTTCATCCTTCCGAGGTTGAGCCTCTTGCTGATGTTGTTGTTGTTGTGTTGTCTTTTGTAATGTCACGCAAGATTGTTTCTTCGGTGTTTTGTGTTCTTTCCTGCTTTTGTTGTTGCAGTTATTCTTGTTGACTTTGTTCTGTTGCAGATTGATTTTGTTGTTGCTGTCATTATTGTTCTTATTATTTTACGTTAGATTGTTTCTTCGATTGATGTTGTTGTTGCTTTTCTTGTTCTCGTTCTCGTTATCGTTGTTATCGATGATATGAAATACTTTGGTTTAGAATAGGGAAGGGTTACTTGATCACGTGTCCAATCAGCATATCATTATTTTTATTATTAACCAAATGTCGAACAATTTTTTGCGACACCATGTAGATAGATTAGGATGAATGTTTGATTGACAACCAATGAAGTATTTATGTGACTGTTCTCGCCTTCTTTTACTGGAAATACAGGCAAATTTAAATTTACAAAAATTCCATGCTCCATAAGTGACTGAAAAGGCTTAACATATTTCGTTAAACCGTAAGGAGTCTCCTCACACACGATACGAAATTTTTGTAAAGTTGAATATACCTATAATTGCAGTGCTCGTAAGAAGCAAGAAACATCACAAAAAATACTTGGTTCTTTGGATTTTAACAAGAATTTGAATTACTCAAATCCTTCAAGTACTCTTGGGCTAATTGGACACATTTCTCTAGTTCACCCTTGATACGTTAGCGTTACCTGGCCAATCCATAATTTCTGCAATGAGTACAGAGATATTTATTCAGTTTTATGATTATCAAGTTCCCCATTAACAAATGATGCCAAAATATCACGGGAACGAGGCTGCATACAACGTACCGTAAAAGCTCTATTAGACCTCTGGTGGGTTATTCAGTTTCGGAAACTCCACATGGGGTCTTATTAGAGGAGACTTATTAGAGAGGGGGGCTTTTTCATGAAGTCAAATGACAAGGAAACATATGATAGCTTTATCAGTTCATTTACTCCATCGTTTGCAGATTCAACATACCATGTTACAAATCAATTACATACACGTGACACGTGACCCGTGACACGTGACCCAAGCCATATCAAATCTAACATGCAAACTTGTTGGAACTATATAAATTGAAAATCATTGTTAGCTTCTGCAATTTGATTTAAGTGGGGGCCTTAAAGAGAGGGACGTTTATTTAGGATTTTGGATGAGGGGAAGGGGCTTATTAGAGAGGGGGACTAAATAGAGCTTTTACAGTTACAATAGGGCACCAAGGGGATAGGTCCTTCTTCCTTTTATGCAGGAGCTGCTAAGTTTACCTGGGTTACCCCTAAAGCTGCCATGCCTGAAGAACCACAACTGATTCTATTCCAAATGTTATGTCATTGGAATATTGGAATGAGTTGGAGGGTTGGTAGTCTTGTCCATTGTGTAAGTCAGTCATTTGGGGCTTATTTTGCAGACAACAACGTTTTCAATTAATCAGTTTGCGAATACTGATAGTAATGAAGTGGTAAATGTGAATTATGTGAATGTGGAAATGAAAGAATATATTTACGGCTTTCGTATTTGTTTGGTGCCATTCCACTTTCAGCCGCTTTAGTCTTGAGTTCTAAGCATCTGCAACCTTTGAAACTTCATGAAGACATTGATTTAGCATATAAATTTCATGTTCAGGATTGTCCTCCTCGACATCAGATGAAATCTGAACGAACAAGAAAATATGAGATGAATCTGACACGTACAGAATGAAAATCAAAGCATTTTGAGCTGACAGCTGCTTGCTTATTTGTTTTAAAAGTTTATGTGCTTTTAAAATCACTGTTCAGTCAGTCAATAAAGTAATGTTTGTTTGTATCCTCCTTGTTTCTCCATGGGCAATAATGCACTGTGTTTGTAGCTAAGAAATTAAGGTTTATTCCCTCGATATTACTGTTTACTTTGTTGCTTTTGTCTTCGGCTGAAGCCTAACCAATGCAATGCTAGGAATAAAATTTAAATGTCTACTGCGCCTCTGAACAGTTGGTTCCTGCACAGCTTTCATCCTCATTTATTTCAAACTTGGTCATAGAGACAGTTTGAAATGAGAATGATGAAAACAACTTTAATTTCCAAGCTACAAACACGGTGCATTATTGCCCATGGTCTCTGTGCAGCATAGCATTTGGTAATTTTTAGGTTAAATGATGCGCTTTCAGTAAAGGAACACAACGTCCACGATTTGCATATTATGTTTTGTGCATGCATGGCAAAGTATAAAATGGCTCCTTCCTTTAAACTAGGCCCAGCGCAGCAAGTAATACATGACGGATAAATCGACCACCCTCCCTCTTTCCTCCAAGAAGGGCATGAAAAACAGAGAAGTAGAGGATAAAGCTTTAAATAAGAACAAAAGCTCTGAGATCCACTATTTTACAGATGTTTTCTTTTCGATTTCATTAGCACCCAACAAGAAGAGCTGCTTATAAACCATATCCAAACTACGGCTTGTGTAAAATGCAGGTCAAACTTTTGCAGGTCACCGCAGCAGGTCACCGCGAGGGCAGAGGGCTCATAGGCTGCACGAAGGAATTCTGTTGTGTATGAGATACTGAGAGCCGCTGGTGTGTTGACGGGTAATGTGTCAAAGTGAAGCGGCCAGATGTGGCTAATGACTAAGCCAAGATGAGAAGGTCTTCAGCACGGGTGGCGGGATTCTTGACCAAATTTCCGATTAAGCTTGCTGCAAGCATTTTCGGAATGAAACCGTGACTGACTAGACTAACTTTCGTGAAAATCATACGCCTGGCCAAATTCCCCATTTAAAGTGCCATGAGATACCACTTTTTGGACAAAATTGCCAATTTTTCGCTTTCCCTCGACCAAATGCTTTCCAAGGGAAATATGCAACTCAAGGTGTGTGTAATAAGACCGCTTTTGTCTTCCCTACTCAAGAGGACTTCATCACCAGCTAATTATTGAGAATTATAGCACCAATTCTCGGCTATTACTAAAATAGGGAATCGGGGAATCGGGGAATCAGGGAATCGGGGAATCGGGGAATCGGGGAATATGGAAACGGTAAGAGATATCGGTATACAGTTTGTGGTATAATAACTAACTGCCAAAGACAAGTCTATTCCCAAAAAATCAAGGGAATCCCCCATGGGATCTAGCCACAATACTCAGTCAAAAGTTCAGTTTCTGAAAGATTACTAAAATGGGGAATATGGAGACTAAAAGCTTTACAGAGGATAGAAGCATATCAATCGATAGCTCTTGGCCTCCAGGTTTCAAAAATTCAACAATCTGACTCATATGTTAAACATGGATTCCACAATCGGGCAACAAAGTCGGGGAATCGGGGAATCGGGGAATATGGAAACTACATAAGCTATGAGAAAATTTTGAACGACAGCATGCAGTTCTCCTTGAAATAAAGTCAATTTCCAAGTTTCGTATTTATATCTTGAATAGTTTAGCCGTAGCAGAGCTCTGAAGTTTGCATTTTTGTAATTTGGGAACATGAAGCTATTCAATTTATTTCTGCGCGGCACGACTTGGTGTCATGTCCTCGCGCAGCTTAGTTGACGGTGTTAGTAGCATCTGTCTTGGGCTATGTTGAACAATGTTCAAGCCATTGAAAACTTCTTTTGTCACTGGCTATTGAAATCTATGCGTTCCTATTGTACATTCATTCAAGCCTGTTGGGGCACTGGTTTCGTCAGTTTCACGGGGGCTACATCGATTCTAAATCAATCGCTTCAATGTTGCATGTACATGAAACCCTAAAGCCTATACTTTGAAAAAAGTTATCGAAACTGAGTGCATTTGGAGTGGAATTCATGCATTCTGAAAATAGGAATCAAGTTAAGAAATTGTGAATATTAAGATACAAAAAGATTGAATGTGTCTGAGGAGCACATACTAAGAAACTTTTATAAGTTAAAAGCAAGTATATTATGCAAACATGTCCACAGGGAGTCTCATAATAATGGGGAAATTCAAAAAAATATACACGTTTTTTTACAAGAAACTGGTTTATAAGAAACTGGTACTAAGATGGCAAAAATTTTAAGAAACTCTAGTACTATGTCTGAGAAGTACTAAGAAACTTTTCAAAGTTAAAAGCATAAATATGATAGCAAATAGATCGTTGAACCTTTATTCTTGAGCAATAATATCTAACCATTGGTGTTTCAACATAGCAGAACGCTGTTTATTCCTCTATGATGTTTTAAATGTCAAGAAACATATCTGCCGCAGCGTTAGCGACTACTGCTAATTCTGCATTCAAAAAATAAGACACCAATTCAGAAACTTTTTAGCTCGACTTTTGGTACTAAAATGGACAAAATTTCATGCGAACTTAAGAAACTTTTAGTACTATGACCTGATCCTAGTTTCTTATAAAAAGAAAACGTGTATTTTCTGGAATAGGAGCTGCGTAGGAAACTGCGGGGCATTCGCAAAGCTTTGAGATAAAAGCTGTGTAAGAAACTGCGAAGGACTCGTGGCGCGAGGAGCTGCTAAAGAACTGCAAAAAATGCTTAGCAAATCCTGGGCCTTGAATAGTGTTAACTGAACCGTTTATTTTGAGGGGCATTTCGCACTCCAAAACGCCAACAAATATCAAAAAGTCTCACACAACTTTTGGCGACAAGCCTTTGTTTTCACGAAAAATCTTCAAAAAACCTCTGAAATCCTATTCTTTCAAAAACTTTCGTACGCTTTCTCGCTTCGATGAGAAAGGTGTTCTGCTAAAAGGTTTTTAATTCAACAAGAGAGTTTTTGTATTTTAATACTCACAATTTCTTAATTTTTTTCCTATTTTCAGAATGCATGAATTCCATTCCAAATGCACTCAGTTTCGATAACTTTAGTTAAAGTATAGGCTTTAAGGTTTCATGTACATGCAACATTGAAGCGATGCATTTAGAATCGATGTAGCCCCCGTGAAACTGACGAAGCCAGTGCCCCAACAGGCTTGAATGAATGTACAATAGGAACGCATAGATTTCAATAGCCATGGACAAAAGAAGTTTTCAATGGCTTGAATATTGTTCAACATAGCCCAAGAGAGATGCTACTAGCACCGTCGACTAAGCTGCGCGAGGACATGACACCAAGTCGTGCCGCGCAGAAATAAATTGAATAGCTTCATGTTCCCAAATTACAAAAATGCAAACTTCAGAGCTCTGCTACGGCTAAACTATTCAAGATATAAATACGAAACTTGGAAATTGACTTTATTTCAAGGAGAACTGCATGCTGTCGTTCAAAATTTTCTCATAGCTTATGTAGTTTCCATATTCCCCGATTCCCCGATTCCCCGACTTTGTTGCCCGATTGTGGAATCCATGTTTAACATATGAGTTAGATTGTTGAATTTTTGAAACCTGGAGGCCAAGAGCTATCGATTGATATGCTTCTATCCTCTGTAAAGCTTTATGCCTCCATATTCCCCATTTTAGTAATCTTTCAGAAACTGAACTTTTGACTGAGTATTGTGGCTAGATCCCATGGGGGATTCCCTTGATTTTTTGGGAATAGACTTGTATTTGGTAGTTAGTTATTATACCACAAACTGCATACCGATATCTCTTACCGTTTCCATATTCCCTGATTCCCCGATTCCCTGATTCCCTATTTTAGTAATAGCTGACGTATACTGATGTCAGTACACTAGCGGCTCGCAGTATCTCATACACAACAGAATTCCTTTGTGCAGCCTATGAGTCCTCGGCCCTCGCGGTGACCTGACGCGGTGACCTGCAAAAGGTTGACCTGCATTTTACACAAGCCATCCAAACTAAGGAAATAAAATTTGATGAAGAAGGGTAGCAAACCTTTTCTTCCATATGATAATACATTGACTCTTGTTCTTCACTTGTCAACTTCTTTCTAATAAAACCTAATGACAGAATTAAAAATCTCTTGCAAAAATGCTTCACAACACTCTGCAAAGCAAGAGTTTACCATCAAGAAAAAACATCACATCTCCCTAACATCAATGACTATTTTCATCCATGGTAAAGATTGTGCTCACATCGCACAACTGGATTTATATAAGTGATTTTATTCCAAAAGAAGAGTGACATTAACAAATGACTTAACAAGCCAGGAATGAAAGCTGAGAAATATTACCTTTTGGTCTCAATAGATACATATTCAAAATTGATTGCATTATAAAAGGCTTGAAAATTAGGTAGGAAAAGAGTTCATCAAATATTGATTACATATTATTCCCCTAGCCAAATGAGATGAAGGTGAGTCCTGTAATTAGAATGTGTCAGATGCTGCAGTGGGTTGGTTTTTTTAAGTTGAAGCGCACTCTTGATCTTGTATTGTCTTGGAAGAGCCTGGTACTAAATGATTAGTAACAGGTCATGTTACCTATTGTTTGAAATGTCATGACTAAAGTGTTCTTAGCTTTAAGAACAGTTTTTGTTTGATTTTTCATTATTGTGAATTATTGATTGTTAATAATTAATAAATTTCAAAATTTTCAGAACTCCCAGAGAAAAGCCATTTTTAATGAACTTCCAGCATCAAAACCTCAAAACAGTTTTGAGACACTGATTGATACAATTATTGGATGACTATGGAATTTTATTTTGACAAATCTAGTTTCAGACTGTCTTTTCACAAAGACCAAAGAGCACGACATTTCATGCGAACAATGGCAAAATCATTGTGCAGCAGTGTCAAATGGGAAATGTCACACATTTTGACAGGTCCTAATAAGGTTTGTATACTGAGCTAGCACTAAAGCGCCCTGTTCCTAAATCAACTTATAAAGCCCTCTCCACCCTTCACTGTAGAAAATGTATGAAATTCCATCAAAACAATGAATATCCTCACTGTTATCTTGATAGGTCTGATCCTTGGAATCAACTGAGAATTCAATTCCGTCTTCATCTTTATCTACTTCACTTTCAGTTGCACTTGATTCAGTTACAGCAAATAGAAATGAAAGTGGTCGAAGTGAACGACCAATCCCATTATTTGAATTAAGATCACATTTTCCAAGGGCAATTTGTAAAGCAAGCATAAACCGTTTGAAATTAATTAATCCATTTGAAGGACATATATGCTGTAATATAGATGGTATATCTGGTCTGTTACAAAACTTCCCTTGTCTCCTTATTACATTTGGTGGTTCACTTTGTTTTAAATGTTTCTGTAGTTCTTCTACAGTGACATATCCCTTGCTTTCTGAATCCAAAATGTTGAAAAGACTTCTTGCACAATCCAAGAATTCTTGACGAAGATTGATATTTCGTTTGGACTCATCTGTATCCATGGAATCATTTAGCGAGATACGATTGTTTTGCGAATTGTATTTAAACGACATTTCCTGACAGATATCACACAATGTGATTAAACAGCTTTCATTTCTGAATCCTTGAGCCTTCCTTGCCACAAAGTGCAGCTCTTTGTTTTCGTTACTTTGTGCCTTTCCTTTATGCACGATCAAAAAATACTCGAAGCTGCTAACGAAGCCAGGCCATCATAGATGAAACACGGCCACTTTTCATAACACAATTTTGCTCCCAAATCTATTCAGTATTGCTGTGATGATCTTTGGCCTTGACGTAACAGCATGCTTGCAATTTAATTAAAACAATTCTCGCTTGCATGATTTGGTAAACTCATAACATAAATAATTAATATCCTGTCCTCCAATGTCAACAGTCGTGTGGGTCGTGTGTTTCTATTTTCGCCAAAATTCAAATATTTGTTCTCATCGACGAATGACTCGTTTTCGTCATCTGAAACGAGACTGGGATCATGAAATGAATACCACCATTGTGTCGGTGAGACAATCCTTCAATGGGGGGGTCACTGGGGGGTATCCGATTCCGCATTTCCGCAATTTTTCTGCCCTATTTCCGCAAATCCGCAGAAATAAATTAACTATTTCCGTTGTTTGTTGGGCCTATGAGCAAAGTCTTCCTGCGTCATATATTTAATCCCAACATGATCAACGAAAGCACACCACTTTCTTTTATTTTGCACGTGACCGATCACATGAAAGAAGTCTTGCTGTCATCATGAGTAATTGTTTCGCTCAAAAATGTTGTTGTTGTTGTTGTTGTTGTTGTTGTTAATGTGGCTATTGTCTCCAGATCTTCGTGATGTGTATTGTTTTCATTTGTTTTAGTGCCTTTCAGTGAATCTTGCACAATATTTTGACGAAATCAGCATCAAATCTGCTATTTTTTAGCAAGTAATATTAAATTTGCAGAAATATCCGCATTCCGCAAAAATGCAGCCAATATCCGCAATCCGCAGAAATGATGATTGATTTCCGCATTTCCGCACCCAAAACAGCCCGATATCCGCTATCCGCAAAACCCCAGTGACCCCCCCTTCAATCCTGGTAGGTGCAATTCAGTTGTATAAGGTACTTCAGGCTCCTCCATGCCATTCCAAACATTTTTCTGACTGTCTGCCCCAGTCTGCCCCTTGTCTGCCTGTCGAAAGCTCAGGGGGGGGCACTTCTATTGGTATATGAAAGGGGGGTCAGACAGTATATATTTGAAAAACCCAAAAATCTACTAAGTTTAGGGAATTTTAGACCCCAACCTATTCTCAGAGCTTCATCGTACATGAAAACTAACGGTTTTATAGAATTTTCGGCAACTGCCCTGCAATATTTGGTGAAAAACTCTGTCTGGCACTCACCCTGTCAAATTTTCTCATCAGCAACCCCAAAAATATACCGATTATGCACCAAATAGCGTACCCAAAAATATATTAGCCAACATTTCACAAGCCCAAAAATGTCTGACCCCCCCCCCCTTGCCACTTACTAATAGGGAGTCCAAATGGGGTCGAGAGGACCTTTGTCTCGGAATTTAACAGTGCAAACACTGGATCCTAGATAAAGGTTGGGAATTGTTGCAGTTTATTGACACTGATATTTCTTTACTGGAAAACTGCAGAGTCCCGTAAAACTTACGTATATTTTAGTAAATGTCTTCTGGGGATGTTTTCTTATTTGCATCAAAATTGTAGAATTGAAAAAATACCTTTTTTAAAGAATCATGGTCCAAAATCTTATACTTTTAGGTCAACTCCAGGTCGCAAGTCTAACCATGATGCCCTCTTTGGTTGCCGATCATAGATGATACCATAGTTGATATATCAACTATATGCCACGATGGAATGAATATCATTCTCTTTTGATTACTTTTTTTCTTTCTTTTTTTACATTCATCTAAAATTTTACAATACAAGTTACTTCTACATCCTACGATACTTTCTAATCACTTTACAAACTATACAAACACTACAGGGACAGGACCACAAGGAGCAAAGGACAATGACTACCCTGTGGCCATTAACATAAAGACATGCAAATATCAACAACTAAATGAATAACTACAAAATACAAAACATACGATTTAGCTTTATACACATGAATACTCAAATCCATTTCACATTGGATGTCAGGCCAGCATAGGAGAAAGATGCTGAACAACAGGAACCCAGGAATCACTGATCCTCCCCCAGAGTCCCTATCCCTCAATACACTACGCATATGCTGTCAGGCCAGGGTTTCTGGTTGTAATATCGATGATCTGAAATACTTTGGATTAGCATCAAGAAGTTTCCATTTGCAATTCGTGGCCTAACATTAAATGTGAAACAGACTTACAAAAGAATGAGGAAAAATGTACATAGCGGTTGTGTGGCGTAAAGGAAAGTTTGGGGTTATCCAAGCCGACCTGTTGCATGGATGAAGTAACTTGAAGTTTAAAGTACTTTCCAGTATATTTTTGTTAACGTCATTAGGAAGTTTTTTATTACCATATAAGAAGTATTGAACAAGAACGTTGTTTGGAAGGGTCTCGATTTGGACAAATGGTCGTAACAATTCTGAAACTCCTGCGAGAAGATCTTGCCGTTGAATGTCAAATGAAGGGCAAAGCAACAAAAAGTGCTCCGTATCCTCAATGCCATCATTCGTTGGGCACATTGCGTTCACTGTATCCCTAAAATTGTGCTTGATTACTGTCTTTTGATTACTGTCAAAGAACAAGTGTCAGTGCCTAAATTAGAACTAAGTTGAAATCGTACAATAATCTTTCAATAACAATATTTGAGAGTATCTAAAGTAACAACATTTCAACGACAGCTCATGCCCTTGGCAATGCTCTGAAACCATGATGTCCTCTTTCGTTGCTTTTGACGGAACAAATATCATTCTCTTTTGATTGCTTTCAAAAAGCCAGTGTCTAAATTATTTCAAGCACATTTGATCGACATAAACAAAATCTGTCTTCCTCCTTTGCATGACTTCTTGGTCTTCATCGTTCAAAGATTTCCTAAGACTAGAAGAAAGAGGGACTTTGCAACTGAAAGCGTGTAACCAGAGGAGGCATGCTATCTCTTTACCAAAACAAAATGATATGTGTTGCTAACTTCGGAATGGGATCTCAATGAAATTCCCAACTTAAATTTACGTAATTAGTCCATTTCCGTATTTTCACCTCCTAATTTCTTACCAACATTCTCCTGAAAACACAGGGCCCAACAATCTACAGATCTCAAACTTGAAGAAAAAGACCCAAGTAAATGATATTCTTTGTTCTGCTTGTAAAAACATTATTTTCTTTGAAGCTTGAAGAAAAACATACGATAATGTCCAGTGGTCAACACTTTGCAAATATACATACCAGTCTAGGAAATTCATAAACATCTGCATGCCCTTCACACCTCAGTTGTAAAACATAAAGCATATCCTTTATCGCTATATCTTTTACCATTTCAAGGGTTTCCTGAGGTCAAGGTCTCTAAAATGTCGCCATAAGGATCAGACAAAACATTTTGTTAAAAGTTCGCCGTTATGCAAAAGACTGCCATTTTACATTGCCCAAACCAGACAATGGCTGTATTTCTGTAGCTGTTGAGATATGTTTTTGACTTGTTTGGAAATATCCCGTACATTGCAAGGCATTTTCGTTTCAATGAAAATAAGTTACATTCACTAGTCCTTCAATACAAAACTTCAATGAAAACTACCATACCTTTTTCCAGGAAAAGAAACCACGTCCAAAGAGCTGTTAGACAAATGAACTGCATGCAAACTGCCCAGGAAATCTGTTAATGACGTCTAAAAGATGTAAAGATTATGCTGCCAATAAGTAAGAATCCAAATCTATATAAAATCTCATCCTATAATAGCTGCATCTTCATAAATCATGAACAGAATTAATCACGAGCCTCTACACTTAACTACATAAGATTAGGCCTATATCTCGAATTACCTTGCCGCAGACGTTTCTCGAGTGAAATTCGATGAGAAAGACTTACACAAAATATGGTTCATTTTAAACCTTCTATTTCACCCAAGCAGCAAAGGAAACCACTTGTAACTCGTTCACTTATAGGCAAGCCCCTTCCTTCGTGTGATCCAGCGACGTATGAAAAATCCAGGACATTTTGCATTCATTTAAAAAATTATCAATTCTACGAGGTTACCTTTCTATGATCTCTCAAAAATAAGTCTATTCTTTTATTTGGTGTTGACCTAACAAGAGCTGGGTCACCAGTTGCTTGAAACTGAAAAGAAACATCGGTTCATATTTCATCTAACTTGTTAGTACCCCAAAATGAAATAAGGAGCCTTTAACCAAATACATCTGGTACAAAAAGTAACGAGAATCTTATTCATCTATAACCTAATCAGCTCCAAGACTTTGAAAGAAATATTTAAAAATAATTTCTCCGTTCATAAATGCCATGCCTTTAAAGATAAGAGATTGCATCAACAGCAGATTAGGAATTTACGGTTTTCAGCTTTTTAGGGATCTGATTTTTTTTAGATTTGAAATTGTAAGTTTTTTATAGCAATTGCTGAAAGGCTTTTTCGTGTTAAAAAATGTTAAAAGAATGAATTGAAATGAAAAAGAGATTGATTCCCGAACGAAATGAAGGAAAAACTCACAAAATCTTCTAATGTGTTTTTACTACTCTGCTTGACGCCTTCTAAGTATTGCAAAACATAATAGGTCCATGAGTCAATCACATGCACTCCAATCGACGGATCATCATGATGCTAGAAAGAAAAAAAAACCGACCGCTGATAAACGTGTTCAAGAGTTGCCGATATTCTGATCTGAAAGGTGTATGTATCAGGCAAGGGGTAACATTGATATGAAATTTTGTATAGTAAAATCACATCTTATTGACCCAGAAATTAGGAAAATGGTGTTAAGGGGTTCGTACTGGGACGGAAATTCCATGTCCGATTTACTTTCAAACGTGAACTTAAGGAAGAGTTGGACAGTATCAAAACAACAAATTTAGACTGCAGCTCTTTTAAAAATTGCTTTGAAAAAGTTCTTGATAAACATGCACCGATGAAAAAGAAATGCGCAAGGGCCAATGATGGACCCTTCATGAATCGAGTTCTCCGTAAAGCTACTATGTTGCGTTCTCGATTGAAAAATAGATATAATAAAAGCCGCACTGCTGAACACTGGGAAGCGTTTCGCCGGCAGTGCAACTTGTGTGTTAAGTTATTTAGAAAGGAAAAAAGAAATTTTTTAAAAAAATTTCAATATTTCAGATATTACTGACAATAAAAAGTTTTGGAAAACTGTGAGACCTGTCCTTTCCGATAAAGGTCGATCAAATTCAAAAATTACCCTTATTGAGAACGACACAATAACCTCCAATGATAAGGAAGTTGCTGAAACCCTGAACGATTATTTTGTATCTATTACTGACTCATTAGGTCTTACGGAAAACAGTGAGGTTATTTTAAGTACAGAAGGTGTCTCAGATCCCATAGATAGGGTTATAATCAAATATTCCAACCACCCAAGCAGAAAGAAAATCCGTAGTTTAGCAGAAAACGACAATTTCCTCAAATTCCAAGAGGTTTCTTTGGAACAGATGCATACTGAAATTGGGAGGCTTAATCCTAAAAAGGCAACAACCTTTAAGAATATACCTGCAAAGGTGCTGAAAAGCAGCTCTGAAATTTGCTCCGAATCCATACAGCTTATTTTCAACGATTGTGTACAAAATGGTTTGTTTCCGGACTTATTGAAACTAGCAGATGTTACTTCTCTTCATAAAATGGAGGAGAAAACCAGGAAGAAAAGTTATAGACCCGTGAGCGTTCTGCCAACTGTTTCTAAAGTTTTTGAGAGACTTCTGGATAAACAGATTATTGATTATATGGGACCCTATTTATCGTCACTTCTTTGCGGTTTTCGTAAAGGGTATATTGCGCAGCACGCGTTGGTTCGAATGCTTGAAAAGTGGAAAACATGCTTAGACAATGGAGAGAATATTGGGGCAATCCTGATGGACTTATCCAAAGCTTTCGATTGTATCAAACATGACCTCGTTTTAGCAAAACTAGATGCTTATGGATTCAGCCGTGAAGCACTGCGTCTCGTTAACAGCTTCTTAGAAAATAGGCACCAGAGAGTTAAGATCAATGGGTCATTTAGTACCTACAAACAACTGTCTCTTGGTGTTCCACAAGGATCAGTTCTTGGTCCCCTATTCTTTAACATCTATGTAAATGATTTGTTGCTCTCCATACAGGATACAGCTATATGCAATTACGCGGATGACACAACCATATATGCATGCGATAATAATCTTGATAATGTAATTGCAAGGTTGGAGAATGATTCAAGCATAATTATCCAATGGTTCGCTGATAACTTCATGAAGTTGAATACAGATAAATGTCATTTTCTCGTACTTGGTAGAAATTTTAATCAGCAGGTCACAGTTAATGTAGGAGATTCTGTGATAGAAAATACTGAAGAGGAAAAGTTACTAGGCGTTGTGGTCGACAAAAGAATCAACTTTGAGACACATGTCAGTAAATTATGTAAGAAGGCTGGTAACAAACTTTTCGCCCTCGCTCGCACATCTGGATACATGGACTCTAATAAACTAAGAATCCTAATGAGAGACTTTGTAATTAGCCAGTTTCAGTACTGTCCATTAGTCTGGATGTTTCACAGTAGGCACCTGAATAATGAGAGTCATAGCATACATGAAAGGGCACTGAGAATCGCATACAAGGATTCTGAATCTAGCTTTAACAACCTGCTAGAAAAAGATAACTCGGTTAGTATTCATGCAAAGAACCTGCAAACTCTTTTGATTGAAATGTTCAAAACTAAGGAGAACATAAACCCCTCTTTCATGAAGGAGATTTTCTGTGAGCGTACTGTTACTTATAATCTGAGAAACATTAATGAATTTTTGCTACCAAGGGTTAGAACAACAATTTACGGATCTGACACCATCAAATATAGAGGGCAGCGTCTGTGGCTATCGCTACCTCAGCACATAAGGAATGCTCAGTCTATTAATGAGTTTAAGAAAGAAATTAAAAGTTGGAATGGCGCTGACTGCACGTGTAGATTATGTAGGACGTACATACCACAACTTGGATTTTTGTGACAGAATGACATACCAGAGCCAGAATTTCGGATCTTAAACAGCTTGGATTTTTATAATGCTACGTTTTAAATTTAGTTTTTAAATTCTATACCATGTATTTTATATCTTATTCATTTAATCTTGTATGTATATTTATTGGATGTATTAATTTTAGCAGTTGGCTTGGATTAGCTAGTATGGTATTGTTTTTAATCTTTACTGTACGTAGTTATGTAGCGCCAACTTTAAATAAATTGATTATTTTATTATCATATTATTATCATTATTATTACTTGCTTACTTGATTGACTTGCCATCAAAAATTAAGTTACATTGTGAAAGTGTTAATTGCATTGAATTTAAAGTCGAATAAATAGTTAACGATGGACTTAAACTGAACATAGAATCCCGCTCCCATACAAACCTCATATCAGCATGTTTTGGGTCTAAATGATTAGCGACAGACTAATTACGATGAGCCCTAGTAATCGCTAATCAAAATGCCAGTAGTCACTAATCAATTCATTCATTCATTTTCATTTCATTCATTTTATATATTTTCAGTCATTTTATATATTTAAGGAGGGTTGCCCTTCAACAAGTTGATTTTCAAGGGGCCCTCCAATAAAAACATTTAATTACAATTTAAAAAGAAAGTGAAAAGCTATTAAATAAATTAAACTATAAAACCATATTTACAATGTATGTTCAAAACCTATTTACAATGAAGTGAAAAATTCAAACCTAAAATCAAAATGAAAGGGATCACTTTTTAAATAGTTTTCTTGAAACTATACAAGGAGGTTGCCTGCTTTGACTCGGCTGACAGGCCATTCCATAATTTTGCACCTCTATATAGAAACATCTCTGGCCATTTGATGACCTTTTCTTCGGTAACCTTAGGTCGGTCCCCGTATTACGAAGGCTATATGATGAGCAGAGCGAATTTCGAGTGAAAAGGCCACAAAGGCCAAAGATCAAAACGCCAGTGATCACTAATCAAAATTACAATGATCGCTAATCAAAACACCAGTAATCGCTAATCAAAACGCCAATGATCGCTAATCAAAACGGCAGTAATCGCTAATCAAAACGCCAGTGATCGCTAATCAAAATACCAGCGATCACTAATCAAAGCGAGACTGCTAAACCAAACAAATAATGCCAAGGGCGGTGGAGGTACGGGGGCATGCCCTGATGGTACGGGGGCAGCACGGGGGCACGAAGTGCCCCTTTCAAACAGACCATTATCGTATATCCACTACATCTGAAACCTTTGACCTGTTGAGCTTCTGCAAATGCTATCCACTCTATCAAAAAGAAGGTTTTCGGGGTTCGCTTTTCAAAAACAAGTAGAAAGAGTTGATGGGTATTCGGCAGATTGCTAGGATAAGAACTTTCCAGAGAAATTCTGCAAAGTGAGTGGGAGAGTTGTGAGTCAGTTCTCCAATTTGCAATGCCTTGTTTGATTGGCTGCCCCCGACGTTTCGTCTTCCTTCGGGCGCCTCTGAATAACGTTCATAATGTAAGGAGCGGCAGGTAATCTTTCAAAAGCGATAAAGATAGCCAGATAGTAAGTATAGATAAGTGATTATAACAAACGAAATTCTCACATCTCCGTTAGCCTTTAACTGACAGATTAACTTTTCAGTTTGGAATATCGACCACAAACTGTTTATTCCAGAACCCTCAAAACATGTTAACTTTCTCTAACTCACCAGTGCATGATCTCACATGCTTAATTTCATATGCATTATATGAATACATGATAGACTTTTGATTTCTTACGTATGATTTAAATGATACTTTGAAATCTATATAGGAAAGTCGTCCTTCAGCATTAATACTCTGTTTCAGAGAATGAAATCAATTTTTGTTCCTAATATGTACATTAAAATCGATTTTTTTCTCGACACGCAAATGTAGACGCAAAACGAAAAATGACTGAATCAAAACATCTGACTTTTCTTTTTAAGATCACTTAACTTTCAGATTCGCAAAATACTTTGGCTCCTTATAAATTAAAGTTACGACTTTCCTAAATATTCAAATGCTCACCGACAAAGAATCTTCACCAACTTTACTGCTAGTTGCTGCAATTATATTTGGTGAATAAATTTTACTGTAGAGTGATTCAGCTTGACAAGTGTCCACCAACATCAGTAATTCATTATACCTTTTGGAAGAATTTAGAAGAGTAACAATTCAATGGTGACCTTCTCCATTCACAGCAATTTAAAGGAAATATTCACTTGTAAGCATAGATGACAGAAAACTTCGATAAACATCAATAACTCAAGTTTGAAGGGCCTCTTCTAGTTTTTTTCGAGGCATTACTTACTTACGTACTTACTTACTTACTTATGTCAAGCTACTTGCTCGAACATATTGCATATGCCCTCTCCACTCCTCTCTGTTTTGCATCATCTCCTTCAAACGATATATACTTCTCAAAGCCGGTATCTTCCCTTAGCTGGTCAACGTAGGTGCACTGTATGTTGATCTGCCTGGTTTCCTCTTTCCTTGCATTGGTTCCCACAGCAGCAACTTCTGTGCTGTTTCATCAGTTTTTCTCCCCATATGGCCAATAAATCTAAGCCGTCTTTCTTTCAAAGTGTTACTTAATTTTTGCAAGTCCCCATAGAGTTCTTCATTGGTGATGTGTCTTTTCCACGGTATGTCCAACACTGTTCCTAACAACCTTGTGTATACTCCATCCAGTATTTTTTCTAATGTTTTAGCTAAGAGTCAAGCTTTCGGCACGGTACATTATCACACTTTCTACCGTTGCCCGAAAGAATCTTATTTTTAGTTCCGTATGTATCTTTGATTTCCGAATGTTTTCCATCCTGTTAAGAGCACTCCATCCTTTCGCAATTCTTACTTCTATATTCTTCTCGGTGTCATCCACCCATGCTCCAAGATAAAGGAAGTTATCCACTTCTTCCAATGCAGTCCCATTCATTGCCCATATGTCTCCCTGCGGCAGATTGTATCTCCTGTACTTGGTATTTCCTTCGTTTACATGCAATAATCCGATATCCGATATTCAAGGAATTAAAAGGCAACAACTATTAGTTAGATGAAGCCAACAAAAAATACAGTTTATTCTCAGGATAGAATTCAAAGCCTACGACACAATAATGCACAATTTTATATTGCATTAGAACATTCGGGTGGAAAGCGCAGTTTGACCAGAAATTGAAGGATGAGGCAAGCGACGACAATCATTATAAATTTATTCATCATTCATCAGAAAGACATATCTAGTTGAAGTATCAGACTCAGACAAATCCAGTTCGACAAATCCATTATAATTAGATTAAATAAAACTAAGGCATAATCAGTGGAACGTTTCGAACCATACTTGGTTCATCTTCAGCAATTAGTTAAGCGTTAAACGGTAATTTATACCCTGAGACAAACAAGTAATAAGAGGTAAACAAGCGTGAGTTACATTTCCTACGCGAGAGGGAACTCGGGGCCTAAGTCCCAAGTGGCTAAATATGGCACATCAAAAAAGAACTAACGGTATAGATGACTGCTGGGAATTGATTTCAGGTCGATCTCTTAAAATCAAAAGGCTTTCGTGAATAAGCAAATCAAAATCATTATTAGCTCTGTCCAAAATGGAGAAATCATTAACATTTATATTGCATGTAATCAACTTGGATTCAGTTCACAAAAACTCATTCTTCAAATCGTAAAGATAGGCCTACAGTCATTTCTACGTATCATCAAAAGAACATAGTATTACTTAGATCTTACCTGCCCTTTTGCCACATTTGCTCAAAGGCATCTGCTAATTCAGTTGACGTTATTTCCTCCGCATCTTGAAATTTCAAAAACCCATCACCTCCATGACCTATTCAAAATAAGGTCTTAGCTTAAAAACATAAAACGCAAACAAGAAAGATAAATTAATGCCAATCTCGTTGTCTAAAAAAAGAACAAGTGTACAGCCAATTTGAAACTAAATCACTAAATCAGTCACAAGGATTGAAAAACGCCTTGGGTTGGCATTTATGACCCTGCCTTTTTCGTCCTAAGTGTTTGTATTTGAGGTTTGGTGACATGAATTCAGCATGAATCATAGCTGATTGTTCCCTTTTCTTTACATCCGTAATCCCTCCAATTCACGGATGAAGGCGACAGTGAAGTTGCGCTTTTTAGCGCCAAACGCTGGGATACAAGAAGTATCTAAGCACCAATCGAGTCCGCCACCATTTGTCATGACGACGTCATGACGCTCAAGTGGTGGGGCCCTACCGGGTATCGAACCCTCTCTGCCTGACTGTTCCGGCTGCGATGTCAGAGGATTACACCACTGCGCTACAACATCTTGACAAAAGCTGAAGTATAGAAACTGGAAATTAAGAGAATCCATCCCAACAAAAATATCGAATAAAGCAAGGGATACATCATCGAATCGAGCTCGATAGTAACAAAGACGAAACTAACTAAATCTATACCTGTGAGGTAGATGAACACATTACTCGTTTCATCGGATAGTAACCGTTTTGAACGTGGTACACTTTCAGTAAGTCGACCTAAAACAAAGTGATTCATAAATATCAAATAAAAATACACTGTTGATCTACGATATTGTCCATCATATTCTTCCTGAGTTTACCATCTTTATATTGATTTATTCATTGCTAAATTTAGGAAGAGGGTCGTAGCAAATGCTAAGGACTTGAACAACGCATTTTGAGCTGAGCTATCAGTGGTCTCTTCCTTTTATCTTTTTGAAATGACATTTTCTGTGTCCCACTTCAAATTAATGTCTCTTTATTATCGATTTTCATTATAACCAGACTTATCACATTGTGTCATAGCAATCCTAGCAACAACTAGTGTAAATACAGCAATCAGGCTAGTTACTAGTATCCAGGCTGTCACTTAAATACAGCGTTGATTGATAAGAACTTTTTCCAGACAAGAAACAAATCGTTTCAACAATGCTTTGTTTGATAGTTATTGTTTGGGACAAGCATGGATTGCTTTATTATTTCAATACCTGTAAGAAGTCGTATAAAGTTTTCAACTGTCACCTGAAATGTAAAAGAAGCGTTTTAGAATGCATAAGCGTGAATGAAGTAGAATCAAGAATAAAGTAACTTAAAGTTTATTTAAACATCTCGCGAAAAAGCCTTTGAATGCAATTGGAGAAACAAACAAAATCGATAAGTATTACGTGATAAAACAGTAATCAAAACTTATGTTTATCCTTTGGAGTCATAACGTAAAAAATGTCGATATGATGCTTTCTAGGGGTGTGTTTGCTTGGTGCCTATTCTGAAAACGGTAACTCGGAATTTGTGTTTGATTGACTACCGAATTTCAAAACGGCAGGTTTTTCAGGTTTGGAAGGCCTGCCGAACCTTCTGCTCCGAGGAAGGTTTGGCAGACTTAAGAGAGATTCTGGTTTTTGATTTGCAGAACTCTGCAAACTGCTTGTGCGAATCTGCTTGTGCTGCTATGGTAATTGAGTCAGTTCAGTCTTTGTTGCCAAGCACTGGATTCGTCTTGGTGCTTGGAAACCTTGTTTTCACCAGGATCAATCTGAAACCTCCTGTTTTGAAGAATTTTGCGTTTGATTGGGCACTGTGTTTCCGTCTCTGCCAAATCTATCGTTTTTCAGAATTTGGTAGGTTTGGAAAAACCAATCAAACACGCCCTATGTATCACTTGAAAAAGCTTCGTTGTGTTCTAATAATTAGATTAAGATGCTATCAAAATTTTATTCACCTCATATCCACGATAATCTACTTCTACATCATCACCATAAACATTTATATTTTGATTTCTATTGTTGAACACAGTTGCTGCAAATGTTGAAAAGATGACTTGAATTAAAAAACATTCAATGTTCTTATGGGACCATGATTCTTATGTCTAATATAAAAACAACTGCAAATTTCAACGAGGGTTCAGTTTTGCAAGACAGGTAAAAGTAGATAGATGTAGATTCAAGGGAAGGTAGAGCAATGATATATCAATGTCAGTGTTAAGAAGGAAAGATCAAGAGAGAGGTTATTGATCTTCACTTTCCGTGTCAATAAAAATTTACAATACAGGCCTGTATATCAGGACTATTCTGCCAAACAATTCTTAGGACATTGTTAAGAATTTTTTAAAAACTTCTTGCAACCTTTCATTCCTCTCAAAACTTCTCATCTGTATTTGGAGGACTTTAAAGAATTCGTCAAGACATCTCTGAATTTTAACAGGCAAATCTACTGTAAGTGTATTTGTGGCCTATACAGCTGTCTTAGATAGGTTTAGACACAGGAGGGGGGGGGGGCTCCACTTCATATATTTTGGATACGAGAATGTGCCATCGGGAAGGGTATCGATCTTCCAGGCACTGGAGGTATAAGGAACGGTATCGATTTTTACAATTTTGGCATAAGGAACGGTTAGACTAACTACTTCAGTCCCAATTTCCGCTTCATTCATTCAATTTCCCATGTCAAAATGGATGAATTTCCAAGTAGTATACAGAAGAAGCATTCATCTTGACGCAGGTTGGTTTGGTTTTCTTTTCAACCCTAGCGAAATACGAATTTCAGGCGTTTTAGCCTTGGTGAGTTGTGATCGTGTAGAATGGGCCTAAGCTCTGGTCTTCCGGCATCAATGTGAGGTTCATCACTTTCTGGCCGTATTTTCGATTAGTTTGATTATGAGTCGTAGTTGTAGCGATTATCAGCCTGTCAAGGAGCGAAGCTACGACGATTTTCGTAAGTCGTAGCTAAGACGATTTTCGGAACTGTATCAATTTCCGAGATTTTGGTATAAGTTACAAGGTTGGGCATACTTTTCTAAAAATTGTTACAAGAAACAGGTCTGTTCTTGAAGCTTTGATGATAAATCACCTACCAAAATCTGGTCAAGTCCACTCCCCCTTTTGTTGTTATAAATTTGTTTTGTTCATTTCATTTTTCGAACATCCCAAACTTCAATCACCATACATTCTTCAACAACCTGTGATTACAGCTGGTTAAAACTACCTTATGCTTCTGCTATAGCTTTATCATTTCATTTAACAAAACTCAAACAATGACTGGATAATTTCATTGTAGGGAATATCTAAAATTGCTTACAAAAATTGATTTTTGGGAACAAATCATGAAGTTTACCTGGCCGAGGATTTC
Organism: Aurelia sp. 4 Dawson et al 2005; assembly: GCA_964019985.1. Lineage (NCBI taxonomy): Eukaryota > Metazoa > Cnidaria > Scyphozoa > Semaeostomeae > Ulmaridae > Aurelia > Aurelia sp. 4 Dawson et al 2005. The sequence goes on from OZ026498.1 coordinate 59,781, forward strand.
TGGGGCTGCATGCAACATCATCAGCAAGCATTAATATGATATGACTAGAATTTAAACAAGAGTGATTGCTATTATTATATGAGTGATACTGAGACTGCATTCACAGGATACCGGTACAATTTGAAAACGGTGAAAAATGTGATGGATAGGCCTCCCGTTCACACAATAGCGGCGCATTTCTTGCCAGTGAATTTTGAAATTAAAGTTTAAAGATTAAAGTTTCATGAACTCCAGGAAGTCCCACATTATGAACATTCTTCACCCTAAATCCAACACTGAATGATACATGTAGAAAGAAAAAGTTTGTGAACCAACACTTTACAGTGTAAATGTGTTTACGATTGTGGTTTTGAAACTTAAAAAAAGTATGAAGCTACGTGTGAATGTAGTCTACGCTGACTGTGCTACAAACTTTAAAATAGGATGATAAATATTAGTCTGAGAGTTACAATTGGAATGATGCAAATTACTGTAGAGAGCCCTTATGAAGATACTGATACCATTTGTTTTGGTCATTGATATTTTCAGCCAATGATTTGATAAGATCCCGTGTGCTATAACATAAATTGTATATAGGTAGTTTCATACCTCCTATGAGTTTCAAAAAACCGTAATAAAAATGCACTTTCACTCTCTTTACATTTCTCAGAATTTTTGCTGCCCTTTGGCAGCCTCCTCAGTGAGAACCCGTAAATGTTTCTATTGATACAATTCGGTTTGTGCCAATACAAAATATGATAAGACAGTCGAGCAGTAGAGTAAATAGTGAACAAAAAAACTGTCAAATAGTGGTCTTTTACTGTATCTACCACACTCTCATTTGTGAGAACTGCAACATACTCTAGTCCATAATGATCTTACTTGTAAATTGTTACCTGTCTGGAATTCCAAGTCTTTTGATGCTTCTATAAATTGATAAAGTGTTAGCGATGTGCCTGTAATTGAACCAAAATCGAGAAGTGCTAACCTAAAAGGTAGACAAGAAAAATAATAAAGAGACCCACAAACATTAACAAGCTAAAGTTGCTTGATTCTTTACAAGTTTCATCATCAATCCGCAAATAATGAAAAGAATTTAGAATCTTTCTGAAAGGGGGGTCCTTTCTTCCTTGATTAGTTGATCAATCAAGGAAAAAAGATTCTACCGGAGCGGAAGAGGAATAAAATGGCTGTCGCTGCACGTGTTTCATAACCGGGTCCACGCCACACTACACAAAAAGGTTAGGTAAGGAGAAAGGCACTGGCAAGACAAAAGAAACAGCAGCAGCTGCATAATGGATGACCAAGGTACGTACTGTAAGTTACGATTCGTAAGATTATTAACTTGCTTAGCAAGTATGTAACCATTGACTATTGCAAGTACCAGAGCTGCTTGGTAGAAATATATCATGAGCATGGTAATTATTTACAAGGTTCAAAACTCTACCGATGAGAAGCTGATGAAATAGAGCAAGAATTAGGATCAGCATGCTATATGATTGAATCTTCATTTTCTAAGTAATGGTTGTCAGAAAATACTGTAAATGGTAAGGTTGGTAAGGGAAGAAACTTAACAATTTGGCCTTCGCCCACAACAAGAGACATGCATTTTGGGATGATCCTCGCAAAACATTCTGGAATCGATTCAACTAATGCATTCATTAGCGACTAACCAATTGGTTAGTGACTAAGGAATCCATTAGTAAATTTATTCCTTGAAGGGTTAGTCACTAATCCATCTGTTAGTTGCTAACCGATCGGTTAGTTGCTAACGAATCGAGACCTTTTGGACTGGTGTACGCATTATTTCTTTCATTATTTTTATTTTAGTATGAATTTTCATATTAATTCACTTAGTTATCTATGTTCAATTAACTGATTTTAAAACATTTTGTGTGTATGGAGTTTCAAAGTGCGAAACTGACCAGACTGACTGGACAAACCTACTTTCTATTCTAATTTTAGGCTAGACTGATGAAGATGAGTTTCTTGTTACCCTGTGCTCTTTGACTTGATGATGGCGCTTCAGGCAATAGAGACTCATAGTATTACTATGAAAAACTTGGCCCTATTTAGGCCCAAACTTCACAATTCCTAACGTACCAATCAGATCACAGGAAGCCCATATTACAGATTATTAGAAAAATATTTTGTTCAAGAAATTATTTTCCGTTCTTTCACATATCACTGTGTTGTTCTCCTTTCGTCATTTCATTTACATTCACATCCAAATCCATCTTTTCAAAAGTTTTTATTTCACGGATAATAACACAGATTTGGATGTGAATGTAAACGAAAGGACGAAAGGAGAACAAAACAGTGATATGTGAAAGAACGGAAAATAATTTCTTGAACAAAGTATTTTTCTAATAATCTGTAATATGGGCTTCCTGTGATCAGATTGCGAGATTCGGCAGAGAACAATAATGCCGAATTCTCGATTCAAATGATGCAATTGACTAGATTTTGAACAAAGCTGCTACGGCATGTGGCTGAAGTTTTCTCTGGTTTGTTTTGGTCTTAAAAACATGGAAAATGTAGCGTTGAAAGACTCATTTTGGACTTACCAGGTAAAGTAAACATCCTTCTTCAGATTTATACAAAGTTTCTTTGATTAAACACCCGCTTAAGGCCATATAAAATAAATTTATAGATTCTCATCACTAAGTTTCAAAAAGTTGCGCGAGGCGGAAGGTTTATATTCTATATTTTATATGTAAAAATTTTTGGTTGATCTTGCAAAATCTACGAGGGAGGCATAATTTTCTCGTAGATTTTGTTGTCTGGGCTTGTAACATGCTTGTAACTGCATTCTCCTGCTTCTTTGTTGACTGTTTATCACGTCTAGAAACAACCTAAAGAGATGCGCAGGATATCTGCAAATCATCTGCAGATATTAACCGCAAATCATCAACGGGACATTGACAAGTATGAAAGCACGGAAGCCCTTGAAAGCTGGTCAAATCATCTGTTAAGGGGCAAAGTATCAAAGTAAGCTTGTTTCTTACGGTGTTTGATTGAGTTTTATAGGCCATATAAAAGTTAAAACATAAAACGCATCACAAATCTTGCAAACGACGGGCGGGTGGCACTTTTATATTTTGTAAATAAAATATTTCCCATGCGGGTGGTGATGAGAATCTATTAATTTATTTTATGTGGCCTAACGTGGTTTTCATTGCATTTTCGTTCCGAGGTCTCGGAGTGACCGTACGTTGAAACAGAGCTACGGCAGTCGTTCGATCCCGATTCGATTGATCGAATCATGATCGAATGCAGGAGATAGGGCCGGGTTTTTCACTGTTTCATTATGAGTCCCTCTTGAGCAAGGTTTACCAAAGGGATACATGGGACTCATCGTCGTAAGTCTAATTTTAGGCCCGTCACTTCGGGTCATCATGTTGAGGTGATTGAGTAATTGATGAGCTCTTAAACGATGAAAACTCGACATTTTGTAAAGAAATAATAACTATAAACTTACAAGTACTGCCCAGTTGTTGGTGTGTCTCTTACCATGCACAAAATCACAGAAGATTGAAGACATCGAAATAAAAAACAACATCCTTATTAAGGGAGCCATTCTTGAATCTCGATTTGAGTTTTCAAAATGAGACTGAGACGAGGCAGATGCAGGTCGCTCTGATCGCTTGGAGACGGAAAGAAAACAACAACAAATGAAGAGAGCAAAATGATTGGATTCAATTAAATATTGATAAAGAAATTACTTTTACCTTTGATTTAAATCAGAGTATCCTCGTTCATTTCTGTGGCGTTTGCTGCTCCAATCCGATGCTCAAGATATTATAGAAGAAGCAAGGCAACATCGGCACTACTGCTGCTACTGCCTATCCTTGACATTCATAATATAAATGGCTGGTCTAGACGAAGCAAGGGCCTACATGGCCAACAGAGAAATTCCACAGCTCTTTGAGGTTTGGAATTATGTTCTAGAATTCGATGGTATGACCAAATCATGCCCTTGAGACCCTTTTTGCCGAAATCCTCTTGTTTATGAAGGATTTCCCTAATGAAGTCTTGTGTTAGTGCCTTTTCTCACCTAAGTCGTAAAATTGCCTTCTTTTCTCTTCTTATCTATTTTCAGAAATCTTACGGTTTATCCTGATTCTCTAGAACATATACAGAATTTGAATTGCACATGTGATAATTGAATTGTACATAAAATGGACAAATTATTTACTCTCTTCAAACCCTGACTTAGAGTCACAGGCAGACTTAGGGGAAAAATAACTGACATTTCAACAACCCCCCACAAAGGGTCAAAGGTGTTTGCTAAAGCAGAAGGATAAATGGATAGGTTTTCTACGAAGAACAAAGCAAACACAGATGCAGCATTATTTCTTTGATGATCTATGTTCACATGATTTGAATGGGATATCTTTATAGTTTGGCTCACTTTGCATGTGCCATGCAATCTCTTATGCACAAGCACTTTCAACCAATTAGCTTTAGCCTTTGCTTTGATCTTTGCAAACAAATAATTGGTGCATAATTTGCGCACTTTGTGCTTTTGTTATTGCAGAGTCTGATGACAGCATTAATGTACAAAAAACCAGATGATCATATAAAGTTTCTTGAAGAATGCTTGAGTAAGGCACAAAATGAAAGGAGAATAAATTGGCATACATTTATAGAGCCATTGCCACCAATTCCAAAAACAAGTGACAAAATTCATGCAGAAAGTGCTCAAAATGAAACATACAAGCCAAGCCCAGTGTTTAAGAAATCGGACCCTCTACCACCCATTCAAAAGACAGTGGAGCAATCAACCTTGACCCTGAAACATGAAGACTTCAAAGCAAAATTGTTGATAGATGATGACAAAGGTCTAGAAGAAAAAGGCCTTCCAAATGAGGATATCACTGCAGCTGTGAATGAAAGTTCTGTTGATGTTGGCAATGAGTTTACCAATGAAGTAGAAGCAATAACTGCACCAATTATCTTTGTTCTTGGTAATTTGGCTTCAATTAGCATAATATCCCTTTGCAAAACATTTGACGTGCTTGAAGCATGCTTAAAGCTTGATACCATGATTTGGGTGTGCTTGAGAGCTTGATTTGAGTGAGAATTTTGCGCCGCTTGCGCTGGCTTGTAGAATGTATATCTTTTGAACTGGAAGACAAACTCGATCATGCTTGATTGTAGTATGTTTGAGAATGACTTAAGCATGTGATCAAGCTTGATCAAACTCAAAGACAAACAGACTCCTTTTGATTATGAATAGAATGTGAAATATCTTATGTGCTGTTGAAATCATTTTAGGTGGACCTGGATGTGGCAAAGGAACTCAGTGCCAGAAAATTGTAGCAGAATATGGTTATGCTCATTTATCAGCAGGAGATCTATTGAGAGAAGAAATATCAAAAGGAACAGAAACTGGGAAGATGATTGATGAAATAATTAAGGATGGTCAGCTTGTACCACAGGTAAATATTGACTCTTCTTTGTTCTCTTAAACAACCATTCACTGTCTGAATTCACAAAACATTACACAGTCAGTCAGGTACTGTGTTTCTCTTCGGGGATGCTCTAAAATGATTTGTTTCCCCCACGTGCAATACTGCTTTGCTGCAATCGCTAATGCGCCAACACAATTTTCTTTTTTGCAATTATCTTTCAGTCTCCTTTTGACAATAATTTCTCATATTATTCTTCATAAACTGTGTGTAATAATATAACTTTTGAGGAGCATACTGTTACCCCTCAACTGATCTGCTATTATCAATTCAATCTAAAAGTTATGAAGGGTTGTACATTTTGTGAACTTCTCGTATGCTGTAGATAATCCAGAAAACATTAAAACAAGTGTATGATTACAGCATTTTTGAATGAACGTTTCTTTTTTTAAAGACATGAAAGAGGTACATTTTTCATTTGGTATATCAAATGTGAACATCTTTCCAGTGATTGAACTAGATTCAGTAGGAAAGGGACAGTGATCCTAATAACCTAAGGCTAAGATCTTTTAAGGATCTGTTGTTAATTCTTTGTTTCATCTTAATTACAGGAGGTAACAATAAAACTGTTGCAAGTTGCAATGAGAAGCCTAGCGGATTCAAAAGGGTTTCTCATTGATGGTTTTCCCAGAGAGATTAGCCAAGGAGAGCAATTTGAAAAAGAGGTAAATTAACATACCAAATGACAAAGGCATGAGCTTTTATCTGGTAAAAATGTGCCAAATAGGAAATACTGAAACCATATAGAAGACTTAAGATGACTTTCACTTTACTGCATCAGCATATTTTGGCCTACATGGATAATTCATGAGCCAGATTACCATATCTTTGGAAGATAGATGAAATTGCATTTGAAAAATCACAAAATGCCAAAGTTTACTCTGCAGGACCAAGTTTTGGCGTACCTGGTGACCCAGAAAAGTGACCTGACACAATCTGTTAGGGAAAAATAAGTAAGAGGTTGATTGAAATGCTTCAAACGTTGTTCTGTCACTAAAAGACTGTTCTACATCATTTTTGTTCAATACAGTAAATTTCACAAATTAAGGATTTTGAAGAATAGGGCAAGCCTGAAATCCTCAAGAAGTCGTTAAAAACAGGGGATCGATTTACAGCCATTTAAGATCTTCAAAACAATAAGGAGCTTGTTTATTTCAAGGTGGGAATCAGCAGCTCAGTTGAAAGTTTTCAGAGCAAGCTTATAGTCCCTAGATACCTAAAATATTCTTGTCTTAAGAGACATGGATAGTCCTGCTTTCCTGTGAGCAATTCTTGAAGATTTCACTTTGCGTGGAAAGTTGAGTTCTTTTTAAATTCCATGAGTTCACAAGGAATGTTTATTCCCGATTCTTAGCGGAATTTGAACTCTCTCTTTGGAAACTTTGACTGAGTTGCCAATCCGCAGCCTGAAATAAAACACGCTCTTCATTGCACAGACGTAGGAGCCGGGGGGGGACTGGGTGCACGTACCCCTCAAAGATTTTGCAATAAACAAAGGAATCTAACGGCATGAACAGGACCACTGACCGCTAACTCGAATACTACTAGTTTGTAACTTACTACTAACAATCATAACATATGGTACATATACTTATATATATATATATATATATATATATATATATATATATATATATATATATATATATATATATATATATATATATATATATATATATATATATATATATATATATATATATACTGTATCCTCTACTTATCCTATTATTTTGTATTCCATCACATCACCATTATTCTCTATATCATCATCATGTCACTTTCCTCCTCCACATTATCATGTTTCCCACATCCACCTACATTCACCCCTGCGATGTAGCACAACTTAGCCAATCATGTTACGGTTAACCTTTATTCAAATTATTGTACAATTGTGATTACGTTAGTTTAGCTCTGAGGAAGCCTCGTATGCCGAGGCGAAATATCAGCTCTTATATAAAATATATATAATCAATATTTAATCCAAATAATAGTCATCATTTACTTTGCGTCGTATTGTGGTGTTCCTGCCTTCTAATAAAAACAAAGGAGTGCCGTTTTTATTCTTAGAAAATGCCCCTTTTTCTTGAGGAAAAGTACCCTCGAAGTGTCGTGCCCCCAAGTTTGAAATACTCCCTACGTCTCTGCTTCATTGTTTTGAAGATCTGAAATGGCTGTAAATCGATCCCCTGTTTTTGACAACGTTTTTGGGATATCTGGCTTGCCTTTTTCCACATATCCTTAATTCGCAAAATTTACTGTGCCAAAACAACTTGCACAAAATACTCATAATGTATGGCTGTCTTTTTGCGACAGAACGACATTAAAAGCATTTCAATCGTCCTCTTACTTACTTTTCTCAAACTGATTGCGTGGAGTCACTTTTTCTATGGGTCACCCGGTACCAATCATAAAGTGGAACTCTACTGTATGGATTTATGGTCTGGCTAAAATATCATCGAATGGACCAATTTCTTTCATTTTGTAATCCCCTCGTTTGACTCAGGTTGCAACAACATACTGTAGTCTTACCATTGTAAGCATGATTTTGTGTCATTTGTCAAACAAATAATACGCTTGCTGATATGAACAGAGTTAATGGCTCCCTGACCTTCCAAGTTACCTTTAATGTGTATACCAAATTGGACGGATCTAGCGAGGGTTACTTCAGGACGACTTCATTTCTGTATGATTTGGATTATCATTTTATGGTTTGCATTTTGATTTATAGGTTAAAGAGTGCCAAGGCCTGATTATGTTCGAATGTTGCGACAAAATACTTGTCGATAGACTTCTCAAACGGGCTGAAACCAGTGGGAGAACAGATGACAATGAGGAAACAATAAAAAAGCGCTTAGCATTGTTTCATGGCAAAACAATACCAGTTATCGAACATTATGGAAAGAAAGTGAAGCTTGTGAGTTTATATTATAATGAATATCATATGTATAGTAGCATCAAAGTGAAACAACAAATTTGAATACGAAATAATGCGAAGTTCCATGCAAGTATATAATCTTTAAGATAAAGTCATGTGCTCATCACTCTTTTCTTGTGTCTTTTACAAGTAGGAACAAAGAATGAGTAAATGAATGAATGAATGAATGAATGAATGAATGAATGAATGAATGAATGAATGAATGAATGAATGAATGACGGGAAAAGTGCTCAAAGTTCATTTGTCGTAAGAATATTCGCAGACATGTCTCAAATATATTTTCATCCAACAACGAGCTAAGGAATATTTTAGATTTATTTCAACAGACAGTATAATTTTACAAACTTGGTAAATGAAAGTTCAATTGAAAATATCGACTAATATATTGTTATCCTGTTTATCTTTTCTTCATCCTAGATCGATGCAAGTGGGTCAATCGATGAAGTCTTCCAAAATGTCAAATTATATATGAATGAACTTACAGGCAAGACAATTATTTATATTTCTGTTTCTCTGAGATCTTTTTTCCAAATCCCCTCATAGCCCAGATATAAAGGTATAAGGAAAATGTGAAGAAATACCATTTTGTATGCTTTATTCTACGTTATAGATACATCAAAGATACATGTCACAGGAGTAAGACTTATCTAACTCTCAGGGCTACAAATTTTAAGGAACTGTCATGCGAACCAATGAAACCTTCAATCCATTTTTAAAGGCCTTATGCAGCCAAATTTTGGACCTCACTTTTTTAATGATTTTAGATAGCTCATATTGTCATAAAAAGTTTGTGAAAGTTTGAAGTTGAGAAAATTGTGTGTCAAAGTAGAGTGGTTTCGCGATTTCAACGCGACATTGAAATGGCAAATGTGACGTCACAATTATGGCCAATGAAACAGCGTGCATTGGAGACACAGCGCAAGCATGGCGAATGCTTCATGAAGTAAGGGAAAGACTTCGCGTGGAAGGGAAGGTTTTTTGTCACTGAAGCACCAACAAGCCCAATGGCAGAGTTCAGCATGTCCTTTGATCCCATTTTTTCTCAAAATTCATATTTAAGAAAAAGTTTCCGATCTATCAAAGTTTCATCATCTCTGGTTCACAGACTTAGTGTTGGATTATTGATTCGTTTTCACATTTATAGAAGGTCAGGAGGACTTGATTGACTTGGTCGATGCTGTCACTGCGATGGAAACGGCAAAGAAGCAAGCTTTGGAGGAGGATGAAGATCAAGAGGATTTAAACGATTTGGTCGATGCTGTTGCTGCGATGGAAGCAGCAAAGATGTCTGCATTGGAGGAGGATGAAAAAAATGATATTGTTAAGAGTAATGATAATAAGGTGAAACCAACTATTGATGGTGTCACAGAGGAGGTTATTACAGCAGAAGTAGAAGCAAAGCTAGGAAACCGAGGAGTAACGAGTAATTTTGCAAAAGAAGTCCTCAGTGATAAAGAAATTATTTTTGTCATTGGTAAGTAAATTGTATTCTTCGTGTTTAAGGTAACTCTGCTTTTTGCTTCAATAAGCAGTGAGTTGCCGTTTTGCAAAACCACTCTCCTAAGAAACAGTTGATTTCTCCAATAGTGTTCGGTCTACCGAAAAGCAGCAAAAAGGACATTTTTCTACATAGTCTTGGCAATCGAAAGATTTATAAATCGAAATGTTTCGATAAAGATGCCAAGACTATGTAGAATAATGTCCTTTAGACCGAATTGGAGAAATTAACTGTCTCTTAGGAGAGCGGTCTCGCAAACGGCAACTCGCTGCTCACTGGAGCGGAAAGCAGAGTTACCTTAAGTTCTTGTTGTTTTCTAGTTATTGCAAGCTCCGTCTTATAAAGTCTTTTCATTTTGCAAAAGACGTTTTTTGTCATTGGTAAGCAAATTGTTGTTTTTGTGGAAGAAATGATTGCTAAGCTTTGTCTTACAGTGTCTTTTGTTTTGCAAAACTAAATGCAAGAGAAATTACTGTTTTACAGCATATTCAACAAGATTATTGGTTGATTCGTCAAATTATTCCTATGCTATCTGTTTTTTTTTACTAATTTGTTTTGATGCACCTTCCGAACATTAATTGAGACTGGGAAATGCTATTCAGTTTGAGTGTTAGGTGTTCTTTGATCGTAGCTTTGAAGATGATCGCTTTCTCAATCAGTTATGATAGAAAATTTGTGGTTATATTCAGGTGGACCAGGATGTGGCAAAGGTACACAGTGTGAGCTAATTGTCAATAAATATGGACACAAACACATGTCAGTTGGAGATCTTCTTCGAAAAGAGATTTCATCTGGATCCGACATTGGCAATACCTTATCAAATTGTATGAAAAATGGGGAACTCGTCTCGATCGTAAGAGAGAATTTTTTGTTGAAGTAAAGTTATTGATTTCATATGATTGATAATCATTAAGTCAATTTTAAACTGGTTCCAATTTTTGAAGTGCTATTGGATTTTAAAAACATTGCAAGAGGTTGCAAAGCAGGGGATGATTATCAATTGAAAATGTTTCGTGCATCCTATTACCCTTTACCAAGCTTACATATATTCTTGATTAAGTTCTAGTTTCATGATTTATATATAGGAAGTAGCTCACACCATGGCTTTCGAAGCATAATTGTAGCATCATGTTCTTCAGAAATTAAACAACCACTCCACCCCGTTTACTATGGTCTTAAGCTACTCTCTCGCAGCTGTTTTAATTGCAGGAGTGATACCAAGGAGCTTGTCAATCTAATGAACAGTTGAGTTCAATCATAATGATTTCTCCTTCTTCAATTTCCTAGAACCTTGTCATGCGAATAATAATGGAGGCGATGGTTGAAGATGAAAGTGCAGCTAAGTTTCTTATCGATGGGTTCCCAAGGGAATTGAAACAAGCAGAGGAATTTGAAGAGGAGGTTGGAATAAATTCATCTTGTTTATTTATTCTGTTTCTTATCTACCGGGTGAGCCAGAAAAAAATTCCAACTGATTGATGAAAATTCATATCATCAAGAGTACTGCACAGATATTTGAATGACGCCATTTCTAGTTAAAAGCCAAAAGATCAAGCTATTTTTTTAGCTATTTTCTTTTTATTTTTCTCGTTTCCTCGCGACTCTATAAATGCAGGTAATTTCAACTTTACAAAAATGTTATTGTTGCGAAATGACTGAAAAATGGCCTAAAACATTGATCAAATCATCAAGGACCCCTCACAAAGATCAATGCAGACAAGGCAACTGTTCATGGGTGAGAGATATCAATTGCACACTTATTGCCATGGGACAGAAAATCTTTAGTATTTGTTAGATAGCTGATATCGTATAACTCTTGAGAGAGGTGAATGAAACACCCATTTCGTATTGTTCTGTGTTACGGGAGTCCTTACAAATTTGATCAATGTTTTCTGCAATATTGCAGCCATCTTGCTGCCATTTTGCAACAACAAAGTTTTTATTAAGCTAGATTTACCGACACTTCTAGTGCTGGTAGAACAGCGAGCAAAATCACAAAAATACTTCTCTCTCTCTCTCGGCTTTTAACTGGGATTTGAATCATTCAGATCTGTGCAGTACTGTTGCTACTATGAATCTTCAAAAGTCGAAAATTTCTTCTGACTCACCAGCTTTATAATCCATTAATAGAAGAAACTCTGAGACTGTAAAGCTACTGTGCTTATCATGGCGGGAATAGACACTAGGTCATCGGAGTTGCCACCATGAAAGACACATACAATTCAAAAATTGACAGTATTCTAAGGAAAAGAAAGTATAATGAAAAGATCTTGTCTGTCTCACATTACATGTCAGGAAACGATATCAGTGGGCAAGAAACAAATTTGAAATGTTGAGAGAAAACAAGTGCAGGACAATGCACAGATGGCCCCCATGCGCAGACGAAACAGCCGCCACCCTCTGCCACATGTGCCACCCCAACGAGGATAGCACTCAAAAACCAAAGAGCAGTAGCCACCAAATCACACAACAGGAATCCCATCCACCTGTTACCCCGCACCCACATCGTGGAATAAAGTTTGACACTATAATAACCTGAAATAAAATTAGAGACAGAATTATCAACAGAAAATACTGCACAAAAAGGTATGTTGGGGTGGGGGGTTGCTGCTTTGTTTGTTTTGAAAAGCGCTTCATTCCAATCTCTTCCATGCCTATTTCCAATTACGGTCAGTTCTGGACTTCAACCCAGGAAGATCCGATAAGCTGCCAAGGAGATCTCTTCGTGCTTCTTCGAAAAAATGCCAGTGCAGGAGGAAATTCTCACTATTCTCATCAGCTCTGCCATACAGGTAGACAGGATCTAGACAGCTGAAGTTGTGTCGGAATCTGAAATTATGGTCATTTAGTCCACTGAAATTTAGTAGCAATTTCGACAGATGTCTAACACCGACTATACCATTTGTACCGTAAAATGAATAATTATTGGGTCTTATCATAGCAAGTAGACCTAATTTAGGTTAAACACAGCAATTGACGTTGAGATTTTGTGTCTTCATCAAGCAGATTTCACTCACAAGGAGCATTTTGAAAAACGGTGATCGATTGTCGCGCTGCTCTTCAACAATACCGGGTGAGTCAAAAAAAACGCCGACGTTTGAAAAAATTTTCCTCCCTGGATATCACAGTAATGACGTTGACAACCATCTTGTTTTATTCCCGGTACGTCCAACTAGGTTCAGTAATTTACCCGGCGTTAACCGGCCTTTCCTCCCGTCGAAATTGGATATTTTCTCCAGAAAGCCCCTTTCGAAAACCTGCAAAAACGAGTGTAAAGACCAAGCAAGATTTCCCTTTGTTCATGTATTTTATCCTCTTGGGAGAATGGAATCGCCCTGAATAAAACCCGACAACAGGGAAGCACGTGCTAAAGCGTGCTGAAAGTCATCGCTGTGAGGTAAACACATGGAAATTTGCTTGTAATTCTAGCACTTTTTTAAGAATTCTCGAAGGGAACTTTTTTAGAAAATCGCTTCAGAATCTGAAGGGAGTGACCGATTTTAGCCAAATAAATTTTTTAACTAATTGAACATGTTAGCTATTCAATCAGATATTGCAAAATGTCATTGCTTACATACTCAGGGTGCATTAGCCATTCAAACGCCGGGCGTTTTTTTTACCCACCCGGTATTTTGGTCATAACTTCTCATATTTCGAAAATTGTAGCCTACGTTGCTCTCAGGGGGAATTTCCACAAACAAATAATTTAGGGAACGGGATTTTATCAAATTATAGAAATGGCACAGTCGTCTATACTATCTTCTAAAATGCAAGTTCTCCCAGCCGAATTCCCTGTAAAGACGTTCCTTGCTTGTCCTTTCCTCGTTCCAGCCACTGCTAGGTCAGCACAGTACTGAGTCTGTTCAAGACTCTCAGGTCTCTGTTTAAAAGATAAGACTCATCTTATGATCAACAATATCTCCATACTCAAGATATGGTAGAGCATAAAGCTTATAAAAATATCCCTTGAAAAAATATTTGGAAAGGTATCTGATTATCCCAATACTGCGCCTTGCTTTTTGCATTTTGCCGCTTTACATGACTTTGAAAGTGAAGAATCATGCCATGATGCTTGTGCTCGCTCTTTTTTTACCACGTAGTCATTGCTAAAAGACAAAGCGGGATTATTCTGGTTTCCTATCTATCCTTTCTTACTTTTGCCTTGTCTATTTCGTTACCAGTTTTAAATTACTTCTTTATTCCAAGGAAATTCATCCTCAACTGTTATTTTTCTGTCATTTACATTCTGAAATGAGTATTATTCATTGCTTCTTCCTACAGATTGGAGATTGCAGTCGCGTGTTATACTTTCATTGTTCTCCCGAAGTGATGATGGAAAGATTGAAAAAACGTGCTGAACATAGTGGTAGAGCTGATGACAATGAGGAGACAATCAAAAACAGATTAATTGTTTTCGACAAAGAGATCACACCAATAATCGACCATTTTCAATCTAAAGGCATTTTATCACAGGTAAATGCTTTGTTTTTAGGACTATTCTTCCAAGTCTGTTTTTTAAAAGAAAGCCATTCATGCAGCTTTTCAGGTGATGTAACATAGAGAAACGAAGGTTGTCAACTAGGACGGAGTTGATAGTTAAAAATGTTTTCTTTATGTTCAAGATGCTTCCTATGGCCCTGATTGATAGAAGGCATTACTGTAAGTTTCAGATCACAAAATATATGTCTTATTTTATAACAGTTCCTGTTGTGTAATATGTTAAGCTCTTCATTTATCTTGACACACAAACATTCTTAACCAAACTCATTTCATCAAGTGCTGCAACTAATCACAGCTCAAAAACACGAAGTAGCGTGGTAGCGGTGCTACCAGGAAGATAGCTGAAATGCTCAAATTTCTCAGGAAGGAAAATGGGAGAAAGGGAAAAAGAGATGGAAGGAAAAAGAAGGGAAAGAAAGAAGGAGAGACAGGATTCGGGATAGAATGGGGCGGTATATAGGGAAAGAAGAAGGAATTGTGTAAGAAGAAACAAAACTGCTTAACTTAATACCAGGAAGAACAAAATTTTATTGAGCCCTGAATATAATTTTGCCAGTTCATCAACTTGCATCAGCGTTCTCTTATATCTTCAGTCAAGAGCGGCAGTGTGCTTCTCCAGGGACCAAGTTTTGAGGAATCTGCTTACCCTATATCTCAAATCCCATTTCCCGAAAGGAAATTTTGATGGTGATAATGATGATGTTGATAATGATGATTATAATGATGATGATGATGATGATGATGATGATGATGATGATGATGATGATGATGATTCGAAAATAATTCAAAAACTCTCTTTCATCTCAGGAATGGGGTCCGAGACACAGGCTAATTTTTAAGCAGAAAAATTCGTCTTACCCTTTCCCTCGAACAAATGAAATCATCTTTAAAATTTCTGTCATCGTTGTGAATCTTGTTCACAGTAAAAAAAAGTTTCCTGTGGTGAGTGCTCACAAATAGACCAATGGCCCCTGTCTTCATAGTTGCAAACAGGAGATTTATGGAATCAAATGACGGCTATGATGTTTCTGAATCTTTGCACTTCGGGTATGAAACTCTTGCAGGCTGGTCAATCCTGCAATGTTTTTGCCTTAGAAATTGAATTTCAGTTACATCTTTCCTTTTCGGGTCAGGATCTACTTCCAAGGATAACTGAATACACACCCCCTATTGTTACAAGGAATGCGATTCGAGGTAGGATTTCAATCTGTCTGTTGACTCCATAATCAAAAAACCCTTGGGGGGACACATGGAGCCAAGCCTCATTTTAAAGATGACATTCATCTTCCGCTTAAAAATTGGCAAACTGCAAAGAATGAAATTTCAATCGTAATTGCTGCGCAGCGGAGCTGCGCAGCTATTCTAATCTTGGCGAGACGATTTTCATAGTGAAATCGAGCCGTGTCGGTCTGTCTGTCGTCAAACATGTGACTTTGCATGATGTGATCATGCGCATTTCAGATGTGCTGCATGCACCATAGATCTTGTGTTCATGTGATAATTTTTCCTTCACATTCACTCAGAAAAGGTTTTCTGATGTGTTGTTATTGTTTGAGCAATGACAGGAAAAGCGTCAGGCTCCAATGCTGACCTACAGTCATGTGCTCAAATCATGATCATAACAAGAGGCAATTTGATTGGATAGTACACTTAGAGACTTTGCTCCTAATTGTTTGTGATGAGAATTGAACAAATGGGCTTTGTTATTTGTTGAACAATGATAGGAAAATCTTTTGTGTTGTTAATGACAGTGGAAACAGAGCCTCTTAATCCGCCTGTTGTTTCGTGGAAAAGCAACTATTTCTGGAGGATCGAGTCCTTATGAGTGAATTACGGACCACAAAATCAGGGTCCAGGGAACTGCGGAACAACGAAAGGAGTAGAGAAGATCGTAGAAGAGAGTGACTTGGTGCTCCAGTCGCAGCATTTCTTAACTATTGTTATTGCTAGTAGTAACTCGATATCTTTCTCAGTAATCAGTTTCAGAAATCAAAATACAATATTACCCTGCCAATTAGAAACTCATTTTTTAAAACCAGGCTGCTTGGTTTCTTATAAATGGAGAAAGAAAGATAAAACAGGCTGAGTAATTTCTTATAATTACAGCCACAAAGTCACCAAATGTGCATCAAAAGAAACCATGAAATTTGTTATTATGTGGGTTACATTAAACCAAATGCTGGACAATGACTATTCAAATTCAGTTACTGTAACCTTAAATTGACAATGCCCTCCTATGTGAAATAAATACAGCAGAAAACATTAACTACATTAGTTACTAGCCATGTGATATTCTTTTAATTTTAAAAGCAACTTGTTAGATTGTTTTGTTTTGTTAGACACATAATAAGTTGTGTATTATGAAGTGCTTGAAAAATACCATTTTAATACCAATCAAAATTAATTTTAAGAAACCAAATTTAGAATTTCAGGTTGATTGGTTTCTTACATCAGGGTAGATACTGGGCCATCTGGCAGGCTGCAGTTTATAAGTCAGTTTTTAAGTGGCGGGGTAATACTGTACAAACTCAAAGTGACAGGTGTCCTATTTTCTACCCTGATAAATGGGTTACACATCCAAGGGTCCAAAACCCAGATATCGCCATTGAAATTAATCCTTTTATCGTCAAATTGTTTAATTAACCTTATTAGTGGATGTAGAGTCCGAATGGTCCGAATACGGTCGTTAATATTGGAAAGAATGTGATTCCTTTGTTCTATTGCGGCAAATGACGTCATAACTGCTTAAATGTCATCAGTCTGTATGTTGACTCCATCAATGCCCTTTGGCTCCCAAACCATTTCTATGTCCCAAAATGACTCTTTGAGCCATGACAATCACACCGGACGACGGACATCATCGCTACCATACCATAGACTCCATGAGTCAAAAATGCTACGCCCATGGTGTGGTCCGCATTTTAGGCTGAATTCACTTGCCTCGTTCGCAAACAAAATCAAAACAAAACTGTTGACGAGTGCCTCAAAATAGCAAAAATATTATCGCCGAAACTTTTGGAAAATCTTGGCTGAACAAACTTCAGAATATATCGTCAGTCTGCAAAATCGTGAGTTGAAGATTCATGTATTTTATGTAGGATGATGTCCCTGGTTGTTTTTAAATTTTGGAACGTTACCAGAGGCCAGAGCAACAAAGCAACAAACACGCAGGGTAGGCCATCAGGACTGCTCTTTGATTGTTGAACAGCGTGTTTTCATCCCTACCCCCTATCTGGTTTGTTTGATTTAAAGGCAGTCTGTCCCTTATTGTTCTGACCTTAGCAACGGCTTTATTTACCTTATTTACGTTGGAATGAGTTATTTATTCATGCATCACTGAGTCGCTATGACCTTGATTTCTTTGGATAAAGGGGATTAGCACAAACTTGTGGAGTGTACAATAGAAATCCTCATCGAGTTTATTTTCATTCTTCAAAGGGGACAGACTGCCTTTAAAAGACACCAAAGGCAATATGTTATTCGCTATTCGCTAACATAAGATTTGAAGTTCAGGGGCGAGGCAAGACATTCTGTACGACTTTTTATCATGTAGGTAGCCATGCATGACCACTTAGACCGAAACTGTGTTGTTGTGGCAACATGGCAGCCCCATAAGTTTTCTGCAAATTACATCTGTCTCTTGTAAAACAACCAATGTTACATGGAAATTTTCTTAAATTTACTTTCGTTATTATCGTTTCTGGTAAATTATTATAAAAAAGTAGTGGTGATCGGATAGTACCACTTTGCTATGAAATTTTGGAAACAAATGCAGGTTGAGTTAAAAATTATTTTATCATAAAGGGATAGTTCCTATTATACTTTATTGCTCAGATTTAAGGTGATAGACAAAAGAGATAAATCTTCAGTTTATTTTCCAACAAAGAATTAGCATGACCTCATATTACACAGAATACAATTTCCAGTCTAGATCCTTCTCATTTTACCATTTATGGTAAGTTCCATTCTTTATTATATTTAGATTGAGGCTGTTGGCACACCAGATGATATATTCTCCGAAGTTTGCAAAGAGCTTGAGAAACTGACATCTGTTGAAGAAAAGATGGATCCAAAAGAAGTTCTAAAAGATGCCAATATTGTGTTTGTTTTGGGTGTGTGTTTATTTCAACAAAATGAAGTGTTATTCTTTGTACAGTATACATATAATATGTTTTTTATTTATTATATACGATAAACACCCATTGCAGCTTCAGATTTATTTCATGTGACTTGGGAATTTATTCTGTGTCCTCTGTGTAGATAAATTGCAAAATTCTGATCTAATTCCCTTTCATATTTACCCTGCAAATTTGAATCTAGTGTGTTTTCTTTTTGTGTCAAATCAAAATTTTTAATTCAACTGTAAATCACTTTCTATAGCCTATCATTATGTTTTTTTAGGTGGACCTGGATCAGGCAAAGGTACTCAGTGTGAGAGAATTGTAGCAAAATATGGATTTTGTCACCTTTCAACTGGGGATCTTCTACGAGATGAAGTCAATTCTGGTTCAAAAAGAGCAGAAGCATTGAAAGCAATAATGGAGAAGGGTGAACTTGTTTCACAGGTCAGTGTAAGCAAGAATCTACATGTTTCAATATCTAATAACAACTGATAACAACTTGCCACTGCTGATTCATGATTAGAAATATCAACCCCTAGTTTAGTACAAGTAATGACTTACTGATTGACTGTTCAAAGTTTTTGCTAGACTACTGCCATTTTCTCTACCTCCCATTTTGGGGTCCCTGGCTTTTCTGCCCTTCTTTATACATTTTCCTGTTTTTACCTTGACATCAATTTATGGTTACTGATCAAATATCTCCAACAACATCATAAACATGAAATGCTTCAACCGGACCAACCAGAATTTCAGTCACTCAGTTTATGAATAATAATTTTGCACACTTGTAATTTAAATGCGACTGAAATCTGCATTGCTTGTGGAACATACAGTACTGCTCTTTATTCATAGAATACAATTTTGGAACTACTGCAGGAGGCAATGGTAAAGAATAAATCTGCCAAAGGCTTCTTAATTGATGGATTCCCCAGAGATGTGCCACAAGGGGAAAAGTTTGAAAGACAGGTAACGTTGTCATTAATATCTGTAACTCAAAGCGCTATTTCAATACCATCCACTTTGTTATCTGCTGTTGAGAAAAGTTTCCCCACCTTGTGTCTTTGTGACACAAAATTGGTATCTTGAGAACAGATGTGCAGTACAGTACTGTACTTGGAATGGGTAGCTATTTTTGGTAGCTTATTTTCACCAAGTGTCCTTTTCCAACTGAAAAGTAGAGGGGATTTGTTGTTTTTATTTTGAAATTTAAGATTTTACACCATGCTGTCCTGAACAGCTTGTTCTGTTTCATTCCAGATTGGAACTTGCAAATTCATTTTGTACTTTGAATGTTCAAATGATTGTATGGTTGAAAGATTGCTTGGGAGGGCAAAGACAAGTGGACGTGTTGACGATAATGAAGAAACAATTAAGAAAAGGTTAAAGACATTTGAAGATCAAACATTACCAGTTCTTGATGTTTATGGCAAACAAGAGAAAGTCAGGAAGGTAAGCATATATTCATTAAATACTTTCAACATACCCATCTTTCTAGCTTACTTCATCCAGTTTCTGCGTTTTCTACTGTTTGTATTGAGTTGAGTGCATATAATTAAGATTATTTCTTATGCAATAGACAAAATCGGCCAAGGTTTTGTTTATACCCATTTCAAGTCATGTGATCAATCTCTTGATAAAACATCTTTTGATTTCTCTTACATATTTTGTGCCATGCAAAGTTATGCCATGAATGCAAAAAGTAGCATAATACTAATCCTTCCCAATAGAATGGTCACATGACTTGAAATGGGTAAAGCAGACTTTGGCTAATTAGGTCTATGTCAATCTGATTGTTTCACTTCTAAACACCAAGTACAGTATGGTAAGCACATATTGTCAGCATAAGATTTGTGAAAGCTAATTAATGCAATGCTTTTACTCATCTCATCAGTTCCTACTCTCATTACTATCCTAATAAGGACCAGGGGTTAGTCATTAATTTTTTTTGGGAGGTGGTACATTTCATATATTTTTGTGGGCAGCTCTAACAAACTTTAAACTTCTTGCTTTGAAAGTTGAACAGTGTTTGATTGCAGGCAACATAGCTGAATTTCTCTATTCCTTGCAAAAACTGTATATAGATGAAGAATCTGCAGTAGCTAATGATTAATGAAAGAAAACTAAAGCTTTTTTGAGAAGCTTAGAGGAATGTCTTAAACTAGAAGAGTTTTGAAGAAGAATTTGCAGAGCCAGCCTTGACAGAAACACTGCAATTTCTATACCTTTTAGTTGCCAACACCATGCAGATTAAAATCCCTTTGGCTGCAATTCAACAGGTTGATAAGTATTCAAAGGTGTAAAGTTAATCAATTTCTGAGGAAAATGCCTGTGCAAAATGGCCACTTTATTGCCTCAGTGTTTCAGTGTACCGTAGGTATCTCTATGTTATACTGTAGTAGCGGAAACTTTATACAATAGCAACAGACCAGTCAAAGATGTGTCAATTTATGAACCTTTACTTGATAATGTTTGGTGATGATTGTATACTACCACAATTTTTTTTGCCTTTCCTTCAGATCAATGCAGAGCGCTCAATTGACGATATTTTCACTGATGTCTGCCTGGCTCTTGATGTACTTAGTTAAACAAATGGAAACAAACAGACAATAATTCTGATACAAATATACAATGACAATGCATAGTGTAATATAATGTCTATATTTAAACACAACAGAGGTATTGGGATCTGCAGTCAGCACACTTCAGTCATAATGACAATACTGTTTGGTCATATACCATAACAACTATATTTTTAAGTCACTTAGCATGTATTTACGGTAGTAGAAATTTTATATCTTAAGCTATTTGTTGTTACAGTATTAGTTTGGCTGTTATGGATTGACACTAACAGGCTAAACAAGCAGTCAGTACATTTATATTCTTTATCTAATGTCATCATTTAAATATTGCTGCTGGGTGGGACTACCTTCAAATAAAACTTGTAGCTCAACTATTACACATTTCTTGCTCCTCCCAATATCAGAACGATATAGGTGATGGTATTAGATTTATTTCTTTTCTTAATTCATCAATGTCCTTTTCAAAGTGCTTTTCAAAATATATATTCAGCAATAGTTTTGACTGATAACCAGCATAGAATGCCCATGGAATGATTTTCTTGACCAAAATTCCTCGTTCCCTGAAACATCAAAAGGGCAAATATTTATAATGCAGGGATTTTAAATGACTTTACATTAACCTCTACAGACATAGCCTTTGGTAGTCAACCCATCCAAAGTATATTTAGATGGCTTTAGCACTTGGAAATATTTTCGCAAAAAAACACGCTGACACGATATTTCTCTTGCAATAAACAACAATGGGAACAATGCAAATGCCCTCCTCACAGAAATTGTTCCTTGCCTCTTTGGCAAAGCAGTGAACTTTTAAATGCGGTGAAATATGTACAGGGTGTCCCAGAAAAATTGTGCCCCGTTTGCCTGAAGATTGCGACAAAGCAACAAAAGATTCTCACTAACCTTTTCCATGATGTTGCTCTTCAGATGTTCAATTAAAGTTTGCCACTGTCCCCGTGAAAATCCGTTGAAAAATGATGGAGCTATGGCTTTCAGAAGAACAAATTTGCCTGTTGACTGAATCCAGCGGTCGGCCATTTTATCTTACTATTTTGCAACGATAAACAGCTTCATGGATGAACTGAAATAGCAGCTTCTAATGTCATAGCTCTCACGAAAATTCCAATAATCATCAGAGAGTTCAACTATTTTGTACCCCACGATCTTTGATGGAATACATAAATGAAGATAAGAATTGCCAAGGCAGTAAAACATCAAAGGTTTCGACGGAAATATATTTCAAATTAAATTTGTCGCCTTCCCTATATAAATTTCTTCCTTAATTTGTTACAAGCAATTGTTGATTTACTACCGAAGACAATGAACTAAAAGAAACAAGAGAGGCAAAAGATTTTGAACTGATCAATAAACTAAATAATTGGTTCAGACACTCCTCACACCTGCAAATTAAACGTGACTATATGTTTGTCATTACCGTTTGGTTGTTTATTATCTTGGGGCCCTTGTCTTCGTTTTGACATTCAATCAAGGGTCGTGGGGTACGAAATAGCTGAACTCTCTGATAATTACTGAAACTTTCGCGAGAGCTATGAAATTGGAAGTTACTGTTTCAGCTCATCCATGAAGCTGTTTACCGTTGCAAAATAGTAAAACAAAATGGCCGACCGCTGGTTTCAGTCATCAGGTAAATTTGGCCTTCTAAACGTCATAGCTCCATCATTTTTCAACGGATTTTCACGGGGACAGTGGCAAACTTTAATTGAACATCTGAAGAGCAACATCAAGTAAAAGTATGGTGAGGACCTTTTGCCGCTTTGTCGCAATCTTCAGGCAAACGGGGTACAAATTTTCTGGGACACCCTGTACACAAGATTTGTAACTTTCCCCGCTCGACTATTTTACTTTAGGAAGCAATGATGATAATATTTTTGACCTAAAGATCTTTTTGTATCTCCTAGCAAACAATTGTTCATCGAGCAATTGTCACAGTAGTTCAAAGAATCGTCCTTATCATGAACAAATTTCGACCATCATAAGATATCATCACAATGAAAACTTCAGTTGCAAACAGAAATGTAACTTGCACTTAGCTGAAAACTTTGCAAAACGGTCAGAAGGAACAAGGTCAGTGAATGGCATGAGTAGCCTATATGTTGTTTTAGTAGTTTAGTAGTTTACTGTAGGTATGCTTTGTTTGTGTATTGTATAACTAAAAGGTCAGTTAAGAAGGCTTAAAGTTTGCGAATTAAAGGCTTTACGAAATAAAGCACTTGCAACTATAATAGTTCATATTGAATAAGATTACCTTTCTGTAAGGGTGACAGGTGCAACAAAAGCAGCCAATGCAGTCATAGGAAGACGAAAATGAACCATTTCAAACCATTTCACGGCGATCTCATTCGGAACACTATAGGACAAGAGGAAACAGATTAAGTAAATTTATGAAAATGTTATATTTTTAGGTAAAAGATTTGAATGCTTGAAGCGTAATATCAGGGCATCTAATGAATAAACAAAGAGTTTACACTTACGTGACACTTGGGAATCCAGTTAATAGGTGAGTAAAATCGTGAATTTGTCTGTATCTCAACATCACATATGCAAGTTCTTCATGGTCTACAAATCGAACCTACAAATGACACTATTACATCAATTTCATCTTCAAAACTTAATCTTGAAAAGTTAACTCTTGAATAGCAACTTTCATTGGCGTTTGCGTAACCGTACAGTCTTGAATTATGCATCAATTTGAATGACATACCAATAGATTTGAAGCAAAAAGGCTAACTTATTACGAAAAACAAATTACTGATCCTCGAAGGCCACGCCAATGGTACAAGGAACCGAGGAAGATCAAAACGTCGCTGGATAAATGACATCAATATCTGGATTGGGTTATCATCTTAAGGACTCCATAAATACCCTTGTAATGGACAGAGTGCGATGGCGAAGTTTGTATCATTATGTATCGTATTCTGTATACGACGGAGGAAACGAAATATATATATAATATATAAAATAAATATTTATAAAATATATACTCAATCTGCAGACAGTACTGTTTCGCCCTTTGTGGGCTCATCAGTGCAGCACAGAGTTGCCTGAGAATAACCCTAGCCATGATGTCGCGGCATCATAGCAGTTTAAATAGTTAATTGCGGGATCCTGTCAGAGTGCTCAAACTGCGCATGCACAGTGAGCGTTGCATAGTGCGTCAACAGGTCCCCACAAGGTCCCAGACATAGAGTGCTCAACCAAACTTACGTAAGGGAGCGAAATAAAATATATATAAATATAAATATATATATATATATCTGGATATTTTTTCTTGGAAGCTGTGTTTAAAAGTGGCGAGGAAAGGTGTAAAGTTACAATAATATTTCGTCCCATATTCAACTAGTCAGACGAAAACTACATCGTTTAGCTTCTGAGGGAATAGCAAAGGAACCTATGCGCATTAAAATGACTCCCAAACAAAATACACGTAACTCTTGAATGGTGTCACCAATTTTAAAGCAATAACTTTCTGAATGAAAGTTTGGTTTTCTCATACAAAGAACATGCTGGTTTTCATTCAAATAAATTTAATGTTTCGAAATTCACAAATCGGAAAGCTTTGAACTGACGTCACCATCAAGATTTCAAGATTGAATTTAGTGAAGATCATTACGGTAATCCGTCAAATTACGAACATGAAATTTATGACAAAAAACTACGAATGAAAAATTATAAAATTAGTTACGGTGTATCTATGCAATGGTTGGCACGCTCTTTGAACTGAAATACGTGGGACACCTCAAGGTTCCCTCGGACGAGTGCTGAACTTGTTGTAAAAACTAGTTTATCAAACACACCAATGCTGAAAATTTAAGCCAAGTCAGCAATACCATGTGATATCTGAAGATCACCTGATATCCTTTTCAACTTCTTTTCAAGCATTTGAATGATAATAGAGTAAATAACAAAAATTTTGAATATGTGACTAACCGGATCTCTAGTGTCTGAGCTGATTTGCTGGAACGGAAAAGAGAAGGTTTTCATAGGTTTCCAAAGTTGAAACAAAATATGATCCAACACCAACAAATGTTTTGTTTTCCTCATCCATTTTAAATTCGAATTTTCCTTCAATGGGTTGATACTATATACAATTTCATTTTCCTTCAAAGTCGTGAAAATAGAACTTGGCCCAGTAAGTTTAATCTCATCTCTGGGTGATTCTTTAACTTTGATCACAAAATATAATTATATGAAGGAACATGAAAATCTGAAGGATTTGCAGAGTTGTCAAAAAGTTTGTCATATAAACCTACAAGGTGTCACACTGTCTCCAAAGGATAATCTGGCAAAAGTCTCAAATTCTTCGATAGTTATTTTAAAGACATTTGAGCTTTAAGGTCAAATTGAAATAGAGAAATCTTCACGCTAAAGATTACAACTTACACAACCATCCATGAATTTTGTATATTCTTTCCCAAATGTTCCATGTGGTAGCTTCCTCAAATTTTCCATATCAATTGTTGTTGTATTTATCATTGGTCTTTCTCTTAATGAAAAAGGACAAAAACACTGAGTTATCGACTTGAAATCACGGCCATTAACAGAAGCGAGTAACTAGACTGATTTCAGAAAACCCTTGTCTACCCCTGCTGTAAATTTCGCTCAGCAAAGGCTCACGTCTCACGATGACAAAAGAAAAAGCTTACTTAACCTTGTTTTACACATTCTTTATTCGAATCATGATCAAACTGCTGCCTTGGCTCAGAAATGAAATGCAATAAAAGCTATTTTAAGCAAGCGGGCATTTAATCAACGAAACCTTATCGGAAGGAGACGTTCATTTTGCATAGTGAGCGTAAAATAATTCTTTAAGTACAACGTTTTCATATTTTTAGGGCCAAAACTTACCAGAGAAGGCTCCAACCACCTGCCACAGCAACTCCGTTCAAATCTACCTTCGTATCAATCAAATCAAAAGTTTAAAACTATTGTTTTTTTATCAAATCCTACAATCAGATTGATACAACAGAAAACCATGTGCAAGGGCCTGAATAGGGTCAAGTTATGAATTTTATCCAAAATCTTATTTCAAACCATTTCATGTTACTTACTGCAAAATTTGCTTCCCAATTTTGTCACGAATCATTTTTCTATGCAGTGCTCTTAGCACTGGCTCTCCAGTTGTTTCTCCAAGTGCCGCAACCATATCTCAAATATAAAATATTTATGAACTAAAACAGGATTACAAGACTGTATGAAAGCACATTGAGAAAATCTATGGTATGAAAAACGCAAAATTGTTAGGGACCATCAACAATTGGTTCTTGTCATGCATCCTTTGGCCGTGACGGGGCGAGGGGGTGCAGGCTATAGCCATGATAGGTTACTTTTGCATGATGGAATGTCCCATAAGAAATTTACAGGAAGAAAGTCCAAACATAACACTATTTGAACTGTCTTCCACAAAATGATGAAATGGCTACGGTATTTTCATTCAAATATACAACATGAAAAATTCGACAATATGGACTGTGCTAAGGTTTTCTGTGCTAAATGGTTTAGCTAATATCTTCCAGAAATAATAATTTTTTCAAGAGATCCCTTTTTTATGGAACAAACTTCTTGTTTGATAACACCTCCGCTCCGGATGGACCATTATGGAAACAAGGTCATATTGACCTTTTTAATGCTATCCCGCCATTTCTAACCTTGGGGGTTTGTAAACTTCATGTTTAACTTTTTGCCTGTAAATATTATATTCCTGTAATAAGAACACTTTCTTTTTAATTTATATCTTAATTAAAGTTTGGTGGCAAATTATACATACATACATACATGAAATACATACATACATACAGTACATTATGTTAAATCACTTGGTTTCATTTTCCTTGATAGACATCAATCTTAAGACGGATGATGTCTGCACCCAATTATGATGCCAAAAAGCAACAGGTCCACTTACTTATGAAAAAAACATAAAATTCAAATAGGCTGCAATCAAGGGGAGGTCAGGAGTTTTTGATAATCACAGCCAAAGACCATGATGCATGATGTCAATGGCTGCTTAATTTTCCTTAGATTATCCCATTGACTTTCTCCAGGAATCCTAGACCCTTGGCACACTTAAACAACTGAAAAACAAATAAAAAAATTCCAGCTTTTGGCAATCTAATATGGGAAGCCTCATCAATGAAAACTGGTTACGTACTGTATACACAGTACAGTATTAATTCAGAAACAATCAAAAAATGATTTCCAGACATTTCTCAAATTGAAAGGGAGAACAGATATGTACTTGAAATAAGCTGACGAACCTGACCGTGTTGGTTCTTTCAAAGCCATAAAAGCAGACCCAATAGCAAGAAGGCCTCGCTGTAGAGGTGTTATTGGTTCATGGCCTTCATACAGATTTTTTCTGCTCTCAATGAATTGTGTGTTTTCAACTTCAATATTTATGCACCGTTTCCAGACATAAGCTGCAAGAAATAAGTCAATGGAAAATCAAAAAAATATTTTACACATACTTGATAAAGCTTCAAACCAAACAGCCAAGTTATAGCACATGAAAGTTGAGATGGCCTGAATAAGACTGCATTCACACGATGACGGCATATTTTGAAAACAGTGAAAAATGTGACGGCTGCAAAATTTGAGCTAGCGTTCAATGATACCGCAACAATTTGAAAATGGTAGGAACCTAGACGGCAAAACCTCGTTGCAAAACTTTGATGCTAGAGAAGTGTACCTACACCCTAAGAATTGATCAGTCTCATTCCAAAAGCGTCAAAAAATGTTCTGTTTTCATCATTTTCAGGTGTTTACACAACGTTTTTTCCAAAATGCATTGGTTAGAGTTCCGATTTCAAAATCTACCGTTTTCAAGATCTGCTGGCCAAAAATTTGCCGTTTTCGTGTGAACAGGAGGCGTATCCGTCACATTTTTCACCGTTTTCAAAATGTGCCGGCATGGTGTGAACACAGTCTAAGACAGGGCCAAATTTTCATAGTTGATGACATTAGATTAAAACAATAGATCCATTGTTTATTGCCGACCGTTAGGCTGAGATTGAAAATCGTGTACATTTAACAAACTTTCTAGTCTGAGCTTCAAACTCAACTCATTTTTAAACAACATACTGTAAAAACTTTAGATTTAGCAAAAAAATTGGGCCTCACCAGCTTGAAATGAAACCAAGCAATATACTGCAAAATATTGTTCCCAATTGTGGAACAGAATAACAGCATTTGCTATAACTTTACAACAAATTTCATCATATCACACATGTTGATATATTGACTATATCATATCAATTGCTTACAAATTTCTCTAATTAATTAAAAATACAATAGACTTTATTCATATCTGCCACAAAAAGTTTTCCTGCATCATATTTTGTATATACTGTATGTTATGTTGTATGTTAATAATCATTTCGCCTGAATAACACTGTACAATCAAAAAAAGATTGGTATAAATAGTGGTCAAGTCTAAAACAAATAGAAAATGAAATAATAAACAAATCATAAATAAATGAATATTTAAAGATTTGATATATTTTAAATGCCAGATGTACTATCCTTACTTGAGGAGAGAAAATGGTTTATTTTTTCCTTTGTTAAAAAGATTTATAAAGTTTTCTTTAATTGTGTCATATGGTGTTTATTTCTTTTGTACTTGCAGGTAGTATCTTCCATGTTTTTATAGCTGGCTGATAGCTGAAATTTTGGTTGCTGTTCTGTTGTCACCATTTCAACTCGAAAATCTCCCCTACTTTTTGCTCTTGTAGTCATTTGATGGTTGCTCTCTTTTCTTGGTTTAAAAATTAACTTGAGTTGGTTAAACACAAGCTCTGCTCCTTCACAATCAGTTATCTTTTCATGACAATGAAGACCAAGGATCATTCAAATGATAATATTTTGCTTTCTTTGAAGCTGTTTATGTTTAGTAGCTGATAATGCACTAAACCATGCACTAGAGCAGTAGTAGGATAAATATGGACTGATGACTGCCACTGCATGTCTTTTTACATGGAGATGGAATGATTTGGCTCAACTTTGTTGTGTTGGTATCCTCTGCGATATTTTCCTGCCAAGATTTTGTAGTTGTTTACTAAAGTTAAGCTTGAGTCAACATACATAATGAAAAGATACTTCTTGGTTGGTAACCTTAATAATAATAATAATAATAATAATAATAATAATAATAATAATAATAATAATAATAATAATAATAATAATACTATATTTATACAGGTCACCAGATTCAGCTTAAAAAGCTGCTATCACTCTGGGACCTGTTAACGTAAAAGTAAAAATATATCAATCAAGTTTAAAAGCTTAACAAGTTTCTAAAGTATAAAAAGTTGAAGTTATACATAAATATATATATATATATATGTATATAATAATTTTTTCTTTTTTCTTTTTTCTTTTTACATGATGTTTTTTCAGTTAAGGTGTTCTCTTAATTTGGTTTTAAAACGTAATAATGAGTTTTCAACTTTCAGTTCGTTCGGCAATTTGTTGAATAGCAATGCCCCTTGGAATTGAATGCTTTTCCTAAAGGCTTCAAGTTTTGTCTTCGGAAGTTTCAGGTTAACCGCATCACCTCTGGTTCTTTTTCCGTGATTAACTTTTTCAAAATAATCTTTAAAGACATCTGGTGTTAGCCCATGTATACATTTGTATGCGAACAGTGCTGCTTTTCTGAATACCCTTTAACGGATTCAGAATCCAGGTGGGAGATCCTAATTTAAGATTCAAGAACCAAGAACCAGAACCAAGAACCAAGAACCAAACCACCCTAATTTAAGACCGGAATTTAAGAACCAAGTTTACACGCCCTAATTTAAGAACCGGAATTTAAGAACCAAGTTTACACACCCTAATTTAAGAACCGGAATTTAAGAACCAAGTTTACACACCCTAATTTCTTTGTAAACTAAATTCCGGTACTGGTGTTAAGCGTTGATAAAAGGGCACACTGGCAACGCCAACGCCAGTTTGACAAAAGGAGAAATGATGGCATAAAATCTACAGTATATTATGTTGACATAACAAGGGTTATCACTACATAATATAGGTTTATGTCCGATAACCTATATTATGTGCACAATAAACTATGATTACATAAGGGAGCAGTCATTAAGTATCTGCTATATGGGGGTGGATGATACTTGGATGGGCCATGAAAAAATTCTGCCATGATTTTTTGGG
The DNA here is from genome assembly GCA_964019985.1 of Aurelia sp. 4 Dawson et al 2005. Classification (NCBI taxonomy): domain Eukaryota; kingdom Metazoa; phylum Cnidaria; class Scyphozoa; order Semaeostomeae; family Ulmaridae; genus Aurelia; species Aurelia sp. 4 Dawson et al 2005. Next base: position 90,041 of record OZ026498.1, read on the forward strand.
GCTATGAAAAATAATCAGATTTAACTGATTATTAAGCCATAAAACTTTTATCATAAAATGTTATTTCTAAAGTTTAGTAACGGCTGCAAATGCTGCAAAAATTGTTTTCTGTTACTTTTTCCCAATTGACAATTGCTTTTCTGTGCGTTCTGTGCGTTTCTTGTCTTCTCCTTCTGTTGTTTAGTTCAGTGCAGTGCTTCATTATTAAGTTATATTTCTGAAATTACACTACCGGGTGAAATCATCGAGCCTACATTCTAAAAAATAAATTACTTTATGGGGTCATTAAAAATATCCTAGTTCTTGCTATTGGGCCGTAAATAAGTGAATAGGAATCTCGGATGGGCATTTAATTTTTTTGCTAGATTTTTTGAAAATCCTCCACCCCCATATAGCAGATACTTTATGACCGCTCCCTAAACCTATGTGCACATAATCCAAGATTATGTGACATAATCCTATATTATGTCATTTTTGTGCAAATGCTGTTCCGTAGACATTACGACTATGGCACGTGAAAATCACCACAATTAGATAAACCAGGTTTTTCTCAGATAAACCTAGTTTTTCTCCAGATAAACCTGGTTTATCTGAGAAAAACCTTGTTTTCTCCAGAAAATGCTAGTTTTTGAAAACCAAGTTTTTCTGGATCGTTTTCTCTAGAAAAGCATAGTTTTTGAAAAACCTTGTTTATCTTATGAGCCTTGCTTTCGTTCAGGAAGCGATTGTTCCTTGTGAAACCTAGTTTTCCACAGATAAATTAGGATTATCTGCTAAGATAAACCAGGTTTTTTACCAGGTTTTTATCTGGAGAAAAACTAGGTTTATCTGATTGTGGTGATTTTAATAGTTTTGAAAGCAATAGAATTTTCAGGGATTTTCATGGATTTTTCATGAAAACCAAGGATTTTTTGCCAAAGGTGTACGGGATTTTTGGAAAATGATACACCCCTCGATGATCTTATAACAGGGCTTGAACTAGCAGTAATTTTCCCTGTTATCTCGAGTAGTCCTAAATTGAGACCGAGCAGAAAGACGTGTGACTCGCGTTGAGGTTATTGACTGACTGATTATTACAAAGATTATGGATAATTAAATACAATCAAACTAGAATACAAAAGAAACCTATTAACATAAATTATGATAAGACATTAGTAATTAGTATGCGATGAGTCCTGCTACAATCTGGAGGACATGCTTCGCAAGAATCTCAAGACCACCTATAGCTTGAAAGGTCTCTCTACTATGATGGGAGGTGTCAGATAAAAGCCTAGGTACTGAACTTAACCCCTAGGTGCTGAACTTAACCCCCCCCCCAAAGTTTTCCTTTAGTACTGCATGAAATATTTGCTGTCCGATTATGATCTGAGCTTGTGAAGTTCCGATAAGTAAAGCTGCGGATAAGCATAGTTCTTCCGTTGACGACGTCACATTCAGTTAGATCAACCTGCTTTTTCCAATGCGGTCTTGCGCTCTGGAGAAAATCCTAAGTTATTTGCAGAAAAACTTTGTTTTTCTGATGAGCCCCGCTTTTAGTCAGAAAAACCAGCCTTCTTGCTTTCTGGTGAAAAACCAAGTTTATCCAGAGATTTATCTTAAATTCTTAAATTCCGGTTCTTAAATTAGGGTGTGTAAACTTGGTTCTTAAATTTTCAGTTCTTAAATTAGGGTGTGTAAACTTGGTTCTTAAATTCTGGTTCTTAAATTAGGGTGTGTAAACTTGGTTCTTAAATTCCGGTTCTTAAATCAGGGTGTGTAAACTTGGTTCTTAAATTCCGGTTCTTAACTTAGGGTGTGTAAACTTGGTTCTTAAATTCCGGTTCTTAACTTAGGGTGTGTAAATTTGGTTCTTAAATTCCGGTTCTTAAATCAGGGTGTGTAAACTTGGTTCTTAAATTCCGGTTTAATTAAATTAGGGTGTGTAAACTTGGTTCTTAAATTCCGGTTCTTAAATTAGGGTGTGTAAACTTGGTTCTTAAATTCCGGTTCTTAAATTAGGGTGGTTTGGTTCTTGGTTCTTGAATCTTAAATTAGGGACTCCCGAATCCAGGTCCTATTGATTTTACCACTTCATTTTATATCTACCGTTTGGAAGGCCCCTCTCATTCATTCATTCCCTCTATTTTATTGCTTATCTAGAAACAAACATCTCTCACCTCGCAGACCTTTGGCAACATTTTTTAACGCCCTGTCAAAATTTCTTCCCAGCATGGTTGACTTCAACACTTTCTCGTCTGCCTGCTCCGCCGCGCAGATCTGCTTTCCTTCCTTTTCCGAGACGAGACTTTTGCCTTGCCTTTTGCCTGAAAAACTGAAAATCTGTTGAATCATTTTGATATGACCTCGATCTGAAAGCCATTTTCTAAAAGAGGCTCTATAATTTATTCTCTTCTTCTCTCCGTTCTTTGCGCCAGCGCCAACAAGAAACATTTCGGTAAGACTGTCAATTTCCTATCAATTTACATCTTTAACATCTTCATCGGTAGAATTTTTATGAATTGAGAAGAAGAATTTCGGATTGTCATCAGTGAAAGTTTCCTCAAGATCAGGATGGTTCGTTTTGACGCTGATCGCAATTTGGACTTTTATTGGATAGCAAAGCAAGAAAGCTAGGTGAACCATCGCTAGGCCCAAGGGGGTCCAAGTTGTCGTTGCTTTCAAACTCGAGGGGTTTTTCACGAGCGGGCATCTTGTACCTATGTCAGTGAAATTTAGAAGGAAATCCAAAAACCTTTGGACATCTTTGCCTCTCAGTCCTGGTAAATAAAGGGCCACACACAACAGACAAATTGATTGTTTCACGCAAAACGCCCAAGAATACTATACCAACCCACCCTTGAAACCTAATATGACAAGGCCCCCGTTTATTTTGCTGCATACCATATCCTGGACAGAATATTAACTTAACCAGACTGGAAAGTTTTTATCTTGCGAAGGCAAGTCGAGATGGCCCAACCAAAGACTGTGTGGAAAATTCACAGTTGAGAACTATAGATTTAAGCAATAGATTCTTTGTTTATTACCAACTATGCAGCTCAGGTTGGAGGCCATGTACGTTCCTGCGCACTTAAAGTATTGCCCGTGCAGTTTGAATTTTCCAGTCTGGCAATCAAAACTAGGGTAGTCAGGGTCATCAAACAATGCATGCTACACATCCAGCAGTAAAGAACTTTGATTCTTCCCCAATCGCAAATTAGCAAGGAATTTTGTAGAAAATATCACAGGTCTTGTTGGCAAATAAAAAGGTTGTAAACTCACCTTTTCACAAAATTAAACTTGAACATCATTGTTCAGGTCTTTTTTGCTGAAGCTATACAGTTTATTTAGCAATTTAGATGAGTTTGTTTTGTCAAATAGCCTCCTGAAATGTGAAAATTTTGTTTGTTTTGCGAAATCACAACAAAACTCCGTAATTTATATAAGTTAACCCTAATCCGCATGGGGGGGGGGTGTTTTCCACCCCCCCTCGAGGTTTTTCTTGCCGTGTATTTAAAAGACACCACTTATGTCCCCCAAACCCCTCTGACTTTTACTAATTATCTGTTCGCCACATTTTGATCAAAAAATTTTTAAACAATAGAACTCACAGGTCACGTGACACGCCCATATTTGGAAGCAGGTAGCAGAAAAATCATTGTTTTTGTTGATTTGAATGGAAATATTTGATCAAATTATGAAGTATTATACACCAAATCAATCAGTAAACGAAGAGCTTTAATTTGATACCGGAATTTCTGAAATTTGATGATGTCAGCATTTTTTGATGATGACGTCATTTTGGCCGCCATTTTGGGCTAATTAGCAAGCTTTTTGAATATTTTCGAAATTTTTCGATTGAAAACACTCCAATGATACGTTTGTGATGGAGTATTACCACTTTGCAGCTTCTTTTTGTCTATTTCTACAGAGAACAAATTCAATGCATTAATGACGTCATTCAGATTAGCTAATTTCTGCCAAAATATTACTCCAAATTCATTAATTTCAATGAAATGATATCTTCATATCAAATTTGTGGCTAAGTTGAACCAAAAACTACCAAATTTTCATGGAAAACCTTCTCTGAATTCAAATTTAACTTGGAAACCTGATTTTCACTGATTTTAAACTTCATGACGTCACTATGACGTCATAAGGTGTGGCAGCCACACCCAAATTACGCTGCAAGCTAGAAATTACCTGATCTATAATGGTGCCAAGTTGCGTTGAATTCTGATCAGGCTAAGGCAGTTTTCAGAGGGGGGGTGGAAAGAACCCCGCCCCCCCATAAATGGTAGCTCGAAAAAAGCCCATATGGATTAGGGTTAAACCCAGCTGAACCCAGTTGAACCCGGCTGAACCCAGCTGAACCTGGCTGAACCCAGCAGTAACCCAGCTGAACACAGCTGAAAAAGTATAAATTCCCAGAGGTCCTCTGCCAGGTGTTTGATTTCTATGAAGTCCGAGCAGGGAATTTGGATTTAACACCTTTTCATAATGCTAATTGCCCTGCGTAGAATCATAGCCTTTCAGATGAACAAACAAGAAAACTCAAAGGGGGTTTTAGGCAAATCTGGGATGAAAACAATACTGTGTGCACTAGAAGGTGAAAAGAGTTAGGCCAAAAACGTAGCAGAAAGGAATATGAGACGTTTCAACGAACAACTTTTCAACAACGATTGAATTTTGGAGATTTTTCAGGAAAACTGTTCATCGTATAAAATAGGGATAAACTCACAAATTAATGACTCAATGATGATCCAATTCCATAATTCGAGCATAGTTTTGTCTCACCAGGTGTTCATCGTATACACATATTTTTGTTATAGGAAAATGCTTGTAGAAGAAACTCTTTATTTTCATAACGGAAACCCCTAGCATAGTTTTACTTCATTATCACTTGTCTGCAGTATGATATTACTCGAAAAGTACTCGAGTAAAGCCTAAACATTTGAACGGCTTTAACTCTTTTCTTTGAAATGTTCAGGGGGCACAGGTAGTGGCTACGAAGATTATCATGGAACCTTTAAAATATGCTTCACTATAAATGGGACAAAGAAAATGCGCAAATACAGCATTGTTTCTTTAGCTATCGATTATTAACAACACGTGTGGACCATCAATTTCAATGGGCTATTTTTAGATTTCTCTGCTCTGTGCAAATGTAGGCTAAGGCCGTCCTCCACTAGCGGTAGTTGTGGTCGGCGACCAGCGTGCTTGCCCTGTGCGCATGCTCTGTTGCTAAAGAGCATGCGTACTAGGCAAACGAACATGTCGCTGACCAAAACTACTGAAGTGGAGGTCGGCCTAGCCTTGCACGAACCCTTTAAGAAACTCGTAAGAAACTCCTAGTACTAAGATATCAGATAATTTTAAGAAACTTTTCCAGTTCTGACTCTAATCGCAAACAGAATGATGATAGAGGCAACGGTTAATTATATCAAGGCAGCAAAGAGACTCTACTAGGGCAGTAAATAAAGCAGCATCCCTATCCCAAAGTCAGTTGTAGCATTGTGATTTTTGTAGATAATGTCTGTCTTGCATTTGATGTTAGGTCATTATTCTATTTAAAATCATTTTTCCGTGCGGGTGCGGGATAGTGGAGAGATAGGGTTCCTGCTGTGTGGATGGGTGGCTGCTTCCCTTTGGTTTCGGCGTTGTCCCATTTGGGATGGCGCTCGTGGCATTGGGAGGCGGCTGTCCATCGGCGGGATGGGCCCCCCTCTTCATTACCTAGCACCTGTGTCCTTTCAAATTTCTTTAATACTCGCTGATATTGTTGCCTGGCATCAGATGTGAGACAGACATTAATTTCCCTTTGTAGCTTTTTTTGATAAATTGTAAATATTGAGTTGTAAGTGCCTTTCATGGTGGGAACTTCGATGACCTAGCGTCTATTCCCACCATCATCGGCACAGTAGTTGTATTTTTTTGTGTTTTATACTTTTAACTGATTATATATTTATAAAAAAGAAACTTTTTGCAGATTGTTCTTGAAAGCAAAAGGACTTTTGCCAAATCGGTACGAGAATTTTTTGGAAATGAAATCGTGTCACCCCTTAAGATCTCGTGCGGTTCACAAAACATTCATCAAACTTTATATTTTGATTTTGCTTCATGTTGTGGGTTGGTGGTCAAACAGAACTAACATGTCACCAAACATTTCACCTAACATTTGGTTTGAAACCTGTGATGAGAAGGTGCCTGTGCAGTCAACGAGATACTGCGGAGCATGCACAAAGGCATATTGATGAAAACAAAAGACAATGTTTGGCGAAATGTTTGTTGGAATGGTCAAACATATCCAACATTTTACACAAAAAGGAAAAACAAAATTTGTTTTTGACTTAGATCAAACTTTGCCCAACAGTGCCAAACAAATGTTATGAGACCAAACAAGGTGGTCAAACAAGCCCAACATTTCATCAAACATTTGTTTTTCAAATGTTAGGTGAAATGTTTGATCTGTTTGACCTGGGCTTTAAAGATGTCTCTGTTTTGGACAGAACTAACAACGAGTTTGACCTTCTTTTTTACGAGAGTCTCCTTATTTTACAGGATCAACCTGATCTTAATTCTCAACAGTTGTGTATTTCCATATGCTGTAGTCCTCTTTTGATTTGTCCCTTCCCCCTTTATCCACTCAAGACTTGCATCTCAGGTCCCCCTATGCGTAGGAAATGTAACTCTTGCTTGTTTACCACATTTTCACCTTGTTTTTTCCTTGTTATAAATTGGCAGTTGTCATTAATTACATTGCTGAGGTTGAACCAAGTTTGGTTTGAAACGTGCAAACATGTTTAAGCCTTCCTTTTTCAGACTTTTTAGAAGAGAGTCAGTCTTGTCAAACAAGCTGTAGACTTTTTCAAAACAAAGTTGTGAAGGATCTTATTCCGTTTGTTTGTAATGTTATTTGTTGCTCCCTTTTTGCCAAAGTTTAGGAAAGGGTCAAATCAGTTGGGACAATCAATTTCCTATTGTCCTGGTTGATTGAGAAGACGCTTGGCATATCTTTTGTTTTCAAAACAACGATGTAAATTCTTTTAATTCCATCGTCTAAGGTGTTTTTTGTTTATTTATATAAGTGTTTAAACAATTGATAGCAGCATCATTTCCTAGCTGTTCCCGTTTTTCACCATTTCAGTTTTACAAGGCCATTCTTGGAACACTTCAAAATGAGATTGAGTTTGTAAGTGGACCCATTTGGGTACTGCTAGCAGTTCCATTTTGAATGGTTCCAGTGGGTCCTGTGTCCAAAGTTAACGGTGTAAACACTACCCTAGTCTCTTTTTAAAATTCATCAGAACATTTCACTCAAACTCATAGAATCCCGGCTTACTCTAAAGACCAAAGGAGGGTTGTGAAGGTTTCACTGGAAAAATGTTTTGCTACAAAGTAAGATGACTGTAGCATTCTTCATTCAAAAAATGTGGTCAAGCTGGAAACCTTGATGGTGAAGGTAGCTGTGGGCCACAAGGAAGGATATCTATTGATGCACCAAAGAAAATGTGGACTGATTGTTAAGGACCAGTATTTCCTTTGTAGTTCTTTAAATCTTTCTTGACAAATTCACTTTTCTAAGACAAATCATAAAACATAATACAGTATCTAGAGTTTTGTTTTGGTCCTTCACATCTTGTTTGCTTTGCTGTGGTTAGCCTTCAAAAGGGCTTTTCTTTCATGAAGAACTTGGAGGGCTATCTGCTAAAATTACATGAACACCGAGTGATGACTGAACAAGCAATTTTAAATCAAGAGGGCCTCATTTTGAGTGGATTGGGAAAGTGCAAGTTGCGAGTTGCTCCTGTTTTGCGAGTTGCGAGTTGGCAGTGAAAAGTGCAAGTTGGTACTTTTAAAACGCGAGTTGCGAGTTCCTCAAAAAAACTTCTAATTTTCATCTTTTGCAGCTAAAAAACTGCAATTTTTGGACAGCCTTTATGAAATCATGGATTTACAGAAGAGTTTCTTAATGTTGTCATACCGAATTCAGAATTTAGCATAATTCCCAAAGGGGTGCTAATGTAGGTTTTGCTTGCGACCTTAGGAGAATTACTGGGAAGAACCAAATATGATGAAATCATATAAGCAGATTATTTTCTTTGATATTATATGAGCTGGCTACATGCTTATGTCCAAAACAATCTGCAACACAAACCAAGGCTAGAGCGCAGTTCTTTGACTGAAGTAAATGCAAAAAATCACGCTGAAATTACTTCGGACAGTATGGCAACAATACCTCAAAATTTGGAAAGCAAAAGGGTCATACACCCGGAGGGGGTACTTGACCTAAATTTGTACGGGGATGTGCCCATGAAATAAAATTTTTTCGCCCTGCTCCAGAAATTTTGCCTTCAAATGATACCCTGTTCTAGAAAAAATCGGTAAAAAGTATACTCAAAAAAGAAAAATTTGACTAAATAATAACGCGTTGTAACAAAAGTTCCTCTTTTGACATGTTTTGACAACCTGCTCCAGAAAATTTGCCTTCTTTTGATACCCTGTTCTAGAAAAAATAGGCAAAAACGATATCCTGAAAAACGGCACATCCCCGTCGGACAAATATACTAAGTACCCCCCCCCCCGGGGTCATACATAATTCAGTGCAAATTTTGAGCTTAACAATTAACATGGACTTGCACAGCACAAGTCATCTTGAATGACAAGGAATTCTCCTTTGATTTTCCTTCAAGACAACTTTTAAGCAAGTTCCAAGTTTACAGTATTACAGTAATGTCTTTGAATGACAGGGGGAGTAAATGCTGCAGATTGTAAAAGTTTTTTAACGTTTGAAGAATAGGCTTCTGTATTTTATAAGTGGCTTCTGATAAAGAAAGTTATGACCGCCTAGAAATGCTTTTCATAGAAGAAAACCCACAAAGAAAGTTGCAAATTGAGATGCAACTTTGGAATACCTTTTTATCTGACAAAAAAGGCCTTTTTACAAAAGAAAACAGGCAACTTGCACTTTTGGTTTCAACTCGCACTTTTGAGTTTCCAACTCGCACCTTTCGTTCAACTCGCAACTCGCATAATAAGTGCAACTCGCAACTGGTAACTCACACGATAAGTGCAACTCGTAACTCGCAAAATATAAGCAACTCGCATTTGCAACTTGCAACTCGCACTTTACCATATCACCATTTTGAGAGTCTGTTTACAAAATTGTTTCTGAGCTTTGGGCGAAATATATTTTCGCAAGGGCAATTGATTGCCCTTGTAAACAATTTTGCATGTTCCACTGGCAATGGTGAGCACAATTACGTGCCCAAGCAAGCTATTTGCAGGTTTACCATGTGACTGCTGTTTTTCACAACCTGTAGCCATAAAACTTTTTTGGCCACAAAGGCACAAGATGGTCATATGTTTGTAGTAAGTAGAAAAGAAGGTCTCCACAAGAATTGCTCAACATTATCTTTGAAGTCTCAAAATTGCTAATGAAATACAAGAAATAAATTAAAACTTCACAAAACATGTCAAGGAAAGAACATATTACTGCCCTCAATTGGATGAAATTTGCCAATTCTTGAATTTGTTTGGTTGTTGGCCGCATTGACCATGAAGTGCAAAACTTCTAGCCAACAACCATTTCAGATATTTCAGGTATCTGGCACCTCTGTATGTTGTGGTTTGTGATCAATTTATTTCTGTCAGACTTTGATAAGTCATCTGAATTTTATAGGTGGTGAAAAAGAATTTTGACAGAATGGCAGAAGAAGCTGAAAATGAACTTTTAGACTATGAAGAAGCAAGTGACAATGAAACAGCAGCAGATTCATCAAATGCAGTTGAACAAACTAAGAAGGAAGTCAAAGGAACATATGTCAGCATTCACAGTTCTGGCTTTAGAGATTTCCTTATGAAACCTGAACTACTGAGAGCCATTGTTGATTGTGGTTTTGAGCATCCATCAGAAGGTGTAGTTTTGTCAATATTTTATTTATAGCAAAACTAATTCCAAATGGCGATCATCTTATCTAAACATGTCAAAATGCTGGCTGTGTCCAAAAATCTTAAAGCATTTAAGCAGTTTCTACAGAGGATCCATTATTTAAAAAATTGTTGCTCAATATGACACAATGAGGTCTTATCTTACAATGTGAGACCTTGCATATTGAAATCTGATTTGTATTTGCGGAGTTATTCATAGGAAAATTATTGAAAACAATTTGCAGGCAAAACATTAATATGTAGAAGCAAAATATGTAGGCAAATACGTAGGGAAAATTATTTGTCATTTTGCTCACATGTTTAAGAGCACTGCCAATGTACCGGTGTTCCAAAAAAGGCAACAGATTTGATCAAGGCTAGCACTAAGAATTTCCCACTAAACAATTGGAAAAAATCTTCAAACTATTCCTTGATGGTTAACTTGAAGATAGATACCCTGTTTGTCGATATTGGAACATTGAGGGTAGACATTTTTATCTTGAAAGTCCAGATTTGCCTCCATCTTGAAACCAGAGTTTTTACAGTAGGTATTGGCATAAACTGCAAACGCTTTGTTTTGGGAATCTCCTCAAGGACAGAAAGGCGAGACGGAGAATGCGGGAATCGTCCCCCGACGGGGAAATTTATGGGAACAAGTGGACTTGGTCAATTTTGGGGTGCTGAGTTCGAAAATCGTTGGTATACAGGCATTGGGTGGGGCCTTCAGCCTCGTTTTCGTCATTCAATGTCTCGTTTTGATGAAATTCATTGGTGTGCGATTGAAGCAAAAAACAAGAGAAACTTTGATGAATAAGAGTGACTTGCACTATTTGCTACCTCTGAGTGAGAAAATTGATGATATGCTGTCACTGGGCGTGGCCTTTAGCCTCGTTTTCATGATGAAAAGTTGAATTTTTGAGTAAAAACGATCTGTACATGAAGAAAAACAACCGAAAATTTACGAAATAAGGTAGCCTTAGCAATTTTGGGATGCTGATTTCAAAACCCACCAAAAGAAGGGACACTAAGGGATCCTTCCACCTCATTTTTGTTGTCGGTGCGTGTTATGGAAACGATTGTTCAGTGGCCAAACAAAGAAGACAAAAACACGTTAAATGTTGTCAGCGTCTGAAAAAACTTTAATTATCATCTCCTTCCATCACTTCATTGGAATCATCTTCTGACTCGCTATTTTGTACGATATCCGTGTTTTCTTTATCGTCTTCATAGCTAATCAACAATTGACTAACATGGACTTGATACCAAATACAGCTGCACACTACTCTCCATCTTTCATCCCAGCGATGATTCATCGGCTCTTCTAGATTGAGGATCAAGCGATTAGTATTCCTGAAAATTGATGCAACATACTTTGCGTGCATGATATGATGCTTTAAATTGGCTTCACAAGGTGGCAAAAGGCTTAGATCGATGATTTTCTTATGATACCCTATGGTTTCCGTACAGTGCAAAGAAGAATCTTTCTCAGCCCCGTGAAATGTGATCAGGATCTTGAGGACTGGTACCTAGCTCTGCAAATATACGACTGAATCATTGGCGTTTCAGCTTTGCTTTCTAGACCGCCACCTTACCTTCCTTGAAGAAACTAGAAACGTAATCATTGCCGGAAAAGCATGGATACCGATGACAGCTTTTTTCTTGTTAAGATCAAGTGTTGACGGTGTTACATCTATAGTCTTCCTAGCTTTGCCCGTTCCGTTGTCGATAAGAACTCTAACACCACCGAAATCATGCGCCACAAACAGAGCAAGGATATCAATATCACCAGAAGGAGATTGAATCATTTATTGCATCTCCAATAGAAACATCAGCAGCAGAGGCTAAGGCATGCTTCTTCGTGGTCACTAAATAGATCTTCGATTACAACCACTGTTATTTTGTAGACTGAGACTTGTTGGAAAAGAAGACGGTTTTTCCCAGTAGATCACTCCGCCCTTCGTCGATTGCTGTATGGATAAGACTGAACAGCAATTCCTTATTTTCCTCATTGTGAAGAAAGCTTGTAAAGTCATAAGACACCTTCATATGAGGATTGGTTAGGATATACCGCTCGCTTGCACCTCTTGCTTGGCCTTCTCCACATTTGATGCTGTTCTCCTTGTATGCATGACAACTATGAAGATAGAAGTATACTTACTTGGAACAGTGGACATTATTCTTGGTATTTTTCTAGATCATTAGTGGAGATCTCGAGAATTACGACTACAATGTCAAATCCAAGAAAATGTTTGCATACAAGTGAAATCCTGAAGTCAAATGAAATGGTGCAAAAATCATGGTCATTCTACAGACGCAATTCATCAGTCCATTCAGGCCTGATCTTGATAAAGATGCATTGTTCAATGTGGTCTCTTGGTCTCGTATATTTGCAGAGCTAGGTACCAGTCCTCAAGATCCTGATCATATTTCACGGGGCTGAGAAAGATTCTTTCTGTGCACTGTACGGAAACCATAGGGTATCATCAGTCAACGAGCTATGAAATGAGGTCCACTTGCAAAACTTCGAAAGAGTAAAGAAAATCATCGATCTAAGCCTTTTCCCACCTTGTGAAGCCAATTTGAAGCATCATATCATGCACACAAACTATGTTGCATCGATTTTCAGGAATACTAATCGCTTGATCCTCAATCTAGAAGAGCCGATGAATCATCGCTGGGATGGCAGAGGGAGAGTACCGGGTGAGTCAAAAATGTTTAGGCGTTTGGAGGGCTGTGGAACAATAAGTACGTGACCGATATTCAAAACTAAAGTGTTAACCTATCACCCAAAGGCTAACTTAGATGGCAAAATTTTGTTTGGTAAAATCAAACATCTTTAAGACCCAACAATAATCAAAATGCTTGTAAGGGGCTTGTATGGGAATCGAGAATGCCACATTCCCTTCTGGTCCATGATTTATGTGGCATTGAAGTTTACATTGCCAGTTTCAGATGCAGAAGTCGAATGTCAATAGAAGGTAAATCATGGACCACAATGGAATGTGGAATTGTTGTTCCCAGACATGCCCTTTACCAACATTTTCCTAATTTCTGGGTCTGCAAGATGTGGGATACTACCAATCAAAATTTTCTCATCTAAGTTGACCTTTGACATCTAAGTTGACCTTTGACTGATAGATAAACATTTTAGTTTTGAATATCGATTTGAATTCGTTTAATTTTGAATATTTGATACTTTTTATTCCACAGCCCTTCAAACGCCAAAACTTTTTTTTGACTCACAGTAGTGTGCAGCAGTATTTGTTATCAAGTCGCTGTTAGTCAATTGTTGATTAGCTATGAAGACGATAAATAAAACACGGATATCGTACAAAATAGCGAGTCAGAAGATGATTCCAATAAAGTGATGGAAGGAGATGATAATTAAAGTTTTTCAGACGCTGACAACATTTAACGTGTTTTTGTCTTCTTTGTTTGGCCACTGAACAATCGTTTCCATAACACGCACCGACAACAAAAATGAGGTGGAAGGATCCCTTAGTGTCCCTTCTTTTGGTGGGTTTTGAAATCAGCATCCCAAAATTGCTAAGGCTACCTTATTTCGTAAATTTTCGGTTGTTTTTCTTCATGTACAGATCGTTTTTACTCAAAAATTCAACTTTTCATCATGAAAACGAGGCTAAAGGCCACGCCCAGTGACAGCATATCATCAATTTTCTCACTCAGAGGTAGCAAATAGTGCAAGTCACTCTTATTCATCAAAGTTTCTCTTGTTTTTTGCTTCAATCGCACACCAATGAATTTCACCAAAACGAGACATTGAATGACGAAAACGAGGCTGAAGGCCCCGCCCAATGCCTGTATACCAACGATTTTCGAACTCAGCACCCCAAAATTGACCAAGTCCACTTGTTCCCATAAATTTCCCCGTCGGGGGACCATTCCCGCATTCTCCGCCTGGCCTAAGGCATACCGTAGAAGTTGTGAACAAGGATCATTGTGCTTGGATACACATTTGAATAGATACGTAAAAACTAAAAGCTGACAAAAATATCAATGAATATAGTCACCAAGGAATACCTTTCTTCAATTATGATGAATTTACAAAATACAGTAGAAACAATTTAACCCTAATCCGCATGGGGGGGTGTTTTCCACCCCCCCTCGAGGTTTTTCTTGCCGTGTGTTTAAAAGACATCACCTATGTCCCCCAAACTCCTCTGACTTTTACTAATTATCTGTTCGCCACATTTTGATCAAAAAATTTTTAAACAATAGAGCTCACAGGTCACGTGACATGCCCATATTTGGAAGCAGGTAGCAGAAAAATCATTGTTTTTGATGATTTGAATGGAAAGATTTGATCAAATTATGAAGTATTATACACCAAATGAATCAGTAAACAAAGAGCTTTAATTTGATACCGGAATTTCTGGAATTTGATGATGTCAGCATTTTTTGATGATGACGTCATTTTGGCCGATATTTTGGGCTAATTAGCAAGCTTTTTGAATATTTTCGAAATTTTTCGATTGAAAACACTCCAATGATACGTTTGTGATGGAGTATTACCACTTTGCAGATTCTTTTTGTCTATTTCTACAGAGAACAAATTCAATGCATTAATGACGTCATTCAGATTGGCTAATTTCTGCCAAAATATCTCTCCAAATTCATTAATTTCAATGAAATGATATCTTCATATCAAATTTGTGGCTGAGTTGAACCAAAAACTACCAAATTTTCATGGAAAACCTTCTTTGAATTCAAATTTAACTTGGAAACCTGATTTTCACTGATTTTAAACTTCATGACGTCACTATGACGTCATAAGGCGTGGCAGCCACACCCAAATTACGCTACATGCTAGAAATTACCTGATCTATAACGGTGCCAAGTTGCATTGAATTCTGACCAGGCTAAGGCAGTTTACAGAGGGGGGTGGAAAGAACCCCCCCCCCCCATAAATGGTAGCTCGAAAAAAGCCCATATGGATTAGGGTTAAGCATAAATGAATTTATTAACAGTACAATAGGAAAATGTCTTGAAGTAGCATTGTTAAGTTTCTTAAGGGAATACCGTTGCACGCTCTCCATGGAAGGGTGCTTAATGATCAAATATAAAAAGCTCTTCAAGGCGTGGAGAATCACAGGTCGATAGCAAGTACTTTTATGAAAGATAGGATCCCTCCCGCCCATCCCCTGCCTGTTTTTAGTGAGTTTCAGGTTATATTTGTCGAATGATCATACAAGCAATAGGAGTAATTTGTTTTCCATGCTGCTTTATTTGGCACACCTATGTACAATCTTGCTAGACTGACCTCACTACTATCTTGCTAGACTGACCTCACTACTACAGTACCTGTGTATCGTAGTTTAGTTAATAAATAAAGTTATTTTCGGTTGAATGAAATGAATTAGAAAATAAGTGAGCACTTTCAAGGATCTTATCCTTGTGGATTTTTCATCCTCTGGGTTTATATGCGATTGTTTCTTTCATAATAATTCCAGTGATAACGAATGCAGATTATTTAAACAAGGAACATTTTTTCACACCTAAGGGAATTATTTCCCTGATGAATAACTTTTATTTGGCAGCTGTAATTCAAAGGTCATGTAGAAAGAACAGAGATGTCCCCGAAGGAGAAAATTTGTAAATTTGATTTTCAATTTCAATTTGGACTTAAGTCAAGAATTTGTCTGAAGCACGACATTTCTTGCGTGTACTTCGCTAAGATTCGGGTGATTCCACAACAAGCATGTCAACAGCTAGGCCAAATCCCAAAAGCTCTGGTTTGGATGTGGAGGCAAATCCAGACTTTCATGATGGAAATTTCTACTCTCAATGCTCCAATATCGACTAAAAGGGTATCTATTGTCAAGTTAACTATTGAGGAATAGTTTAAAAATTATTTCCAATTGACTCAGGCTAAATTCTTACACTTGACATAAATCTGTTGCCTTTTTTCTGGGACACCCAGTAAGTTAAGTGAACTTTCCTTGCCAAATAGCTATTTCTTGCTGATTCATACATTTTGAGCTGTCTTAAATGATGTAAAAATTTTGTAACAAGCATTGGCAACCAGTTTAATACATATTTTAATGGATGAAAATTCAACTGCATAAATAATCATGTACGGGGTGACCCAAAAAGTGACCTGATGCAATCTGTATAGAAAAATAAGTACTGTAAGTACCTGATGAAAAAGTTTCCATAATGGTCCCCCCTACCAGAGGCTGTTTGAATTGCGAAACTTTGCAATAAGGCCAAAGTCAATTTGGTCATGGGCTGGTATGCTCAAAAAGTTATTTCAAGAATCAATAAATTGACCTTTAAAATAGTCTTACTTCTCTCTGGTGTGACCAGGTATTTAGAGTGTAAGTCATGGAAATTTCTTATTTGTCGGAGAGATTTTTCAAATAATCAGACAGTTTAGCCTGATAGTTGCTTTAAGAAATGTCAAGAAAAAGAAGTAAATTTGAAAATGTGTAAGTTTGTAAAACTGTAAATGTTTATTGGAATGGTTTTGTAAAAATGTTTTGCCTATTTGATCAAAATCCAAGAAATTATATGCTACACAAGATGTAATTTTAAGTGCCCCTAAGCTACATCTTTGTGATATCACCGAAACTCTTCATTGTGGTCAAAATTTAAATGGGCTCATTTCAGATAAAAAATATACTTGTAAGGCTCTTTGTTAGTGTTTGAATTTTTCTGCTGCTGGCTTGACATGATTGTTATGCTGATGATTATTATGCTCAATTATGAATTTAATTTGCAGTGCAACATGAATGCATACCACAAGCAATTCTTGGCATGGATATTGTATCACAAGCAAAGAGTGGTATGGGGAAAACAGCTGTATTTGTCCTGGCAACCTTGCAGCAGATTGAGCCAATTGATAATCAAGTGCTGGTCCTTGTTTTGTGTCACACCAGAGAATTGGCATTTCAGATCAGTAGAGAATATGAGCGATTTTCAAAATACATGCCTACCATCAAAGTTGGTGTTTTCTTTGGAGGCATAAGCATAAAAAAGGATGAGCAAGTTCTCAAAACAAATTGCCCTCACATTGTAGTTGGAACACCAGGAAGAATCCTAGCATTGGCTAAAGACAAAAGCTTGAATTTGAAGCATATCAAACATTTCATATTGGATGAATGTGATAAAATGTTGGAAGCCCTAGGTAAATACAGTATATATATATACCTCTGTATAGTTTGAAATTTTTAAATGAATTTGTTATTTCCCATCAGTAGTATTTCTGCCTAGACATTATAAAATGATGTTGAGTTCTATATTAGAAATTTTGCTGGAGCTAGACTTACAGACCTAATCAGCTAAGGTTTGTTTTACCCATTTCAAGTTATATGACCATGCCCATTGGAAGTTTTGGTATTATGCCACGTTTTGCGTTCATGGCACAACTTTGCATGGCACGAAATATGTAAGAGAAATCAAAAGATGTTTGATCAAGAGATTGACCACATGACTTGAAATGGGTATAAAAAAATCCTTAGTGAATTTTGTCTATCAAAGTTAAACAAGGGAACAAAGTGATAAAGTATTAGGACTTTTGAGTTCATAGCTACATTTGTTAATGTTAAGCTTTAATGCACACACTTGGAATTTGAAATAGTCCACCTGAGATATGAGTTAACAAAGTGAAAATTTGGAGTGTGGATGAAGCCAGAGGTTTTGCAAAAGGGTCTGGCCATGATCTGGTATAACTTTGACCATTAGTTTGTCCTTTTGAAGAGAAGTATACCTTGAAGTGCTTCAATTGTTTTAGAAATGTAACTTCTGTTGAGAAATTGGTCTGTGTGTTGCATTGCATGCCAGTATGATATCTGTATTCCAAAGAAGAGGAAAAGGAGCACATGCACGCATATGTTGGAGATGTGGCATGACTTTATCATTCTTACCACATTTGTATCATAATTTGTTTAATCAGGGCAGTGTCCATGAGTCTTTTAACCTTTTCAGAAGTGAAAGCTGAAAATTAAAGTTTATGAGTTTTTGCAAAATTTCTAAGATACACATCATAGCTAGAACTTTGTGTGAAACCTCTGCTTATGGTACACTGAAAATTTTGATATTGTGAGCTTTTATCTCCATGGTGGACGATTTTTAAATGTAGTAATTACAGTAATTTTTTTCATGTTGTTTTGTTGCTTTTTCTGTGCACAGTTACGTATGCTGTTTCCTGAACATTAAAGCTAGTTTCATAGATTTGGTGCTATGGATGTAGGTTTTCTTGAGTCAATTTTTAAATGCCAGTTCTTTTCTCTCATAGATATGAGACGAGATGTACAAGAGATCTTCAAATTGACTCCACATGAGAAGCAAGTGATGATGTTCAGTGCAACACTCAACAAGGAAATCAGACCAGTGTGCAAGAAGTTCATGCAGGATGTAATTATGAAAGCAGTTCTTTTATATGGCTTTGGCTTTACAGTTCATTTGATTCACAAACATCTCATGCTTCAATTCTCATCCTCACTGACCCAAATCATTAGTAAAGCTCATGCAATCCTCAGGCCCTCATGATCAAATTTCTTTATTGCAAACCATTTCCATGCCAAATCCATTCATCCAGTCATACTCAATCCACCTGAAACTTGCTCAGATCAAACTTACTAATCAGCTTTGCCTTATCGCCATATCACTCTGCATATCATGTTGCCATATCACCATATCATGTGATCTTGCTCTTGTCCAGTTCTTTTCCATCAATCCAGTTATGGTTCATCCATCTTTTCCATGTGACTCTTTGATTTATAATTTTCACACCGTTCAGTATCTGTTGTCTGTTCATACTTCTCTGCATTTCAAATGTGTCATGCTAAACAGCCACACTGTCACACTGATCAACTTCAGAGTATTTTACTTTCCTATCATCATCTTCATGCAAGAGCTCTGGATCATTTGCATACTCCTTGTAGCAAAAGATCTTCATCTCACATGCCTATTGACATCTACTTCATCATTTCATTGAAAGCTGAAACTATTATTTGTGACATGTATTCATATTCTAATCCGGCCATAACATCCTATTTTCAACACATGAAATGCTGATGTTACATGAAGGAGATTGACAGCATGCTGGATGCAGATCTGTGTCATCAGAGTGAAGATGCATTGCAGGGTATTATCATGCATGTCAGCATCATGATGCGAAATCTGTCTGGTCACCTCTGCTGTCACGAGAAAAGGTCATGCCAAGGACCACTTGAGCTGTTTTAAATGCAGTGTACAAAGTGAGAGCAAAGATTGTCTGTGTCAGTTACTCAGGTTGCCTCTTACCAAAGTTCATTCTATCTGTATTTATTACCAAATTTATACTCTCATTTGATTGTGAGCTGTTTTTCATTACACACTAAATTATTGAAGCCACAAGAAAGCCTTTTTACAAGATCACATAACCCTAAGAATGCATATACATAGCTATGCACACCAAAATCCTTTTAAAACAATTGGTCTATTCAAGCTGAGGCAGAGTTAAAGAATCTTATTCAAATTTATATGTTTTAACTTCCAGATCCTTTCAAAACATTCTATTCTTTTGTAATGCTCATTAAATGAACTTGACCAAAAATTGTACCCACAGGACATTTTTTTATAACCCATGATTAGGAAAATCTAAAACATAAAACCCAATACATGAGAAGAAATTTATGCTAAGTGTTTACCTGGAAATAGCATTTTGATCAGCTAATCAATGTATTTTTATTGTAAGGGAAGACTCACAAGTCGATTTTGGTATGCCAAACGTCAATCTGACGTATTGGGGGGAGGGGGTTTCAACCCATGATATTTATACAAAAATTAAAAATCCATAAGAATTGAGTTTGCCTAAGCTAAAAACTATTACCCTCTCTTCCTTTTCCCGCATTCTAATCATAAAGCAACTGCAGTTGTTGCTTGAAAACTGAAAAAACTAAGTCATGAATCATGATGTGACCCTAGCATTCAATTATCGCTTAGGGCTGAAAACCCTGAATAACACAACTTGACCTTAAATAGGTGTTGGCTATGTCTTTATTCTGAAGAAGAAACCGATACAACTCAAAACAGTAAAAAACTAATATTTATCGAAAATTTGGCGAAAAGTTGACCTGACGTTTAGAAGAGGGGGGAAGGGGTTGAATTCCAGACGTCAGATTGACGTTTGGCATACCAAAATCGATTTGTGAGTCTTCCCTAAGTGAATCCAATGAAAGTAGACATTCAATTCAGTAGATACTATTTTTGCACATTTGATCATGTTATAGCCATTCATCCAATGCTTGGTTTAAAGTTCATAAGTGCTAGATAAACATGAGGTTTTATTAGCAATTAGTAGCATTGCCACTTCTAATAGCCAGTCGACCTTCAAACATATTACTGCTCCCTTCCCTTTTGTGACTTTTGGAACTGCCAATTAATATTCAGAAGACACTGATTTTTTACTACCAGTACCTGCACTTCTGTTGGGTATTTTTTTGTGAACTGCATTTGTACATTTCTTATTTTTGGTAGCAAAAAGACTTGTTTCCACCCTTACAACCAAGTGTCTGTATTTTCATATAATCCTTATTTGCTGATATTTTATGCAAAGATTCTCCAAAAACTTATGCCCCATTGCTATAGCTGCTGTAGACTAGCTGTGTTTTTGTTAGTTGTCTTGTTTTTTACTCCGTTGTATTGAAGATCCTTTAACTTAGAGTGGCAAACTTTGTTTGAGTAAATCAAGGAAGTAATTCCCACAGTTTGCTACAAGAAAGTCAAAATCGTTTGTTGCTTCTAAAAGTTTGGATTTTATATTCATTAACATTTCAGGATGTCTATCAATTAATTCTCATGTCACACGAGGCAATTAAATCCTTCCATTTAGTGGTTGCATTCTTAAACATATTGGTATGGCTAGCCAGTATCGACAATCGTATTGTGCTAAGATGAAAATAAGCTCATTTTATACCAAGCTCAGGGATTGACGTTCTTGCAACAAAGCTTTCAAGTGATGATTGGATTTACTTAATCAAGGTCTCAAACTCTACATTGAAGCTTGTTCTATTCAACAGTATCAAACTTGAGACAAATGAAATTACAGCTTCCCCATACACAATAAGTGACAACATACATGCATACAGTACATAAGTTTTTGTGACTTTCTGTTAACTCAAAACTTTGGAACATTGGCCCCAGATAAATACAGTCACTCTCTGGACAGTGTTTTATGTCTGTCGTATAACATTTGACTGACTTGCTATATTGTTCAAATAGCCAATGGAAGTGTACATTGATGATGAAACAAAACTTACTCTTCATGGTCTAAGACAACATTACTGCAAATTGAGAGACAATGAGAAAAATCGAAAGCTTTTTGATCTGCTTGATGCCCTGGAATTTAACCAGGTTTGTATTTTGTTTTTGCAAGTAATTTGTTCAATTTGGGTGTCAAAAGGTTTGAGTTCAGGTTGTCAGTCAGCAGTTGCAGAAATTGACTGTTAGCAAGGAACAATCTAGAGTTTTGTGGTAAAGTGCATAAAAAGACATGAGGATGGAAGATGAAAGATTAGAATTCCATGTGATGCAGCAAACTACGTAAATATGTAAAATATGTAAATATTTAAAAACAGTAAATATGCATCTGAAACGAGGAGAAGGATATTTTCGTTGCACTGCAGTATCTTTTGATTGGATCTTTTTGGCTTTTGCTGCAATAATCAAACAGCAAATTCTGAATTTACAAACAGTTATTACACTTCAGATTATTAGATTGGAACATTTTTCGATATAGTACTCATAGTTTCACAGTACAGTTTCATTAGACCACAATTGAAGTATAGGATAGAGGACTAAGGGATGGTTACCCATTTCGTTTTCAGCAAGAATTGGCTCACACTGATATGAAAACAATAACTAAGCAAGTTTTCGCTATACTGAGTGATGCTGAAATGAGATTGAATTTTATCATGTTTCCATTGAGTTTGTGATGTCTTTTGATCAACCACTCCCTTACAGGTGATCATCTTTGTGAAGTCAGTGCAAAGATGTATTGCTTTGTCGCAGTTGTTGACGGATCAAAACTTTCCAGCCATCTGTATCCACAGATCCATGCCACAAGAAGAAAGGTTTGTCTTTTCTTTGCGATCCTGTTCACCTTGCTTGAGACAACCATATTTGCAAGGAATTGATAACAAAATATCAGTGACTGAAACCATGTCAGATTTGCGAGCAAAGTTTAGCAACTCAATCATCTTCGTGTATATAACATGTTGTTTTGTGATGATCTCGTTAACTTTTTGTTCTTTTTACAATCCAGGTTAGTTGAAGCATTTCCAGAGTCAGGTTTTTAATCAGCTTTTGAGATAATGACTGTGTGTGTGAATCATGTTTATTGCGAAGGCTAGTGATAGAAAGTAACGATAATGCATGGCTTTCACTGTGCCCGTTTTGCCTTTAGCCGGTTTTGTGTGTGCGCAAAATGAATGTCAACGTTTACTGTTTTTGCAGATTGTCCCGTTACAAGCAATTTAAAGATTTCCAAAAGCGAATCTTGGTGGCAACAAATTTGTTTGGAAGAGGAATGGATATTGAAAGAGTGAACATTGTCATCAATTATGATATGCCTGAAGATTCTGATACTTATTTGCACAGAGTAAGTTACCATTTTTCATGTTTAATTATTTTTTCATCTTGTCAGAATTATTATCTTATCATTATTATCAAAAAGGTAACCAAACTGTTAAAAACTCGGTACGTTTCGATTTAAAATCTTCGTCAACACTCAGTCCCACAGAGAAGGCAGTTAAACAGAGAAGCTACTTGTGATGTAATTTTCTGAATAATGAGCCACAACTGTGTCACTTGAAATTATATTGGTTATTTATGTAATAAAAGACAGTCGTTAATCTTGACCGAGGCCACAATATCCTTTTGGTCACTATGGAGGCCACTACAGCCTCTGCAGCAGAAATAGCAGGATGAACTGGAGTCGTAGGAAAATTTCATTTTCAGAAATTTATTGAATTAGAAATAGAGGAATGCAAGTTGTTTTTGACAGCAAAAAGGGTTATCAATTTTTCATATTTCAGAACAGTATTATATATCAACACATTATTACAGGTATGGTATGTTGCAGTATGCTGAAGTTTTATATCCTTTCCTTCTGTTCCTTCCTATTATAGCAGGTTTCAAGTGATTCGATATTAATCGTAGGTTGCAAGAGCTGGCCGTTTTGGTACAAAGGGTCTTGCCATTTCATTCATTTCCGAAGAAAATGATGCCAAAGTTCTCAACGATGTACAAGATCGATTTGAAGTCAATGTCAGCCAACTGCCAGCTGAAATTGATATGTCCACTTACAGTAAGTTGGCGTGGCGTTGCTACTTATTTCATTGAACTGCTACTGATAGCATCACGTGGAATCTGTATGGCGTAGTCTGTCCACTAAGCCTTGTGCCAGTAATTTCCCTTTGCTGCACCGAATTTTGAATCGAATGCAATAATGCACGCTTTTATGGGAAACGTGCATTGGGCCTAGTACTAAGGGTTTCTTAATTTTTTTCTGAGTTTTAAATGCGCAAATTATCATGAAATCTCAACACTGCTGCTTATATGTTTGTTGACATTTGAACCGTCAGATGGGAATAAACAGTGCTCTGTTACATTCAAGGCATAATTGAGGTAGTACTTCTCAAGAATAAGAATTCAACGACGTATTGGCCAAAATACCGTTGAATCCTGGTTAAAAAAGTTTCTTACTTCTTCTTAGACATGCCATTAAAGTTTCTTACAATTTCGGCCATCTAGTGCTAGTTTCTTTAAAACCAGTTCCTTTTCAGAAAGATGTGTATGTGTTATGTAGCTAATGTGTTTTACTTCATTTAGATTAAAAAACTTTAAATTTATAATTTTATTGATTTTCGATTATTTACTTATTTGCTGATTCATTTTATATTTTTAGTTGAAGGTTACGAAGCCCAACGATGAATGTGATAGCAGTGATTTGCCTCTTGCTGATTGGCTCATTAATGTCCGACAGACGAAACGAGAACTGAAGTTATGTAAATAATAATAAACATTTTAAGGTCAATCTTATCAACTCTTAAACACCATATTTGGGATTACTTATTTTGTAAACTCTTTTTTATCGTTTCTGTTTCATCTGACATAGTACAGTAATCATATCTTATTATTTTGAAAGATACAACTGGACTGGTAATTTATCCTTACGTATGTGATTTATCTTATGAAGAGTCTATTGTACTGAGCGCCAGATTGATCACATCGATCAGGAATCTTTATCCGGCATTTAGCATGATCATTATTTATTCGACTTTCATTACATTTTGCCATGCTGCATTCTTCCCAGAGAACAACAGAAAGAGCGCCTTTTAACAAAGAACTTTCCAAAATAGTTTTCGCTTTATTTTGAAGGCAAAAGATGATGCAGCAGCACGTTTCGCGCGTTAAGAAGCAATTCAGTTGAGATGTTGAGCTAAATGTTAAATGTACGTCATGTTTATCGAACTTGAAATGGCCATCGTTAATAAGAAAGAAAAGAAACAGATGCACAGCAAAGGTAATGATATTGAAATTCCTCTTAATGTAGTCTACAGTTATACTGGATTATCACATTCACAATATGCAGCAGAACAACTTCCAATGGCGCAGTTTTGACGACACCATCGATTCATGTTAACATTTCCTTTCCAATGACCTCTTGCACGGCAATCTGATCTTTCTGTTGTTGGGGCATCTGTCACTATGACTGGAGGTTGTCTTGTGTTACTCGGTGTAGGCATTGGTCCACCATTGTCATTCACAATTTGTACATCAGCACAGTTGACAAAATGTTCTTGTTTTCCTTTTCCTTCTCCACACCCAGTGCTATCGCAGTCCCAATTATTTCCAGCGCTGTACCACCATTGAATCACGCATTGATCACAAACGAGATTTGAAGGAAGTTGCAATTTCACTTTGAATACTTGATCGCCTGATCCAACGGGCAAATTGAATCTTGTTCCTCCGCTCACCAACCGCAAGAGATCACCTACCAAACGTCCCTTTCCATCACCTTGTACAGGTTTGCTGGTTACTTTGGCGATTCTAAATTCAAAGTAACCCTGGTGATTCGATGTAAGATCCACTGCAACTTCGATCTGTTGGCCTTTGCGGTACACTTTGCCTATAACTCCTTTGGCGTATTTCCCAGGATAAATGTGCTTCTTGACGCCAGCAGGATCTCCACAAACTCCGCACTTGCCTTTGTTTGTTATCCATTGGACACTAAATCCACCACAATTCAATTCATTATCGTTGTAGTTAACAGGATTGTTAAAGCCAAACCTCCACATTGCATTTCTTGCTGGTGGATTGATCAACCGACCATGACATTCAATATTACCAATGCAGTATGCAATGGTGAGTAAAATCAAAACAGATTTCATCGTCGCTGGGAAGTAAAGCAACTGCCTTGGTTTCTTGTTACGACTGGAACAGACACCGTGGCGAACCTTTGCCTTTAAAAGCTAAGAGAAAGCCACATGTAAACACTTATTTCAATAAAATTGCACTTGTATGTTCTTTATGATATTGATTCAGGTCCTACGTTATTTGTAAAACGCACATGTTTCCCCAAACAATGGTAGAAAATACCATTTTGCGATAACATTATTAGCTCTACAGCAAACAAGGCTTTTTAACAGTTTGAAATTGAGCGTAACTCTTCGAATCGACCATAAGACCATTACCTCAATTTTTCTGATTAGTGAGATTTTTTATTCCGTGCGATCCCCTGCAATCCATAGCTCAATTTGTTTGGTTTCGTTTCTATCCCGGCGCTTTCTAAAATCTCACATACTGCAGTTTAAAGAGTCAAGTGTTAACAGTTTGATAGTATGTTGTGTGCTCTCTACTAAAAACTTGCGAAGATAAATGGTGCTCTGTTTCGTTGGAAATGGCACCTGGAAAACGAACTTTGTTCATAAAAAATCTTCCAGGCTTCCATCTAAGGTCTAGAGCGCTCTGCTTTATCAAAATAAAGGATACCTCCATCATTAAAATGTAAATAGTAAAGTTCTGAAGCTCAGAATCTGGATTTGAGGTAATTGCAGACGGTGCAAGCCGACGACAAAACCAGCAAAACACACTCAACAACAATCATGCATGAAGTGAGTAATGTCCTCCTTCAATAACTGCGATGCGATCTTATAACCTCTTTGCAATACCCCTCACAGCCCATAAAAGCATAAAATTTGAAATTTGTCAAATATGATGCAAAATATGCAGTAAAAAGAATTTCGGAAAAGAATTCAAAATCGCCGGAGGCCTGGGACAGAATTTTTTGGTTGCCATGGGATACATCAAAAGATCAACTTTCAAATGAAAAGAAGGCCTACCCTGTGCTTCGCTCGTTGCGAGAAGAAGAGACGTTGAAAAGGAAACGGCTTAAGAGATGCCTCCTAAGAAAAAGAAGGGGAAAAAGAGTGGCAAAAGAAAGAAGAGTGGCAAGAAGAGTGCAAAGGGAGGAATAACTCCCATGTCCGAAATTGTTTCCGAGCTAACAAAAGAGTTTTATCTCATTCAAATACGAGATCTTGAAGCAAGGCTTCATCGCTATCAGAAAAAATGTGATGAGTTGGAAGTACGCAATTCCGAGTTCAAACACCATTTTGATCAACAAGCATCAGACAAAAGAGAAATTGTTTCATTTTTAAAGAAGCAGTTAGAACAACGTGCAGATGAAATTGCAGATTTACAAGAAAGATTAATTGGCCTACAGCAAGCTAAAGATACAGAAAAAGACCATTATGAAGTACAATTAGCAACATTAAGAACCGAAATGCAAGAGATCAAGGACCAACTTACTTCAGAAAATATGATACTTGGTAGTAAACTTGCTGCACTTGAAGAATTTAGAGTTCAGAAAGAAGAGTTGCTTGCAAAGTTTGCAAAACTTGAAGATCAGCTTGTTGAGCAAGAACAGGCTCACAAAGAACAAATTTATACTTTAGAGAAGAAAGCTGTTGTTGATAAAGATAGGTAGGGGGCTGCACAAAGACTGTTTACATACTGCAAAGAATCCTTGAATATTTATTAACAAAATTCAGTCCAACACACCCCTCCCCTTGCCCCTGCAGAGGAGATAAATCAAGTCATTTGATGTTTTATCTGAAATATATGATAGTGGAAAAGATGGTGTCACAGGGGCATTTGATGGAGATGATGCATTGTTGGTCCATAACTGAATCAACAATGATTCCATAGAAATTTATCACATGCAATGCATCCTCGTTGAATGTTTCCTGTAGCCAAGAAATATTGTCTAACAATCTAACAATCATGTTAACCTTTTCCTTGTGCCCTGTTTCTACCAAAATCAACCATGGAGATGAAGAATTCTTCTGGTACCTTCTTTCTTTTTAACCGGAAGTGTCATTTTTGGTGACATCAATTGCTGACATTTTTAGAGCAAATATGACCATAGCTTTTCACAGGTATTTTTAATCAACTTATACATGACATAGTTGAATTCAGCTCAATTAGAGCTTTCAATTGATACATAATTTTTTGTATTTGATGAAGTTTTAAAGATAGTTATATTTCAGGAGGCCTATGACATCATAATTGACATTTTCTTACAATTATGTAAACTGAAATTTTTTGTTGAATTTTACTAAATCGATCCTGCTGATTCCAAATCTGCAGTTGCCGAACTGTTATTGCATAAGAAAATGCCTTTTTGACACATGTTGGTTCCTCCACATTTTTTAGACAATGTGAAAATGATGTGTCAAAAAGGCATTTCCTAAAGGCACTAGCAGTTCGGCAACTGCAGATTTGGAATTAGCATGATCGATTGAGTAAAATCCAACAAAAACTTTCAGTTTACATAATTGTAAGAAAATGTCACTTACAATGTTTACGCCCGTGCAGAATCCTTAGTGCTGATATATCTCAGAATAGACTTGGAGCAAGTCTACTTATGACGTCAACTGATGACATCATAAATATTTTTAAAACTTCATCAAAATTTAAAAAAATTATGTATCAATTGAAAGCTCTAATTGAGCTGAATTTAACTGTGTCATTTGTACAGTAAGTTGATAAAAATTACTTGTGAAAAGCTATGGTCATACTATTTGTTCTAAAAATGTCAGCAATTGACGTCACCAAAAATGACACTTCCAGTCGAAAATAACAAAGGTACGAGATGGATTCTTGATCTCCATGGTCAATTTGGTAGGAAAAGAGCACAAAGGCAAAGGTTAGTATGATTGTTAGATTGTTACGTGATGTTCTCTGTCTACTGATGCAATCTTTTCACTAATCATCGATAATTTCAGTTTTTGTGGAGGCTGCTGTTATTGCAAAAATTTATGTAAACACAAGATCAAATAATGAAATTCTCAAGTGTTTCAAAATATTGTATGCATAGTAATTCTTAAACCAAGAACTTTGAGTGTATATGCAAAACCAAATCTAAGTTAACAACATTATATTCTACAAACTTAAAACATTCTTGCCTCAGCAAGCTCACATTGTGTTGCTTGGTCTGTTTCTGGCAAAATATCTCATGATGGTCTCTGTCAACAGACTGGCTATGGAAATTATTCCCACCAGAAATCTGCCACTGTGGCATGCTGCAAAATGGAAATGCTGTTGTGGCATTCTGTGTTGTGGCTCTGCAGTTGGTTAGTGATTGCTATATAGAGTTTGCAGGAGTGAAATGAGTACATGCTTGGTTGAAATTTGTGGCGTATAACAGTAGACTTAGAAGGGAAAAATAAAATTTTTGAGCCATTTAAGGAAGAGCAAAATTGAGAACAAAGATGTAAAAGATAGCCAGATTTTTCCCTAGTATATACCCATTTTCCCCAAACTTAGACACTTGGAGCCCAGCAGACTCTATGCACAGTATTGAGGCATACTGAGAAACTTTTTACAATAATTGCATTTGAAATGATTCTGTTTATGTCACATGATTGCAAGTACTATACATTTTACAGGATTGTCCTGCATTTCACTTTTTAGACTGAAGAAAGAAATGATTGTGAGGGTAAATACCGTGGCATCAGAATTTCGAAAAGTTTCCAACAAGCAGATGGCAGAAACAACCAAGAGAACCCTGAGAGAAAATGTTGCAATCAATGCACAGCTGAGCAAAATGTCAGATAAAACAATGGAATTGATTCAAGATAATGATGAACTGAAGGAAAAAGAAACATCAGCTAGATTGCAGACTGAAATGTTGGAACATAATGAAACAGAATTGATAAAGAAGAATGCTAGCAATCTGAGGGTAAATTTTGTTCATGATCACTTCCAGCAACTGGTTACATCTTTTCATCATTTCATCATTTTTAGTGTCATTTTGAATTTCAAAATTGTATTGATGAAGCTGATGATTTTCATACACTTCAAATGAAATATTGAGTTACAATCCATTAAGTTTGTATTGTATATTTTTACTTATACTGCATTTTATGATTTGTTTCAGCTCACCTAACCAAAACATTGATGGGCTCTTTGACTGGTTAAAGTAAAATCATTGCATTGTACATCTTATTTGGTGATTTTAAGTGGTCAGTTTCAGATAAAATTTAAACAATTTGGTGTTGTTTCTTTTTTGCCATTGTTTTGAAATGTGATGCTGCACAAAGATTTTTCAATACCTGTTGTAATTGTTCTAGGAATTTCTCAAAGAGTAATGTGAAGTATTTCATCACCAATAACGATAGTGTATGATGTAAAGCTGTAAAATCTTAGCCCCTACTGAGTGCTAAAGGAAAAATGTACTTTCTGTGTTTGTCCTTAGTGGGATATTCTATCACTGTCAAGAGCCTCCAACTATCTCTTGCTTAGTCAACTGGAAGATGTAAAAACTTTGCATGATGTTACTAGTAATTAAAGTTTCTCTTTCAGGTGATTCGCATGTTGACAGATAAAGCAAAGAAACAAGAGACCTTGCTCAGAGACTATAAATCAAGAGAAGAGGAATTTGAAAACATCAAGCAAGAGTTTGCAGAGGTTAAGGAAAGCTTGACAATTGTGGAAAGCTCGTTCAAAGATGAGAGATCAGAAAAAGAAAATTTGAAATCTGCTCTTAGCAAGCAAGAAACAGCATACAATCAGTTATTGAGTGATCATGAGAAACTTTCAATGGCCCTTTCTCTTTGTGCACAAACTATTAAGGGATCTTTACAGGTATATGACAGTTAAACTCATAAGTTATCAAACTTTGATGTGTTATTGTGCATAATTCAAAATGCTTCCTGCTTCTAAAATCCAACTGCCACCTGTAACTGGTACTAGATACAAGGTGCACATTGCGCAGTTCAACTGAAATGAAATTTAGCCTTTTGTTCATTGTATTAGTTAAAGCACTTCTGAAACTTAACTTTGTGATAATTTTGGTTTAATTTCTTCACAGTTTAAGAAGAGACACAATTTTCCCTAGTTTTTTAAATTTCAAGGTACCTTCATTCAAATTGGAAGTTATTTTGTGTATCATTTGCAAACTTCACTGATAATACTCTCTCATCCTGCAACTAGACAACACAAGAGAGGTTTACTCCAGAGGCTCTAGCAAATAGAGAAGCAACATTACAAACACTGATTGAAATATTGGATCTTGCTGTTGAAGAAGGCTGTGGACTCATGTTTGATAATCAACAACCAAATTCAGTAGAAAAGAATTCATTTTCATTTAGCAAGAAAGCAATTCCTCCTTTTCATAGACCAAAAGCAAGGTATGGTAAAAACATTCAAGATGTCTGTTTTTCAATAGAATCATTGAGTAGTATTTTGATTTCCTGTGATAAATTTTTAGAAGTTTGTGAAGCAAGGGTTTTTTAATCGATATCCCTATCTAAAGGTACTGTACTTCCTCTTTGGATCCTGCAGCTTAATTATTGGTTTAGGGATTTTAAGATTTGTTCCTCTCAGCTTAAGGTAATCCTGCTTCCCACTCTTGTGAGCAGTGAGCTGCCATTTTGCAAAGCCACTCTCCTCTGAAAGCAGCTTATTTAGCCAACAACGTTTGGCAATCAAAAGTACATGAATCATAATGTTTCGGTCAATGCTAGCTTTGCACATTTTTTTCAAAAATTTTGTGTTGTTTTCAGACAAACTTTGCAAAATGGCAACTTGCTGCTCACCAGAGCTTCCTTAAGCTATAATTCTGTTATCAAATGCTCAATAAAGTACAGTAGATGAATCTCGAATGAAAGAGGAAAAGTCAAGCAAATTCTGCTACATAGATTATGATCTTCTTCTAAGTGTTTTAACTATTGCTCTTGATTTTTCAGTTCAGTTTCACATTATCGTATTGGTGATCTTGGTATTGTCCCTGGACGTAGATTCCCTAATCATGATAAGAAGCAATTTGCTGCTGAATCTCTACTCCAACAAGAGGTAAATATACGCATTTTCGAATCAAACATGTTCTTGCCTGGTTTTATTATCATCATCAGGCCCATACACCAATCATTTTCAACAACAAGGAGCTAATATTTACATATAATCACATTAATCAGATTCCTTCTGTTAAGTGGATGAATTTCTAACAATGGATGAAATCATCTCTTCAAGTTCTGATCTTCCAGTATTTATTGCATTAGAAAAATTACTTTAGCTTTTAGAGAGCGTTTTTAGTTTGAAAATTAATTATAATTTCTTAGTGATAGGCAAAACAATCATATTAAGAGATCACAACAAAGGCATAGGTGGAGCTATCTTTAGACTATTGTAGGTCGTTTCATCAATTTTTAGAAGTCCTTGTCATTAATCATCTCCTGGATATTTTTTGCCTTGTTACTGTCACTCAACCAAAGTATCACCTTCGCCAAGGCTGTTTGCATTTTTCAAAATTGTTTCCCAAGATTTGTTAAGAATCATTAGGGATTTTATACTGAATGTAAAATCATTTTTGCCAAAACGTTACAATGTTTTGAGGGAATGTTATGTTATTTGTTCTGTTTAATCTTTTGTGATCAACGATGATGTTCTTATGACGTTTCAAGTTTGGAAAGATGAGAATTGAATTTTGTCGATGTTGTCATCTTATGATCCTTCCTTGATTTCCTAGGCTGATCACTTATTTCTAATATCTTCCTTTTTGAGAGTATTAAATTCTATTTATAGAAGAAACCTGGTCAGCACAATTGGGTGAAGTCTGACACAGGACAAGGAAGACTGCCATTAACGACCGCTCATTTACCAAAACTCAAAGCAACCAAACTGCCTGCTCTTTAACATGTACATTCATTAATGTAAATACATTCAAAGTAAATCGGTAGGTTTTTGAAACTTCTAACTGTATATGTACATTTAATGTTTGATTCTGCGAATGCACATGTGATTCCTTTGGCTGGCCTCAAAATCAATCTACTCTTGCTTCCATTTGTGATTCATATTTTTCAACGAAGTATGGTAAAGGCAGTTCTAAACCCACAAATATACTTATGATTATTTCAGTTGCTCAAATGACTTGAATTTGACCCATGGTGCGTCACTGCACTTCAAAGTTGATTTTCTCCTTTGAAGCTCAGTGATCTGTCTCCTTCAAGGTAAGCACTATTTTAAAATGTCAAGGCTCTTACACGTGCATAAGCTAAACTTGCAACGCTCTTAAAGAGTCCTTACTTTTAAGGGATTGTAATGTTGATCTTGTAGATTCTACATGCGTGATTATTTGCTCAGAACTCCAAACAATCTTTGGTATACTTTAGTTACAGTGCTTTAACCAAACATCACTTCCAAAGTAGAAGTTGGTGATTTCTTGTGTATATTCAGCTGTTTTAATTGAGAACAAATTGTTCTAACTGCTCCTGTCGCATGATTTTGCTGTTTACAATTAGAGTGCAAATTGGGATTTTCGTTCATTAGCATGACGTCTTATTTATTCAGCTTTATTTTACTTTGTTGAACATTTAAGCGTACTCTGTTATGCTCTCGGTCTCATTCATCATTGGACGATTTTGGTAGTAAGGTTTTCTGACAAGGATCACATCAATATGTCTGCCACTCTTGTTTTATGCGTCATTTTGGGCAACGTAGACCTGATTATGGGTCATGGAATGATGCTCGAACCAGTTGCAAGGAATTCTATGTGGAGGAAAGGCTTCCCAAATCCACATAATTATAATGATAATGAGCAGAATTGCGGAGGATTTAGTACGCAGTGGTCCAAGAACAAAGGGAAATGTGGCATTTGTGGAGACGCGGCGCATTTGAAGAACCAGCCTCATAATGACGGTGGAAAATATGCCAATGGGGTGATTGCAAAGGAATACAAACAAGGCCAAGTGATTGATATCGAGGTTAAGCTAACATCCAATCATCAAGGATATTTTGAATTCAGAATTGGAGAATATGATAACAAGAATATAGAAGGAGATATGATGGGAAAACTGAAAGGAAGTCTTTTGCAATTGACAACTGGAACAACAAGATACTACCTGCCACGTGGCTCAGGGAATGGCATATTCAGAATGAAAGCACGTTTGCCACAGAATTTGCTTTGCCAAAGATGTGTTATTCAATGGTGGTATAGTGCTGGAAATAATTGGGGTTGTGATAATGATGGATGTGGCACGGGGCATGGCAAGCAAGAACATTTTGTCAATTGTGCCGATGTCAAAATTGTTCCTTAATTTGGTTCGAAACATATTCTGATAAACTTTGTCCTGATGATACTGTTCTAACGTAGTCACACATGACTATTTCTAATGCGTCTTGGGGGTAAATGCTTATCGGGTATTTCCTTTTCAATTGATGTTGGCCTTAAATATTGTGAGTCATAATTAACTGATTATCTTTCAGTCAATGTTATCTTATTTTATGAATAAACAGACAACATGAAAATTAGCAAATATCACGATGCAAATATTCTTATTTATCTCGTCTCTTTCTCCTTATATATTTTATCAGCCAATGCTACTTTGACATGTGCATAAAACAAATCAGTTAGTCATTTACAAGCTCCTCTATTGAACACTTCCTTCCTTTCTTTCTGGTAGCCAGGACCAAAACGATCCTGGCTTTTCAATGATGATTCTTCGATGTGATGTTCAATTTGAAGCTTCACACACTTGATAAATGTCAGTTGTTTTCTCTTTCATTTCTTCTTCGTTTCTTTGGTTCATATCCATCTCATTTCGACGCCATTTACAACATACATCTCTACTGCGGCACTTTTCAAGTGAATATTCAATTATCAGTAAAAAGAAAACAATAACGCAAGTTGCAAATAGTATCAAATACAATCCACCAAAATATTGTAATGAATAACTTTCATGTAAAATTGTTTTATTTTGGGCATTGGTACATGACCCACTTAACCATCTTTTATTTAATTTTGCAAGTATACCATCCTCTTGATACCAAAGCATTGCATTGGAAACTGCTTCAGTCCATTCCGAGTCTTTTGGTAATGCGAAACCATAATTGATTTGTGCAATGTTCAGATCGATGGCACGGAGTAAGCAGTCTCTTTGCTTCGTGACGTAATGCCGTAAGAACGGGTATTCGCTTATGAATCCTTCAAGACGCCTACAATTACAAAAATAGCAGCGAATTACTATGATTCAGAATTGAAACTTTTTCCTATCCAAGGAATCCCTCAGTACTTAAATTAGAATGTTAAAGATTTTGGAAGGCCGAAAAAGATGGTTTAAATACGACGAATAAGCTTGGCATAAGACAGACACATGATTTCCCATTTGATGCAATCAAATAACAACGCTTAGTTATCTTTGAATGTGGCCTTTTAACTGCAGAGAAGTATTTTTGTTAGCTGGTCGGTAAATGGCTTCCAAAGTCGGAAAATCACAAGCAATGTCAGCAATTATGATAAAGAATATACATTTATTTTTAATTTATGAATCGATCAATCGAAAATACAAGTCATATTCAATGACACCAGCTGTTAAAAGCAAAACGTTATCAAATGAGGTCCATCAAACAAATCAATGTTTAGCTTTCATAATCAATTCATGGCTTGTGTGGTCGCAGCAAATCAACTGCTGATTGGTTGTTCCTCGAAACTAACACGGTCTACTGTCGATATTTACTGTAGTATTTGTAACTTGAAGACTTTATAAGTTGATATTTTATTTCTTATTCATCTATCTGCAGTTCATCAGCAATTCATCTTGTCAATTTATTGTCAATCTCCCAAGTTCAAGGTTACATTTTGATGCATCACTTCTATCATAATGTCGATTGAGATTATAGAAAAACTGTGTTTCATTCTTGGTGCAAATTTTACACTTCACAAGAGAGGATTAAAACTTTTAAGCAAGAGACAAATGGTTAACATCAATCTACCTACCCATCAAGGACGTTTTGAATTCCTTCTTTATTTGTTTTCACATTATAGTTTTTCATGAAAAGATTCATTCGTTGAAAAACTGGGTCAGGCGCTTGACTAAAAAATGTCGCAAGCGAAGTTGCAGAAACTGTTCCAAATCTGAATGCAGTTGTTGGATTTGTGAGCTGAAAAAGAGATGTAGAATCTATAGTTCGTTTTTAGTCATCATTCTTCGTGAAATACAAAGGTACGGGCTCAATAGATACAGAACATGATAGAGGGGAAAACTATCCAACCTTTCAAAGTAGAAATTAAAAATCTCGGAGTGATACTAGACTTGAGACTTGACGATAACATTGAAAAAGAGCGATAAGATACTCTTCTGTCTTTCTAAGTGTTTCTGTTGAGATTTGAGTGCAAAGAGGCAGACGCTCAAACACACTGAAGCCTTCCTGCTTTACGTGATGTTATATCATTTGAGTGTTACTTTCCGTTTCTGCAGATCTTTCGAGCCTATCATAATGAACTGAACTCTCCATTTGTTGAGTCAAGAATCAAACGAATCCAGTAAAATATGATAGTACGATGATGGCAGACAATAGAGAACATACTATTGAACGGATCTCTTTTTCTTACATTAGAAGCTGTCATTACAGCTGTATATCCAGTCATAACTATCAGACTATGTAACTATCACCATGGTGAATGCAACAACAAAAGCAATACTTACTCGTTCATCCCGCATTCCTTTAAATGGATCTCTCTCTTCTTGTCTTACATTAGAAGCTGTTAATACAGCTGTATATGCAGTCATTACTATCACCATGGTGAATGCAAAAATGACAGCTGTAATTCGTGCTCCGGGTCTTTTTGGATTTTTTCCTCCCAAATCCCTTTGAAAAGTTAAACCAGAAAAGTATGTAAAACTTTCTTTCCATACATATTTGTACGATTTGTCGTCATTGAATTCCTGTCCTCTTGGGGCAAAAAAACTGCGAGCATTTTCATAAGAGTACACTATCACTATACCAACAAAGAATGTTGCTAAGAGACACCATAGTAACTGTTCGGTCATATACACGAGGAAAGTAAAGTTGACGAAAGTCATTCGATCTTTTTTATTGGACATTAAAATGCCCAATGGTGCTCTCATGAATGGGGAAGTAAACTGAACATCTTTTAATCTCAAATTTGTAATTGTCAACCCTGCTGCTGCCATGTCTGCTTTTCCTTTGTAAATATCTCCAATCATTCCATTCCATTTGCCCATTGTTTTGCTGCCATAAGATCCATCTTCTACTATATAAACCCGAGGTATAAAATGTAAATCATTCTCTAGCAATTTCAGTAAATCAACTGAATAACCAACACAACATGTTTTGTTCCAATATGTTTTATTATTGTTCACTGCTGGTATTTCACAAATTATTCCTTCAGAGCATGATATTTCTTTAATTCCAGTTTCATATTGTTTTGCGACAGATGTGAACGGTTTATCTGCAATCGTCACCACATTAATTTTTTGTTTAAATGCTCCTGGTTTATAAAGTCTCAGTTCATTTGTTGATGTTGTGCTTATTGTAATCCCAACAGATTCTTTCCAAGAGAACAATTCTATTTGTTTTCCATCTTCATTCCTATGAAATGACTTTACTTGGAGACCTCCTTTATTGTTGCATGTGAAATTAAACTTTGTGAAGAATGATGATAGATCTTCTATTTCACTGGAATAAGAAAACGATAAAATTTCTTGTTTGCAGTTTTATTTTCATACTATTTTTCTTTCTTTGGACGACAGGATTAGAGAGAAACTCAACAGAACTATTTTATGATGCACTTGTTTGCTACTTGAACATTTCTGATGGCAGAAGCAATTTACAATAACACAATTACTCTTAATTTGCAGCTCAAGTTGTATGTATCTTCCATCTTGAAACAAAGATGACAAATGTTGCGATGATGCATTCGTGTAGCCGTTCCATCTTGAAACAAAGATGACAAATGTTTGCGATGATGCATTCGTGTAGCCGTTCTGGATAATAATGATTAAGTAAGCAAAAAGCAAAAAAGTTTTTTTAAGGCGCCACGATACAAAATGATTCTCAATGTTATAAAATAGGACCATGCTAGAATCTTTGTTGAAGTGTAAGTCTTCAGGAGCAAAGCATATGAAGGTATGCAAAAGACAGTTAAAGAGCTGCTTACCTGAAATTCGTTGATTTGATTTCTTTGCGTACTTCCTCTAAAATATTTGTCATATCCGTTACATTCCATTTTAATTTCATATCATGATTAGCAACCAAATTGATCAACTTCAAAGGCATTATTTTCAACCTCTGTTTCTCGTTAAATTCGATCGTTATCCAGACTTTTTCGAATCCTAGCATACCATACTGTGAAGCTAATTTGAATATCACTTCAGCAGTTTCACTGTTGCCAATTATTATTATTGCTTTGAAGCTATGCAGTTGGATTTCATAAAGTGTCTTCAAGATTTCTCTACTGCTTAATGGAAAATCAGTTATTTCATACTTGTTATGGAAAGTGTTCTCGCCTTTCAAAGATAGCAGCTTCAAAAACAGTATTTGTGCAAATTGGATATCCAATGAATATTTTGTGGCCACTATTGCTATCTTCTTTAAGTCTAGGTATTCCACTGTAGCTTTTATTGCTCTCAGGTATTCTTGGTCATATCTCGTGACTTTGTTTAGTATATTTTCATTAATTGATATCGATGCCTAAAAAGAAGTTTATTGTAAATTAAATTAGATATTTCCATATGGGTATCATTGCAAGTAGGTGTTGTTTTTTGAATTATCATCTTTCATGTGTAAAAGATGTCCATCTTCAAATTAACTACTTGTGGTTTATAGAATTCGTAAGTTGAAATTCATGTTCATGGTTGAAAAGCTCAGTGGCGTGGGGAGCTAATAAATTGGGGCTCGTTGTGTAATAATTCTATTGATTTATCAATGTATCAATTCAGATTGAATATTCATTGAATTCAAAGTTCGAAATATTTGAGTTATAACAAGCATCTAGATAAACAATTTCATCACAGACTGCATCAATATTCATTGATTGCTAACACTATTATTTGGCTATGTAAAGGCACGGAGATGCCAGAGAATCATAATCTAGGTAGTCCAAGGGCATGCTCCCCTTGGAAAATTTGTAAATATAACATATAGTGTGGTTAGAATGCACTTAGTTCTGCTTATTCTAAGGAGTTCAAAGGCAATTTGGCACACAGCTGATTTCTCAAGATTCGATTGTGCTCTACGCTGTGGCATTCTTACCTTTCTAATACATAGCACTTGAACTGTTTATTTTCCCGTGATTCTGTTGAAGAAACTTAGGGTGAATTACTTTCAATTGCTTTTCAATAAAAAGGGGAAAGTCTTATGAAATTAAAGGGGTCTGAAGCAGACTTTCATTGGAAAGGACTATTTCTTTGTCCCTTTTCTGAAAACATTCAAAACGGTAGTATCATAATATTAATATTCAAAACTGCAATACGAGAAATTCAAAACTGCAAAACTTTCAATTCATCACTGCACATTTTCGATTCATCGCTGTACAAATTGGTCATCACTGCACCCGAAATTAACCCTTGAAGACGATAAATGTGAACAAAATTTGTCAATTTACATCAAATTATCGAGCCACTAATAAACGTTATGTTTGCGTCATTCCGTTCCTCTCAGCTTTGCCACATCCATCAGCCATGGAATGGAATTGATTGTTTTGAAGTAGACACTTACCAAATTACAATGATATGCATCAAATGACATAAATGACTTCTTTCCGTTAAG
The DNA here is from genome assembly GCA_964019985.1 of Aurelia sp. 4 Dawson et al 2005. Lineage (NCBI taxonomy): Eukaryota > Metazoa > Cnidaria > Scyphozoa > Semaeostomeae > Ulmaridae > Aurelia > Aurelia sp. 4 Dawson et al 2005. The sequence continues at coordinate 129,026 of OZ026498.1, forward strand.
ATCAACATCTTGCAAAATTGCTGATTCAATTTGATCAAGAAATGACACTGTTCCCTGTAAATGACTGCTGTTATTTCGTAAGAACCGAGCTTTCTTCATCAAATCATTTAGTCCAAGTTCTTTCTGAAAAGATTTCAAAACATACAAGTGACTTTGATTCGACAAATTAGTAAGCTTTGATTGTACGGTGGGCACTAGGTTACTTTCTGTCAAAATCCCAATTAAGGCATTGTTATGGCCAATATTTTCACTTAGTGTAATCCTTGAAAGCAATGAGCAACTTGCTATGTAGAGTAAAATTTTTAAAGTCTCCATTGCAAAAGTTTCTTACATAAACCTCCTTCTTCCTTGTACTTGCAACCACCTTGCAACACACTGGAAACATTCATACGTTTTTACAGTTAATGACAGGTATCTTTGATGATGAATTCCATCACCATGAATAGGAAAATTTACAGTGGTCTTCTTGATTTTGTTTTCTAACATCAATTTATGTTATGCGTCTAGAACAATCAGATATTAGACTAAATACATCAACGCAAACTTTGATTTTTATCAGACGAGGCAGCAGTTTTACTTACTACATCAGTGCTACATTAATTATTCATAATTCACAGATACGGTACATTGTCTCACAAATTGCTTTAGCTAGCAGTCAGCAAGTTTGATTAAATTTTCAGATTTCCATTCAGTATTAAATACTTACCAGTATCAACAATTTTTCAAGACAAATCTGCGAAATACCAACTGCTGTTACTTTGTTTATTAATTCATATTGTCAACATTGTCAACTGCAAATCTTTCTCTTGAAGAAACTTGCAGAACAAATATCGATGTTCTAGTGAATAATCCATTAAGAAATGATTTTTCGCTTATTTCCAATGAAGATTGCAATGATTCCAAGCTTATGGATTTAAAATCAAGATCGCAATGATTTGATGAAATCAAGGAACTGATAAGTAGTTATACATCTTATGCAGAACTTTGGTGTCATTTGATGCCAAGAGATGTTCCTTTTGTTAGGATTTTGTTACAAAGTTTCCTACACCTCATTTCAGAAATTAGAGCTAAAACGTGCATTTTCAAAACAAATACATTTCAACAAAGACAGAACGCAAAGAAACATCAGTATATACAGGAGAAAAATTCTTGAGAAAATGTTCGAATTACAGCCTACAGCCTAATTAAAACCTACAGCCTAATTTCATGAATTTTATCCGTTAGAAGAACCAAAATAGCTTGGTTTGAAAAATGTAGTTTCTTTTATGGGTGATTTGGTAAAGTGCAAGTTGCGATTTGCATCTACTTTGTGAGTAGCGAGTTGCGAGTTGAACTCAATACAGTAGTGTCCCGCATTTTAGAAACAACATTTTCAACTTGAGGTCTGATGTGTTTCTCATAAAATGAGATATAAACTTCAAATCAGGGTGAAGTCTCTAAAGTTTCTTCTAAGAAAAATCACCTACTATCAATGAACTACTGGGACAAAAGCTCCATGGTGTTGATAAAAACCTCGCTTTTTTTATTTGTATTTGTAAATTTTCCTTTCCAAGAAAAGCTACGCTTAATCCTGCAAGGTGCTTATTGCTTCGGTTGCAAGCAAATCTGTTATTTTCATTTTGAGTCGATACAGTTTGTTTCAATTGGAAAGCTGAAAATATAAACCATTTTATGTCAATAATCTTTAAATAAGAAACAAGTATTTTTCAGACCTGAGCCTATTTCTTATCAAATGGAGTATTATTTTGAATATCAGGGCAGGTCTTTTTTTAATTTTAGCTTCTTATATGCGGGACACTACTGTAGCCGAGTTGCGAGCGAGTCGAATGAAAATTATGAGGTGGAGACTCAACAGTGCGAGTTGAAAGCAAAATCGCGAGTTGCCTCTTTTCTTTTGACAGAATACGTTTGCCGCCAAATAAGACGGTTTTTTAAATTGAAATTCCGTTTGCAGCTGTTTTCAGGATTTATTTTATAAACAAAAGTTTTTAGGCCATTGTGATTTCCTTGATAAAAAGCCACTAATAAGAAGCTGCGGATGTTTTTTTTTCAAATGATTGAGAGACTTTAGAAATTTGCAGCTATTACTTTCCCACAGTCGTTCCGATGTTTATTACAGTAATACAGTATATTGGGGACTAGCCTAAGTTAGTTCGGAAGAGAATTCAGGGAGAATTAATTATCTTTCTCTTTTAAGGCGACTTGTACAAGTCCACGTTAGTTGTTGAGTTCAGAAATCGCATCGAAGTAAACTGTGTACGGTCTGGTGCTATTCAGCCAAAGTAGCACGGGCAACTGCACCCTTTTGATCTTCAAATTTCGTTGGTATTTTCGAAAGAATGATATAGCACTTGTGTTTGGAAGTAGCTTCTGTCAGGCAGTCAGTTTTTCAACATAAGAACTGGCTTATAAGAAGCTATAGTAGCATTCTACAAAATTAAGAAACTCTAAGAGGCAATCAGAGGCTTAAGAAGCTTTGTCAATCCATGGCTATGATTGGCAAGTTTTCTTCATTAATAAAGGCATGCGCAATACGAAACACATAATGTACACTCACTGAATGTGTGTTCTTTTATTTCTTTTGTGTAATATCTTTTGTCAGCGCCATCTCGACTGACTGCGCATGGTGCTTCACAGTGCTTTGCTGTGTCAGTCAAGATGGCGCTGACAGAAGATATGACACAAAAGAAATAAAACAACACACATTGAGTGTACATCAGGCTCTCCAAAAAAATCACGGTTTGTTTTGCTGCAAAAGGTGGAGAAAGATTTGAAGTTTTTTACCAAACTTGCAACTCGCCTTTTGAATAAACTAACTCGCACTTTTCGTTTTCGCTATCAACTCGCAACTCGCACTTTACCAATCATCATCTGATTGTTCGAAAATTCCCGCCATTAATCACACGCATGCGCAGTCTCGAGTTCAGTCCTGTCATTTCCAAGTTGGTCGTCGGCCCTCGTCTGCCATCATCACTACTGCAAAGAAATTGATCTGAAATTTACAAAGATAACACCACATTGGATAAAGGTAAGCATTATGCTTTCATACGAACTTATCTTGCTATAGTTTTGTTTCAAAATGATTTTCAAGAACTGAAACAACATAATGCCGCGGTTCAACCATATTGTTGTGTGTGTTTGGCAATATATAGGCCCAATTCAATTCAATTGCAAATATATTTATTCCTGCTCTCCGAGCCAAGAGGGGGACAGGACAACGGCTGGCACAAATCATAGAGTCCTCCTTTAGTGACTATGCACAAATGGACAGTTGAGTTAACCCATCATTATTGACCCATAAGCAGTTGAAAAACCAAAGGAATTGGGGACTAGTTTAGAATCACACACCTGGGGGTGTAGTTGCAGTTTTTAGCGCCAAGCACCACTTGGCTGGGATCGCATAGCTAACAAACAGAACTCCCATCGCATCATGAAGCTGAAGTGGTAGGGCCCTACCAGGTTTTGAACCCTCTCCACCAGACTGTTCTGGTTGCAAATTACACTTCTCTTTTCCGAAAGAGGATTAAAATCTTGCACTTAAAGAGACACAATCGCATTTTTTTTCGTGTATGAAAATCACGACGAGCATTCTCTAGCATGAAGTAGAGACCTCGTACTTTCCGAAAATGTGTTTACCCTTTTCGTACGACATCTGGAAGTATCGAAAAACTGTGAAAAGGAAAGGGAAACAAAAAATTTTACACCCACACTTTTTTACTGCTCCATGCGCATAAGACAATGGATCGGTTCATCACGTGAGTTTGTCTTATTAATTCTCGGTCACTAGAATTTTCACTACAAAGCGGATTTGCCGGCACCAGAGCATGTTGACACCAGGCCTATTCACAGCTTGTAACGACAAACTTCTTCTTTCCACTCTTGCTCTTGTTGGCTGCCCTTTCTGTCCTCACGAACGTTTACTAGTCGACATCCCAATCTTTGGTCGTATTGTTTCCATGAAAACGAAAATTTCAACGACAAATTCTCGTGAATAAATTCGGTCGCTTGCGCCGCTCGCACCCACATTTTTCCTCCTTTATTTGCAGCCCCCATCAAATTCCACGAAGAAACAGAAAAGCTCATAATGATTTGTTCATAATTTAGGGGAAATTTTGTTTACTTGACAACATTTTTGAAAAATGTTATTCATTTGCGATTGTGTCTCTTTAACCAAAGATCCTTAATGATTTTATGATAATTATTAAGTTGTGTACAAAAGATAATCCTGTAATGATGGATAAATTCTGATATTTTGAGAGATGGTTTGAACTGCTCATATCAAGAAGTTGCAGTATGAAATCTTTGAGTATTTTACCTTGTGACATTTCCTTGGCAATGTTGCATAACAGTATCAAAACTCTCATTTCTGAATGCTCCATTTTAAGAGCATAAAAGAATTGTGTTATTTGGCATTTTATTAGGAACCTTGATACTTCAGAAAAAGACTAAAAAAGATCAAAACATTTATTCTTATTCAAAACTGATAAGAAAGTGCTCTATGCTCCGAGATCGTCAGTATGACATGATCCAGACTGTAAAGTTTGGTCTGCATGGGGAACACGTTCCCCGCACAAAAAATTCTTGCTTGTTTTCTGTCTGCGCAAACTTCTTCTCTGATAGACCACTTTCTGCGCAGAATTTTCAACCAGTTTGCTGCGTTACCTGCGCAGTTTTCAAAAAAGGCTTGCAAATTTTGTTTCTGCCTGGAATGGAGCGGTTTCAATACAATCCTTGCAGCTTTGCTCTTCGTTTGGATGGTTGATGAAGCATGGACAAGAATAATGTGAGAGACAGTTGAGGCAAGGGGCTCTTGGATTAAGGCTGAAATGGAGATCTAGGCGCAAATGCAGTATTTAGCATTAGAATCCGCGCACAAATAGTTTGGGATAGAATTTCTTCTGCGCAATTTTTCAGAGTTAAAACCATTGTTCTCTGTGCATTGAAAAAACTTTACAGTCTGGGACATGATAACAGTTTATTATTCTAATCAACAATAATTCCAATGGACATGTTCTGAGGAAATCTGTGGTGATTTCAATTGCACTCCATCGCACACCTGAGATGCACCAGGAGTGCGATTGGCAACACCTACCAAGATCTTCCTAGTAAGGCCTGAGGTTCATCGACAAAAAGGGATGCATGTGTATCTACATGCATCCCATTGTTCTGAAATAATTCCCCATTTATTTCTGGCATAATTCTGAAGAAGACAGTACCGTAAAATTAAACTGCATTTCCCACTGCCAGGTATCAACTGAATTATGCATACAAAATTGATGAATTAATTGATGGATGCAAATGAAGACTCTCATTTTTGCTCTTGTAAAATTATATATTCTGTTTACACTGAAAAAAGAGAAATCCTGGTTACTCATTGAAATGCTGCTTGAAAAAGTGAAAACCAAAATCAACCCATAAGGTCCTAAAAACCAAAGAGATTCAGACATGCCATGATGGTCATATATATCTATGTCAACTGTATATACTGTATAGCTCTATTTTTAATCCTGTATGTGTGTGTGTCAATAATGTTCTGTGAAATTGATTTTTAGTGATCAAAGCATAACAAGATGTTTCTGAAAAATGGAGAAAAGTGTGAAAACATTGTGTGTATGTTGAATGATTGCCAGATAGGAAAAAAGAAGTCATACATTGCGAAGAAATTTGCAGAATCAAAAGTTGCCAGAGAATGTCACTATAACACTGTAAGATTTTGATATATATTTCATACTTCACAGTTCTTATACAGTATAACTTAACATCTATGAAATAAGAAGACAGAAGAAACATATTGTTGGGGATACATGGTACTCCCCCTATTGTTTTCTCGCTTTGATTTTTGGTCAACTTGACAGCCAATCAGCGTGGGGGCTTTGAATGCATGCGATGTAGACATACGTTGATGATTCAAATATCTGCAGCCGTTGCGAAGAAAAATGCAGTGACACTGAGCAGCAAGAGAAGATTCGCAGCTCGATTTACGGGAAATTTTGCTCAAGTTTTATCAATCCTTGACTGCAGTTGTGTTTGATGTGTGCCTGAAGAAACAGCAGAGAAATATTTCATCACCGATCATTCTGGATGCTTGGTACAGAAGTAGATGTTGAGCGGTGGTCGATCTCACATGGATTAATTGGCCTAAGCAAGCATCAGGGCTCTGATCATTGCTGTCTAAAGGCCAGATTTCATTCCTGTGTTTGCTGTATTGGCAACATTTCAACGAGCTCATTTGAGACAATCCGATACGATTAGACACTAAAAACCAAACAAAGCTGGGTATGCCAATAAATACCCTCAACTTATCGGATAACTGCATTTTTTTGCCAAGCTTCAATGAAACGATATCGTGAGAGGGATTTTGAAAACTGTTCGATTGCTCCCCCATCGAAAATTGATTTTTCTGTGGCAGATATGTGGTTTCCTTCAAATGTTTGACTACCGGTTGCCTTTCAAATGACTAAAAATTCATGAAAATGGTGACATTACGTAATCATATTGACAAAACTTTACACACTACGCATGCGTTCACAGTCCCCTAGGTGATATTCGCTGCCTCGTCAACTTGAGCTCGCATATATCCCCAACAATATAAAACAATTGCTTCAAGAACAATACTTTCAGCAGTAGTATAGAATGATATTGAAACCTTGGCCTTGAAAAAGTGTTTATTTGATCTTGTGCTTTTCTTCATAGAGGGAAAAATTTTCTAAGGCCACATGGTCTTCAGCATAGGAACCCCTCCTGTCCATGCAACCTCCTGCCCATACCCCTCAGTTCCAGTATCCGCATTATTCCTCGAGTCTGCATGCTTTCGGCTTGTGTCAACATTGCGTACGAAAATTTTGCTCAATGGAATTGTGTCTTGTTTCAAAGAGGTCAAGGCAGCTATGAAATGTTGATATGTATAAATGCCAAAGATGCAACCCCAAAAGCTGCCAATGAAAAAGTGAAAGAGTTAATTCAGTCTCGTATTTTGTGGGTAGTCATTCTCAGCGGCCGTCAAGGGTTAACCAATGTTATCTTCAAAGGAAGCCAAATAACCTTTAAAGTGAATCAATTAAAATGACATTATGGAAGTTGTGTCTACCATTCCGTTGGATTGCAATTCTGATGTGTGATTTTTATGAAATATTTTCATCTATGCCAACTGTTAGGTGTAGTCTTAATTTATTTTCAGCGTTATGAAGGCCATGGAAAATCAACATTCTTGATATCATTTAGCCCTGATTGGTAGGCATTTTTTGGATTTCATTCATCTAGCATATACTGTATTTTGCTAATTTTTTACCTCCTACAGTATGTATTATATTATTGCATCTTTATATTTTATCATTTTAATTTATCTCTTTATTTATTTAAAATATTTAAGGAGGGTAGCCTTTCAGTAAGGCTAGTTTTTGCAAGGGGCTTTCCATTATCAGAACATATCAGTAAAAACCCTATGATCCAAAAAGATATTTACGATAAAAGAAAGTCTAATACATTATTAACAGTTAACTTTCCCACTCTACATTGTTTAAATCTGTTTAAGTGTTCAATAATTATCTATCTCTTTTCTTAAGGCCCAATAATGATAGTTTTTGTGTTCAAAGTTGTCAATCTTTAAAGATCGATGATCATGACAAAACTAAAAAATATATCTTTGCACATCCTTGTGCTCTCCTTCCACTCTCTTGTTCACTCCCTAGTTCAAAAGTAGCCACATCTCATGGAGACCATACAATCAAGGTGTTTGAAGTAAAAACTGGAAAATGTGTTGCCTCATTGAAAGGCCATTCAAGAACAGCATGGACATTATGTTATCATCCATATCACAACAATATCATTGCATCTGGCTCACTTGATGGTGAAATTAAAATCTGGGATTTGCTTGTAAGTTGTGTCAAATCATCTACATACAATAGATGAGGAAAAAAGTTGAACCATGTGGCATGCTTTGGACTAAATAGTATGTGGCAGATAGTCAAAGCTGCAATGTTGATTTTGTTTGCTACAACATAGCACTCATCTTTTAGGACAAAAAATGTGGGAAATGCTGGTAAGGGATTTGTATAGGAACAAGAACTCCACATTTGATTCCTGTCAATATGATTTAGGTACTTGCCACTAACCCATAAATCCAAGAACATTTTTTGTTGCAGAAACAGAATTTAAATGCCAGTGGCTTGTAAATCCTGGAAGAGAGAAAAGTATGAAATTCTCATTTCCACATAAACCCCTTTACCAACTTTTCCTCATTTTTGAACCAGAAAGATGAACAATTCTACCAAAAAATTTCACATCGAACTTAGCCTTTCTCTAATAACTTAAAACATTGTATCTTTCAATATTTGCCACATATAATTTTCTCTCATCTAGTACCACCTATGTTTTCTATTTCGTTTTCCTATCAATACTGAAGGTTTGCAAGCCATTGTGAAAACCTTTTGTATAAGGATGTAGCAGTCAAAGATGCAAATTTGAACACAGATAGACATGTCCAAAGCAAAGGAAGTTTAGAAATGTCTATATCGAAATAGTCTCGAAGTAGATGCAACAATAAAGACAACAAAAGAACCTCTTCTTTTCTTAAAGAGATCATCAGAAAATAGATACTGTACTTCTGCATCAATGAGATTGCATTTTAGAGTAGCTGTTATTTTAATTATAGACTGGTGGCAGCCAATCAATCAATATTACAGGTGGTCAGGTGATTTCATCTTTATCATTTCACTACTCTGATGATATCCTGGCTGTTGCTTCAAGCTACAAATTGTATTTCTTGAATTGGAAAACAAGCAGTATTATAGAAACATTGACCACTGGACGAATACAAAAAACAATCAGGTAATAATACTGTATGAGCTTCTGTAATTATGCAGTTTGGAACTATGTAATTGAGAGATGCTCATAAGAGGCCAGTCCATTATCTTTTAATACATCTAACAACCATTTAATTTAATCTTATCAATGACAAAGAAGTTTATAACTTTTGATTCATAAGTAGCAGATACTGTATGATTTGTACTTTGACTGGCCAGCAAGAGGGGTGAAAAGTTATTGTTTGTGAATGTTTTAATTCAAAACAAATTGTTCTGTTTAAGCAGTGCTTCTTACTCCAATGGAAAAAGAGCTTTTTTATTAATTGTTTGAATCTCTTTGAAGACTGGTAAATATTTGCTGTCTTTCAAATTCAATGTTAACTGGCATTCTGAATGATCCTGATAAAACTGAGGTACTTCATTTAAATATTTCTCTTCTCTTAACACGTTTGATTTTGTTAGAAAATCTTGTCAACTCTTCCCATACAACTCTATGAACCCCATTCCATATTTTCTGAAATGTAACTGGAACTGTGATGCACATATCTCTGAAGGATGTGCATACGTTGCTGGCAGTATTTCAAGATCCAACTTATCTGTAATATTGTATCAGTAACAGACCATTCAGAATAAACTAGAAATTTATTATTAAAGGTATCTATTGAATCTTTCATTACTTTCTTTTCCGTAGCACTCATTTGGTGACGTTGGTATTCATAGGTAAGTTGAACTTACCACCACTAAATGGTTTAACACTTTCCACCAGAACGATATTGGCCATATTGCTCTATTTAGTATATGCCCACCCGAAATTCACTCAAATTTTCTTTTGCTCAAGTGTATTCAAGCGCTAAGTGTTGCATGGGGGTATTCTTGAAGTCTTATTTTGATTTTATTTTTCTATTGGTTTGAGATTTGTTTCTATGTTTCGTAATTTTAGCAATTCAATTCGTAATTTTGATTATTATCAACGATTGAATCATTTATATCAGAGGATTCAAAGTCAGGCAGTTAATTTGAAGATACTCAGATATCCTTTCTTGTTGTTACCTTACTTTGTTTCACTTGGAATACCATGCTAAATTATGTTCGATTTTTCTTTTGAAAGGGATCGGACACAGGAGCACGCTGTACAGACAGTTAGTTGTTATCGTCTGGATAATCAAAACATGACCAATCCACAACTTTCATCTCAAAATGAAGACACGAATTCATTACAAGAATCAACGTCGCAAGATGAGGAAAAAGAGCCAGGTGCATCTTCGAACAATAATGAATGTAAAAATCTGCGAACATCATTGAAAAGGAAGACATCTTTGCAAAGCGGCAAACAAACTGAGGATTTAGGACATGCATCGTGCTTATCAGATAATGAAAAAGTAATAGGTACGGTAGCACGCCCCAGGTCATCTGTAAGTTCATTAAAGTTGAAGAAAGACACAAATCCGGAAGGTGAAAGCCAGGAGAGAAAGCGAAAAAAGATATGGCACCCACCAGAGACCGGAGAATCTGAAAACAGACATCAGACAGTCGCTTCCTCTAATTTGAAAGTCGAAGAGACTGAAAATGGAACAGAAGTACGTAGAGGAACTGCTGTGTGCTTTGACGCAAATGATAGCTTAGTATCACAGTCGCACAACTTGAATATAAATGAAGACCAAGCTCAAGTTTTTGATTCATCGGAATCACATCAGTTAAAAGATGATCGTGAGCAATGCAGACCACCTACAGTAATAGCACGGAACACTTCAGACTCTCTGCTATGGAATGAAATCAGAAAAGGAAAAGAAAAGGAAGCATCTAGTTCTTTAAAGCCACATAAATCAACAGATAATTCACAAATATCCAATAAATGCTCGAATTTTTCAACAGTGAGCTCAAACACATGTTTTGCCGAAGCGAGCTCAAATGCCCTTTCAAAAAATGAGAACAGAAAGAAACAAAAAGAAGAACAAACTCAAGCTGAAAGATCACCAGGACAAAGTCTAGTTACAACTGACACAGAATGGTCTTCTTCAAAGAATGATGATACATCGGTTCAGAAGGAAGTGCCAGCCAGCAATTTGCCTTCAAGTGGTGATGAAAGTTCCACTTATAACCCTTGCAATCCACATACGAGGAGCTGTTCCTCATTTTCACGTGAAAAATTTGAAAGAAGAGCTCAAAGATGCATGGAAAATAATCTGGAAATGACAGCAATTTCTTCAGCTTCCAACACGACAAGTCTTTTAAGGGAAAACCAATCATCTGGTGATATTTCAACACAACGAGATATAGCACGCAATGCGATCAATCCCCAAGAGGATCAAGGAGAGCAATTACCCCATGATATTCCAACGCAACACGATACCGTGTTCCGAGTTGAACGAACAGCAGAGAGAACACGTCAGGTTGCATCACGATTGTTGTCACGTGGGTATACAAGATTGACAGATGTCAGTCGTGATAATATGGCGTCACAAAGATCGTCGGTATCTAGGCCTTTTCGATCTCAACTGTGGAACGTTGATTTAGGCGCTGAAGCAGCGGATGCTCTGTCATCGCAAATGACAGTTTCTTCTTCAAGGCTAGGCAATGATTCAGATTTATCAGTTGAAGCCAGTTCTACTATTCCTGTTTATAGTTTTATTTCATACCCTTCTGGGAGGAGGTATAGCTCAAGTATCTCTGGCATTGAACCAAGTGACCGTTCTGTTGCTACGGCAACAGCTAGAACTCCCCGTCATGTGCATACTGCCGTGGTTATTGCTGGTAGCAACGAAGATGAATCTGAGACTGCATTAAGGACTGCCATTAATCGTGCAATTGCGGGGGCGTTTGCAGGAAACGGCGAAGGAGCAGTAGCTGCTAATATTGTTAACACAACATACAGATTGCAGTTATGGGACCTGGATGATGAGACAGTTGCAGATTTAAGTCAATGTAAGTAATTTTATTTGTGTTGAATATTTTATGTTGTTTATTGAAATCTTATGATGGATGACAGCTTTGAATAATGATTGTAATCAGTGAGCCACAGATCGGTAATAGACGAATACGCTAAAGTTGGCGGCGAGAAAGTTTTTACCACGGTGCATTGCGATCGAAGTAGAAATCTTTAAGAATTCTATGGGGATTTGATTATACAACGCAGTGCATCGTGGTAAAAGGTTCCTCGCCGCCATCTTTAGCGTAATCGTGCATTATAGCTACAAGACTGTAATGATGATACAGTGACATATTTAAGTTTAAGCCAAGAGCGAGGTTGGCACATGTAGAGAAAACCTGATCGAGTCTGTGACCCCTTGTCATGACGCGTAAGTAATTGGGCTCTACTGGGTGTAAAGACTTGCCTAGCTGACTAATCTGGCTACAAAGTCAGCGGATTACACCACTGCACCGCAACACCTTCATAGAAAAGTAACTTTTAGTGCAGCAGTCTGAAATTGTTGAACGATTCTGAATTATTATACTTACAGCTAAAGTAAATGTCTTGGTTCCTTCGTGTAAATTGCACAATGATGGAAGCATTGATGTATCTCAAGATGAATCCTTGTTAGCTGCGTTTGTACCAAGTCATCAAGGATTTCCAGAAAATGGAAATGTATGTGTTTATTCAATGAAAAGAGAGAGCTTTGGGCAATGTATATTCAGAAAATCGTATGGTAAGATATTTAGAATTTTTTATCTTTGTTTAAAAGAAGTAGGAACTGAGTGGAAAGTTTCTGGAGAAATGTTTGCACACAAGTCATTTGTTACTGGAAATAGGCAGCCTCAACATGAATTACAGACATATTGGGGTATCCAATAAAATTTTACAATAGACAAACAAAGGTTACAAGACGATGCTACGAGGAGCATGGAAATACATAGCAACCCTGTGACCATAACATTTAACATAGATATTCAAATTGATATTACATTAAATATTACAATAACATATTACAAATAACAAATAGGAAAACAACAATTACAGATATTTCCGACAAAATAAACCACAAAAAATAAATGTACGAAAAACAAAGTACACGAGAGAGGAGACAGCAAACTTACGAACTTATTGAACCGTTCTGAGGCCTGAATGAATTTTAACGTTGCCTCAAGAATACCTATTGTTGCATGACCAAAGCATAGTGTCTTAAGATAGATCATTAGTAAGGCAGCCGTTGAGGATGATGACATTTAAGTATTTCTTCTTTTAATTTCCTTGTTTTTCTTTGATAGGACCCAATGCGGTGTGTTTAAGTATATCACCATTGAACCAGTATGTGTTGGTTGGACTTGCATCAAGAAGGGTTCGTTTATCAGCAGCAACTGATGAGGTATTAAATATTGCACTATTATGGACCCGCGCCATGTTATATTAATTTGTTTGCTCCTCGCTTAAGCTATCTGCTATCTTTAAATATATTCTCGAACTTTTTAGATTAATAGCAAGAGGTATGTCTTGAAATAATCCAAAATGTGACTTAAAATCCACCCAAAACATCCTTCCTTTGTCTCTCAGTTTGAATTCAGTAAAAGACGGCATAGATGTTAGCGTCCATCTCTATTCTGCAATTAACATTCTTGTTGTAATAGATACCCATTTCACTTTTCCCTTGTTTATCTTTCTCATGTTTATGAATGTACTTTATGTTCATTTAAGCAGTGACTCAGCAGTTTTGCTATATTTTGCTAATGATTTAGATTCTTGAACACAGTTTTTTTTCATTACAGCTAATGGGGCAAATCCTGAAGCTGCCAGAGAAAGGAGGTTCGTCAGGAGAAGAATCGACAGAAAAGGTAAGCTACACGTCGGGAAAAGTTGAGGTATTTTAGTAAATCAAAGTTTGTTTGTGATTTTTTTCTGGCATTGTAAATACAAGAAAAACTGGATTCATGAAAACTCCTTTCATTCGAAAGTAACTTTCTTGTAAATGTGTCCGATCATAGAAGTCATTTGTGAAGAGTTGATTCTCAGCTTTTGAGAGGAATGAAGTTTGCTTGAGTAAGGAGATTGTTTCAAATTTGGTCAAGGATTTGTGGCCTCTTTCCACGCATGTTAAAGTTACGGAAGTCTTGTAAATATTTACAATGTTCAGAAAGGCAGAAGAAAAGTCACAAAAAGCCTCCCAGGTATCAACTAAACTTTTATTGGTTTTGATATTTCAAGTGTTCTCAGCATGATGAATTTCCAGACAGGTGAGATTCTTGATAGTCCTCCTGGTTTATCAAGTTCATATCATCTTTCTTCCCTTTCACGAGTCAAGGAGAATTTATCTTGATGCATTGAAGAGCATTTTATCACAATTTTATCTGCATGGCGTAATCAAGTTACTAAGTAAAGATTGCTCATGATGCTCGATCTGTGTCACTTTTCATGCGCCGACATAGTCTGCTTATCAACTATGATGATTTAGTTTCTAGTTTCATGACATACTTATTGAGTAAATTCTATTGTCAGGTAGTATTCAATGTATTACACCCCAGAAAAGGACATCATGGCTCTCTAGTAAGTGTCAATACAGCCAAGTTTCATCCTATGTCTGGTGTTGGGATCATTTATGGAACAAATCATGGCACAGTTAGACATTGCAGAATCGGGTACGGTGATCGATACGTTTTTATATCTTATTCATTTATGTTATAGCCATTGTGAATATTTAAGATTTTTTCCAAAGCCTTTTCCTTCCTTGCCTTATTTGTCAAAGCAAAAGAAATATTATATAAAGAAACTTGCAAAAACAGTAATGTGATGATTGTTTATTCCTTGTACACACCTCAACTAGTTTCTACTTTATGGGATGATTTTGCTATGACAACGTATCAGGAGAAAATAATCTTATGCAGATGATTTCACTTCTCAGCGGAAGTGTCAGGTTCTCATCATTATCTTGCAGTCCGTCACAAAATAGTAAAAACACAAAAAAAGACTTATGACTGACTGAATTCAAATGCTGTCTTTGTATGAGAAACTGAAACTGATGTTAACATTTTATAGTGAGAAACTGAAACTGATCCGTTATTTAGCATTTTCTGCTTTCTAAGCCTTTTGTAAATAGTTCCTTTTATTCAACACATTTTCTAATTCTTTTTTCGCCTTTGTTAGCTTGGATTTTGCATTTCTTCATTTGTTTAACACTTCACTGTTTTCAATCAGGAAACGCCAGTTAAAGAGGAAAAGCGTTATCTTGTGAACTTAATGAAGTAAAGTCATTTGATGTCAGTTGGTTCTGGATATTGCCAAACAGAATGGACAGCGGTATTGTACATGGTGTCCCAAAAATATGTTTGCCGTTTGAACGGCCACTGTGAGGGAGCCAGAAATCCAATTTTCCTGTTTTCTAATTTATGAACAGAAGAGACTTCCACTGAGAGTTTGGATCCAAGCTTGAGTAAGTCTGACTAGTAGTTGCTGATTTATGGAACAAGAAATTCAGATTTACTGGTTGCCACATTATCAATGTTGAAAAGAAGATAATTATGTGAAAAATGAGCCCAGGCTGTTTTTTTAGCTTTTATAGGTGAATCAGGTAGTCATAGACTGGGTTTTGTGATTAGAAAAACCTATCAAGAGCGGCTAAAAATGGTTATTTACAGCAAAACTGCTGTAGGGCGGATGGACGCATTCCATGCCCCACAGCAGTTTTGCATGGAATGCGTCCATCCGTTATTTTTACTTTTCCAAAGTCACAAAATCAATTTGAACCAAAAAATTGCCTTCCATTGAATCTCTTGTCAATAACATTGAGTCTTTCGGTCATTTATTTTCCCAAATGTGTTTCCTGGTAAGACTGTAAAATTTTGGTCGATTTATTGCCAAAATTCAAGCTACGTGGCTAATTACTGAGCTAGATCCACAGGTTTTGAGGCAACCAATCATTTGGACTTTCTTGCAGCCACTACTCCTCAGATTTACTCAAATTCGGAATGCAAACTCGGAATGCAAACTCGGAATGCGAAACTCGGAATGCAAAACCCAGAATGCAAACTCGAAATGCAAAACTCGGAATGCAAACTCGGAATGCTAAACTCTAAGTTGAAGTCTCTTCCAATTATAAATCATAAGTCTAAAAAACAGGAAAAATGGATTCATGGCTCCTTCACAGTAGCCACTCAAAGCTGCACACATGTTTTTTGGGACGCCCTGTGGTTTGGTAACCTTGAAGCAGAGATAACAGATCATATAGGAACAGAAGTGAAGAATCAATGAAGAGGAAAGGTAAGCCTTAACAAGGACACAAATGGATTTGCAGTTTTCCACCTTAGGAATACGTTTAGCTTTCGTAGAAAGACAAATTTTCGTTTATAAGGGGAACTTGCAATGTGCGAATTGTACAGATAGAAACGAAAACATTGTTCTTACTTTAAAAGGAGTGGTCATGTATTTATTTGCAATTTTGCATTTGTAACGAAAATAAAAATATTTGATAAAGATTTGATGTTACTGTCACATTAATTTTCTCAAAGCAAAAAGTGTTTACCTACAGACTTTTTTGTTGTAATCTTCATAATCTTAAATGAAACATGACTGAAGGAAAAACTGAGGGTGGGTGATAAAAATTTCAAAAGAGCCATCAAAAGTGAGCCCATTTCATCATCAGTTTACAAATGCAATGCAATGCAACAGAATTGAACCAAATGTATCACTATTCATGTCTCATGTAGAATTTGTTGGTTAAGATGAATAGGTCGGTTATAGAACCGTAAATAGACAAAAATTGAATTCATCGCGGATAGAGTAAAGCAGTATAGTTGACCATTGAGCCATTTTGCAAAAGGTTTCAAACAAACAATATTTTTTGCTCTTTTAGAGAAATATGACGAATTTTCGAATGTGTACAACATTGATACAGACCATTCAGTTGGACACAGGCGCTTCCTGGACATGTCATATAAGAATGCTGCTCACCTACTTTTCGTTTCACAATAGATCTGTTGCAGCTTTCACGATAAAGTCTTCTTTTGATAACAAAATCTGTGAACTTTAGTAAAATAGGCTGGAAGCACATTGTAAATATTCAAGGTAAAATACTATGACTACAGAAGAGAAGGAAATGGACAAAGAGATAAAGAATCCTCCAAATAGCTTTGATATCTCAAATGCTAGTTAGCTACGTTCTACTTATTACATTATGTCCGGATCATAAATACTGTATGTGGATTACATAAAGCATTTACAACTAAAAGGCAACAGATTACAATGTTAAAATTTGTTAATCCATGTGCGCCAAATCAAAGTTCTTAAATAAGTAAAAGATCAAAATTCATGTCATTCGCTTGCTTTGATCTTGATCAAACGGAAATATCAACGTTACGCTACTAAATAGCCTTAAAAATTGCCAAACTTTCGAAAGGCTGCCTTTAAGGCTGTGTTTGATTGGTAACAATTCTGAAAGCGGTAGACTTGGTAGACTCAAAGTTTGTGTTTGATTGACTCCCAAATTCCGAAAACGGCAGGTTTGGACATTTGGCAGGTTTGGTAGGTCTTCTGTTTTGAAGAATTTTGTGTTTGATCGGGAAATGTGTCTCCACCTTTGCGAAATCAACCGTTTTTAGAATTTGATAGGTTTGTTATTACCAATCAAACACACCCTTCGGTCGTTTTGCAAGATTCGAAAATCGAATGTGCAATCGAAGGATAGCTTTGACCTTGCAAGAAGAAACGATGTGCTTTTAGACGGGGAAAATTCTGCATCGTGTTTGCTGCATCAGACTTATACCATGGATGAAGGTATGCCTAATCAGATTTTTATCACGGATGAGAGTGCGCCTAATCTAGTCCACGTCAAGGATGAAGGTGAGACAACGAAGACAGGAATTTCTGTAGAGACCAAAAGCAAAGCAACCGGGAGAAGACGTCGTTTATTGAACCCTGATGAAGATGTTTTCATTAAACTCCATTTCAAACTTGCATGGTTATCAACGAATTATGTAGCACAGAAACCGTTCATCGAGAGATGCAAATTTACTCGTGATGATGGAGAACTAATATTTTGCGGCTCAGATGGCTTCCTGCGATTTCTTAATTTGGATGACAAGAGCAAATTGAAAGAACAAAGAGTAAATGATGGTATTATTTGGAGCTTTGATTTGAGTAATGATAATCATTTTGTTTGCATTTGCACTGAAGATAACTGTGTGAGGGTTTACAGCCGAGATTCGATGCAATGTCTTGCCAGCCATTATCAGCATAAAGAACATGTATGGAAAGTTTGTTTCAGCAGTGATAATAAATACATTTTGTCATGCTCATCGGATCGGTCAATAATTATTTGGCTGTTCAGTGCAGAGGACGATGCCTTTATTGTTTTGAACGGACACAGTAATGTTGTGGAGGACATTGGCGTTTCACCAAATGGAAAAGAATTCGTCAGTTGTTCTCAAGATCACACATTACGTATTTGGAAAGATTTGAGTGAATTAGAAAAAGGCAAATGCGTCGTTTGTGATGTAGTATTAAGAGGACATAAACAAAGGGTGACATGTTGTACATTTGCACCACATAGAGACAATGTTGTAGCCAGTGGTTCTGCTGATTGTACCATCATTTTGTGGGACATTTTATTGGAATCGATCTTATTCAGACTGAAAGGACATTTCAATATAATTTGGTCATGCTCATTTTTAAGAACACGAAATGCGTCCTTTGTTGTTTCATGCTCCAGTGATCACAGTCTAAGGTAAAAAATTCATTGTTGTTTTTATTGAACTTGTTTCCCTTGACTGATAATTGATTCTTGCAGAGACTGTCAACTTATCTCTTTCATAAACCAAAGATAACAACGAATGAAGTTGATATTATTGAAGATCGTTTTTCATATTCATCATATATTCTCTTAATCACTTCAGATTTTACAATAATCATTTATTCCTATTTTTGTTTTAATTTCTGGTTTTGATTTTCAATTGTAGCAGATTTCTTTCTCTGTTTCTTCTTATGAAACATCTTCCAAATATTGGATGATTTAATCATCTATTTGTTTATTTTTTCATTTAATATTCTATTTCGTTTTAGAGTTTGGAATTTGATCACAGGAAAAGAAGTCATTTGTATAAAAGACTTTTATCATGACGTTGATCAGCCTCCGCAGCTGCTATCTTGTACAGTATCACACAATGGGGAAAAGATCGCAGTCTCTACTATGAATGGTTGTGTTTATATTGGTGAATTGCCAACTACCAATGCACTAACATACAACACCAACTTGATTGTACTTGACTGAGTAACTAAACGATTTGAATCTTCAAATTCATCGCAACTTACCGATCGCATAAATGACATATTAAATACAAGATTACTTAATGACCAAACAACCAATCAATCAATCAATCAATCAATCAATCAAATTAGCTATTTATCTATCAGTCAAAAATGGTTTTATTTGGTATTATTCACCTTAACTTGTTAGAGCTGCTATCTTATGTAAGAGGAAAAAACATAAGGAAATAGAAAGGGTGCAAATGAAAATAATCAAAAATACTCGATCGATCACCATTGAGGCATATCGCCATTCCAATAATATTTCTTTCTTTCGCTCTTTTTCGCTAATGTTATTTGTTAACACTGCCATCTCTTTATTCATCAGGATTTGCGCATGTCTTCTGTCTCCTTGTTCATACGCTTTCATTCTTAGAATATTTTCAAAGATATGTTTCGATTCCAATTTGCATGCCTCGATCTGACTTGAAATCGAGGTTTCTGAAGAGCAAATTGATCCATTAGGAGGCGTGGCATTGTTTTGTGCTCCAGGGTCAGTTTCATTTGAAAGCAGATTCTGTAAGATTTCTTCCTTTCCTTGCGTCCCTGTGACCAGATTACTTTTGACTGATCCATTTTCATTCTTTCTGATCTCCGCTGAGTTGACAGATGCCAAACTACTGCCATTTACTGTAATGATATCACTGAATCGCACTGTCTTTCTTCCTTGCCTTTCCTTTTCTGGAGAAGAATTTCGTCTCAATATTTTTGTTCCACACAACAGTTTAGCAAGATTTTCGAATATCAGCCACTTGAACCATGGAGGCATTGGTTTTGAGAAATTCTGGCGATAAAAATTGGTTAGGACGAAAGTGGATGCTGCCAGCGAGAGAGCAATTTGGATGAAAAGGAGGAAATAGAATATTGATAAAAGTGGAAGATTTTCAGAGGTAACTGGAAGTTTTTTGCTTGCAATATTTAAATAGACAGTCATAGAAACCAGAATAGTTACTGATAAAATAATCCTTTCACCACTGTTCGATGGTAAACAAAATCCAATTGCTATCAATGCTGTTAATGTTGTAACGGGTATTACCAATGTATACATGTAGTACAATGTTTTTCTTTTTATATGGAGATGATATACAACCTCACTGAATGGTTTCTTACAACATTCATACATTTCAATGCTCTTCACGGCTTCAAATTTCGTTACATCCCATTCTGCATTTTTTGTATAATGTTCTAAAGCAGCTTCAACTCCAAATGGTGATATTTCCATTTGCTCTGTTGTATGTGTCCATGTCCTGAAACACAAATTATTATTGGTCATTTTATCGAAACAACTCTTGTTGTACATGGTCATTAGAAGGCTTTTTTAAACAAACCTAAAACAAATGATTTTCAGTTCAAAATGTTGAATGTATCTATGTCAGAACTCTAACGTGTGCCCATGACCTAACTGGATCTTTTCATAAAAATTTAGGCATAGTAACGATAATGTGCAAATCACGAAGATCAATGATCAGAAATCGAGTGGTTAGCTGATCGATGAAGATCATTCGAGTTTGATGCAATGATCTATGATAGTGATCGATATCAAATATAACAAACAGGAAACTTACCCGAATGTGAGATAGCAAATTTGTTGATCAAATGGGAAATATTTGACGTTGATTCTGCATGTTGCTTTGATTGTGGTAACTGCAAACCACTCGCTGTATCCTGTACTGTTTGCAATCACTTTTGTTTTCAATGTTTTTAAGCTGCCCAAATCGTTATCAGCACTAAAATTAGATTTGAAGTCATGTGATTTTGCTGCTGTAACCTGATTGGTTATTGTACTGACACACAACATAACGTAAACAGTACTATTCGATGTCAACAGAAATCTGTTTTGGGTTCTTAAATTGTTCTTTCCCCATGCGAATATTTCTTTTTATGTGTAGGTACGTGCTATTTCTACCAATTATCATTTCTTTCTATAGCTGCCCGATGTATATGTGCTCATATTGTTTGTAGATACGTTGTGTGTTCAATGTTCATTTTCCTCGCGAGTACATAATCTGTAAATTGCATCTTGTTTTCTTTCTCAGAAACTACTACAAATTGCTCTTCATGTCTACCTGTTCCAAGAAAATTCAATGCACGGTAATAAAATATTTCATGCATCGCAAGTTGCACCTCGTGAACATAGTCGCCCGTCAAATTCTACGTCATCATATCTTTTATCATGAAATAACTCACTTGTTATATAGTATCAAGACGGGTGTCCACACCAATTTTGGCTCGACATTCACCACACTTATATTTCCAAATTCATTACTGTCCCAAGCCATCAAAGGATTCAGCCATTTCTGAAGAGAAACAACATTCAAACTGAGTTATAATGAACTAAATCTGTTATTTCTTTCTTTGAATGCAAAAAATTACTATACGATATATTTAGTGTTCATCTCGTTTTTGTAATACTTGTAGAACTGGGAAACTTGGAAGTATTAACCTAACAAATATGAGAAAACTTAAACACAAGACAATAGAAAATTGCATCAGCTTGACTTCGATATTTTGATCATGGGGAAGCTCGGTCATTTGAGATTTTTTGACAGAAATATTTAAAATCCTTCAAATTCGTCAGTTGCGGCGAGAAAAGTGAGCATCTTTGAAATCTTGAACAGAAATCAGAGAAAAAGCTTGGGATAAGGAGAGAATTACACCTAAAGAGAGAATTGCACCTAAAGAGAGAATTACATAAAGAGAGAATTACACCTAAAGAGAGAATTACATAAAGAGAGAATTACCCAAAGAGAGAAATTACCTGACTTGTCCATACATTAAGCTTGATTGCTTGACCAACTGCATCCTAAGAAAAGTAAAATGCATCTCAATTCCTTCTTCTGATACAGTGTGAATTTGAAAGAATTGAAGACTTCATTCGAAGAATCAATTCAATGTTAATTTCAGTTGTTTTATAATTCATTGGATACTCACGACATCGAGTATTTGAACAAGCCGCAAGTTTAACATCACATGTATTTTATTCGTAGCATTCAGCCTTGGTCTCACATCTTTATTAGCTATTGTTCGAAAAACATCACGAATTATCCGATGTTCATCTGACATGAAACCTGAAATATCGATGAAAAGAATCTTAAGGTAAGAATATCTTTATCTGATATGAAATAAGACCGACTTGAGACTGTTTTAATTTGTGTGGGGTATGAGTTAGGCAAGAGTATTTTGATGCGTGGAATTTGATACTTATAAGAATTCTAGTATTGCTAGTGATGCCCATGCAGTTTCTCTATTGCTTTTGCCAGGATAGGTTCTTTGATGCCAGATAATTATAACTTTATTTTAGTTGATCCACACAGTAAACTTTATGTCCCAAATATCTGTTCCTGTTAAAGATCGTCATTGTTTGACTTCACATTCAAATGGTGCAAGGCTATGTAATCTTCTGCACTGCCAGCTCTTTGCTCACACGTTAAATTCAACACATTCAGGACAAAGTTTTTGACTTCTACTTCCGAGCTAAGTAGACAGTCGTGAAATGAAAATTACAGATAGTGTGAACTATTGATTCCTTAACTTTCAAGCTTTTTACTTTTTGTCTCGATTACAAATTATTGCATATGTTGTCCATGATCCCATTCCCCTTTCAGCAATCATTTCCTAGCTTACACTTTCGTAGTGCTTTCATTTGATGTTGCATTGTGTAATTTCTGCCTACTTTTATTTCATCTATTTCATTGTACAGTTTTACTTTACTTTGTTTAATTTTTACAGTATATCAGGAGTTGAAAATCTTGAAGTGACATCTATTAAAAGTATGATTAATTACCTGTTCTGGAAAGCTCGATGAGCCTCGTTTGCACTTCTAAGCTACCGTCAACAACCTCGCATTCAGTCAAACACATGACACTGTAACATTCATCATTAATCATGAATGCATAATCAGCTTTTGATATCCCGCAAACCCTTTCGCTGCATTCTTTTGTTGCTTTGATTCTCCCCAAATATCGAAATCGTTTGTTTCGACTTCCTCCTTTTAGGGTGACATTGTATTGGACATTTGATGCTTCTTCGCAAATGATTTTAGTCTCATGATTAATGAAACTCTCGCATATTGAAGCTAAAAATAAGAAATCTTACGTAAATGCTCCTGCCATAACAAACAAACCATTTCCTGCGTCTGTACTGAAAATTTCAAGCCCCAATGGAGCTTTCTTTGATCTCTGTCAGTTAAAAGCATGATTTGTTTATTGATTTAAAAATTGGAACTTGGTTGACGCTGCTCATTTTCATTCACATCAAACAGTGACAGTTCATAAGCTAGGACTTCGTTACCATGGCAATTTGTTGTACGAATCCTAAAGATGCGCATTATTTCTCGATCGCTTATTCGTTTTCAACCAATCCTACTCTGATTACAGTGATTTGGGTGTTAATTCAAGGAGAATAAGTTTAGCCCATTAATCCAAGCAGCTCTTTCCGGATTGAAAAGGTTTTGAAGTTCTGACCAATTTCGTTCAAGATTCATCTAATCTATTCAAATTTGGTGTTAGTGACCAATGGGTTCTGAAATAGAATTAACTTTTACGTTGTCTTACCTGTAATCGTGGATTTATATTGGATGAAAATCTCACCAAAACTTGCCCACTGCTATAATCATCTTGATTTTAATTGAACTTCTTCAATTATTTACTTCATTTCAATCTTTCAACACGACATATAGATCAATGCTCTAATAACAAAGCTTCCTAGATTTAAGTCAGCCTCTACTTCTTTGATTTTTTCTTTTTAATTCTCCTTCCCTTTCTAATCATTTATTCTTTCATTATCATTCTTTTTTCTACACCCTCACATGAAATTGTCTTACGTCAAGGTGGTTGCAGTGGAGTCACAAATTACGAAATTTATTTTATCTTCTTATTTCAAAGGTTTTCATTTTTTGTCAGTTATTTGAATGAAGAAGTTCAAAAGCCCATAAGATGAATAAAAGCAACTTTTTTGACTTTGCAATCCGTTACTTGTTATGGACAAACCATCAGTGTTTATATTGAGTATTCGTATATATGAGCAATTCACTACATTTCAAAGATTTTCTTGCCTTGTTGCTGACGTGTCTGACCTTATGAAAATATTCTAAAACAGACCTGCTATACAGTAGTCAGAATTAACTTTGTGACGTATTTCATCGTTGCATACACGTTGTCCTTTATGAAATAACTTGTTTGCGTTTTTTTTCAGATGATTGTATTTAACCTCAGTTCACCGGAAAACTGCTGCACTTTTTCATGAAGGTAGCTTTATTTAGAGTAGATACTTGTGCACGTCTTTGATGAAACTAGTAAGTTACGATGCAATCATTAAATCCATGAAGCCAACACCTCTTCATGTTGTTTTCAAGAGTTCCTAGTTAGTTAAGATGTAAAACAGTGTGATATTCTGATTAGATGATATTGAAATATTTTCTTACCCGAAATGTTGAGCATGAAACACATCAAATAAAGCAAGTTTCTGTGTTGTTTGCCAAACTGAAGTTCTTTCTTCATTTTCATAAAAAAGATCGTCTTGCAAGTGATGTTAGATTGTAACTGTTTGACATAGTTGTTGCTGCTGTGATCTTGTGCTGTTGTTACAAGGCAGTAAGAATATCAGAACTACAACTATTTTTAATAGAATCTGATGCGTGTTATTGGTATCCGGAGGCACTTGCTTTCGTCGCCTTGCTTCCGCTGTATTGCTACCTCAGTCAGTCTCAGGCTTTTATTTGAAATGAAGAGATTACTAGTTGGTCAATGATGTGAAATCCCCCGATTCATAAAGATTCAATATCATAAATTATGCATATAAATTGTTAGATTTCTCAATAATACGCTAACCTGGTTGATAATGAGCTTTCATGAAATCTTTCATTGTTTTAAGCCTTTCTATCTATTGTTGAGACATGTAAACACAATATCGTCAGGAGTCCGTAATTTGCATTTAATCAAGGTCCTTATCATTTTTAACGAATCCTCACCTATAATCATCTTCCTCGAGAATGACTAACCTTTGATTGCAGCCTCTATCACTCTTCTTGAATCACTACATTTCGTACGTGGATATTTCCAATCGTTTTCCCGGCAATACTTTGTTCTCTCTGTCTAAACATGATCTTCTTTTGTAGTTAATGAAAGGAAAGCAAATACACGAAAACGAAGAAGTACATCAGAGACAAGATATAGTCGACAAGCAAACAGGAATCATAGACAAGGTGCGCCATATTAACCTTCTCTTTCTACAGCCAACTGCAATGGTGTTGATGGAGCACAAAGGGATCTAGTTGAAACCAATTTTAGCAATGTGGATGGAGTACTTGTCTTATTAATGTACTTATGTGGTCCCCACATATGATGCTAAAACTAACTTTACCCCCGTGATTGTTTATCAACTCAGCTGGTACTTGATATGAAACAAATTCAAAGCGTACAGACATAATGGCGTCGTATCTGCCATCTTTTGTTCCATATTCCCAAAACTTTATTGCTGCCAGTGAAAACAGTTTGCATTACAAATCTTTTTCTCGGCCACTTCAAATCTTAAACAAATCAAAGGAAGCTCAACAGACTTTTTAATCTTGACACCATTTTTGAAAAAGGCATCGATTGCGGACTCTTTGAATTCTAAACTTATGTACGTCAAAGAAGGCTTCCAGTGTTCTAGAGGGCATTAATTAATGTCAAGCTGAACTTTTGATTGTTGGACTTTCTTAACTAGTGTGTTTTGACTTACAAACAGTGCCTATCATTTTCGTTTGCTAAGTTTTTTACATCAATGCGACACCCAGATTAAGACCATCAAACATGAAGATGCCCATCTAGGATTTATTTCATTGGAAGCGCGTCAATTTCCTGATGGTTTTGTGTTTAAGTGAACGTTCTTAATTCGATAGAAATACATAGGCCTAGAAAACAGAGCTGATTCTACACGAATTTGTATTTAGAGATGTTTTTGCTTTTGGCTTAATTCTAAAAGGGAAAAGGGTATGCCAGTTTTGTCATATTGACCATTATGTGCATTGAGTCCGTATAGATAGCGCTATCATGAACAATCTCAATTTATCTTCAATCATGAAGCAAAAGTTGTCATTTAATCCCTATTGAAATTAAACCAAAGAAATTCCTCAGGATAATGCAAGGAATAAGAAGTCTTTGGTTCCCACTGCTAATGACTTTAGCGCTATTGTGAGATGACAAAGGGCCGTCAGCGGTTCGTCAGCAAGAATTCAGGACAGCGTCAACGCTTAACTATTTAAGTCTTCAAAGCTCAACAAGAAAACGACTTAGACCCCGTTTAGACGATGTCGGTAGCATGCCGGCATGATATGACACCGGCATGAAACCATACCGGCATGGGTTAATCCGTGATTTTTTCTCGTCCCGTTTACACTATGCCGACATGATATCATGCCGCTTTGGTAAGACAATGGCTGTGACGTTACATTATTGTTTCATTATGCGTTTGTGCGTTGATTCTCAAGAAGGCGCCAAGACACACATGGCAAACAGAGAGCCAAATCACAATATGGTCAACATGAAATCGAGCACAAAGCAACGAATAAACAACCACAAACTTGCATCGAAAACAACAAGCGAAGAAGGGTATGAAAGAAACGAGAAAGACCAAGACAAATGAAGGCAACAAGATTGCTTCCTTCATGTGGACTGACGAGGAGATTGAGCTTTTTGTGGTTTACATTGAATTGGGACCCTTACTTGGTCGCAAAATATCCTCACTTAGAATATTTTTTAACCTCGAGGCGAAAGCGACACGAAATCATGTCGCTACCATGCCGGCATGGCCTGTTTACATGATGTCGTTATCATGCCGGCATGAACCCGTACCGGTATGGCTATCGACATGGTTTTAATCCGGATTAAGACCTTCTCGTGCCTGCATGGTACCGACATCGTGTAAACGGGTGGCCTAGAAGCAAAAGACATCATGCCAGTGTCATATCATGCCGGCATGCTACCGACATCGTGTAAACGGGGTCTTCATATCATATCATATCATATCATATCATATCATATCATATCATATCATATCATATCATATCATATCATATCATATCATATCATATCATATCATATCATATCATATCATATCATATCATATCATATCATATCATATCATATCATATCATATCATATCATATCATATCATCAGTTATTTAAGCATGGTAGCCCATTCAACAAAGTTGGTTTACAAGGGGCCATGCATCTAAAATACTACAAAAGAGATAATTACAACAAATCTAGATAAATAAAAATAACATAACATCATGCGCAACTCCTCTACCCAACCATTACCTTACTCTACCCCCTACCCAGATCTACCCTACCAACCGTACCATACCCTACCCTTCCCTACCATAGCCTACCCTGCCCGGCCCTACCCTATCCTGCCCTACCCTATCACGTAAATTTTGATACACTATTTCAGTACTTTGTCTTTTCTTTACTTTTATCTGTTTTCATAAGTTTACAAGTCATATACATATTGGAAATCCGGATTGTCAAACAAATATCAAATCAAAACGGAAATTTTTAAATCAAAGATTTGAATCGATTTAAAGAGGTTGCCCGCTTAGCTTCGGTATCTAGGCTATTCCAAAGTTTAGCACCTCTAAACGAAAATGACTTCTGCCCATTACATGTCCTTTTCTTTGGCAGCTTTAAATCAGTGTTTGTATTGCGTAGCCGCCGTATTAAAGAAGACCTTTGAATAAAATTTACACCAAGTTCGTCTTTGATGCTTGTAGAGATAACTGGGAGTTAAGCTCGTAAGTCACGTGATATATTCATATTGATTGGTAGATCCAACGGCTTCATATTAGACCTACTACAATCATTGTAATTTCTCTTAGTAACCCACCTGCTGATGCGACAACAGCATCAAAGAGCTAAGGCTTCGGGTTTAAAGTAAAGATCGTTTCTTCATTGGACACTGCTCAGAACAAATCGTCCATTGATATTGTTAATAGTCAGTACGATTCTGTCGTATGCGCATGAGGAGACCTAGATATTGTATCGTTTTTAATGTTATGCTATGCATAATCAAATTTTACCGCCTTACCTATTTCAACTGGTGTCCGACTACTTTTGCTTCGTTTCGAGCCCTAGGAGGGGAAAATTCAGTTTTCTGCCTTGAGTTTATACAAGATAATTTCCAAAGTTACCAAATAAATTTCGAAATTTGCTAAATATTATTCTTTTAATAGGCTGACACAGGGCTATCAAAACCGCAAACAATGTTTCACATAAGCGCCCGTATTTCACTTCATAAAATGACCTCGACTGGAGAGGTTCCTATTGATAGACGAAATGTTTGAGTTAACTTGAGTGTCAAAATAACCGATTTGTGAGCTCAGAAACATCCTTTTGTCAGATATGACTTAATCACCCGATTGAGTTGTAACAGACCACCTTGAATAGATCATTTAGATATTCATAAAGTATGAATTTCCATTTTGCAAAGTGAATCAATTTTACTTGTTCAGGCACATTTTTGTTGCTATGGCCATAGACATCATAAATAATTCGACACAAACTCCTGATTTTAAGTGAATTTGTCTTTTGCAGTGTCTCGATTCACGATGAAAGATAATCGCAAGATTTAACCAAAGAAAGATGTTGTTTATTTTGCTTGTTGCTGTAATATGTCATCTATCCTCTATTACCGGTGAGTATTTCTCTGTTATTTGTCTTTGTCCTTTTTTTGTTTCCTATCTTAATTTGTTCCTTCCTTCTGTTATCCGACATAGTCTTACTTCAATTCAATCGGCTTCTGTCGCTTTACCCTTCCTTCATTTAACTCAGTTGTTGAGAAGGTCTTTTCCATTGCTAACAAGTAAGCAAAATGCATTCTCCTCATAAGAAGCTTTAGTAGATCATTGATGAGAGTGAATTGTTCTAACATTTTAAAAATCCATAGACGACTTAAAGAATTGTACATCTGACGAATTTGATGTAGGCGTCGTCAATAACGTTTGGTATTTTATTCGAATTTATCGTTTGAATTGAAGACCGCCTTGAAAGCGAATTTCACGGTTAATTTCGTTCACATCTGATGGTATCTAAAATTTTTTTCTTGCCATTCAGAGAGAGAGTACAGCTAATGTATGATGCTATGAAACTATGATGCTATGAAACACAGGAACAGCTAACAAGAGCTATATTACGAAAGAGACGTTGTCTGTGATATAAATGGTGTTTGCACGGACCATGTTTAACTTATTGTGGCTCCATCTTCATTTCTGTTCACCGTCTTTAAACGAGCAATTCATTTTTCTTTTGACGTCCAGTAAACTTATAGTATTTGCTTAATTAGATCATGTTTATCAATTTAAATCATTGCGAAGATGCTGCATTTTCAGCGAAAGCTAATTTGAAAACAGAAGACAAAGCTGTAAGCAAATGGCTGCCGTTTTTTACAAATTTGTAAGCTAAATTCTTTGAACTTGTTTTGATTTGTTGATACAACTCGGTCATTTGTGCTGGGGTCTTGTTTCAAATTGCTTTCATGTTGGATCATGTTCTCAGCTTTTGATCAGCTATTAGTGAGATGAATAAACTTAAGTTTGATCTTTTAGGCCTACATCAGACTGGAGTGAGCTTGAACATTGCTGCAAATATTCCAGTAAAGAGCATAGGATGGAAAAAGATTGAACAATGGAAATATCCAGTTGATAGTGGTCATGTGATCACAGGAACATTCTTAAAAGTTCCAAATAAGGCTGATGTGCATATACCATATTCAGGCATCTACTTGGCTTTAGTGACTGCCACCTTAACAGGAGCTGATATTGAAGGAAGGTTCAAAGTAGCACTCGTCATCAATGATCGATTGAATAACAGTCACCATGGAATGACGTCATCGATTCTTGGAGGACCTTTAGGCCCAAAGAGCTTGTCAGTTGGAGGTGCTTTGTCACTGCAATGCAATGATCACGTGTCTTTGTATGTTTATTCAGAGAAGGACACTGATTGGTCAGTTAGTGGTCAATCAGAGACAACCTTTTCATTACAGTTTGTCGAGAGCTTAGGCGCGGTTCCAGGGTTTTCGGCTGTAATCAAAGAGCCAATGAATGTGAATGAAAGTGGTTGGAAAATATTGCGGGAATGGAGATACACGAACACACCAGGCCTTTTTAAGAGTATGACGGGCTTTTCTAAACATGTTGGCGAATTTGTTGCAATATTTGATGGAATATATTACATAGCAGCAAATATTCGAATTGAAACAAATTCAACTAGTTATTTTGATTTAGGAATTGCAATTGATTCAATTCAGAATGGAAGCATCATCAGAAAGGTTTCTTCAAAAGAATTCACTCTGTCTGTTTCAACATGTGTTAATTTGAAGAAAGGTCAAATAATTTCTTTGAAGATCAATTCATATGGAGCTGCGTATACGATTGGAGCTGAAAGCGGCTTCTCTGCCACACGTATTGGAAAGCAAAGTGCAAACACCCCAGGTAGGATTATCTTTATACTGTAGAATATTTATTAATTCCTTTTTAGAGAACTGAAACATGTTTTTATTGATGTTTAATCAAGCTTTTACAAGATGAAGGTGAAGGTGGAAGCGCTGGGATCGCAGATGTAGCTAAGCGCTAATTGAGTCTGCGACCCCTTGTCATGACGCTCAAGTGTTGGCGCCCTACCAGGTATCGGACCCACTCGCCTGACTGTTCTAGCTGCAAAGTCAGAGGATTACAACACTGCTCCACATCACCTTTACACTGATTCATTAGTTTGTTTAGGATATCTGTGCATAGTTTTTAACCAAGGAAGTACCACACACAAAAAGTTCTTTGTTGATTTTGGTTTAAAAGCCCGAAATGATTACCCTAACAATTCAGATTTGTATCTGATAACGCAGTCATTGTGTGCAGTTAATTTCAGCTCTGACTGACCATAGGAATCAGGTTTGTAGTCTGACAGTTTTAAATCCCAAATGTCGACAACTTAAATAATCATGCAGTGATTGCAGATTTCTGACCTTGCATTGCGTAATGTTTAAAATGGTTTTTAAATTTTACAGGTTTTTCTATGGTCCTAGAAAATGACATGACAGGAAGCGGTGGAGGTTGGATCCGAATAGCAATGCAGTCTCCAAATGGCACTTCATTTGGACAGTATAGTGGACTCTCGAAATACATTGCAGATGGAAAGTAAGCATTATCGTAAATCGTTATGTTGCTAAGGGGTATCGTTGCAGTCACTTCACACGAGCTTCTGCGCAATTGACCATTTCGACAATTAACGAAGGAGACTGGGGAGAACGAGTTATTCTGGTAGATTGGGGACGCAAATCTGGTAAATGTTTGTCACATAGCTTTTAAAGTGAAACGTCTCCTTGTACACGACTGTTGATTTTAAGTTCATTCAGCAGTCAAGCTCATAAATTTCTTTGACTGAAACGAAGTAAAAAGGTTTTTTTATGTTCCATTGAGTGTAGATTTCTTTGATTTTCAATGCTGTCTGTGTGCGAAATTTCAACTTGCTTGGAGAGTCAGAAAAAATGCATGTTGCTTGAATAGTAGATGAAGGATCCTTTTCGAGAAGACTTCTAACAACATGAAAGCGGAATGGCCTATGGTTCTACTTTTTAGGAAAGTAAGTTTTAATATATAAAATTTGAACATATCAGCAACTATACAAGACATTTGCCACTACCACTGCTTTGATTTTTAGGAAGCAGTCATTTGTCAAACGTCATACATTTGTTTGCTCACTCACTGTAGTGTTAACTTTCTCCTGATTGCTATTTTTTATCGGTTACCATCTCTATACAAATGATGGCAACTTGAAAATAGATACAAAGGGATATGTTGTCGGTCAAATGACCTATCTTATGTAAAAATTTATATGCTCTTGGTGTTAGAATCTTTTTATGAATTTCTCCACAGATATTATCCACCCCAAGATGGCATTTTTGTTATTACAGCCTCGATTCGATTGATTGCTGAAAGTTTAATTGGAGGCTCAATTTTCACACGTGTTCTATCCGGGGATCGTCTCAGTGGAAATGTTCTTGGGTTGTATTATGGTTTAACAAAGACAGATTATCGACAAGAAGTTACATTTACAACAAATGGAATGATTCGATTGTTACAAGCGAACCCATTGTCTCTATTTATCTACATGCAAAATGCTGGTAATTATAAGATCCTTGCAGGAAGTCGAATTTCCGTGATGAAGATTGAAACGAAGTACCCAGCATTCCATGCAACACTCGATGCAAATGTAAGTTTGCCAAATAACATATTTTTACTCTCATTTCGTTATCTCGCTACTGTCGAAACCTAAATGCTTTGCAAGATGATCTGTTCACAGGGCTACAAGGAAGAACGATGTAGCAAAGATTTCCTACTTCTGTTTCCTACTTGTCCTTGACTGGGGTCCTGAGTTAGAAGCTAGTCTGAGGCATCTGATTTGCGATCTTGTTTGCTGGATATCGGGCTGAGGGTCCACGGGGCTGGACTGGTGGATTGCTGGTGGGTGGGTGGTGGTTGGGTGTGGTCCGTTGCTGGTGGGTTGATGGTTCCCTTTGTTGCGCACAGTATATGATATTGATAACATATCGATTGTAATTTTATATACCGTACTCTAATTTTAATCTTATATACTGTATTTTAATTAAATTTTTTATACCTTTTTGTTGTGTCCCCAATTAGCCTGCAAGCTAAATATTTTTGACACATTAATAAAGATTTTGATTGATTGATTGATTGATTGATGTGATTGATTGACTGCTTAAAAATAGGTAGAGATGGTCATTTGAAGGCAACTTGAATCGGTTCATAAGCTAACAGCCACTTTTTTCTATAAACAACTTTTTGACCAAATAGTTTGCTTCTCCTTTCAACCCCAGGGGCTCTCATTTCAAGCCACTTCTTAGGCGATCCTCCAGGGATCCTATCCTTTCATTTTCTGGCTGTCCATGATTAGTTTGTTTGTTTCGTTGTGTAATAGCCACGAATGAGATCATTGTTTTTATGTGGTCGCTATTCATAAAGTTTTATGAAAACCAGAATTCTGATGGCTCAAAATAAGTTTTATTTTCAGGCTGATTACATGGAAAATTGATTCATCCGTCGTATGCCATTAACTATTCATGGTTTCCATGTTACCATTTTCCTCCGTGTGTTGCTTGGAATATTTTCGTGTTATGCTGACAACTAATCAAAACGAATTTTGATTTTCTAGGTTCAACAATCATCCGACAATGCTTGGGTTGAAGTTTCATCGTGGAAAGTTGATAAAGGCCTTGGTTCATATTCTATGACAGACTTCTTCACAAATGGTCGATTCAGCGCAAAAGTTTCTGGGATATATCACGTGTCTAGTAACGTCATATTCGATGCACCAGCAAGTTACATATCATTGCTGATTTCAGTCAATGGTGGACAGTCAAAAAGAAAAGCATTGTTTTCTACAAAAGGAAATCCTTGGAACAAAGACACATTGAGTGTCAGTGGTGCATTGAAGCTAAAGAAAAGTAAATTTTTCAGTACTTACCGTCACTACTTCAGAAAATTCGGATTTCAAAATGTTGACTCATCTAAAGTGAATATATGTATTTATTGAGAATCAGGCTCACTCCCAGATGTATGCGAAGTGACTCTGTGTCAAGCCGTTCTGCCAAACTGATATGCTTTTTCTATTTCTTCTGAGAAAAATTCACCTCATATTTGCATAGTAATTCAGAAATTGTAAGGAAGAACTGCTTTTTGATGAAGTTCTTTCCTTTCTAATTGATCACAATCATCAGATGTTTGTTTTGATTTATTGTTGTGAATACTTAGCTTGTAAACATAACATAAATATTGTAGGATAAACATTTCTTCTAGTGAGTTCCAAACGAAGATTCGTAATAGCCTCTAAATTTCTTTTTAGATTGCTTCATCTCATTAATTTTTCTTTCTAGATGAATTCATATCTGTTCATGTTAAAGCAACTGGTACCTCATCATGGTCAATTAGCGAAAAAAGCAGTTTTTCTCTCGCCTTTATGGGCCTTCCTTTCGCAGTTCCTGGTTTTTCTGCTGTCTTTTCAACGACAAAGAGTTTCACCTCTGATGGATGGCATCAGTTGAAAGACTTACTTGGAGTTGATTCGGATAGTCCCTTGTTTCATTATGGGGGTGGACTAGATTTGACCAATTGTAAATACCAGGCACCAATTTCAGGGCTTTATATTGTCAATGCGAATTTGAAACTGAAGAGAGCAGCGAGAGTAGGGGCAGAATTCATTGCTAATGTTGCTGTTGACAATAATCCAGGCTCAACAACTTATCTGAATGGAATAAATGATTTTGTTGCAAGAAGCGTTGTCCTTGGATCAGAGTAAGTTTTAATGCTATTTTTTGTCATTCTTCGAATGAATATGCTTTTTTCTCCAAATGTGTACAATTCTTTATTCTTTTCTCCATTCTTTCCGGTCGAGGAGCATTCAGATGTTTTCCACGAATTCGTTTCTGTCCCGTTTCGATATTTTGTTTAATTTCAAATCCAATGTTTAAAGCCATATCTGAAGCTAGGTTTGAAGATGTTGTGACGCAGTGGTGTAATCTTCTGACTGTACAGCCACAACAGTCAGGTGGGGTGGGTTCGATACCCTGCAGGACCCCATCACTTAAGCGTCATGACAAGGGATCGCGGACTCGATTAAGTCTTCTTAATTCTGCGATCCCAGCGCTTGGTAATTAAAAACCGGAAATTCATCTTCACCTTCATGTCTTTTGAAAGATGGGATTGAAACAGGCAATGTTTGATACGTCGAAAAAGATAAGGACTAGGTACCAATGTCGCTCGTTGGATCCAAGGATGCTTGCAGTGATAATACGTGAATACGTTTGCCAGCGGGAACACCGCAATGCGACGAGGAACAACAGCAAATATGTGCGAAATTAAGAAATATATATCAGATACCAATATTTCGTCCTGCTTTGCAGGGCTTCTTCAGGGCTGTTTAATATCTGGCTAGGAATACATGTTTTAAGAGTTATTGTGACCTATTCTTTAGATGACAACAAAGACTGACAATTAACTCAAAAGTTATAGTTAAGACTTTGCACTAATTCTTGATGGAAGTTATTTCCATTACTATTCATTTTAAAGCCTCTCTTCATGACGTTTGTTTTTGTTACTCTCAATGTGATCTTTATTGTTGGTTTGTTTTTTACAAACCAATTTCTCTGAAGTAATTTTCACTGTTAGATTTTATTTATTTCATGATGCAGTTAGTTATTTGATGTTCTTTATCTTTTCCGCTCCAGGGATTTTTACTCTGTGAACGTGGCTGGTGTGTTGAAACTGAAAGCGAATCAAAATATAACATTATGGATGAAGTCAAAATCAGCTGGAACTTGGGAACTGAGTGAAGACAGCAGTTACAGTGTGATACTTGCTCATGTTGAAAATAATTTTCATGCATCTGGATTTCAAGCTGTTTTAAATCCATTAATCTCACAATCTGTTACCGGTGCTACGTCATGGAAATTGATTCGATCTTGGGTTACATCGAGGAACGATGGTCAAGCTGGTCCATTCAACCTCGGTATGAAGCTAAATACGGTTCCATTCCAATGTTATTGCACACTTGTGGTTGTCAGTTTGAAAGTTTTTTCAAGCATCATATCAGTTGTACTTTGGCTGTGAAAGTTCATTTCATTTAATCGATCATGCAATTGTAAAGTTGAAGCTGATCATGTTTGAAATGTGTCTCTGAATATGCATGAAAATGTCAAGAACTTCCGAATTTCTTTGCTGCTATATTCACTTCTTGATTGATTGATTGATTGATTGATTGATTGATTGATTGATTGATTGATTGATTGATTGATTGATTAGATATCTCTTCAACTTTTCAGATAAATATCAAGATGTTGCTGCTTCAAGTGGTACCGTGACAATCCGGGAGTCTGGTCTGTATTTTATCTCTGCGGCAATAACATTGAAAAATGCTGCTGGAAAATTCGAAGTTGGTAAGATCTTCTTTCATCTACTTTTTAAGATGTTTCTCTTTATATTTTAGATATCCGTTTTGTTTTTTTGGATCAGATCTTACTGGCCTGTAAACAGCAACTGATTAAAACCATAATTGGTCAGTAAACTTTGCTTGAAAGGTTATTTGCTAATTCACTTACTAATCAACTGATTGATGAATTTGTTCGTTCTTACAATCAAAAGGTTTCATCTTACTTTGGTTGGGGGGGGGGCAAATTGTTTTAATAACTCTTTGGGGAGAAATTTATGGCCATAAACTTCTTGATTTTTTGCAATAACCTATAGTTCAACTTCTCAGAAAGTTTCATTGAAATATTTTAACAACTGAGGGGGAGGGAGACAATTTCCGGGACTGACTCTAGAAAAATCGCAAATTCTCAAATCTCAATTATTGCGAAAGAAGTAGCAAAGTTTGAATATTTTGCGAAGTTCTTTTGTAGTATTATTTGATGTATTTTATCATAATTATCACGTTTTGATGGAAATTGTGCTCCAAATTTATTTTTTGCGCAATTTTTCCGATTTTGGCCAATTTTACCACTTTTCTTGACCACACAAAGGAAAATGCTGACTTGAGCAGAAATGATGGCTAATTTGAGGTTGATTTTTATATTTTCAGAAATTACATGCCTAAGGCTATCAGCAAATCAAATTTGGTTGCTCTATCTATTACCAGTCAAGAGTTAGATGTGGGAGCTTTTTTTGCCCCCCCCCTTTCCCAACCGAAATAAGACGTATCAGATAGCTGAACAACTATGGGGTTAATTTTTAATCAAATGTATTCTATTTTTAGGTGTCCATTTGGAATCAAAATTGGCTGGTCTGTATTCTTTGGTTGATACTTCAAGATTTGATCGCTATACGATGAAAATGTTTGGAATGCTTTACATTGACCAGTCACAAACACTGTCTATTCAGGTAAATGATCCTTAATTTCTTACTTCAAGTTATTATTTTCCTTTGTTACTTTTGACGGTAAAATTCTTTCGGTCTTGCAAACCTTGAAAGAAGCCTCAAAACTGAAACGATATCTATTGTTTGCTTTGCTTCCAGTAACCGCACCTAGCTGCGATTGCAGAAATCACCTCTCTAATTTTGTATTGAAGTTACTAACCTCAACGAGTACGTGAGATACGTTGATATGCGTCTTGTTTTTCAGTTCCATGAAATGTTTCATAAGCATTGTTGAATCATTGCTCATAAGAATTGAGTATCTCATTGATTTTTGCAATTTTCTGTCCACAGCAGTCCATGAATTTTTTCATATAGTTGTTCCGTATTGTTGATAATCATGATTTGATTTGGTTTGTTAATTTCTTATATCGAAAAACGCTTGATCCTTTCATCTGGAATTATAACTTATTCCTTGGGGTCTGCGTAGGCCATGTTGATTTGCAATGCAAGGGTTCCTTTTCGCAATCCGCAGCATTGATACAGTACCCAGTACTCCTTTGCATTCAGGATAAGGCTCATTAATATTTCTCTCTTTTAGGTCCAAGCACCTTTAAAAAAGAACTGGGAGCAAGACATTCTCTATTCAGGATTATCGTTTGTTAAAGTTGCGGCATTTGAAATGCCTTTCATTGCTGCTATGGCAACTATGACTGAGGCCTCAGTGGGATTATCAACTGGGTAAGGAAATTTAAAGACCCTTTGTTAACGACCAAGCTCCCACTTACCTTACGGAAATGGTCGTCCGGCTGTCCGATGCAAGCGAGAGAAATCTTCGCAATACCAAAACAGATTTGGCCGCTCCTCGTCGCAAATCGGCTTTTGGACTCAAATGCTTCTCGTACAAGGGGTGCTAAACTGTGGAGCGATCTTTCCACCGAAGTCAAATCATCCAAAACGTAGGAAATATTCCAAAACGTATTTTATGGACTTAAAAAACTTATGAAGATTTCCCTGAAAAGCTAGATGTCAAAAGCAGGGAATTGGAAACTAAACTGCAATATCCAAACACATCAAGCAAAGCATAGTCTAGATTTCCAAAATCCCCAAAAATGTTGCATTTTACTAATTTGATGATTTTTTTCCAAGGAAATGGACCAGAGTTGCTAACTGGGTAACATCAGAAACACAAGTGCAAAATTTGATTGGAGCAGGATATTCGAAGGCAAATGGTTTCTTTACAGCTCAAACAAATGGTATTTACATCGTCAGTGGATTCTTAGAGACTGATACAACAAGTTTAAGTCCAACCGTTCAAATGAAAATCGCTTTAAATGCGAATGTATCCTCGATCACTGCACCAAATTTTGAACAAGGTTTGACTACACTGAATTCTGATTGCAATAAAAGTTGTTCATTGCATACGAGTGCTGCTATATACCTAAAAGCTTTGGATACAGTTGCATTGTTTGTCAGTTCTAATGATGTTAAAGCATTAACAATAAAAAAGGGAAGCATGTTTTCAGTTTCATTAGTTGCAGAATCAAATCCACTTCCAATTGGAATGCTCGGCTTATTGAAATTACCTCAAACAATCTCAGTGAAAGGAGACAAACAAGTGACTGCTTGGCAACATGTTCAATCTTCCGGAAGTTTCAAATCATCTGAGAATATGGACAGTTTTGATATCAGATCAAGTGGAATTTATTTCGTCACAATTACCATCAAATTTCAAAATCTACAAGGACTAGCAAAAGCTGTCACTTCATTGGTTAATATTCCTGCTATCACTTCAATGAACAAAGGAACTTCGAATGCACCTTTTGTTCTGTCCATAAGTGGAGGTATGAAAATCGCTGCTGGCTCTCTCTACACCGTTACCGTGTACTCAGAAACTGACTCTGATTATCAAATTCTGAATGGTTCATCAAAATCCGTTGTTTTTCTTGGCACAAGTGTAATCGGGTTCACAGCAACTCAGAGCCAAACAAGAACCATTTCGTTGCTGCCGAATACAGCATATCACATTGCAGGCTGGTCTACTGTCGGTAAAGACTGGTTATTTGAAGCTGGAAATGGTTTTGCAGACCGTCGTTCTTTCGTTGTTCCGCAAACAGGAGTCTACCATGTTTCAGCAAATATTGTAATTTCATACTCCATAAATTCAACGGCAGTTTTTGTTTCACTTGGAATACAGCGTGACGGCTTCTTAAAACAAGAATATGGTCTTTTCAGAAGTTCCTATTTGGTTGGAACAAAACTTGTTACTTTGACCATTGCAGGGACAGTTTTTCTTGAAAAGTGGACACAACTAAAGTTGATTATGCAAACATCAAAAGAAATTTCCGTAGAGATGAATATTGATTCAACATTTTCAATTGTCAAAACAGGTAGGTGTTTTTTTTTGTCAGTGATGAGAACATAACTAAATAAGAACCAAAGGAGAGTTGTTTTTGACTAATTTTTCAGTGAATCTTTAATAAAATTCATGTTTATTTGATTGATGAAGAAGTTTCCGGACAAAAAAGAGATATATCAGTGAGGCCTAAATCCTTCATTCAGTGCAGTTGATTGGTTTTGTCGTTGTCGCAGCCTTTTGTTTTGAATGCCTTCTCTCTAGTTCATGGAAGTAACTTTCTCTTATTATCAAGTTTTTATTTCATCTTTTGTTCTCGTTATGATTTTTCACGTAGATAAAGACCTGAGTGAACAAAAAGATGTTGATAATGGTCCAAATATAATTGGGCATTTAAATCCTGAAGTTTTGCGAACAAGTTACAAAAAACCAGTTGGATGGACATGCGAGGCAGTTGGTGCTTCTGTTACGTATGGTTGGATGAAAAATTACAATGTAAGTTTCATTTTAAAAGTGATTTTCAAAGTTTTGATTGAATTTTGTTACCTCATACATTGAAAAACCCATATGTGTACAAGCACTATCATTTTCAAGAATTTTAGGCATGATTTTGAAGAATGTTTCCTGAAATATGTAAACTTCTTTAAATCTAGAATGAATATTGTTAGAAAATGTTGAGGACTGGAACAAGTTTACATTATCAAAAGAAGCTAAAATTGTTTTGCTCTAAGGATTCTCTCTGAGATTTTTGAATATTTTGACAGTAAGTCATTTTTGCTGATCTTATTTTTTTCCAGACAATTCCTAGGCAATCCCTTTCAAGTCTGCAGATCCCAGAAACCAAAGTATCGGACACCGGACAGTACGTTTGTACAGCGATGCATAATGGGATTCGTGTTAGTTCAAATATTGCTAAGTTGACTATATACGGTAAGTCAACATACATAATATTGCGAATTTCCTTTTTTATATCAAATATCTTTTAAACTATTTATTTCTTTTAATAGCAGCACATTCTTCTGATGTATAAAATAGTTTCATTCAAAGTAATTATCTCATTTTCATTATGGTTATGATAGAAGATAAGTAACTTTGCAAGTGAACCAAGAAACGAAGCACATTCTTCAGAATTCATATCTTCCTTCTTTTCAGCATTAATGTACGTAAAGTAACAATTTAAGAAATAGTCGGATATTAATATGCAGTTTTAAATAATTTCACAGCTTTGTGGATATTTCATTCGCACTTATCAGTAAGGTAATAGTTGACGTTAGCGTTAGGCTGTTTCCTTTAAAATGAATTTCCTTTTTCCATTATGACCTTCAAAGACAATTCCTTATTTCTACAAATTTCATTTCAGATCCAATACCTGTGTTTTTAAATCCAGTTGAACAATACAATTTGAGTGTGCCAGAAAATGGTCCACAGAACCTTGGATTGTTAAATATCATTGCAAGAGCTAGAAGTCTTAATAATGCATATGCTATGATGTCATTTGAGATCATTTCAGGTATTTCAGGACTTGCATTCCTTTTACTTGTGCCCAGTTCAATCATTCTTCACAGATCATCGAGCAATACTGGGGAGTTAAAATATTTTTCTCAGCAAAGTGACATTCACTTCTCTAAATGGTACACGAATTTTTACGACAATCAAATTTTGGTAGTTTTT
Source organism: Aurelia sp. 4 Dawson et al 2005 (assembly GCA_964019985.1). Lineage (NCBI taxonomy): Eukaryota > Metazoa > Cnidaria > Scyphozoa > Semaeostomeae > Ulmaridae > Aurelia > Aurelia sp. 4 Dawson et al 2005. The sequence goes on from OZ026498.1 coordinate 169,972, forward strand.
CAAACATATTTGTTGATAGTAAAACCACTCATGCCTAAGCTATTATGTTTTTGAGATTACGAGGAAACATTCTCTCATCGCTACAATTTGTCAATGTAATGCCCGTTGGGTGTTACCTTTTATGAACCATATTTTTTCTTCTTGACGTTGCATATATACCTTTGTTTATGGTTGGTAAAATTACAATAACAGGAAACAGTTGTTATTTGTACCTCGATATTTTTAGATGCTGTGCAATTCTTTAGAAATAAGAAAATTAATTTTTAAAAAGGTAAGGTTGAAAACTGCAAATTTCCATCAGGATGAGGATTCATCTTCAGACTAAATTTTTGTATGTTTTTTCAGGAAACATAAATGGTACATTTTCCTTGTCTCCAACGAGATCAGATAAAATGGTGACATTAATGAGGAATATTCAGTTGGATCGAGAGAGTCGTGATAATTACACGATTTACATCAAAGCAACAAACCTAGAAGCCTTTTCATTTCAAATTCAACAAATCAATATAACAGTGAAAGATCTGAATGACAACAGGCCTATTTTTACTCAATCAACGTACCAAGCATCAATTAATGAAAATACGACAATTGGAACAACAGTAGCAAGAGTTTTAGCAACGGATCGTGATATTGGTGAAAATGCAATTATCAAATATTGGTTCATTCCAAGTTCTGCTAAAAATGTCTTCTCCGTTAACCCTGACTCTGGGTACGTCACATTACAAGGCCCCATTGACAGGGAAACAAGGGATCTTTACGTCATATTTGTTAAAGCCTATGATAAATCATTCGATTCATATTCTGAGCTGTCAATTCGAATCCTTGACATCAATGAACATCCACCAGTCTTCCACCCTGATTATTACGCAGTTAATGTTTCAGAGACGTTGTTGCCTGGCTCCTCCGTTGTCACTGTAACCGCATCAGATAATGACAGTGGTGTAAATGCTGAGCTGACATACGCATTGGTCAGTGGCGATCCGCAAGGGATATTTCGAATCACAAAATATGGAACAATACAAAATAAACAAAGGCTAAATTATGAACAGAATACAAGTTTCTCTTTGATTGTTTCAGTGCGAGACAATGGCCAGCCTCCTTTGCATGCTAATAAAACAGCAACGGTGAATGTATACGTCACAGATGCTAATGATAACAGTCCAAAATTTGATAATGCGAATTACGTCATTAATTTACTTGAAAATGCAACGGTTGGTCAAGTCATTTCAACCGTGCATGCGTTTGATAAAGATGCCCCCGGCCAGCCAGGTAAGTTGATTTCATTTGTTATGATCGTACAGCAGAAACAGGGGTGTGAAGAAACTGAGATATGCAGTCTTCATTTCATATACACCTTGTGTTACATTGCTCCATGGAACAGAAATACCTTTCCCATGTTTCGTCATTCCTGCCCTCTACCTATCAGTCTTCATAGTTGAAAATTTATGCTATTCCACTTCACGCCATTAATCTCCATATTCTTTATCATGAATTGTTAACGAGACGAGACAGACGTTGTCCGAGGAAACTTATGTATCCCCCTCCCCGTGCAGTGGTTAAAGCTCATACGCAAAAGTATTTTATGGATGGAATGCTCTGAGCTCCAACCCCAGAACGCTACCGCGCACGAGGTTTAACCAACTACACGGGTATCGCTTTTTGACTAACATTCTGTCTGCAAGACTTCTGGAGTGGATCGATGGTAGTGTAGACTTCACTTTCCACCAGGATAGACAGCTCCTCTGAGGTGGCAAGTACAAAGTAAGTGCCACAGTTCTGCGATTTACGTCTGTTGAAATTCCCCCATGTGCGAGATAAGTGATATGGGTATCAAGTGAAAAGTTCTTCTCAAACAAGTTTGTTTTTTTTTTAAATCACTCTATGACCCATACGACCATTTTGAGTTTGGTCGCAATTTCTAGCCCCTGAGTTTTCTGAGGTATTTCCTTTCATGAAGTTGTTGTTATATGGTATTGCAGTGCTGCAGTAACATGTTTTTATTCTTATGACAGAAAGTACACTATCATATGCCATGGAAGGCTCTTCAGAGCTCCTCAACATGTTTATCATCAATTCAACGACCGGGGTTATCACACTGAATACAACACTAGACTACGAAATGACGTCATCATACAGATTCACTGTCACCGCAAAGGATGCTGGAACAGATCCGCTTCAAGACAAAGCACAAGTATTGATTAATGTGATTGATGTCAATGACAACGAGCCTCGTTTCAGCCATTCCAAAGCACAGATAAATGTAACCGAATCATCGCAACTAAATCGTGAAATTTTCAGAGTTGTTGCAACCGATCAAGATTCTGGTGTGAATGCAGAGATAAGATACAATTTAAAGTCAGGAGATGTTGGAAACACGTTCACTATTGATCCTATTTCAGGTGTTTGTCGGCTTACCTTTTGTCTTTCTTTTATGCCCATATAAAATACCAGGTGAGTCACAAAAAAGTTCCCACTTTTGAAAATTCATATAACACCAAGACTATGCATGGATTTGAATCATTCAAATTCTAGTTAAAAGCCAAAAGATTAAAGTTTTTTTTATTTTTCCCGCTGTCCTACCAGCACTACGAATATAGGTTAATTCAACGTTTCAAAAATTTCATGGTTGCAAAATGAGTGAAAAATGGCCTAAAACATCGATCAGTGTATAAATGACTTCTCGCACAGAATAATGAAGGAAATGTAACTTCTCATAGGTGAGAGATATCTTCTAGGCATGAATTGCCTTGGAATTGAAAATCTTTCGAATTTGTTTGAAAATCGATTTCTTATAACTCTTGAGGAAAGGGAAACATCCATGGCCTATTGTTCGATTTGAATAGAGTCCTTACGATTTGATCAATGTTTTAGGCCCTTTTTCTGTCATTTTTTGCAACCATAAAATTTTTATAAAGGTGAATTTACCAATACTTCTAGTGCTGGTAGGACAGCGAGAAAAATCACAAAAATACTTTGATCTTTCGGCTATTAACAAGAATTTGAATGATTCAAATCCGTGAAGTAGCCTCGGTGTTATGAATTTTCAAAAGTGGGAACTTTTTTCTGGCTTACCCGGTATGATATTACTTGTTGCATTCAAGAGTACTTTTTAGATATTACGCCACTATATGATACTACAAGGGAAAAGATACCATAGCGAGCAAAAGATAATTAGTACCCCATCGTCAGTATGTTTTCTTTCACAACTCTTAAGCATACTACATTTTCTGACAATTTTTTCGATCCTGTTTGTAAGAATAACCATTTTGTTTAGCAAAGAACTTCCGTGCCTCCCGTTCACACGAAAACAGCACATGTTTTCCGGCACAATTTGATAACGTCATCTTGTGAACGCCTTGAAACGATTACACGGATCATTTTTTAATCTTCCGGAACGAGCCTGATTGACTCTTTGGACAAAGACATATCTCTGTGGGGTCAATTTCTACCCTTCCTGTTGGGGATATGGCAACGAGCGTAAAATTTTCTACCGTTTTTGGATCGTGCAGCTATCACTTGAATGTGGTCAAAGTGTCCCAATTTTTGCTATCTTCAACAGTTTTTTATTGATTTCAATGTCTTAATCAAGAGAGGGATCAGTTGTGCTTTCATGAAACGATCTGCCATTGCACATATGCATCATTATCTTTTGCTCATCACACGAATGGAAGTGATTTGAAAACGTAAGATAGCCGACAGGTCTCCGTAAATTAATTGTGTTTCCCAATTACCAGTTGGTTCGTTGTCTTTGTTGGTGATAATTTGAAATTTGATACCACCGTCGTCGAAATTCTTATAATTTCCATTTTATTCTTTGTAGGTGTCGTCATCGCTATAAAGCCTCTTGATCGTGAGCGTTCACCATTCTATAGCCTCGTAATCACATGTCAAGATATGGGGAATCCTCAGTTGTACTCACCAGCCTCGTTCCACCTTGATATTAATGTGCTAGATGAAAATGATAATTCCCCTGTGTTCAATTCCCAAGTCTATGCAACGAAAATTCTAGAAAATACAACAATAGGTTCGACGATTTTGATAATGACGGTTAGAGACTCAGATGCTGCCAAAAATGGAAAATTTAATTTGACCATCGTCGAGAAATCAGCACAACGTGTATTCAAGTACAACCAAAGTGCAGGGGCACTTATTTTAGCACGCAAACTCGATTTCGAGTCGCAGTCATCATATCATTTTACTGTCGTTGCGAAGGATCACGGGATGCCGCCACTGGAAAAATCTGCCGTGGTACGCTATATCTTTCTTTTTTTCTTTTTTTCTCCATTTATCTCATCAGATTGAAACTCATCTAATTCTTTATGTGAAAAGTCAGTGCATAGGGAGGAAAATAGATTTACAATTGTTTTCAAAATCGAAGAATGCGGAATTTGGAAAAATCGAACGTTTCCCAGTCAAGAGCTTACGTTGTTTGCAAAATGGTTGGTCAGGTTTCCATCTAAATCGGTTTTGCAGAAGTTTTGTCCAACTAGGCTTGAATGGAAGCTGTGAAAATCTCATTTTCATAAGATGTAAGGATATCTTTATGTAGAACTAAATCACTCAATTTATTTTTGAAACCATGGACTGATGAGTGTAAAGTTGGCACTGTAGAGGAATTGTTTATGCAGCACTGTAGAGGAATTGTATATGCATCCATCTGGAGAAATTTGCTGTTGAGCCGATGCGTAATTATCAGCGATGTACATGACATGGTCCGTAAATCCTGCATTTTAATAAAGAGTGTGAATCAACAACATCGTACTTGAGATTGTGAAATGAATACGAAAAATATTGGCCCTGACAGAATAACATGTAATGTAATATCTAAATTGTCCTCTTAGGTTGACATTCAAGTGTTGAACATCAATGATAATGTGCCTCGTTTTGCATATGCGCATTACGATAGTCAAATACAAGACATGGTGTTCGAAAATGTCACTGTTTATCAGTTGATTGCAACAGATCCAGATATTGGACCAAGTGGAAAAATTTCATATGAGATTGTTAGTGGAAATTCAAATGGACAATTTAAAATTGGAACGCATACTGGTTCGTAGCCGTTTACATTTATATTTTATTTTTTGAATCATATTCTTCACCAGTTCCTAGTCACTGCACTTTGTTGTCTACTTTTCTGGGGCATCAATGATCAGTTTTATATAACATTGGTAAAGGCCCATTTCCACTTCAATCGCAATTCGCAACACGGATGCGATTTGCGAATTCCGAATTCCAAAAGCCTGCGAATTCAATACACACTTCAAACTTATTCGCACGAATTTCGATTGTTCATTCAACCAATGAAATCAGTCTCCTTTTGATAGCGCGTGTCGCCTTGTCTCTTTGTTTCTTAAAGTTGTTTTATAACTGGCTGCTTCCAATCCGAGACAATGGTTCGCATGCGAACGTTCGCAAGAAATCAAACATTGCGAACAGGTCAAAATCGCATTGCGAACGTTCGCATGCGATTTGCGAACGTTCGCTTGCGAATTTCAAACAAAGGATCGCATGCGATTTGCGAATTGCGATTGAAGTGGAAATGGGCCTTAAGAGGTATTTTTCATCATGCAAGCAGAATTTGGTTCTAAAAACTAGTTCTTTGAAAAATCTCCGATATACTTTTTAGAATAACGTTGCTGTCTTCGCGTCAGTAAGAAAAAGTTGCAAATTGTCACTTGAATTTGCTAAATGTTATTGATATCAGCGGCTGTAGACCCATTAACAACGGAAAATATTTTCAATGCTAGCCAATTCTGGACAGATTCATTTCGCCAATATGATGATCAGCGATCATAGGCACCTAATAATGATACGTAAGCTTCGTTTTATTTGTTTCAAAAGTTATATTCTAAGGAAAGCCTTTGTGTACTAAATTTCCACTAACTTTTACTTTTAGGGATCGTTGAAACTGCGAAAAATCTCAACACAACATTTATAACATCATTTCGCTTGGAGATTGTTGCTAAGGATGGATTTTATCCCCCTGCTGTATCCAATCGTACAACTTTAACAATCCATGTGACAAAGACACCATCAATCAAAATGACAAGCAGAAAAGCTGGAACGACATCTTTGGAAGCTGTTATTGATGTTTCAGAATTTGCTCATTTGAAAATAACAAGCTATCAAGTTTTGGTTCAAGAATATAAACCAGAGGATGCAAATTGTAAGTTATTACTCAAATGAGATTTATGTCGTTGATTTTGGTTGTACAAATTTTCACAGTTTAATTTCTGTTTGAAATAAACGGGAAATATCTTGCCATTGTTTGTTTTTGACGTTTGCAACATTCTTTTATCGCATGTGTTTGGGTTTACTGTAATCTATAATCAGTCTGTTCGATTATGTTTTTTCTTTTTTCAAACGTTTTTTTTATTGTGCTAGGCTAACGGACAGAATTGCTTTCAATTTCCAGTTAACATGATCTCGAGCCTGCCACCAATCACATGGTTTGCTGTTAACGTCAATCCAAAGACAATTGATGTCCTCCGCAGGTACATAGCAGTAACCGTGACACCAGCCTCATTATCATCATTAGCTTCATCAAAAACCAGAAAGAGGCGAGCAACGTATTCTGCTGGTAAAATCAATGTGGTGATTGGAGTTCAAACAGGTTGCGAAAAAAAGAATAAACCTGAAGACATTTGTAATGGACCTTTGAAACCAAATAAAGAATACAGGTATAAAAAAATGAACAATTTGTTTTATGTAACCCTTCTGTTAATAGTAAAATAGACTGTCTTATGCACTTGCTACCTGAGCAAGGGATGACACTGTTCTTAGAACCGCTGGATTTTGTCATTTTACTTTGAGCTCTAAGCTACAAGGATGTGTTTTTTATTCTTCATATGTGAAGTTTTTTCAGAGGTCTCTTTCGATGCTTTCTGCAAACGAAACAAACATTTGGCCATCAAATGAGAAAGACTGGGGCCACCTTATGGTGTACAAATGACCTTATATCCTAAGAACTCCTGTAAAAAGAATGAAGTTCTGCATGTCTTTCTCGTTAAAAAACAAACGAAGGGGATTACGAAACAAAATGTAAGGACGCAGTCATACGTCTTCAATCCAGGTAGTCAATCAAAATAATTTACTTCCAGGTTGGTTTTAAAGTCGTGTTGCTTCTTTTCAGATTGCAAATTCGTGGTTTTGTACAAAACAGTAAATTCCCCAGAGACAGTCATTTTACCGTGCCAATAAGACTTGGTAAGTGTTCCAACTTGATGATCTTCAACTCTACTAGAACTTGTGAGCATGCTAGGATCAACTGACTGAGACAAAACAATTACATGTTACAGTGAAAGCAAAGATTCTTTAGTCCATTGCATACCACAAGACAAAGATTGAATTAGAAATATGACAAACGCCAAAGCTTTCATCAATGATCAATATCTTCCTATTTCATTCTTGGAACATTTTGAAGACATTTTCGTCTTCCTGAAGATCTCGATGGCTCGCAGAAATCAAATCCATGAGTTTAGCCGAAATTTCGAATAAGGGAAATCAAACAATGAAGCTTGGCAAGAATTTTTTAGTTTGTAAATGAAAGTAATTTTGATTTGTAGGTGCACCTGCTGCCACGGTTGCCAAATTGGTTGATTTTGGATCAAAAGACGGGACAATTGGCCTAGCCATTGCATTTTGTTGTTGTACCATCTTGGCAATTATAATTCTTATTGGAACCGTGCAATATAGACGAAAACATCAGTAAGTAATATTTCAAATATTTTTAAATAAATATTTTTTTATGAAGTGTCACACAAAAATGTCTAAGGTTAAGAAAGAAGGACAGTGTCAAACACTTTCATGCTTTTCTGATATAAATTAAGTAGCGCTAACAGAAATACCAAGATCGTATACTTTATTGGGTAACCTTCGATGATCATTTTATTAAACTTGTTGTAACTGTTTCTTTAACTTCAATCAAAATTTATCTTAATTTCTCCTGCATTCAAACCTTCTTTATCTATGATTTTCTGATTGCTACATATTTGTTTCTTTGTGCGACTATTTTTTTTAGCATTTTAGCAATGATTACCTTAGTTGCTATTAACGTAAATGTTATTTTTGACGAACCTCCTCTGGTTACAATGAATTGCTCATGACTTTTTTCGTAGGATACTGAGCGTTGAACATGTCAACAAACAAATTCAGTTGAAAACACATCAAGGATATGTCGACCCTGCCACTTCAAGATCTGGGTAAGACCATTTTGACCTTCAACTAATTTACTGTAGCGGTTGGTAATGCCACATTGGTCTATGATTTGCTATTTGTAGAAACAGGTGTTGTGGCGCAATTGTGTAATCCTTTGACTTAGCAGCCAGAACAGTCAAGCGGAGATGGTTCGACACCTCGTTGGGTCTGAGGAGATTAAGTGGCTGGGCCCCACCATTTGAGTGTCGTGACATGGGTTCGCGGACTCGATTAGTGTTTAGTTACTTCCGCAATCCCACCACTTGATGCTAAAAACTGCTAATTCACCTTCAGAAAACCGTCAGATTTGCGAATCATGCAAAATTAATTTGTTCTGATATTGTGTAACCTTTAGGTTTGGCCCATTGAGTGATATTGGAATGTGGCCGCAAATGTCGATGGCAGAACAATCTCATATGTTTCAAAGAAGGTAATTATCTATGATAAGCGATCTTCGTCCGAATTATTTTTTGTTTCTTGCACTTATTCAAATACGAATAACTAACCTCAGGACAACGTTTCATTATTTATATTCATGATTCTGTGCCTTTGTGTGAAATCTTTAATATTTGCACAATCCTTTTATAGCTTAAACTGCAGAAATTCTCCCTTCGATTATTTTAGTTGGGATTCATACCTTGAAATTGTTTAGATAATGTTGTCTAGCATTTTACCATGATTTTTTTAATGTAATTTACAACATGTGCTAGTATGCATCGTCTGTTACACAACGAAGATTAGTCTTCTGAATTTTAATCTTTGTTCCAAGAAACAAGATAGTAGTTTTCAATTATCATCATCGTGGCCCTTCACAAAATTCCTGTAAACTTTTTCTCTCTCCCTTGTTCTAGTCAAGGATCAGCCGATGAGAATTTCCAGAAGATGCCGAGAAGTCCTGGTGATAGTGAGTTATATGTCTCTTACTTTTATCTACATCGATGAAAGGCTGTTGTTAGTGAATATTGATTCTATTTCTGTTTGCTATTTGTGTACATAAGATCACCAACAAGCTTATGCAGAATCACTTTAAAGTTTATTGGTGATAATAAATGTATCCATTCGCTTGTAAATGATGTAGATAGATTCGAGGAAAGCTTGTTTTCCTTATCATAAATATGTGTACTTCTTTTCAATCAGGTGGAATAAACCATGCTTATGATGATGATGATAGCTGGAAACTCAATATGTCTGATGATGGTGATGAGCCATGGGAAGGTATTTATCATTCTTCTAGTTTCTTCAGACGAATTATTCAATATACCAATTATCCGATACATTTTAATTGAGTTCATTATCTTCATTCCTCATTTACATCAAGGTTTGCAGTAAGCAAGTAACTCCAACAAAGAGGGCTATTCTCTAATTCTTCTGAGTCGTTAAGTTAAAAAACTACAAAGTTAACTTGCAGTTCAATTTATACAAACTATTTTAGCTGATGAGCGGATGCATTTAAAATCAAAATTCATTCATCCAGTACCTATTAAGTATGTTACAACTTTAGCAGCGTTTTAACTTCTGAGGTGAACAAGTTCATTTGAGACCTAAATGATCAAAAAACTTTTATACATTGATACAAATAGCTGGAAAAATGTTGATACCAAAATGTTTAAAAGAGCAAAGATTAAAAACTTAATTAGATACGGAGCTTGGTTATTTTTCTTCAGCATCGCAAAATGTAAATTCAAGAAGCCAAAACATCGGATTGCTTAGAACAATGAACAACGCTGAGTTGCAACGTCAGTCGTCAAGGTTACGAGATAACAGTGATAGCAATACATCCCTTGAGACAAATACAGAGCATTATCAACCACCAAGATTGTCAGAAAGTTTGAGAAATGTATTCAAGAACGAAGAAAATAAACTTACGAAGCAGATTTCAACGAACCAAGAGGCTAACATGAGCATTATAACGGAAGAAAGTGACAATGAGATCGAGACAGAATTTGGACCAGAAATCGAGACTAGCCTCGGTCCTGATGCTGATTTATCCAGTATTGATGAAGAACCAATGTTAGATTAAACGTGTTGTTACGTAAGAATCAACTTGGTCACATTGCATCCTTTTTGACCAGTAGACCTGAATCTCTCCTAAGTGTGTTGCATCTAATGTATACCAATTTAGTACGTGTACAAGAGACAATAGTTTTACATCGCAATGGTGCCTTGAAATCATTCTGCAAAAATTTAATAGTTAACCATTGTCATAAAGTTTTAAAAACATGTGATTGATATATGTAACGTCCCTTTAAACAAGGATATTAGTCTCATGCATGCAAACTGTTCTTCACAAAATATTGCTGGCTTTTCAGAATAAAGTTATTTAATGCAATACCTTCACACATCATTTGCCATTATTCACAGTTTAAAATGAAGAAGTTCTTTGATGTGCATGAATGGGAAATCAGAGTTGTTGGGCAACATTCATCCTTGTTTCATCTACTATTTCTTCTTGTGTTTCTGGCCGTAATAAATCTTTCACCTGTGAAAAGTTACACACAACTCTTACAAAATATAGCAAGCTTCTGACAAATATAAATGATTTTGTGACAGCGAGTGAGACCCTGATTCGTTGTTTAAATGTAAAACGCCAATGCAAGTTTGCATATTTTCTGAGGTCAGCAGGAATATTGTAAGATCATTTGAAAATCTATGTCTTATATTTTAAACTTTTCAGTATCAGCCTTTGTCAATACAAACTTAAAGTAATGCTGTTTTAAAACAAGAAAAGGCAGCTATTTATCAACTTTCATTAACAGATGTCGCACCAGTAACCAGAGAAGTGCCATTATGAGTATCAGATGTAAGTTTGTGTTTTGTTAAACTTTTAGTAGTCACTGGTCTCCATCTAAACCAATGAACGGTCAACCAAACTGAAATTAGACAGACGTAAAAAGAAGTGGAGAGAACTTCATAAATCATCTATGTACTCTTTTCCAAAATTTTATTGATCTTGAACATTGTAAGAATTAATGGTTGTAATGAGTAAATGATAGAATATAAGAATTGAATATTAAGAAATGTTTTTCATACTTTGAATCTTAATGATGCTTCATATGCGTAAAGAATGGTGGTATCATAAAGTAGCACTCTGTGTTCCGCCAAGCAAGAAATGCAATTTCGAAGTCTTGCTATTACTTGTCTTTCATTAATTGAGATTTCCTGGTAAAAAGGAGCAGTTAATAAAACCTAATCAGGGAAAAGAAAATTGGCATCAACATTGATGAAAATAACAGAGACAGGTAAAGTATCATTTGAAGAACAACAGGATACAAATATGTGTGTTACACACAATTAAAAAGTGTAGAGACAAGAAAATCATTGTGCTGCTCAGCTGAAAAAAATGCATTCCTTAAAATGTTCAATTCAAACATCGTGAAATGTGATCCTCGGTTTATACAGGAATATTGCCGTGGATATTGGCAGTTTGGGGATTTTTGACTTTGTTGCCAGTAGGTTCAGTGATAGATCTACTGTAAAAGTAAATTTCTATTATAAAATCTTCTACCTCTTCCTTTCTCTCTGAACCACGAACTGACAAATCTTGCTGTGACATCACTTGTCCTATCCAAATGTATCCATTGTTTCCAAGGATAACGGTTGCACCACATGGCAGATTGTGATAGTGTGTTTTGCATCTTTTTACAATGGATGGAGATACTTGAATAAGTGTTCCTTGAGGCAGCTAAAAAGGAGAAAGTATTGAAAGAACACAGAACAAAAAAACAGGAAAGCATTCAAAATATTAAGAATTTAAGCATGCAGTAGCTATTTTGATGTAACTGTGCTTAATATATTCATACAAGCATGCTCATAGGATGGTACCAGTGGGGGAGCTTGGGGGCAGGAACCCCCTCCCCCTACCAAAGTTTCATGGAGCCCCCCACTGCCACTTCAATTTATGGAATTTCTATCCACTGTCGGCATTTCCATAACTGTAGATAAAAGCTGAAATCTACAGGTATCTGCTGTATAAATATTGTCATCTCTACCTTTCCATATTTCAAATTTCTTGTATGCAGAGACAAAGATCCATCAGCATACAGGGATTGAACTTCTGCCTAACAATCATAACTGTTAAGGTATCATAACATTCACATAGATAAAAGCTAGTGTTATAAGGCATTAAAACTTTTTTATCACAACAACTACAATTGTTAAATTATCAACGATGAATTAAAAAGCTGTTTTCAGTGACTGCGTTAAAATCGAAAATTTTCGGACAAATAAACTTTTGGACAAAATGTGGTGATGTCCAAAAGTTTTTGATCCTAAAGTTTAAATTCATTTGAAATAAAAAAGCACAAAGAAACGTAACATAAAACGTTAAAAAATCAATGTTTTACCAGTAGTACTTAGGTTTCTTGAATTTTTTTATCTAAAAGTTTGGCTCCTTGAAGCATTTCTTGAAAAAGTTCACGTATAGCAGCACCTTTTAATTTGGTTTACAGCTGGTTTATCATTGTTCAATCCAAAGAAAATTACATTCAAATGTCCTTGTTGATGTAATGATCATCATGTACCTACTGTAAATTGATATTCATGATGGAATCAAAATTATTTTTAACATATATATTGGCATAATGCTTGTTTTTTGATGTCGTGTTTGTCAGAAAGTTTTTTGTCCAAAATTCCTGAAAAAGCGTCCAAAAGTTTTCTGTCCAAAGTTTTCTTGCCGAAACTTTTCCATCCAAAAGGTTTCGATTTTAAGGTATGTGCTACAAATATATGAAACAGGCACAGTAAGGTTGCAAAGAATAATAATATCATCAACAGAGATGCATTGAAGAGGATACAATGATGAGATCCCCTTCACAAAGATATTCTCGCATCAACAATTCATCTTCTGCAGATCTTCTCCTCTAAAATGATACAAAATAATTGAATAGCCTGAAATATTATTTGGACCATTGATAACATACTAGAAATTATTTTGTCTCCTAATATCACTCCCTTTTTAGCTTATTTGAGCCTGCATTAGTACAATTAAGGGCATACAGTCAAAAAATAGAAATGTAAAATTGTTACCAATTCCCCTCCAGGAAGATTTACAGCTGACAATAGCAGTACAGAATCCAACTTTGAGAATGTGTCAACTTTCCATCTTTTCTGCACAACCTCCATAAAAGAAAATTTAACTCAGACATTTGATAGCCAAGGAAGAGATAAAAGGAACTTTGATTATCAAATATATTTGAGCACTACAGATACTTAAAATTTTAAATGAGGCATTCAAACATTTAAAATAATATGGAAATAGAATAAATAATCACCAAAGCGAGAGGATTACATTATTGAAAGCTGAATACTTTACCTCTGTTACCCTTCCAACAACAACATCACCAACTTCACCAGTGTATCTGAAACAAGGAAACGAATAAGAAGTTTAAATATAGTAAGAAATAGCAAATGTTCTAATAATAATAAATGTACACACGACTACACAATAAACAATTAAAAACTACTGGACATTATATTAGATTCTATCTAACATTGGATGTCAGGTCAGGGTTGCAATGAATTTAAGATATTACAAGCAGTTTTAAAGGAGAAGTCAGGGGTTGATAAAATCATTGTGAAAAAGCAGCCTTACCAACTGCGGAACACCAAAAGTGAGTTCTTTCCAAGTTTTGATGCCTCAAAATTTCATTAACTGGATGATGAATCTTCGTAAGTTAGGCCAAATACAATATTTTGTATTTTGTACAAGTGTGCGAAGGCGTGATAAGGAGGCTAGCAATGTAAGTGGTATAATATCAACACATTTTGCAGCCTCATTCAGGTCAACGTGAAGTGATGTCACATAAAATGATGTCATTTCGCACTTCTTACCAGATTGAAATATGTAGTTTTGCAGATTAAAAGAGAAAGAAATTGAAAAAAGGTACTACACACCATTCACAACTGTGTAATCTCTTGGATAATTAAAAATTATCCTAACCCTGGACTTGTCCTTTAAGGGTAATTTGTTTCATGAACCCAGTTTAGTAGTAGATTCAACAGTTGGACGATCCCATTTCTCATGCTTTAAACAATAAAATTTAATAATAATAATAATAATAATAATGCACAATTTATATAGCGCCACAATACAAAATGATACTCTGTTGCGCTTTACAGTTTAAGTCCTATTTACAATATAAAAATCTGAATTAAGAATAAGTATGAAAAAAAAATAAGAAAAAAAAAAAAAACTAGTAGTATGTGATTCATTTGTCCAAACTTACTTTGTTTTGAATGGTCTGACACAAACAAGTTTGTTTACTCTTTCCACAACACCAGCAACTGAAGCATACAGTTTGTTATCATGCAAGTATGTCCCATGGCCTCTGAATGGACAATATATTTGATTATGAATTATAAACCTCAACAATAGCATTGAAGAGCAGAATCAAAAAGAGAATTACAGGACAATTGTACATTAATATTTGCATAAGGCTGGTTTTCATTGAATCATAATTCATTGCCAATCACTGTCTTACAGGATAGGGGATGATATCCATTGTTGTGAGACAAACATCTGCGACAAATTACGATTTAATGAAAACCAAGCTTTACCTCATAAAACCAATATCTTCTGTGATAATGTCACCAGGTGTCACTAGATGCATCAAATCTGATGAATAACCTTCACTTTTCTCATCTGCAGGAAAACTAGGATTTACATCCATGTTTTTACCTTTGACCTTAACCTCAGAATAAATCTGAAATGCAAGAGGAAATTGAAACACCATATGAGACTGAACAATCATGAGAAGATGCAATGGGCTGGCATTGGATCTTGGATGTGCAGCACAGCTCTACCAAGGTGGTAGCTAACTTTGACAAACAATGTGTGAGCATAAAGTTTTTCCCCACATGAGTGGGGCTTCTTTTGGAGTCTGTGCGTATGTATGGATACCGGCATAAGATCTCAAAATCCAGCAAATTCCTGGCCGTTGTCAAACAGGTTTGAAACTTGCTTGGCCAGCCTGCTTAAACGAATTATTCTAGATCGTTATTGATCCCGCTTTGTGAGGGAACATGTGATCATGTGCATCTCAGAGGATGTACTGCATGCACCATAGATCTTGTGTTTATGTGATAATTTCTCCTTCACATGCATGCAGAATAGGTTTTCTGATATTTTGTTATTGTTTGAGCAATGACAGGAAAAGCGTCAGGCTCCAATGCTGACCTACGGTCATGTGCTCAAGTCATAATCATAACAAGAGGCAATTTGATTGGATAGTACACTTAGAGACTTTGCTCCTAATTGTTTGTGATGAGAATTGAACAAATGAGCTTTGTTATTTGTTGAACAATGATAGGAAAATCTTTTGTTTTGTTAATGACAGTGGAAAAAGGGCCTCTTAATCCGCCTGTTGTTTCGTGGAAAAGCAACTATTTCTGGAGGATCGAGTCCTTATGAGTGAATTACGGACCACAAAATCAGGGTCCATGGAACTGCGGAATGACGAAAGGGGCAAAGAGAACATCGCAAAGAAGAGTAACTTGGTGCTCCAGTCGCAACATTCCTTAACTAGTTATTGCTGGTATATAAATCATTTCTAAGTGATGTGGGGCATATTCCTGGTTGTAGAGGTATCCCACTTATTTATGCAGGTCTTTACAAAAGTTTGTTTGCAATAGTTAGTCAATAACTGTGATGCATATAACATGAAATATTCACGTACTTTTCCACTACAAATTGTAGTGGATTATCCACCTACAATGATCTACTACAA
This sequence comes from Aurelia sp. 4 Dawson et al 2005, assembly GCA_964019985.1. Classification (NCBI taxonomy): domain Eukaryota; kingdom Metazoa; phylum Cnidaria; class Scyphozoa; order Semaeostomeae; family Ulmaridae; genus Aurelia; species Aurelia sp. 4 Dawson et al 2005. The sequence continues at coordinate 185,892 of OZ026498.1, forward strand.
ATTACACTACTCTTAAAGTTACACTATATTGAATTCTGACGCCACCACACACAGGGGAATGTCTTTACCCAGTTCACTTTCACCTGTTTTTGATAACCTGTTTCTTGGATGCATTTACTCTTTTTTTCAAAGTGATGCCCCCAAGACTTGACTTAAGAGGCATGAAAAGAAATTTTATTTCAAAACAAACATACCAGGAGCTTCTTGTTTTCATTGCTGACGCCATTTTGTTAAGACCATGTGTCGACAACAACAACAAATAACCTCGTTTGTGTTCTCTTTTCGTGGACAATTTCAAAATGGCCGCAAAAATGAAAACACAGAAGAAAGAAGAGAAAGATATGAATTGAAGCAAAGCAACAAAGACACAAAGTAACATCATGGTATGAATGAATATTTCATACTCTTAATTGGTCGATGCTTCCAAACTTGTAAATATTATGTAATTTTTGAAACCTGTACTTCTAACATTTTTTTCATTAACGTTTTGCAATTTATTTAAATGGTTGACAATTTGTATGACTTGGATGCTGGAATTTTAGAATACTGTAGGTAGAATGAACTGAAATGAACTTTTTCTATTTTCAGGATTTTCAGAAGTTTTCTGATGAGAACTTTGAAGTAAAAGATTGGATAAATAATGCACTTAGAGCACACAAAGATGCTGGTGTAAGCTTAGATGTGAGATGTAGTAAATTATTTTGAATCCTCCTGTTTGATGAGCGATCTTCATTCATATTCATTCTTTACACCATCTATAAGGTATGCCGCTGTCATATTGATATTTGATATTGAGCATTGGCACATTCGTGACAGACACATTTGCTGCAAACAGTGGTCAGTAAAGTAGTGGTGAAATGATTGTTTCTGCCCCTTTTGGGATGTCTGATTAGAAATAGTAATAGGAGGCTTGACATCCAATATTTCTGAAATAATCATGTTGCTTTTGCAGTTTCTATGCATAACCATGATCACCAGAGATTTTTCCGCAACCATAAAGAAGCAATGACATCAGTTAATAAAGGTGAAATTTCTTCTTCATTGAAGAAAAAGCAAATTTTTGCATCCAAATCATTTTCAGTCATATTTTTGTGACTTTCAGGCACATGCTTCAAATCTCGTCATGAAGTTACAGCTTTTCATTCAGGTATAGTATTTACTATTCATATTTTTGAAAGAAGGAAATAAGTGTTGTTCATTGGTGAATGTCATGAACTTAGGAATGGACACCATTTTCCAGCAACAACCATTCAAAGTTTTTCAAACATGCCTGCTGGAATCTTTGATATTGATTTGGCTTTGTTGTCATAAGAACTGAAGATGCAACACTGATGATGAATTTTTCCTGTTTGAAATAATTCTCTGTGGCTGAGCGCACTCAAGTTCATTTTCAACCAATCAAAAACAGATACTGTATATTGAACAGTATCACCCATTTCAAAGCATTTTGTTCAGTTATTGTAGATATCATCTGCCATTCTGTTTTTAGGAAGTAAACAAATCCCTTGAAGAAACAAGTCAAATTGCTGTGAATAACTTACCAAGGTAGAAGAAGCCCTATTTATTGTGTTATACTGCATTCAGATTTGTTTTATCTTTTAAGGTGCTAAACTGAAACACTTTAACCCTTTACCAGCCAACATCTTTTGAGTAATTGGTAAAAAATGACATCTGGTGTTACTTTGGCTTAATTTGAAATTATATTTGTGGGCAAAGGGCAGAAAGCTATATAATGCTTAGTGTAACTGATGGGCATTGGGGAGCGGATCATGCAGTATTTGTGTGATATTCTTACACATTGCTATTCAAATTTCATTCTGAATAAGTCTTAAGGCTGTAACTGTACATCTGCCTTTTAATTCTTCTTTTAGAGTTTTGCGTGAAGTTGAAGGAATAAAGTGTGAAGCTTTGAATTTGAAAGAACAAATGCAGATGGTTAAAGATGACATTAGAAGGGTTTGTGCAATACTTTATTCTTCTGTTATTCAATTCATTAATTATCTCAAAGTTGTTCTATTTCAGTACCATTGCATCATTGAAATTAGCAGTAATGCAGTCAATGACTGTAAGAGAAAAGTTGTATTTTGATAAAATGAAGCACTTTGTAAAGTATTGGTTGAGGCAATTGTAAATAAAAGTTTCATCCAACATTGTAAAGTTTGAAGGAATCTCTGTAGAGAGCTCAGAAAATCTTGTATGGAGATAAAAACAGAGTTGAATGCTATTTTATCATATGATGTTGTTTGTTGAATAATCAAATTTAGATTGAAGAGAATACTTCACAGTCTATGAAGACTTTGATGGATATTGACAACATCAAAGAGAGGCTGCAAGCTGCGTCAAGTGCATTACAGGTATGAGTTGTAATACGTGGAATTGGTTCTAAAATCCTACAGTATATCTTCTGTGCTCTAAATAATCTTACCTTATTATGTGCTGTCAGTAACTTGTTTGGTGATGAAACTGACTACCAAAATTGCAGTGAATTTTTACACTATTTATTTTGACAGGAAGCAGATAATTGGACAACTCTTTCATCTGATGTTGATGAGATATTTTTATCAGGAAATGTTGATGAGGTACATGAATTGTAGCTTCATTACTTTAATTTCATGTAGAATGTTTTGTAAGTGTTAATTTTGTATACATAGTTGCATGCTCACATACAAATTTATTCTTCACATAATTCTGTCTTCTAAGTTCAAAGAAGTCTTCTGATGGAACAAAACATGAAAAAATTGCTTGTTAACCATAGTTAAAAACATAGTAAAAGCTTGTTTTATTTGAAATTCACCAAAGCATGAGTTGTAACATAATGATCAAGAAACAAAATGAGAATTTCCATGTCTCTTCAGAGGACCTTCACTGTTTCATATAAGAACAGTTTCTTGTTTGAATATGTTATGTCTATGAAAAAATTTATTCATTTTCTAGATTGCTGGAAAATTGATTGGAATGCAAAAGAGTCTTGTAAGTTAACTACCTTATACTTTCCTATCCCATCATTTAACTGAATTAGTGGGATTAATAACAACAAGTCACCCCAGACATGACTTTCATCCAACAGTAAAGTCATGATTGCTTGCCAAATTTGTTGGAAGAAAGCAAAAGTTATTTCAATTGTTTTTTCTTAGAATGTTCTTCAAGATGTACCTGATTTTGCTGAAAGGAGGCGTTTGCTTGAATCACTTAAGAATCGACTAGAAGCTCTTCTTAGTACAAAATTGGTTGCAGCTTTTAATGGTCATCTTCTCGGTAATTACATCTTTTCATTTCATTTTATTTCAATACCTGCATGTTGAAGTCTTTCAGAGCCACGTCCAATTATCGATGTGCTCATCTATTATCATAAACATGTGTCTACAGAAAAAGATAAAAGTCTACTCAGGCTCATTTGTTAAATAGCTTCTTTGTTTAAGAGGTCATAAAACAGAAGCAGAATTCCAAGGCATGATAGAAAGTAAAACGACTGTAGATCTTAGTTTACCAGACGCATTTCAGAAAACGATAATTCCGTTGCTCGATTATATTGCAATGTTAGTGTTTCTGAAGTACATTACTTTATTTGCAACTGTAAGTGAAAACTTAGAACACACTTGTTAAGGATTATCATAAGTCTGGATTATCCACCTTAGGATAGGATTGTTATATAGGATTGTTATGGATTATCATAAGTCTCTTAAAACTTCATCTTAGACTACTCTCAGATGAGAAAACTCAAACTGATCTGAGTTTCAGATCGGTGTGAAATTTGGCTATTTCTGCTAATTTTGCTTCCCCTCACATAAACATTTTCAGACCAGTTTGAGAATATTAAACAATGCGTACCTTCCTTCTACAATTAGAACAATTGTAATCGTTTTGTGGACGATATCGGCTTTGTTCCATAACCTTTAGATCCACCTGGCTGACTTTGAATGAAACCTTGATTGTTTTGATTGCCAAAGGAACTCCTGGAATGCCAGTCACACGTGCTTTGAAAAGTCATTTCGCCACGAAATGAAAAATTTTTCTGCTCACATGAAAATTTCATGTCGACCTGAAAACTCAGACCGACTTGAGAAAGAGAAATGAGTTGCAGCTCGACCTGAGCTTCATTTTGCCTGCATCATGTGAGCGCTCTAAGAGCTTCGACCGTGGACCGAAATGAGTTTCAAACCGATCGAAACTCAGATCGGTCTGAGTGTGCTCATGTGAGGGCGCTCTTACAATAAAAATGGTTCGTTTCACCAGTGCTTTTCTTCAGCAACATCCTAACAAGGTTGTATTTCGTCTTACAAAAGTTCTTTGATCAACTTATTCCATGTGATTCTGAATCTAATTACCTTCACGATTCATCCTATTTATTTTTATAGAGGAAGCGAAAAAATATGTACAAATATTTACCGAAATTGGAAGGTTAGAGCAAATACAAACCTATTACAACAATTATCATAAGGTAATCATCTTTGGAGTTTAATTGAATTTCTTGTTCAATTTATGTTGATACAAAGCTTCAGATTCTATTATGTGTGATGCAACGTGCTCCTAATTATCCAAAAATACCATCCCACCCCAGAGCCAACACCACCCTAGACTTATGACGATGAGTCCTTTGTATCCCTGCGGTAAACCTTGCTCAAGAGGGACTCATCTAGCCTCACTACCGTAAGGAACCTCAAGTTGCGCTCATCTCATTGAGTTGAATTGTTGTTGTTGTTATCGCTCCACTGAGGGCCTCATGGACATAGAGCTGTAAAAACGGCAAAAAATTTCAATCGGCGACAGGATTCTGTCGCCCCGTCGTCTACCGATCAGCATGTGGCTTAGAGCAAGGCGGTTTTTGCTTTTTTGTCAAGAATGATCCTTTACCGAAGTACTGATACCTAATTTGATGGTGCAGCAGTTTTAGAAAACTGATTTTTAAGGCATTTTAGACCCAGTGGTTGTGAGGAAAAAGTAGCAGATGATTTAGGCCCACAGCTATTTTCTAAAAAAGAATGCGAATCGAACGACAGATTGATACTTTTTGTAGAATGTTCGAATGTACACAATAGTGATAGAAACTCCAACACTGCTCAATCGAACTCTTTCGTGGAGCAGCGGAAAGGTTTCAAATAGAATCAGTACGAAACTTTACCGTTTCCACAAGCGTTTGGGAATAAGTCGTAGTTGTAGCGATATCAGTTCAGCCAAAAGCGAAACTACGACATGTAATCAAGTCTAGGACTCATCATGAAACAGTGAAACACCCGGCCCTATCTCCTGCATTCGATCATGATTCGATCGATCGAATCAGCATCGAACGACTGCCGTAGCGCTGTTCAACGGTCACTCCTCGGAAAGAAAATGCGATAAAAACCACGTTAAGCTGGCATTTGATCAAAGAAACTTGGTATAAATCAGAAGAAGGAAGTTCACTTTACCTGGTAATTCCAAAATGAGTCTTTCAACGCTACATTTTCCATGTTTTTAAGACCAAAACAAACCAGAGAAAACTTCAGCCACATGCTGTAGCAACTTTGTTCACAATTTAGTCAACTGCATCATTCGAATCGAGAATTCGACATCATTGTTCTCTGCCAAATCTCGCAATCTGATGGGTACGTTAGGAATTGCGAAGTTTGGGCCTAAATAGGGCCAAGTTTCAGAGTAATACTATGAGTCTCTATTGCCTGAAGCGCCGTCGTCAAGTCAAAGAGCACAGGGCAACAAGAGACTCATCGTCATCAGTCTAACACCACCCTGCGTGACCATTGCCGGATAACCCATTAGAACATTCCTAATTTTAACTTGGTCAATTTTCGTCTTCAGAGACACTTTGAACACATAATGTTCTTTCTTGTAGATGTAAAGATGATTCGTTAAAAATTTAAGTGAAAATTGCAGAGAAATCCTTCATTCCATTCGTCTCTTGAAGCATCTCGTCTCTTCGTTCGTTCGTTCGCCTCTTGAAGCATCTCGAATTTGTTAACAGGGAAATCTCTTGAAAGTTTGGAACGAGCTCTGTGAAGATCCAACGAATAATATTGCAATATGGCTACCTAAGTTTTTCGAAAATCTACTATCGCTTTGGCACAAAGAGGTATTTATTGCTTGCTCTGTATTATCTATTTTGCAGCTGTTTCGCATGCCTTGGACTATTTTATAGCTAAAGACGTAGCCTTTTGTGGGCCCAGTTTTGACAAAATCCTTGATAATGTATTGAATTGCGAGTTATTCATAAGATATTCTGAAAAGTAGACTTTCTATTCGTATTTCTTGAAGTACAGTCCTTCAAAGATATTTTAATTCTGAAAAGCATTTGATGTTACTGAAATAATCGTTTATTTCAAGATGCTATCGCCTTATTTTGCCTTTCTTAGGTGGTTTGGTGTGCTCAAGTATTCAGAGATCCAGTTTCTGTCCTTTCCTCCCTTTTGGTGCAAATACTGGTGCATTTGGAACCACCGATCTCGCAATGCATTACAGAAAGCATGGATGGTGAAGAAGTGTCCCTTTCTTTACTGATCAAAGTAAAAGAGGTTTGTGTGTAGTTTGTATCTCTTTTTGTGAACAATGTGCAGAATATGAAGGACAATGATATTTAGCATGAAAAGTACGTGAGGAGCCATCACCGTTTTGTTTTATCTATGCTTGAAAATTCGCATTTTGTAACTGGATTTCCTTTGCGATGCTTTTTTCAATTTCTCCTCACGTATGTCAGATATTCTTCTTGATTTTATCAGTGATGCTGCTCAAGTTTGATAGACAAAACGCTTAAAATAGTTTCAAATAGTTCTGCCAGTAATTATCCTCTCTTTATTCTTCAACGTTTCACCTAGTTGCCCATCTGTCCTTTATATGTTCTTGAGAGGGGCTTACCTCTTCTTTTTGATATAGGAACTTGTTTATGCATTTGATTGAAATGCTAAATATTATACGTCTTTGATGATTGCTAGATCAATCATGAATAGGAATAATTCTATGGAATAATTTATTTCAGATAAGTTGCAGATTGATAAATGGCCTAGAGTCATCTTTGAAATCTATGCCAGGTAATTAAATAAAGTACCTTATATCTGTAAAATTTCGACATGCATACTCTTCATGTCTTTGGATTTTTATTTAATTTGGAATTTAATTTGGGTTTGTAAGTGCTGTAAATGTAGTCAACAGTTCATATAAAATTATTTTACCAACGTAGGATTGCGTCAAGTATTGGCACATTTAGCAGAAGGACGTCAAGATATAATACATTTGTATCAGACCTTTCACTCCTTGTCAATTATGTATTTTAAGATTTGTTGTCTTCTCATGTTGCTGTATTTCACCTTGTAGCATACTCATCATCAACTCAATCTATCATTGAGTTAATTACAACAATTCAAGAGCCTCATACATCATACCTTTTGCGATATTCTGAAATTCAACAATCTGAACTGATGACTGGCATTGGCAAAATGAATCTTGTAAGAAGTTTTGTTTTGAAAATAGATTGCATCAGGTGTACAGTGATATTTAGGGCTTATTCCAGATATATGTCTTTTCGTCACTCACAGTTGATGGAATTGCTGAGGACAGTGTTTGTGAAGTTCTGAGTTGAAATGTATTGGTTGGTATCGGTTATTAGATATTGCTGACTGTTTCCTCTCGTTTACTAATTTACTAATGCTAGAAGGTTTTATTGATAGCCTTCAGGCTGGTCTTCTCAGTAGAATTTACCGAGCAGACAGTATATTACACAATGAAAAGTTTTTCGCGCGTAACGTTCTATTCGAATTCAAAGTGATACTTTCTCTCAAAAACAATAGATTTCAGTCCGCCTGGAAGTTTGACTTCGTTGAAATCAGCCTTTACAATCAGACCAGAATTGTGTTTTGATTGATTGATTGATTGATTGATTTGTCTGTAAATAGATAGCACGCTTCTCATGTCATAGTTTTTATCGTCTTTAGTACCACCTTTGCTCTGCATTTACCCGTACTGATTCTTTTCCTGGTGAAAATACTATGCAGTCTCATTTGATCTGATATCTCTGATATACCCTGTCCATACCATCACCTCCTTATCCCTTCAAGAATTAGATTTACTATGATATAAGTATAATTAAGTGCCCGCTACTTCATTGACAAATATTTCTTCTCCTTTCATTCAGGAACTTTCAAATTTTGCAGATACAGTATCATACATGTCAGAATCAGTTGGTCAGACATTTAGATCTGCTGAAGAGGTCAGTTGTTGTTTACTGTTCCCTCTTTTATTGATGAAAATTCTTTCTATGATATTGTAAGCAATGGAAACCCTTTGTTATAACGATTTCTTTATTTTTTTTCACATTTTACTTTACAGGCTAAGGAACATTGTTGGCAATTTACTGATGGCTATGGAACATTGGGTTTATTGGAAGCTTTGAAGGTATATTTTCCAATGTCTCTTTCCATGATTTAGATATTAGTTACGTTTAAAGTCAAAAAACTTCCTTCCAATATTTTTTCACATTTGTTATCCAGACGGAATTTGTTTTATTTTAATTTTTGGATTCAATGAATTAATTCTCTCTAAGCCCTTTGACTGAACAAAGTCATTTCGATATATCGATCAAGATAAAAAACCAAGCTCCATTGTCAATTGCTTAATCTTCTATTTACAACCAATAGTCGATTGCGCTAAAGATGGCGACGAGAAATTTTTTACCGATATGCACTGCGTTTTTTAATCGAATTCCTATAGAATCGTTAAGGATTCGTGATTCGAACGCAATGCATCTTGATAAAATATTCCTCGCCGCCATATTTAGCGCAATGGTCTGTGCTCGCCGCCATCACAGCCTTGCTTTGTTTTATCAAAATTGTCAAATTTTTGCAGAATTAGGCCAAGATTTTGCGACAATTTTTTAAGAATATAAGCTTCCTAACTGGGGAAGGGCGTAAAATATTGAAAATCTTGCATTTATCTCCAAATGTTCCCCCGATAGACCTTTTAGCTATTCTAAAAAAGAATCTGATGCAAATGACATTTTAATTTATTTTGAAGAATTCTCGAATGTCAACAACAGTGATAGAATTGCTAACGCCACTCATTCGAACCTCTCGTCTGTAGGTGTATAAAGATTTCGTTCAAATTTCTTTATTATTCAATTTAGAATTTCTTTTCGGCGTATCTTGGTCAACTGGATGGTCTCATTAATGAACTCAGAAGACTTTCTGGTATCAATGGCAATCCAAGTGATAACGTCATAGCAGATGAAGATCAATGGACTAATTTTCAAAATTCTTTTAAAATCATTGAAATGTGTGGTAAGAAAACAGTATCTAACTCTTTTTATAAGTTCCAAATCTGATTTGAGGAAATCGTTAAGTTATGCCTAATGTTGTCTTAATGATATTAGCTAATTTTAAATGAATTATGGAATTTTATGATTCAATTTTGTTCAGATTTTCTCATCTTTTCTTCAAATTTTGGTGAACTCTCTTTAATTGCAAAAAGAGTTATCTTCGTTTTATACCGTATTTAACTTTGTCTATTTACTCTAGCAGAGCCCTTGATGTTTCGGAAATTAGTTTTTGCTTAAAACCAATTGTTAATAAACGAGTGTTAGATGCAATTTAGATTCTACCACGAACAGACCATCAGTTTGATGTTTGTTTTATTTCTTTTTGTAACTAAGGGAAGATAAGAAAATGTTACGGATATCTCTTTTGCAGGAATCCTGTTAATGAAGATGGCTGATTTTCGAGATAATTTTGCAATGGAGATAAAAGAAAAGTTGGAGATTATATTTGAAAAGGAGAATTCAAATTGGCTTCATAATTTCAATTATCTAAAACATTCAAGACCATCTGAATATGAAGATCTGAGAGAATTCCATGAAAAAATTGGTTCTTGTAAGTCCTAATTTTATTATTGAATCTTTAGACCGACGTTACCCGCTAAAATCCTCTCCTGGTTGCTCGAAAGGAGCCTTCCTTGATAGCTAGTTTTATCCACCCCATATCAACTCAGTAGATTATTTTCGCCCATACCGGCACTGAAATTTTCTACGTTGTAGTTTATTAATGAACTCAAATTGCGAATTTCAGTCGTATTTTTGAACTACAGTAGAACCCCGCAAACAAGGACATACTTTTCTAAAAAACAGACTGGCTAGGTTCTTATAAATGGGGTACTTATGACATTTACAAGCTTTGGTTCTTATCACAAGGACAGTTATGATTATGATGAATATATAGCTACAGTATACAATATGTGTTAAATATACTTAAGGGTATATTGACTGCATTTCAATATCAGAAGGTAAGCTATTTTTGTTATTGACAAAGCAATTTAAATCATACAGCTAGATAAAAGAATTTGTATATTCCTGAAACTGTTTGAGGTTTTCAGTTGTCAATAAATTGTTTACACTGATTTGATGAAATTTCTTAATCAAGTGTACCATCTCATAAGAACATTGAAGTAAATCAGTCTTTATTTGGTTCTTATATTTGGGTGTCTTTTCCCACAAAATCAGTCTTCAGGTTCTTATTTTGAGACATATTAGAAATTTTTATCAATAAAATATTTTTCTAGCCTGTGTCCCAGACCACTTGAAAAGCAAGCTAAGGTGGTCTGGGACAAAGGCTATATATTTTCTTGGTTTCTTTCTTTTTCATAATCAATGCGGAGCTAAGTTTTCACCAAACACATCTGTGTTTTATATTCTACATGTTTGTTTTGGTTGAGTTATTCAATGAGGTACTGCAGTAGTTTTATCATTGTAATTATAACATTGATGATAATGAAAATTTTCTAACGTGTATACGTCCTTTTTTCAGATGAGTTGAATGTTGTACTCGCGTCAACGAGAGATCAAATTGATAGACTGAATGAGCATGCGCATAGATTTGCATTTGATGTCGTTTTCGTCCATTTGAGAAGAAAGCTGGAACAAATCCCAAAACTTGAGGTGAATTATTTTTGATTCTGCAGTTAGTTAACCTTATAGAAATTGTCGATATCAACTCAAAGTGTATTTCAATAGACAGGTAAGATGTTCTGTATATCTTTCAAAATGCAGATATCTTTTCTAGTATCATTCATCCTTTCCAATGCACTCTCAGAATAATCTCATCCCTTAACAATCTCAAAGATTTCTCGATTAACCCAGTGTCACTCAACACAATGATATGACCAAGGTACATCAGATATTTGGTTTTTATTTTAATTTCATTTTACTTCTAGATTTGGGCAGCCGATTCGACAACAAATTCAGACATTTTGGCTGGTGATTTACCAGTTTTCAGTTTATCTCCTCAAAGTTGTATAACTGATGTGAGTATGAAGTAATTCCAAAAGATTGAAGAGATTTTTCATTTCCTTGCATGTAAATTGATGATCGACGATATTCAACTTCAAAATGATTTATTTGATGTTATGGGTAAACTCCGTTATTTGCCAGTTTTGGAAGGCGTTGTGGCAAAGGTAATCAACGTGGATTGGCTTTGAGCCCGTCTCATACAGTTTGAGCATCATGACCAGTGGTCGCAGACTAGATTAGATGTTACCTATTTCTGCAAAAGGCAACGTCACCTTCACCTTGAGTTTCTCCGCTAATATTTAGTTATGAATGTACTGTAGCGTAAAATGAGAAGTTGTCAATAATATGCGTCGTGATTAAGATGTTTGTTACCATTAAGACATCATTTTTTACTTCGATGTCCAGCCAAACATTTGCATTTGTTCCTTCTGCTTTGGAAAGAAAGTTGTAGCTGTAAACAAAGTCAATCAAACCCTTGTCTCATAATTTCTTACGTCATGACTTTTTTCTATCATTTTCCACAAAGAATTAATTTATTTTAGGAAACATTTTTTTCAGGTTGGAGATTATCTTTTGACACTACCACAACAACTCGAGCCATTTTTCAGCCATGAAAATACATCCCTGCTTGCAGCACTGAAAACTGGACAAATCCCTTATGCTGATAAACAGGGTATGTGGAGCTGTTTTCACAAATGGCAGAATGCGTAACTGTAAAACTTTTTGTCTTCTTGTTAGAGGGTCTTTGGTTAAACTGCAGTATGCTTTTCTTTCAAGGAAAGGTATTGCAGTTCTTGTGGACAATGTTCTGCGTTCACTGTCTTATGCAATTGTCTCCTCTTCTTACATTGAGCCATCTTTTTTAGATGACAAGATTATACTTAAAAGACCCTTTCATACCACTGTCGAAATTATTGTCGAAATTCACTCTTATGGCGAATTATCATCATAATATCATAAGAAGCTACGAGATATGCAGAATGTTCCTGGACTAGAGGAATAGACTTTTTTTATTCAACGAAAGAATCTGGATGAGCCAATATTCTTGTCATCCTTATACGAAAGATTCGATGGGGTAGCGTTTGAGCCTCTATCATTATTGTTCAAATTGAAAATTCTACATAAGATATCGCTAGAACCAGATGTTTTTTTGGATATCTAAAGAGTATATTGATCTTCAACATGGAGTAAATTGGTTTGCGGTTTAAAAATGTTCCATCTCGATTTTGATGTCAACATTTTAATCTGATTTTAGATGCTGATGTAGACCATGATCATTATTGGGTGATTGGATTTGCAAAAGGAACGATGAATCTTTTCATTGAAAATATTCTTAAAATTCCGGAATTAGCAACGAAAAATGCAACACAACAACTTCTGGCGGATATTGGTAATTTATTTGTTTACGTTTATCATTGAAACTTTGATTCATTAGTCTTATTTTGTAACACGTCCCTAGGTTTTACCCCTGATTCTTGTCTAATTTGCTCAAAAGATTTATTTTTCAACACATTATGAGATTTAAAATTGATACTAATATATTCAAACATAAAATCAAAGAAATTTGTTCCAAAATATAGAAAAAGAGAAAGATGACATATACGTCTTCTACTAAGACCCTTCATCACCTCTCCCAACCTGTTTGGTCTTATAAATTGTTATGTGCTAAAAACAATTACAGAACCTTCCTATTTTCTTTTCTTTCATATTTTGTTGTTGTACCAGCACCTCTAAGGTGGCCATTGTGGAAATAAGGTCAACTTGACCATTTAATGCTATCCCTGCCACTGTGATTAAGGATGTTTCCTTTTACGTTTGTAACTTTTAAGTTTTTTTTTGCATTGCATTGCATTGTATCTGTTTTTTTTATTTGCTAGTATAATAACTTGTGAATGTTTCTATTTGGCAAAATAAGATAAAACATACAAACATACAGACATATGAACGCATTGAATTTCTTTCCGTAGCATAGTAACAAATATGTTTGGTTTACTCGTGTTCTTGATACAAAAGTTCTCCTATTTCTATTCATTCTGGCACTTACATTATCTACTACATAACTGTGTTGTTCACGTGCTCTCGAAATATGGCTTTTAGCTATTCCAAAACAGAGTCTAGATTTTGGAATATTTCCAAAAAACTTTGTGTAAAATGTTCGATTGAGTGGCGTTTGACCTTCTATCATCGTTGCTCACATTCGAAAGTTCAAAAGAATGTATGAATAAAAGTATTGCTCGATCAAGACCCTTATGTAGAATAGCTAAAAGGTCATTGGGTGATTTTGCAAAGTTTTCAACTCCAATCATTACTTCATACGAGTATAGAATAAACCATTGATACCAAATGTGAGATTTCTTTACAATCCTAATTGAGACAGCTTTTTATGTTTTCTTTTTCTCAGATTATCTATGCAATATTTTCGAAGCTGTCGAGGTGCATCCTAATGATCAATTAAAATCAATTAAAGAATTGTTAAACGTAGAAGCGAACAGGTAAGTTTTAAAATATAGTTTTATATTTTAGAAAAGATTATTTTGCCTGCCAAAGTAGAGCCCTTGCTTCAGATGATCCTTTAGCCGGTGAAACTTTTGTCGCTCTTGTGAGTCATCAATGCGATTGGTTTTGAAAATGTCCCTTATTGCAGATTTTGATATGCAAGATGCATGTTTTGAGGACCGAATTTGTTTAGAGGATCCGAATAAAAGTTGTGAAAACATTTGATAAACTAAACGGTATCCTTCTATTTTGCCATGTATCAAGACGACTCGTTTCACGAACTTTTTTTGTCGTATATATCCACCTAGAAACCTAGAATCAATTTGATGAGTTGCAAATTGGCTGAAAATGTCTCCTCCTCCTCCATTCCTTATGTTCGTTCTAACTTCTTGATCGATGATTTTCTACCTTTGCAGTTTTCATGAACTAGCATCTGAGATTTCTGCAGAGCAACAAATTGAAAATACAATTGCTAGAATGAGGAAGCTCTGAGGTCAAGAAATAAAAAGAAATTGACAGGAAAAGTTGATACAATGTTTAATAATGGTATGAGGTTATTATGAATATCTTATTTAAGCTTTGTTACAACTTTGCACAAATATTTCATGAACGCACTGAGGTTTGCTTTTGGAAGGCTATAAGGGGGGGGGGGGGTTTCTTGTCATAAAGGGACTGTATATGAATCTTGCCAGAATGATATTCAAAACTGACATTGTTACAGCTTCTCTCTCTTGCTGCTTAAATTTTGTATGAGACGGAAGTAGTGCCAAGGTAAAGATTTCAGCAGCGTCAATACAAAATTGTACATTGATAAATTGATTCAAGAGTCTTATAATAGTATTTAAGTTTTGTCTAAACTTGTGTGTTATTCTCCGTTTTTTACCCACTAAGGGTAAAATAAGGCTATAATGACCTAGTTTTACTCTTCAAAGTTTCTAGATGCAAAAGCTACAGTAAATCGTTCAAAGAGCCTTTTTTACACAGAAGCCTTTAATTTTTCTTCGTGTGAAAAAACATTTGAATAAGCCTACATCGTTCAGGAAGCTTTTTTGAGTCAAAAGGGGCAGAGAATATTTCTTTGAAGACGCAAGTGTCAATGGGTCTCCTTACAGCGAAATGTTGAAGTTGTTAGTATATACACTGCTTGAATTGTTTCAGGAACCCCACGATGATATGTCTTTCGTTTAAACGGTATTTGTTTAAGCCTGTGATGTGCAGGAAGTTCCTCAGGGTCAAAAGAGGCAGAGCTAATATATATTGATATAAAAAAAATTTAATTTTCAGGTGCCCCATTTGTACAAAGGATACGATTTCCTGGATGCCCATGAGATTAAAAACCCATCATGTTGTTTATTTGTAGTTTTATTCATTTTTATTCATTTATGAAGGAATTGTAAAGAAGAACTCAATCAAATAGTTTCTTTCCTTAAAAAAGTTAGGCCCAAACTTCCTGTGATAATTTTTGTAGGTCCCTTTGGTTTCGATTCCCAAATTTTCGTTGATGGAACGATTAACGTGTTCATTCATTCTTTCTGTATTTTATTTCCATTCATTTGGTTTATTTTAAAACATCCTCAAGTAAACCCCTGGCCTGATGGAAGGAAATATTTTGCGTGGTAACTCAAAATTGTGACAGTGCAAAGGCTTCGATGCAAAACCCATGGGAATTGTGCATTTCATGAAGCAAGCATAGAACGCTGTGTCCAGGAATGTAAGGTTTGTTTTGAAGGATGCACTAAAGCTGCCAAATTGTAAACATAGTTTTTCGAAAAAAAGAGTTTGAAAACACATAGAATTGTTCCTTGTGATAAATAAACAGGGAATTCTTGAAATCACTTTTTGGATACTGGCGAGAAAATTACGTTCTATTCGCAACTTTATAATCGTCGTTGGCTTTTGCAATGCATGTGAAGTCACAGTTTTTTTTAACTGAAGCCCTGATGCAGAAAAACATATCATCGTCACAAAGATCCAAGTTGACCTTGAAAATTTATCCAGGTAAACCCTTTATGCTGGTAGCCTCGATATTTTTATTCAACTTGAACAAGATTTTTGCCAAATAGATCAATATATGTCCGAAAAAAGGAATGAGAAAGGCTTGGCCTTTGATCGTGGTTGGATATTCGTGCCAAGCCATACCGAGATGATCAACAATTTTGTGAAAGGTGATGACAGCATGACCACAGCAGGTTATATCAAATATCAAATATTGACATTCAAAAGTATACAGAACATGATTTCCATAAAAAGACGGTAGATAGCTGCACAGAACTAGAACACTTTGGTAAAGACCACTGGCACAGCCCTCTAACACACGAAGCATGTTGGAAGACAAAATTCAGTAAACTTCAACTTGAAAACGAGGTAAGCCAATATTCTTTCTATAAAAACAGCAATGACCCTGCGATACGGGGCTGCTGACTTACTGGTGGTTCGCGCATGGCCTAGCTTTTGTATCACGTTTCCTGTTAAGTTTCCAAATTCACGCCGATATAAGAATTGTTTGGCTCCCATGTCAAAGGATAGAAAGTGCGAGCAAAGCAGCTCTGTCACCTCAGTTCACACGAGATTTGGTGGTACTTGCAATGCAGAGCAGGCCTAGGCTGATCAATTAATTCGTTTGCTTTGACACATGCATGTCTGTCAGCTTGATTTCGTCTGACGTAAATCATCCGTTTATTTCTCATTACCGATGATCGATGGCTTTAAAAAAGCTCCTGTTCCCCAAAGCTACTTTTTGTGAAATTTGTTCTGATTTTATTTGTTTGTTAATTCTGAATGACCTTAAACTTAGCTCTTATGAGGCGCTGATGATCATTAGTTTTTAGAGGAAAGAATCCATGCCGGGGCTTACCTCAAATTTACCTATCCCTGAAGTATTTACTCATGTGCAATGCATCACATGCAATTTTCTTTACTCTGCAGAGGCTTTAGTCTGAGGAAACTACGATTCCTTCAATATGGAAACATTTGTTGCCTACGCAGCGGTAAATAAGGCATTCAGTGCACCAGATCTGTCGACTGCAAATCCAGATCATACCTATAGTCATGATGATGATGATGATGACAGAAACACCGATAAATGGGAAAGTGACTTATCAGCTGGTCATGATGTCATTGATGGATTGGGAAAGGGGTACAAGAGACTAGTTGAAAACAGCAAAGAGAGGTCACATTCCTTCCCAGTGTCAACCATTGAAGGTACTAAAGAAAAAAGGAAAGCAAAGAAGGACCACAAATCAAGAGATGAAGTGCCTTCATATCCAAAAGAAAAACACCGCAAAATCATTTGTATAGAAAGTACAGTGTGATCTTATTGATGACGTAATGCTTATCATCATCAAGAAATATCTTATGACACCACACTGGCAAAGCATAAGATAATGAATGTGTGAATTCGCTGTGTAATTCAACATTGGTTTGTTTTACAGTAAAATGTCGAAAGTACACATTGCATATTATTTACACAATATTTAACGATTCGAATTGATATCCATTCTCTGTTTACAAGATTTTAAAACTGCGGTAACTGAAAAATTGCTTACCAACAACATAATTTACACATCAATTCTGTCCCAGACGAAAACATTTATAGAATGTTCTTAGCTACAACATATTTTTGCATCTAGTTTTTCTCAAATATTTGCGAGAGCATTTCTGCGAAGCATGCGCATTAAAATAAAAAGCGATGCTTTTTGCCTAATTCGCATGCATTGCATAAATGCTCTCAAGCAATCAAACATTTTAGTGCTGGATGCCCCTTCAGTGCCAATATGCAGGTTATAGGGTTCGATTTCCTAACTTTGAAACATTAAGCTCAATTAACAGTGGAAAATTGAAGATTCTTTTCTTGCTCTTTGACCAATTTCAAATATGGACACCACCGGCCGGTTGCTTCTTAGGCGTAACCTAGTCCCATAGCTGACCCTGGGACCGAACGCTTTCGTGTATCGGACGAAAATGGCTTTAAAAACTCCCTAATGGATCCCTTGCTTTTGTTGCGTCTATCGAAATTATTTTGATTTCCCACAGAACAGAAAACTGCTTCAGTAGGCGTAGGTATATATTCGATCATTGTTCTTAAAGCAGAATCGTGTTTAAAATGATACTATAGTTGTATACTTATATATATATATATATATATACATACATATATATAAACACAACTGTTTATTAAAAGACGTTTCGATATTAAAATCTTCTTCAGTTAAACTAAACCAGAGGACAGCCGAGTATTTATACATGTTGAAAACCTATTTACAAAACAATGTCTTTACAAAACCTAAGCTAAAATTATTCCAAAATGATATTGCCAACAATGAAATTGCATTGAAGCTGGTTCACACCGGGCCCTCCGGGCCGCCAAGACCCTTATATATATATATATGTCCCTTATTGAAACAATCCTTGCAGCAGATCAGAAGTCGAGGGGCAGGGACAAGGCATAAAAATCTATTGTTGCGTAGAAAATACCATAATGATAATTTCCAACAGTTTAGAGCAAACTGGTGCATCATTTCGAGAAAATCGTAAATACCAATGCTATACTTCGTAAAAAATATTCATGTCTGCTAGCAAATCTAAAGCTCTGGCCAAACGGGTAAACATTTTTCGCCAAAAATTTGATATTTACTTGTCAGGCAATGTTTTTTCCTTCGGACACATCGCAAAACGCTGCACGGCAAGTATTATTAAGCTGAATTCATCGGGCAATAGTTTCAAAGCGTTTTCAATAAAACTTCTGCTTGTCAGAAGCAACCTAGTCTGTCAAGGCAATGTTTTACGATGTGGCCTAACAGAATAACATTTTACTTCGAAAGCAAACGTCAAACTTTTGGCAAAACACTATTTTATCGTTTGGCTTAATCATTATAATTATCTAAATTATACCTAAACAAGCAATGCTAAATTTGAAAATGAATGTCCTCGCGGAGGATACGTTCTACGTTTCGTGCTACTTTCTTCATTTAAAATTACTTCATCCATCAATCTGTCTAGTTTGCGATGGATTTGTGGGAAAGTTGGACGAATCGCAATATCTTGATCCCAACATTCTTGAATTAGATTGTGGATAACTGAAGGACAATCCTGAGGAATTTCTGGGCGAACTCCCATTATGATGGCATCAATGATCTGAAAGAAACAAACGTTAGTATGTGGAGTAGCAATTGGGGGCTGCAATTTAAACGATTTAAAATCAATGTGAAGTCACAGTTTTTCAAACTATCTTTATTGCCTGCCAGATGACATTATGAGCAATAGGACACTATGGGCTACACATGCACTGATTTTGATCTGCATTGTCCTATCCCTCTATGGCTTCATTTGCAATGCTGCTACGGACACTCTTGTGATCAAAGCAATCGGAACTTGGCATTGGCACCTTCTCACGACAGGGAAAGAAAGAGAAACAACAGTACAGGCCACGTCCAAAAATCCCTCAATCAAAGCCATTACAAGGGGGCCAGTTCATCCTCCTTTATTTCAAGTGGAACAGTTTTGGGTGATTCATATCAATTTTTTCCTTATCTACCTTTCGAAAGAAAATTGAAATGTTCTGCCAATGTACCACCGGCCAAGGCCAGCCACGGCCACCTTGCAATGATAAAACAGCCTTTTAACTGTCTTATGGTTTACCTCGTATTCAAATTTGTAACCTCGATATGGACGTCTGTTTGTAATCATTTCCCAAAATGTTACTCCATAAGAATAAACATCAGCTGCCGTCGTATATTTCCCCTTTGTTTTTGGCGGTTTTGGGGGCACAACTTCAGGGGCCGCCCAACACACTGTTCCTTCAAATGATGAAGTGCTCGTGTCTAAGAAAGGAAATATATTTTTGAGTTTACAGATTTGAAAGGAGTTTCTGTTTAAAATATCTTAATTTTGCACTTAAATAAATAAAAAAGTATTGATATTTCTTATTCTCAATCATAAACAGTGTTAATCCTCGCCTCTTGATTATTGCTGACCTTCTTTTGTGTCTGCATAGCCTTTAGACCGGCCAAAAAAATTAATAGGCCAACCTGCTTGTCTTATTTTTTGCCTGCCTGTCCACAGGCTAGTATTTGCAGCGACAGGAAACATTTTATCACGAGGAAGGGTCAGGGGCGGATCTAGCCCGAAGTTGAAGGGGGGGGCAATTTGCAGAGTGGGCGCCAAAGATATAGGCAAAAGTAAGCGCAGGAATTTTTGGCCCTTGTTCAGGAAAAATTCTCTGGTTTTTCAATTGAATAACGCCTTAATTCATATGTTTCCCACATACAGAACGAAACACGAAAAAAAGAGCGCATTTGGGTCAGGATAAGGGGCGCCCTTCTTGACGAAAATGGGGCGCCAAGCTAAGTTTCTATCATGAAGGGGGGCAGTTGCCCCCATCTGCACCCCCTAAATACGCCACTGGGAAGGGTAAGAAATGATTTATTTTTCATTCCTGCAGCCGTATCAAACATAAAATTTTCGAGCAACTTCTCCTGCATCTGGTAGACATTTGCACGCAGAAAGACAGCTAAACTTATCCTTAATATATCAAACCTTTAAATATATCAAACCTTTTTTCACTTTTTTCTTCCTCCTTGATAATCCAGATTTCATCTTTGTTATTTTTTCCAATAATTTAGCTGTTCCGAAATCTCCAACCTGGAAATAAAAGCGTAGAGAGATACTAGTTTGTGTTGCTGTCATCATTGTGTCAAACAAGGCTCCATGAGTTGCAGTCATGTGTTAGGACTTGTACTTAAACTTTTCGAGTTGGTTTCATCACATGCAAAATAACATGTTTTGGAAAAAGGCAAACTTCAATTACCCTCAAACAAATTTGTACTGACTGGTACTAAAACTTGGGATGCAATTTAGTCTATTCATAACAAGCTTCGAATTTATATTCTGGACAAAATCTTAATGCGAGTCTAGACTTGAACCAATTTAGGCTACAGTTGAAAGTCCTCTCAGGAATGTTTTTTAAAGATCATGTGCAAAAAGTGTTGCGAATCGTGTAACTACAGAAATTACCTGAAGAGAAAGTAAGTTACAAAACCAACCTATTATTAACATTTAATAATAATAGTATGTTACCATATAGATCACTAAACATATACAAACTTTGACGAGTCCATTTTCACAGACCAGCAAATTATCTGATTTTAAATCTCGGTGAATTATTGGTTTAGGTTTATTGGCATGAAGAAATTCCATTCCTTTTGCTGCATGTAAGGCCTAAAAACAACGTAAAAATTGTTGACAACATTAAGGTGTCATCAAAGATTATCTTTGGTGTCATCCACTGGTATCGAAACACGTTGAATAAACTCATAAGCATTGAGTTACGTATTGATCTTCAAATGGATGCCACTGTCACGAAATCTGGAGAGGTTTTGATTGTAAAGTATTGATCTTTCGTTAATCAATGATCTGTTTCATCTAATTACACTTCAGTAAGCATATAGAGAGTGCAAAGAAAAATGGCATAAAATCAGGTGAGTATACCTTCAGATTGAAAACTTGAGACAAAATCGCCCCCCCCCCCACTTCTTTCGGATTTTTCTGGGTGGCGCCGCCAGTGAGTGCACAAAGGGAAAATGGACCCAAAAACGGACAGATTTTTCCAGCACAAGTTACACTCTGACGATAACGTAAGTTTCAAAGGCCTCAATGTGCTGAAAAATTCTGTCTGTTTTCTGGACCGTTTACTTCTGGTGCCTTATCATTAAACTGCAGTACCAAGACATTTTTAGACAGAATATGTATAGGATAGGTATCCCTTGCATAGCACCAATTTTATTTGCAAGTTTTAACCAGATTTTTTTTTATTTCAGCAATGCTGGATTAACTAACTCATTTTTAAAGTTAGGAATAATATGTAATATAATGTGTCATACCCATTTGAGTCTTGTTTTCCAATCTAAAATCTTCATTTGTTTATGAATAACATCAGCTACTGATCCTCCTTGCATAAATTCCATAATTATACAAGGCCCTCCTTTCTCTGATATGCTTATGCCCATGAATTGAACGATGTTTTGGTTCCGAAGTTTGCTGAAAAAATACATGATTCTGATATGTCTCGATGCATTGTTTGGACCAGGGGCGGATCCAGCCAGAGGTTGAAAGGGGGGCAATTAGGAGAGGGGGCGCCAAAAAGAAAATGAAAAGTGAGCGCGCCGAAGGCGCGCGAAAATTTTTTGGGCTTCGTTCAACAAAGCTCTCTGGTTTTTCTTCTGAATAGCGCCTTAGTTTACGTGTTTCCCGCATTCAAAACGAAACACTGAAAAAAGAGTGCATTTGGGTCAGGATAAGGGGCGCTTTTCTTGCCAAAAAGGGGGCGCCAAAGCTTAGTTTTCATCGTGAAGGGGGGCAGTTGCCCCCATTTGCCCCCCCCCTAAATCAGCCACTGGTCTGGACAGTTAGAAGGCATTGATTATGGAATACATGGAGTCAATGTGAAAAGTTACTATTCCTTATGCGCTTGCCTATAAATTCAAAAAAATGTTTTATTCTGGCACGGAAAATGAATATTTGATATATGAACCATGAAAAAAACCGTCCAAGATAAATAGGAAACTGTATGACTCTAACAAACGTGCGGTGTTATTTCATTCTGCGTTGTCCTGGGTCGTCCTTTTCATATCCTTGGACACGCTCAATTGCGAAGTACTTTTCATTCTACTTCCCCAAAATGCTGAAACAAGCACGTGAATGTACGAGAAAGCGAAACTCGTTGAGAATATTTTGAAAAAACCTAACATACCAAGGGTATACCAACCAGTGGCATTTTGGCGATGCTGCATTTCCTACTGCGCCGGATACAAAAAAATAAATCTGAAACAAACCTTAACGTTAAAACTTCACTTATGAACATATCTGAATCCTCTCTTATGTCCAATGAAAGTTTCATCTTTTTAACTGCTACATCGGAGCCTCGATAATAACCGTAAAGTACTGTACCAAACGCACCTTCACCAAGACTGTAAATTTTGAATGAAATGAACTACTTACAAAAAAGACAGAAAGACGGCAAAAATTGAAGGCATTCTTTATGCAGTTAAACTCGAAAACCACGTAAGTGTCTATTTGTACACAAAATAAGAATGTGATATAAAAGCCTCATTTGCAAGTTCTTAATAAATGCATCTCTGGCATCAATGGCAAATTAATCAATTTTTTCCTCTGTCTCTCAGAATCCTAGGGCATCTCATTCTACCCTCCTTCTGGAAACCGACAATACTGGACATTTCTGGATCCGTATAATATATCTAGTTCAGCAATTTAGTTGGAAAAATGTACCAAGAACACATTCATCTTTACAAGGCAGGATACACTGTATGAATTAAGTTTTGCCTTCAAAATGTCTTCTTTACTTCGTCAAACTTCACACACTTCTTGCCAGCAGTTTTAAAGAAAGACTAACTTTCTTCATAAAAATAATACTTACGTTTTTGTTATACGGATTTCATCAATGTTTATCAAATAATCAGTAAAAGTTCTGAAACTTTCATAATGCGTCTGATTTATGCTGTTGACACTCCTGTATATAGGGTGAAATTCTGTTGTTGTGAATCTTTTTTTAATGGCACAGCATATGGAAATCAGAATGATGATGACAAGAAATCCTCCACCAATTGAAGACCAAAAAATGACATTCTTCTTTGGATCTTCAAATGGGTAGGATGTAGACATGACTGCAACCTAAAGAAACACAAAATCTCATTAAACATATCATACACAGGTACCTGAGTATTCTGTATCAAAACATTAATTACTATGTTCTTATTATAGTCGAAGCAAGAGTAGTGTGACTGGTATAATCCTAAAATATTTTATTTTTCCAAATCATGAATGGACTATTATTGGAATAATAATTCGAATAATGATGTGAAATGTGGTGTAAGGCCCTCGTACTTCTAAATACCGGATATCCCAAAAAAACGCAACAGATTTAAAAATTCTAACACAAGCTGTTTTAAACTAAGAATTTAATAACAATTTTTATCAAAATTTACAACAATTAGATTAAATTTTGAGATATTTTTCAGAATTTTAGGTGACCTGGTTGCAGAGTCATAAATCGACAAACGCAAAATTTGCTGTGATGGCAAAACCAGACCTCCCATCACTAGTGCTAAGCATAATGCAAAATTACCAGCGTCGCATTATCTGCAACTTTACAGGATTACAGACAAGCACATAATTTGATCAAGAAACTGTGACAAAAGAGATCCCTTGATGATTTATGAGTTATCTAGCTTCAAGGGAGCTCTCAGTGTTCATTTCCAATTGAAAGCATAACCGTAAGAATGGCCTAGCCATGTTAGAAAAAGCTATTCTAAAATGACAAAATGACAAAAAGTCATGACCGAAATCTCCATACAAGTATCTGTTCAATGTCCAATCAATTTTTGTGTTTGAGCGCTTGTCAGCAACCTTTGGTAATTGCTAAGACTGTCATTTTTGATAACATGACAATTTAATCAACTATTGCTGATGTAGCAGCTCTGGTTTTAACGTGGGAGCAATTTTGAACCTTGCTGATTTTTAACAGTAAAAATACTGGAAAATATATCAAAATTTATTCTAATAATTGCGGATTTCAATAAAAATAATTGTTTGCTAACAAGTATGAAACATATTCCATTAGAATTATTCAAATCTGTTGCGTTTTTTCTGGGACACCCGGTACATGGAATGCGTTGTTTTGTCTTCCTCAAGCACACACATCCACTGAACTATTTTCCAACTTACACAGTGTATGGGCGGTCAGTTGAATGAAAACATTATTATTATTTGATTCTTGAAAATCAAGATTTGATTATTATACGATTAATATTCGCATAATTTATTTCAATCGGTCACACTACTCTTGCCTTGACTGTAAATCAAAATGAATATTAATTATGTCTAAACATCAAAAGGCCTCAAATAACATGCTACGGAAACTTTATAGAAAATGGGTGTATTCATTGAGCATAAAAGAAAGGCGACACATAAAAAAGCAGAGTTATACGACGGCTGCAATTTTGAAAGCAAAGCCTGCTTAATGCAACGTGCCTGTGAACACATTCAAGGTCCTATCGTTTTCAGTTTTTGATGTGTGGCTTTATTTACGCCAGCAAAACATATCCAAATCGCCAATTGATTGAAATAATTCCGCTTACCTGATTCAGGCACAATTTACAAATTGTGAAGATTATTGTTCCATGAAAAGAAAGCCTGCAATAATTCCTATCTGATCTTCTGTGATATTTCTATTTGCGATGTCAGGGGAAGCCATTTTGTTTTGTGCCGCATTCTTCTTCGAATATTGATTTCCTTGTAGGTCACAGGATGGCAAACATGATCATATTCACCATAGGGTGTTACTAATTCTTCCTTTGTCTTTCCTCTTTCCCTCGTCCCTCGTTAGTCTTTTCAGATCCAAAATTGAAGGGAGATTTCCCTGTTATTTCAGGAAGGACTGAAAAATTATGATCCTTTTGCGATGTTTTCAATAGTTTATCCATCAGAATTCAGAGTTCGCTTTGCTTTAGAACGAAAAGTGCGGAGGAGCAATTGTGTGGCACGTTGCGGCTCACGTAGCATGTAACTGCGAAGTTTGCTTTGGAGTTTGGAGAGCAAAATGCCAAGCCGGCGCGGGAAGGAATTAGAAAAAATTGAAGATGAAAAATGAAATTATAAAACGAGAAGAAAGTCGAAAACTTATTGTTTATATTGGAAGAGCTGCAGGGAAGGTATGATTTATGTAATAAGTACTTTATTAATTGACTAAGGAGAATAAAATCATTCGTGAGTGAGTGCAAGTTTCTAGAGAATTTAGGCCCATAGGTTAGGTGCAGTGCAACTTTGTACCTCAGTTTTCACCTTGCCTGCAATGGTCACAATTGATGAGAGCTGTAGAATGCAGATTGCATTAAATTATTTGAAATTAGCCAATCAGAAGAAGACACTTCAATTTTGAGTTTTGGTTTCATTATATTCATTAAGCAATTTTAAGACATCTATCAATTTACAAGATAACATACAATACTACAAAGAATTTTTTTCAGTCGACATTAGCTGACACGGTAATTAATATTTTTCATGAGTGGGCTACCATAATTGGAGAATTAAAAATATTTTCCTGCCCGGAATTGAACCCATGACCTTCATGCCATCAACAGACTCTCCGATAATTCCACTGAGCTATTCAAGCTCTATGAAATTACGGAGAAATCCAAAGTCATTCAGATCTAAGGTCCCACACCGTCGACAGGTGAAATATTTTGTTTTTTTGTGTTTCGGCTTAAAGCCTTCGTCAGAGCCATGCATACGTACATTTTTTCATTTATATTTTTTCATTCATTTTTTCATGCCGAATGAAAAAATATGCATATGCATGGCTCTGACGAAGGCTTTAAGCCGAAACATGAAAAAACAAAGTATTTCTCCTGTCGATGGTGTGGGACCTTAGATCTGAATGACTTCGGATTTCTCCGTAATTTCATAGAGCTTGAATAGCTCAGTGGAATTATCGGAGATTCTGTTGGCATGAAGGCCGCGGGTTCAATTCCGGGCAGGAAAATATTTTTAATTCTCCAATTGTGGTAGCCCACTCATGAAAAATATCAATACTAAAGAAAATACACTACGGATGCAGAAAAAACTTAACATATATTACACAATAGAACTACTAAAATAAAGATAAGAAATAAAGTATATACAACAATACTAAAGTAAAAACACTATTACAAACAATAAACTTTACATGATTGCCTTTAAGATAGATCAATCTTTGATTGCAAAAACAGTGTTTGTGCATGTTGGAAAGGCTTTTCTGATTTAGTAGGAACTGGAGTGAAACTGAAAACACTTTTCCAAGGGAGGCTTTGGGGGTACTAGAACCCACAAACCTGTACCAAAATTAGCAAAAGCCCAAACCTCGCAAGCAAAAAAGGCAAAACCCAAATTTGCACTTCTGGACAAAAATCTTCAACTTTTGCCAGTAATCCTAAATAGCAATCTTCCAAAAATTTTAGGAGCACGCCCTCTAGGATGTTGGAAAATGCCCTTTTGCAAGATTGGATGAAATTTAGTTCAACATATTTGACGTAGCTTGCAAACCTGAATTCACTTAAAAATAATGAAATGAGAATGCAAAACAGTAAATTTGAAATCTCTCCAAAAATTTCCTTCACACATTTATATATAGGTGAACTTTTTAAAAAAAGATCTAAGAAATAAAATTTAATATGGTTGGACTTTTCATTTAAATAAGGGGAACAAGTAATATTCTCTGAAAAGGAAAAGTGACCCTCCCCTCCCACTATTTTTCATCAACTTTAGACAAATTAGAAAGTCAATCCTCAAAAAAAGAATTGTGGACATGTCCACCCTGTGGCACCCCCTTGATATTTGATTATTTCCAGCATAGTTTTTTACCTTTGATAACTTCATGGACTTTATGACTTTGAAAACCCAAAAAATAGGAATTTAGAATGAAATACCTAAGACCCAAGCACAAAAAATGGTCAAAACTGCAACCTGTGACACATCTCATACCCAAAAACCAGAGGGCAAAATTTGGCTAAACCCACAACCCATGAAACCCCTAAATTCCCTCCTTTCCTTTCAAAATTGATAACTTTTGATATATACAGTATATATAATCTGCTTAACTCGTTTCAGCAAAAATACTCTCTCATTGATGAAGAAGATATTCCCATGGTGAAAAGGTTTAGATTTGAGGTATATAACTACACTTTATTTCTGGCTTTACAAAGAAAAATACTTAATTTACTGTTAGCACTTTCTTGCATTTTGTGATATTTGAAGAAGATGTACAGTAAGAACTGAAGATGTTTGAAACTCTGCAGTAATTTTGGTGGTGTTCAAGGATGTGTCAGTTTTTAAGAAAGCAAAATTATTGAGCATTCTAAGAAATATTCATGTTGTCAAAATGCAATTAGTGCAGTATTCTCTTAAGGCCATATAATATAATTGAAGCATATCACGTTTTTATTATGTCTTTCGTTGTGTTTTTATTGAACAGCTGTTCTTTAGAGTTTCCGTTTTTCAGGCAAGACTTGACTACAGCAAGGATGGAAATGGCGCAAAAGTTTATGCCTTTGCTTTTGACAGATTGAAAGAAAGGCATCATGGATGTTTTGTTCATGACTATGTTTGGTAAGATTCAAATCATTTTTTGCCCAGACTCCGGGGGAGGGGGGGACATGACTTGTGAATGGCTGGTGGTCTACCATGTGATTTTCAGATAGGTTGTCCTCTTCTAATTAGCAGATTTGCTTTTTATATATATATTTACTGTATACAGTATATATACCTACTTTTATGATTTATTTTGGCAGAACATTACCCATTTTAAACAACAATTCCTTTGTGAATTTCACCCAACACCACCCATGTTTAAGCAAAATCTCCCAAAGAAGGATGACCCTTGTCTAGAGGATTTTTAGCCAAAAGACCATCCATATGGGTGGCACATATCTGTACCCAAAACATTGTTATGTAGCACCCTTGGGCCTTGACTCCTATACTATGTGATTATTTTGATTTGTTGATTGTGTCACTGCTAATCACTTTGAATAAGTATATTGATCAAAAGCAACTTTTACTATTTTTGCAAAAGTTTACCTCAAATGCTCATAGCTCTTGGAATTCAAAAATTTTGACACTCCTTCTTGGATGTAATATTCACCTTTCCTTGTTATCTCATGCCAGGCAAAAAAGGTGTGGACACATTGCCCCTGGGTTCCGGATCAAACATAGAAATGGAGTCACTGTTGGTATGTATGTATATCTATCATTTGTTCCTTTTTCAGTACTCAATGGTAGAGCCAAGGGAGGGTATGCAGAGGTGAATAAACCCTCATTGTCAAAATTTGGCTGAAATTGTGAGTGAAATATATATAAAACAGTGTCTACCTCTTTCTCCTCTCCCCCCCCCACCCTAGTCAGAAAATTTGGAAGTTTGGTCCCTCACTATTCTTTGCCTTGTTTGACCTCAGTCAAGTTTGATCTGTTTATAGTTTTCTTCTTGGTTCTGTTACCAAAAACAAAGTATTAAGTATAGATGTATCAAACTGATAAGTCTCATATCTGTATGACTATCATCATCAAAAAGAGGTTCAAAAATCATTCTTGTGTTTATTGTATATAATTTACTTTTTAATTTCTTTCAATCCCTTCTTAGAACAATATTGATTCAAAGAAAGCAGTTTGCCTAGAGATATTTCTTGACCATAGGAAAAAATTTGTTGCACTTTATGAATATCTATCAATCTATCTTATCACTGCAGCTTTGCTATGTGAATAATGTTTTTGTATTGCTTTATAGATAATCGCTTACAAAATCTAGAATTAGTTCCAGAATCAATTTCTCAGTCATATGAATCCCAAGTAGAAAAGTGAGTTTCTTTTGTTCATTACTCTGAAGCCATTCACTGCTACAGTGGAGTCTTCATTAGCTTTAATGATGGCAGACAATAGACTTTGTACAGTAGCTATGCTACTAAAGAGCCTAGGTAAGGTTCTATTGAGTGGCGTTATAGCTTTTATCACATTCGAAAATTCTTCAAAGTCTAGCAAAATCTTGTTCGATTCTGATTCTTCTGAGGATACCTAAAAGCTTGTATTTGACAAAGTGTATTTGTCAAAATACATTTAAGTGCAAGATATGAAAATTTTGAACAGCATGAAGAAGCCAGACATAAATGCCATATGTTTTTCTCGGGCATCAAAAATACCTTAAAACTGTCAAATTGTACTGTAAATCATGACACAGCACCCCAACAAAAGGAACAAAATTTATTAGAAAAAAGAAACTTTGGCAAACCACAGCAAAGAATGGATCAAATCAATTCAACAGATATAAGGACGGCGACATATGTCACTGTTATATGTTATATTAAATTCTAATAGCTTTTTGCTAGCGTATCAAATCAGAAGTGTGTAGTGAATGGCTTTGAATTTGAGTTATAATTGAAATCAAGAGTATGAATTTTCTTGCTGTTTGTTTTTCACAGGAGAGAAGATGGCGGTTTTGACATCTCTTATGAAGAGACACTTTACTGGAAAGCAATTTCACAAATTCCGTTGATAAATCCGGAAGATGTCGTAAGTAGCTCTGTAGCCTTTTATGCTATTATTTCAGCATTTAATAATACCTCCATGTGTTAAAAAATGAAACTGTTTACAATAACGCTTCTAGCTGATAATCTTCATCAGAATAACTCCTTGTGTTAAGATGTTATTCTTTCAGCATTTAATCGCCTTCATGTGCTTACAATTTCTAAGTGAAAAAATCAACGTGTAAGACGTTTCAGGTAACGTCTTTCGTGAGAAACAGACTTTATTTTCAAAGGTTCACCAGAGCCATGCCATCTCAAAGAGCTAAGCAAATCTCCTTTATGATCGATGCACTGTCCGTCAGCCCATCTTATAACACAAAGATTTCAGTTTGCACTTCGTCTGCTGGATTCCAAAGTTTTGAATCATTTCACAATATTGATTTTCAGTTTCTTTTTTTTCCAGCTCCTGCATCAACCAGCAGTAACATTTGATTTGAATGGAGATTTCCAAAACACGGAAGGTAATTTTGGGAATGAATTATTACTGAAAACTTACTTTCCTTTTTGAAACATGAAGCGTTGAAAAATTTTGACGACTTAAACGCTGGTGGGTGGGACCATGCTTAAATGTCATAAGGATTTTGTACATTTCACTTCAGAATACAGGACAGTTCCCAGAACGACGCTTCTTTCCAGGTTTCTGAATTTCATCATATCTCTTCTTCATAGTAGTTTTTCCTTTAATCAATCGACATGCTTTATCTTGAAAAACAAAATGATCGTTTTTGTCAATTCGATCCCATTTATGAGTAAATTACTTTTCATTGTTTTTTAGATAAGACGTCTTTCTTTTATGAATGTCATTACACACCATGTTGCAGGATCGAAAAAGAGGTAAACACATTTTCGGAATGATTTTACTTTTCTTCATCTTTCGTGCATGTTATCATCCACCATGTTTTTCTAAATTTTGTAACCTTTAACTCTTGATTACCTGGTTATTTTTGCTTATTCAGTAGCAGCCAAAAACTTTCTCATTTCGCGCTTGAAAGAATGATTTTTTCTGTTATTAGTTGAATGACTTTCGAACCTGTGGTAGATGTCAAGAAGTGCGATATTGTGGACCATCCTGTCAGCAAGTACGTTTTTGACTTTTTTCTACTTTAAAGCTTACATGGAAGAATGGCAGTCCCAAGGTTAATCGTATTACTTTTGAAAGTCACAGAATTTAGACTTAATTTTTGCTCTATTTCATGGTTATGTTTTTAATCACATCCCCTTGCGTTCCCACAGAGCTTCCGGTGTTGCTCTTCAGAGATTTTTCAATGTTTTTGATGAACAGAGTTTTCTATTTGCAAATCTGAAACGTTCATGATTTTGAGTGGCGAAATTTGCAGAAATTGGAATGTCACACGATGTCTCATTTTAGACTATACTGTAAATGAAATCAACCCTGTATTAAACTCGTAGCTACTAAGATAGACTTTTGCTTCAATAGAACAGAGGCTTTTTGAAAGCAATTTTGAGTGTTGTTTCTTGTTGTAGTTATGAAATATTTCATTCTGATTTGCTTCTTAGAAAGATTGGCCTGCACATAAACCCTCTTGCATTTCAAATGTCAACGGGAGTTCAAAAGAAGAAGAGAAATCACCTGACCGATAACTTTCTATGTTTGGTAATTTTTTGTTTATTTCATATCTAGAAAAGTTGTGGTTTCCTTTTTTGGGTAATGAGTGTTTTTGAAAAATAGATTGTTTGACGTCATTAGTTAGTTAGTTAGTTAGTTAGTTGGTTAGTTAGTTAGTTAATCTTTTAACTATCTAGTTTATTAATGAGCTAGTTTGGTAATCAGCTCCTTAAATAGCCAAGGAGAAACTGATATCTTTTCCTTATTTGCATATGTCTTGTTGGGAATACTTTATCTAGGGGATTAATTGAACATTAATATGTGTTTTTTTATTAAACATATATTTGAATTTTTTTAAACATATACTTGATCAATGCTATATATAATCCATGCCTAAAGATATTTTGCTTTGTATGAAGGTTTGGTTTAGCAGCTAAGATAATGTCCATGTGCCTGTATAATTCATTGCATCATGACGATCGAAATGTTTGAAGTGCCTTAGGTGTTTTTATTCATTTTGATATTACGAGTCCAGTGTTGGGTTGGTCATTTCAGGTGCGACAGAATGTGTCAGCAAAATATCCAAGCAGCTGAAGAGAAGTCGAAATTTATCAACCCAAAATTTGTTCCTTTCAAGTAATTTTACTAATGTAAGATAGGCATTTTTTGCATGATGGAGTGGCTGTGATAGTAATACACTGCACTGGTTTGCAACGAACAGTCTTGTTATCAGATAATGTCGGTATTGAACCACTGCAATCCCGACTGATTCATATTGTGTTTTCGATCATCTTGAATCCCCAAAAAAATCGAAAGGACCCTGCTAAGTGACCCCATGGCACATTTTGGTTCAATTGCTTTCATATGGACAATATTTTAATCATGATATGCCAAGCAATTAAATTCATGTTTATAATCATTACATTGTAATTTCTTGTGTATATTTTTGCTTAAAAAACTGTTGTTATTCATATTTCTGCATGTGAATCTTGCTCCTGAAATCTTATAGTTACAGTTAAACCCGAATTTACTCATGCCCATGCAATATTTGGAATGTTTGAATCAAATTTGCGAGATACTCTATTTCTTGGATTGTCTCTCGCTGTTCTAATTTTCAGCCTGTAATCATACTCATATGAAAATTCAATGACAGTAAGATTGGCTCTCAAACACAAGGATGCAAAATTAACTGTATGTATGAGATTGAAAATTATTTTTTATCGATTCATCGTGTATTTGTTGATTTCATTTGGAGATAAATCTTTTCACGTAATCTCCTATTTGAAGAAACCACTGAAAAAGAATTATCATTTCAAGCAAAAATTATAAAACCTTTCCATATCTTTACTCTGAATAGTGTTAAAAAATTTGCTGTGTAAGACATTTATGAAATCTAACTTTCTATGTTAAAACAGCTGTTTTTGCGAAGGCTTTTAAATGGATCTTTGCTTTTCTGGTTATTTGCAATTTGATTCGAGGGGCATTTCACTCCCAAAAATCCCGTACACCTTTGGCAAAAATCCTTTTGTTTTCAAGAAAAATCAATCAAAAATCTGTATAAATCCCTTTGCTCTGAAAAAATCTCCTACGCTTTTTCCATTGAGTGAAGTGCCCCTCGATTTGATTCGTCAAATTAGGGGAACAAGTCGTTTCGTCCTTGCACTTGCAGCCTTGCAGCCAATAAGATTTTCCTTCCATTTCGTCATTCGTCATCGTCATCCGAGGAGGACGCACTGGAAAGAGGCTGTTGCAATGACGTCACTTGTTAATCGCTCAAGAGAAGGGAAGACAGCACGTTGGGAAAGACAGAAAGAAAGACAATTTCACCTAAAGAAAGAGAATCCATTGGAAAAATGGCAGATTGGGATGAAGTTACTTATCTAAAGAAGAAGCCAATGACGGCTAAAGATGCTCGCTCGAAAGAGGTATGATTTTCTGAAATGAAACCAAATTTTGTTTGGGCCTTACACAGCATAGGCCTATAAACATTAGGCCTAGGTATCTATCTACTGTATGGCCTAAATTGAAGTCTCCGTTATAGTCTTCCCAACAGCTCAGCTGGCATAAACTGCACCAAAATTTATCGTTATTTGAATGTAAGAGCTCTGATCTGCAGTCAGCTGAGAATGCATGCAATCATTAATGTCATGGACTGACTTTTTTCGCATAAAGTCCTAAGAATACAAGGATTGCTCTAGTTGGACCAAATTTGGTTTTGTAGATATACTGTACTTTGTTAATTTCTAAACATTTTTATCACATATTTCATAATTTGCCGCCTATTTTTAAGTGTCATATGTTGTACAGTAATTTAGCAGGAAAAACTGATAATGATAGTAATGATAACAAATATATATTCAATTCATAGTATAATTGTATGTATGTTGCCTTGCAAGGGACTGTACTTAATGGTAGTTTCAGCATATGACTATGGTTTCTGGTAGAGAAATGCAATGGTCTCAAACATTGTATAACAGCATAAATATATTTGAGGGTGGTAATGAGGGGTCAAGATCAACAATCTCTGAAATGAAATGCACATTTTGCACTAAAGCCTGGTTTTCATTAAATCGTAATTCATTGCCGATCATTGTCTTACAGCATCGCCAATGATCGCCGATGCTCTAAGACAAAGATCGGCGATGAATTACGATTTAATGAAAATCAGGCTTAAAGAAGTGTAGCATCTCACGTTTCATGAAAATGAAAATTATCGTTTCGTGAGCAAAAAATGTGGACAAAAAATGTGGGAAATCACGTTTTATGAAATACCCTTGACTACCCTGGTACCATATTTGTTTTCTCTGTTTCAGGCTATCAATGCAGCAATGCGGAAGGGAGCTGGAATAGACACTGAAAAGAAATGTAAGATTTTTCAAGCCTTTAATGCAAACATTTTCAAATTTCATTTTGCCTGATTGTTAAGGACAATTAGCAATGTTTTGTAAATGTGGCTTTATAGGACTTGAATTGTGAAAAGATTTAGAAGAAAACTTTTTGCCCTTGAATGATGAAAGTGAAGAGAAGTTATTTTTAATTGCTGTTGAATTATACTTCAGATGCAGCTGGTGGAAACAAACAACATACTGCTGCAAAAGACACTGCAAAGTTGGACCGAGAGACAGAAGAATTTCATCGTATGAAAAGATTTATTTCTCTATGACACCCATAATAACATCCTACCCATGCCAAATTAAGAGGTTTTATTGTGGTACTTAGATTCAGAAGAAACTCA
This sequence comes from Aurelia sp. 4 Dawson et al 2005, assembly GCA_964019985.1. Classification (NCBI taxonomy): domain Eukaryota; kingdom Metazoa; phylum Cnidaria; class Scyphozoa; order Semaeostomeae; family Ulmaridae; genus Aurelia; species Aurelia sp. 4 Dawson et al 2005. The sequence continues at coordinate 220,565 of OZ026498.1, forward strand.
GCACTAATGCAGAATTTTTATGATAATTTCAGAAATATAGTATGACTTGTTTAAGTGTTTCAATGTTCATTTGCAGTTACCTCAAGAGGGGAAACTTTCCTGGGGATGAGTGTTCACATTTTTGTGTCAATGAAATTTTGTGAATTACATAAGGACACTTAGGGTGTGTAACTCTCACCAATTTCACATTTTGGGAAGTTGGACAGAATGAACTTTGCAAATTTTGACCAAAAATGCAAAGTTTCTTCTCTCAATACGTTTTTACCATTATAGTACTGATGTAGATGATAATCAAGAGTTATGAAGATGTTTCAAAAAGCATTGACATTCTACATGTTGTTTAAAATAAAGAAAGAAAAATTGGCTCTAATGGTTGAATTTCATTTTTTAATGTTTTAGAATCTTTTTTCAGACCAAACTGTATCACTGGATGTTGGAAAAATAATTCAAAAGAGTCGAATGGAAAAAGAATGGACTCAGAAAGACTTAGCAACGGTAAACAAACTAACGTTAGGTTTATATGATTTGCTTTTCCTTATTGTTGATTCACATCATGTATGGAAAAGTTTGAAAACAACAAGAGATAGCACTGTGTAGACCCAGATAAGCAATCAAGGTTCGTTTCTGAAAATATGAAGGATGCTTTCATGTTGAATTTTGAAATTATCTGTTTGCAGACAGCGAAATGATTTAAAATGGAGAATCTTGCTATAAATATCAACATTCACCATTGTTTTATGGTTTAAGGTTTTCGTCAAAGGAGAAATTGGAAAAGCTGGTACCTTTTGCTACTTGTAGGTGTACTCATCTCACAGTTTTTTGTTGGGGGGGGGGGTCAAAAGATATCATATATAATCAAATGTTGCCTTTAGTCAGTAACTTTAAATAATAAGATTGTAAGGGAGATGTCTATGTGTATGTGAAAACACGTTCTAAAAGTATATATTCAAAACATTTTTCTTCATTGGAGAAGCGTAACTTTTGCCCACCCCCTTCATCAGATATTTGACCCCATATCATCAGCGCTGCTTTGGGCTCTACACTATGAATTTGGGAATTTTTTATTTGCAGCGAATAAACGAAAAACCTCAAGTTATAAACGATTATGAAGCTGGTCGTGCTATTCCAAATAACCAAATCATGAACAAACTTGAACGTGCTCTTGGTGAGTTCAAATTTCCTATATTTTGATCTTATTTATTTTTATAGTGCGTACCAAACGCAATAGCCGCTACACTGTGCAACTAAAGATTTTTACACATGGTTGTAGATACGATTAACTTCAAACATTGCTGACCCTTTTGGGTGACGGTAAACCGTGGTCGTACCGTAGATTAAGGACAGGCAAAATACGATGAAATCGCAAAGTGTCAAAGGAATATCGTTTTAAGTGAAATCTGAGGATAAAAGCGCATAATGTTTTTCATTTTTTCAGAAAGTCATGAACAGTAGTAGTGGATATTGACAGTGTATCGATAGAGGAAGAGAACATTCGCCAAATCGGAATTCCTTTGCAAACCATCACCTGACGCCAATAGAAATATTACTGTACGTAGTTAAAAGTTACAGAAATGCAGATTGACCCCGCTGCATCTGCTGAAACACAAAACAGTTTCAAAATGCCGAAATTGATCCGCTATTCTGCTGTCTGAGTCTTCGTTTGGTGGAAACATTGACGACTGGCGACTAATAATTTGCCGAATTTTGCAACCTTCAACCAATTAGAACGTCTCTTGAAATGGGATTTCTCTGGTGATCAATAATCCTTAGTCTTACTACCTTACTGATATTCAAGTCCCCATATTCATGAGTGGCTTTAGCTCTTTCACTTCTGACGATGTAGAATCCGCATTCAATTGCATAAGATTATTCTATTTTTATATCCGTTTTTAGGCGTGAGATTACGCGGGAAAGATAAGGGGAAGCCAATGCAGCCAAAGAGCAAGAAGTAAACAATATGAAAACCATCTGTAAATTGAAAGTAAAAGAAGCAAGAAAGTATCTAAAATTACTGGTGATTGCGTTGAAATTTGATGCATTTAGAACCTGGCCAGAATTTTGTGATTTGCAACTTAGATCGTTATATTAAGTTTAAATGTCATTTGCTACATAGAATTTTGAATGCTGCTAGACGACAAAGGTTCTTTCGTTTTCATTGGTCAGATATGCAAGCAGATGTAAGTCTAAATGTTGTCTCCTTTCGTTTATGTCCATGTGCTGCATTTTTCCCATGCCTAAAAGCTTCGTGGGTTTGTCACGACATTGATCTTCGGAGTGGATTTTCAGTTTATAGAAATGAGCCAAGTTTTCTGAAAGGAAAGGGGCAGTGGCAATGGCAGGGGGCGCATGGTTGCTGGACGTCAAGGCAACGAGTAGGAGTATTCATAAAGAACGTGCGCATTGTTGTGGGGAAGGATTCTGGCTAAAAGCGTACAACTTATTTTCTTTATCCTACCTGATAACGTGCATGAGGAACGCGAACAGATTTTGACAGACAACAGCATCAGTTGCCTTACTTGACATCTCAGTTCAAAGCGATTAGCAACTGCAGACAAAGGGGATTCTCTCAACCAGTAAATCAAAGCAAACAAAGCTGCAAAAGTGCCCCGAAACCAGTTGGAGACCTCTCGAAAAGTGGCTTTTAAGATAAGTTATGTGTGCATAACGAAAGAAGAAGGATAAATCTAAAGTTCTGTCTGGTGAATTTTGTTTGTTTGATTCAGTAGCTGTGTAGTCTAATTGTTTCATTCTAAACCCCAAATGTGCGAGAATTACAATCTTCTGCTATTTGATATTTGATATTTGATTTTATTAAGGAGGGTTGCCCTTCAACAGAGTTGATTTACAAAGGGCCCTCCACTTCAAAAACTACTTACAATATACAATATACAATTACCAAATAAAAAACCAAAATTACAATATAAAAGCCATAATATTAAAAGCCTAATACAAAATTTACAAAATGGAATCTAGTATAAAAGAAAAAGAGAATGTCCTAAATAGATTTTTTAAAACTATTCAGGGAAGTTGCCTGCTTGGTATCGGCAGGAAGGTCGTTCCAAGCTTTACAAGCTCGGTTTTTGAATTAAAAACAACAACCCATTAGGCAGAACTTTAGATTTATATGTCTTCACTCCCCAGGGGGATACTCCCTAACTTTCAGTACGGGGGGTCCATGCCACTATTTCCTTGCTGACCCCCAAATATTGATCCTAACGTTTTGGGGACCCCAAACATTGAGTCCAATAGTTTGGAGACCCGCACCAACTTCCACGATTCTTCCTTTTTTCAGATTTGTGGACCCTAAATATTGAATTTTTGCCCATGTTGTAATTCACAGACCCCAAATATAGATTTACGTAAAATTTCAGACCCCAAATGTTGGCATGGACCTCCCCGTATTGGAAGTTATGAAGCACCCCTCCTGGGCTTCATTCGTTATAAGCAGGAACTGTCACTTGCACCAGGCGAGAGTTTGCCCTATGGTTTCGGATGACTTATGCAGCCATGTTTGTTTTGAATTCCTGGTTGAGAGAATTGCCTTTTCTGCAGTCACCATTCGCTTTGAAGTCGGGTGTCAACAAAAGCAACTGATGTTATTATCTCACAAAATCTGCCCTTGTTTGCAAGAGGAGACTTCGAACATTGAACATTTTGCCAACGTTCTGTTGTGGATGCCCTGTGGCAGCTAATGCGAAAAGTAGCTGCGAAGGAGGATTGGCTTCAGCAGCACCACAGTGAGCAGCAAGCAGCACCAACAACCAACAACAACAATGGATTTACCAAAACGAGGTTTTCTCCAATGGCGCGAGAATCTGACCTTGATGCAAGCAAGCCCATGATGTCGAAGAGAAGAAAGAATTCTGTGGAGATGGAGAAGACAACTAGGCATCAATCATTGCACAGTGGGTACTTCCATGATACTCTTAGGTCTTGGCAATCATCTGGGTCAACATTCAATGCCACCAACCTCATTTACCCACTTTTCATCAGGTAAGGCAAAAGAGGCAGGTATGTTATACTGTAGTGGCCTACCCATATTCTCTACAGCATGCAAAGAAGTGCGCTGCATGTTCTTTTTTGGGTCCAAAATGTATAAAAGAATTTTCTAGTAGAGTTTCTGACAATGATGAAAGAAGTTTTGTCATTTATTCCCAAAACATACACAATCATAAGATGTCGATGTTGTAGTCAGTCAGAAAATTTTGCTGAACATTTTGAAAAACGTATACAGCATTTAAGAAAAGACCGTTGGTTGATGACTTGTTTGATTTTTTTTCTTTCTTTTCAGCTACAATGATTCAGCTAAAGAAGAAATCACTTCACTTCCTGGCCAGTTCAGGTATGATCAAAAGGTTCTTTTACAGTAGCTAGCATGCATTCAGATTGCCTCAATACAATGAAAGTTGATAGACAGGGCAAATAGCGAAACCATCTAACCAAGTGCCTAACTTCAGTTTTTAAGGCTTGTATTGTCAGAAGAGACCATTGTGATTAATTTAAGACAATGTGCCACTTTGAAAAATTTTTGAATGTCACATGATCGATGACGTCAGGGAAGGGCCAAATTCTCCTAAATACTTCAATAACTTTTGACAGATAAGTTATATTGACATCAAATTTGCAAAGTTGAAAAGAGCATTTGAAGAGCTTTCGAATGATGTACAATTTTTTGCATTTTGATCAAATTCAAGAAAAGTTTATGACATCATCGATGACATGACGTCATAATTGACAAATTTTAAAAACCGTTTTAGGAGAAAATTTTTGATTGAATCTTACTAAATTGACCATGCAGATTCCGATTCTGAAATAAAAAAACATTTGTCACTCACAAGGATGTCAATTTTGTCCTCGTAATCTTCCCTATTGTGTTACTATTGACACAATACATAGGAAAAGTGGTCATGCCCAAATTGACATTCCTATAAATGATACTGTAGGTGTTTTTTTACTCCAGAATCGGAATCTGCATGGTCAATTTAGTAAGATTCAATGAAAAAATTTCTTTTCAAATGACTTTTGAAATTTGTCAATTACGACGTCATGTCATCAATGATGTCATAAAATTTTCTTGAATTTTATCAAAATGCAAAAAATTATACAGTACATCATTCGAAAGCTCTTCAAACGGTCTTTTCAACTTTGCAAATTTTATGTCAATAAAACTCACCTGTCAAAAGTTATTGAAGTATTTAGGAGTATTTGGCCCTTCCCTGATGTCATCGATCACGTGCCACTCAAAAATTTTTTTAAATGGCACATTGTCTTAAATTGATTACCATGGACTCTTCTAACAATACAAACCTTAAAAACTGAAGTTAGGCCCTTGGTTAGATGGTTACGCTATTTCCCCCATCTATGATGAAGGTGGCTATAATTCATCAAATGAGATAGCAAAAGTTAACATCCATGCAGGAAATCTTAGCAAATTCTTAAACATGCAACATTGTCATGACAAAATCTGTGTTCAGTTCTGGAGAGTATGGCAAGTGCACACCCAAGATTTTTCTCTGAACTATCACTGCACACCTAAGAAAGGGTGTGGCAAACTAAAATTTGGGTGTGGCTTTATTGCTTGAGGCTTTTGTTTTGCTATAGTGAGGACTGAAGAACTTCAGATGATTTGACCTAAAGTTTGGAAATTCTTATGAATTTGTAGACTTAATGCAGATTTTGTATCATTGTAAGCAAACCTACTGTATTTTGATAATTGAGATAACTGGGGCTCATCGTAATAAGCCTATGAATCCCTGTTACATTCTGTGTGCAATCAAATTTTGGGCCTAAACTGTTTCTGCTGGAATATGGGACAGAAAAGCCTTTGAATTGGTATATTTTTCACAACAATTATTACCATTTTGTAAAGAATTCCTTGCAAAGTGAAATTCAAAGTTTTACATGCACCCTTGAAGTGCACACTTACTGTACATACTGTAGGTAAAATTTCACATTTGCACACTTGATATTTTGCTCTTGCACACCCAAGATCTTGTTGGAAACTGCCATACTCTGTCTGGAGTTATGAGAGACTTCAACTTTGCAGCAATACTCAATTCTCGTATAATCTAACATCCAGAACATTTTTCCAAAAATCTTAAATGTAATTATAGATAAACCAAACACATGGGAAATATTTGCTTTTCCTTAGTAAGTATTTCTAAATCAGCTGTCACTGTGTCAAGTTCTTTCAGTCTTCTTGCTTTTAGTCACTGATTTTATTTAATCTGTCCTTTGCAGACTTGGTCTTGATCATGTTGTTGAATTTGTTTCACCTTTGATATCAAAAGGACTGAAAACAGTGTTACTGTTTGGAATTTTGGAAACTGGATCAAAGGTATTCTTGCTATATCATATAGTTTGGACATTCATTCCCATTACAAAGGCAATTGAAGTGGGATATCTTTTATTGATACAGAATATGAGCACCACCTCTATTTTTTACCTTGCCCTCTACCTTATAAGGAAAATTTCTGAGATGCTTTTATTCTACACGACCTGGACATTGCTACCCTGGGTACCAGAGCCTCAAAAATTAAAAATGAAAGGAAAATTGGGAAAAGGAAGAGAGAAAAAGAAGGCTTTCTTTCCTTCTTTGCTTTTCTTCTTTTATTTTTTTGGCTCTGGTATCCAGGTTAGGACATTGCTTAAATCCACCTTTGGTCACCAAATTACAGAAAACATTGCAACACAAAACCAACTTTTTGCCATAGGACCCTACTGGCTCAAATGCTGAGTTGGAGAAATTCAACAAAGTCATTCCTGCCATCAAATTATTAGCAGAAAAGTTTCCACATCTTTTGATTGCATGTGATGTTTGTCTTTGCACTTTTACAAATCATGGACATTGTGGTATGTCATCAGCTTTTTGTGTTATCTGTGTTGCACACTTTTTGTTATTGGGAGTGGATTCTACCTATGTTTGTCAAACAACCTACTTAAATTGATGCAACAGCAATCAGTTGTTTGAAGTCTTATCATTTACAACTTATGGAGGAGCCTTCTTTTATGGAGAAGACTAAACAGTCCTTTACAATAGGAGATGTCTGCTTGGCATTTGCATGAGCCACTGGTAGTACAGGCACTCTATCTTAAACAAAGGATGAACTAAAATGAAATGATAATCTTGATATTTTTCTAATTTGCTTGTTTTCTGTTGGCAGGGATTTTTGATTTAGATGGATCAATCAACGGTGAAGTGACAACATCACGTCTTGCAGCCATTTCATTAGCTTATGTAAAAGCAGGTCAGTTTGTCATAATCATACTACTTTACTGGTTGGGAAAGAAGATGCTTATGGTAACAAGATGATGGTACTGTAAACAGTAAGATGTGAATATAAACTTGTTGTTTCTTGCAGTTTACTATTAAGAAGTATTCACCTGTTTGAATGAAAAAGAAATTGAATATCATTTCAGAAAGCGACAGGTTGACCTAACTATGGAAACTTATTTGTAGGTTGCCATATTGTAGCACCATCTGACATGATGGATGGCAGAATTGCAGCTATTTCTGAGATACTCAATGCTAATTGCTTAAGAAATAAGGTAAATAGTGTTCTTATGTCTAAATAAACTTTTTGTCTTTTTTAAAGAGATCATCTGTGCTGTTTTGATAGAGGAGTTAAGAGATATTTATAATATCAAAAAGGGAAAATCATTATTTTGCTGTTTGTGGTTGTAAATCAGTTCTAGAATGAGGAAGCAGCTGAAAAAGTGAAATTTTCAAGATTATTTATCAGAAATGGTTTCATATTGCTTCAGGAATACAAAGTTATTTTCATACAACTGGAATGGCCAGCTTTGAGATCAACAACTGGTTTACCCAATGAAAAGCATTAGATCTAAATGAATATACTTTCAAGGCCAAGCTACTGTAACTGTATAATAGACCTCGTAGCTATTCTTCAAGAGAGTCTGGATCAAGGGATATTTTTATACATGTTTATACAAAAGAGGCTTGATTAAGTGACATTAGAAGCTTCTATTACTATTGTGCAAATTCAAAAGTTCTTGAAAATGTATAAAAAGATATCATTTGATTCAGTTTGTTTGAATAGTTAAGAGGTCTATTGACAAAAATATGTGTTATTGTCACTTAAAGAACTTAAGCCCCATGGCCATGGAGATGCATTTCTCCACTTGAGTGGAAAATGCTCAAGAGCATTTCTGCAAAGCATGCTCGTTGAAATAGAAATGCTGCTTTGCAAGAATATTCTCACGCATTTCCACTTCAGTGGAAGAATGCAGCTCCATGGAAAAAGGACTTTTGGTAACTAAGTTTTGTCTTTGTATACAGGTAACAATTCTTAGTTATAGTGCAAAGTTTGCATCATGTTTTTATGGCCCATTCAGGTGAGTTTGCTGATGTTTATTGAGATAACATTTGTATTTTTATACAGTCTGAAGTGCTCACAAGTGATTCATTTCATTTCTTATGTTATCGTTTTTAAAACACTTTTAATGTTGGTTTGCTTCTGGTTCTTATTCAATTTTGATGTTCCTGATGACTCTTACACTTTATTTATTAGTCCCCAAAACTTGCTTTAATATCTTTAGTATCAAGATCAGACTTTGAGAACATTGAGAATTATTCTTGTTATTGGAACGGATCCACATCAGTCAGTAAATTCAATCTCTGCTGGTCTTTCATGATCACAAATTGGATTTTTTTTTATTTCATGAAAAACTTTACTACATTCAGTTTAGAATATAAAGTTCTGGGGTTTTGAAATGAGCTATATATACTTAAATTTGACCAAAGAAGCTCACTTGATATACTTTTGTTAGAGATGCAGCTGGATCAGCACCAGCATTTGGAGATCGAAGATGTTATCAGCTTCCTCCTGGAGCAAAAGGACTTGCTCTTCGTGCAGTTGTGAGTTTATCAAATTAATACCATACAACTGGTAACTTAATGTTACAATTCAAGATGCTCACTCATCTCGTGTGCTAAAAATCAAACTTATTTTTTGTAGTTGCTTGAAAATGTAAATTTCCTTTGGTATATCAACCTGAATAGATAGAAAACATCACTAGATTTATTGAAAATTGTTTGTTTGTAGTTATGGTTATCTTGAGCAAAAGATTTTCTGATGCATTGATGTCCAAATGTTATCTGTGCAGAAAATTAGTACCAATAGATACAAAAGATCAATAGATGTGTCCAAAATTTGCTTTTGGCATTTGGAACAACAGACAGTTGACTTTAACTTTCCTGTCATTGTACCAATACAATATCACCTAAACAAAAATTTTACTGTGACATTCACTAAGATTGAAACAGTTTCTTCCCCTAGACCTTCTAAGATTATTAAGATACTTGTTTATGTTCCAATCCTTTATTTCATGATTGTTTTGTTAAAAGTTTCTTACTAAAGAGCAGTTGTCACCCAGGGTTCTTTGCAAGCACGCTAAAACTTGCGATTATCTGAAAATCAAATTTGGTCTAAACCGAAACAATAAATCCACAGTGCAGTAGTTAAAATTATTGAAATGGTCAACTAAAATAAAAATTTTAGTATGCCTGCAAAGGACGCTGGGCAAGAATGGCTGTCTAGATGAAAGATTTCATTTAATATTGTTTTTCTAGGAAAGAGACATTAAAGAAGGTGCAGATGTTCTTATGGTTAAACCTGGAATGCCATATCTTGATCTTGTCCAACAGATTAAGGAAAAGGTTATTAAATCTCCCTTGTATATTTCATTGAACTATGAAGAACATACTTTATCCTTTCACCCTTTTCAAACTTACATTTAGCTATTACTGATAATTAACTAAACTACTTCTTTGCTTTTAGATCTTTTGATAACATTAATCTGAATTATTTTTCTACTCTCTTCTAAGCATCCTGAATACCCACTGGCAATCTACCAGGTAATTTAAACAATAATTAAGTCACATTTGGATGAAAACCTAGTTTCAAAAGGCTTCAGTGTGCCAAATTTCTCTATTTATGTCTGCCTCCTTCATAGTAAGTTTATGCAATAGATATAGTCTCTTTCACTTGGTATCATTTTCATTTTATTCATAGCTGCATTTGTATTGGATGAAGTAATGACTCATCCAGTTTCCTAAATTATGGTTCCAGGCTTCTGGGCTATGTTCAAGTTTGTCTCAGGAAATGACTGCACGTCCAGAATCAATGCACTGCAAAGTTAGTTGCTTTCCTGTTGGATTTGCTACTGTATGTTCAACAAGATTTAAAAGTAAACTGCTATTTAGTAGTGACATTAGTATTATGTATTCTTTTTCTTATTTTGAAAGGTATCTGGTGAATATTCAATGTTGTACAGTGCAGCAAAAGCAGGTGCATTTGATTTGGAAAGAGCTGTTTTAGAGTCACTTACATCCATGCGTAGAGCAGGTAAGGATTCATCAATAAACTGGAAGTTGATTAATTGGAGGCCACAACATTTATTACAAGCTACAGAAATCTCAACTTAATAATAATAATAATAATAATAATAATAATAATAATAATAATAATAATAATAATAATAATAATAATAATAATAATAATAATAATAATAATAATAATAATAATAATAATGAATAATAATGAATATTTAACAGATCCAGATACATATGGCTTTTCACTGTTAAAGTTACAGTACCTAAAATACATTTTGTTTAAAATATTTACAGAAAAAGGAATGTCTCTTGAAAGAATTTTAATTACATTGTTGAGCTCTATTAACTAAAAATTTGTTTGTTAAAGATAAAAATGTGTTATAATTTGAGCAGTTTCTTATGCTCTCTGGAAGGGAGTTAAATAGTTTATCTGCGTTATCTTGAAAAGTTCCGCTTTCTTTCCTCGGTATTTCCAGCGATTTGCTGCCATTTGATCTCAGGTCTCGTTTATTTTTTCTCACATTCAGTTGCAAATAGTCAGGCCACGTTTCCGAGTTTAGTGCCTTGAAAACTTGCTTAAGAAGATTGAAATCTCTTCTCTCCTCTATAGGAAGCCATCCTAATTTCAAGATATCTTTTATGCTCTTTACATAGTGACCAGTAACGAAGGATGCGGCTGCAAACTGTACTCTTTGGAGACGTTTCTGAAGCATCACAGTAAGCGGCGTATAAACCTGGTCTCCGTAATCAATCTTTGCTAAGACGAGTGATTCTGCGAGCTGCTTCCTAAGACGAAACGGGGCAACGTTCTTTAATTTCCTTAGAATTGATAAGGTTCCGTAGCATGAGCTAGTGATAATTTTAACATGGTTCTCCCATTTTAAGTGTTCGTTTATTGTTACCCCCAACAGCTTACATGTCTCTGTTCTTTCCATCTTTTTTCCTTTAATATGGATATCTAGTTCAATGTCTTCCAGGCCGTGCCTTCTTGACATTTCTTGTGTTGACAGAACCATGAGCTTAGTCTTTTCCCTGTTCAGTGCAAGATTGTTGTTGCTGGCCCACATTCCTAATCGCTCAATTGATTGGTTGGTAGTTCTTGACAGGAATTCGAGATTTTTGGGCTTGGCATGGCAATATAATGTTGTATCATCAGTATACTGATATCCTTTCATTTTCATTTCTAACTTGAAGTTCGTGGATCACAGTTTGCTTGCAATACCGTACATCAAAATGTGTCACTAATGACTTTTGCTATCTTGCGATCTTCTTATATTAAAGATCAATTGAGTGGTGTTGGAGTTTCTATCATTATTGTGGACAGTGGAAAATTCTTCAAAATGTCAAGAAATATTGTTTGATTGAGGTTCTTTTTCTAGATATCTGAAAATTCTCTTGCAATTAAGCTGTATTTGATGTTTGTGATTGGTTTGCAAAATTTGTCATTTTTTCTGTATTTAGTCCATGTTTTTATTGAGCTTTGATAGCTTTAGCTCAGTTTGTAATTGCAGTATTTTAATTTGATTTTCATAATAATTGAAATTATTTATCCTAGGCGCTGACATGATCATCACATATTTCACTCCAATGCTTTTGGATGTTCTCAAGAAAGAAACTTGAACAAGTAAGACAATTTGATATTTCTTCAATTGCTTATGTCAATCTGGATAAAAATTTGTAAACTAGAAAACAGTATTTCCAACAATTAGATGAATATTCATTAGAATAAGAACTATTTTGTACAGATATTTGCTATGATTCAGTTTTATTTAACAAATCTTTAATTAGTTTTGAAGAAGTGGCTTGTAATGGTGTAAGTTCATCGATATCTTTCAACTGGCGATCTGCTCCTTTAGCTAGTAATATTTTCACTATTTCTTCATGCTCACAAACAGCAGCTATAGAAAATAATATCATGATTAGCACTGATGGTTTCAGTGTTGTTCATCCATATGAATTTCATGACTGAGCTATTTTTTGGGAAAAACAAGATCTTGTGGTAGAATAATGATATACTGTATACAGTACTGTAAAATACAAATACTTCAGTCTCAACATTTCTTCCACAAAATGATAGCAGTCCTTGATTCTAACAAAATGCTAATTCAGATATTAAAACAATATGGTCCATGCATGCATCATTTATGAACATGAGAACAACAACAAGTGTGCAGGGTGAGTGGCCAAGTGGCTTATACAGCCTTCGTCAGGTGACTGAAGTCAAGCTTGGTCGAGTGAGGTCAGATTTCGGATGGGTGACCACTGAGGCCTGACCTCGCAACTCACCTCGCCGTCCTTCGGAAGGGATGTTAAGCTAGGGGTCCCGTGCCTGGCTGCGGCATGCACAGTGGGCCTAAATTAGCTTTCAGTAGCTAGAAATCCTGACAAGCCCACTCAAAACAAATTGAAAACAAAAAAAACAAGTGTAGTTGTAATGTTGCAGAGGAGTCCTTTTGCAAGATGGAATTTGAAGGATGATGATTAAACTTGATCACATTTGCTCCATGATAGTTTTGATTTCCATACCAATCTTATTATTGTATATATTTGCAATTGCACTGTTCAATATAATCCTATGACCCTCTACATAAGTATTCACTATTTACACATGGCTTTGTGGACTTTTATTTTACTAACCATAGTGCAATGGTGTCTGCAGTTCATTGTCCTGTAAATAAGATGTAACAATTGAAATTGGTCAGAGTTATATTTGTATTTAAATTCCATTAAAAGACTATGATTACACACAACTTTATAACTAACAATACCAACAAGTAACTAAACTACAAGGAAATAGACCACTATTACAGAAATCTTAATATACTAAATATACAATACAGTATACAGCTACCGGGAGAAAAACATGATAAATCATATGGAGGAATTACTTTAAGGAGACGCTCTTTCATTTGGTTAACTTATCAAGGACAGAGCCCCCCCCCACCCACCCCCCCCCCCATCAACGAAGAAGATAAGTGACAGATCTGAAGCAATGAATATAAGGGCACTTCCATGTCAGTTTCATGCATTTCATAGAACTTTCTACCATATATTTCATATACTGTATATATTTTTCATATTTCATTTGTTTAGGGAGGGTTGCCCTTCAGCCGAAGTTGTTTTTCAAGGGGCCCTCCAAGAATACTTATAATGACTTATACTTATAATGACCCATAGAATATTTATACTTAATACTTATAATGAATCACAGAATATTTATATTGACTGGAGTAGGAAAATGTACCTTGCTGTTGTGCTAAAGTCCATGATGCAAATATCCTTAATGGGTTTGTATGAATGTTTAAATTGGAGGCTCTTTTAAAACAAAAATGTAATAAAATTCTCAATAAAAAAGGGTTTTTCAGGCTTAATGTTCAGTGAATCAAACAGTAATACTTCTTTTGCAACAACCATGTAAATGAAATAAGTCCCAAATGATGTGATGTACTGTACCTGTTCATTGATATTTGTTCTGCATTTAATCAACATATTGACCATCTTTGTATATCCACGATCACAACTCCAATGTAATAACGTCATTCCCTTTGATGTAAAAAGACAGTTCTTTATCTTCTCCCCCTTTTCAAAGTCAACTACCGACATCGCTAGTTGTTGAGTTCAGAATTTTTGAATTATAACAAATCACATAATAAGATGCCTTGCAAAGAGCATCATACTGACCTATACTAATTTGCTGATGAAAAACACCAGTGATGGGCTGGCTCTCTGAGTTTCTTTTTCACCTTGTTCAAACCATAAAGCTGCCTTGTTTATAGTCAATTGAAAAATATGGTGTACACATAAGATGGAAACAGATATTATTGTGCTACTCAGAAGTTTTACTTTGTTGTTTAATATAAAACATTTCTCAGATCAAAATATCATCATGGTTATAAAACACTTAGTTGGAGCATGCACACTATTCTCCATATATACACAGTTACGCACTCAGTTTAAAATTCAGTAAATGCCAGATAAATGAAAATTAAGAATAGGAATATAGCTTACATACATTTTCATCTTTTGAATTAATATCCATGTCTTTATTTGAAAGCAATTTGGAAACACGGTCAGTATTTCCTTCTTTGCACCAGTCAAATATTGTTTTGTTTTCATCGCTATAAGGAAAGAAACAAAATAAACGGTTTGATTGAATCTTTCATTTTACTTTTCAGAAGGCTCTGTATGTTTCTAGAATCAATGTTACTGAGTTGCAGCACCTACTGTAGTTATACAGTATACAGTACATGGTAAATGCTATGTGCCTATACTAAGAGAATTTTTCAAAGGAAGATCTTTTGTACTGTAGTTACCATATGCATTACCATTCCAAACAGATTTTAAAATTTACTCAAACTGTCGGTGGTGCTGCTGTCAATTACACTTAGCATGCAGTGGCATACAGTACATATAAGCAGCAGAATACCTCAAAAGTAGTACCATACCTTATGTGCAGATATTCTTCCCCATATGCCATTGTGCTCACTGAAACACCCATCCCACTTTTCTGTTGTGCATGATCTTCTTGCTAAAATTAGAATCAAAACATTTGTTCCATCTCCTATGTAGTAATTTTCCATGAAATTCAAGTCTGTATCTTTTCTAATTGGGAAGGACACTTCTCAGTTCTAAAGTTCCACTATTTAGATCAAATCAACTTTACAGTACCTTTTAGTAGAATGTACTGTACAGTATGCTTACAGTAGCTCAAAAGCTTTGAGCAACTGTGTAGTAAGTGCTTTGATCTAATGTACAAGGAATTGAAATAGATTTTCATAAAAACTGAATGTATTTCATGATAAAATTGTAATTGAATAATATAATGTGATATAATGTATATTATAATGTATGTAATGTACCGGGTGAACCAGAAAAAAGTTCCCACTTTTGAAAATTCATAACAAGACTGCTTCACGGATTTGAATCATTCAAATTCTAGCTAAAAGCTGAAAGATCAAAGTATTTTTGTGATTTTTCTCGCTGTCCTACCAGCGCTACAAATGTTCTGTAGGTAAGTTAAACTTTACAAAAATTTCATGGTTGCAAAATGACTGAAAAGTGGCCCAAAACATTGATCAATTCATGACATGACTTCTCGCAGAGAATAATGAAGGAAATGCAACTTCAGATGGGTGACAGATATCCTCTGTACATTAATTGCCATGGGATTGAAAATCTTTCATATTTGTTTGAAAATCAATGTCTTCTAACTCTTGAGGGAGGTGAGACACCCATGGCCTATTGTTTGGTGTGAATAGAGCCCTTACGATTTGATCAATGTTTTAGGCCTCTTTTCCGTCATTTTGCAACTATGAAATTGAATTTACCAATACTTCTAGTGATGGTAGGACAGTGAGAAAACTCACAAAAATACTTTGATCGTTTGACTATTAACTAGAATTTGAATCATTAAAATCTGTTTTGTAGTGTTATGAATTTTCAAAAGTGGGAACTTTTTTCTGGCTTATCCGTATAATAATAAAAAGTTTAAAGAAAAGTTCAAACATCAAGTCCACACTTTAAAAAGTTGTTTTTGGTCATCCATGCTTGGGTATATTCTAAACATTGTTCATCATCTAAAAAAATTACTAATGATAAATTTACTTCAAGTGATTTCTAGTAATGTAACCTGTTGATTTTCATACCATTTCATCCGAAGTTGCATCAAATTCTTCTGAGATTTGTTCAACAAGTTCAACATAGTTTACTTTTGCATCAGTCATCTTCATGTTACCAACCTTTTTCCATGACTCCCTGTTCAGAAAAGGGCTTCCTAAGTAACTGAAAGTGCAAATCTTAAAATAAAGACTCTCTCTTTAAAATCCTTCAAGGATTAGAACTTTGCAGCAATCAGCCATGCATGCACAAAATGAATATGTTTTAGAAAGTGCAACTGCAACTGGGTTGCAGTTTGCAAAACTTCCCAGGAATACAATTTTCATCTTAAATATCAACTTCTCTTCCTAACAGTGCTATTTCAGCAAGAATCATTAAGATTTGAAATGGGAACAAGAAAAATATGTATACAGTAAGACATTACTACAGTGTGTACAGTAACTGATACCATTTTGATTTTCCAACTAAATCCCAAAATCCTGGCTTTGATGTGTTGCATGGTCCAATTGTTGCCTGAAAGAGATAAATTTCAGTATGGTTGTAATATTAGCTTGAATTCATTACCATTATAGCAGACCCATATGAAGCGGGGGTCAGGAAGGACTCAAGCCCTCCCCCAATAATTTTGAAAACAGTGCTACTGCACAAGCATTGATTATGTACAGTATTGTTCTCCATTGCTTTTTTCTCCACTACAATACAATACCTGATTGCAGGCATGGCAGCAATGATGTTTATGTTGAAGGTGTTGTGGCTCCATGTTGTAGTCCTCTGACTTTGCAGCCAGAACAGTTAGGCAAAGTGGGCTTGATACCTAGACTGATGACGATGAGTCTCTTGTTGCCCTGTGCTCTTTGACTTGATGATGGTGCTTGATAGTATTACTCTGAAAACCTTGGCCCTATTTAGGCCCAAACTTCACAATTCCTCCAGTACCAATCAGATTGCGAGATTTATGAATTTATTGTCAAGGTGTAAATGTGATAGAATTTTAGATTCGATTGAAGAATTGAAAACACTCCCACGGGATTGAAATTCGAAGCCGTGATTCTATCATAATTCCATTGGTGATTGAAGAAAATAGGGCCAAGTTTTCCACTGTTTCATTATGAGTCCCTCTTGAGCAAGGTTTACCGCAGGGATACAAGGGACTAATCATCATCGGCCTACTTGATACCCAGCAGGATCCCACCACTTGAGCGTCATGAGAAGGGGTTGCGGCATCGATTAGGTTAGGTTTGCTCTATTTCTGTGATCCCAGCGCTTGGCGCTAAAACACAACTTCACCTTCAATTCACTCCTACATACAAAAATCAGAGGGAAAATCAACAAGAAAGAACTGCGACTCAATTTACAGCAAGAACAAAACTATAATTGGTGTGGAAAATTCATTGTTCTTGGTGGTTTGGATGTCACTTGCTTGCATTGGAAAATTAGACAGGGCCTCAATTACTCTGTGTTAAATCTTTAATACAGGCTTCATTTGACATCAAGTTATCCCAGTTATTTTATAGAGTACCTCTGTACTGTATGTGTTTCATATGCAGGGCATCGCTAAGGAAATTGAAAAACAACCCAGCAGCTGCTTCTGACCATGTACTGTATGTACTGTAGATTATATCAACTTAAGCACTATAATTGTTTTCCTGCCTAGAATAAGCCTTTTGAGTGAATCATAAACTTTTTCATTCCAAGTTTCTTTTTTTCTGAGGAGTTTCAAATTGATTTTTTTGCAAATAATTTTTTTCATTTTCTACAGTATATAACTTGATTTGAAAATTTTAGGCTGTGATCATTTTCAACACAATCCTGATTCATAAGATAAATGATCCTGACAAGTTGTCAGACATTGATAGCACCCATTGTTTTTATCACACGCTCATTTCTAGGAACGAGACCTTTACATTACATGGGTACAGGGACGCACTCATTAACTTAAGGCCAAACGATTAATATCTTGATTTCTTTGCAGCACTTTCTGTGAGATACACAGCACAGCTGTTACGCCCTATTGTTTACGTGGAAGTCAATTCTTCGATTCGAACAGCTCTCCGGTCCAAATTCCCAGAACCTATCAAACTTTTCAAGCGGTGTATTTCTGATAAAAAGGTTGGGAATGTAATGAGCTTCATATGAAATAAAAGATCAAACTTTCGTCTACCTACATGACCAAACTGTTATCAAATTGATTTCTCCAGGAATTCAAGAAAAATTTTGATTGCATCACCACTATTTCGACCATCTCAGATTTAGGCCCAAACAACCGCTCGTATTTTTTGCTCGCGCTTCAAAACCCTTATAGCTAATTATTTCAACCCTTTTGAATATATTAGTTTGATAACGAGGCTTTTACAATATTGCTGGCCAAGATTTGGTTGATGTTGCCAAGCGACCAAAAAGTCCGTTACAAAACTTTGACGTCCGCGCGCATATCGATGATCTTTGAATTTCCTTCTTGGCCACCTCTGTAAGTGTACTCTAACCTTCTTACAATCTTTTCATGTTGTTTTGCGTTTTATCAATTGCTCGTGGAGATAGCGCGAGCGCTTTTTCGCGTGGCGATCCAGGATAAATATTTTTCTAATCGCGAGGTTTACAGCGGCCCGCTGCGCAGAGGCTTCGCAGTTCGCCGAATGGACGGCAGCGGGTTCTCAGAATTTGACAGATTCTGTTATCGCGTGCCGTCTTCTTGTGAAAATCGAAATTCAAGATTTTTCACGTCTTTACCAAACATCTTTAAAACATTAACTTGAGTGATTGTAGATCAAAATTTAATCAGGAATTCAAAAAAAATTACGGCGTTTCAATATCAGTTTCACAAGATGAGATATTTGAAGATGAATGGAGCAAGGTACGTAATGGGCCTAACAAGAATTGACTTCCACGGTGTAACAGCTGTGACAGTCTGTGTAAGAGTTACTTTACCTGTTTGTAAAGTCCATACAGAGTCAGCATTGTCGTATCATCTAGGCTCTTCAAGCGTCGTACATGCTTCGTGGCCCTTTCAAATGCTACATCTATTTTGTCATTCATTGTTTGTCTGTTTATTTGGAGTTTGTTTCAAGTTGTGAAGGTGACGGTTGTCTTCTCCCCTTGTTGTTGTTGTTGTTGTTGTTGCTCTTGCATTTTTTCATCCAAAAGAGGCTGATTCAAGATGACGCTACTTTTTCTTTGATTTTGATTCCTGATTCAAGAACAAGGCAGGGCAAGGCAGTAGAGAGAAAAGAAATGGCATTGCTGGAGATGATTGGGCTCGGAGGTGACAAGCAGGCTGTTATTTTGGATATTGGTGAAGCATATACGAAGATAGGGTTCGCTGGAGAATGTACGCCAAGACACATCATTCCCAGTAGAGTTCGAAAATTGGTAGGAAGTGAACTGGTGGAGACGAAAGTTGTGAAGTACGATGCAAATGAAGACGAATTATTCGACATATTAAGGGAATTTCTCCATTCAATTTATTTTAAATACCTCCTAGTAAATCCAAAAGAACGCAAAGTTGTCATCAGTGAATCACTTCTAGCGCCAGTGAAATTCAGAAACACTTTAGCCAAGGTTTTATTCAAGTATTTTGACGTTGTTTCTGTGATGTTTGCACCCGGCCATTTGTTTGCCTTGTTTACTCTGGGCATATCCAGTGCACTGGTAGTTGATTGTGGATACAGTGAAACTTTGGTTGTACCTATCTATGAACACACTCCTATCTTAGCTGCTGTGGAGTCATTTCAAATTGCAGGACGCGCAATTCATGGTATTTTGCGAGAAGAGTTACTGCAGTCAACTGGACGTGATATGAAAGAAGATGTAATTGAAAACATCAAAGTTATTTCATGTTTTGTTGGAAGATATGGCAAACCATCTGAATGTGTTCCACCATCCGTTACATTTCCAATTGGAGATGGCACAATGATTGAAATTGATGGAAAAATAAGAGCAAATTCATTCAATGCCATGTTTGATGATGATGAAGAAGAAAAATCAATTGCAACTACAATTTTAACTGCAATTGCAAGGTAACACAGCAAATGAAATTTTGCTTAATTGCGTCAAAATCAGTAAGGGGCAGGTCTAAAAACAAATTCTAGGTTGATCTTGCCTCAGCTTCCATCAGCTACTGTAGCAGTAACAGCATTCTGGCCCCAGTATAATATGCAGTATCCAGTTTTGTTATGTGGAGGCTTTATTGCATTCATTATCTTCTGCAACCATGACTTCAGCTTCTTTCTGTAATTATTGGTGATTACCAGAGAAGATATCATTCTAAAAATGTTCAATTAAAAAAATTTGAAAATTGGAACCAAGGACCACATTTATTTTCCTAACAGCACTAAATATTAAGTATCATTTGCAGGAAAGATTAAACCAACCATTCTGTCCTTATTAGACATGCATAATATCATGTGTTTATCTTTTCAGATGCCCAATTGACTGCAGAAAAATGTTGAGTGAAAATATTGTTCTTATTGGTGGATCAACAATGGTACCTGGTTTTGAAGCTAGAATTTTAGCAGAGTTGAAACAACAGCTCAATGGTGGTTTGTTCAGCAAAAAATTGGCCTTCAAAAACCTAAAACTGCGAAGACCTCCAGTTCAAGCAAATTACGTGTCATGGCTTGGAGCTGCCATTTATGGAATGCTAGAGACTTTGTCAGAATATTCCATCAGTAGAGAAAAATACAAAGAAAAAGCAGTACTTCCAGACTGGGCATCTCTCACGTCTTATGCATCAAATAATTCAGGGGAAAAGCAAGATGCAAGAGCAAAGCTCTCCTCTTATCGCAAAACAGTTTCACAGCCTTCTAAATCATGAGAAGGACATGATACAGTGGAAGAAACATTCAGATAAAATGTTAAGTATGTATATTTATTGAAGGACAATTAATTTTGTCAAATGAGCCACTTTAACTGTAGGCTGCAATCACAAACATTTTCCAAACTTGCTTTTATGGAGAGTATGGATTTAAAAAATACCCCCCCCCCATATTAGCATTGGTTTGATAAAGAAGCAACGCTTTGTTAAAGCTCAGCAACAAAATCCAATGAATTGTGAGAAAATGTCTTCTCTTTCTAGGGATAAAAGCAAGTTCTTAGAATTTTTGTTTTTGTTCTGAGATTCAGAGTGATTGACCTGATTGTTTAAAAACTTGTGAGAACAACAATCTAAAGGAACTCGCTTTTTCTCAACAAATAGAAGACAAACAAATTTGCTTGGACCAAACAGACTACTTTCACAATGACATCAATTCTTTTGAAATACCCCCAGCAACATCACTTGCCTCAATATCGTGAGGATCAAAATCCCAAAAGTGTGCTCTCAGCAGGCCAGGTCGAAAACGCGGAAACTGCGGAAATCGCGGAAATTATAATCTTTACTCAAAACGAGAAAAAAAGGGATTAATAGGCAAAGATGTCTTCTATTTTTCTGAGTAACAGATGAACCAAGCAAACGACTTTTGGACAAAGAACTTCCGCATTTTCTTTTCCGCACTTTCAAGTAGAGACCAATGAAAACTCGAAAATGCGGAAAGAAAGATGCGGAAATCAAATTTTTTCATTTGTTTCCACAATGCTCCCAAGTAAGATGAGAACTCTTCCCAATTCGTCTCTAAATGAATGAAATCAGGGCCTAAATTCACTTTGTTCAAAAGCTTAACACAGTTACGAGAAACGCCACTTTACAAGTTTAACTGAGTTCATAGAACCAGATGCTACCATATGCGACAAAGTGTTATAAGGAAATGCAAAACATTTTGGAGCATGGAATTTCCGCGTTTTCTTTTCCGCACTTTCGAGTTTTCATTGGTCTCTACTCCAAAGTGCGGAAAAGAAAACGCGGAAATTCCACGCTCCAAAATATTTTGTATTTCCTTATAACACTCTTTTGCATATGGTAGCATCTGTTTCTATGAACTCACTTAAACTTGGAAAGTGGCGTTTCTCGTAACTGTGTTAAGCTTCTGAAGAAAGGGAATTTAGGCCCTGATTTCATTCATTTAGAGACAAATCGGGAATAGTTCTCGTCTTACTTGGGAGCATTTGGCAAACAAATGAAAAAATTTGATTTCTGGGCCGCGTTTTCGAGTTTTCATTGGTCTCCACCTGAAAGTGCGGAAAAGAAAATGCGGAAATTCTTTGTACAAAAGTCGTTTGCTTGGTTCATCCATTGCTCAGAAAAATAGAAGACGTCTTTGCTTATTAATCCCTTTTTATCTCGTTTTGAGTAAAGATTAAATTTTCCGCTTTTTCCATGGTTTCTGCCTTTTCAACCCGGCCCTCTCAGCAACACATGAAATGCTTTTGTATGTGTCTTTGCAACATGATGGTACTGTATGATGTAGTTAGATTTCTTGCTGAACAGGGAATCACATCTTTTACCTTGGATTGAATTTAATTGGAAATAGGTCTGTTCTACACATTTTTTCAAAATGAAGTCAAGAATTGTCAAAATTGGTCCAGTGTTATTTACCATGGCCTGTCAAAGTGAACCTTTTTTGGCACACCTACAGTAGTTAATTGAAGTAAAGAAGAAACAAACTGCAATTAATTAAACAACTGGTTTTCTGCTACTAAAACTCCAAGATGCCATGTGTATCATTGCTACTTCTGATAGTCTAATTATTCATTGATAAATCAATATGATTGAAATGAATCCATCCCGGGGGGGGGGGGGGTACTTGACCTAAATTTGTACGGGGATGTGCCCACGAAAAAAAATTTTTTCACCCTGCTCCAGAATTTTTGCCTTCAAATGATACCCTGTTCTAGAAAAAATCTGTGAAAAGTATACTCAAAACCACAAAAATTTGACTAAATAATAACCCATTGTCACAAAATTTCTTCTTTTTACAGGTTTTGACAACCTGCTCCAGAAAATTTGATTTCTTTTGATACCCTGTTCTAGAAAAAATGGGCGAAAACGATACCCTGAAAAACGGCACATCCCCGTCGGACAAATGGACTAAGTACCCCCCCCCCCCGGGGAATCCATTCTTAATTCAACATTACATGATGAAAAGGAAACTGAAAACTTCAAATCCTGAAGTTGCAAGGTTTTTTGTAAGTTGCTTCAAACTAAAGTCATGTAAGTAATTTCAGAATTGATGTTAGAAAAAGTAAAATATAATTTTTGTGATATACATGTTTACGTCCCCTGGAAGAGACTGTAATGCAGAGTGGATGTTTATTTTGTTCAGTATCTTCAGATTTATATTAAAAAGTCAAGGAAGCAAGGATTTGGTAAGGCAGTACCATACTGTAAATCTGTACTATGCACCCATGGCTACTTAAACTGCAACTAAAAATTTGATTTGAATGCAAAAAGTATTTAGATTAAGGATAACAGGTCAGCTTGAGATATGATGGGAACTCAAATTCTGTAGTTGATTTCAGCACCATTCTGCATGATGAAGCATTATTTTGAAAGTTGATTGAGAACTTACTGCAGATGTTTAAATGGAAGGCATCCACCTTTACATGTATATTAATGGTGATGGTACAGTTGAACAACTTTATCTGTAAAACCTACAGTAGTTTTATCTGCAAAAAATCACTCAGGCATACGGGGGTCAAATTGGTAGGCTGGGATAAAAGAGGCAGTGTTGATTGATGGAAAATAGTAGACCCAGAATTGATAAATCAACATTTACTATGTCAAGGACAGTAGTTCAAGCAGTTCTAGATAGAGGACACCTTTGAACAAAGATTTTAGGATTTCAGAACATTTTCCCAAGTTTTCACCCTTCCCATTTTACCCACTTTACCCCAGTGGACCCTATCAAATTCTCATTTCCTGCATTTTGGTATGAGGCTTTGACTGGTTGTCATGACTGATTGGTACAAATAACACATCTCAAATAATTTGCTATCTCAAGAAAAAAATTATTTCCTGTGGAAGAGAAACCGAAAGCTTTCCCACACAAATGCTCAATTTGAATGGTCTCATGTGGCAGCCTAAACCAGGAAGCTATCAGCATTTATCTTCCTATGATCTCTGTTTATACAGTAAACCTATTTATGACACTTAGTGGTGAAGACAGCACATCTTTTCTTCCATTATGCTGAAACATCAATACCTTCAACAACAAATTTTTATGTCTTCCAAGATTTTGAGATAGCAAGACACAAATACAGCACTACAAAATAAAATTCTGCCTCATAATACAGATGTCTACAGTATGAGTTTTGGTTACCTCCTCATACCTTGAGAAAGTTTTTGTAAGTGGGATCACTTACAACACATACAGACAGTATATATACTTATGTACTACATTTGGTGCAGGCTCATACTGTAATTAGTCTTCAGTATGAGTTTTGGTAAAAATGTTATGTTCTCTAATGATAACCCTTGTAAAGATTTACACTTCTCCCTTTGCAAACTGTGCCATTACTTGTGGTGCTCCTGCATCAAAACCAACAACATCCAACATGAAACGATCATTAGGATCTGCAATTGTGAAACTTCCTGAGGTCATGGCACAGACAATCAGCTTTGCATCTGGAATTTTCATGTCTGCACGATAAATTTGTAATGCTTGATGTGGATGGACATCTCCAATCCATGTTTCACAGTCAGTGTAAACAATGAAGACATCAACCTCAAGTTTCTTCTCAAGAGCATACAACATTGGCTTTGCACAATCCGTTGCACCAAACATCATCTGTTAAAGGACAAAAGAGATCCATAAACAGGTATTGTATATCTACTGGTCAGTTTCCCTAAGACAACGTTCGCATGATACCAGCACAATTTTAAAATGGAAGGAAATTTCAAACAGTAGGAACTCGACTGATAAACTTGTTGCAGTCTTCCTAAGAATTTGATGCCAAAGAAAAGCACATGCACCTCAAAAATTAATCTGTCTCATTTTGAAACCATTAAAAAACAGTTGCGTTTCATCATTTTTGAGTGCAGCTGACATGATGCTATTTTCAAAAAGTATCAAGAGTTCCATTTCTGTTTTCAAAATCTGCCAGCAGAAAATGTGCCATTTGCATCTAGTGCATTAAAATGACGTTCATCATTTTCAAATTGTGCCAGAATTATGCACACACAGTTTAAAAAGTTTATGTTTGAGACTAATACAGTTGTTTGAAGGAGATTGGTTTTTCATGATTCTTCTTACAGTATTGTGTCATTTAATTCTTACCCTGACCACCCCCTGGGCAGCCTAGGGATCAACAAAAATTTCATGCACAAATGCCTGGGCCCCCTGGGGGATGGTTACGGCAGGAATTGAATGAGACATTACTCTTACATGTTCTGAAGAACAGAAATAGAGTAAACTGAAATTTACACAGAAAAAAATCTCTGATTTGAAATGTTTGAAAAAATGCACACCTCAAATCAAAAAGAAGCTCCCTCATTTGAACAATAAAGTACATTTCACAGATGATATGGTTCAAGAATTACAGTTCTTTCATAGCTAAACATTTATTTGAAAATGTGGCTTTACATGTTTCAGCATACTGTAAAATCTTTTTCAGAAAATGTTCTTTGATGTTGAAGATGTTGAAGATTTTACTATTCAGAATATTGAAACATTTCTACTGTAACAGGTGTATTTTATTGTTTCTTTTCTGTTAAGCAGTATTCCGATATTGGTTTGAATTTAATACAACTTTCTGTTCCTAAAGAAGAATTCATATAACATCCTGAGAACTCTTACAATGTTTGGGTAGCTTGAGTTATTGTGCAAGGTACATTTTGCTTAATCGTTTGAGAGCTACTGTATTAAAAGATCTTGTTAATTTCTGAGAATTCATGATTATTTATCATTATTAGGTTACAAAAGAACCACAGTCCATCCTTGCACTGAAAAGTATAAAACATCTACTGTACTCATGAAACATACTGTACAGTATACCTTTCTAGTTTCCCTCAAGATATCATCCAATTTCATATCCTTGTTGATTTTGAGTGGCACAAAATCGCTTGCAAAGGCCATTGGAGTTGTTGATGGTTCAGTTTTCAAAGCAAGCATTGCCATGGCAGCAGATGCCTCAGCTGGTGTGATTACTGTGGTACCATGACAACCACCATACGACATTGAGCCACTGACATCTATCCCAAGTAAGTAACGCTTATTTGTTGGTTCTACAAACTGAAATTTGAAACAAAACTTTATTACTCAGTAAGACATGGTAATAACTACACCAAATTTTTGTGCAGGCTTGAATGATTTATCACTCTTTACTATCATGCACATCCCACTGTAGCCTGCGCACAGCTGAAAATCCTTATGGACATAATGAAAAACCTTACTTTTCAGTATACAGTATGCAGTATACAGTATTGTGTTAAACACAACAAATCTATACAGTTAGATAAGAGAAAACCATCCAACCTACTGTAAAAGGGCTATACAGTACATGTGGGATACTGTACATGTGCTGAAAGATTGATGGATATTTGACTTTACTGGTGCTGCGATTTCATGGTACTACACAAAGAGCACTGAATTTTGCATATTTGACTGTATCAGGAGAATGTTTCTTTAAACCTGTAGACTTTTATGTACAAAAAAGGAACTTGTAAATATGACAATAGGAATACCTTGAAAGCTTTATAAAATGCTTCATCCAATGCATTAACGATCACATCATTTACAGGCCATGATTTTGATCCTTTGTCCCCTTTTCCACTTTTATATATCTTCAAAGCTACAAGAATGTTAAATGGATGAACCCTTGCTTTTTGAAGGCGCTCTTCATCTGTCAACCAGTTAGCAACTGTTATCGCAATCTCTTTTCCTTGATGTCCTTCAGAATCCTCAAACATACCCTTTGAACTCATGTTGCCAAGGTTACGCAGCAATGCACTTGTTGGCATTCCTTGAAGCAGTTGGAACCACACCTGGAAAAAATCTAACTAAAAGTGAATGTTTTCTAGTTTAGATTTCATCATCATCAGAGAGTCATCTGCATCTATTACGTCATTGTGACTAACAAGTCACCCTAAATTGGATTGAATAGTTAATGTAGTATTGTATTGTACACAATTTTTATCAAAGAGAAACTGCTTTTATTTTAAGAAACTCTGGTTTTTCATTTTTCAAAAGTTAAGAAATGGCTATTCCTGGCTCAAAGAGCAAC
This sequence comes from Aurelia sp. 4 Dawson et al 2005, assembly GCA_964019985.1. NCBI lineage: Eukaryota > Metazoa > Cnidaria > Scyphozoa > Semaeostomeae > Ulmaridae > Aurelia > Aurelia sp. 4 Dawson et al 2005. The sequence continues at coordinate 247,626 of OZ026498.1, forward strand.
TTAATATCTCACAATTTCCAGCTGCTATCAAATATTTTTGACATTGTAATTGACAAATTTTTTAATCTTTTGAGTGCAATCTCTTGTTTTAGATTTTACCACTTACTATGTCCTTTAACAAAAATTCGTTTAAACTGGCAAATGAAATTATGTAAAGAAGCCCTTGACCAACCCTTGACCAACTGTATCTAAGTTCCTGTGAAAATATGTGTAAGAGCTAAAAATATACAGTGAATAACATATGCACCTTTTTAGATACAAGAAATTTAGTGGGCAAATGCTCTCGAACAAGATTGTGATCTTTAATGAGCTGAAGGATTTCTTCCTCATTTTCTGCCTTTATTGCATCATCTGTTGCTTTCAGCATTCTGATTGTTTCACTTAAATCCTGATCCATTGGGAATCCATTCTCACCCAGTCTTTTCACAAATTCCTCAGAATCAGGATAGCCCCTCAATATATATTTGAAAACAGCACTATGGCCTTTATTTTCATCAGTAGGTTTGGGATGGGATAATCTCAGCAGGTCTTTATGTGACCAACCATCTCGTTGTTTGTATTTTGTTACCAAATAAGCAAGTTTACTTCCTTTTTTTTCCATATACCATTTTGCAATGGCTTTACGGTGTGCTCTCCCCCATCCAGTTTTTGTATCAACAGATTTGCTGATATCTTCACAAAATTGAACAAAGTGGAATAGATCAGTGGGAATACGGCAAATTGCAGACAAAGCTTTGTAGGCTTCCTTCCTTGTTGCAGTGTAAAGACTGCCATGACTCCCATCGTGAAATCGTGCACATAAAGCCAAAGTGTAGATGATAGTTGTTTGCTTTGCGCATCTTCCTTCGACACTGTATTGCTTTACGATTTCGACAACTTCCTTCCCTCTTCCTGCATTGATCAAGGATGCAATGCATTTTACATTTTCTAGGCCTAATTCTTTTTCTCCAGCATAGTACGTGCCGCCTTCTGATCCTAGCACGAGGAATCGCTTTAGTCTGTCAATATCTGTGACTTGGAAGCCAAATCCTCCTGCATTATTTCGTACTTGATCGTTTGATATTTGTATTTGTTGGCCTGGAACTTGATTTAATGCAACATCTTCATCCACCTCCATATCTTGTTTGATCGAAGTTGCAACGTCTTAGAAATGGGGATTTCCCTTTTATAATTTTAATTTCTAAACATCGGAACTGTGAACGAGGCCACAGGTTGCACCATTTTGTGCAACACGCCACGGCCATTTCGTCATTAACGAGCTATGGTCACCCAGGGTCCTTTGCGGGCACAATCAAATTTACCGGAAGTGGAATAATATGGATGTGGGGGTCAAAGGGGATCCTCAACAGCCGCAAGACCGACAAAATAGTTCAGGAAAACTGTAAAACCGCCTCTACATTTTCCACGCTTTACATGTTCCACCTCCCTGGCATGGGGGGGGGGTTCTTCCATAGTAAAGGTACCTGGGGATGTGCCGCCCGCAAGGGTATACTTTTTAAGCTTTCTAGTCTAGCCAAGGGTATATTTTTTACCAATTTTAGTCCATTTAGTCTGGGCAAGGGTATGCTTTTTGGAAATTTAGGTCAAAGAAATGTCAAACTTCAGTAATTTTCCTGTAAAGAAAACCAATTTATTCAGATTTTGGTCCAGAGAATGCAAAAATTTGGCAGGTTTTGTCTAGAAAATGCCAAATCATGGCACTTTTGATGTAGAGATTAGTGTAGCCAAGGGTATCATTTTCACGAAAATTGGTCTAGCCAACGGTGCCATTTTGAACTGCGGGCGGCACACCCCTACCCGAAATTTGCCAAGAGCCCCCCCCCCGTGCTCCCCGGTTCGATGCTGCCGATGAGTACTTCGTTATCATTTTTACATAGTCATTTTTGTGACCCCAAAAAAGGAAAGCTACATAAAATTGTATTGTACTGGGGTGGTACAAATGCTGCAGAATGTTGAAGTCTATTGTAAAAACTTCAATTTTGGTTCGAGATATACCAATAAATGCTTTTTTCATAATTCGATAGACAGATAAGACACTACTTTTTGAGAACTTAAAACTAGTACTAAAGAGATCAGTTTTATATGGTTCTTAGTTCAAGAATTGATTAGAATTTAGAAATGATGGGCTGTGATAACCATTCGAGAGAAAATTGCGGGCAGAAGACATTTTTAGAAATTGTTGAACGTCAATGAAATTTTTGAAGGTAAATTTTTTAGCGAATTGTATCAATGGTTTGAAAAGGTCATGGACTGCCTTGTCATAGAGAATGAGATCCTCTTCTTATTTTTCAGTGGAGCATGAAAAGTTAGGGTCGGTTGGCAGTGGCATGAAAACTTGTTATGGAGGAAAAGTATCTCTAGTTTTAAGCTTTGAATGCAACAGAACTCGTTTTCGCCCGTGATGTTTATATGTTAAGGATCGTATTTAGCGTTGCAAGAATGCACACAAAAATAAGGAACAAGTCAAAAATTTGCTGGTGCCAAAAAGCGGAAATTTTTGCAGATCCAAATTCCCTTAAAAAATCTTGCATTTAGATGGAAATTTGAACACCTTCAAAAAGTGATATTTAACGACGAAACTTACGAAAGGAATTGATTCACACAAGAATGATTTACTAAACTGAAAACATAACGGATTCAGTGAATAACCTTGACATAACCTTCAAAAGTGAAAGCATCATTACAAATACTGTTAAAGTTTCTCAAAGCACAATACATGCATTTTTTATAAGAAACTAACAATTTCGGCCAGTATTCAAGGTTTCTTGAAATTATCAGATTTCGAGTGCGCGGAGTCTCTTACGAGTTTCTTAAAGATTTTGTGACATTCTTAATGTTCTCTGCCTGTGTCGTGGTGAAAATTTCAAAAGAATGTTTACTGAAGCCTATCCCATTCTTAGACATTACCCTAAGTAATATGACACAGGAAGCAAGTGCATAGACGTAGGAACCAGGGGGCACTGGGGCACGTGTCCCCCCAAGACGTTGCAATAAACAAAGGAGTGCCCTTTTTATTTCAGAAAATTTCTCCTTTTTCTGAAGGAAAAAGTGCCCTCGAAGTGTCCTGCCCCAAGTTTGAAATGCTTCCTACGTCCAAGAACAAGTGGAAATAGAACAGAAAGTTTCAAGGACTTCCTCTATCTCGCTCTATCTAAACAAAGAGCTTCTTAAGTTACATTTTCCCAGTACTGGAATCTCTTAATTTTCTGTTGATCTGAGAATTGCGTTTCTTTTAAGCAGTTTCTTATAAATAGTGCGGACAGTACGTGAATTCAGCTTCTGCACTTCAAAACCTTTCCATTTTTCATGATTCATGTCCGGATTCTTGGATAATCATCTAAATCCTTATTACTTTTGAAGGCCTGAAGATACAATGGCTTTCATAACATACATTTACATTTCAAGATATGAATGAAAAACAAAGTTCCATAATTTGTGATTCCGTTCCGCTTCATATTTTCAATAGATGACTACTGCAAAACGATGACATCATTACACTGTCGCCATCTACTGTATATCTGTCTTTTGTCTATTGAACAGGACAAATGAGTGTTCTGCAATTTATTTTGATCCATCAATCCATTCCATATGGGATGACTCATTTATCAACTCCATGGTCAACTCAAAACTCAATCAGGCTCAATCACCATATCACCTTAATCAATAGTTATTCCAATCCAATCCATTTTAGCCTGCCTAAGATTCAAAATTCTAAGTTCCAAGTTCCGCTGCAGTCATGGCAATAATAAGATGAAGGGGTGTTGAAGGGGGAGAATCAAATTGATCAATGGTTATTCCAATCCATTCCATCTTTTAGCCTATGTAGCCTCCATCTGAAATGGAAGGGAGAAAATGATGATCAATGAAAATACCGCTGCAATCATCGCTTCTTGATAAAATGAAGAGGTGTTATGGAATCAAGTTGAAATCAAAATTCAATCACATCAAATCTACTTGAGGAAAAATTACTTTTGATGCTTCATCACATCAGATAGAGTTAACTGAGAGAATATTTGTCATCAAGCAATTGTCAAAAGCAAGAATTGAGCCAGCAGATAAGGGAGAAGTTCGTCGGTCGGCATACAAATGGGGCACAAAGGAAGTAAACTATCTCAAGATGAAATCCGCGAGCTTCAAAAGGCAACCTATTGTAAGCATATTTATGTTTATTGCGTGTGAAAGTAAACGTTGATGATCCTTATTTAAATATAGCGTCGATTTACAATTGCTATTATAAACCAACACATTTTGATTTTCATCGATAAAACTTTTAGGCCAACTGTAAATTAAGAGAAACTTTTTCACGTTAGAAATCAATGATATTGAATGTACGAACTACAATACGATCGCAGCACATCAAAAGCATGTTAATTAGGATTAAAAAGGTGTTGGCCGTCTGTCCTCACGCCTTTTTCATAAACAAACATTCATCTACTATTCTATTTGCTTATTACTTGTTTACAAGGTGCTCAAATTTGTACACTGAAGAAATTGTGATTTTATTTGTTGAAAACTAACATGAACTAAATCGGTTACTTCGGAGCCGCCGCAAATCATCGCAAATCTTTCAAGCTTTTAGTGTTCAGAAAGCAAATTCACCAAACCACATTGCACTGAAACTGCCTAAGATTAGCCTTTTTAAGAAGCTATTTCACCTGTGAAACTTTTTGAGAGAATTATTTCCTGAAGGGACATTGGAAAGAGAAAGAGTCTTCAGTCGTTAGTCATGTCTTTTCTGTATTTGCAATCAGCCTGGGCATATATTTAAGGAACCCTTAACTTAATAGATTTGGTATCATTAGTACAAAGATGTAGTCAGTTATGATGGCTGCCACTGTTTGTAGATAGGAGATTGATAGTTCTTCAGCAAATGCTTCCTAAATTTTGGATACAAAAGAACAAAAGGATTTTCTGACAGTTTCAGAGATTAAGGATTTCCTAGAAAATGTGTGTAAGATTTCTAGGGGGTGATTTGCTCCCTGGACAGACATTCTTTGGTCTTTTGAATTATGAAAAGTGAAATTTCTGCACCTAAAATCATTGGTCCCGCTCCATCGCAAACAGTTTAAATGGTCCTATAAGTGGCCAGGATTGGAAAATAAATGTCAGGGATCTATTGCCTCAAAAGGGGTGGGACCAAAAGACATCTCTCAGCTCTTTTTCATTAAAAAAACTAATTAAATATGGATTAAGGACCAGGACTGGCTCATTTCGTGTTTTAAAATTATCTTTTTGCTTATCTCTTTCAGTTGATAAGAAAGAATTACAGAAATGGTGAGTTTTTAATGTTTTTAGAGTTTGAGAGTGTTTTGTATAGAAACTGTGTCAGAGTCATTCTAACGCTGCAGAGATGCCAGTCATTGGTTGATCATCATAGATTACCTAGAGAACCAATAACTCCAAACTACTCATGTTTTGGAAATAGTTCATCAATAAAGACTTACAGTATTTGTCAGATTCAGTCATTGATGATTAGCCATCAGTTGATGATGATGATGATGATGATGATGATGATGATGATGATGATGATGATGATGATGATGATGATAATGATGATGATGATGATGATGATGATGATGATGATGATGATGATGATGATGATGATGATGATGATGATGATGATGATGATGATGATGATGATGATTTGAAAGACCTTTTTCCAATTTGCAGAAAGGGACTGAGTAGAATGTGACCTAAGCGTTGGCAACAATAGGAAATTAGGGGAACCCCATCTCCTTCATTGATAAGCATACATCTTGCATCTCAGTTTCATCTGATTTGATTTGATTTGATTTATTTATCTAACAGGGAGGGTAGCCCTTCAGCAGAAGTGCTGATTTTCAAGGGGCCCAAATAAAGACTAAACTAAATTACAAAAATGATTAATACAAAAACTTCAGAATCTAAAAACCTAAGCCTATTTTACAATCTAAAATCTATTTACAATATCTAATATTTATTTAAAAGGAACAAAAAAGGAGCCCTATGTCATCTGCTTAAATAAGCTAATGGTGGGTGCTTGCTTTGACTCTCTGCAAACTTGAGTTATTCTTGATTTGTTTGCATCTTTCAAAAGTTGCATAGTACTTGTCCGGTATGGTAAGTGTTTTCCCTGGATTTAGGCACCTAGCCATCCTTCCAGCTATTTGTGAGTGTATTAACTTCATTGCATATTCTCACTCAAGTTTGAAGTTAGGGCTGTTGATTGGTCTGGCTCTAGCAAATTTTCCGCTTCTCATTTGACATATAAATGTTCAATCTAATCATTGATCAGTGGCATCTTCCAGCACTTTTTATTAATTGATTTATTATTTCTTGCACTCTGAGCATTATACCGATACTTGGTCCTGCTCAGTATCGATGCAGAAACTGAGCTGCTTCAAAACCAAGGTCCAATACCTGCAATAAAGTGGCTAAAATTACCCTCACAGATGGATGAAAGGATGACCAGATGGCTGAATAATCCAGAGAAAACACTTACTACTTCAAACTAGTATCATATTGACTCTTGAAAGGTGTAGATAGATCAAGATTACCCAAATTTGAAGGGAGATGCAACCAACCTACAGTGAGGGGACCCCTCTGATTTCCTACTGTTGTAAAGGCTTCCAGAATGGGCCTTGCTCTGCTCCGTCTCTTTCTCCAAATTACTAAAAGGTCTGTTCAAAGACATTTTTTGCCTATTCAAAGGTAGTTCTCACTAAAAATCTAGCAGTCTTATGGTTCCTCCTTTCAATGTGGCCATACCTTGTGATTTCCTATGCTTGGAATTACAGAGTTGGCAGCTCTCCTTCATCTAGGTTTGCCAGGATAAGAACTCTAAAAATCAGCCTTCAGATTACCGGGTGCTTGATTGAACACCTGGAGAAAGAAGGAGATCTGAGAGCATTAAAAGATATTATTGCTCTATGACTCAGCAAGAAAAGACAGCAGGAAGTGATGAGGACAGGCCAGAGAAACCAATAAACAGTTGTAGTGAAATTGATACAGTATACTTTACAACTCTATGCATGCTCACTGTACCCAGCAGTTATCCACCTCAAATCCCTTGCAAGGCCTGATGGGCCATCCCTGCACCTATGTGATAAAATCAGAAGCCCCCGGGAGCCTATTTAATTTTGGACACTCCAGAGGGGGGCTTAATAGAGAGGGGGCTTGTTAGAGAGGGGGGCTTGTTAGAGAGGGGGCTCATTAGAGAAGGGGGCTTGTTAGAGAGGGAACTAAATAGAGCTTTACGGTAATCAATCAAAATGGTAAACATTTGCTTCTTTGACAAAGTACCATCATTCTCTTTCTAGGTATAAAGATTTCATGAAAGATTGTCCATCAGGGCAGCTGCATCAAGATGTAATTTCTTATTTCTATTTCTCTCACAACTCTCAAGCGCTATTGTCAATCAATAAACATGTTTACAAGTAACTTTCTTTTTGCAATTTGATATAATGAGCTGCTAGAATTCACAAAGAAGAAATTTGAAAAAAGCGCTATAAACCTGGCATTGTTTTTTTTGCTTGAAAATAGGCCAAGAAACTCAATAAACTTATAGGAGGAGAATCAATGAAGCTCACTTGATGATAGTAATTTATCAAATATTTAATATATTTGGATTCTTTTATTGGCATTGAAGTGAATTTCCCTCTCTTCATCACCAGATGATTGTAATTTTAATTGAGTTTCATGAAATCATTGCTATCAGAGACTTAATAATTTTTTTGTTTTGTCTTTGCTTTTGTGTTTCATTTACCATTTACACTGATTATTTTGTAATCAAAGCTGATAATTTCATCTTGTGGTTGATTTTAAAATCAGTTTTGCAATGGATTTAGGCATTATTTTACTGCATGGCATTTCTTTATAATTATCCTTGAAGATGTGATACAGTTTTGACAAGCAGAGAAAGATGCTACGAAACTTTATTCAATGTCATTATTTGATCGATAGATGGTCTCTGAAATCATCACCACAAAATTACTTTTAACAAAACTGAATTTCTTTCTTGCATTGAGTCAGTTTTCAAAACCAGTTGATTTTCTGTCATCAGACAAAGATAGAATATATTTGTTCTACTAGAATCAAGAAAATCAAGGGGCTATTGTTTGATGAATTGTTCGAGAGGAGTAGTGCCTTGATTCATCAGCAATGTTGAAATCAATGTGTCTTGCTCTTTTGAAACATTTAGTACTGCAAGTACTTCCGATCTCTTTGCGGATGGTTCAGAATACCGCAGGGAAGGTCGTAGAACCACACTTTTTTAATTTCGAGGACAGATTTTTCTGTGATTTACATTTTATCGTTCAGTTGCAATTTTAAGAAGATGTTTCTTTTTCTACACTTGGGCTGTCTAAAAAGTTTGTCCACTGAGCCAGTAAACAGCCATCCAGATATGTAATCTCACCCTTCTTATTGCCGTTTTTAATTGAAGAGTGTTCTTAAAAAAGAAAATTCAGTGCTTCAAAAGAAGTCGTGATGGCCATGCTGATTGTCTCTGTAGATGGCCTGCTTTAACTTTCAATTAATTCCATCAATTCAGTTCAAATGTCTGACCGTCTGTAAGCCTAAGAGAAATAAAATATTCATCTAAATTGAGCAAAGCATTCAATGATGCTGAAAACTCTTACAGTCAACAATTAAAGGCAATGTGACGTTCCTTAACGTCTTCTCAGTAGTAACACTCAGTATGTGTTCTTTCCCTCCTCTCCTTGCAACCTTAAAATCTCTTACCACGAAAACTGTATTGTCCATGGTACTCGATCTCTGCCGGCAGATTGTTCCCAGCAACGTTATATGACCGAGTAACATGACCGAAGAAGAAAGAGATTAAACGAAAATCGTTTCCATTTTCTTGTCTTCTTGCGAAGGAGGAGACGTAAACACATTATTATGAATCATTCCTCACTAGCAAGTTAGTTTTATAGATGAGATAAATAGCTAAACTAAGAGCTACTTATACAAGTCGCCATTAGCCTGTTTTATCTGATGTTTTTGCAAGAGTATTGTGTAGCTAGATGAGAAGAATGTGCGATGGGGTTTACTTTGTCCTACTTACTGATTACCTTCACCTATCCCCGTGGCTTCGTCCATTCACTTTAAAGCTCACTTTTGCCAAATTACTGCTCGAGAATCATTTTCGACCCGTCGAAATTCTGTTTTAGATTTATGTAAGTTCCCATACTTAAAACACAAAATCCTGATATTTATATACCAAAACCAGGATTAGGGAAGGTAGTGTCTACTCGTTTTTTGGATTGATGTTATCTGATGTGGACAAATGGCAGCAAAAACTTTCTAATATGCTGGAGTGTGCTAGCTGATTTTGTTTTGATTGTTAAGAGAGCCAATTACAGCCACTTGTTGCAAATGTGAATTCAATGACGTCATTGTTAAATCCAAACCATCGTTTTGGTAATGAGTTATCGAGTTATGAAGAAACAAGTTTAGCAATGTTGAAATTATTTACATTTATGGTTTTCCTGATTTCATTTTGCAGTTAAAAGTGTTTAAACGCTGAATTCCTAGAGAGTAATGTTGTAACAGATCATCGCATTAAATATAATTCTTACCATCTGTTGAAATTTCCCAGTTGGAAGGGATCACATTTGTTCATGGTTAAAGTTGCAATTTTGAATTAAAATTTGTGCAATCAATTAGTTTGTAAGTTACCACCTTTGCCATGCCTAGCTTAGCCGTACAATTTAAATCGCTCTCCACGTTCGCTCATTGGATTGAACTGATGTTGTTGTTGTTATCGCTTCTGTAGTTACAGTGGTATGTCAGTTCAGACAAGGAACGAAACTGCCACATGTTATCAATCTTGGTCATACTTTTAGTTATTCAACAAAACTGTCCCGATGGAACGATACTTTAGACATTATCATTTTTTTATGTGAACCAAATTCAGCTCAAGATTCAAAGATATCATTTTCTCGTTGTTAATTTAAGCAGAACTTCACAGACAGTTTATTAAGGCTCCGTCTACACGTACCCGGATATTTTTTAAGACGCATCTTTTTTAGCCATATAATAGGATGTCCACGTCCACACGAGGGGCATTTTCGAAAATATCCCCGTCTACACGAAAACGCTATGATATACGAAATCCAAAAACAGGTAAACAAAATGACCACCGTTTATCCCCAAAGATCCAAACGCATCGTTTTCTGATGGCTTGTAAATCGACGCTGTGATGTCAGCGTTTTGGAAAAGTTCCGCTTTCACCCATCCTCTAGACAACAGGAAAATACCGTTTTCAAAAAGATCCACTCTGGAGAGCGTTTTGGAAATACTTCTTTTTCGGTGACCGAAAACGCCGTCTCCATGTGGACGCAAACCCAAAACGGTTAAAACAAGATGCGTTTTCAAAAATATCCTGATACGTTTGGACGAGGCCCAAGACCATGAATAAATTTTTCGAGCATAATATTATTCTGAACTGCAATTAATTGAATACCGTCATCATATAAAGAGGAAAAACATTTTCTTCGGTTTGCAAGTCAACCTTCTTTATCATTTAGACAGCATTGAATTAGATATTTATTTTAAGTGTTTATTTTTCTCACAATTACTCTTCCATCTGCAGGAATTTGAAAGAATTTATCAACAATTTTTTCCATTTGGAGATCCATCAAAGTTTGCTGCCTTTGTTTTCAAGGTTTTTGACAAGAATGATGTGAGCATAATTTCTTGAATTCTTTCTCTCGTTTGAATTTAATCTTAATATTATTTTAACTTGGACAAACAGATCGTCTCTAGTAATTCTCCTGGCCTAACCTCTTCTTAAGGAGCTTTTGTCGCCCTGGTCATTTGGAGGCATGCTACTATTGCAGATCGTGTGACACTCAAATTTTGCCCAAGCAGAATCTACAAATAATATCAATGCCTTCAAACACAAGCAAAGACAATTTTTTCCAATGAGAGAGGAAAACAACGTATGTGTTCTATTAAATCCGCGTGTCCTCTCGCATTCATGATTTGGTAAAAGCAGTACAATTTTCTTGTTTGCTATGTTTTTTTAACCACCTCTAAGGGACCATTATGGAAAGAAGGTCACTCGATCTTTTAATGCTATCCCTGCTTTTATGATTAGGGGTGTTTTTTAACTTGTGATTAGGAGTGTTTAAAAATATATCCTGTTCTTTGTTTTTTATCTATGTATTGTAATAACTTTAGTTCTTGATTTATTAGTCTTGTGTAATGTTGTGTATTATGTATTTGTTAGTTGTTTGTGTAGTTGATCAGAATGCGTTGTATGTAGAGAACACAAAATATATGAAACTGAACTGAACTGAAACTTTGGTGGTATGTACAAGCTATCAAACTTGTCCCACACCAGAGCCATGCGTATATCCAAACAAATATAGAACCAAACATCCAAACATAGATTTGACTGTAGAGTCAATCTGTATTGAAGAACAAAAATTAGCGTTGTTTTAAAGCCTGGCTGGTATCAAATTTTTCCAGGGGAGTTTGCATCCCTAAACACCCCTAAGAGTAAACACCCCTAAGGGTATTAAAGTTGCAAGTGCGCCAACGCCTGGAAATAAATGCTCAGTGGTCATATTGTTGTTGTTGCCTCATTGAAGCGAATTAAATCTATCAAGGAGCAAAACTACGGCGTTCGTAGTAAGTCTAAGTACAGTGGTCAGTTTACGCCAACAATGGGCTTAAGGCTATGACGTCCCAATGATGATGATGATGATGATGATGATGATGATGATGATGATGATGATGATGATGATGATGATGATGATGATGATGATGATGATGATGATGATGATGATGATGATGATGATGATGATGATGATGATGATGATGATGATGATGACTGGGATTCAACCAAGGACAATGAATAGTACATTAAGAGGCAGATGAGCTACTCCGCCAAAACCATTATTCATTGTTAAAGAGTTAAGATAAAGGAAATTCGCAAATGTTTAAGATTAATAATGGATTAGATAAAAGCCATTTTTGAAAGGAAGTATTATCACAGTCGAGGCAAATAAAGGTGTTTACAGAGAAAAACAAGATCGTAAATCATCATCATTTTGTTTGATCATTTTATTTCGCCATTTTCTTCAAAGTTTTTAATCTAGTTTCTTTTTGTTCCTAATAACCAAACTTAATCAATCTCATTCAGGATGGTTGTATCAGTTTTAAAGAGTTCATCACTGCTCTATCGATTACGTCACGAGGCAGTCTAGACGAAAAACTCGAATGTAAGGACATGTTTACCTTCCTGTCAATCAAGTAAAGTTTAAATACTTTGATGCAAATTGAAATAAGCGCATTTTCTCTTGTTTCAAGTCGCATCAAAGTGATTACTACGTTACTTTATTTGCTTGCGTATCTTTGTACAATTGCACTACACAAAACAAGAAGATTCTTTCATTGTTATATTTCAGCAAACCTTATATTTCACATCAAAATGCTCCTGAATAACAACAGTTAAAGTGCTTTACTTGATTAATTTGCGTTATCGCAAACTCAGGTGACTAGAAAACTATGGGCGAATTCATTAACCCAGTTATGGCCATACCTATTTTGAGTAAGCCAAGATACCTTCGTTCAAGGTTACAACCTTCTTCAAAACCTTCTTCAAAACTTCTAAACAGCATTTTTAGGGAGCTTTTACTTTAACTGAGCGAAAATCAAATGGTCCTCTTTCATGTTAAAGGGTTTGGTTAGAAGAAAAGAGCTTTACTTGCAGAAAATTTCCAAAAAAGTAATTTTCTTACGTTCTTAAATATTGTGGAAGAATCGTCACGTTTTACAGTTTGTTGACGTTGTCACAAAATAGTAATATAGTATGATAGAGTGTTTGTATAGTATTATAGTATTATTATTTAAAGAAATAATTTCTTTACTTTAGGGGCATTTTCATTATACGATCTGGATAAAGATGGATATATAACGAGGGATGAAATGTTACATATCGTTGAAGCAATTTATCGTATGGTGGTAAGAGCTGAATTTTTTCTGATATGTTTGGACATTTTCCAGTAATTTGGATCTAACCTTGAAACTAGAACCACAATAGAACATATTGCAGCTTTTTTCCCAGATGCGACTTTATTTATTTAGTCCCAATAAAAGAAATGTGAATAAAGTCTGAACGAGATTATAACAGAGTCGCAGCTAAAAAAGTGCTGGTGGTTTTAAACCGTTTCGTGGACATAAAATGATGGGGGAGTATGCATATAGTTTTGCACAGGAGTCTTAAGGTGGCACGTCGATAGCTTATTTGCTGATGAACCTTCCATGCAGTCATGTTAATATTTGATATATATGCTGATACATGCCTTCAGATGAATTTGATTGGAGACCTGGTTAGATGGGTTAATCTTTGACAAACATCAAATATAGAGGTTCTTGATCCGCTTTTGTGGTGACCAGTTCTGTTAATGAGCTTAGATAGTACTTTAAAGACACACTTTCATTCAGTAACTTCCAACTCGACAACGATAGTTTCCAAGGCACCATATTTAAGCCCTTTTATCACACTGAGTTCCGATTCCATGCATTCCAGGAGTCTTTGCAGCTTATTGTGCACCTGAAAATGATATCCTGAAGATATTTTGATTTCCATAAGAAAAGAATCTGCATCCTTTGAAAAACGAATTCCCGTGAAAGGATTAACTGAAATAACAGCATTTCTTAAAATAGCATAAATCGGTTTCGCACGCTGTCCTGATTGAGTGAAATAAGCTTTGGATTTGAAATTAATCTGTTTCATACTTTGAGCTGTATGCTACAGAACCCCATGATGCACGGTTGATTACAAGGTGGTGTGTATTGATTGAATGATTTATGTATTAAATGGGTCGGTGATTGAATTAGTCATTTGATTTGCTGATTGAGTGGTTTGTTGATTGAGTGATTCGTTGATATAATATATATATATATATAATAATAATAATAAATAATTTGTTTAAAGTTGGCTTGATTCAATAGCTCCGTAAAAGCTAATTAATGCCAACTATCTATAAGTAATATCTAAATTTAAATAAATGAATATACATATGTTACAAGCTAAATAAAACCTAATCCAGAAATAAAGGTTCTACACAATCTACAGTCACATCCTATGTTGTGGGTTCTTAATTCTTTTTTGAAAGCTGTCAACGACTGGGACTCTCTAATTCTGTGAGGTAATGTTTGCCACAGTTTTTGGCCTAAATATCTCACAGTTTCTATTCCATAAGAAGTTGTCCTGGCATTTGGAATGCCAAGGGAATTCTTATTTCGCAAGTCATATTGTACATCTCTTGCCTCGAAAATCTCACTCATGAAACTAGGATTTAAGTTATTTTTGGTTTTGTATATTTCTATCATCAAGTACTGTAGATTGCGTTGGTGAATGGATACTGCATTATCTAATTTCAGCAAAGTTTCGTAGTCAGCAAAGTTGATTGGATGATTGAGTGATTCACTAATTCATTGATGTGTTGGTTCAGTGATTTTTGTTCCATTTCTTTGTTAATTCGCAGACTGAATCATTTTATTGAGTGATTCATTGATTCATTGACTTATTTATCACTGACTTATTCGATTTGTTTGAAGGGTAAAATGGTGGATTTACCTGAAGATGAAGACACCCCGGAGAAAAGAGTCGATAAAATATTTAACAAAATGGATAAGGTAAGATTCAGCCCTTAAAATTTCTCATTTAAGTTTGTTTAAGTACCTTCAATATTTGACAAATAAAGTGACGCCACAGAGAGAATCATGACATTCGAGTATTTCTAGATAGCGTTACCTTCTAAGATCTCTCGAGAATATGTATTCTCTTTGCATCATTCGTAAATATTTTGCATTTATTTTGTGTATTTAACTAGTATGATTTTGGAAGTCAGATGTTATGTTACAGACTTCGATATTTTCAGATTCTGTGCAGAATTTCTTATTTTCGTAAATTTTCCTTTGTGTCACTTGGTAAATATTCATGTTCTTTTGATGTTAGAATGACGATGGAAAATTAACAATGGAAGAATTCAGAGAAGGTTCCAAGTGTGACCCGTGGATCGTGCAAGCACTGGCTATCGATTTACCGGAACAAGATTTGGACGCAGAAGAAAAAATTCGATGAAAATATGATTTACATGAAATTTGATGACCACCGTTTATTTTGCAAGTACACAATTTCGTTCCTTTTTGCATTCATCGTCAACACTAAACGTTTTTGCGTTCAAAATTTCAATTCTTATCATTCTATCATATTTTAATACCTTGAATGACTCGATGTTGCAGATTGAATCTAGATATCAAAATGTTTGGTATTGTAAATTTAGTTTAGGAATCTGCTCTTGAAATGTTTGAAAGTTAGACCTGATCATGCACAAAGGTGAGAAGGTTTCGATGATGTAAGGGCATATTTGTAGCCGTAAATGATTGTATCTTATTTGAAAATTTAAATCGTCATTTGAATTGGGAGTAAGTCTAATTTAAATCGTCCTTGAAAGGGTAGTTAGGTGAAACTATTTACTTGTCAGAGCTGCCATTTTGTGAAGTTGGACTAAGGGGTGGATTCTTTCGTTGGATGAATAATGAAACCAGTAGCATCTTCCATAATGATAATGTTCACAGACGGCCAATTCTAAAGTGAAGTCCGTTTAACAAAAATAAATCTCATCAAGTTAGAAACATGGATTCGAAACTAATTTGGAATTATCAAACTATCGATGAACCATCCCCGGTCTCCTTTATTGACATCAAAAAATGCGCCATTTGCTTGTAACATATTGCCTTCGTAGTTGCTGATATGAGCATTTCAAATTTATGATTTAGGAAGGAGAGTACCTCTCATTGAAGTATGGTGATCAGTTCTTTGCTTTAAGGGGATATTTCTTTGTTTCAGCTCTTTATTATCATTATTAATAGTCTTACAAAATCATAGTCCTGATATGCAGCAAACTTTAAATGTTTATTAAAAAGGTATTACATATTTTGTATACGCCGTTTTAATATTGAATTTTGCTTTAAAAGTGTTTACTTATACAGGTGCACAGGGATAGGTCACGTGATCAAAGTTTAACGTATTTTCCCGCTCTTTGTCTTCTATTCTTTATTGGCCTTGTCAAGTAACCAGAACTTGAGGGGTGCCTTACTGGCTTCAAAGACACTTGGTATGTGTCTTTGTTAGATGATGGTAAGATGGTAGAGAATTGAAAGAGTTTTTCAAGCTGAAACTTACACACGGAATGTAGACACGGACTTTGCATGTTGCCTATCTATGTGTGCCGTTAGCATTGAAGCAAGCGAGTTAGCAGCTAGCATTTATCGTTTTGCTGTTCATGCTTATAGTTATAGATGTTTAAATTGTTCAGTGTACTGTATTGTAGAATAATTCTTTGGGTTTAAAAGCTTCACTTTTTTAATCAATTTTTACATCGAAACTTCCCTTCACTGAAAACAATTTCCGGAATTATCAAGCTCTGATCTGTTTGTGTTCAAACTGTAATTACAGACCACAGAATGGACCACTGACCAGAAGCTAGAACCTTTGCAAAGGAAAGTGATCCAAGCCATGTGTTTCGTGTTAAGACATTTCACAAGGAATCCCCCCTCGCCCCCTTTTCGATCTTGATACCCGAATGTTTCTATTTCGAACGAGGGATTGTTACAAAAACAATAATTTTCCTAATTTGGAGATGATTTGTTATGTGAAATTAACAAGAAAGAAGGCCTCTTTGTTGAAATAGAATCGCTTCTTCTGAAATGAATTAATGTAGTGATCAACATTTAATGCTATACTGTAATATGCTGCTTCTCTCGTTGTTCTCACAAATGATTTTTCAAAATTTATGAGAACATACCACATAGCTTATGTTTGACCACTTTTTTTTTCTTATTTCAGATTTTTATTTTAGCCACGTATTTTGGATCAGCCAGGCAGGCCAAAAATTGCCTCTAACCTCAATTATGAATCAGACTTTATCAATATTTTATTACTTGAAGGAAAACTCAATTTTTATAGCAGAGTTGCAAATTTCATCATCAAATAAGGCAACTAGACTAATCTCGTATATCAGTATGAGCTAAGCAAACATTCATAAAGTCATTTATTAGCAAATTTAGGGTCTCAGTTCTTTTATCCTCATGCGTTTCCGTGAACACCTTTAGCCAGCTTTGTTTCTCCTTCGATTAAGGCTGCAGAATCGGAAGGAGAAATCTAATAGGAAAGCCTGGTAACAGTTGTTGGAATAGATTAATAACTAAGTATCCAGCTTTTAATATGCTTAAAGAATCTGCCGGCTGATGATGAGGTGTAATGTTACCTGGTGCGCCAGATCTACTTTTGATAGCCATGATAATTCATGCATTCAGCAGATTTCTATGATCAAAATTTTAATCTCAAATCAAGCTATTAAAGGGAATCAACATAGTAAAACCTGGCGTGGGCCAAAGTCAAAATCCAGTCTACTGCCCTCGATAACTTAGACACCTGCAGTTTCATTGTGTGGAGAAGGAAACAATGGATTTGTTGGCGTATCTTCAGCCTATTTATAGCAGCTTGTCGATAAAGCAATATCTGTTCAATTTCAGTTTTAGTTTGCTGTTTTGTTGTTTTGTCTGATTTTCTCGCCTTGTCTTTTTAGATTTACGATATAGTTTCTGGTATGCTTCAACTGACAGGAAATCTTCAAACAATGAAGATTCTAAATCTAGGCCTCCAGGCAAGAAAAGACGCTTTCTGTTTTCGAATTTCAGCATCCACACATTCTGATATTTTTTGAAACAGTATTTGTCGCTGGATTTCCCAATTTTTGATGTTTTGATGGAGGTGTTCTGGTTTTTTGCCATAGACCGGAAGACTGAAAAATTTCACAGTCTTGCTTGATATTTTCCTCAATCCCTTGACATAAACTGTGTCCTGAAGGAAATCATTATTGGCACATAAATATATACTCCGCAGTCTTGATGCGTGGATTTCTGGGAAAAAGCTCCCATCCCTTTGTAAGTCGTCTTTTCAATGGAAGGTTCGACATCATGGAATACAGTACATTTTATCGAAGTAGTATTCGATCTGTCATGTCACAAAAAGTTAGAAATAAACATATGCATGATAATTAACTGCTTATCTATTAATTGCAATACAATGCAAGTAGTCTCTTATTCTGTCAGTTATTCGTCCGATCTCCTCTATTTCTACATTTGCATCTGTAAAATTTAAGGTCGACATGCGTGCGTTCCTGGTGGATGTGCAGTGATAATGAATAACAGATTACCGCCGTTAAAGTTGCAATTCGAGAAGTTTCCAACAAATTTTCTTAATAACAGCAAACTATCGGGTGAGTAAAAAGAATTTACGCGTTTGTCGGGCTATGGAATTAAAAGTATGCTTCCAATATTCAAAAATGAAATGTTAATCTATCAGTCAAAGGCCAAACTTAGATGAGAAAATTTTTATTTGATAAAATCACTCATCGTTAAGGCCCAACAACTAGAAAAATGCCTGAAAGAGGCTTGCATAGGAATCGATAATTCCAATGTTCCATTCTTGCCCATGATTTATTTGGCATCAAAATCAGATTCAATGACATTGTCACTTTCTGTTAATTTCAATGGCAAGTAAATCATGGACCAGAATGGAATGTGGAATGTTGGTTCCGAAACAGCTTATGGTCAAAACTCGTTTGTTTTCCGCGGAGTTGATACATGGAACAAACTCCATTCTGATATCAAGTTAGCTCCTTCCATCCAGTCGTTTAAAGCCAAACTCAAAGCTCATAACTGAAAATATTCAAGGAAAGCTTGTTTTAAGTTTCCGTTTTTCTATTCAAGTTTTTATTGATAGGTGTTTTGTATATTTATAGGATTAGACGATTATTGTTATTAGGTTATTTTTATTTTTAGTTGCAGGGTACATTGTAAAACAGTTATTCAAACTGAATTGTATCCCTGGGTAAAGAATTTTAAAGTAGAAATAAAACAAACCCTTTCCAGAAGTTTCCTAATTTCTGGGTCGTTGCGTCTAAGTTGGCCTTTGACTGATAGATAAACATTTTAGTTTCAAATATTGGCTTCATACTTTATACTCCACAACCCTCCAAACGCGTAAACTTTGTTTTAATTTCATGCATTTGATTGAGAATTGACAGGAAGTGACAAAGTTTAATACACATTTCCATAATTCAGAAGCTTGGTAGCTTTAGTATATATTCAACAAGACGACACAATAAAAACTGTACTCTTTTTTCCGCGTTTTTTATACACGTACAGCCAAGTCTACAACATTAACGTTGGATTCTCATTGAGAATGAGAAAGCTTTCTCTTGTTTTTGAACTTTTCATTGTGATAGGTCAAATTATAAATGATAGAGTTAGAGTTGGTAACGATAGAGTTAGAATTAGTAACGATAGAGTTAGAATTAGTAAATATTTATGAAATCAATGATACAACACATCAGAACTCCCCGTAAGTAGCAACATTCATTGAGAAGCAGAGTTTTCATTAACATTTCAGTTGTTAAGTTAGTTTGGTATTTTTGGTGTCTTTGGATAATTTCCTTTCACTCATTCATAACGGAAGAGGAACTTATAAACTATACGCAATTCTACAACAAGCTACGTTGGTTTTTTTTTAAGAATTTCGAAGTGCATATTTTCAGTGAAAGCTGAAAAGTTCAATCAAAATTATTGAATGCACCTGAAACCTACTGCACAGGTCTTTCCAGCAACAACTATATGCACATTTCAACTAAGCATGATCAAAATTTAAGGTTCATTTTATGCCCTGTTTGCTAATTTTATCACTTTTTGTTACTTCTAGAGCTAATAACGACTGCAGAGCAGCATCTTCCCCTTGCAGAGGCTTAAAGTCACAAGAGGGTTGATCGGGCAGTCCATGTTTGATGAGAACCAACTGATACTTTTTGGTGTAGCAGGTACTTTCTAATTCCTATGTCATTACATTAGCATTGTATTTAATTCTAAATTTCTCTTCTCACTAAGCAATACCGAGTCTTACAAGAAAGAAAAAGTTTCATCTTGAAGTCATCTTTTTCAAGCGGTTCTCTGGCACTAAGTGGTCACTACCACACAGTCATTAGTGAAATGTGAATTCCTTGAGATGGATGACATGTAGCAAAGTTGCCTTCTTCTACTGCCATAGCCTGGCCTGATCAATATCAAGTCAAGGAACGTCTATTTACAAAATATTCTTCCCCTGTTGCTTACATATTCTTTGAAGCGACTTTTCTTTGTATTGATGAGATCAATATAAGCTGCATTCTGTTGGACAACATTATCCTCAACAACGCGAAATAACTGGCCTCGCTGGACAGCAGATCTCTGCAGCTTTTCTCCGGAAAATCATGTGTTTCTTCGTTCAAGTAAGTTTCCTTGGGATTACATCCAGTGATGTTGTTTCATCATGGTCTAAGATCTCTGGATTTAAATCAAATGTTGGAACTTCTCTTGATAATAAATTCTTTACTTTTTCTCGCAACATTTGAAGTTCTTGTTTCAACCTCATATCCATGTAATTTTTGTCATGTTCATATTTTTCTTCAATATCTGTTAGTTCATAATTATGACTTCTTTTCATGACATGTTTTCTCGTTTTTCCATCAATTATATTCCTCAATAATTCTCGAATCATTGTCACCATATACTCTTTTTCCACGATAAATTGGCTTTCCGTTGATCGCATTTCATCATCAAATTTTCGTTCAATTTTCGATCTTTCATTTTCAAGTTCATTCAATCTTTCATTTAATTCATTTACAACGATGTCATTTTCTGTTATAACTTTGGACAATTTTTTCATGTTTTCTTTCTCTAAATCAATTCTTTGTTCATTTAATTTTCTGCTGCTTTCTTCCTTTGAATTGTCTAATTGTTCTTTCAACTCAGTTTCCCAATGTTCTCTTTCCTCATCCCACATTTTCAAAATGTTTTCTTTCTCCTGTAAATTGTTTCTTATCATCTCTTCGATTCTTTTTCTAAATTCGGTTTCCAAATTTTCGATAAGAAATTTCTGCTCCTTTTTGTGTTCACTTGTCTTTTCTGCTAATTGAGTCTTTAATTTTCTTAAATCGGTTTTCATCGTGTTTGAATATTTGACAATATTTATTGATTCATTTTTCAGTTTTTCATACTCCTCCTTTATCTTTATCAATTCATTCTTTAGTTTTTCTGCTTTCCCTTTTTGGACATAATTCTCAGTAATGTCAATCATCCTTTCTTTGTAATTTTCCACTTGATTTTTCAGTATGTTATTTTCATTTTCTACAGATTCTAAAGTTTCCTTCTTATCTAATTCTTTCATTAATTTTTCTTGAATCTTTTTCATTTTGTTTTGCAAATTTTCATTTTCTTCTTCCAGATCTTCAATTCGAATGTCACGTGATCTTGTCTCTACAGAATTTCGTTCTTTTAATTGGCCTATAATTTGTTCACAGTTTTTCACATTTTCTTTCAAAATGTCGCGTTCTTTTGCAATTTTATCTTCTCTTTCTCTGTTGTCCATTGTTTCCTCCACGAGTTGTTTTTTATATTTTGCCATTTCAATTCCAGTTAATTTACTTTTCATTTTCTCATTTTCAATTTCATGACTTTTTCCTAATAAATCCTTTTTCATCCCTTGCATTTCATTTCGTAAGTCGGTTACTTTTTTCATCATTTCATCATCTTTCTCGTCTAACTTTTCCATTAATCTGTGATACTTGTCATTCATCGCATTTCTTTCTTTTATCTTTTCTTCCAAATCATTTCGAAGCATTTCTATCTCTTCAACTCCTTGATTCATTTCTTCGTCAAAAGTTTCTCCAACCGATTTTAACTTTCTTATTATTTCTTCCTTCTTTTTAATCTCTCCTTTCAACCTCTGTTTCTCTTCTTCCCAATTTTCATTCTCAATTTCTCTCTCTTTTTCAAATTTTCCAATAATCTTCTTTAGATTTTCGACTTCGAAAGCTTTATCTTGAAGATTTTTTTCTGCTCTTCGTATTTCATCTCCTTTCTTCTCGATTTCCTTTTTCGTTTCTTCGGTTATTGACTCTATAGCTTCTTTTTTCTCTCCTGACAGTTTCTCTCCTAATTCAGTAAATTTGTCTGATAGAAATCCATTTTGTTCTCTTTCTTTTCTTAGTTTATCCTCGCTACTTTTCTGCAACTTTTTCAAGCTGTTGATTTCATCTTGTAAACTGTTCAATTGCTTGTCGTAATCTTTAATGATATTTTCCTTTGCACTCTTCATTCTTTCAAAATTCTTTTCCAATACTTCATAGCTTCTCTTTTCTTCCTCTAATTCGGTAACCAATTTTTTCATCTTTCTTTCGTTTGATGCCTTAATTTGCGCATTCTCAAATTTCAGGACATCAAAATCATTTTTCAGCCTTGCAATTTCTGTCAATTGCTTATTTTTGTCTTTATCAAAGTTTTGTTTTTCTTCAAACATCAAATGCTGTTGCTCTTCGAGATTTTTCTTTATTTCCTTCATATTTTCTAATATTTGCATCTTCTCATTTTCTAATCCATCAATTTGATTTTGAAGAATATCATTTCTTTTTGCAGCTAAAGACATTTCATGTTCTGATTGCTGTTTTTCCATTTTCAAATCTTTGATTTCATTTTTCAGCTGCAAATTGATCATTTCATATTCTGTTATAATCTGTTCTTTCTCGTCCAAATTATCTCTTAGTTGTTTTGCAATGTTTTCAGCCTTTTCTCTCTCTAATTTCTCATTTGCAATGTTATTTTTTAAACCTTTGATATCATCATGCATAGCTCTGATTCTGCCCATTAACTCTTCAATTTCACTTTCGGCTAATTTCAAGCAATCTTTTTCCGATTCAAGACCATCTTCTGTTTCTTGTAATTTCTTTTCTATTATTTCTTCTTTCAATCTTAGCTCATCATTTTCTTTCGATAACTCATTTATCCTGTTCGTAAGATCAATAATCTCGTCCTCAAATTGCCTCGTATCATCATCAGGCTCATACATCAGGCTTCTGTCTTCTATGGCAACAAAGTTTTCTTCTTCAATTTTAGGCCCAATTTCCGCAATCGTAGGTGCAACACCTATCAATTGTATTTCTTCAAGCAGTCTCTTTAATTCTGCGATTTCTGCATGAAGACGTGAAATTTCGTCGTTTTGCTTATTTCTTTCATTTTGTAGTTCATGATTTTTGTTTTGCAGTTCATCAATTTCTTGCTTCATATCTTGATTACGTTTTTGATGTTCTTCAAATCTTCTCCTAACATCTTGTGATTCTTTTAATGTTTCTGATACTTTATTACTCATTTCCTCTCTCTCATCTTTAAGACTATCATTCAATTGATCTTTTCCCTCTAACTCTTTCTGCATATTTTCAATCTGTTCCTTCTGAGTTTGACATTTATCTAACAATTCTTCAAGTATACGAGTCAAGTCATCCTTTTGTGCTTCTAAATCTTTGCAATTTGATGCTTTTCTTTCATTTTCTGCAATCAATTCAGCTGCAAGTTTCATTATTTCGTCAATAGCTGTTACTTTATCAATTTCATATTTCAAATCATTTCCAGCCCCTTTGCTGTCCTCTTCGTTATCAAAACTGCCGCTATCCACAGTGCTCTGAAGATCTTCCACTTCAACTTTTAAAGTCTTTTTTCCCTTACTTTTTAGTTCTTCCTTTAGTTTCTCGAGCATCTTCATTTCATTTTCAAGTTTCTGACAATGCATTTTCTCTTCGTCCAGTTTGTTTTCTAGGCCCTTCATTTCATCTTTTAATGATTCAAGTTCTTTATTCAAGTCAGTATTTTCTGAACATAGCCTGTGATTTTCTGACTTTAACTCAATATTATCACTCTTGCCGACATCTTTTTCGCTTTCCTTTTCCATTTTCTTTAATCTGTTTTCCAAGTCTCTTATTTTGTCATAATTCAATTCAATTTCGATTGATTTCGACTGATTTTGTTCGTCCATCGCATTTGCAACTTCAAGCATCGCTTCGCTAGCCTCGTTTAGCTCATTAATCTCGTTTCGTAGCATTAACGCTTCTTCCTCTTTCTGACTTATCAAATCGTCCTTTTCTCCCAGCTCTGTCTCTAATTCTATCAACTCTCTCTGTTTTTCTTCCAACCCATTCTCTGACTCTGTTAATCTTCCCTCCAAGTCAGTAACTTTGTCTTTCTCTTCATTTATTTCATTTTTAATGCGATCTTTTTCTAAAGTTAGCGCTTTTATGAGTTCATTTAATTCTTTGATTTTGTTGCCTTGTTTTTCTATCACATTCAAATATTCCTTTTCTTTATTTTCTAAACTTGTGTCACTAAATCCGCTTGTCGCATCTTCAGTAGATAACTCGTTTTCCAGCTCCAGTTCTTTCAAATATTGTTCCAATTCATGTTTTTTCCTCTCCAATAATCTCATGTTTGTAGCTTCATCCTTATATTTATTTCTCTTCACTTTAAACTCGTTTCCTAAATCCTCATCAAGTTTTTTGTCGTCAAGCTGGTCAGAAACTTTATTCAACTTTTCGATGATATCTTTTCGTTTAGTAACAAGATCTCGTAATTTCCCTTGATCAGTCTGATTTCTTTCCATGTTTCCTTTAATTCTTTCTAATTTCATTCGTTCCTCCATTAATTCATTGAGCTTTTCCTTCAAAATTATTTCCACATGTTCCAGATCTTCGAGGCTTAGTTTATCACTCTTTGGATTCTCCTTTCTTCCACCATCTATTTCCTTCTCAATTGCGATTGCAAATTTTGCTATGTTTGAGTCAACATCTCTCAAATTTTTCTCTAGTACTTTCGTTTCATCCTCAAGTTTTGAAATGATTTCTTCTGAGCTACTTTTTGATTCATTAGCAGTCGGAAAATGATTCGTCTCTATTTTCGATATCTGATTTTCAATATCTTGTCGGTCTTTCAAAATTTCTAACTTTTCTTCCAAATCATTTCTCGTTTTGTTAAGATCATTTCGTTTATTGATTAATTCATTTTCATCCTCCAATCCATTTCGATTACCACTTCTCTCTCTGTCGTTATCATCATCATCATAATCATCATCATCAACTGCAAGTAACACTTCTGTCCTTTTCTCCTCCAATATTTCTAAAGTTTCTTTCAAATTCGAAATATCTTCTTCTATGCTTTTGTCATCCCTTAACTCTGCATGCTTTTCTCCCTGAATGTCCTCTCCCTTTCCACTAATGCTCTCGAACTGAGCTTCGTTACCAATTCCTTTCAAGTCGTCTTTCCCAGAAATGAATAATTTCCCTTCCTCGATTTCTGTCCTCAGTATTTCGATTTCATTGTCAATTTCGCTCATCATCGTGTAAAAATTCGGGCTTTGTGTCCGTCTTTCAAACTCAGGGGACTTTGGAGAACCATATTGGAGGATGTTTGCTTCCAAAGCTTCCAGTTTCTTTTCAAGTTCAGATTCTAAGGTGCTGACTTCATCGATTACTTGTTTTTCAGCATCAGAATACCCTTGTGCAGTCTCTCTCGTTTTTGCTCCAAATAGTTTCCTCAAGACTAAATTTCTGTCAGCAAGTAACGAATTTAACACAATATCTCCTTGTTTATTAAAACCTTCCTGTTCTCTTTCACCTGATTGAAACGCAGGAGAACTTTGTGCCAATGGGGTATCTGGTTCATAATGGATCCTTTCAACATCATGTGCCAATATTTGTCTGTCTAATTCTATTATTTGCTCTGCAGCATTCTCATCTTGGCTGTTCTTTTCTGCACTGTCTCTTTCAGTTCTCCTTCCGATAAAATGATCAATCGCGAGATCTCTCTCGTCACATAGTTGGTTAAGTAAATTATTACTGTCCTTCTGTGCCCTCATTTCATCTAATGTCTTTGCTGTCAATAAATGAAGTATATCAGAATCTTTTTCAACGGTTTTCAATGATTCTAATTCATTTTTTACACCACGCAACAGTTCATCATCTTTTCCCTTGACCCTTTTGTCTCTACCTTTCGTTTGTAATTCTTGATCAGGTGATTGTCTGGCCTTCAGCTTCTCACAAAACCAGTCCAAATTGGTCAGCTTTTCATTGATCGCATCAATTTTATTGTGTGCCAGCATTTTCAAATCATCAAATGAACCTGAATAACTTTCCTCATGCCTGCTTTCCTCTTTGCCATTTTCTGCTTCCACATGCTGCCTCTTTGCATTAATTTTCCTGAGATAAGACAAAGCGCTCTCCAATTCTGATTGGTTGCTTAATACCTCCTTGATAAATGCTTTATTCGACCCCAAATCATCAGCCTTTTCTTTGTTAGCTTCACTCATTTCATCTAGCCTTTCTTTGATATCTTGTTCAATTGAGGCTACCATCCTGATAAGGAAATCACCATCTTGTTCAGTAAGGTGGCCTTGTCGATTGAAATCCTCATATTCATCTGCTATTTTGTCTCTTTGTTTGATCCAACTCTTTAAGTCATTATCAACCTTATCACTTGATATTTCTTGACCAATGTCATCAATTTTCAACATTTCTAAGATCACTTCCTTTTCACCCTCATTTGCAATTTCGCCATTTCCTAACATGTCATTCATTTCTTTTTCAGTTCTAATTTTTTCATTCATCAAGTCTCTTAGATCTTGTTGCAAATTCTTTTTTCTGTTTTCCATTTCATTATTAGCTTCGTCCAAGCTCTCTCCCATTTTTGTTTTCCTTCGAATCAATGTTTCTAATACCTTGGGATCTCCATCTTCCTTCAAATGTTCTTCAATTGTTTTGTTCATTCGATCTAATGAAACTTGAATTGCTTCTATTTTATATGCTAATTCTTCTATGTCTGAGTCATCCAGTTCTTTCACAACTCCATTTTTTTCAAATTCATTCAATGCTTCCAAATCATTGTTTATCATTTTAATTCCATATTTTAGTTTATTCAGTTTGTTATTCCTTTCTCTGAGTTCTTCCTGCTTCGTTCCAGACCCATTTTCTAATTCTATAGATTGTAATGTATCTTTGATCTTTTCATTTATTTGTTTTACTTCATACAAATTTTCTTCAACCATTTCTTCAATATTGGATGTTTCTCTCTCAAATCCTGATCTGAATTCAAGATATTTATCCTTCCCTGATGAATTTAAATCTTTTTCCAAATTTCTTAAATGGTCAATAATTTCTTGAAGTCTTTCCTTCTCCTTTTTTAATCTTTTGCCTGCATTTTTTATCTTTTCTCTTGCATTTTCCTTCGTTATTTCCTCAACATCCTCAACTTTCTTTTCCTTTCCGTTATTTTTCGCTTTACCTTTTTTGATTCTTTCTTTCTGAGCAAGTTCTTGTTTCACAGTTTTGATTTCATCTTCAATCTTTTCAATCATTTCATTTTTCTTTTTTACCTTTTCATTTTTTCTTTCCATATTTGCAATGTCCTTGTTTGTTTCATCAATCGAATTTTCTAATGAAGCAATAATTTCTTCAAGATATTTCACATCTTCGGGTGTAATATCCATCTTTTCCATTTCTTCGTTGATAAATCTCAACTGTTTTTTCAGTTCTCTCAATTTCACATCCCTATCTTCCTCTTGTGATTCAGTCTCATCCATTTGCAGACTCCCCTTATTGTCTCCTTCATCAATTTCCTCCCTATCTTCTTCGCTCCTCTCTTCCCTTTCTTCAAAATACTCCTTCTGCAGTTTAGCTTTTTCATGCTTGTTTCTCCATATTTCATTGTCAATTCCTTCTTTCAGATCAATGATTTCATCCACTTGCTCTTCATCAGGGATCGCCAAGTTTTGTATTTGTTGTTCATCCTCAAATAAAAATTCCTTTACTTCCTTATTTACATGTGGCTCTAACTTTTTGAGTAATTCTCTCAGCTGCTCAACATTCTTCAAAGGAGCGTCATCCTGAGGATCATTGAACTCTCTTTTCCTTTGGGATTGAAGCTCCTTTCCAATCATGTCAACCTCATTATCGATTTCCTGCAGCCTCGTGTTCACAGCATCAACATCATTATTATGCATTGTTGCTGGAAATTGTTTATATATCAAGCTATTTGTCTCTGCTAACATTTTATGCAGGTCTCGTTTTTCACCTTGTAATTTCTGTATTTCTTTTAATTCCTCGTTTCTTTCTTTGAACAAGTTATTCAGTTCTCTTTCATCTTGCTCCAGCATTCCTTCACTTTCCTGCAAAAGCTTCTCAAAATTTTCAATCTCGCATTTTAGATTTTCAGTCACACGGTTCGTATCTGGGTTTTTTATTTTCGTTATTTCTTGCAAATCATTTGATACATCGGCATTTATAAATCTTTCCGATAGTTTCTCTAAATCTTCCGAATAATCTTTCATGATCTGATCCAGATTCCCATTTTCTAAGACAATCACTTCCGGAGCTTCCAGATCCCCTAGCGACAGCTTATCGACGACAGAATCTTCCACTAACATTTTGAATAATTCATCTCCAATTTTATTTTGGATGTTTTTTAATTGATCCCTCATCCTATGTTCATTTTCCCATCTTGGAATATCTAGATCGTTGTAAATCAGATAATTGCTCAGCTTGTCTTCTTTATGTTCTCCCATTTCTTCAAGATTCTTCATAAGTTTCTTGTTTTCTTCTGCTAATGATTTGTTTGTATTGTAAACAGCATCTAATTCTTTCTGCAGATCCAAATTAACACCTTTCAGCCTTGCTTCACTTTCCTTTAAATCTCTGTCATCATATCTCATCTTATCTAATTCCAATCCTTTCTTACTTGGCAAATCTGTTCCCTCCATCGCTCCTTGAAGTTGTTGTTGGCCTAACATCGTCTGCAACTCATTCAGCTTCGAATCAAGTAGTTTTAATGCTTCTATTCTCTGGTTTAACAATCCAGCTAGCTGCTTGTTTTCATCTGTCACTGCAGGTATGTCCTTATTTGCATACATTTTATTGTCTATCATTTCATCATCATAGCTACGCAATCTGGCCACCTGAGGTAACATTGATGCAGTGGCGTCTGCCTTCCTCAATCTACCAGCATCATTTAGTTCAATGCAATTCAAATGATCACTTGAATCAGCATTTTGATCACCTTTGCTGTCACCTAATCGTGAAACGTCCTCAATATCTTCAATTGATTTATTGATTTCGTTATTATTTGACTGATCACTTGAATCAGTACGCGCTCCATTGAGATCAGAAGCCCGATCACCTTTTTCATTATTCATCCTTGAAATCTTTACAATTTCATCATTTATTTCTTTTATTTCGTCCTCCACTTGATCCAGTTCCCTACAAACTCCTCTACATCTCACGAGCCTCTCCATTCCAATTTCTTTCTCTTTTGTATCTTGTCCAACAATGAGATTCCCCAATTCATCAAAAACAGTTTTCATTTTTTGATAAACATCTTTTAGACTTTCCTTTGCTTCTTCATCAGTTTCAGGAATTTCATTTACATCAGAGACATTCAACAAAAGTCCACCTTTCATTTCTTCTTTATTATCATTGATCATATCTTTCATTTCTTCAGAGAGTTTGTCATTCTTCATCTCATTACTTATTATCGACTCTGCCAGCTGATCAAGTTTTTTATTTAAAGCTTCGTCAAATATAGTTTGCTCACCATGGTCATTTGTTGAAATCTCGCAATGAGGAATAATTCCATTTTTGGTATGCCTTGGTCCATCACACTCGTCTATCCTCCCAGCGTCGAATTGCCCCATTTCTGCATCTCCCTCAACTTTATTTCTGTTGCTCCTTAAATCTGGTATTTCGCCCTGCCTCTGCCCCCCTTCGCCCTGCCTCTGCCCCCCTGGTGCAGTTAATTTCTTTTTCCTTTCCATGTTGTCTTCCTCGTCAGCCAATTTCATTTTCATTTTTTCAACAAGGTCATCTTTTATTGCTTCGATGACGTCAGGAATATCATCTATGCCCAGTTGTTGATTACTTGCCAGTTCTTTGAAGCTCTTGGAGTCATCCTGAAAATCTTCGGGATTAACTTGAATACTTTCTGAGTTCAATATGATTTGGTCAGTTTGTGATGATTTATCGTCCTTCTCAATTTTTACATTCTCGTTTTCCGCTGTTTCATCCTTCCAGTCCTCAGATCGTTTATCTTTTGGTTTATCTTTAACTCTTTTACCAATTCCCTCTTCAATATCCATCATTCCGTTTTGCAATTTTTTCACAATATCAGCTGCTCTCTTCTTATGTTCCTCCTCTTCTAATTCCCTTCGATGCAAATAATCCTTTACCTCATTTTGCCTTTCTTCAATCAAATCAAAAGAAATCTCCATTTGTTCTTCAATTTCATTTCTTAATTTCTTTGCTTCTAAAACTGCTTGTTCCTCTCCATCCTTTGTGTTCTTTAGTTTATTGATGTCAGATGAATAATCCAGCTTGAACTTTCCTGATACAGCAGGGCTTCCACTTCGTGGTCTTGCAGAAAGTTTTGTCTTGTCTACCTGTGACATTCTTTTCTTTGGTGATGCTTCCCTACTATCGAAGGAAATATCATATTCAGGCTCATTGATCGCCCATTTTACTGAAGGTTCCGGCGTTGTTTTTGCAGTTATGGGATCCATATTTCCAGCTTTGTATAGCTACGTAAACTTGTGGAGCTTACTCAAGTCTGTCTCAATTGCTAGGAAAGTTCTTGGAAGTGAAGTTAAGCTATGATAACTGCATTATTATTTTGTTATTAATTCCTTCTCTTAATGACGAAAGGATCTTGTGTACCTTCTTACTGCAAATTAACCCATGTTTCCTGCTGTTCCTTCTTGTTCGGAATTCACGGCAACCGAGGTCTTAAGCAGTGTCAACCCATTCTGACTTCAAGCTCAACTCCTCTTTTTGACGTGGTATGCAAATACGAAAAGACAAAGTATTCGCGGTTGATAAACACTTGATCAATTCTCTCCAATCGATTCCTTTCTCTGATCCTTTCTCAATATTTAAATGCACGTCAGGTAATACTGTATATGGGTCATTATTTGATGAAGTTCAAAACCTTCTTTATTCCTTGCTTCCCTTGCTCCACTCGCTGTAAATTACATTAAGTTTATAATTTTCCGTTCGGAGCAAATATACAAAATATGAAAATTAAATTTTCATTGACCTGCTGGAATTTATTGAAAAGACGCATAAACAAAACATGGGGAATGGCGATAAAAGGCGAATGCTTGTGAGTTTGATTGTAGCATATCTCTTTGAGCCATTGATTGATCAATCATTCAGTCTATGAATCAATGTTTATGATGTGCCTGATGCACTTTTTGTTCGATGACAGCTCTTAAAGTTTCCGATACATCACGTGACAACACAGGTACAGCCTATTGTAAACAATAACAATTTCTTAATGGCAGAACCTAATGATAGCTATTTGCTCTTTCTGTAGTGATCCATGTATTTGACTTCAAATTCTTATCATTTCGAAAACTCCCGCGAAGACTTTATTTCTTTCTTCATAGGAAACGAACTTCGTTTCATATCTGACGTCTCTTTGCTTTCGTCTCTTTGAACTTTGATGTCGTCTTGAAATCGCACATTAGTATGAAGTGTCACTGAGATGAGCACCCCTTTGACAATTTTGAGCAATACATACCAACGAAGAATTCACACGGCCCCATTTCCAGAATATTCTCCTCGGTAGAATAGAACCATTCAATTAACTGACTGCAGTTAGCTATTAAGCATCTAGATTTATCATAAATAAGACATCGTCAAGCAATTTACACAAAAGTAGTCATGTTGAAATGACGCAGCGAGTTGCGTTGTTGTTTGTGAGTTCTTTCAGGCTGAGAAATTAGAAAAGCACGTGTCACAGAAGAAAACCCAAAAACGTCTTATTTACAATTTTCGTCACAGGTAGAAATTGAAAAGATGACGTATTGATACAAGCCACCGGCTTTTTAGCCACAGGTCATCTCAATGCTAATTCAATATACAACAGCTTTCAAATTTCAGACTGGCACCAAGAAGTGCATTTGTTTACAAGTACGGCCTTAACTTGTTGTCAATTTTCCTGCCAGAAGAGACTGTTCTTCTTTACTAAACTTTGTTTCTATTCACATTCAGTGAGCCATGTCTGCAGGCAGGCTAAACACCATTGGTCTTTGCTTGCTACTATGTCTCATATTTTTTCCTTTTTGCCCGTTGAGAGATAGTGGAATGCTTACTTTGTAGCATTGCCGGTGCAACAGGGCAGCTACTGTTTTGAGTTTGTAAAGAACTGGGTTTACACTTTTATAAAACAAATATAAAAGTGATAGTACTTCACAAACTCAAGATGAAGTTTAAAATGTAGAATTTTTTATTTTGAG
The DNA here is from genome assembly GCA_964019985.1 of Aurelia sp. 4 Dawson et al 2005. Lineage (NCBI taxonomy): Eukaryota > Metazoa > Cnidaria > Scyphozoa > Semaeostomeae > Ulmaridae > Aurelia > Aurelia sp. 4 Dawson et al 2005. The sequence continues at coordinate 279,823 of OZ026498.1, forward strand.
GACAAATTGTGAAGAACGATTCATTAGTCGCATGTTTCTTCATCTTCAAAGTAAGTTTTTTCGTTGAAAAAGAGTCAAAAAGGTAAGAACTGATTTTGATATGGTCTTTGGCTAATTCATCGTTGGCACTGTATGCTATCTGTTCTTAGTAAATACGAGGCAAATACAATTGCAATTGCAAGAAAAGAATGACAGGGCAGTTGTTTTTTGCAATAATTTCATACGGGGTGAGCAGATTTTCGGCAAGAATTTTTCTTAAAAAAGTTTGCAACGTCTCTGAATCTACTTTAATTTCAAAAATACAAGAAAATCGTTTTGTTATTGGTAATTCCCTGAGTAAGTTTGTCGATTGTGTGCTACCCCTATTCGTAAGTCGTTTGTAATGGAACCTTTATTTCAGAGAGCACCCAAAGGATCCAGACATTCAGACCAAATGTTACTGGCATCACCAATGCCGAGAGCCTTGTTTTTAAGGGGTGCTGGAAAAAGTAAGTACTGCACGTTACCAGCGTATAAATCTAAACACACTGATTTCATAACAGAGAATCACAGATACTCTTTTCTTCTTCTCCAGGCATATCCGCAGATTTGATTTGTTACTCCTACAAGCGATCTAAAAGAAGGTAGTGACAATGCAAAAGAAACATGATGGAAGGCTGGAATCCAGATACAACCTTTAGTTACGACAGTGTAGAATTAATCACAAAAAACATATAAGAAAGGCCAGCATGCCAAAAATTTGCGCTGAAGCACAATGATTCCGAGCATGGAATTTATTCACAACAAAAACTGAATTTATGAAAATGAAAAAGATGAACGTGTTAATTGAATGAAAAAGTAACAGGATACCCTCTTTAGAGATTATGAAGTCTTTTTCTTGATTTTGAAAAATTCACTTCTTGCAATGTTTAATTTTCAGATTCAGAGGTATTGTGTGAAAGCCCTTTGTGGATCTGTAGAGCTGCGGAGGAATTTCATGATGCAATGAACTGAGCTCTGAGCAGGTGTGTTTGATTTGATAATGAGGCTTGAGTTGCTAAGGAACTAAAGTTATTGTTGTTAATGACGCTTTGCCTTGGTGATGGTGGTTTGACTTTTGTTGGACAGATGTGAAAACAACTTTCAAACACGGTTCAAAGCTGGATCAACTCACACATCTCCATTGTAACACACTGTTTGACTCGTTAACGCCAATTTGTGAAGTCTAAAGCAAGATTTCCAACATGGAGGTTACAAAGCAAGCCACCACATTGAAGCAAGCAACAATAGGCCCTGACGCATGGAAAGAAGCAAGCATCAGAAATATTCGTCTTGCTCAAGCAGTTGTTCAACGAAGTGACAAATTCAATGATTTGGGAAAGCAACTCGATCCACTGCCATCTCTTCGAGATACCTGTGTTCAGCAAAGCAATGCCCATATGCATGGATATATGAGAGAAACAAGAACAGTCGTGATCAAGCTGAAATATTGCTTGCTTGAAACGGATGAAGAGATCAAATCTCTTTCGAGGGCAAAAGAAAATTTAGAAAAAATCCTTGAGCATATCAGAAAGGATATCATACTCAACAACAGTTCATCTTTCAGAAGAAGAGCCAGACCTGTCAGAGAAAGGGTGAGACATTTTTGTGTGAACAGAAAATGAAATTTGATGGGGATAATGGGGGTGGGGTACATGAATCTCTAAAAGAACCCCTATGCAGTAAAAGGAGTCAAGAACATTTATTTCTGGTTCACTTGCTTCACTACTGTACTTCTTACTTTCACTACTGTAAAAACCTTGCTTCACTACTGTACAGTAGAATCAAACATATGAAATCAAGTTGAATAATTGGCTGAATTTAAAGCAAAAATTCTGAAAATCAAGCGCCACCTTATTTTAAACTGGCCTGAATTTGACCAGCATCAACAGGTGAAAAATTGTGTTCCCGCCAATGTTGGAAACATTTTGTGAAAATTAGACTTTTTAGGCAAAAATCCACTCTGAATTAGGCAAAACTTTCAAGGTAAACAATGATCTTTTTAATTGGCATTCCCCAGATTTTTCTCCTCTTTCCATGTACTTTGTTCCTACATGATGGCTGAAAACAAACTCTTTATCTTTTTAGCAACCTGATGGAGCAGACGATTTGCTTGCCTCAGAAAAAGACCATCTCCTCAAACTAAAAAGAGTTCTGGAAGGGCAACTGCGATCTGTTCAAAAGCAAATGCATGTTCTTGATAATGCAAGGAAAAGATTGAAAGCTGTAATTTCTGAGAGGAGTAGGGTCTTGGATCTGATTTGCCTTTCAGTGTCATCTGTCACCCCAATAGCATCACATGATAATGTTACAACACAGAACAAGAAATCAACTGAAACATCCCTAAATATGGAAACAGATCCCCTTGGCCCTTGCACACCAGAAGTAGCTGAAGCAATGTCATTAGCCAATGATGCAAAACAGAGATCCATTTTGCTGAGAAAAGGAGTTGCTGAAGCAATTGAACAGACAACAAAATTACAGAGTGCTGCACACAAAAGTGTCAATGATGGTTTAACAAAGAAAATCTCAGAAACTATCACAATGAAGGTTTGGCATTTTCCATTTTGATTTCTCCATCAGGAATACAATCATTTTTGAAATCTCAAAGAATACTATGAAAGTTCTATTTAACCCCCTCTCTATGATCCCTGCTCATTAATGAGGCCCTCCTTTCTGAGCCAACATTTTAATATGCCCCCTCCCCTCTCTATCAAGGCTGACACTATTATTAACTGCCAGAGATGATGAAAGATTATCCATTTGTTAAACTAAAGAAGTTTGCAAGTTGATATTGATATCTTTTAGGGAAAGGCAATGGAATTTTAATATTTGACACACAATGTTGTATGCTGATGCTGCAAAATATGGAGTAAGAGGTTATTGAGTATGGAGCAAAAAGTGATCATTAATATCTATGTCATTTGACTTTGTGGATAAGGCCCCAGATAAGCCCCCTTTGATTTAAGCTCCCCCTAGCATCTCAAAAATAGCTTAATAGAGCTTTCAATTAACTACCCATGTTTATGTCATATTTATACACCTCCATTTACAAACTCTTGCCAGCTGTATTTAGTTAGAGGTAAAAGGAGAGCAGTGAGAATTTAAAAGATGGAAGGGGGCTTTGGAGGGTACTAAAACCCACAAACCTGGACCAAAATTTGCAAAAACCCAAAAAACCAGAAGAAAAGATGCCAAACCCAAAATTGCAAAACTGAACAAAAATATTCAATTTTTGTTGGTGACCTTTGATCATTTTCAGCATTTTGCTTTTCATTGACTCTCTGTTCATTGTTTTAAGTATTTGAAGCTGGTTATTTGGCCTTAGTAAACCACATGGACTGTATTTGTATTACTTTGAAGAAGCAAAAATAGGAAGTTTTGAACTAAATACTGTACCTAAGCCCGAGCACAAAGATTGGTCAAACCCGCCACCCAGGACACATCTCAAAACCAAAAAATACGCAAGATGTAAATGTAAGAGCCAAAACCCAAGGGCTAATGTTGACCACATCTGCAACCCATGAAACCCCAAAGCCCCCCTCAAGAAGGTATTTAAAAGTGATTGCAATTCCAGAATGGGTATAACAAGGCATCTGCCCTAGCTGTATTTGAAATCATAAGTTTGAAACCAACAATTCATCTTCCTCATTCTTGCAGCAACATCTTCAAGTGACCTCAGGAGAAATCAGAATGGCCAAGCATCGTGGTGAGAGATGGCATTACACAACTGATGTGGCTCGTGGTTACACCTTGGTGAGCATGATTTCTTGCTAAAAAGTCCCTCTTCTTTAAATCTTAACTCCTTAGTTACACTATTAGAGTTGTCACAAAAGTTCCAGATCACTGATCCCTTATGTCACTGTACAGTAGACTTCAGATTCTAAAAATGTCATGAATCAGAACTGCTAATTTATCGGAGAGTATTCTCTCAGGGATTTTTCAATGAATGAAAGCCTTTTTACAAATATTTTCTCCAGTAGTGCTTGCTTCACCCTTGCAACGCTTGATTAAATGTCCAGTTGCAACTTTTGAAACAATCCTGTGTAAAATCCTGTGTAAAATTAGATAACCTTCAGCTTGTTGAAGTTTGCATTAATTGGTAGATAGTTTTGATGAATTGCGTTTAGGCTTTCTTTATTAGCACCTTTCTGGCACTGGTCGCTTTTCGTTATTGATACCTTCCTGTAACAGGTGATAATTCATTTTACGTCAAACAGGGACCAGTATCATCGAAAGACCTCGCAACACGAGAGCGCCTCGATCGTCCAACTGTATCTACTTATCAGCGCCATCCAGGCACACAGTTACCCGAAGCGCAAGAGATCATTGAAGGAAATGATGGCCTCAAACAATCATTAGATGCAATTGGTAGAAATATTGCCCTCATGAAACTTACACAAGACAGACTGAAAGAAGATGTTACCGATAAAAAGCATGGTGCATTCGTTGATTCGAGTGTTGTGCGTTTGCGAAGAAGAAAATATGACCATCGTTGGGTTATCAGTGGAATGAAGTGTTAATCTAAATTGACTTTTTGGAAGAACATACTGAAATTTTCATAGACAATCAATCGTAATTCTTTCACTTTATATCATTTTCTAGTATAATCATTCGTCACAGTCACCACGATCTTTTGATTAACGAACTTTAGGATTAACCATCTAACACAACCTACGTTCAATTTCTCGCTTTTATGTAAACATGATCAATGTTCAGTTCAATGATAAATTTATTTATCTGTTTATTTCTCGTTTCCAAAACCATACATATCAAATATCCTTACTTTGATCAGGATTATAATAATAGATAATAGAGGGTGTAAGAAGAAGTTTGGATTGCGTTTTGGTGCGAGGCCCGTGCGCGGGTGCGAGCGAAAAGCAAAAGAAAAAACCAGCAAGGTTCTTTTGGAGATAAACAGATTTGCTTAGAAAGATCGTCTTGTGAAAAGAACTGAACCCATATAGATACTTGAGCGTTAACGCTGTCCTAAATTTTTGCTGACAAAGCGCCGACGTCCCTTTGTTATTGCACAATGGTGCAAAAGTCGTTAGAAGTGGAGACCAAATACTGCCTAATCCATGCATTATCCTCGGGAACTTTCTTGGTTTAATTTCAATAGGGATGAAATGAAAACTTTTTAATGATTGAAAAGAAGTTGATATTGGTCATAAACGCTCAATACCTTCAAGTTGAAAATGTGGTATGAGGGTGGTATCTATGAATTGAGGTAAATGAAAGATATAAATAGCATGGTAAAACGAAAGCCTTGCCAAATGCATGCTCGCTGTTTCCATCTTTCATTTTCATGTGATGACTAATGAAGGAAGGTAATTCACTTTCAATTAGCAGTTTCTTAGCTTAATGAGACATGTCGAAGATATGATTTCATGAAAATATCGTTAAAATACTGTCAAGTGAACAGGTCTACGATGTTTTCAAGAAACAGCGGAAAATTATCAGTTGGTCAGAAACCCTAAAGAATAATCAATTCAAGTTGGAGTTTTTGGGTTGAATTTAGAACTGAATTTCATTCCCTGGCGCATAAACAACATCAAACAAAGAATGAGATAGTTTAAAATTTTGCGCCTTTTGAACATTCAGTTGCAGATCAGACGAGATTAGATCGTTTCCATGCATTGATTCCATAGGCGTAGGAGACAGGGGGCTGGGGGGATGCAGCCCTCCCGACTTTGGAAAAATTTGCAAAAATCAGCAATGATCGGGCAGAAAATCGGCCTAAATTTTGGCAAAACTTACGTAAACAATGGATCTTCTATCGGGCAGCCCCCCTAAATTTTATTTCCCCCTGCGCTTATGATTGATTCGGCGTTCATTTTAAAAGTTTAGTTTGATGTTCGTAACCTTTTCGTCGTTGAAAAGCATGTACAGTCAAGCGCCTGTGATGTTTAGTCATCCACTGTTCATGTTTTGTGCTTCATCTTTAAGTGAGTGACGTCATGAAATGTCATTATGCACCAGGCCCCTTGATCGTGCGTTTGTATGAATAAGAGGCTTGGCTGAAGAAGGAGAGAAATGGAGGAAACAGAAGGGCAGAGCAAACTGTGAAATTTTTTTGCAGATTGTGAGCTGAACATTGGTATAAAAGAAGAATAAATACCAACGAGACATATTTCAAGTCATTAGGAATCAAATGATATCAAAATGGATGGAAACAAAGGAATGGAACAACTCATTCCTATTGTGAACAAGTTACAAGATGCATTCAGTCAACTTGGCATTGAAGCCCCTATCGATCTTCCGCAAATCGCAGTTGTAGGAGGTCAAAGTGCAGGCAAAAGTAGTGTTTTGGAAAACTTCGTTGGAAGGTATACCAAAAAGAGAAGCAACTTCTTTATAACAATGACATGAACAGTGCATGTTCGATAAAAAAACTGTATTAGTATGGAATGCCTGTATTGACAGTAGGCCTAAAATTGGAATCCTAAAAGAAGGGAGTGAGTGGGAAATGATGCATGTTATCATAATAACAAAGTCAGCAGAAGGCAAACGAAACACATTTGATACTTAACGGAGCAAAAGAAATGATGGTGTAATTTTTACTGCAGTGAATTACTTGCAATAGATGGTAAAGAAGCAGCATGCTAAAATGATAACTTTTTTATTCATACTTGTTGCCATTTTTATTTCATACATTCCTGGGCTAAGTACTCATGACAGATGTTATATTGTGTCATTCTTCTAAACAGCACAGAATTGAGCTGAGAGATGTTTTCACAGGTTATCTTGAATTTAGCTGGAAGAAAGAAAATTGTGCTTTACTAACTGTTGAATTTCATTTTTTAGAGATTTCCTGCCACGAGGCTCAGGAATAGTTACAAGAAGACCACTTGTCCTCCAGCTCATCAATTCAAAGACAGGTATCTCCAATATTTGTTGAAAGGAAGGTTCTTGTGAAAAGATAAAATCTCCTGATATTTTCAGAGAATGTGCAAATGTAGCAAGGGCGGATCCAGACCGATGCAACCGATGCAAATGCATCGGTCAGTTTCACATAATCGATTATCTGGAAGTCTGTGCAGCAGAATTTTTATTAGACTCAAAGCATTTGAGGTCTTTCGAAATGCCCCCTTCTTTCTGGTGCAACTGCTCCTAGAAGTAACCTCGTAGCTTCAGACTCAGACACAAAAGCCATGGCCGACCATTAGAACATTAGACCCATTATTATCAAAAGAATAAGTGTCCTCAAAACAACTACGGTAAATCCCATTATTATTCTAATCCTCTATTCAATTGATGTGTGACATGCGTCTCGACAAGGCAACGAAAGCCAACAGGAGAACCTTGCGTAATCATTTTGATGAGTGCATCGGTGTCAATCATTGCAGCTTTGACAGCTCCTTTCTTCTCAACAAACGATCGCAAAAATGCATCGGTCCCCAGACCCCTGAGTGGAGAAAAATCAGCGTTTTGCACCGGTTGACCGATGCAGTCTAAAGGTTACTATTGAGCAATAGATTGCCCTCTACTATTGTTGTTGTTCACCGTTCCGTTGTCTCGCCTCCTCTCGCCTGAAAGGAAAGTACAGCGTACAGTGCACTTAAGCGCTTCTTCAAAGTGTTAGAGGACCTAATTGTGGTTGACTGAATAAAGTAGTCCGTGGAGGGGAACTTTCCTGGCAACACCAAATCAGTAAACAACGAAATTGGGCCTGTCTGGGCCAAGATGTAAACAGCACTTCGAAAAGCACTGGCTTGAATAGATCTGACTTGAGGTAAATGTGCATATCCTTGTACCTGAAATAATGTTTGAAGTAAGGTCTTCCAGCTAAAACAAAAATCGAAAAAGGGCGTTGCCCATGTTTTCCGAGAGTTTGAAGGGCGTGGTTTAGACATAAAGTGTTACTCCTGGATGCCGCATTTTATCTAACTTGAGAAAATGCTGTTTGTTCTTGTTTTTTCAATCATTTTCATATCAGCTATATGATATCATTTCGTTCAATTCTCATCAGCACTAAACTGGTACAATGATAAATTTCCTGAATTGTTTTTTTACTTTCTTGCAGAGTATGGCGAGTTTCTTCATTGTAAAAATAAAAAGTTTACAGATTTTGATGCTGTCAGACGTGAAATTGAAGATGAGACAGATCGTGTAACAGGCAAAACAAAAAATGTCTCTGCAATCCCAATCAACCTCAGAGTTTATTCTCCACATGGTAAGTCTGTTTCCTTTTAGTTGTCAACACATTCCTACTTGATATCTCAAATCACTTAACGTTATAATTTCTTCCTTGGGTGAATTTCTGTAAACAATATTGTTTCCTTGATTTTATTTGTACAGGACTAAAATTTGGTGCAAGTTAACTAGAATTCTATTTGATAAAATTATAACATTCTACCTTTAGGCCACGGATTACAAAGAAAGTTCAGTCAAAAATTAAAATTTCCAGTTAAGCGTATTTTGGGGCTTGGACAATGCTATGAAAGCAAAATTTACACTTGCAATTTTATGCCATTATTCTGCCACTTGTTACCTCCTAATCTTGCTTCTTGACCACTACCATTTTGCCCAACAAATGGACTGGAGTGAGTGCTGCTGGTTCATGTCATCACATACAGAAAGCAATAGTAAGCACACCGTATGGATCCAATCACAAAAATTGTGCAAACTCAGCTATGCTATGGGCATGAGGATTGACAAAGAGGGACAGTTTCACATGCTGAGAAGATAGGGTGTGAATCAAAGATCAAAATGCCCCTGAGGTATTTTTAGACAATAGGGGCTACTGTATGTTAGTGCAAGTCCTTAAATTGATTATTGCAGATAACTTTGTCACATATTGTGGTACCAACTTAAAACTTGGTTTTCTTAATTCAACCCACTAACAGGAGAGGATGATAAATCAGATTGCAAAGTGCCCTTTGCACCATTTTAGACTAGGGTACAAGGCTCAAGGGCTCCTAAAGGGTTCTTTTAATAGATTTGTTGCAGATTTTGGTACGGATATGACACTTGAATGTGAGGGGCAAGTTGATACACTGAAAAAGATCAGATGGGGGTATAAATTGTAATGTGCCCTTGTGCTATTTTTAGACTTTTGCCTTCGCTTATAACTGAGAGAAATAATTCATACAATTTGATAAACTGAAAGGCATATGCTCCAATATTTGCATTAATAACAAATTTTGTTTCTTCATATTAGAAATTAAAAATAAAGCATATATGAACATGTTAAAGATGTACTTATTGAACTAAGGTGATGAAATTGGCCAAAGAAAGGGACAAAAATGGAAGAGTACTTGAATCAGTGCTTCAAAGCAAGTTAAAGAATGATAGCCCGTTTAGTGGCATGCATCTTGGATTTACAACAGACTATATGAATGAGACTCATAATTTAGGTGCCAAATCCAAGTTTGGCCTGAAATATTTGCGTTAGAGAATTTTGAATGATTTCGGAAATGGGACTGTCAGTTGAAGTAGTGTATATCTCCATAAGAAATCATTGGATATGCTACTTTCTTTGCAGTACTGAACCTGACATTGATAGATTTACCAGGAATGACAAGAGTTGCAATCCCAGGTCAACCGCTTGATATAGAGCAGCAAATCAAAGATATGGTCTTTCAATTTATTACAAAGCCAAATTGTTTGATTCTGGCTGTTTCACCTGCAAACTCAGATCTTGCCAATTCTGATGCATTGAGAGCTGCACAAGAGGCAGATCCACAAGGTAAGAGATAAATGCAATGCATGCATATCTTGTTTGAATTATTCTTACATGAAATTTACCTGGTGACCCAAAAAACAAACCAAGAAAACATTTACACATACAGTATATAAAAGATTAGTCAACAGGAATCAGTAATTCAAACATTGATGGCTAGCAAAATGGCTTTAATACCCACTATTTTTACTATCATATTTATTGACATGGCAAATCGGTGAAAATAAATATTTAGTGATAACAGGTGGTTCTAAATCCCATTAAAATCAATCAGAACTATGGGATCAGTTGGATCCCCTGTACATACACTATTTGATCAGTATGAATACGCTTTGCATTAAGTTAGGAGTGTGCAGCTGATTAGCTTCAGTGGGTTTCAGCTCTGCTTGTTTGCATTAATTCCTCATTCAGCTCTTCACAGTTTCCTTGGAAATAGCTAAAAATAGTTGCAATGTAGCCAAGTCATTTAGCTACTGAACAATGTTTAAGTCATTGATTGCACTTGATTTATGCATTGCATATTTTCTCAGTTCTCTTTTTGGGTCATTTGTTACTGTAACAAATTTCAAGGAAAAATGCAAAAATGGTTCTTGTTGAATGTGAATCTTCTTTTCTTAAGACATTCAAGAGCTTAAAGTTTCTTGCTCAGAATGGTTGATTTATTCATCAGTTGGTTCTTGTCTTCATTTCGTTGATTTCTTTTCTAGGATCAAGAACTATTGGTGTTATAACTAAACTTGATTTGATGGATGAAGGGACAGATGCTAAGGACATTTTAGAGAACAAAGTCTATCCTTTACGAAGGGGTAACATATTTCAAATAATTTAAACTTTACCAGCTACCTATTGACTATCTTCTATCTGCGGTTCAAACTTGAGAACTGGACCATGGTTTAACTTGAACACCAAACACTCTGAGTACTGGAGGGGGGGATGGTGCTTACAACAGTGTAGTAATATTTTGTGCCCACAAGTTTCACTCATAAAATTTTGCCCATTAATGAGGCTTGTATCTCAAACAGTTTGAATTTTCATGTTGCTCACTCCAGATTTCTTGAAGCCTTATTAGATGGAACTGCAATAATTTTATCAGTTTTCTATGGTATTTTTAAGCATCTGCTGTTGAAGCAATCATTGCAGTTATTGAAGTATTTACTTATCCATTTATATACTGTATATACTTTTTAGAATTTTTCCATGATTTAATTAGATCTAGAATCTTTACCATGCTTGACAAGGATATTACTCCATTCTCTCACAATGTCTTTATTTTGAATTATTGTTTCTTTCAGGATATATTGGGATTGTGAATCGATCGCAAAAAGATATTGATGGAAGGAAAGATATAAAAGCAGCTATGGCCGCAGAAAGGAAGTTCTTTCTTAGTCATCCTGCTTATAGGTAACTTTATTAAATTGAAATTCACATATTTTCTCTTAATGTACTAAAAATCTTGGCCAGTACTGAAAGTTTCCCAAAAAGATCAGACTTTGAGTATTCAGAGTTTTGTGTGAGTTTCTTAAAGGTCCCGTAACAATGTTTCCTACCTGTTCACTTCAAGATAAGTTTTTTTCAAGCCTTTCCAATTTTTACACACACCTCAACTATGTTCCAAGTAATGACACAAACGAAAATAGGGCAAAAATAGAGTAACAAATTCCTTTATCAAAAGAAAAAGTTTCTTGAATTACATTTTCCCAGTGCTTGATTCTCTTAATTTATAGCAATCTGAGAGTTGAGCTTCCTATAACTAGATTCTTATAAAGAAATACTTATATTCTTTCAGATAAAATTTTACTTATTTCTAATAAGCTTACTGATCACTTGCTTGAAGGAAACTGCTATTTGTTTATATTTAGATTAAAGTACAGATTGGAATTATTCCCTTAAAGATTTTTATCTGCTCGGAATTCAAATTTCTTTCCATAAATTGTCATCAGTGGCAATTCTTTTGTGTGTGCCAAGGCTCCTTGAAAATTCCTAAAAGCATTCTGTCCTTTCTGAATTTTGTTAAATGCCCAAAGAAGTGATACATCGTTTCCTCAGATGTTATGGTATTTTGAATGATCGGAAGAAGGCCTTTTTGATTATTAGCTATTGCCCAAAAGTCTTCTTCAAACTTAATTTTACAAGAGACTCTTTTCGCCTTCAATATCGTGATTTTTTACCAGGCAATGCTTGTTAGTTCATCCTAACCTAAATTAGAATGGCAGAAAGTCATAAATTTTGTTTTTACTTTTCAGACACATGGCAGAAAGGATGGGAACACCTTATTTGCAGAGAACTCTTAATCAGGTTAGCAGTCTCTAGTCTCTTCACCTTTAATGAGGAATGCTTGATTTGGTCAATCATAATAGTTAAAATCTTTGAAGCCTTCACGCTATGTTATGCAACAGCAAAGGTCTTTTACTACAGTGTCTCAATGGCATATCAAATTAATGCGAAGTTGATAAGTTATTGCCCAAAGAATTGATATATAATGATTCAAATCGAATCATTTTGCAGTACCCCATTCTCAAATCATATTTTATACAAAGTTTGTTTCTGTTGCAGCAACTAACCAATCATATTCGTGAGACTTTGCCAGGTTTGAAAAATAAATTACAAGATCAAGTCATGTCGATGGAAAAAGAAGTGCAAGAATACAAGAATTTTAGGCCTGATGATCCCACTGCCAAAACCAAAGCTCTTATGTTGTAAGATGTCATTTATTCTTTATTTTCCTTGCATCCAGGATTAAGCTGAACTAAAGTAGCAACGTAAATTAACTAAATATGCGATAAGCTTTTTAATCTGAATGAGAATCTCAGTTGCATAACTCCTTCTCTTCTCTTTGCTTTTTGAACGTTGATATTGATAAAGTATCAGTTCACATGCCAAATGTTTTTTCAGGTATTTCGCAAGTCATATTCCCATGTTTTCCCACATTTCATCATAGGAGAAATTTCGAATTTGCTTTGATGACAAGAATCTAAGTTTTGCCCCATTTCTTTGAATTGTAATCATTGTCATTGTTATTCCACTAAAATTTAATTGATTTGGAATGGGTGTTGAAGGAAAAACAAGGACACAGGTAATAAGTCTAAGTCTGATCCTCATGTACGTTGCCTGGGATGGTAGTACAATTCATCAAAGAAATTCTGTGTATTTCTTGCTTCAGAAACAAGGCTAGAAATCATAAGAATGAGTTGCCAGTAGGGTATTCTTCTTGGCTTTAAAAGTCTTGGAGCATTTTGCAATGAAGATATGTTGCCTGCATTTGAAGTTATTTCCGCACTGCTATTTTGTTATTCTTTGCAAATTTTTTCTCCCTTGAGCTTTGTTGGCTACATGTTGTTGACTTTGATTGCAGAATGCTACAGAATTACAGCTCAGACATAGAAAGAATCATTGAGGGTGGTGGAGGAGATGAGATTGACACTGCACAGTTATCTGGTGGTGCCAAGATCAACAGAATTTTCAATGAAAGATTTCCCTTTGAGTTAGTCAAGGTTAGTTCTGTTACGCAAGTAAATATGTATCTATCAATCATGTTGTAATTAAAGAGAAAATTTTCACAAATGCTAAGTAGAGAGACAGTTCAGGTACAAAGTTTGTACACTGGCTGGAGAAAAGCAGCTTTATTGTGGACGATGGGCATCTTGAAGCTCATTTCAGAAAAGACAAAAAATCAGTTTAAAATCCAAGTATAAAGAAAACTCCAGGTTACAAATATCCAAATTGATTGGATTAGGCCGTGACTTTATCCGGGACGTTTCGAGACAGATCGTCTTATCCTCAGCCAGTTGAGTATTACACATGCAAGATTTTATATCGTAAGTTATTCGCGAATAATGCATAATTAGGTTATCAATTGTACGATTTCTAAATAAGGAAACATTGACAAAGGAATGGATAAAATTGGTGAGAGAATAGGAACTTTATCATTTTATTTCCTAAGAATCCATGACATCTTGTTTTATTTGAGGTATGGTATGATATTGTTGCTTTTTCGCTTATTAGGTGGAATATGATGAAAAGCAGTTACGAAAGGAAATCAGTTTTGCAATTAAAAACATTCATGGTATTAGGTGAGCAGCTTTTCATTTAGAAAATGTTCCACTGGTTAACACAAGCATGCAATGATAATAGATGTGTTTTTTTTATGTTATCATTATTTAAAGTTGCTTATTTCTAATAGTTGATGGCATATAAATATACTGTACATAAACTAATTCAAACCAACCAAAGCTAAAAAAAATTAAATGGTATACAATAAAATACAAAGTTCTATAAACAACATAATTTACAGCTGCAATTTGCCCCTTTCCATGTTTTACTTTCGTTTTGAAAGCCACCACATTTTCACATATTTTTATATCGTCACTTAAAGTGTTCCAAAAGTTACAAAATGTATAACTTCATCATTTTTTAGGTCTGGATTATTCACCCCTGATATGGCATTTGAAGCAATTGTAAAAAAGCAGATTGATCGATTGAAATCACCAGCTGTGAAATGCGTTGATATGGTTATGGCTGAGTTGACTAATATTGTCAAAAAATGCACTATCAAGGTATTTCTTTTCCCTTGATCTTATCAACACTTACGTTTGATGAGTTCATCTGATTTTGTCCAATCTACCGAAACTTTCGAGTATCAAGTGTTTTATATGAGCAGTGGTTACTAGGATAAAGTAAATTCTCTTCTAGAATTTTTTCTAGAATTTTTTCGCTGTTGTAAGAAACCAGTTACTGATGTTTATACAAAGATGTTGTGATTTTTCATTTAATTGCTTTTTGTCGTTCCTATATTAATCATACATTCAAGGGAAGAAAATAATCGTGTAGTTCAGTTAGAAAGTGTTAACCGAGCTAAACAGTCAATTGAAGTGGAGATGGGTAATAGCCATAAGGATGTATCCTATCCTCAGTTAGGTTTGCCCACTGAAGAGCACATTGTATTTGCTTGTACAAGACGGTAAAAAAAAGATAAGCTGATTGTTTGATTTTAGATGGAGAAATATCCAGCACTGAAGGACGAAGTTGAAACAATTTGTTTGACGCAAATCAGAGAATCTGAAGTCAAAGCTAAAGATCAGGTTTGCATCTTAACTTTGTTTTTGTTTCAAATGTTCTTATCTTTAACAACAGCTTTTTTCATTAACTTTTTGTTGATAAAGGCTCGGATCTCTCACAAATGAAATGTTTTCATTACGACTTATTTGACAGTAAAACTCCTAATAGTTGTTTGATTCATGCGACGAAGCACTGCCTGCACTTTGACATCACATTTTAAATTAGATCAAATAGTTGCAATGTCTAGATTTTGAGATGTGAAAATGTGGAAATGTTTACCAGCTTCAGCGAGTTTTGCTCCTTCAAGGCTTCAGCGGGAGTAAAACGAAATTGTTAGTAAACAAGCTGAGATCAAACAATCATTGAACATCAAACGCAGTTGTAAGAAAGCATATGTAATTTGTCTATCGTTATGTGGAATGGTATGGAATGTGGAATCGAATGATTTCAATAGCCGTCACAAAATGGCTTTCAACGGCAATTGAAGTTTTCAATTCAAGGTGAACAATTGGAATGTAGTTGCTGAGTGATTCTCAAGACGGGGGGGAATGGATATCGATATCTTGATCTTCAGTTCGTTTTTAATGCCTAAAGATCCTGGACTCACTGACTACTGTGATTTCTAATATATAAAATATTGCCTGGTCTTCATAAACTGATGCTTTCTTCAGTGAATATAAACTAAACCATTTAAAAATACTTTTTAAGTAACTGACATATCGTCAGGATTCTTAGCAATGTCAATAACCTGATCCTATGAAGTAGTCATCTTAGACTCATTACTTACCATGATCCCCTTTGGCACCAAAATCGATTTCCCTATTACCTGAAAGTCAGCTTTGGCCTAGGTGCTCTTTGTCTTGCTTGTCACTCAGCACACAAAGGATCATGGGTGACAATGGGTCTGTAACTCAGAAATCCTACATTGCTACTTATGTGATTATGATTGTGTTTTCTTTCAGGTGAAATTACTCATTGAGATTCAACTCGCTTACATTAATACACAACATCCGGATTTTATTGGATTTGCCGAGTAAGTTGCATTTTCACAATCCTTGTTATAATCTTCTATCGGATTAGTACCGATTTGGTTAGGATAAAATTCGTGGAGGATTCTTTCTAGCAAGTACTTGTAACTTGAAGTCAAATGTATACATTTCATGGCATATTCTAAGATACTTTACTGGTGGGGATCTTCTGAAAAGGCACCTTTGGATAGCTCTAAGTAAACTTTTACAGATCAAATATGCAAGAGAGTTAGCTTCTGTTACGTCAACTTTCCTTTGAAGTAAAATTTATCAATTTAAAACTCTTACGCATCAATGACTTCGTTTGAATAAAGTAATTAGGTAATATCAAGTTAACGTATATGAAAGCTGTGAAATGATAAGAATTCTGAACTAAAGTTTATGCAAAGGAATGTGAAAAAATACCGATTTTTATGTCTTTTATCAAGCCTGTCTCCAATTTACCTAGATCATATTCGGAAAAAATTTTTGACAGAAGAGGGGACTTTCACTGATGGGAAAAGGGGGCATGACTGGTGGATACATTGATGGGGCTGATGGGGACTTCCCCACCACTTTGTATCTTAAGTATGGCCTGTTGCATTTTCTTGATAGTTAAGAATTTTATTTGTTTTTATAGGGCGCAATCAAGGGCAACGGGTGGCAATGAAACAAGAAGTAGAAAATTGAATGTTGGAAATCAGGTGATCAGAAAAGGATGGTTAACAATGGGAGGAGGAGGATTCATGAAAGTCTCTAAAGATTATTGGTTTGTTTTGACTGGTAAGAATCTTTCATCTTCATTAGTTATGAACTTATGAGGAAGAATCGTCCAACTATAATGAGCTGTTTCTATAGTTCCTACCATTTGTGTTATCGTACCCGTGCAGACACTTGCAATTTATAACACGAATTATGTATTCATTCTGTTTATTTCTATTTAACTTCACTTGATTATATCTGTTACTGCAATATCCAAAAACAACCTATACGACGGCTACCCAAGAACTTGTAATTGTGATAAGACCAGTGCCCATTGCAATTCTATAATGAATACGTTTCATATATATATATATAAATATATGTAATTAAGGATATCAAGATATCTACTAAGTATAGTTGCCCTCAGCGCAGTGCATTTAGTTTGAAAATGATGCTACAATCGAGCATGAAAATTTGTGATTTTTCGAATCAGTTTATATTTTCGAAAGTTGCATGCTTTGTTTTTTATCTTTTAATTGCTGTACGCCAATGCCAGATTGCATGGGTTGACATTTTCATTTATTACCACCACAAAAACCTTCGGTACGAAGTAACAGAGCGTCAAACAGATAATATTTCAGTGATTTTCGGTACTCATTCACTTATTTATGATATGGTTGCCTAATTTTTCACTTGCAACGAATTCATTTTTCTTGAAAATGGACGTTGCTATGTAAATAGAACTATTTGAGGCTTAGAAGTTGCAATAATCTTAGTGATATCAGTAAATTTTGATCTCATGTTTTTAGCTGAATCACTTTCTTGGTACAAAGACGATTCAGTAAGTAATTTTTTCATCTTGATACAATCCACCTTTTCAAGATAAGAGGCGCGAAAGCGGAAGTCTTTTGTTGTTTGAGTTATTGCATTTTTGAGGCCAAAATCTTGTTCTGCGTACAAAGTTTAGCAAAGAAGCAAACTTTTACTCTAATATCTGTTTTCGTTTGGAAATCACGATGATATAAACAATTAGAAATCAAAAGGGCTTTGACCGTGAAATCAGATGTTTGGACAAAATTTGTCCAAACATCTGATTTCACGGTCAAAGCTCTTATGATTTTTAATTCTTCATATCATCGCAATTTCCAAACGAAAACAGATATGAGAGTAAAAATTTGCTTCTATGCTAAACTTTGTACGCAGAACAAGATTTTAGCCTCAAAAATGCGAAATCTCAAACAACAAAAGACTTCCGCTTTCGCACCTCTTATCTTGAAAAGGTGGATTCATTTCTTTCTCTACTTTTTGAATAAAGGATCGCCAAAATTACTGATGTTCTTATAGGTGAGATGACTTGATTTCTTTGCGACGCTAGCAGTCATATTCGAAGGAAAACTTTGAAATGGTTGAAGTTGTTGAGAACACTTAAAAAATGTAATCTTTAGATGAAATTTTCATGGAGAGACTGTCAACCTCTGGCAGGGCTTCTTCTTGTCATTAGGTATCACGTGTTCAGAAAGCGATTAGTATCAAAATTTTTTGCGACTCAAATGCTCGATATATTTCTTAACTTTTTCCAGGAAAAAGAAACAAAATATCAGTTACGGCTAGAGGGTTGCAGATTAAAAGATATTGAAGCTGGCTTGCTTTCAAAACGCCATTTTTTTGCACTTTTCAATCCCGATTCCAAGTAAGATATATGTATTTTATTTTCTCTTCGATATTTCATGTTCTCTTTGTTTATTTCATTTTATTCTATCTTATTTCATTTTCATCCATAAATCTTCTGAATAAACAGACTATTTGAATTCAAGTCAATTTAGGTACTCATTTGCATTTTTTACAAAATTTACAGACTTTAGTCTGACATTCCAAAATTGAAGGATAAGATGTATAGAGATGCCTCCAAGACCGCTACAGGGACAGACAAATATAAAAGACGCATCTATTCGACTTGGGACAGTGTAGTCGTAAGGGACCAACCTCATGACTGCACAGTTTACCAAGGCATGATCACACGCTGCCAGGCTATGAATCTTGGTTTAAGACAATCTTTATTCACGCATTTTGCAGAGTCAGAAGTATTTTAGCTAGCATCATGGAAGTCATCTTAGCTAACGTTGTGGTAAACAAAGTTTCTGGTCCGTTTGTCGATTTAAATATATAATCAATTTATTATTTTTAACTCTGAAGGAACTTATTGAAAGATTACAAGCAACTGGAACTGTCAGCTGATTCATCAGAAATAGTAGATAGTTGGAAAGCCTCGTTTCTACGTGCTGGTGTGTTCCCAGAACGAGACAAAGATGACGATGATAGAGGAGTGAGTTTTCTATCCCTATTTAATCATAAGTTATCTTCAGATACCATTGATTTCACTAAAGTTATTCAGCAGTCACGCAGATTGATATAAATAGCAGAATACGTTACCCCGTTTTTACCATTTTGAAATTCTCTAAACTTCTCTTTTGAATTTCTTACCACAAACCAAAGCAACTTGAGACTATAACCCATTGCTACCACAGCTGAAAAGGAAATAACGTCATCAAGTTCCATTACGATGGCCGTAAGTGTTAAACGTCTTCCTTACCTCCAATCAATCTTAGCCAAAATGTAATGAAATCTTGGAATTCTTGTGGTGTTAATGTTTTCAAAGCCTGTACCGCAGATGAAATAAGCTGCAGTAATTCAAAAATACCGTACTGCTGAAGCTGTAACATTATATGAAAGAGCAACGTTCTCTTATTGCAAATTGAAAGGAGATTCAGATGCAAAAAACAAGTAAACTGAGAGCATTGAGGCCTCTGAGGTTTATGTCGTAATCTGAATGTGACATAAAACAGAACTTGTTTAGGCCACCTTTCTGTTTCAAGGTACACTCTGTTGACAAGATAAGTGAGAAAGGCGTCCTCATTGTGCTAAATCTTCTGGTTTTTTTGCATTCGAATTTCTTTACGATCTTTCGATCAGTTTCTCAACTACCGAAAAATCCTTGTTGCTAGAAATACAGTCTTCAATGCATTGATTATTTTTTCTTCTGTTTTCTTTAAGCCAAATGAGCTCGGCTCGATGGATCCGATCTTAGAGCGTCAAGTTGAAACTGTGCGATATTTGGTTGATTCCTACATGAGAATTGTCAGTAAAAGTATACAAGATATGGTTCCAAAAATCGTCATGTTTATCGTCGTTAATCAGGTAATTTATAACTTATAGTATACTACATACTTTTTCTTTTCACATTTACATTTCTGTCTTGTTCCCGATTGACTTTTACATAGTATAGGAGGGTTTGATGGACAACAACTTAACTTTTGAGCTTTGAAAACGGTATTCTCTTCATTTTCAAGTATTTATTTGAAAACCGTAGCTATTTGACTTTTACGAGTCATATCAAAGCACCAATGACAAAAATTTTCCGTCAAGAATGCTATTATCTGTTATTGATTTAACTTGCATTTTGTTTCGCGTACTTTCGCCATCAAACTATAACAAGCCACGCATCTCTGCGTAACATTTTGTCAGAAATTTTGAGATGTTCCTGCATTTTGGATTCAGACTAAAACCTGATGCGAAGGAGGAAAGGGGTTTCTTTCCTGTAAGATGTTTCTTTCCTCCTTTGTTAGAAGGTTTAGTTTGCACGCAGACCAATTATATGTCAAATGAACTCTTCTCCTAGACAGCAAGATTTCAAAACAGGAATGACGCCAAAACAGGCTAATCTAACAACCAAAATTTAACTGCAATCAATTAATAGCAACTTAGCAGAGACCCATGTTTCAAGAATTACTTTTTACACGATATGGGTGTTTGCAAAAAAGAATGGTTGTTGTTACCATTTTAAAATGAATGAACGGAGCTAATTGGAGGTAATCTAAAAGTAGGACAAAGAAACTGCCTCGTGCACTGTTGTTGCTCTAGCAACGCAATATTTGCTCAAGTGTTGAATCATCAAATAGGCTGAGGTAGATAGGCTGAGTTTAGAGTAGCATATGCATCTCTCGAGTTATTCATCTCTATCAAGTGGCTTTAAATCTATGTTTCGTATGCTTTATTAAGAAGTATAACCACAGCTATGGTTGCCATTATACTAGTCGTAATTTCATTAATTTGAGGATAAACTTCAATTTGTTTTTTATCTTTAAGCTGAAAGATTTCGTGCAAGCTGAACTTCTTGCGAATTTGTATGCTACTGGAAATACAGTGAGTTTGATCAGAAATTATTACCTCATAAAATTTGAACTCTTAATTTTTCACTGTTAGCAGTGGAAAGTAAAGGCAAATTGTCATGGTCGTGATTGGATGAATCAGTAGCAAAAGGTGATAACCAAAGCTCTTAAGCCTTGAACTCATGCTTTCTTTCCAGTTTTTAAAAAGAGTGAGATCGTTATCATTGTGTTTATTCCTCTACCCACTGGACGTTTCCCTAGTTCTTTTCCTTTGCATTGTTTTATGTATCCACTCATCGCCACGACAGTTTGCCTTCAATCAGCAGGAGTAAATTTTGTAATAATAGAAATTTCAGTTTGTTTACATTTTGCACCATAGCCAATCAACGAGCTCCAATTCGATCACGTGATAAACTACTTCGCGCGTCGAGAGTCGTAGCTGTGGAGAAAACCATAGGAAAACTACCCTCTCGACGTTTGGTCGCGGCGAAAATATACTTTCGAAGAAGCTTTAGAAATTTTAAATCTGTGTTGTCAGATAAATTTCCTAACCAGGGTTGCTTGCCTACTTGTCTGCTATACCTGGTTTTTGCGAAATAATTCCTTGAAACTCCGTCATTTCACGGAACCTCTCACTTCCTTTGAAGTAGCCGAGGTTCAGCGCGAAAAGGAGCGATAATATGGCACTCTTAACATCTAAAATCAGTTCCAGATTGGAAATTAAGGTTACAAAACATTTTATTTTGATTTACCGGAAAGAAGTATTTCAGCAACCATCCTAAGTGGCCGTCAGTTGGCCCTGTGGCCCTGTCAACAAAATTTGCATAACAAGGAAAATTAGCATGTAAGGGTTTCTCTTGGAAGTGCTTTGGCGGGAGTTTTGTCAATTCATCCTCTTATTATTCAAAACTGGCCTGAAACTTTTATTGGTTGCTTCGATAAATGATGGAAACCTTGGGACAAAATTGAATAAGATTGTGGCACCTTTTGGCAGCAGAACTGGTAAAACAGGAGATAAGATCATGAAGAGTTTGTACAATTAATCAGTCGATGAGAAATAGAATGTTGTTTCTGACATCTTGATTTTGCAAACTCTACGGCCACGAAGGTTTCCCCAACGAGTGACATAAAAGAAGGGAGCAGAAAAGTTAAAAGAAGTCAGTCTTGAAAGGTAAGTGGATTAATTTGTAAAAGGATGAATCACATAACTCATGTCTTCTTAAACATTGGATTTAACTTCGCCTTCAAATAAAATTGGAGAATGACGAACTTTTATAAATACTTCCGAATTTATGAATTTGAATTTACACACCTGGGTCGGAAGCATTCTTGCTACAAAGATTTATGTGACATAGAATTGAAATTCAAGATGTTCTTACCTTGGAACAGGGTCCTTTATCAAATTTCCTTGTACGTTTTACACTCAAGTTTTATATGGAGAAACTCAATAGAAGACCACGAAAAGGCTAAGAAACTCGAGAACTGGCAGAAAGCATTTGGAAATTTCCAGTTTAGTCAAGGAAAGCCTCGGCATAGTTTACTTTATATATTTTACCTGTTTCCTGTCTTATATTACTCGGAGGGTATCTACTTGAGTTGATGTCTAAACATACGAGTACTGTTTTGAAATTTTCACGAGGGTACAAGTGATTTTTATGGAACGCGTAAGAAACTCGATTCTTGACCGAAAATCTGATAATTTTGATAATAAACCTTTTGATTAATAAACCTTCAATACTTGACTAAATTGTTAATCTCTTACAAATAAATGTGTATTCT
Organism: Aurelia sp. 4 Dawson et al 2005; assembly: GCA_964019985.1. Classification (NCBI taxonomy): domain Eukaryota; kingdom Metazoa; phylum Cnidaria; class Scyphozoa; order Semaeostomeae; family Ulmaridae; genus Aurelia; species Aurelia sp. 4 Dawson et al 2005. The sequence continues at coordinate 302,235 of OZ026498.1, forward strand.
TTCAACATTCATCGAAAGGAGCATTTATCGTAATCACTAAATCTGAAGCATCCAAATTCAAATAAACACAAAACTTTGTTGTACAACTCTGTTGTGCAACTATTTCTTACTCTACTCTTTCAGTTGACCGGCCAAAGTCTTGTTTAGTGTTGTCTTAGTGTTTTTTATTTTCCGAAGAAACCAGCATATGATTCTTCATGTTACACTCTGATCAGTCGACGAATTGGCAAAAACACCTGCTAAAACACCCACGAGAGAAACCCTTCCATGCTGATTTTTGTTGTTCTGCAAATTTCGTTGCCACGGCTAACTGACGACCGTTTAGGATAAGCTGCTGCAACACATTGTTCTGGTAAATCAAAATTAAATGTATTATTATTTTGGAACTGAATTTAGCCGTTTAAAGTGCCATTTTGTCGTTCCTAAAGACAAAGATTAGTTTTATTGCGCCGGAACTCAGCTCTATCAAAGGAAACGAGAGGTCCGTGAAACGAAGAGTTTCAAGAAATTATTTCACAAAAACAAGGTACGGCAGACAAGTGGGCAAGCAACCCTGGCTAGGATATTAATCTGACAACACAGATTTAAAATTTCTAAAGCTTCTTCGCAAGTATATTTTCGCGGCGACCAAAAGTTGAGAGGGTAGTTGTCTTATGGTTTTCTCCACAGCTACCACTCTCGAAGCGCGAAGTTGTTGATCATGTGATTAAAATGGAACTCGTTGATTGGCTATGGTGCAAAATGTAAACAAACTGAGATTTCTATTGTTACAAAATTTACCCCTGCTCCTTCAATCACTGAAGTATCGTATGATCAGTTGAGATTGCCCAAATGTTTTCCTTTGACACTAGTCACATCAAATCCTAAGTTAAGATTCGAAAGTGAAGAAGCAGTAATATATAAATATGAGATACCGATTGCTGGTTGTTGAAGGCCGTTTTGATCTTTGAAATTATTTATGAAAATGGACTAGATTCACCAAATGATCTTATCAGCAATAATCCACTGAGATATTTACCAAAGAATTGAAGTGTTTAAGAAATTTAAAAAACGTCATTCTTTCTTCTAAAATTCATTGAGTCGTCCTTGAGTAGCAAAAAAAATGTACAAAGCTTTCATCTGTGATATTTTTTCATCTCTTTAGAGTGAAATGATGCATGAAAGTGATGCTGAAGTTGCTCGTCGCAATGAAATTCTCAGAATTTATCATGCTAGCAAAGAAGCTCTCAAGATAATTGGTGACGTCAGCGCCTCCACAGTATCAACACCACTTCCTCCTCCAATTGAGCGTGACTCGACAGATTTTGATCACATACCCAAACCGTAAGTTTGTTTCGTTACTCTTCTTTGTTGCAATATGTTCAACAATATGTTATAGTAGCAACAGCACACAAGACAACAAAGGCAGTATCTATTGTAAATAAACTACGTTTGCGAACTGTGATCCTTTCAGACAAAAGAAAGTATACTTACTATGGTATGATAACAGAACCTACTATCTCCTTGTTGAAGTTTGCTTTTAATTTTCAAAGCTCGTGTTCAGCTGTTTAAATACAGAAACTTACATAGAAAACAGTAACTTCTTCAAAATACACAGGGTGCTTTCTTTGATATATTTCGTAACTTTTGTTTACCTAGCATAGTTTACTTAGCTGCTGCAAGGTATTCATGATGTTCTTTTATTTTGATTTTTCGCAGAGAGCCTGCCAGGCCGCCACCACAGCGTCCAGCTGTCTCTCAGCCACCACCTAGACCACATATTCCTTCAAGGCCATCAAATAAAGACCTTCCAAATGATGGAAATTCAGGAGGACCTGTTATACCAAAGTGAGTATTTTCTTTTTTCATTTTGGTCTATTTTACGCCACGACTTCATGGAAATCAAAGTACTGAGGGTGAAGAGTTGGAATGCTTTTTATAATGAAGTTTCCTTTATAGGAGTGATGGTGTCAAGAGCCTCTATGTATCAATGGTTGGTTTATTGAATTAAGAATCAAAGTGACTAAAAAATAGATACATTCTTTATGTAGCAGCCACAACAGGGAAAGACACTCCCGCATCTACTCCCTTCTATACTTTCCACTTACAATCAGGGCCTCCAAGAGCTTTTAGAGGCCCAGGGACAAAACTGCGAAATGAGGCCCCCAGCGAGCGAAGCGAGCAGAAATTTTTTCTATCACGCCCTTTAGATTGACTTAAAATGCTTTTCAGAGTATTTCCTGCAGTCAAAATATTAAGAATTATTAGGCCCTTAGACCCTGAGGCCCTAGGGCGAATTGTCCCTCCTGCTCCCTCTCAGCGGCCCTGCATATAATTCAGCGTTAACTAGATGGCTTTAGAGGTTTCCAAACCAAGAGGCAGATCTAACCTTTAAAGAATTGATAGTGTTCTCCCGTTTCTTTGATCTGATATTGAAGGTATCTCTGAAAAGTAGTCAGCTGTTAATATTTCGCAAATATTTCTTTCTGAGCTTAAATGTCTTATTATTGATAAATGAATATGGCTCAGACTTACTGTTCACGTCTAATTTTATGACTGGAAATATCTTTATGTCAATTTCATCAAATACTATAATGATACTGGAAGTGTCTTTTTCGGAACCAATAATGGTCATCGTCACAAAATTGATGATAATATTTTTGAATTTAAAAAAAGTCAGATTATTTTTAATGCGATTTTTATTCATTCTCCTTAATAAAATATGTAAGATATTTATTTCTTACTCTTGTTTTTTCAGGCGACCCGCACCTACTCGACCTGCACCAGGAGCTCGCCCCCCTCCAATCCCAAACAGACCATGATGATGATGATGATGATTACCACGAGACTGTATGTTGTCGTATGGCAACATGTTTTCATTTTCTCCCACAACACCATCCACACAGATGTATGGACATATTGTATGTATGATAAAAGCACAGCAGTGAAAATTAGATTTTTAATTTTAATATGACTTGGGTGAAAAAAATTCATTTCGTCGAAAAGGTTTGGTTTACATTTTTTCTTATTTTTCCGGTTTAACAAGCCTCGATTCCTCGGATTATTTCATGAGCTTTTCTTTGGATGATGACATGTCAGTGAAAACATTCAAGCACACGATCCGACTATTTCTCATATAGAAGACTGGTTCTCTACAGTTAATTTTAGTTTGCTGTCTGCTAAAGTTATTGTCGTCACAAAGTCATGGAGAAGAGCATACAATAAGGGTAGTAAAGCTAGATCTGGTGCTCTTTCAATACAGGAGCTGCTGAGTAAACAAACTCTTGACAAATATTTTTATAACTTTGCTCTTCTCAAACTTTGGGGAAACCTTTATTGATTTAACATTTATATGAAAATAGATCTACAGTAAATCCCCGCTTATAAGAACCTACTTTTTGAGAGAGAGGCTGGAATAGATTCTTATTTCAAAGGAACTAGACTAATTTCAAAGCTTCTTATTAGAAGGGTGCCTAGTGAAGCCTTTTCAGAGTCTTCACAAAAGATGTTCTGTCCTGTTATTTGTTTTGGCAAGGTTCATATGGACCCAATAACTAATTCGGGAGGAGAATCAAACTTTATCGGTCAAATGGGACAAAAATGAATTTACTAACAACAATAAGAGTTCAAGTTTCCTATCCATGCAAACCAATCAGAACTCATGTTGCTACCCATGCAATAAGAACCTATCTTTCATTAAACTGAAACAGGTTCTTTACTACAGGGTACATAATTTACGAAAAACAGCCTCAAGGTTCTTAATTTTGTAGATTCTTATATACAGGGATTTGCTGTACCCTTGTAGAATTTATTTTCAAGGTAAGTCATTTTATGAATGAATGTTGATTTCAATTTCCAGCGATTCTCTTTCATGATTCATCCTACTCCATTAAAAAGTGCTGTCGTCAAAACCATATTAACAATGATCTCTTTACCACAATAGTTTCGTCCAATTAGTCTCAGTTCTTAAAGAAATAATTCTTACTTTTTCGCCAAAATTGGCTGTTTTTGAAAGTACTGATTTTCGAGCAAAAGTAAGGCTATAGTCTTACCTTTTTCACCAAAATTGGCTGTTTCTGAAAGTACCGATTTTCGAGCAAAAGTAAGGCTATAGGCTTACCTTTTTCGCAAACAATGCCTGTTCTTGAAAGAACTCATTTTCAACCAAAAAGTAAGAGTATAGGCTTACCTTTTTCACCAAAATTGGCTGTTTCTGAAAGTACCGATTTTCGAGCAAAAAGTAATGCTATAGGCTTACCTTTTTCACTAAAATTGGCTGTTTCTGAAAGTACCGATTTTCGACCAAAAAGGAGGGCTATAGGCTTACCTTTTTCACAAAAATTGCCTGTTTTTGAAAGTACTGATTTTCGAGCAAAAAGTAAGGCTATAGGCTTACCTCTTTCACTAAAATTGCCTGTTTTTGAAAGCACTGATTTTCGACCAAAAAGTAAGGCTATAGGCTTACCTTTTTTACCAAAATTGGCTGTTTCTGAAAGTACTGATTTTCGAGCAAAAAGTAAGGCTATAGGCTTACCTTTTTCGCAGAAAATGCCTGTTCTTGAAAGCACTCATTTTCAACCAAAAAGTAAGAGTATAGGCTTACCTTTTTCACCAAAATTGGCTGTTTCTGAAAGTACCGATTTTCGAGCAAAAAGTAAGGCTATAGGCTTACCTTTTTCACTAAAATTGGCTGTTTCTGAAAGTACCGATTTTCGACCAAAAAGGAGGGCTATAGGCTTACCTTTTTCACAAAAATTGCCTGTTTTTGAAAGTACTGATTTTCGAGCAAAAAGTAAGGCTATAGGCTTACCTCTTTCACTAAAATTGCCTGTTTTTGAAAGCACTGATTTTCGACCAAAAAGTAAGGCTATAGGCTTACCTTTTTTACCAAAATTGGCTGTTTCTGAAAGTACTGATTTTCGAGCAAAAAGTAAGGCTATAGGCTTACCTTTTTCGCAGAAAATGCCTGTTCTTGAAAGCACTCATTTTCAACCAAAAAGTAAGGCTATAGGCTTACCTTTTTCACCAAAATTGGCTGTTTCTGAAAGTACCGATTTTCGAGCAAAAAGTAAGGCTATAGGCTTACCTTTTTCACTAAAATTGGCTGTTTCTGAAAGTACCGATTTTCGACCAAAAAGGAGGGCTATAGGCTTACCTTTTTCACAAAAATTGCCTGTTTTTGAAAGTACTGATTTTCGAGCAAAAAGTAAGGCTATAGGCTTACCTCTTTCACTAAAATTGCCTGTTTTTGAAAGCACTGATTTTCGACCAAAAAGTAAGGCTATAGGCTTACCTTTTTTACCAAAATTGGCTGTTTCTGAAAGTACTGATTTTCGAGCAAAAAGTAAGGCTATAGGCTTACCTTTTTCGCAGAAAATGCCTGTTCTTGAAAGCACTCATTTTCAACCAAAAAGTAAGGCTATAGGCTTACCTTTTTCACCAAAATTGGCTGTTTCTGAAAGTACCGATTTTCGAGCAAAAAGTAAGGCTATAGGCTTACCTTTTTTACCAAAATTGGCTGTTTCTGAAAGTACTGATTTTCGAGCAAAAAGTAAGGCTATAGGCTTACCTTTTTTACCAAAATTGGCTGTTTCTGAAAGTACTGATTTTCGAGCAAAAAGTAAGGCTATAGGCTTACCTTTTTCACCAAAATTGGCTGTTTCTGAAAGCACTCATTTTCAACCAAAAAGTAAGGCTATAGGCTTACCTTTTTCACTAAAATTGGCTGTTTCTGAAAGTACTGATTTTCGAGCAAAAAGTAAGGCTATAGGCTTACCTTTTTCACCAAAATTGGCTGTTTCTGAAAGTACTGATTTTCGAGCAAAAAGTAAGGCTATAGGCTTACCTTTTTCACCAAAATTGGCTGTTTCTGAAAGTACCGATTTTCGAGCAAAAAGTAAGGCTATAGGCTTACCTTTTTCACCAAAATTGTCTGTTTCTGAAAGTACCGATTTTCGAGCAAAAAGTAAGGCTATAGGCTTACCTTTTTCACCAAAATTGGCTGTTTCTGAAAGTATCGATTTTCGAGCAAAAAGTAAGGCTATAGGCTTACCTTTTTCACTAAAATTGGCTGTTTCTGAAAGTATCGATTTTCGAGCAAAAAGTAAGGCTATAGGCTTACTTTTTTCGCAAAAAATGCCTGTTCTTGAAAGCACTCATTTTCAACCAAAAAGTAAGGCTATAGGCTTACCTTTTTCGCCAAAATTGGCTGTTTCTGAAAGTATCGATTTTCGAGCAAAAAGTAAGGCTATAGGCTTACCTTTTTCACTAAAATTGGCTATTTCTGAAAGTACCGATTTTCGAGCAAAAAGTAAGGCTATAGGCTTACCTTTTTCGCAAAAAATGCCTGCTCTTGAAAGCACTCATTTTCAACCAAAAAGTAAGGCTATAGGCTTACCTTTATCACTAAAATTGGCTGTTTCTGAAAGTACCGACTTTCGAGCAAAAACTAAGGCTATAGGCTTACCTTTTTTACAAAAATTGCCTGTTTTTGAAAGTACTGATTTTCGACCAAAAAGTAAGGCTATAGGCTTACCTCTTTCACCAAAATTGGCTGTTTCTGAAAGTACCGATTTTCGAGCAAAAAGTAAGGCTATAGGCTTACCTATTTCGCAAAAAAGCCTGTTCTTGAAAGCACTCATTTTCAACCAAAAAGTAAGGCTATAGGCTTACCTTTTTCACCAAAATTGGCTGTTTCTGAAAGTACCGATTTTCGAGCAAAAAGTAAGGCTATAGGCTTACCTTTTTCGCCCAAAAATTGGCTGTTTCTGAAAGTATCGATTTTCGAGCAAAAAGTAAGGCTATTGGCTTACCTTTTTCGCAAAAAATGCCTGTTCTTGAAAGCACTCATTTTCAACCAAAAAGTAAGGCTATAGGCTTACCTTTTTCACCAAAATTGGCTGTTTCTGAAAGTACCAATTTTCGAGCAAAAAGTAAGGCTATAGGCTTACCTTTTTCGCCAAAATTGGCTGTTTCTGAAAGTATCGATTTTCGAGCAAAAAGTAAGGCTATAGGCTTACCTTTTTCACAAAAATTGCCTGTTTTTGAAAGTACTGATTTTCGAGCAAAAAGTAAGGCTATAGGCTTACCTCTTTCACTAAAATTGCCTGTTTTTGAAAGCACTGATTTTCGACCAAAAAGTAAGGCTATAGGCTTACCTTTTTTACCAAAATTGGCTGTTTCTGAAAGTACTGATTTTCGAGCAAAAAGTAAGGCTATAGGCTTACCTTTTTCGCAGAAAATGCCTGTTCTTGAAAGCACTCATTTTCAACCAAAAAGTAAGGCTATAGGCTTACCTTTTTCACCAAAATTGGCTGTTTCTGAAAGTACCGATTTTCGAGCAAAAAGTAAGGCTATAGGCTTACCTTTTTTACCAAAATTGGCTGTTTCTGAAAGTACTGATTTTCGAGCAAAAAGTAAGGCTATAGGCTTACCTTTTTTACCAAAATTGGCTGTTTCTGAAAGTACTGATTTTCGAGCAAAAAGTAAGGCTATAGGCTTACCTTTTTCACCAAAATTGGCTGTTTCTGAAAGCACTCATTTTCAACCAAAAAGTAAGGCTATAGGCTTACCTTTTTCACTAAAATTGGCTGTTTCTGAAAGTACTGATTTTCGAGCAAAAAGTAAGGCTATAGGCTTACCTTTTTCACCAAAATTGGCTGTTTCTGAAAGTACTGATTTTCGAGCAAAAAGTAAGGCTATAGGCTTACCTTTTTCACCAAAATTGGCTGTTTCTGAAAGTACCGATTTTCGAGCAAAAAGTAAGGCTATAGGCTTACCTTTTTCACCAAAATTGTCTGTTTCTGAAAGTACCGATTTTCGAGCAAAAAGTAAGGCTATAGGCTTACCTTTTTCACCAAAATTGGCTGTTTCTGAAAGTATCGATTTTCGAGCAAAAAGTAAGGCTATAGGCTTACCTTTTTCACTAAAATTGGCTGTTTCTGAAAGTATCGATTTTCGAGCAAAAAGTAAGGCTATAGGCTTACTTTTTTCGCAAAAAATGCCTGTTCTTGAAAGCACTCATTTTCAACCAAAAAGTAAGGCTATAGGCTTACCTTTTTCGCCAAAATTGGCTGTTTCTGAAAGTATCGATTTTCGAGCAAAAAGTAAGGCTATAGGCTTACCTTTTTCACTAAAATTGGCTATTTCTGAAAGTACCGATTTTCGAGCAAAAAGTAAGGCTATAGGCTTACCTTTTTCGCAAAAAATGCCTGCTCTTGAAAGCACTCATTTTCAACCAAAAAGTAAGGCTATAGGCTTACCTTTATCACTAAAATTGGCTGTTTCTGAAAGTACCGACTTTCGAGCAAAAACTAAGGCTATAGGCTTACCTTTTTTACAAAAATTGCCTGTTTTTGAAAGTACTGATTTTCGACCAAAAAGTAAGGCTATAGGCTTACCTCTTTCACCAAAATTGGCTGTTTCTGAAAGTACCGATTTTCGAGCAAAAAGTAAGGCTATAGGCTTACCTTTTTCGCAAAAAATGCCTGTTCTTGAAAGCACTCATTTTCAACCAAAAAGTAAGGCTATAGGCTTACCTTTTTCACCAAAATTGGCTGTTTCTGAAAGTACCAATTTTCGAGCAAAAAGTAAGGCTATAGGCTTACCTTTTTCGCCAAAATTGGCTGTTTCTGAAAGTATCGATTTTCGAGCAAAAAGTAAGGCTATAGGCTTACCTTTTTCACTAAAATTGGCTGTTTCTGAAAGTACCGATTTTTGAGCAAAAAGTAAGGCTATAGGCTTACCTTTTTCACCAAAATTGGCTGTTTCTGAAAGTACCGATTTTCGAGGAAAAAGTAAGGCTATAGGCTTACCTTTTTCACCAAAATTGGCTGTTTCTGAAAGTACCGATTTTGGAGCAAAAAGTAAGGCTATAGGCTTACCTTTTTCACCAAAATTGGCTGTTTCTGAAAGTATCGATTTTCGAGCAAAAAGTAAGGCTATAGGCTTACCTTTTTCACTAAAATTGGCTGTTTCTGAAAGTACCGATTTTCGAGCAAAAAGTAAGGCTATAGGCTTACCTTTTTCACCAAAATTGGCTGTTTCTGAAAGTATCGATTTTCGAGCAAAAAGTAAGGCTATAGGCTTACCTTTTTCACTAAAATTGGCTGTTTCTGAAAGTACCGATTTTTGAGCAAAAAGTAAGGCTATAGGCTTACCTTTTTCACCAAAATTGGCTGTTTCTGAAAAGTACCAATTTTCGAGCAAAAAGTAAGGCTATAGGCTTACCTTTTTCACTAAAATTGGCTGTTTCTGAAAGTACCGATTTTCGAGCAAAAAGCAAGGCTATAGGCTTACCTTTTTCGCAAAAAATGCCTGTTCTTGAAAGCACTCATTTTCAACCAAAAAGTAAGGCTATAGGCTTACCTTTTTCACTAAAATTGGCTGTTTCTGAAAGTATCGATTTTCGAGCAAAAAGTAAGGCTATAGGCTTACCTTTTTCACCAAAATTGGCTGTTTCTGAAAGTACCGATTTTCGAGCAAAAAGTAAGGCTATAGGCTTACCTTTTTCACCAAAATTGGCTGTTTCTGAAAGTACCGATTTTCGAGCAAAAAGTAAGGCTATAGGCTTACCTTTTTCACCAAAATTGGCTGTTTCTGAAAGTATCGATTTTCGAGCAAAAAGTAAGGCTATAGGCTTACCTTTTTCACTAAAATTGGCTGTTTCTGAAAGTACCGATTTTCGAGCAAAAAGTAAGGCTATAGGCTTACCTTTTTCACCAAAATTGGCTGTTTCTGAAAGTACCGATTTTGGAGCAAAAAGTAAGGCTATAGGCTTACCTTTTTCACCAAAATTGGCTGTTTCTGAAAGTATCGATTTTCGAGCAAAAAGTAAGGCTATAGGCTTACCTTTTTCACTAAAATTGGCTGTTTCTGAAAGTACCGATTTTTGAGCAAAAAGTAAGGCTATAGGCTTACCTTTTTCACCAAAATTGGCTGTTTCTGAAAAGTACCAATTTTCGAGCAAAAAGTAAGGCTATAGGCTTACCTTTTTCACTAAAATTGGCTGTTTCTGAAAGTACCGATTTTTGAGCAAAAAGTAAGGCTATAGGCTTACCTTTTTCACCAAAATTGGCTGTTTCTGAAAAGTACCAATTTTCGAGCAAAAAGTAAGGCTATAGGCTTACCTTTTTCACTAAAATTGGCTGTTTCTGAAAGTACCGATTTTCGAGCAAAAAGCAAGGCTATAGGCTTACCTTTTTCGCAAAAAATGCCTGTTCTTGAAAGCACTCATTTTCAACCAAAAAGTAAGGCTATAGGCTTACCTTTTTCACTAAAATTGGCTGTTTCTGAAAGTATCGATTTTCGAGCAAAAAGTAAGGCTATAGGCTTACCTTTTTCACCAAAATTGGCTGTTTCTGAAAGTACCGATTTTCGAGCAAAAAGTAAGGCTATAGGCTTACCTTTTTCACCAAAATTGGCTGTTTCTGAAAGTACCGATTTTCGAGCAAAAAGTAAGGCTATAGGCTTACCTTTTTCACAAAAATTGGCTGTTTCTGAAAGTACCGATTTTCGAGCAAAAAGTAAGGCTATAGTCTTACCTTTTTCACCAAAATTGGCTGTTTCTGAAAGGATCGATTTTCGAGAAAAAAGTAAGGCTATAGGCTTACCTTTTTCACCAAAATTGGCTGTTTCTGAAAGTATCGATTTTCGAGCAAAAAGTAAGGCTATAGGCTTACCTTTTTCACTAAAATTGGCTGTTTCTGAAAGTACCGATTTTTGAGCAAAAAGTAAGGCTATAGGCTTACCTTTTTCACCAAAATTGGCTGTTTCTGAAAAGTACCAATTTTCGAGCAAAAAGTAAGGCTATAGGCTTACCTTTTTCACTAAAATTGGCTGTTTCTGAAAGTACCGATTTTCGAGCAAAAAGCAAGGCTATAGGCTTACCTTTTTCGCAAAAAATTCCTGTTCTTGAAAGCACTCATTTTCAACCAAAAAGTAAGGCTATAGGCTTACCTTTTTCACCAAAATTGGCTGTTTCTGAAAGTATCGATTTTCGAGCAAAAAGTAAGGCTATAGGCTTACCTTTTTCACCAAAATTGGCTGTTTCTGAAAGTACCGATTTTCGAGCAAAAAGTAAGGCTATAGGCTTACCTTTTTCACCAAAATTGGCTGTTTCTGAAAGTACCGATTTTCGAGCAAAAAGTAAGGCTATAGGCTTACCTTTTTCACTAAAATTGGCTGTTTCTGAAAGTACCGATTTTCGAGCAAAAAGTAAGGCTATAGTCTTACCTTTTTCACCAAAATTGGCTGTTTCTGAAAGGATCGATTTTCGAGAAAAAAGTAAGGCTATAGGCTTACCTTTTTCACCAAAATTGGCTGTTTCTGAAAGTATCGATTTTCGAGCAAAAAGTAAGGCTATAGGCTTACCTTTTTCGCAAAAAATGCCTGTTCTTGAAAGCACTCATTTTCAACCAAAAAGTAAGGCTCTAGGCTTACCTTTTTCACCAAAATTGGCTGTTTCTGAAAGTACCGATTTTCAAGCAAAAAGTAAGGCTATAGTTGAAGAAGCGTTTTGAAAGCAGAGTAATGAAAATTTGATTTTCATTGTTTTCATTCAAATTTGCTATAAAAATGAATTTACAAGGCGTTGGATAAACATATTTATAGAAAAACATTTTCAACTCGAAAAGTTTTTTAAATTCCAATTTATCGATGGCTTGATCTTGAGTCAGGTTTTGGTGTTGTTGGTGTCCCTCTAGAAGTACCACGTGATGTTGAACGTGATTTCGACGACGACCGTCTTTTATCTCTTGAGCTTCTAGGGGTGGAAGCGGGTTTCGTGGTTGAGCGTTCTTCAGAATCATCTCGTGAGCCACGTCGAGCTGTTCTTTCAAGAGCTCTGATCCTTTCAAGTGCTTCCTTCAACTGAGTTTCTGCATTGATAGCTCGTTCCTCTAATATTTGTGCTCTTTCCTCTGTTTCGCTGCGATTTTTAATGAAAAAAATATTTTCTACTTCAATTTCACAAGAGAACGAGCCATTTCATTAGATGAGAGCTGATAGAAAACGTTAACACTCGCGTATAAGAACCTATTACTATGAAAGTCAGCCTAGGTTCTGATACACTGTATACAACGGACTTCAGTTTTTATAAAGCGGTGTTCTACTTCAATATTTCAGCATTTAGTAAATGATGCACTACGTTCTTATACGCGGGTATTTATTGCATTTTTTACCATCTTCGTTCCGTCAGAAATTTGTACCGAGAGGTAATGGAACGAACGTTGTTAAGAGGTGATAGAACAAAAAAGTTTACACCAAGTTATGAAAAATTACATATCTTCTGAAGTTCTAGATAAGAGAGACACAGATCGTCGATTCTCTGAGTGTATCGCTTGTTTTTCTGAAAATGTTTTTCTGAACATTAGATATCATTCTATAGGAGCACACATAAAAAATTATCGTATCCAAGATGCCTTGAAAGCCTAAACTGTACTTAGAAGAGATTTTTCCAGTTAGCAACAGAAAGGTATTGCTACAAAATCAACAAGCATGCCTTTTCGATTCAAGTAGCACATTAACATAACCCCTTTGCCCTTTCCGACTATAAAAATAGTTTTGTCCAATTGTTGTTACAGCTTATCTTGATTTCATTTCATTTCAGATTTAACAAATTTCTCATTACGCTCATCCTGTTTAAAGATCCTCATCTCCCTTATCATTAAGTGAGCGATGGATAATAAAAATGGAAACATATTGATACTTACACGAGCTGTGTCTGCAATTTCTCAATCGTTCCTAATGCGTCTAGATATGAACCATCTTCTGAATCTGGACCTTTAGAAAGCAAAAACATATCTATCAATGACTGTTTATAGATGTTTATGTTGGCTTTGAACACTAAATAACCCTGCATACTTACCTGTTCTCTTGGAACTGGGCTAACATGCTTTCAAAGGGGCAGTGGTTCTTCAGAGTTGAAAGAACTGTAGCTTTCCGTGTAAAATTAGATTAAGCCTCCATTGGTGTAGACGCCCACCTCTCCGCTTACCAGAAATTCTAAACAGTTGGTAAGTAAAACAGGCTCTGATAGGGAGGGCTGTTCAGAAGAAAGAAAAAACTTAGGATCGATTTGATAGACGCAGAATTCGTGCTTTGACCCCATGATTCTGAAAACGGTAGGCTTAGAAGGTTTAAAAGACCTTAACCTTCTGCTCCAAAACGCAGAATGTCTTGCAGACTTCGGAGCAGTTCTCATTCTCATCAGCTAAGCAGTCGATCCAGGTAGCATTGCACAAATTAACAAGCATTTAGAAAATTCATTTGTGATTGGTGTCTCTTGAAATAGATGTTTAGTTGCAATTAATTTGAACTGTTTCTTTGATAATCTTCTACCTAATCGGCATTCCAGCTTGTCATAGAGAAAAAAGACCCATTCAATAGGTCACCGACATATTTATGATGTAGTTAATGTTTTACTCAGATGAGAATAGAAATTACCAACAGCAACTTTGTTAGGATGACTAGGAAGTACTTACTCTTTTTCCTTTCCGATGTAATTTCCTAAAAGGAACAAGAATATTTATTGTTTCATTACACTGAAGTTCACAAGACAAAATTACGAGCAAGCTTAGTCTTCACAAGATACATTAACCATATTTGCATTACGATATTTGAAAACAAAGTTCTGAGCTTTTTCAATTTCCTGGAAATATGTACTATTAAATCGACATTTGGGTTGCAATGCATATATCAAATATAAATGCTTAATGCAACACATAAATTTCTTGCTCGAGATTTTTTCAATGGAAGCATTTAGTAGGAATATTTGGCAAGAAGCAGGTTCATGCCATGCAAATATTTGATCTATTTCAAGCAAGTGATTTGAACGATGAGCTGAAAAAGTGGAAGTCTTTTGGCGATTAATGTCTTTTTCTGAAATTTTTCCCCCGAAATTAAAACTTGCGCCTGATTTCCAGTCAATCAAATTTTCCAAGCGGATTGGAAATCTTTTGTTCACGTGAGAAAATGTCGCTTTGAGTTTGGATACATTGTTACGCGTGACAAACATTTTATTGTGTAACATTCAATTCGCTCGCAAAATTCTAATGAGTGGAAATCAGCCTCTACGTTCAAAACATCAGGATATTAATGAGATAGGTTGGATGAATTTTATTAAAACAAAGGTAAGGTAACAGTACTGTTTTAGACAAAGCAATTTGACACCTCAGGAATAGATTTCACATCTTCAACGTAACCGTCCAGAATCTGTTGCTTTCATTGTTTATTTTGATTTGATAGAGTGCACTCAGGATGGTGTGAAACCTATTCCTCAGAAAGGCAAAGCACTTTGTCTTTTTGGAAACCTGAATCTTTTTTTTTTTTGGAAACAGAATTTGCACATGCTGCATGTGACAAATTACATCTATTTTGCTATCTCAATGATTCAATATTATTGTTTCAAAGAGATCATCATACCTTTGCTATAGACGTTTGATCAAGTACTTTTACTTTCATATTTTCATCATGGCCAATCACGTGCATCTGAACAATATCATCATCTTTAGGTTCATCGCCTCCTTTTGAATCCGTGTCTCCTTTCGAATCTGCACTTTCCTTTGAATCTTCTCCTTCTTCTTTTCGTTCAACCTCGTTATCGGTCTTTTCAGCTTCAGTCTTTTCACCTTCAACACCCTGTGGGGTGACATTATCAGCTTTAACCACGCTTTGTTCTGTCTCAGTTTTGTTGCTTGGTGTAGTGGTGTTGCTTGGTGGAGTGGTGTTGCTTGGTGCAACCAATGAGGCTTCTCTAGAGTATGTTACTGATTGATCTTGATTGGCTGGTGTGGTAGCAGCTTCCGTCTCGTCCCGAGGCTCAAGGAAAGAGAAGCAAACTTTCAAATGAGTTTTGAATAAAATATAAAAGCCATAAAATCAATTTAGTTTAGGTCATTTCAAAGGCCTAAATCAAAACTGTTGCTGAAAATAACCGCGTATTACATTTTTACTGTGATCGCAAAAGTAAAAATGTTAGAAGGGAATTTGTACGAATTATAGTACAGTTCAATGAAGGGAACCAAACAAGAGTTTTTTTTAAGAATCAGGGTATCGAAAACTCATTAAACCGACAGAATCAATAAAGAATTTTGCACTGATGGGCCAGAAATCTTGTTCACTATACCGGGAAGTTCGCTGGGGTTCGTTATTTTCGGACTCCACTGCTGGTCTCAAGAGAGAACTCTCAAAGGATGTAACCATCGAGGTTAGGGCATACAAATGAAGCCTTCGGTGGTTGAGTCAGCGGTGGTTGAGTCAGCAGTGATTGCAAAGCACCTTTGAATAGCCTCTCAGCCGATCTAAAGCAGGCTTGATCTCTGCATAGTTTCAAGAAAACTACTTAGGTACAGCAACCTCTTTCTTTTAAATGTAAATTTCGAAATTCTTGTCCCTAATTTTCAAACAGTGTAAACAGGATTTTTAATTTGATTTGATGAATAGCCGTTAAATTTTCTTTTTGATTGTAACTCGTGTTTTTATTGGGGGTCCCTTGAAAACCAATTCATGGTGATGGGAAATCCCCCTTTAAAGAACTGATTATGAAATATGAAAATATGAAAGACATAATATAAAGTTTTAAGATATGATATAATTTTCTGCAAACATACCGCAAGAAAGAGAATGGACCAGAGAGAAAATCGAGTAGCAAAGCAATCGCTTCCCACAGAAAGAAAACAAAATTATGACAAAGGTACTAATTACCATGTTTAAAGCAAAGGACACGCACCTTAGAAACTTGGGATCCTATAGAAGTCTTTTTCGACGAATCTGATGCCTCATTTTCAAACTCTTCTTTTTCACCATCTTCTTGTATGACGTCACCTGAACATTCTTCTACCAACAATATTGCTGTTTTTATCCACCCATTGCATTCAGCCTAGAGCAATGAAGAAATGACAAACTTTAG
The DNA here is from genome assembly GCA_964019985.1 of Aurelia sp. 4 Dawson et al 2005. Taxonomy (NCBI): domain Eukaryota; kingdom Metazoa; phylum Cnidaria; class Scyphozoa; order Semaeostomeae; family Ulmaridae; genus Aurelia; species Aurelia sp. 4 Dawson et al 2005. The sequence goes on from OZ026498.1 coordinate 318,121, forward strand.
TGAGCTAAAGAGCGTCATTGGAGAACTTCAAAGAGTATTTTTCTACAGTATTCTGGAGGGGGTTGGGGGGGGGGTAAATTTAGGTTTTCAGGAGACAATATGCCAGATCAGAAACATAACACTAACGTCAAGTTGTGTTGGAATTCATATGAACCCAGGCAATACGGGAATAGGGAACATCCATGTCTTCATTTGAATAGATTTTTCACTATTCAAGTACAATACTCCAAGGCTCCAAGTTTAAATGTGACCATTTATCATTGTCATTTGGGCTAGAATTTTTCTGAGGACAATTGTAGATAACAATCTCAGACATTTGACATAATTGTGCAGCGTTATATGCTTCAATCCTTGACATAAGATGTTAAGAACAAAAGTGACTTCCCATACATGATCTCTTGGAACTGACAACCACAATGCAATAGAAAAATGCAAATCTCCCCCTCCCCAATCTCAGTTTCGGCTTTTTGTGATCAGTAACATGGCAAGTATCAGATCTTAGCATATCTCCACAAACACCATTGACCTCGAGCAGGGAATCGCCAAATGGACAAGAATGAAATTTTTCACAAATTCTTAACAATTATGGCGAGAATTGTAGATAAGCATTTAGCAATAGAAAAGAGCCAAAAAAACTTTGATGTACGCTAAAAATTTACCTTCATTTTCTTTAAATCTCTAGCTTCCACTTCAGCGATATCTTTGCTAAGACCTTGCCTTCCAATAATCGGCTCACTCACAATTCCGGCACAACAATCGAACAAATCATTTGTTAACTGCCGTAATTTTCTAAATTGAATCTGCGCTCTTTGTTTGATCTCCTCCGTAGTACTTTCTGCCACAATCGCAGCTCCAATTCCCATTTCATCTTCTTCATTCTCATCTTCAAGAGGGTCTTCTTCGAGGTCTGGGGCTAATCGCAACAGAACTGTCACCATCCATCGGATCATATTCGAATGACTGCTGGATACCTTTAATCATAATCATTATATATGTCAGAGATCACTTTATCATATATGATTACACTAAAGATGGCGGCGGCGATGAACTTTCTACCAATATGCATTGCTTTGTAATTACAAAACTTTCAAGGATTCGAGCATAGAATGCATCTTGGTAAAAACAACCTTGCCAGTTGCCACAATCCTTAGCGTAATCGTCCATTCTTGAAAACAATATAAATTATTTCCATGTACGTTTCAGCTCCCTCTCTTCCAAGTACCCAATCATTTTATGTACACATTCAATATAATTTATCTCCATCTTTTCAGAGTATAACCCTGCTGGCTGCCGCTCCTTCTCCCAAGATATAACGTCTGCTTTAGTCATTGCAAAGAAAATCAAATAAAACTAAGATTAGAGTTTTACTGTTTTGCACAAATTTTCTTAATGAAGATTTTTATAGAATTTCTCGTCATCTCAGAATGAAATATCTGATATTATTAACAAGGCAAAAATGGGAGGGTTTCAAATCAACAGGCATTTTTAGTGCATTGTACGAAGGAGAGGTACTAATAGCTACGATATGAGTGCCCTACGCACTGGAAAGTGAGAAAACTTTTATGGGCGACGAGTTTGATAAGATTTATGGAACACTTGAAGGCTGCAAGTTCTAATTGGTTGAGACTAACTACATAGTTCCAGTTAATGCAACAACAACAACAACAACAACAACAACAATAAGTTTTACATTTTGTAACTGAACCGTTAGGTTACACAACTTTGGGTAAACTGTTGTTATATCCAGACAAGCAATGGAAGGAGAACTTTTCGCTCTAATTTTCGATGTATTTGTCATGTTGATTTTCGATGCATTTGAACTAACTAACTAGCGATAACTACGAATATATAATCAGTCTGTAACTAGTTGGGAAGACAATGATAGAAAGATTACTCAAGCAAACCACAGTTCTAGGCATCAATGAGTTGGAATGATTATAGTTAGAGTTTTTGAGATGGTGAAACAAAGTATTTCTGTTAGATAATGCTAGATGTGGTGGGATGGTTGACAATAAAATAAGGGTCTAATACAAGGAACTCACATGATCGAGAAGGCTCGCATCTGCATTCTCAATTGATGATGCTGTATCAGTCAACCATTTGTGCGCAGATTCAGATAAATTTCCAACATCCAAGTCTTCCATACTTGTTTCAGGTGATATCAGTGCGAGATTTTTCTCTTCAGTGCGAGGCTGCACTAACTTAATCAAATCTGATAGTAAATCGACCCATTCCTCTTGCAGAAAATTAGCCAACCGAACCCACTCTGGGTCCTGTAAGCTCTCTCCACCTTTTGAGAATGAATTCAGTTTTTCGCCTCTGAAAATTAAAAAGATAGGATAAAGAAGTAAGGATCCAACTACTTTAGTCCATGTAAGATTCAGAAATCTAATGTAAATTGACAGCAAAATGTTAAGATCACTATATATGTTAGTTTTAAAGCTCTGTGCACAAAGGAACTTCCATAACTGCATAAACAACGGGGATAATTTGAAAGTAGAATTTTATTTCAGAAATAATGATTAACATTGCTTTTTATCAAAACATTGCTCTACCGGGTGTTCTGGTTGAGTCCAAGGATGAGAATTTAGCTTTAACCGGTGGCTAGTCAAGTTTACAAAATAACTCAATAGTTAACTTGAACATAGATACCTCATTTGTTGATGCTCGGGGACGGAAATACTTACGGTGAAAATTCAAATTTTGCTGCCACCTCCAAACCAGAGCGTGGGTGTTTTGATCTAAACAGATTCTTGAAACACCTCAGCAAATGAATCAACAATAGGCTTAATCAATATTTGAACAAAAACTGGGCCATGTTATATTCTCTAAGCAAGAACTCTCCTATAGTAAAGCAATTTTTAATGTTTTCTTCTATTCTAATTTGATATCCTTTATGAGTTTGTTTAGGCCAAATTAGATGGAGGCATACTTGAACTTTCAGATCGATATTTCCACATCCAATGCGTCTATATCAACAAACAAGGTATCTATGTCCAAGATAACTATCAAAGAACGCATTCGAAGAGGGTCAATCATTTATTAAGAATGGATTTTCATTCTTAGGCCTAATAAAATCTGTTACAATTTTGACACTCGGTATAACGAGAAGATTTGATGTAAATGCCAAGGAACGAAGAACATGAATACAATGAAAACTCACAGGCTATCCAGAACATTGATGAAATGAATCATTCCTTTGGCTAAACCATTTTCACCGGTCATCCTCAATTTGATATTACGATGTAATTTATCGACCTCGATATTCAAAAGTACCATTGATTCATGTTCTGGTCTTTGTGACCCATCTTTAGTCGGATGTCTTCTGAATATTTTGGATGCAACATCTGTCCAATCATCCACCAACCTTGTCATTTTTAGTAAATCATCTTCAGATGACAGCAAAACATCTCCTGAGAATCTCTCAATTTCCGTCGTAAATATTTCATCCCATTGTTTCATATTCTCGCAAAGTTTTGAAATCGTCGAAGTTTCTGGTGGGTGCACTGCTGACTGATCCGGGGTAACGACTCTTTCAAATTGTTTTCCCCAATATTGGACCTGTTTTTTAATTTGCTTTAATTTCTCGCAAGTTTCCTTTTCAAGCGCTAATAATTTTGAATCGAATTCTCCTGCAACGTCCTGCCAAAGTGTAACATGGCTCGTCAATTCTTTAAGCTGTACCGAATCAACATCACTTAAAACAACAGAAAAATGGCTTGCCAATTTGTACCAGGCTTTTTCTTGCAAATGAAGTCGTTTAGCGGTCTTGAAATTATGCCTTCTATACACTTTGAGAGACATGGTATACGATGCTCCTGCCCAGAGGTCCCTCTCTTCAATCAGCTTAGCTGTAACAAGGCGATGAGAAATTCAAAGTATGGTAAAGTTTTGGGAAATCAGAAATCAGGCAAAGAAAAAGATAACGTTAACATTTTTTGAGTTGAAATGACGTAATCTTTCAAAATAACTGTAATACATTTGACTTCAAACAGAATCCTGAGAGTATCAATTTCATGACATGGAATTGAATTCTAAATACTTGACTCAACATAGTTTTGCATTTCAAGCTTAAACTCCATTTTTACATCCAAGAATTAATCACTTTAAAATTTGCAATGAACGAGCGATTGTCCGAAATAACATTCTTCATTTCATTTTAAGTTCTAACATAAAGCATTTTCCTAAAACTCATAAAGATGGCCGCATCTACAAATGTCAACAAAAGATGCACATTGAAAACTTTTGACAATAAAGAAAGCTATTGGCTATTCATTGAAATGGATATCAAGGCCTTCTTTAAAATACGAAATGAGTGTGCAATGGCCCCAAGCCCCTTCTTTCACCCTAATAGAAAACCCCAAGCCCCTTCTTCTTTCACCTTCCTTCACCTTTACTATTCCAAACATTGGCCATATTGCCCCTTTTAACCCAGGGAACAAAGAATGGTCTCCCAGCCATCGTGCCTTAAAAAGTACTGGTTCATACGAAAAAAAATTCTAACTGACAAGTTTTATCATTCTTTGTATCGAAAACCGAACTTTTTATTCAAAAATGATTTAATTAAATTTCTAAATATTTTTTTGCAAAATAAAACAAACAAATAATTGAATTCATGAATATTTGTTTTGACTATGATCTCTGTCTCTTATCAAATATTTTTCTTTCGTGTCGAAAATAGCTACGAATATTATCAAATTAATTAGATCCTTTCCTTTGATTTTATTCATTTCATCAGTTACGCGACTGGTCTGGTAGTAGCCAGTTTGCGAGCAGACTCAAACATTGAGCAGAAAATTGTTGAAAATAAAATACACTTTCTATTAAAAATGAATCGATTATTTTCATTAGCTAACCTTGCCATAACGTTTGAATATAGTTTTGCTTGAACGAAAAATGATATAAAACCTTATTTTGTTATGGTTGCTGGTGGAATGCAGTGACAGGACGCAAAATATCACACCGGGGAGTCAGAAAATTGAAAAACTGCTTGAAAAATAGAGCTGCAAGTTAATTACAATCAATTTTGAGGGAATGTGCATCAATTTTGAAGGAGGAATGTTGGATATGAAGAGCGAGGAATGATTTTACGTTCAAGATTATTTTAGATGAAAATGATATATCTGAGATTAAACGAAGGACTTTCTAAATTTAGAGTTAAAATCCAAGGAAGCAAATAATTTGAGACTTCACAAGTTGTTTCAATTTCCTTGCAGTAGGACTTTTCAAACAAATGAATTTGCGACCTTTTCGTCTCCTGAAAGAATTCGGGCTTATTTACCTATTTGATTTTCTAATCTCCTTCTCTGTAATTCATAGAGCTCATGATATTCAGCAAGTAAACTTGCATTCTTTTCAGATTCTTTCAATGCCGCGTTCAGCTCATTCTGAATCTCGATCGCCTGCTGCGTAACCTCTTTATCATGCTGCTGAACTTCATCAAGCTCTCTAGAAACAATCAAAGTGCAAATAAATAGCAGCGAGTGGGCATGATAGTATATCGGATAATTCACTAAAAAATATGACGGGATTCAACTTAAAATGAGAGCATAGCTTTTCTACTTATGGAAATCTTAATAATAAAAAAATTTGATGTAGAAATTGATGTGAAACTCATTAAGCACGAAAATGAGAAAAGGAGCTGATAACGAACAACTCCCCCATCGTACCATAAGTTACAACTGTCGACCACAGAAGAAGCTAAAACTTGTTTCTTTTAAAGTATCTGCTCAATTTTTCTTCGTTTCTTTGCCAGCCTTAAATGCATTGAGAAGTAATTAGGTAGGCATGCTTCTGAAGCCCAGTGCCGTATTGGACAAGACGTCTTCAATGATAAAAGGAACGTTCCAAGATAAAGCCAGCAAACAATTCAACAGACTGCCAGCTACTGTTTGACATGAAACAACTCTACGTTCTTTCTGTAACAGCCTACGGAAAGAGGTTTTTATGCAAGCTAACGAACGGCTTGCCAATTAACTTTTACTCTGAATCTTTTAATAACTATTTAGTTTGAGGTTTTACATTTCTTTCATTTTCAATTTCACTACTGCCTTAATATAATTGTAAACATAAAGGACAAAACCTTTTTAGCTAGCGTTTACGGGCCACACTTTAGTAAATATACGCTCATAAAATCATTTATATATGCATGAACAAGGATTATGGACTTACTTCTACGCAATCAGAGAAAAATGAGATAATGAACGAGATGTTGGAGATGATCTATTACTAGCAGGAATATGATATGGCGAGCAAAACTTAAATACTTTGAATGACATTATAATCATCACAAAAAGAACAGTATCTGCAGAAAAATACACATTCCTATCTTTATCACAGTACACAGAGCAATCCTGGACAAGTAAAAATTCTTTTCTCTTTCCTTTGTTTGAATTTCACTAGAGGTTCGAAGGTGCTTTCAAAAGTCTTGGGTCTAAGCATCATCTATCTATCTTTATCATTCTGTAATAATGCTACCTCGAAATGGGTGTGACGTGATATTTGCTATGACGCCATTTTACCGATCAAAAACACTTGAATCATTTTTATTCGTGGGCCCTTTCACGTGACTAAACGATAATACTGTAAATGAAAGATTTAAGTACCAATGTAGCATAGATGTTAAAAACACATTGGTACATTGGTACTTAAATCTTTCATTTACAGTATTATCGTTTAATTTACATACTAGTACCACACGCAACACATATATTTTATTGAATTTCCTTTCATGTGACACCTAAATTGAAAGAGGCCTTATATGTCATCAACATTAAATATCATACCTTGTAAGAAGGGTGATTGATGTCTTGAACCTTGTTAACTCTTCCGTTAGCCTTCTATCGAGAGCCCTCTGCGCGAGTACTTCTTCGTGGAGACTGTCGAGAAGAAATGTAATTTTAGGCTGTGTTTGATTGGTAATTCCAAACCTATCAAATTCTGAAAGCGGTAGACTTCGCAGAGATGGAAACGCAGTTCCCAATCAAACACAAAATTCTTCAAAACAGCAGGCTTCAGATTTATCCTGGCGAAGATGAGGTTTCCAGTTGAAAAAACATGAATACGAGTCTCGTGCTTGGCAACAAAGAGTAAAGTTACCGATTACCGTAGTAACGCAATAAAATTCGCCTCGTTTTCAGAGTTCTGCAAATGAAATCGAGAAACTCTCCAAAGTCTGACAAACCTTCTGCCTTTTGGAGCAGAAGGTTCAGCAGGCCTGCCAAACCTACCACACCTGCCGTTTTCGGAATTGAGGAGCCAATCAAACACAAATTCCGAGTCCTCCAAGTCTACCGTTTTCAGAATTGGTACCAATCAAACACACCCTTAGAGAGATAACGACTTTGTTGTTGAAGCTGCTATTCACTTCTAAGGACTTAAGATGGAAATCAGGTACTAGCATCGAGTGCTTTGATGAAAGAGGCTCTGCTAATGTAAGTAAGGTGAGCATGAAACGACCGCACTCTGAACAATCTTGGCTGCGAAGCCTTGATAAAATTTCTTCCTATCTTAGGTAATATCTACATGATACTTTGCTAATAAAAGTGTAAAACTACATCATATAGAAATAATTTTTAACGAAATAAAATAAAAATGGCAAGGAATGAATTAGTGAATGAATTAAAAGAATGAAGTTGATTTATCAAAATCTTCTCTCTCCTCAAATCAAATAGTGTTGCAGCCATTCACCAAAAAGTATTCAGAATTTCGACTCAAGAATTGCTAATAGAGAATAACAAGACCTCAAAAAGTTACCTTTTGACTTGTCGTGGTACTTTATCCAATAATTTCGCATATCTTTTTCTGAGATCTGCAAGGAGTTCACCTCTTTCAACACATTCGATGCTGACTTGGCGAATTACTTCATTGAATACAATGTTGTAGATATTTTGTTCTTGTTTCACCAAGTCAAGCAATGTATGAAGCTACAACGAAAGAATGATTTGTTGGAGCACTGCCAAGGATACGAAAGCCTCCACATCACCAACGATTAATTTTTACAGCCGCACTTTAGATTGTGTATGTGTCATAGCAAGCTCAGATCTCTTAAACCATGATTTTTCGACCGGAAGTACGTCCATTCTTTCTGCTATACATTACTGCCTTTGGTCAAAGGATTCTTCTCGATAAATTTCGATTCTCTAAAACAACTAGGTAGCGCTAACGACATCACTGCATTGAGAGATATCGTAAAAGACAATTTCTTGATCATATATTTTGTCGCTTTTCATAGAAAATCAATACTACAGTAAATGATACGATTTACTGCGAGATGTAACAATGATTTGTTAGCAAATTGAAAACTGTTGAAAAGCATCAAAATGAATTAAGGTCAAACCTGCGTTGGTTGTTCACTGCTTCTCTGGTTTTCATCCATACCAGCACGTGCTAATAAGTCATCCATTGTTTTCTAGAAAGGCACGAAACACATAATATCAATATACAAATTAAACCAACAATTTTCATGATGTAAACAGCAGCTAGAATATTTCGAAAACCATGCAAGAAACTTTTCTTCTTTTCTTGATACTTTTTCACTGATTGATGGGAAAATTATGCAACAGTCACTCGTTACAGTCATCCAGCATATGGCAACAAAAAGGAATGGAATTAATGTTAATGTTGTAGGATCCAAACTATAAACGAAAATTTTGGATTTAGAATAAACAATTTACCTTTAGCTGGACAGCTTCTTGTCGTCCCGATGGCTTCCTGTGATGAGAAAAGAATTCTAAAATGCAATACTTGAGAGGTAATATTCAGAGATTGAGATGCATTAGAAATATATCATAAGAATCAGGATCTATGATAGGCAATTACTATGATCTTATAGCTTTAATGAAGTAAAACAATAATTAGAAACTTAACTATCTCAAAGGATAAATAAACTTACATGGAGGGAAAGAGCGTCAGATGCTTTTCATGATTATCCATTATTGTTGTATACTTCCTGAAATGCAAAATGGAAGTTTAAAAACAAAAACTGCAGTGAGCTTGATTGGACTGGACCCAAGTAGGATAGTATTTCTCTGCTGTGCCCATAAAAAGCACAATGTTGCTTTTATGTATGAAAAATCTACTGTAATGCCTAAGACAAGGCCTTATGGTCTGCACTTTGCACGTTGCTGAGTTTGAATACAAATATATGAAACAGACAAGCATTTGCAATGTTCTTCACACTAATGATGCTACAAACACATGACAAGAATGGAAAATGTCTTCCTCCCTATATCTTTCTACTTTTCAAGAGTATCTCAATCTGACAGATCTTGGAAAGTCCATATTCTTTGGAGGTCTCTTAATTGGCTAAAAATCAGCAAAAATAACATATATCTAAGTTAGCCTTCAAGCACATAAGATTCTCATTTAAGTCACTCAAAACAAAATAATACTTGCTTCTCTGGAACCATTTGAAGAAAGAAATTTTCTTTGGGGAAACTTGCTACTTTGATTGAAAGTTATTGTGCAGGAAAAACAGGTTAGTCAATTCACAAACTTACTCATCATGCATTTCTAGCCCCATAACACCAGGATTTTTGACAATATGAAACTCTGAGGGCAGCAATGATTCTGGGATTTTAGTTGTATCCTGGAAAGTAAACAAACTTAAGATTCACTTCAAGAGATCAAGTGCCAGTCTTTGTAAAACTGAAAGCTTCTTCAAATTGATATTTCACAAGGGAAACTTGTGAATGAATTTTTCATGCTCAATAAATAAAATGGACTTCAGGATTACATTCCTTGGGAAATAGTACCAATAAATGACAATTGTCTGAAAGAACATTTGGATGATAAAGAAATAAAACTAGAAGTAGAAATATTTACCTTTGTGTCAGGTTTGCTTTTTCCTGTTTCATCTTCAGATGATGAAATATTTTCTTTCATGGGAGTTTCAGCTGATGAAATTGTTATGTCCCTAGACTTTCCTTGACTTTCATTATCTCTGCTGTCTTTTGTTGGACTCCCTTGACTGCTCTTCTTATCAGACACAGCATCATAGAGGAATGATATATCTCTGAAATGTTTGAATCAATTTGTGATCAAATTGAAACAAGCATGAATGTATCCTGAAGATACAAAGTTTTTATGTCCCAATTTGATTCATTTGATCATTTTGTGTGACCATTCCATCACTATGTCAATATTCATGTAGAATCTATTTTCAAAAAACAGACCTAACACATATTGATATGACAAGAGCTCCAAAAAATTCTTGTGCCATATCAAAGATGATATGTGAATTTGTTTGGACAAGAATTCATAAGAAATCTAAAGCATAAGGATTCTTTTGACAGAAAACAATGTTATCATGCACAAGCCTTACACTTTATTGATTTTCAGGTGTTATCCCATCCTCAAGAAGACTATTTCTAAAGTTTCCAGTCTGCACCCATGGGAGGTACATAATGTACTGAAGGTATGGGTATGTACTGCCCATATTGGTGGGTTTTGGACCCTAAATTCTCTAAACAAGGGTACTTCTTGCGCAGATTTTCCATAAACATGGGTGGGTTTGCTTCAATTTGCAGAAAAATACTTAAAAATGTGTAGTTTCCCAATAAAATTCATCATAAGAGTGGGTACAAAGGCAAGTTGGTGATAGAATGGGATAGTTTCCTGGAAATCAGGCAGCAGACCCCATTCATCCACAAGTAATGTAACCCCCTGGGAATCTGCCATGGGTTCTATATATTTAGCAGCATGACTGGAAACGTTCATTAAAGAATTTAATTGATACCTTCCAGCTCCACATGTACAAGGTGGTTGCTCAGTTAAGTGTTTGAATTTCTCTCTTGTCCTTGCATGGTTCCAAACATTATCTGGTGGTCTCTTGGGATATACTTTGGGAAAAATTTTGCCTCTTTTCAAGCGTCCACTGCCTTGAGGTCCTAAATCTTCAATGCCATCAAACTGACTGGTAAGATTTGCAAGGAGTTCAGAAGGGAGAAAGTCTCCTCCATGTCGAGCGCAGTCACCACTGAATGGATGTTTTATAGATGACAGACTGTCTCTTGTCATAAGATCCATTCTCTTTCCAAGCTGTGGAGCACTTGCTGCATTCTTTTGCTCAAAAATAACAGCATCTGGCACTTCAACAAGAGATTCTCCCTCCATTGTACCTTGAGAAATAGAGATTCAATTATTAGGACAGCACAAACTTATTAAAGGTTAAATTTCCATTCAGGGGCATTTTCCAAACAAGTGGAACTTCACAACAAAGGTGCCACAGCAGTAACTTCTGAGTGACATTTTTTCTCGTATGCTGTTGCATAGAAATCAGCTTTCATGCAGTAGATAGGTGTGGCCCTGGTTGAGGGTAAACACATATATATTTGGATGGGTATTCACTATGTTGCATTTGTTGCTGAACAACAGGAGTTTTGCTGAGCTAGGACCAAAAAACTTTGTTGTGAAAATATCTTATTGACAACATTTGCTAAATCTTTGCAGGTTCTTGTTGAATAAAATTTCTTTCACAAACAGAAAAAAGTGTTGAAAAAAGCCCAACTGTGACTGAGCTGTAAGTATTCACAATACTTCATTTCAAATTTTGTTGCAGTACTTTCCCAACAAATACATGGCCTCACAGCAGGTGAAGCATTACAGTATCTAGAATAAGCACTTTACATAAAAGTTGAAATAGGACATCCATTTCTGCCATGGTGGGTTTCTCTTTGTAAGCTGTCTGATTGGCCTAAGGTTGCCTTGGTTGAAGGTACACATTTTTTTATAAGAAACTGGTTTATAAGAAACTAGTACTAAGATGGCCAAAATTTTAAGAAACTCTAGTACTATGTCTGAGAAGTACTAAGAAACTTCTCAAAGTTAAAAGCATAAATATCATAGCAAATAGATTGTTGAACCTTTATTCTTGAGCAATATTATCTAACCATTTGTTTTTTCAACATAACAGAACACTGTTTATTCCTTTATGATGTTTTAAATGTCAAGAAACATATCTGCCGCAATGTTAGCGACCACATTGCTAATTCTGCATTCAAAAAATAAGAAACCACTTAAGAAACTTTTAGTACTAAAATGGACAAAATTTCATGCGAAATTAAGAAACTTTTAGTACTATGGCCTGATCCTAGTTTCTTATAAAAAAAGCGTGCACTGTGGTATCTTCAGGTTCTTGAACAAAATCTGCACTGCTTACACATGACAGGTGACTACTATTTGCAGTGAGAGGGCATTTTTACGGTGCAAAAACAAGTTGATTCTATCAATGGACTGTAAAAAATACTTGTTTACATCATAAATTGATTTAAGCATTGTTCAGTTCAAGAAAGGAAGCTTGATGTCAGCTTGTTTGAAAAGTCTTACAAAGAAAGTGTCAATAAAGATCAGTGCTTAGGGGGATAATAAAACAAAGCAAAGACAATCAGAAAACATTTAATTACAACAAAAACTCTTTAACCATAGATATGTTGATAATTTTCGCATCAAATTATCTTGAATTTGCCAAAACAAAGTGAAAGTTTTGATACCCTCAACCAGGGCCACATCGGAAATTTAGGCCCTTTCGACCACTGCATTAATAATAACATTGAAAACTCTTGGACAATCAAACTTAAGACAAAACTTTGTCCGAAAGTTTAATTGTCCGAAATCTGGTGATGTCCGAAAGATTTTTCGTCTGAAAGTTTTAAATCTATTGAAAGAGGGAAAGCACGAAGAAATGTAACAGCATAAAAATTTAATTACATTGTTTGTCATGATTAGGCCTAGGTAGGCCTTGGTAGACTAGTGCTACCCTAGCCTTCGCTGATGGCTGTTTTTATCTGAAAGTTTTTGGCTCCTTGAAAAGCTTCTTGCAAACATTTCAAGTATGGCAGCACCCAAAAAGTTCTAAATTGCTACCATAGAAAACAAATGCAAACCTGGACTTGACTTTCAATAAACAAAATTGACAAAAACAGAGGGCCTTAAACTGCAAACAGCCAAAGCGAGTGACACAAGATGAAGCCAGCACCAAGGCAGTTGGATTGCCTCTAGGCCTATATCTACTTAAGTCAGTATAAAGTATGGCCATGAATACTTACTTCAATGATTTCTTTATCTCTGGCTTCACTTTTCGTTGCTAAATGCTCTTTTAACAGCCTTTCTTTCTTCTTTCTTTCTCGCAGCAAAACTGACCTGTGTCTTCCATTTTGTTAACTCTTGTTGCTAAGCAATGAGGTTTTAGAGCCTGGGGCGAATACCAGCAAGAACAGGTCAAAGCTTGATGACGTAACGTAAAAGTGCAACCCGAGGTATAAAGACATAAAAATAGCGGTAATTTTTGAATATCTTTTGAAGCCATACAGTTGATTGGCTGTCAAGTCAGACTGCAAATCCACGAACGAACGTCAATTCAACGGAAACCTTGTGATTTGCATATCTTTCGCATTGCCAAGACTATGTAGAAAAACAGCCTTTTTACCAATTTTCGATCGACCGAATAGTATTGGAGAAATTAACTGTTTTCTGGGGAGAGTGGTTTTACAAAACGGCAACTCGCTGCTTACTGGAGCGGAAAGCGGAGTTACCTTAAATCACGCTGAAAACGAAGAAATTGAAGTTCAGTCTTGTATCTAGGTCTAACAGTACTTTCAGTGAACAGAACATTCGTCAAAAGGCTATGGGAAAAACAAACTGGAAATGAAGCAAAGCACAAAATTGTTGATTTCCATCATTTATATTATCAAAAATAAAGAGGAAAGATTAGATCAAAACATATCGAACTACCTTAAACACACAAATCCGAAGCCGTAACGTAAGCTAAAAACACAATAACCTTTGCAGCACCACGTGCATCCTGCAACACAAAGCGCTACTGACAACACAACGATAAAAATTTCGTTTTAGACTTGCTACAAATCATTCTGTTATCAAGTACGATTCCGACGTAAAAATGGAATTAAAAACATAGGCCGGGAAAGTTAGACAAGTATAGCGTTGCTTGGCTGAAAGTAAGTTATAAAAACGGACTGAAATGAACGGATGCAAACATTGAAAATTGTACTTCAGTTATGGAATCATTTACTGATCATTCACGTGTCACATTGGTCACAGAAAGCGGTCAGATTGCAAACAAATATGGAAATAAATGAGCCTAAATGAGACTCATGTAACCATTTGGAGCGCTCTTAGGATTCTTCAAGAGCCATTGTCAATGAGGGTCCTTTTCTGGCACGTTGCAGTTTCAAACTTTCGGAAAGTCTGTTCTTGCATAAGTGGATAATAGAAACTGATGCTGCAGTAATTGAAATGGTAGAACAGTTACAAAATTACAAAAGCGTGAATCCACATTTTTTACGAACGCCAAATTTGATTATCAGACAGCCTGAAATTATAGAGTGCCTGCAAAGGATTCTGGGTGACACATGTCCTGTAAGCAGAATTCAGTGTAATTTGCCTTGAATGAAACCATGGGAGAAGCGTTTTACGCCACTTTGCTACATCAATAATTTCTTTTAAGTAGGATTTTTTCAAAATGTACCAGATCATATCCATATTCTGTGGTACCCAATGAGGATTTTCCATTCAATGCCATGCAGTGTCTTGAAAAATAGACAGTTTCGTGCTCATAGCGGGAAAATTAGCAGAAATCACTGGCCCATTCTATTTTCTAATCCTTAGTGTCGTTCTCACTGCAGTCGAAAATAAAAGATATTCAAAGCAGTAATAACAATATTGCCATAGACTGAGTTAAAACAAAGATCTTTGGTTAAAACAGACACACACACCCAACAAATAAATCTATCGGATTCACTTATACAATTATGACCAAGGCAGGAAAATGGTTTTTGGGGAAATTGTTGGTAAAACATTTGCACGGAAGGCGGGAGGGGTAAATTTCCTATAAACATGGGCAGGATTCTTATTTCCCCTTTTAATTAGAAACGCACAAATCCAAATCACGTCTACGCAGTTAGTATTGGTTTAAAATGGAATTTCTCTCTGAATCACAATAGCATAGGTTGCAACAGATGAAAACATTGCGAAAAATTCTTGAAGCCAGTCATAATTTCAGACAGAGCTTGCCCTTCTGTCCCGAATATTAGAAAATGGGAATTTCATGACAAAAATCCTTGGGACTAAACATGTCTATCACAAGATATATTTCATTGTTTCCAGCCAATGTCTCGATCTTTCTGAAAGATTAAGATTCTCAGAACTCCTTTGCGGCTAACACCAGGGTATAATATCTTATCTTAGAAGCCTGTAATCTTCCAGCTAGGAGATAAGCACAGTTGCCCAAATACTCTTTAGTACCAAAACATTCTAACTAAAAATTGAGCACCTTTGCTTTAAACAGCTGTGGAGATTATCCTCACTTCTAAATGTGAAATCTCACGTTTTCAGGGTCTCTTCTGGCCTAATTCAAATTCTTTTCTTATTCAACTGCCACATAAAATGGGGAACAAATCACAATGGTGACCAAGATTTCGCCTCAGATTAAACCGACAACTGTGATTCAAATAAACTTACATCAATTGATAAATCATTGCTCATTCTGAATCAGCTGTGCTTTTCCTCCTTGATCTTCATGATCGGCCATGATCGAAATTGTTGATAACTTAAAGGAAATCGACATGTTAAGAGCTGGCCTGGGCAAAGCTTACCCTAACCCTAACCCTATTGAATATGATAAACTTGACAGGTTCCGTTTCATTATGTACTTAAAGAAACAATAGGCGGTTCCTTTGCCTATTCATAACGGCAATCGATTTAGCTAAGTCGATTCCTTTGAGCGTAACTGCAGAAACCTTTTTCAGGATTGGTTTCAATCGTAGCACGACGGGAGCATCACAAAGTAAAAATCTAATTAGTAAAGTACTACAAATGCCGTTTAGCACAGAGTTTTCTCAACATGAGAGTGAGATCATAAACTTTGGAGTTATCAGAAAATCTTTGTACAATAAAAATCTCTTTTTATCTAATGACATACTTCAAAAATCTACACGATGTTTACCAAGCCTCGACCAGCAATAACTTAAATCTATGTGCATACGCACCTTATACGTACTGGACCTAGCACATACGGGACAGTATTCGACAATAGGTCGTCCTTACGTAGCTAACAAGTGACCAATCAATCAGTCAATCATCCATGTATATATACTTTCCATTCAGCAGAAACTTTGTCGAAATATTCAACAGTGTTGAGGAATTCTGTGCCGCTGTACCCTCCAAAACCTCCGATCACATACGGTACACAATCCAAAACAACCATGCAAGCATTATTACGGCAGTTTGTCATTCGTGGCATCTGTGTCCAAGTATCTGTGACGTCATCATAACATTCAACTGTGTTTAAAGCAGTTTTACCATCGGACCCACCGGCGACAATGATTTTTCCGTCACAAACAACGGCGGCGGCGCCTCTTCGTGGTGAACTCATATTGGCAGTATTTTCCCAATCATCCGTCTCTGGGTCGTAAACTTCAACTGTATTATGACATCTCCAACCATCGCTACCCCCTATGGCGTATATCTTGTTGTTATGTGCCACTGCGCAGACGTTCTCACGTGACACCTTCATATTTGGTAATCGCGTCCATGTCCCAGACAAAACGTCATAACATTCAGCTTTCTTTAGGCTCACTGAATCTGAGACTCCCCCAACAGCGTATACTTTACTATTCAACTTATCCATACCAAATGAAGCCCTCTGATCGATCATGCCCTCGCCTGCCTGCCATTGCCTCGTTACAGGGTCATAAATTTCCATAGAAGCGAGGTCCTCATGCCCATCTGAGCCTCCTGCGACATAAATTTTGCGGTCGACGGTAACAGCTTCGAGTCGAGCTCGTTTGGTGCTGAGTGGTTCAAAGTCAGTCCATTCATTAACTTCAGGGTCATAGTACTCACATAAATCAAGGCAGCAACCTCGATTGTATCCACCAATCACGTACAGCTTTTTGTCATATGCAGCTATTCCAGCACTGCATCTACCTGCAATAAAAAAGAGTAAAAAAGTTTGATTCAAAGTTCGAATAAAAAAGTTTTAATTCAAGGCGTAATACATTTCAAATAGTCTTAATGTTGTCTTAGAAAACAAGGAAATCCTTAACTGTTTCCTTTTCTTCTGCAAATCTTTTTCCTCAGCTGCTTGATTAAACTATTGAATGAGTTTATCTCTATCAAAGTAAATTACACCCCTTTTAAATACGGAAGTTGATGGTAAATAAATGTGAACAGTAAAACCAAAGCTGTAGAGATAATAAATGTGAACAGTAAAACCAAAGCTGTAGAGATACTCTTTACCCAAAATATATTTGGTCTTTTCATTTCTTAGCAGAAAAATTTTAGATTTTCGCTGACAAAACAAAATGCAGATTCTTCTCATAACTAGAAACATACGATCAATAAGTTAAAGTTTAACTAATCACACTTCAATTTACAGAAAGACCTCTTAAAAGGATATCACATGAATTGAAATGCAAGGATTATTCCAAAGATTTCGAATTTTATGACAATTTAAAGTAGATTTAGATCTGAATTGATTCTAAAAGACAGCTGGATAAGATGTGAAGTGAAAAGGGCTCCGACACGTTTTAAACAGATTTGTTAACTCTTTAAATTCAATCTCTGCCCTAATTTTTCAAGACATTGTCCCCACCAAACAATAACATTCAAGCTCTGGTTGTCTAGACATAAACAAGAATATCTGGGACTTAAAAATTCATTAAGCATAGACGTTGCGAGCATCCATGTATATCACGCTCTGAATCAAACTTATATAAAGAGGGCATGGACTTTAAACCTCAAAATTTAGCACCCAAGAACCACCTTAAATAATGAAATAATGATAAAAAATTAAAAAATTTGGAAAGAAAGAAGACGCTGCTTAAAACGACCAAGCAGCATCTCTAGAGAGAGTATATTTTCGACTTGAATTGTGCCACTCACACGATTTGTGTCAATAAATTTCAATTCAGGCAGGAAGGTGCAATTGAAGATTTTTTCGGGTCATCCTGCAGAAAGTGCGATTTTACAGCAGTTTGTTGATTAACTCTTATAAGGAATTAATTCAAAATTAAATTCGAATTCAAAATTCCAATATTGAGTAATAAAAATTCCTTGAGAGTCGCTTACACATTTTCAAGCAATTTCTTTGTTTACATCTGGTTGCTTAAGACCTCTGGAGCATCAATGCAGTACCAGTAACAAATCAAAATTTGCTTTGCAGATCCCAAACAACGTCACAAAAATTCTTCCGTGTTCCCAAGGTTATGATTTAGTAGTTAAGAGTCTTGTAAGAAACCCTTTTGAAAATATATATGATATTTCAACCGCAACTGTTCGGTAACTTGGTGAGGAGGAATGTTGACAACCAGCAAACGTATTTTTTTATATCATAACAAAACAGATTAAAAAATCCAGCAAAGTCCAGAATTGATTCCTGTAATGCTGGTTAGCAATTGTTTGGCTGAATTGAGAAACACAGGTGATTCTATGCTCAAATAATCCCTAAAACATCGAAGATATTCAAAAATAAGAAGTGTCATGTAGTGATGTTAATATTTAATACAATTCTTCCAAAACGGTAAATATCCAAAAGAATCCTTGGTGTTTTCTTAAATCTGCTTTTCGCCTTGCAAACAAATATCATAAAATGAAGGCAAACCAAGCACCTGATTCATAGAAAAACATAAAATCTTCAGGGGGAGGGGGGATCATAGTAGGCCCTTTTAGCACCAAGACGCAGACGTCTTTGAAAACGCAGCTACTTTTTCGTGTTTTACAGCATCTTAATTTTCAAGCTTTTTCCCTCTACAGAGCTGCTCATGGACAAACAAGTTCGCTAAGAACAGCTTGCAATCTCGCATTTTCATCATTCGTGAATATGCTCATTTTGTATTTGCTTCTTTCTCAACGTCCTGTTTTGCTATGCGGCCTTCAAAAGCATACTCTTCAGGTAGTCAGTTTCAGAATAGAACGTACAATAAGTTTCTAGAAATTCGCAAAAGTTTTGAATTTGATCTTTCTTTGTAATTTACAACCTCCAACAAAAGCACTATGTTGGCGTCTTCTTGACTCGCATCTTCCTGCTAAAACAGCCCAGTATATTTGTGGTACGGAGACGTATCATTTTAAGGTTACCTTTTCAAAACAACTGCGGAGTAATGGCTGTCATTGTCAGGCATTTTGCGGAATTACGAAATATGTTCTTGAAACAAGTGCAGTACAGATTGGCCAAGTACAGGAAGTAGCGGGACTGTAGTATAATTCGCGGAATTAAAGCCCATATTTTAATAGAATTGGTGGAAATAAGGCTCTACATTCTTCGAAATTTGCAGAATTATGCACTATGGGTACTTCGATGGGTACCAATTTTCTGGCGAAATGGCACTCCTCGTCAGACAATAGGTCAAGACGCTCCCCCGAGAACAAAATGGAGCATTTATGTGGAAATCTTCATTGCAATAAAAAGTATCTTTGAGGTAGCTTGCAGCCTTCCAAACATTACTTTTTTTTCCTCTAACTATCTACGTGCGCTTCCTCTTTATGATCTTCCCTTTCAATCGTTAACGACTGCATCAACTTTATCAGCTCAAAATCCTGGCAGTACGCATGCCAACATAAACATTTAGGTGTCAATATCTAAGTTAGGATTTCGACAGGTGAAATTAGCTACTTCAAATTCACATTAAAATCTTATACGTCATCAGATTTAATCAAAAGGGGTGATATTTTTCGGACATACATTTCATTTTAACAAACAAACAAACAAGCAGCAGAATCGTGAAAGCAAACTGCTGTTCACATTTTTGCTACAAAATTTACGTAAACTTTGACAAAAGCAAGCGATGTCACTTAATTGTCTTAAAAATTTTCAAGATAATGACATTTATCACAGTTGGGTTTCCTTTCCAAACATGTCACAATGACATAAAACCGTTTTGCAGTAACACGCAAGAACAAGTTTGTTTTTAAACTGACGTCATTGCACGCAATGTTTGAAATACTTGTTCATCTTAGAAAAGGTGGTAACGATTTCCTCAACAGTGAATTGAAAACAAGTCAAATATCCATATCACAAAAGATAGGACACAGCACATATTCTGTGATATGATCTTTAATTTTCTGTTTTAGTTTCAATCAAATAAGTGAATAATGTTGCATCCAGTTCTTTTCCTGCCTATACCCTTTGTAGGCAATACAGCCCCTATGTTCTAGTTTGCATATCATGTGCAGTCCAGGTTAGCTGCTAAAGGGAGGTACTGCCCAGATCACTCCCTAATCAAATGTTTTCCAAACAACAAACTTGCAAATGTAAACAAAACTTATTTATGATTTAATATGTTAGTTTTGTTGATTAAAGTTTTAAAAACATTATCTTTAAGTCAACAAGAATTGCTTCACCACAAATCTCCAAGGATCTTAGCCTCTCCATAATGTGATGTCATAACATGCATAGTGGTGTGTACAAGGTCAATACATTCTAACTATTGTCAATGTTTCAAAGCTCAGTTTTTAACAAGGTCAAACCACTTCTTGAAAAGGTTGATCTGACCTGTTTGAATACAATATGATTACAAATCAGTTGCCTTGGTAATGGACAGACAAACTTTGATAATATACAATTTCATTTCACCAAAAGTAAGGTAAATGGGATGAAGGATCAAATTCATCCCCAAGCCCTCAATGATAACCACATTTTGTGTGTTGAAGAGTATACCCTAATTATTAGGCCCCAAAGGATCAGCCTGTTTGAAAGAATGCTGTACTGTACAAGAATGAACAATGAAAAACCCTTTCTCTTTAAAAGATTGGACACTGTTTTTAACAAAAAGAAAATGACTTACATTTCTTGGGGAATGGGCTGTTCTCTGCAAAGGGATTTATGTTTGACCTGAGAAAATTTATCATTAAAGGGCTTGTTTCATCTAGCATTCCTTGCATGTGTCATCGCTTGGTTGGCCTCATTTTCATGTCCATTTTCATGAAAAAACTGGCAACAATAAAGGCAATCCAAAAGACGACACATGCAAGGAAGGCTGGATGAAACAGACCCTTTAATGAATATTAGTCTTACCTTTGCTCAATGGCGTCAACATAGTCATGGAACTATTCAAAACATTGTCTTCACAACCTGATGAGTCACTTGAAACAGTTGATGCATTTGATGAACTCTGTCTTGTCTTGTAATGTATCGCTATGGTAACAAGTTGATCAGCAAGTACAGCTAACCCAATTGCATTCTGGTCAGATGTTTGCAAATCCGCAATCAATTTATATTCATTTGGTGTATGGGATGATTCTCTTTTCACAGGCATATGAGACAGGTCAAAAATCTGCAACAAAGACAATGGAATCTCATTCTTTTCTGGTCCTTTTGTTCTTGCAAGACAAAGGTTCTCTCATTTTAGAAAAGTTGCAAAAATCGGCAATAATTGGGCAAAGACTGGTCTTTAGCCAGGAAAAATTTGTTAACAATCAACCATTTATGAAGCAGCCCCACAAATACTCTTACTGTATGGTCTTGTAATAGATCAATCTGAGATATAATTCATCTAAACAACATTTTTCATTACCTCCGCTTTACCCCTTGATGTCTGTCTTTTGAACTTCTTGATGTCTTCATTGCTATTAAAATCAAGTCTTTCATCAATGTCATCAAGGGCACAGTCCTTCAACAAATGATTTGCTTGTAAATATAGCATATTGCTTTCTTCCAGAAGACTGCTCAGTTTCTCACCATATTCCTGTGAAATGAATAATTGCACAATCAAGGTATTGAAATTATTAAACCACAGATGCCATTCCAAATAAACAATAAAATGACATAAAGTGACATTATCTCAAAGAAGAAGAAAGGGAATCCAGAGAGGCCAAAATCTATATGCTGAAGTTGCACCTTCTTATTCTTACAAAAAATATTTTTGCACCCCTTCCAGCACAGGGTGCAAAATCAACCTCTAGCAAGCTTGGTGCGCATAGGACAAAACAAACAAACAATCATATATAAAAACATTGGTACTGAAGTTCTCAGGACCTGTGATGGTTAAAATCTCTTGTTGTTTTCTAGCTTAAAAAGTCATGTGACATTAGTATCACTTGCATCTTGACACAAAACTGATAACGCCAGCTGACTGTACACCAGACTAAACAGTGGATCAGCGAGTGAGCAATGCTCTGTGCAGAGAGGATACAACACTGCCCAAAAGTGATTTCATCTGGACCATTCCCGACTTTAGACACACACTGAAGCTGCTATACTACTAACAAATCATAAACTGCTAGCTAAAAACGTCCAAAAAACTTCCATGAAAATCAGAAGAAATGACAAAGCATTTTAAAAAAATTGATACATTCCTTTTGAATCAAGAAGAAATTCTAAACATAAAACGAAAAGGTCCATAAGTAATGGGTGTTTGGAAAACTACGACCTTGAAAACTAAGAACTCAGAAACTAAGACAACCGAGGACACAGACCTTGAAAACTAAGACCACAAAAACAAAGAGCACAACTCAAAAACTGCAGTTTCTTAGAATTTTCACCATCTTAGCACTGATTTCTTACACTAGTTCTTTACATGGTAAACACATTTAAGAGCGGAAGTTTTCCAAAGATATCATCCAAAATGTGCATATTTCACATTTTGGAACACACGCTGAATCAATTTCAATCAACTAAAATTGCACATTGTGAACAGGTAGCATAAACAGAACAGGTGTGAGCTTCTTTTTACAAAAATGAAATCAAAAACTAAGGTTCATGAGAACAAAAATCACAAAAATAAAGACCTTGAAAATGAAGGCCTCAAAACTTAAGATCTAAAAAATGAAGACCTTAAAACCTAAAATCTCAAACATGAAGACCTCAAAACCTAAGACCTCGAAAATGACAGACTTCAAAACCTAAGACCTCAAAAATGACAGACCTCAAAACCTAAGACCTTTAGGGGTTTAGAGGTTTTTCAAGATACACCAAACAGACTGTAGCTGACATTCTAGTCAGTGTCTTTGGAAACGCCTGCTTTTAATTGTTTTACGGTGCAAAATGAGGGCATCCTTCAATGGGTTGGCCAAAACCGACTTTTGCTTTTTCTAACAACCTGGTTCTACATTGGGGGGGGGGTGGGTGAGATTCTTGATCAAATTTTGGATAAGGGCCTGCCACCAGTATCTTCAAAATGATATGCAAGCCTCACTAAGTTTTGTGAAGATGATACCTTTGGCCAGCCTAAGTTTTCTACCAAAAATGCAATGAGTTGGCGTTTTCTAAACAAAAATTGAAAAATTGCCTATTTTGGCCGTTTCTTGACAAAAGCTTTCTTCTCAATCAAAATTGCTACCATTGTATGTTTCTAGACATGAATTACCAAATTTTGACCTTTACTTGAAAAAACTTTTTGAAAAGCATACCCTCGGCCAGGAGTCCGAAAAAGTACACAACCAACATCCCAGGGTCTGAATTTCCAAGGTCTTAGTTTTTGAGGTCTCAGTTTCAAGGTCTTAGTTTTTGAGGTTTTGGGTCTAAGGTCTTCGTTTTTGAGGTCTTAGTTTTCCAAACACTGCATAAGTAACGTTCTTGTGTTGTGATTCTCCATCTTGAATTGATGTGATCTACCATTTCTTCAATGTCAGCATCAAAAACAGTAGTCTTGAACTTACCCGAATTGGTTTGCTTTAGTTTTTGAATGCTATTTTGAGCATTCATTCCAAAGAGATTTTGGTTAAGGGTTTTAACCAAAGCTGAATTCAGTTCCTAATCATAATTGACAATTTGCTGGCCTGTTGATTAAAATGTTGAAACATGTTCAAAAACATGGAATTGGGTTGTTCTGCAGCTTTTAATCAACCACAGGAAAGGGTTTTTAAGATTCTACTGTACATTTATAAAATCAATGGCTCTTGTTTCATTCACAGCACTTGCCAATAGCTTTTCAATGTCATTCTTCATGTTATGTGACAACAGATATCTAACAATTTACTATACAAATGTGAACTTGATAAGGATCAAGGATAAAAATTACAAAACAGAGAGAGATGGATGCATGGGCAGACAAAAACGTTGACAAATAGAAATTACAACTTTGTTTGAACTCAGAATACAAATACAGGATACAATCAATAGGGTACAGTTGAATTCCAGAAAAAACCAAGCATACAATGTTTAAGCCTTAGCATTCTATGACAAATATGTTATCAAATTTTCAAGACACCAATAATCTTGTCCATCTTACCTGCAAATTTGTTTTATCGGGGATTTAGTCTTTGACATTCATCTGTTTTCTATATAAACATATTCTGGGTGAGTCAGAAAAAAGTGGGGCATTTGGCAGACTGTCATATTGCATTTAGCTACCCGATTGCTGTGAACTAAAGTTTTCCGTGTAGCCAAGAGTCTAACTTTGGTCACAAACCTGTCCTCATCAAAATCTGTCATTTGATGCATTTTTAGAAAAAAAGTCTTCAAGATACCTTGCATGGGAATCCTGCAAATTGGAGAAATCTTTTGCCAAGCCCCTTCCGCATTTTACCATTGACAAAAGTTACAAGTACATCTGGTATTATCAAGAGAGAATGAAATAGGAGATAGTATTTTCTCCCCTGGGATGTCTTATCATAACTTGCCCAGCATGCAGATATGTTTGGAAGACATCGATACTTTGTCTTGCGAAGGTTTCTCTCAAGAAGACCAACACTCTGTAAACCTCAATGGTACTTCTTGCAGAGAACACTTTTTCCTAAAGTCTGCTGGTTCATACACAGGTCTTTTGAGTCATAAGATTCATGCAGAAAACCCAAAAGACAAAGAACCCAAACTCTGAACCTTTGTCTGTTGAGTCTTTCTGCACGATCTTAATGACCCCAATGACATTGCGTGAACCAGACTTAGCTTTTTCATTATCCCCTGATATTAACACATTTACCTGCAACTCTGGCAAGACTAAAATGATTAAGGGGCTTGGTAAAAGATTTCACTAGTTTTCAATACCCCCATACAAAGTCTTATGAGGAAAATCTTTTTTGACAAATGCATTAAGAGACCAATTTGAATGGGAAAAGTTTTATGATCTAAGTTAGACTATTGGCTGCCTTAAAAAATTTAGATCACCATGATCGAGCAGCTCAATGTAATGCCACAGTCTGATAAACAACCCACATTTTTTCTGACTTACCTGATATTTATACTGCTCATACTCTACACTCAAGGCATCATCAGAGCTTAAAAAATAACTTTATAATTAATTTTTGCATGCTTATAAGCTGACTGAAGGAATGGTTTTGAAAACCAGCCCAATGTAATTTCACTCTAACAAAGACATTGCTACCAGTACTGGTAGTGTATTAAACAGTTTTTATGACTGCAGGTAACCATATTGAGTTGATGCTAAGCAGATACAGCACTAAAGTAGATGTTTTGTTTGACCAAGTTTAATTAAAATAGGGATTACTGAATAAGATACATTATAGGATTGAACTAGACCACCCTAAATTGAAAAATATCACTGTTGCATATCTCATTCAAACAGTGTGATCAACAATTCACATATACAGTAAGAGCATCTGTTAGATTACTGTACTCGCAACTTAAACTATGTTAAATTCAAATCTGCTTGCTCTTCATCCATGAGTTTCATTTGGCATTTCTGACCTTAGGGGAGGCTTTAACAGATATTTCTCCCATTTCTCCCCAAGGTATGCTTTAAAAAATTGAGATTCAACAATGGGTAGAAGGGTGTGATTATCAAAATCTCTCTGGTGGTCCCACCCGTAACTCCATTTTCATTTGTCTCTTTAGTGTTGAGTGGCTGACACCACAGCTACCTACTAAGTATGTCTTCAAAGCATTTTAACATCTTCAAACCCAGACCCCTGGAGGAGTACAATGTATGGGTTGGGTCCTGGGGTTTTGAAGATGTGTAAAGAATTATGTATCAATGTTTGAGTTTTTGGTACAGGTGGGACAGTTCCATCTCCTCTGAACTAGCATTTAATGCATGATGTTCTCATAGTACACATTTTGATAAATTGGTTTTTCATATAGTGCACCTGAGCAAATTTTTAAAGGTTGGGACTTCAGGTGAAGGTGGGTCCTGGTTGCCCCTTGCATCCCAGACATTCCCAGACACCAAGTTCCTTTGAACTGGCCCCAGCTAAGCCTCTGAAGACTATGCCAAATGCTGTTTTTAAAGCAGTTTTAAGCCAAAGTTGAATCTTGATTGTAAAGTATGTCAGTTATTTGATTTCAAGCAAAAGGAATCATCAAAAGGCAGGACAAATAACATGAGCAGCTTGTAAACTCTTTTTACAAGAACAGTTTATAATCTAAAGAAAGCCAGTCTGTCGAAGACAATACCATTGTCAGATGGGAATTCTGTTTGAATCCAGCAACAGGTATCAAAGAGTACCTTTTCAATAAAGATGATCCTCAGAGATTAAAAATACAGCATAGGACAATTTGTCACTTAGTTCAACCTAGTGCTTGGAGACCATCAAAGCCTATTACTTATTTTAATTCCAGTTAATGTGACTTTTCTATAATTTCAATCAATCCTAGGTTTTCCTTCACTGGTATTTGGCAGTCTCACAGCATCACCACCCAGCACTGCTTGAGATGAAGATGATGATTATGAACTTGGATAAGCATCCCCAACCAGATCAAAGCATGCAAATTCTCACCTGATTCAAAATATCTCTTTCCACAGTTGTTTTTCTTGCATTTTCCGCCCCCAGGGTAGAACAAGAGGCATTCTTCAGTAGTCATGGTGATTTCAGGGATGCCTTATCCAGTTTGGCATTTGGTAGGTTGCAAATTGGGTCCTTTGTACTTGATTTGGTGGGGAGGGGATGGGAGATGGGGAGTGGCATCAGGCACTGGGCAATTTGTTGATTACGTAAATTTGTTGAGTGTAAATTTGTTGAGTTTGGACAATTTGTTGAGTGTAAATTAATGTTGAGGTGTGAAAGGCAGCTCTGGAACCAAAGTTTTTGTGTCTCATCCAAAAAGTATGAATGGAGTTGGTAATGTACATAGCTTTATCGTATTTCTAATCCTACTGGCATAAAGATTCTTAAAATTTAGAAATGGGATCCCCCTGCGGTTCTTTTGGCATTGAAACTAGACAACACATTCCCTTGATTGGAAATTTGCTTGGTATTCTTGGGTTCAGAAGAATTTGTGTCTCACAAAGGAAGCCATGTTCAGGCAAGTGGATCTCCTCATTCTTTTTTGTTTTGAACCCATCAATGCTATTTCATGGATCCTGCAAAAACTGAGTCGCCTCTTGGTTAAAAAGACATATGATGTTAGTTTCTGAGGGTAATAAATATGTGGAAAAAAAAGTATACCAAAACATCTGTGCCACGCAAAAACTTAGAATGAAAGTTTAACCTCACTGAAGAATGTTGCAAATCCAAATTGAAGTGAAACTGACTCTCGTTTAAAATCGGAAACTCCTTTCTGAGCAACCTGCAGTGGAAACCCATGACCTCATTTCACTGTGTTTGGGACGAGAAGTTGCGGTTGGCTCCGATCATCATCGGCATGGTTACCAAGGATGATGCTTTCCCTTGAGCTTCTCCTTGGCCACATGTTTCCTCTTGAGCTTTCTGTTAAACCAGTTCTGCCAACTCCTCTAGATGAATCAAGACCTAAAATCATAAAACTGAAAAGAAATTCAAGATCATACCTGTTGTCTTTTCTGCACCCATGAAATCACCCTTTCGAAGATGGAATTGACATTATCAAGTTCCAAAGTTGTACAGTGTCTGCTAGCAATCAAAGTCACTTGTAATCTTGGCAAAAGCAGGAATCCTTTGCTTTGGTACACGTGATTCAAATTGTTTTTGAAATAGTCATCGACTTTGTTGCATATTTCCGAAAAACCCTCTTGAACTGCAAATGATCTCAAATCATAAGAATCTTCTGGATCGAAGTTATGCTCTAGGAAAGATCGGCACGCATCTACAAGTTCTGGAATGCGAAATGTTTTGCTAGCACACAGCACATCTCTTACTTTGTTGTACGGGATGGAGATTTTCCCAGTATAAATAAAATTGAGAATTAACTCAAGATCTTCAGCTTGAACATCATGGCATTCTATATCCCTTTCTTCATTTGTTTCGAAGACATTCTTGAAGTAAGGCGATGACACGGCGAGGATAACTCGGTGAACTTCGAAAGCTGTGTCTTGAGCAATGAGTCTTGCATCACAAAACAGTCCAAAGTTCCTTGCCGCGTCCAACTGCTCTAGAAACGAGTTCGCAGGCAAGTTTGAGTTATATTTGAGATCTCTAGCAGCTTTCATCTTGTTGCCTCTAGAAATAGACAAATCAAAGGCTCGATGTAATAATAACTTACAGTAAAACAACACATCATTATCGAGATCTTCCTAGATCAAATTTCCACCTGGCTGGCCTAAAAATCCAGATAAAGGCTGGCTGCGATTTCACAATGATAACAGTTGAAGAAGATATGTCATACCTTGGTTATCTCTGTTTCATTTCTAAATTCTTTTGCAGATCTGTAATAAAAAGTACATCTTTATGAACATGACCAGCGTTGACTTTATGGATGGAAACAAGAAACGGAAACAGACGCGACCCGGCGAAGTTTCTTGAATACATGCCGTGTTCACGTGTGTGCCGTGGTAACTCCTGATCATTGTGGCAAGAACAGCCTTCTATCAAGGACAGAGTGGACCAATGGCTGGCCAGGGCCAGGCTTCCATACATGCGGAAAGAAACAGCTGTGGCAGCTCGCAGGAGATATGTCAGGGGGTTGGATAAAGTGTGTGAAGATGCTGGAAACAAATTTCATGCTGGAGTGTCGGCATGCTAGGCCGTTTGGGTGCCTCACTCAGGTTTCGCTAAGCCACACAACATATTGAATTTGAAGGCTGTGCTCTGACAGTGAGGATTCGTCCAGGCCAAGGAGCCTTCAAGTGGGAAAGATAGATCGAAATTTACTTGCTGCATGGTGAGTATGAGTAACCTGAGGCTGCGAATCGAGGACATGACAAATTCAGAGGTTCCTACCATGTCGTTAAAAAGCTGGCAGCACGCCTTGACTTATTAACATACATTGGAATAAAAAATTTGAAGAAACATGCGGTCTCTTGTGCTGTTTTCTGTTAGATATTCTTGTGACACAGAGTCAGCTGAGCATTGTACTGATTTCATTAAAGTGCATCAGGCCTAGTCTAGCTAGGCCTTGAAACCTCAATCTAAGGCCAAGGGTACCATCGTTCGGTTTTTGTTCACTGTTTTAAACAATGTCTAGTTGTTTAGTGTGGGAAAGAAGATGCAGAAGTCATCTTCTTGTTCCTTATGTCCCATTTGTAGATGGCTAGATGCTATCAGGTAAAAAAGTGTACTCAGAGTGTTGAACTCAGATGTCTCTGGACTCTGCCTGAGAGCTACATGTTTTGTGTTGCAGTATTTTTTATTGTTTTAGCCAGCCTGTTTTCAATTAGGTGCTTTTACCTGATAGAATCTAACCATTTGTAGATGGTTAGATGCTATCAGGTAAAAAAGTGTACTCAGAGTGTTGAAATCAGACGTCTCTGGGCTCTGCCTGAGAGCTACATGTTTTGTGTTGCAGTATTTTTTATTTTTTTAGCCAGCCTGTTTTCAGTGTGTAAACTTCATGGCTTCTATGGTTTTTGGTTTTCAGAGTGTTTGTTGGTGGACTCACTGCCAACTCAAGAATTCTCCATCTTAGAGATTTGCTGAGATTTGGAAGGCCATTAAGGTTCTAATGGAAACAATTGGAATGGATACTTTTAATTATTGTTGGTGGATTTTGCAATCATTGTAAACGTTCCTCTGTTGGATCAAAATAATCTCACAAATAGATTATATCTTTTTCTTTCCTAAGCTTTGAACTTCATTGTAACTGCACTGAGTCATGCTATACTGTATACTTGAGATGTTATACATGTATGTATAGGTATGTTGAAACAATAGATCCCTTGTTTATTGGTGTTGTGGAAGTTGCTGTACACACAATACTATGTACCAGTTTTTGTAATATAAAAATGGGCCTTGTGCAGCATTTCGCATGTCTTGGTTAGTTTGGGCGTGCGATGGTGTGCGATACTAAAGTGGTGATTTTTTCATAATGATTACCATTATTGTTTCCCATTCTTGTTTTCAAGAAATATGAGGTGGTGCTGTCAAGATGACCTTTCATATTGTAAACTAATGGAAATTAAGAAAATTGATTGAGAAAATTGATTGAGAAACCTTAAACAGAGGCCTAATCTTTTGAGTAAGGTCTGCAAATCGATGATGACTTGTGTTGATGTTCTTGCTCTTGCACAAATATGCTAATTCATAGACCCTACAGTTGGTTTAAGTTTGCCATTCGAGGTCTTTGCAGACTTTTCGGAAAGAAAGTCCTCCTACATGAACTCAATGAACTTCTGTGGTACCAAGTTGCAAAAATGTTTTCTCGTTGTGTTTGTTTGCATTCTCTTTCGCACTCCATTTTCAAGTTGGAGAAAATCAAAACAGTTACGCCATCCAGTCTCCCGTTTTCTCGTTTTATGAAGTGTGAAGGTCAATTGAAACCAAATGAAGGTTACACAGAAGTTATTAACAGATTTGAGAAGGAGATGAGAGTTGAGAGTCCACGCTGTTGAAATAAAACCAAACTTTGTAAAATTACCGGAAGATAACGAAAACTTGTAGTGGCCCTACTCCAGAGATACACCCTATAAAGGTTTTGTGCCAGTCAAATTAATGTGAGTATTATTGATCATTCTCCGTTGTCACTCCCTGATCTCTCACAACCGTATTTCAACAAGGAACATCAACGAAGAAGAAAGAAAGATAGATGAACGGCTATGAAGAAACTTCTGTCGGAAAATACAACACTTTGTAAATCTTTTAAAGACAAATTCATTCTCCACATCTTTGAGTTCTTTTTTAGGTTTCTTGTTGCATCCATTGCTAAGACAAATGAATAAATATCTAAACGTTCGTAATGTTGCATCTTGCTTGTTTCGCCAATGAGCTGACCTTTGCAACAAATGGTTTCCTATTGTGAAGAACTCAAAACGCTATCAGCAGCAAAATTGTAGGAACATCGAGGGATAAATAAAGGAGCATCTTACTTCCAATTCTACTGCGCAAGTTATGTCTCTGCAAAATTTTTGATTGAAATTTTTGTGAAATTCGGAAAATTTCCGATTTGCCTATGCAACATTTCGCACGCCTTGGACAATTTAGGCGTGTGCGGAGGCGTGCGCGTGCGATCGCACGCCTCATATTAGGAAGACTGTATGTACAGGCTGTGAAAACCTGAAGTCTGGGTTTACCCGCCATAAACCTGACAAAATATTCCACCCAGTCAAGTAGAGTCAAATAACACATAGGTATCAGTTTTCATTAAGCCTCCTAATTCGTAAACGATATCCTGGCCAAAATTACCTTGGCCCAAAATGTGAAAGGCATCAACTTGAAATCTAACAAACAATATCAGCCATGTTTAAACATAAGATGAGTGAAATTTCTTTCCACAATATACAGGGGGAGGAAGATGAGCTATATGTGTACTGCTGAGACCTTGTATCCTCTTTAAAGCACTCATGGTTTGATTGAACCCTACCAATTTTATTTTTATCCAAATGCATTTAAAAATCTAAAATGATTTTTATTTCTGTCCCCCAACAATTTCTATGTATGTACAGTATGTGTGCATGTATCTATTTGCCACAATAAAAGATTTACAAGTTGTTATAATACAAATAAAAAATAGATATATACATTTATAATTTACTGTATAAAAGCAAGAAACATAAAGGAAAACACCCCTAATTAAAGTGGCAGGGATAGCATTAAAGGGTCATGCTGACCTTATTTCCATAATGGTCCCCCTAGAGGTGCTGGTACAACAATAAAAAATGAAAGAAAAGAAAGTAGGAAGGAGCTGTAGTTGTTTTTGCAGTTTCCATTACCATGTATCCTATTCTTGCCACTACAGTTAAGAGGATTTTTCAGGTTAGATAGAAAATTGATTTGATCATGTTTTTTGTTTTATTTGTTTTTTTTGGTTGGCGCTGTCTTGTCTCATTAGCCTCCCATTGTAGATGTTTTGAATATTACAAAACAATACTTCATAGTTATAAAAACATCTACAGGCCCTACAGAAGAGCAAATAACAGCCATTCTCAAATTCTTTAGGGCAGGGGCGGCTGGCCCTGCTATTAGTGCTATTAGTCTTATAGCAGTTTTTTTCCAAAGATTGCACAATGTATTTGTCCATATTCACTTGGCTGTGTTGTAGGACCTTTACAATCAGTTACAAACAAATGATCTCAACGCTTTCAATTGGTTATTGTTGGTCTCCTTTAAGACAAAATTCCTGTTAACAATACCAATGACTTACGATGTTCCCAAAGAGTTCTCGTATTGTTGTCATTGAATCAAATTGGCCACAGCTATTAGTTTTCTGATGCTAATAGCAGCAAGCTCCTATCAAAGATACCGCAGAGAAGTAATCCCTTGTTTTCATCTGTCAGTCAAATCTTTCAACAATGCCTCAACGCAGCCATGCTATTAGTTTTCCGAATCTAATCGCACAGGCAAATCCAGTTGCAGGCCTTCCAAAGTTCGCACAAAAATTATGAAAACCTGTGAATTTATGTGCTGTTTTGTCGCTAAACTCAACAGGTCTTCCCTTTGCTAAGAATTTTAATTTCTTTGAACAAGAGAAAAGTATCAAGGTGGAAGGCATGAAAAGAGTTGAAACTATGTTTACAAGTGTTAAACTGAAAACCAGTATGCAAAATCTTCGCTGGAAGTCATGATGATTGAGAGGATAGCACCTAATTTTGCTAGCTGGGTTTGTTGTGGCTGGTAGCTCGAAAGAATAATGTGATTAAAAACCTCTTTCCAGATGAAGAGCAAAAGCCGATCTTGGTTGGCATATGATCTTGGTCGCTTCGCTTTGACCGTTCATGCCATTTGCTACCAGAATCGCAATTCTAATAGCACGGCGGCTCTCCTAAAGGCCGAAAGCCGCAAATGATTGATTCAATCTACTGCCGGATTTTAGCTCCCAGCCCTTCAAGATATCACCACAAGCCGCACTGTCTCAATTCTGTGATACCCACATTCAATCAAAGAGCGGAAGGGAACTTTGGAACTATGTGACTCAGAACATTCATTATTTCATCAATCCTACCATACCCCTTGAATTTTCACTGAACTATTGCAGTAAGTATCTTTTGTACCAGGGCTAAACATGGTTCAATTTGCACAAAAACAAACACGCTTCAAAAACCTTTTCCTAGAAAAAGGGTGTTTCTCCGGGAGACCGAGGGGCGTAGCCTAAAAAATTTTTCCTGGGCCACGCCCCCGAACCCTCCTGAGTCTGCTTGGCCCACAATTAATAGCAACTTGTTCTTGCTCCCAGCCGCCCCTGCTTTAGGGAATTAAGCAGATTATTACCTTCAACAAGCATCACTGCCTGTGTAGATGGTCATTTTTGGCCACTTCTCATGAGCATCATTTTAAGAACACATGAAAGAAGCCTTTTGGCCTAGTTGAGCTCCTCAATGCTCTTATTTCTATTGTTTCACTAATCCTTGCCTGTCATGATGAATTAGATTTCCTACAAAAACGTATGCAGCACTGAGTGTGCCTTTTTTTCACACGTGAAGGAAAATGTTACATGAGGAATTCTTCATGTTTCTTCTTATTTCTTTCTTTGAGTGAAGTACAGTAGT
Source organism: Aurelia sp. 4 Dawson et al 2005 (assembly GCA_964019985.1). Taxonomy (NCBI): domain Eukaryota; kingdom Metazoa; phylum Cnidaria; class Scyphozoa; order Semaeostomeae; family Ulmaridae; genus Aurelia; species Aurelia sp. 4 Dawson et al 2005. The sequence goes on from OZ026498.1 coordinate 351,804, forward strand.
GAAATCAGAATGCATGGCTTTATGGTATTTGCTACTAGCATGTTTATTACAAAAAAATCATGTTACAACTTGTTTTGTGATTATTACAAAGTATTTTGGAAGTCCTTCCAACAAAACATACTATCTACAGTATGCGCATAAGGTATTAACTAGAATTCCAAAACATAGGAAACTTCATGTTGAATGGGTGATCTTCATCCAAGGGTAGCCAAGAGGGAGTCCTCAGAGCAGCAGCTACCCCCATTTTATAGACTTTCATTGATTACCTAGCCATTTCAGACGGTACCAAGACCAAGGACACATTTTTTAAACCATCAGCTCCCCTTTTCAAATTCTTTGGTAAACAAGAGTTTTATTGATGAGGATCACCAGTCAATACATCTCGCAAAGTTTGCTATATTCATAATTCTTGTTCATGTTTTGCCTGTGTTGAATTGGAGTTTGTGACATAACAGTAAAATTTAAGAGCCTGGCTCCCAATCCCAAAGCCAAGTTTCTCATAAGAAATATATTCACAAAGAAAATTGAGTGTTTCAGCATCATAAAGCACAGAGAATTGGGATTATGGATGCATTATTTTAGACCAACACAGCACTTTTTTTGCTTTTCCAGCACCAGGTTCACTCAGGTTACACACATGTTTTTTTTATAAAAGAACCGCTTATAAAAAACTCAGACTCGCAGATCGCCAAAATAATAAGAAACTACTCTTGGGTGCCTAATACAAAGGGGGACGCTCATTAATTTTCAACAATTTTATCCACCCCCCGGCCCTTATTAAGATCCACCCGTTTATTAATTTTGGCATAATTCAAATGTTTTCTTTTAGAAAAGAAGTCATTGCAGTGCACTTCGTAAGCTAATTCGAATGTCTTCTTTTGGGAGAAGAAGTCATTGCAGTGCACTCGTAAACTAATTCGAATGTTTTCTTTCAAAAACAATTGAAGAAAGAGTTATTTGATAATGTAAAAACCCGGTTTTTGCGCATTTCTGTCCCCCCCCATTTATTATTGTTTATTAGTTTCTTTGAGGGGCTCCCACCCCCCCCCCATTTATTAAGACCCCCCTTGAATTAGGCACCCAAGAGTAGCGTGTTCTTACTTTATTCTCACTTGTTACCTGTATTATATTACTTTGAATGTAATTGAGTAATGTCTAAGCATTAGAAAGACTTCAAAACACTTTGTTATGAAATGTTCAGGAGAACACAGATCTGATAATCTCAAGAAACTTTCAGTGCTTTCAAAAATTCTTAATTTCTCATAAAAAGAAATACATTTAAGACTAATCTATCTCATTTTTTCTTGCAGGTATGATAACATTGAATAAAGCAGATGCATAGTAAGCATTGTCAATAAATACAAACTTATAGACCTTGGATCATAAGAATTTTTCTGTATATATAATTTGAAACTTAGATATACTGATCATTAGTGATTATGAGCTACCTTTTTTGCAGAAAGGCTACATGTAAAATTTAAGACATTGCCATTAGAAAGATTTCATTCACTACTATAAGTTGCATTGTCAGTGAAAACCACTGATTCCAGGTGTTACTATGCACAATATAGGAAACATAAATTATTATCCCTTCAATTCTTGGCAATTACTTCGAATCCTTAGAGCTCAGAATATGACTAGAGCTGCATGCTGTCATTACACCATATTTTGTCAGACAGAAATCTTTGCCTCTAACCCGGGGGGAGGGGGAACTTACCATGTCCATGGTACGTGGGTTGTGCCATTTTCTAAGGGTACCTTTTTCATGATAGACGCCAGATTTATGGATATGTTTTTCAACAATTTTCAACATTTTCCAAATTTATGGGTATGGTTTTTTTTGTAAAACTGCATTTATTGGTGAGCATTTTCAGGATTTCCAGATTTATGGGTTTATGGATTTATGATTTTCAGAAAATTTTCCGGATTTATGGCTATACTTCTCAGGAATTTGTCCGGATTTATGGGTGGTATTTTTACGATTTGAATGGCACTACCCCGTATCTTGGAAACTCAAGTGACCCCCCCCCCTCCCGGGGCCACTAATTTGCCAATGACTTGAAGGCAACAAGGACAGATTTTGTAAGAAAATAGCATCGGTTGCTTTTATTGACACCTAAATTCAAAGAGATTTGCGATTGCAGACAAGGGAAATTCTCTCAAGCGCAAATTCAAAACAAACGAAGGCGCAGAGGTAGCTATCTCGCTTGTTGTGCATTCAAGAAATGGTTTTTAAGAGCAAACACGAGCGTATATTGAAAGAAGAAGAATATATCTAGATATTTACCATGGGCATTTTACTTGTTTGGTACAGGAACCGATTTGGAGGTGATTCAAATCTCTTATTTTTTTTGGTGCCATCAAAGCACTTACTTCTCAGCTTCTGAACAGCAAAAATGAAATGTCCGCGGTAGATGTTTAGATATATCCTCCTTCTTTCAATATACGCTCATGTTAGCTCTTGAAAACCATTTGTGGAATGCAAAAAAGTGAGATAGCTAGTAGCTACCTTGGTTTCAGAGAAACTTTGTGTCTTCGTTTCGTTTTGAATTTCCGCTTGAGGGAATTTCCTTTGTCTGCAATCGCAAATCTCTTTGAATTTAGGTGTCAATAAAAGGAACTGCTGCTATTGTCTTACAAAATCTGTCCTTGTTCTTGACGGCTCATTTGTAAAAGAACAGAAGAAGCTCTGCAAACATTTTAATGCTGATTTTTTTCTATGTACTGTTCTCTTCTCAAGGTACGTGCGCAGTAGTTTATGTGTTGCTGAGTTGTAAGAATTGCTGAACTTAATTACAAATTTATGTGATTCAGTACTAAAGTGTGTTTAGATGCAGAACTCTCAAAGATAGATTTATCATAAAATTTCTACTGGCGCATTTTTTATTCATTCAACTTGCGGGTTGTTGCATAGGGGCCCAAAAGTCGTTATGGGCTGCTGTCACTTACGAAACGAATTTAGCCGGGATAGATTTAGTCGTGATTTCATCAGTATTCCAAAACTTATTGCACCCTTGTTCGAATTAATCTAATCACTGATGATCTGATAGCAGGCCCGTCGGAAGTGGGGGGGGCTGGGGGGCTTCAGCCCCCCAATAATTTGCCGAAGTTTGCTGATTTTGTAAGTGAAAAAGGCTGTAAAAGCCAAGGTCGTAAGGTAGAAGATTCAAATTTGTACATATTCGAGGAAGCTACCAGAATCTATCAAAAATGCAGTAACTTTTGATGTCATACAAGTAAAAAAATTCAAAATTTTCATGGAAAGACTCGTTAGTCGTGATCCTTAGCTTCCGTCAACAGCACATTTTCCAAAAATGGGACGTTTTCCAACGATCTAAAGGGCGTGGTCTTAAAAAATTTTCCCGGGGGCAAGCCCCCGGACTCCCAGTTTTGCTCGCTTCGCTCGCTTCTCCTTTCAGCCCCCCCCCCAATATGAATTTCGTTCCGACGGGCCTGGATAGCGTCTGTTACATGATCATACTGCGTGCAACTGTTCTGCCTATTTGGTCATCTATAGTTATCCGAGATCCACCTTTTCATGTAGGTCCCACATTTTTATCTCATTCATCGAAAATTCTGCGTCATTGTGTTGTGGCATATCAATGAATTTAACAGTCTCTATAGCAAGTACGATATGGCTAGAAAGAACGCAGGAAGTTCCAATTTTTCATAAATCGATGACGAATCTCCTTCTCAGCAACATATCCCAAATCTGATAGAATCTACCCAATGTTTAAAATGATTCTCGTTGATTTCTTTGTGACATCGTAACAAACTGACGGAGAAAACTGCGCAAAAAAGACATCGAAGGTGTACTTGATAATTCGAGAACAAATTATTCCACTGTCTGAAAACTGCTGTGTCTAGGAATGTTAGGCGAAAAACCTTCGCCATTTTGAATTGCACATTCTGTTAAAGAATCTTTGCAACTATGCTATAAACGCAACGGTTATTAATTCAAAGCCTTGAGGGTAACTACCATACCGGGTGAGCCAGACAAAAGTTCCCACTTTTAAAAATTCGTAGCACCAAGAGTACTTCACAAATTTGAATGATTCAGATCAGATTCCAGTTAAAAGCCTTGAAAGCCGAAAGATCGAAGTATTTTTGTGATTTTTCCTGCTGTCTTACCAGCACTAGATATATCGTTAAATTCAACTTCATAAAAATTCCATGATTGCAAAGTGGCTGAAAAAGGGCCTTAAAACAATGATCAAATTTTAAGGACCATCCATACGCAGAACAATACGCATGGGTGTTTCACCTCTCTCAATAGTTATATGGCATCAATTTTCAAACAAACACCAAAGATTTTCAGTCCCATGGCAATAAACGGGTAGTTCATATCTCTCACCCATGAACACTTGTATTTTCTGTGTCTTAGTGCACCTTCGCACAAGATAGGTTTTAAAACCGAGAAGCAGAAATACAAGGGAGCTCTATTCGAACAACTTGAGAGCGGTTGGGCGTAACCACGCTCAGTTGAAGACGAAACAGAACAGAAAACAAGACTACAAAACAAACAAGGATCAAAACAAGGTAATAGATTATCAATTAAAACATCCGTGTCCTAACACCCTTGGAGACAACGTGAAAAAATTGGAAAACTTCTTCTATCGTTCGGCGTTTAACTAAATTTTGAATCATTAAAATCTGTGAAGCACTCTCGTTGCGATGAATTTTCAAAAGTGGGAACTTTTCTGGCTGACCCGGTATACACCGGTACTGGATGTGCCATTGTTTGAGGTGCCTTTTCTCGGCCAGAAAGTATGTTTTAGGGTGTCGTTTTGGTAAAATCACAAATAGACAAAATTTTTGGATGTCTGTTTAGAAATTAACATTTGGGGTATTGATTTTGATCGAATGTCAGATTCTTGGTTAAAATTTTGCATTGTTGTCACGATCTTAGCGTATATAAATTGAATGGATTTGTAAATGTTTAGGGTATCGATATCATTATCGTTTTCGGGTATGAATCTTAGGCTATATATTTCGAATGGCCTTGTAAATTTTCAGGGTATGTTTTTAACAAAATTTTATACCTAAATTTTAGGTTGTGATTCCAGTTGTCAAAATGGCACAACCCCGTCACCCGCCTGTTTAAGTTACCCCCAGGATCCAAAGTTGAATCAAAGTACAGAAATTAATTAATGCCAGATATGTTCGACTTATTTTTGCGCTTCAATACAATCCCAAACTCTCTGCATTTCTTATTCAATATTTCTACCAGTTTAGGTGCACAGCTAAAAAAATCTATCCGTTGCAACCTTTTATGTTCACGTAGAAGGGTTGAAATTTCTTTCAATGCCGCGCTGTCATGATTCCAAACGCACACGTTGTACAAAGAAAGTTCCTGTAAGCAGGGTAGGTTTTTGGTCACCGCCAATATATCCACGATGCCAACGGCCACGTTGCTACCTCCATATTCGAAGAACCTACGGTAAGAATGAAATGACTTTACGGTTCCACAAGGGTCCTTCAATCTCATCAAAATCCGATTTACCATCTGGGTATTAGTGTGGCAACCTAACTTAATTGATTAACAGCGCCATTACTTGCAATCCTTGTCCAAATCAAGGCCAAGAAAACACCAATGACAAGCATCTGTTGACAAGTTGATATGATGATTGAGGGGCGTATCAATCTTAAATTCTCGTACCATCTGTGCCAAAAATCCTTTTGTTTTCAAGAAACAATCCGTGAAAAATCCCAAAAAGTACTGTTGGCTACAAAAGTCTAGCAGGCCTTCTCGGGAGAGTAATACACCACTCGAAAGTTATGATACAACCCTTGTGCTACCATGTATGCCACAAAAGGTACAGTAAGCCCTGCATTTAAGAAACCGCCTGAAAGAAACTTTTAGGCTACTGAAAAATCATTAGCCTCCCTACTTATAATAAACTCTTGAAGCCCATACACTAATAAGGTTTTTTGTATTTTGATTAACACTAAATTCTTGTCTGAGGATCTGAGAGAATTCCATTTCCTGCAAGGTTAATAAGATATCTTGGATTTTAACAGGTTTTTACCTAAATCTTATTGATGCTCTTGACAGTCATTAATAGCATACATAAAGGACTGAATATGGCAAATATATCTTATTTTCTTAGACTTTCCAGGGAAGAAATTAGAAACATAAAGAAACCTGGGCCAAAAGCAATGAGAAGTATCACAGATACAAGAAACATTTTAGACTAAGGTGTAAAAAGTGGTTTCTTATATCTCGGAGCCTCGCCTCACTGTATGTATGCAACCATACATCAAGTCAAATTTTTCTAGCTGATCAGAGATCAATTGTTTAGGAGAGAAAGTATGTGTTCGAATTTGAATGGAATGCTGCGAGTGACAAACACTTTAGTATGTCAAATTCCGTCTGTTTGGAAAATTTCACTGACGGAGATTCTTCCTTGGTAAAGGGAACCGGGCTGCCCGCAAGGCTATACTTTTTCAAACTTCTAGTCTGGCCAAGGATATACTTTTTGGTATTTTTAGTCTGAGCTAAGGTATGCTTTTTGGCAATTTTGGTCAATGGAAGGTCAAATTTTGGTTATTCCAGTATAAACACCTAAAATTTTGGCGCTTTTGGCCCAGAGAAGGCGAAAACTTGGCAAATCTGTAGAAAACTCCAACACATGGCACTTTGATTTAGAATTTAGTCTATCATCATTCCAGTCTAGAACATTTTCACAAAAATTGTTATGGCCAACGGTCCCACTCTGCAACTGTGGGCAGTACACCCCTAACCGGAATTCAACGGAGACCCAACCCCCACCCCACCCCTGTTGAAAATTTGACGTGGAATTCTTCTTAGTTGTGCTCAAAATAAGTATTTTCAAGTTGAAGATGAGGTTAACTAGCTTTCCCAGGGGGGGAGTAAATACCATATATGCTGGTACGGGATAAGCCATTTTTGGGGGTGCCTTTTTTCGAGCAGAAAGTAAATTTTGGTGTTTTATTCTTTTGGTAAAATCACAAGGAGTTATAAATTTTGGGGTGTCATTTTAGAAAAATAGCTCTTTAGGGTACTGAGTTAGATCAAATTTCACTTACTTGGTTAGAATTTTGGATAGTTGGCACAATTTTAGGGTATACATTTTTTCAATGGCTTGTAAATTTTGAGGTATCATTTTCGCGAAAATTTATAAATTTTAGAGTGTGATTTCAAACGTCAAATGGTACACCCTTGTCACCCACCTATTAAAGGACCCCCTCCATGCTTGCGATATTGCGTGGATGTAATAACTCTACGTAAGAAAAACTTTTACCTTAGCTTTGAGAAATTTCCAGCGTCCACTGGCCGTAACTCTGGATTGCATATTGCTAGAGATAGTTCTTCAAGTTCAGTGAACTGCTTTAGTGCTGGTCCATAATCAAATAAAAACGTGCATCCTTCTAGGTCGAGTACTTTCAGCTTCCTTCCGTCAATATTTTGCAATACCTAAAGATAGAGCCTCGTTTAGTATGGAAGTTTTCAAACATGGATTGTTACTGTTACTTGATTTCTATATAATTGATCATTTTAGCCCTCATTTCTCGGGCTTTCCAGAGTAAAAGTGCAGGCGAACTGATCCCAAGATGTTTCACGGGTTGCGAGTAATTTTAAGATGTTTCACAGGCTGCAGTAAAGGAGCAGGCCAAAACGTGGTTTGTGCAGTTGACTGAGCTGACTGAGACGGAAGAGCAGGCTTTCAGGTCCTTCCAATAATAAAGAGGAATTACTGAAGGCAAACAAGTTTTGGAATTAATCAAGGACTGCTCGTAAGAATTAGAAAAAGTTTGTCCAAAAATGCAATTTTGGGGTTTTGAGTGTTTTCTCTTCTGGGTGGGAGGGTTTTTCAAAGGTTAGTCCTTTAGTTGGCAGATTCTAATACCCCCCCCCCATAATTCCTCTCATTAAGAATCTTATGAGAAGGAAAAGAAGACTTTGATGAGCCTGATCTCAGACTAGTTTTGTATAAAACTGAGCTTATTTCAACTTCCAGAGGCAGTAATGCAACTAAGGCTAGAGATCAAATCACAACCTGACATTTTTGTATAGTGCATTTGGAAATTCCGTCAATTATACTTACCACTGAGGTGACACATGATTGTCCTTTCATTGTGAGAACCTCGAGGTTTCTTAATTGCCGAAGCAATGCAATCAAGTCATCAGTGGTCACTCCTTCACAGAAGTTGATACTGATTCCGCGTATTTCTTGCTGCTTGGCCAGTATGTGAAGATGAGCAGCCTTTACATCACAGCAGCTCAGATCTACCAGCTTGACCAAATCAAACAAAGCGCTTGTGATAGTCTTTTCAAAGAGCTTCTCATTATATCTGAACACTTTGTTGCGTGTAGTTCTCTCTGAAAATAAATCTGCAAGCATCTCAACATCGCACTCAAGTCCATGACAAGCAACCTCAAAACACATCAGATCATTAAGATCGATATATTTTAGGATCCCTTCTTTTACGATTTCTGGAATTGCAGCGTTTAAGAGTATCCAGGCCATTTCAAAGATGCAAGGCAAGCAGTGATGGTTGTGATTGATTATAATCTGTAGACTCCTTCACTTGACTGCTTTTTATAGTTCTTTTACTTTAAATTGACAGAATGTATGAAAAATTTCATCACAATTATTTTCCGGGGATTACTTACTTATTCCTCAGGGAACGGAAACAGTCAAGCGTCAGTCTTCTCGACAATCGTTAGTAGAGAGGAACGTTTATTTTGAAGATCCTGAACCCCCCTGACAGCAAAATAGGGAGCCAGGGGCCGTCAAGAGTGGCAAATTTTGCGACCACCTGAGAACGAAAATAAATCAACCAGGTTTTGAACAAGGTCCACGCCACACAAATGGGTAACAGCTAAGTTTTTAGGAAAAAGCAGGTCATCATCAAATCATGTACCTTCTTGCACATTGCATTCTCCCCCCCTGTTCTGACCATGTACTGGAGTTTTTTACAAAGCAATTTTACCTAAAACATTTTTATTTCTGTCATTTTTGTCTCTTTTTTGATGCTTCACCCCCAGTTTTTGTATCTTGTGAATGAATAAATAGGCACATTTCACGAGACAGACCCGGAACGATCCCGCTAGGAAGATGACCAACCCTGAGGAACGAATCAGTACCGCTAAAAGATTTTGAGATTGGCTTTAAATAGGGCTGGATGCAGAGTTTTACCAAGAACATTTTAGGAGCCAAAATTTGGTGGAATAATTTTTGTCATACCATCCTATAGTTTATTCCTTTATAAAGCAATTTCTTTTTTGTTCAACAGTATCTGAAGATGGAAGCACAGTCTTTTTGATCTGGACCACTGTTCTTCCGAATTCGAAGTACCAAGTTCAGTTTTCAACTGGATACGTAATTTTTGATCTTTAAGTCTGTTTCTGCTTGGTATTGTCAATTTTTTGGCTCATAATATTGATTACTAGCTGCACATGGCCTTCGACCGTTGTTAGCCTCTTACACTTAAGATTAACATTAAGTTTGGAAGTCTGAGTTGGTCTGAAGTCATAGTATATGCCTCCTTGAAAGTCGAAAGATAGAAACGATTTTTGCAATGTTTTCCCTATTTTTCAGCAGTCTGAACGAATGTCTATAGCTTTAAAGGCCTTTAAAGGACTTCTGGAGAAATTTTGCTGCAGCTTGGTTCACATTTTAGCAATAAAGCGTTAGAGATGAATCAGGAATGTAGAAACAGAATGAAGAAAAACATCAAACTTACTTTTGCCTCAATCTGACAGCTAATGAGACCTTGCGAGGCATTTATCCATTTATAATGCAAATTAGCTCGTTTTGTTGTCCACTAAATTGAAGGTGATCTGAGATAAGTCTAATTTAAGCATAGCGAATTCTCAAACTTAGTACAAGATGTTGGTAATTCCAGAAAGCATTAAACAAATATTGATACTTATCGCAAGAAACTGTAAAGATATCGGTCAGTAATGAACCAAGTTAGCTTAATTTACCAGAGTCTCAAAAATTAAAAGAGGAAACAGAAATGTTTCTTTCTTCTTTTGTTTATTTTTTTGAGTCTCTGGTACTTTTTTGAGGCTCGGGTAACACTTGCCCAATAAAAGTTTTCAAAGTTAAGTTACTTCTATTGCAAAATTGAAGTCATCGAAATATTCAGACTTACGAACAAAACATACATGCTGAATGATATAACTGATTCAGGTGAACCTCACTGATAAATAGGGATTTTATCAGTAAAAAATCAGTTTCTAAAATCTTTTCTGGGGGCAAGCCCCCGATCAACTTTGCCCTAATCTCACAAATCATCTCTAAGTCACCTTGCCTCGCTTTCTTGATTCATTGATTAATTGATAAATTCATTGATTCATTGATACGTTCATTTATTAATTTATTCATTCCTTCATTCATTCCTTCATTCATTCATTCATTCCTTCATTCATTCATTCCTTCATTCATTCCTTCATTCATTCCTTCATTCATTCATTCATCCATTCCTTCATTCATTCATTCCAGTTGTTTTTCTTCGCCGTATTTTCATATTTGCATGCCCCTGGTTCCACTGTCGGTACCTTTTCTAGATTCCTACCATTCCGGATTTGTTAGCACCATATGGTAGGTGGAAGGTAGATATGTGTAATTAGTGACATTAAGCCCTTGGTGCAGCATCCTATGCGGTAATCAGCCACTATCACGTCATGTAATATTGCATTTCAATTTCCACCACCGGACGTATATCTTCTTATTTTACTGCAGCAATGCACCAGATCTTAGTTACCGACAGGATAATCATCCTGTCATCGTTTCGTTTGGGTATGCCGGATGATAATGAGCTAGAAAAATCCGTTAGATTTATTCAGTGCCAAGATACCGACAGATAAGAAAACTTCATCTCCTTAGACCACACTGGAAACTTTTTAGCTTTCAATATCAGCAAACGCCGGTGGGGAATTGGGAGGTTTTGCCCCCGCTATCCCAATAGATGCTATGTCCCTGACGGTGGTTCCGTTTCTGTCCTCTTCATGCACATTTTAAAAGATCCCTTCTCCTTTCACTCAGTTTATCAAAAGATCTGAGCAAACCACAAAAAATATCTTTGGCGATGATTGTTGGTGACTACACCCATACCCCCCCCTCGCTAAACTCTTTTTTCTATAAAGAAGGCTACAAGTTTAAGTCAGAATAACTTCGTCTCCTGGGAGTTATATGTGGAGGTTTCGATAATAGACCTTTTTGCTATTCTCAAAACGAATGTGGATCGAACGATATTTCATTACAATTTGTAGAATTTTCTAATGTGTACAACTGTGATTGAAGCTCTAACGCTACTCTATCGAAACTCGCGTATAAAATTGTATAAAAATAACGCTCGATCCAGGCTCTTTTACAGAATAGCTAAAAGGTCTATTGAAAACCAGGCTTGTTGTCTTTGGTCAAACTTAACAAATTCATATGGCCATCCGTGGGGTAGACATAGTTATCACTCCTCTTGGCCCCCGTGGGAGGGGATTACATGACTTGTGGGGGTCTGCCGCCTGGTTTTCAGAAAGCTACCCTCTTCTAATCACCGACAGTTGCCGTCATACCCACTTTTATGATGAATTTTGGCGGAAAAACTACCAAATTTTTACAATCTGGAAAACCCGCCAACGTTTAAGGAAAATCTGCCGAAAAGGAACCCTTGTTTTCAGAATTTTGGGACCTAAAAGCCCACTCATATGGGCGGCACATACCCGTACCCTCGACATGCTATGTTACCCCCCCCCCCCGGGCTCTAGGCTCTGTTCTAGTAGTAGTGTAAATGAGCTTGTAAGTAGAGTACTTAGCAATTTGTATTGTAAATCTTTTAGTAGAATGTATATGTAGAAAAGGATTCATAAGGCATCTGAAAGTTCAAGTACGATCCAAGTATTTTTAATGAAAATGTACTTCTTTTCAAAACCACTTTGTAAAAAAAGAAGCCTTTAATCCTCATGAAAGAGCATGTTCTAACGTTCTGGGGGGCATAGATTCTAATATCTTCCCTGGTGAATCCATCGAATGGAACCTAATTTTTTTGCTACCTATTATGTAAGCATTTGATTGCATGAACAATCATCGAATCCTTGTTGACCTCCTTTGGTCGTGCCTCCCCCAAAATAGCGGCTGGTTTTAGTTGACGCAAAGAAGAGTACAGTTTAAAGGGAGTGTGTGGCCGTCAATGTCATCCTCTTGATCAAAGTCACTCTGTTTGATGGTACAATCATTCAAGAAACTGCTTATATGAAGCAGAAATAGCCTCTTCCCAAAATTAAGAAACTCCGCAAGATGCAATGCCAATTTGATGTTGACAAATAGTTTAATTTTTGGTCATTCATTCCAAACGGTGTCAAAGCTTTTTAAGCCAAACGGATATCACTAAAGCAAAATAACATCAAAGCTATCATTTTTATCAATATTCAAAAAATTATGATAACGCTGAGGTGTCCCTTTTATTCCGATCAAAATATGTTTGCTCGGTTGAATATGAAACTATGAAAGTGCTTTCAGTAAAATTAAAGATATCAAATAATAAATGGATAACATAAAGATCCTATAAAGATGTTGTGGCGAAAATTATTCTGGGGATTGATTACCCCAAATCACATTCACTTTGCTCTGAGGAAGACATCCTTTTATATTCCCCTCGCCTCGAAAGCCTGTTGATGGATTTGTTCCCTTGAATCTTCAGCCACTGCATGATCGACTTCACTGACTGACTTGGAGGTTTTTTCCAGTGGGTAGCTTAGAAAAGTGAGTCAGTGACCATCCCACCTTGGGAAAGAATTTATTACTGGTTAAGGGTAGCTTTTTGAAATGAGAGTGCCCATGAACCGAGTGGAAGGGGAATGGTTTGGTGACCCAGCGTGGAGATATCTTTCTATTTTTATCAAAAATTTGTTAATTCATCCACCCAGGATGGCCAATGTTTCTGTGAAAAATCTTTAAGATGATGCCATCCCCTACTTGCATATCCCCATCATTAAAACCGTCTTCCCCTTGTTCTGTGAAAGATCCTTTGAATCATTATCTTCCCCTCTGCCCTGACAGGTACACAGAAAGTCATTACAACACCGTCCTCTTCGTAGGTCTTGGCTACGCTCAGATCATGATTGCATACGCTTGGATACAACTGCGATCACGCTCTGTTGTTCTGCGGCTTTATTATGATACGCTTGGATACCGTGCTGGACACGCTTGGATGTCCTCTTTGTAGGTCTTGGCTACGCTCAGATCATGACTTCATACGCTTGGATACTGTGGCTTGGATACAGTTTTTCTGCGGCTTTATTTTCATATGCCTGACTACCAACCTGGACACGCTTGGGTGCGAAGGTAGTCACGCCACAACCAACTACTTACATAGGCTAGGCTATGCTCGGAGCTGGGGAATGCGTAAGTCATGGGGGGTGGGGGGTGGGTTCTTCCATAGTAAAGGTACCTGGGGATGTACCGTCTGCAAGGGTTTACTTTTTCGTACTTTTAGTCTGGCCAGTGGTATACTTTTTACAAAATTTTAGTCCATTTGGTCTGGGCAAGGGTATGCTTTTTGGCAACTTTGGTCGAAGAAGAGCCAAATTTTGGTAAATCCTGTATAGAAACCGAAATTTTGATCATTTTGGTCTAGAGATAGCTAGAATTTGGCTATTTTTGTCTAGAAAACGCCAACTCCTAGCAACTTTGATGTAGAATTTAGTCTAGCAAAGGGTGTCATTTTCACAAAAATGGCTCTAGCCAACCATCTTAAAACTGTGGGCGATACACCCCTACCCGAAATTTACTCGAGAACCCCCCGTGGCATCAGTATATCGGAACCTTGACATGGATTAAAATCAGGTTTAATCTTGGTGCCAATTAGGGTGATGGTTATTTACAGAGTTATGAGAAAAGTGAGCGTCGATTAGGGCTTTTGTGTTATCGTCAATGTTACGGTAAGACACAGGGGATGGGGGTTTTTCCGTAGTGTAGGCACCTACCTGAGAATGTGCTGCCCTCATGGGTATACGAACTGGACTCCTATTCACAATTTTAGTATGGGCAAGTATGATTTTGGCAATAGTGCTCCAGGAAAGGCGAAGTTATGGTAATTCGTATCTAGAAACCTGAAATTTTGGCAACTTTCATCGAGAGAAGGCAGAAGTTTGGCAATTGTTGTCCAGAAAACGCCAACTGCTAGCGAAAGACTTACATTTTATGAAAACTGGTCCTGCGAACAATATCATCTTGAAGGTGAAGACATCAAAGCGAAGTTAATTTAGGGATGTGCGTTTGTTGGTGCTTGATATATATTCCGTTGATATCTTTTTGAAAATCCAATTAATTGAAGCATTTTACAGTATTCAGGATTTAGGGAATTTTACAGTATTCAGATTTCAACGAGTCTTTTATTCTTGTCAAAAGCGAAAAATTGAAAGTTGAAGTTTACAGATGCTTTGGAAAATGTCCATGATACAAATCATGGCTAGGCCCTTTTTCAAAACCTCTGGTTTCGGGTGCACTGTAAACTTTGACTTTGCAAGCTTTTATCTCCGGTGTTTGGTGGACGATCCTTAAATGCAAGTTATGTGAATCTAAGTTGAAGATTGATAAATTTGGCAGTTTACTCGGAGAGTAATGATATTTTATCGTTTCGTTCCCGTTTCCAGTCAAAAGGGGGTACTTTTTTGAGACACCGGTAGTTCACAAAGATCGTTTGAAGACAGTGCTTTCATTGGTAGATTCTTTTGTTTGGTCGTGTTCTAATTTATGGCAAATATTTCGGTTCTTGGCCTTAACCCTATCTCACCTGGGGGGGTGGATTCCACCCCCCCTCGTACATTTTCGTTCATAAGTTTGTCCGTGTTCGTTGAATGCCTCTGAGATTTAGCAAGTTTAACTTTCTATCATACAGCAATGATACAGTAAAAATTTTGGTGTTCTATTTTTAGCCTTGTCCCCATGGTAACCAAGTTGTCCTGCCACACTCTGTGAAAGATATACATTGTATTTCTTTTAATCCTTTACAATTAGTCCAATGAAGTGTAAAGTTGAATTTACATCTATTTTGATCTATATATTTCATTATTTTACGAAAAACAAAGTTCTACGACTTTTTAACACACTTTCATTTTTTGACGTCATATGACATCATAATGTTAATTATGCTCTAGCAACAACAACAACAACAACGGCAAGTAAACAATTGCTTCACAAATTCATTGTTTATATAATCGACAACCTTTGTGCCAAATTTGGCAGCCATATCTCAAGCAACAACAGAGATAAACAGGGGGGTGGATTCCACCCCCCCAGGCATTGACCGTTTCAAATCGCCCAGGTGAGATAGGGTTAAGGATCATGGTTTCACCCTTCCTTTCTTTCGCTGTCATTTGATCACCGATATGGGTGGGGGTCGGAAGATAGGGGAGCTACCAAAAACAATAAAACCGCCACAGTATTTAAGAAGAAACCGCAAAATCGCCTGTAAATTCAGCTAATGCTGTCACAATATTTTTTCACTTTATGCAAATACTACAGCGGTCCTATGCTACAGACGACTGCCTCCTTGTCATTTTCTTGACCAAAAAAGAAAAAGCTAGTTCTAGTGCCTTTAATCCAGTGGAAAGTGTGAACAGTTGTAGAATTTCCCCAAAAAAGTCATATCGTATTGGACAAATGCGTATTCGTAGGTTTATCTCCAGCTCTGTACAAATTTGACTTCTCGAGCCAAATTTATCCAAAAATATCTGCAAACTGTTCAGGAAGAACGGAACCATGAAACAGTGATCCTTAAAGTCAAGAACCGTAACATTTTCCAGAAATGGCTAGAAAACCGCAAACCGTCACCCCCAACGACCGCCAAATATTGGACCGAAAGTTGCATAAATGATAATTGATTTAAACCCGCAAATCTGATTCCTTTTTAATATTGACTTTATTCTGGTCAGGAAGGATAAAGTTTGGTAGTTGTGATAAAAACCGAAACGAGGCCATTTCTACTCGTGCACATAACTGCTGCCACTGTTTTGTGAATACTGTAATGGTCCATATACAGCACAACAAACTTTCCGTATATTAAGAATATGAAGAGGAGCTTGAACCCTCTTTCTGAAGATTTGTTTTCGAGTGAGAAGTATTCAAGTCAGAATGAAGAAAATAGACAGCTTGAAGCGAGATGTTCAGTAGCAGAAGTAACTGCATGGTAAAGTGATCTTTTTCTGATTGCTGTTTTGATGGTTGAAAAGCAGATTGAGCCCTAAGAGGAGGGGGGGGAGGGGCGGGTATTCAGGTACATCTAGGATAGAGATACTGAGATTAATTATTTGGTTTTAAAATTTTGGCAAAGTTTATTTTTTTAGGTCAGTTACGTGTACGGTTACTTTTTTCCGTTCCTGAAATGCTGCATTTCTTTTTTTGGGTCTCAAATTTGGGGAAAGTGAGAACATTGGGGTGAACATAATTTGCAGGCAAAACTTAAAACAAAGCAGCATTTCTAAGATCAAAATATTCAAATATTCTGATTGTGAGAAATTTAATCAGTTATGACACTATTCTTTATAATCAGTTATGACACTACAACCGCTGAAGCGATAAAGCCCAAAACAGATTTTTTTTCTCACTATTAGGTTATTGCAGAAGTACGAATTCGACGCAGAGAAGCAGGGAAGAGCTTGGAAATGGAAGTTGCCAGTGACACAGCTGTTTCAAAAGGCATGTGACGAATTCCAAGGGAAACTTTTAAATAAAAAAGTTCTTGGGGAAGCAGTAAAGCAAGCTTTTCCGCATTCAAAGAGACAACATGATATCGGGCCTTACAGCTATTACGGTTTGAAACAAAGAATAACATCAACCATGCAGTCTGCCTCCAGTACTCAGAGAGACAGACCGAACTGTGTTAGCGTTGGCTGTCAAGTTGCCGAAGTGAGTGCATATGACGTACCTCGTGAAACCCTAACCGCTATTCCCAGAGACAGGTTTTTGGACCGTGAGATGTTGCATCCTTTTGAGGGTAAGCATGACAGTTTGGGAGAAGGCTCATTTTCTCGCGTGTACATCATGCAATACAGAAAGTTTTACGTTGCAGTTAAAGAGTACAAAGAAATTCCTGATTATACTTTGAAGTACATACGAGAAAGATTATTGAGAGAAGCAAAAACCCTCATCAATATTGCCCCACATAGATGCATACCTATGTTTTTTGGAGTGGTTTGTAACTCGAGACCATTCATGTTGGTAATGCAACTTTGCACAAGGCAATATGAGAGTCTAACATTGATGAAACTAATTGTACGAAACAGCGAGATTATCGCCGACAACGAACTGCTAACTATCATGTGCAGATTGGCTGCTACACTGCATCATGTGCACCAAAATGGATTTTTGCACAATGACCTTAAAGTGGATAATGTCGTCTTGGTAAAGGATCCCTCCGTTAATAGGCAGTGGCAGCCTATGATGATTGACTTTGGAGAAGCCACAAGGTTAGCGATGAACTTTAGAAAAAAATATCGTTCTTTCCATGCTCATATTGATCCTGAAGTCCTTTCTGGGGCTGTTGCTCATTCGTTTCGCAGTGATATATATTCTTTGGGAGTCATTTTCAGTAAAGTTACAACAATCACAAGCTCAAAAGAGGTTGAACAATGCCTCCTTAAAGCACATTCTATTTGTACTCACCCTAAGAACAGACCACGTGCAGACGCTTTAGAATCTTATTTTGAAAACTTTATGGCCGAAACGAGCTCCAACTCAAGTCACTCTAAATGCATAGCAAATGACACTGTTTAAATAATTTCAAGGCCTGACCACTTAATGTTTCGTCTGGCATATGAAAGTATCTTAGAATTTGGTTTTTGTAGGATTTAAGTAGCTTTCAAGTGATGAATCAAATTTAGAAGATTATGCTCATGGTTGACACTAGAGTAAAAACAAGCTCGAATAGATGATACGCTTGAGATGGCTGTAAGAACGCCTTACCAAGACGCAAAAACAGGCCCGTCGGAAGCGGGGGGGGCCTGGAGGAGCTTCAGCCCCCCCAATAATTTGTTGAAGTTTGTTGATTTCGTAAGTGAAAAAGAATGCAAAAGGCAAGGTCTTAGAAACGAAGATTCAAACTCATCTATGTAAGAGGAAGCTACCAGAATCTATCAAAAATGGAATATCTTTTGATGTCATACAAGTCCAAAATTTCAAAATTTTCATGGAAAGACTCTCGTGAGTCATGAGGAGAGGTATCCCCGTTCTTCAACATGAGCTGAGTTGTCACAAAAATGTTTGACAGCTTTTTCTGTCCTTGATATGTTAAACGAATTTCTTTTAAGAAGCTACAAAATTTGAGTGCTCGGAGTTTCTTACGAGTTCCTTAAAGGCTCTATAACAACCTTTACTGCAGTTTCATACCCTACCCTAAAATGTTTCTTATGACTATGATTCTTTCAACTTTCTACTCAGAATGTTTCTTCCATCTCTATTTGTTTTATGGAAAATCCAGTCAGAGAGCAAGAACATGGCTTCTGCAAACCATTTTCGCGCTTTATTTTTATTTACTAGTCCCAGACCGTTCCATTTTTAAAAGTTTTTAAACAAGCCTAAATCACGGAGAACGCGCTAAGGTGCCGATTGAGGCACAGGGAGCCCAGGAATAATTGGCTAACTCAAAACATAAATTGTACAAATTTTCTAGAATAGGAGTTCCGTAGGAAACTGTGAAGGATTTGCGAAGCCTTGAAATGGATGCTGCGAAGGCTTCGCAAATCCTTCGCAGTTTCCTACGGAACTCCTATTCTAGAAAATTTGTACAATTTATGTTTTGAGTTTGCCAATTATTCCTGGGCTCCCTGTGATTGAGGCGATGGTACTCCTCGGAGAAAATTTTGCGGTATCTACAAGAGAGTTCGCTTGTAATGATAAATTTTCTCACCAGCACATGCGTTTGCACTCTCTTATGACTTAATTCCCTCAAGGGAACTACTTTTCCATATGTGATCTAAGAACAATCAAATGGAGTAGCATCGTAGAAAAAAAAAACAGAAAAAACACTTTGAAGTGGAGTCATTGTGATTTTCATCAAAACGCACTACACTGAATTCACAATAAATTACTAAGATATGCAACGTAAGGGCATGCTAAATGCTTTCAGTCATTAGGAATACTCTTCGATAAAAGTTAGAGAAATATGTTTTAAGCGATGAATCTCTGACATTCGTATCCAACCCGTATACTCATCTGCTGCCGGGTGCATTTGTCAAAAGCTCAAACACCACGGCAAGGAGCACCCATTGTTTGAGATTTTCCTTTTCATCTGAGAAAGTCTCTGTATTTCACGAAAATAAATTGTTGGAAATGAATCAAAGGCTGTGTACAATCATCATTCCAAAATTTTTGAGACTTTCTCAAGTAAGCAAAGGAAATACGCCTTCCCATAGGCAGTGATCGGGGAAGACGTCAAAGCATAACTGTGGATTGGTATAGTAAGGTTGCGAGCTACAAGTTGCGAGTCAACAGTGAAATGGGCGAGTTGGTACATTTAAAATGCGAGTTGCAAGCTCGGTAATAGCCTCATATTTCCATCTTTTGTAGCTAAAACACTGCGATTTTTGGACATCCCGTACTAAGTCGAGGATTTACAGAAGAGTTCCTTCATGTTCATCAAATCGAATATCAAAATCTAGCATCATTCACAAAGGACCGATAGTATACCGGGTAAGCCCGAAAGAAGTTCCCTTTTTCGAACATTCATAGCACCAAGAGTGACAGAGCAGAAACTGTGTAAAATGACGTATCGACCAATCCGAGATCAGGAAGTGTTTGAGTAGATAAGCTTTTTGAAATAATAAATCAACAGTTTAAGGCCCTAAGAAGAAAATGTTAAGTGTTGCCTAATTTGGGGATCTGCTGCAGGGAGCTAGGGGCAAGGGGGCTCAAAGCTACGACTTCTCACACATGCGTGCACAGTTTCTGCTCTGACACCAAGAGTACTTCACAGGTTTGAATCATTCAAATTCTTGTTGGAAGCCAAAAGATCGAATCAGTAGCTGCGTGATTTTCCTCACTGTTCTACGAACTCTAGAAATGTAAATTAATTCAACTTTAAAAAATTCTATGCCTGAAATATAACTCAAAATGGACATATAACACTAGTCAAGTCATAGAGGACTCCTCGCAAAGAGCAATAAAGAAAGTCAAGCTTTCCATGGGTGAGAGATATCCTCAGCACATTTATTACCATGATATTGACAAAATCTTTAGTATCTTTTAAAAATTGTGTCTTATGACAACTGAGAAATGTAAAACACCAGTTGTGCATTGTTCTGTGTGAGTAGAGTCCTTACGATTCGATCAGTCTTCTGGGCCCTATTCAATCAAATTGCAACAATAAAATTTTTAGAAAGCTGAATTAACTATACTCCAAATGATGGTAGGACAGCTAGAAAAATCATAACAATACATCAACCTGTATCAATCTGTCCGCTTCCAACTAGAAATTGAATCATTCAAATCTGTGAAACATTCTTGGTGCTGTGAATTTTCAATTTTGGCAACTTCTTTCTGCCTCACTTGGTAAGTTTTCCTTCTTAGCTCGGAGAATTTTGGAAGAACCAAATCGCAAAATTATCAGCAAAATGATTTTCTTTGGTATTATAAGAGCTGGTAATATGGTTTATGTCCAAACAGTCTGCAGCTCACAACTAACGATCGACAAAGTCTTTTAACTTAGAATTGATCTCTAATCTGTTCATAGAGTTTGTTAACGTTATTAAGTTTAGAGTTTCATGACTACCAATACAGATTCTTCAGGTCTCACTGAACTGAATAAAACAACTAACGCTGAAACTACTTCGGACAAGATGTAAACGATGAATGGAAGCCTGAAAAGCAAACGGGCACACACAAAATTATTGTAAATCCCTTGAAAAATCGTAACTCACACAATGAGTGAAACTCACAATATACAGCTCCCAAAATGGGAGCAAACGCAAAAGCAACTCGCAACCAACATTTTATCGTGTCAAACAAAAATTATCGAGGGATTTTACGTCAACTTTAACACTTGAGATCTGTATATTCATATACAAATACGAATAGTAAAGTCACGATGATGGGAATCGGACAACAAAAGTAAGCAGAAAATTTTGAATATACGACAAAAAGGAAAATACATGTTACGAAATGTAACGTTCAAAATTCGTTTTGGATTTGCTTAATTTTTCGTCTTAAGAACTTTGCTTCCAATGACTGTCGAGCCACCCCAGCCGACAGCTCATCTATAGTAATCAACAATAAAACTAAAGAATATAATAAAGAATACTTCTAACACTTACACTTACATGAAGTCAGATAAGATAGAACAACAATTAGCAAACCGTTATTCAATAAACATAAGAACGAAATAGAATGCAGCAAGGAAGCCATTTTCAATCACAAACCAAATTTTGAGAAGCATCAGCAGCGAAGACATTTCCATGACTAGAAGGCCAATCAGGAACAAGTTGAGGACATCAGCAGGCAAGACATTGTTAATGATAAATCAGCAAATCAGGAACAAATTAAAGAAATCAGCAGGCAAGACAATGGCAAGGATTAATCAGCAAATCAGGAACACGTTAAGGACATCAGTAGGCAAGACATTGTTAATGATAAAGCAGCAAATCAGGAACACGTTAGGGACATCAGTAGGCAAGACATTGTTAATGATAAATCAGCAAATCAGGAACAAATTAAAGAAATCAGCAGGCAAGACATTGGCAAGGATAAATCAGCAAATCAGGAACGCGTTAAGGACATCAGTAGGCAAGGCATTGTTAATGATAAATCAGCACATCAGGAACACGTTAGGGACATCAGCTGGCAAGACATTGTTAATGATAAATCAGCAAATCAGGAACAAATTAAAGAAATCAGCAGGCAAGTTATTGGCAAGGATAAATCAGCAAATCAGGAAAAGGTTAGGGACATCAGCTGGCAAGACATTGTTAATGATAATTCAGCAAATCAGGAAGTGGATAATGACATCAGTAGGCAAGGCATTGTTAATGAGAAATCAGCAAATCAGGAACATGTTGAGGACATCAGCAGGCAAGACATTGTTAATGATAAATCAGCAAATCAGGAAGTGGATAATGACATCAGTAGGCAAGGCATTGTTAATGAGAAATCAGCAAATCAGGAACAAATTAAAGAAATCAGCAGGCAAGTTATTGGCAAGGATAAATCAGCAAATCAAGAACACGTTAAGGACATCAGCAGGCAAAACATTGTTAATGATCAATCAGCAAATCAGGAACATGTTAAGGACATCAGCAGGCAAGACATTGTTAATGATGAATCAGCAAATCAGGAAGACGTTAGGGACATCAGCAGGCAAGACATTGGTAATGTTAAATCAGCAAATCAGGAACAAATTCAACACATCAGCAGGCAATACATTGGCAAGGATAAATCAGTAAATAAGGAACAAGTTAATGAAATCAGCAGGCAAGACATTGTTAATGACATCAGCAGGCAAGACAGTGGCAATGATAAATCAGCAAATCAGGAACAAGTTAATGACATCAGCAGGCAAGACAGTGGCAATGATAAATCAGCAAATCAGGAACAAGTAAAGGACATCAGCAGGCAAGACATTGGCAAGGATAAATCAGCAAATCAGGAACTGGTTACGGACATCAGCAGGCAAGACATTGTTAATGACATCAGCAGGCAAGACAGTGACAATGATAAATCAGCAAATCAGGAACAAGTTAATGACATCAGCAGGCAAGACAGTGGCAATGATAAATCAGCAAATCAGGAACGGGTTACGGACATCAGCAGGCAAGACATTGTTAATGATAAATCAGCAAATCAGGAACCGATTAAGGACATCAGGAGGCAATACATCGTTAATGATAAATAAGCAAATCAGGAACAAATTAAAGAAATCAGCAGGCAAGACATTGGCAAGGATAAATCAGCGAATCAGGAACGCGTTAAGGACATCAGTAGGCAAGACATTGTTAATGATAAATCAGCAAATCAGGAACAAATTAAAGAAATCAGCAGGCAAGTTATTGGCAAGGATAAATCAGCAAATCAGGAACAAATTAAAGAAATCAGCAGGCAAGACATTGGCAAGGATAAATCAGCAAATCAGGAACACGTTAGGGACATCAGCTGGCAAGACATTGTTAATGATAAATCAGCAAATCAGGAAGTGGATAATGACATCAGTAGGCAAGGCATTGTTAATGAGAAATCAGCAAATCAGGAACATGTTAAGGACATCAGCAGGCAAGACATTGTTAATGATAAATCAGCAAATCAGGAAGTGGATACGGACATCAGCAGGCAAGACATTGTTAATGACATCAGCAGGCAAGACAGTGACAATGATAAATCAGCAAATCAGGAACAAGTTAATGACATCAGCAGGCAAGACAGTGGCAATGATAAATTAGCAAATCAGGAACGGGTTACGGACATCAGCAGGCAAGTTATTGGCAAGGATAAATCAGCAAATCAGGAAGTGGACAATGACATCAGTAGGCAAGGCATTGTTAATGAGAAATCAGCAAATCAGGAACAAATTAAAAAAATCAGCAGGCAAGACATTGGCAAGGATAAATCAGCAAATCAGGAACACATTAGGGACATCAGCAGGCAAGACATTGTTAATGATAAATCAGCAAATCAGGAACAAATTAAAGAAATCAGCAGGCAAGTTATTGGCAAGGATAAATCAGCAAATCAGGAACACGTTAAGGACATCAGCAGGCAAGACATTGTTAAAGAGAAATCAGCAAATCAGGAACACGTTAAGGACATCAGGAGGCAAGACATTGTTAATGATAAATCATCAAATCAGGAACATATTAAGGACATCAGGAGGCAAGACATTGTTAATGATAAATCAGCAAATCAGGAAAACGTTAAGGACATCATCAGGCAAGACATTGTTAATTAGAAATCAGCAAATCAGGAACACGTTAAGGACATCGGCAGGCAAGACATTGTTAATGATAAATCAGCAAATCAGGAACAAATTAAGGACATCAGTAGGCAAGACATTGTTAATGATATATCAGCAAATCAGGAACACGTTAAGGACATCAGCAGGCAAGACATTGTTAATGAGAAATCAGCAAATCAGGAACACCTTAAGGACTTCAGCAGGCAAGACATTGTTAATGATAAATCAGCAAATCAGGAACAAATTAAAGAAATCAGCAGGCAAGTTATTGGCAAGGATAAATCAGCAAATCAGGAACACGTTAGGGACATCAGCTGGCAAGACATTGTTCATGATAAATCAGCAAATCAGGAACATGTTAAGGACATCAGGAGGCAAGACATTGTTAATGATAAATCAGCAAATCAGGAAAACGTTAAGGACATCAGCAGGCAAGACATTGTTAATGAGAAATCAGCAAATCAGGAACACGTTAAGGACATCGGCAGGCAAGACATTGTTAATGATAAATCAGCAAATCAGGAACAAATTAAGGACATCAGTAGGCAAGACATTGTTAATGATATATCAGCAAATCAGGAACACGTTAAGGACATCAGCAGGCAAGACATTGTTAATGAGAAATCAGCAAATCAGGAACACGTTAAGGACTTCAGCAGGCAAGACATTGTTAATGATAAATCAGCAAATCAGGAACAAATTAAAGAAATCAGCAGGCAAGTTATTGGCAAGGATAAATCAGCAAATCAGGAACACGTTAGGGACATCAGCTGGCAAGACATTGTTAATGCTAAATAAGCAAATCAGGAAAATGTTAAGGACATCAGCAGGCAAGTTATTGGCAAGGATAAATCAGCAAATCATGAAAAGGTTAGGGACATCAGCAGGCAAGACATTGTTAATGATAAATCAGCAAATCAGGAACAAATTAAAAAAATCAGCAGGCAAGACATTGTTAATGATAAATCAGCAAATCAGGAAAACGTTAAGGACATCAGCAGGCAAGACATTGTTAATGAGAAATCAGCAAATCAGGAACACGTTAAGGACATCGGCAGGCAAGACATTGTTAATGATAAATCAGCAAATCAGGAACAAATTAAGGACATCAGTAGGCAAGACATTGTTAATGATATATCAGCAAATCAGGAACACGTTAAGGACATCAGCAGGCAAGACATTGTTAATGAGAAATCAGCAAATCAGGAACACGTTAAGGACTTCAGCAGGCAAGACATTGTTAATGATAAATCAGCAAATCAGGAACAAATTAAAGAAATCAGCAGGCAAGTTATTGGCAAGGATAAATCAGCAAATCAGGAACACGTTAGGGACATCAGCTGGCAAGACATTGTTAATGATAAATAAGCAAATCAGGAAAATGTTAAGGACATCAGCAGGCAAGTTATTGGCAAGGATAAATCAGCAAATCATGAAAAGGTTAGGGACATCAGCAGGCAAGACATTGTTAATGATAAATCAGCAAATCAGGAACAAATTAAAAAAATCAGCAGGCAAGACATTGGCAAGGATAAATCAGCAAATCGGGAACACATTAGGGACATCAGCAGGCAAGACATTGTTAATGATAAATCAGCAAATCAGGAACAAATTAAAGAAATCAGCAGGCAAGTTATTGGCAAGGAGAAATCAGCAAATCAGGAACACGTTAAGGACGTCAGCAGGCCAGACATTGTTAATGAGAAATCAGCAAATCAGGAACACGCTAAGGACATCAGCTGGCAAGACATTGTTAATGATAAATCAGCAAATCAGGAACAAGTAAAGGACATCAGCTGGCAAGACATTGTTAATGATAAATCAGCAAATCAGGAAGTGGATAATGACATCAGTAGGCAAGGCATTGTTAATGAGAAATCAGCAAATCAGGAACATGTTAAGGACATCAGCTGGCAAGACATTGTTAATGATAAATCAGCAAATCAGGAACAAATTAAAGAAATCAGCAGGCAAGACATTGGCAAGGATAAATCAGCAAATCAGGAACACGTTAGGGACATCAGCAGGCAAGACATTGTTAATGATAAAACAGCAAATCAGGAACATGTTAGGGACATCAGCAGGCAAGACATTGTTAATGAGAACTCAGCAAATCAGGAACATGTTAAGGACATCAGCAGGCAATACATCGTTAATGATTAATTCTTTAAAACTTTAGAAGATCTTTGGCACTTGAATTGTTTTGTGATTCATCAGAAGTTATGCTATTATTGTATGTTGGAATATTGGGTATATAAGAAGGCAAGACTTAATCAAAATATGTACAGCTGAATTTGATTTGATTTTTGTCTGGATGATGAACTTTCAGAACGGTTATGACTTTTAGCTATAAATGTTTTGAATTTGCCCGTGATTGAAACTGAGATCATGTTGATATATTTTTATTAGCAATAGTGAATTCGGGTTTTGCTTGGTGTAGCAAATCAAATTTGGAATAAATATTGAAAAGCTTAATGGCATTTAAAATTCATTGGTTTTATCAAATGAACCCCAGGCTGTTAACTGAACAATGATAAGTTTTTCCGTCCGAGAACGTACAGAACATAAATTAACATAGCATTGGCATATCATTTTCTGCATTAATTGTGTTTCATTCTATCTTCAGATGATTTGATTTAATGCTTTCCCCGTTAACATTCCTTTTATGCAACTTATTTTTTGTATGCTGTATTTGGCACTAATGTATTCAAACGCAGATGTGTTAATTTCGTCAGCTCATCTTTCGTACGATTTATAGTATATGTTGCACCTGCGTTCGATTTTCTGGAAATTTCACAGCATTTTAGGTGTACACATTTTTAAAAGAAATCTAATAGCAAGTACTCAATCAAATTCAGTCGTCCATGTTTCGCAGTCGTACCTCTAATTCCTGATACCAACTTTGATAGATTTGCCAGTCTCGTACTGACATCTTGACAAAATCATCACCCAAAAAGGTGACTTCATCCCATAGTAAGTTGGCGTTTTCACGAAGGAAGCGCCTCATAAATGGAGAAAGGTCATAAATATCGACCCACAAACCATGCTTCTTCTTTTGTTTCCTCCTCCATGAAAAAAATTCCTCAAAATCATCAATCACAGCATAATGAAATCCTGTTGGTATTGTGCGCTGATTGTCTCTTGCCATATCAAACACAAACTTCTTGCCGTCGTCGTTTAGAGCCAGCAATTTCACGTTTCTTCCATGCACCATACACAAATATTCAGCCTAAAAGAGCAAGAACGCTAACATTGCGACTGCTTTGTTGAGTACATAATGAATAAGGATTGATATGCAATTTGTGGTGTTGGCAATCCGGAAGCCTTTGATACCACTTTTTCGCAATTGAAACACAAAGAGATAACTCTCCATAAACTGATTTGATCTTGCAGAATACCACATGTTCAGTTTCTCAACTCATATTTGTTCTGTGACATGTTCTAGTATCTTTTCCTTACTATTTTGGTCTTTATGCAATCTGGAGCATTATGCAGATACTCGGTCCTGCTCAGAGAATGTTTCTTTATGACCAGTGAGAGATAACGGTATAAAATTTGCAAGCACACTACCTTACAAGATTCCTATTTTACAACTATACAATACTCCGGGAACGATACCCCGAGAGAGAAAAGACTATGACTACGCCGAGGCCAATTGAATCATATATGCTTGTACGGGATGTGTCACTTTTTGGGGTGCCTTTTTTCGAGCAGAAAGTGGATTTTGGGGTATCATCTTTGGTAAGGTGACAAGTAGTCATAAGTTTTGATCTTGGGGTGTCATTTTAGCAAAATGACTCTTTAGGGTATTGATTTTGATCAAATTTCACTTGCTTGGTTAAAATTTTGGATGGTTGTCATAATTTTAGGGTATACATCTTCAATGGCTTGTAAATTTTGGGGTATCATTTTCGCGAAAACTTACAAATTTTAGGGTGTGATTTCAGACGTCAAATGGCAAATCCTCGTCACTCGCCATTTGAAGTTCACCCCCTGGGCAATTGAACATACAGATTTAAACTACTGTCTGTCTCAAACTACATGCCACGAGACCGTGATCGAAAGGCAGATGAATGTGTTGATCATTTTTGCAACGCATAGTGTCATAGTGTCATTGTTTTCTTATTTTCTTGGTATCAAGGACGGCTTCGTGTAAACTTAGATTAGCAATCTGGGGTGGGGGGAGCACTCAGGTAGAGATGTCCTGAACTGGGTTGCAGCCTATAAAGAATGCTAGGATATGATCCAACAAAGCCTTTCAAATAAGGCTATAACGGAAAAGATGGGGTCAGGGGTGCTTGACCAAGATGCATTGCGTTCTTTCATGCAATCGACAGTGATTCCATTGAAATTCGATCGTCAAAGGCAATTCATCTTGGTTAAATGACCCGATATAAGGTTTGCAAACGTTGAATGGTAAATCGCCAAAAGATTGAAGCTTGAAAACTCACATCATTCGTTATTTCTCGGTCTTGATTATCCAGGAAATCTTTCAAAGAATCATCATCCAGACCTAGAAAGGAAGTATTCACAAACATACTGGAGAGAAATGTCAAGAAATTTTGATTTCTCAAGAAGATGAGGGACCTTTCTTGACAGAATTGCGATAATGAATATGTAACAAATATGGTAGAAGTACTTCCGATAAAGTAATTACATTCAAACAAGCAGAGCAGTCAGATGGACTGCATTCCATACCCAATAGAGCCCCCATCAACTGAGCATCATGACAAACTCAATTAGGACTTCTCTGCTTCTGCAATCCCAGCGCTTGGCGTCTTGGCCCTAAGAATCGCAACTACACCTTCACTTTCACTCATGGCATTCTAAATTTTGCAAAGTTTCGAGTCCTATGCTGCTGTACATCAAGCTGAAACAAATTTTCGACTTAGTTGTGCAATTAAAGTTAAAAAATATCATTCAACTATCAATTTAGTACCCCGAGATAAGTGGGACTGTTGCAGGGCAATTCGCCTACTGTTTACATACAATTTTGCCCCGGAAAGTGGGAGTACCAAAGGCGATTCGCTTCTTCTATAGCTTTTGAAGGATAATTTCGCAGTAGCCTTATTTTCTATATAAACTGGCGTCAACAGCTCGTCAAAACGAGGAAAAAACTGGCTGAAGGGTCTTCGCTTGTTTAGCTAAGGATCGTATGCTTACTTGCCATCACAGTTTTTGTAACCTGATAAAATGCACAGCAAACGCTGGAAATTCCACCTATCTCTTGCATTGCATGCAGAGGCTTTCAGCGGGTCAAAACTCGAGCTATCGCCCCCCATGTTTGAAGAATGTTATCGCATGGGAATCACTCACTTTCATCATAGAAAGTAAGGTATGACAACGTATTAGCCTCAGCTATCCAGGGGTAGAGGGGGCTTGGGGCAATGAATTGATAGCTGCATGTGCATACAAACAAAGACAGAAGTTTGAGAAGTTCCTTACAAAGTTATCAGGGCTAAAGACCTATTGCTAACGACAATCCTCCATGGTGTCAAAGTCAAATTTTGGCCTCAATACCTTTTTACTTGTCTCAAGTTCCTTTTTGGCCTAAATTCTCATTGTCCTTGCTCTTCTTTCGGCGCACAATAAGTCATTGTTAGCAATGGGCCCTTAAGAAGCATAGAGAGCTAAAGAATAATATTTTGAAGCTTGTTTGTGTGATGGCAGATTTTGGAAGAGAAAGCTGCTGAAAATAACGACGGCAGGGATCAATTCAGCAAGTGGATGTGGTTCGAAAAAATTAAAGAAGCAATTTGCATTATTTATGGTTAAAGAGCTAATTACCTTCCCACAAAGAAGAGCTTGCCAAACTTGCTTTTTTCCCATCTACGATGAACTTTGCTACTAGATGTCGTGCATTACTCATGTCAAATAGAGTGTAGTTAAGTGGCTTTCCTCTTGCTTGGCAGACCATTGCACAAATTGCAAACATGCCACATTCTCTTGTATTCGTTCCCTGCTGAGGACTCACAATATGGCTTTTAGAAAAAGATGTAGCATTTTCATAGTTATTTAAAGAGAGAGCCTTGAGGAGCTGATTACTTTCTGAACGATGGCTAACTGACAAGGAGTCAATTTCACAATATGTATTGGCGGTCACATCAACTGAAAGAACCCACCAATGATTTCTTCCAGAATTTACAGGAAAAATTATTCGTTTTTTTCCTGAATCTACAAATGACTTTCTCTTCCTTCTGCTTATAGAGTAATTTGGATCTTCGACTAGCTTTGTCGTTATTTGAGAATCTACGGCAAATACACCTTGACATGATGCATTTATAGCCATTGAAACAGATGAAATAATAGCATCATTTACATATCCTTGCGATTTTAGACATCGCAGGTCATGTGCATTTACATGTTTATATGTCTCAGAAATTTCAATACTGTCTGCAATTTTAGATCCTGACTTTAATATCTCTGTAACAGAATATCTTTCTTTTGGTGTTTCAAAGGTATTTTCATCTTCTGCTATAAAGATCGTTTGAAGAAAGATGGTACAGCCAAATGAAGGAGACTGACTTTCTCTCCACAAATATTCAATGGTAGAAGTTGCATTAAGCGCTTGAACACCATGAATACTGTCTAGAATAATGCAGTGGTCTTCGTAAAAAACAAGAACAACATAGTGCTCTGATCCAGTGTTTAAGAGCATTCTTTGCCCACTAGCAATGCCTAGAGTTCGCATAAAGGAGGTTAGCAATTTTGTTGAATCCAATTCTGAAGATTGACGCTTTACATTCTTGAAAAAATTGAGCAATGCTGCAGTTTTCTGAACATAGCTAAATCCAGCATGCTTAGCAGCACTGATCAAGACATCGATATTATAGCTTCCTGATTCAGAACGAAGTTTTTCAAATTCAGTTCCTATTTCATGAACTGAAGCTTGTTCTAGCCAAAGCAGATCAGCAATGAAATTCAAAAGTTCTGGTTCAAAAATTGTGTCACCGAAAACATTGTTTAATGCACACATTCCACACAGAAGTGTACTTCCTTGCATTTGAATTTTGAATGTTTTGCCTTTTTGGTCGTAATGAGAGACTCGAAGATGTTGTCTTAAATATTCCGGAAAGGCAGTGAACACTATGTTCAAGAAATAGCTCAACATTTCGTCTGCAAATCCGACATCACGACAATTCTCCAAATCTAACCCTTCCAGTTTTTGTAAGAAGCTTGCTAATAATGTTCCCATTTTTGGATCGGGAAATTGATTCTTTTGTTCAAGGAAGGCAATTGCTTTCCTAACAGACATTTCGACTTTCTGTTTGAGACCAGGACTGTTTTCTTTCTTAACACAAGGGTTTCCTGGTGATTTTTTTATCTCAATAGGGACAGATATCTTATATCTGCTATCGCCCTCATACACCTGATACATTGCAAAAGATTCCTGCACAGAAGAGACATGTTTTTCCTTGTTGCTCGGATCAATGTTAGGCTTTCTGGTATCAGTTTTCTTTCTCTTTGGTGGGCCAGCTTTCGTTTTTCTTTCTTCTTTCATCTTTCTCTTATTGGCCAATTGTTTGGAAGGTTTGGGGGTATTAGCCTTTGAGCGCTGATCTTCTTTTTTTGGACTTTGCTTGATAGCTTTTTTTGAAGAAGGTGGAGAAATTCTCACTCCACATCTTTCGGCGAAGCTTGCCGCAAGTTGCTGGCAGCATGGGTGACGGCATTCTGAAGCTTCGTTCAGAAAGCAATCAACGCATCTATGTTCGCAATTAGTGTTTAGAAAATCCAGCAATCTTTCACTGAGCCATGCCCTCCTTTTCCTTTCCCAACCAACTGTGCCGTATAAGAAGTAGGGAAAAGACATTTGCTGTAATTCATCTATTTCACTACAATATAAATCAAAGAACTCTTTCTGTTTTTCTAGGTTTTTGCCTCTGTAACATTCTGCAAGAACTCCACAATCAAGCGCATCAAAATATTTTGTGAAAAGATCGTTTATATTTGAGCAAGAAATTTTGTTCCGTCGAATCTTTTTTCTGTACATTACCTTTCTTACTTCAAGGGCAAAGTCAGAAATTTGATCTAATAATGCCTTTTTGGATAGAATAGCTTGAGAGGAATTGGCAGAGGAGTTCTCAAGCTCTGCTTCTTTAAAGAGGATCATCTCTCCTTCAAAAAGTGCTTTTTGAAAAATGTCATCACCATCCGGGAGTGTCACTTTATACATCCCCCCTGTCATAACTTCGTTTACTTCACCCACAATGTTAAGCGGTTGGAATGGGTCACGACTTGACATTCTCTTGGCATTTGAAATCTTCGGGTTTCTTATCAAAACACTATCCCCGACATTAAATTTTCCACCCTTGCACTTTCTTAGATCTCTTTCGATGTTTCTGTGAATTGTGTACTCAGTTGATTCGAGCGCGTTCAACTGACTACATTGTGAAGAACTAGAGAGTCTAAAAAGTGCTGAAGAAAAATTTACTGCCTCAAACTCATTTTCAGGGCTGCACGCAACTGATTCATCATCGACCATATTTGATGGCTCGATTTCATTTTCTTCACGGGAAAATAGCGATTTATTCAAGCAAGAGCCAAGACATGACTGCATCAACTCTTGCTCCGTCATTGGAGAGTTGTCAGTGCCAATTTCACTTTCATCGTCATCATCCTCATACTCCTCCTCGTAGTCATCATCATCCTCTGACTCCTCGTCAACTTGCACTTCATTTGAGCAAGTCGTAAAAGAAACATCATCTGGCACAAAAACATATTCTAAAGAAGAAGCTTCTTTGTTCCTATAGATCCTAAAGGGAATGTCATCAATGGTGGAGTGGTAGGACTTATTTATTTTATCAGCAATGCCAGGCAACAAAATAGGCCAAGATTCTGCCTGTACATTCGCAGATGCATTTTGAAGAAGCCGGCGAAGATACGACTTGACATTTTTGTTCAAATTTTCCACCTGCCCTTGATGCTGTGGAGTGTATGGTTTGCCACGAATAAGCTTGAATCCGTAGGCTGCACTCAAATCTTTAATAAGCTTATTCACAAATTCTTTGCCGTTATCTGATTGCAAAATTTTTGGTGGGCCCTCTACGTCAAACAAAAATTTTATCGTTTTGTGAACAAGAGGTGCAGTTTTGTTTTTAAGTGGAAAAAGCCAGCAAAACTTGCTAAAGCAGCACTTCACACTTAAAATGTAGCGAAAACGCCAAGGATTGTTTTTCATGAACGACCTTTTTTTGTTGGGAGCCATGTCAATAAGATCGTATTGTATCCGCTCGTGTGGTGCGAAAGAACGAATTGGTTGTGGCGGAGTCACCTGCGTCATTGGGAGGGCAGTATTTAATCTGCACGTCTCACAAGCAGCAAGGAATGATCTAATTCTTTTGAAGATGCCTTTGAAGTAAAATCTACTGTGAAATGTTTTACTTGTGGCGTTTATTCCACCCGGAGCACAAGATTTTTTTCCATCAGGAAGTTTTGTGCAATGGATATCTTCAAGTACAGTATCCACGATTTCAGCATAGATAGCCTCTTTTGATTCAAGGAAAATTCCCCCAGCTTTTTTGTACTTGTGGTGCATGATAACAGGCATGCCGTCATATTTGCTGAGGACCAGATTACCTAGGATGTCCTCTTTGAGAGAATATATAGGTTTGTTACGATTGCCTCGATAGTAAAAGTTGCTTTGATTTCTGCTCATGAAATCTGCAATTCCAAGTTGTTGGCGACAAGAAAGGGTGGACCTCAAATGTATGTAAGTCGTTCGATCACTTCGAAGAGCCAGAGTTTTGAGAATGGCAATGTACAATGGTTTGTCCATTGCTCCTTTGAAAGAAAGTTTGGAATAGTCGCAAGGCAATGACAGTATTTCAAGAAATTTTGGATAATTCTGTGATAAAGGAAGATCGATATCATTCGTTGCAGCGGTAGTTTGGCTGTTGATCTCAGTTGTTGATCTATCTCCAGCTGATGGGCCATTATCTTCTTCTAAAAGGGCAAAACATACGTCTCATTTTGGCAAGCAATGGTGTCCCGCCCCAAGTTTGGCACTTTTATCAAGAAATTGACCCCCTCTTTTGTCAAAAGCAAGTCATTGAGACTACTTCAAAACTGAGGAGAAAATGGCAATATATTTGAGGATGCTGGAAGAAGATCCCTTAACCAGCTCATATAAAAAACTATTACCAAAGTGTCAAAGTTTTTATTTTAGCACTGCCAAACATGGCATCGAGAAGTGCATTATAAAACCAAAATGGTGCCTTTCTTTAAAAATTGCCCTTAGGTACTGATTTATGGACTAACTGTCACAAGATTTTATGGAGCTTTTCAAGTCAGTAACGGCAAACATGATATTAGAAGATAAATTCTATGCAAAGAAGGACTTTCGTTCAATACGTTTTCCCTAGGCACTGGTCGCAAGATTTTATCAAGGTTCCATGTCGGTGATAGCAAACATGATATATGGAGATGCATTTTAAGCCTAGGGTTGGTCTATGAAACTCACTATGTTCTAAAAGAACCAGTTATTTTCAACTCTTTTGGCTAAACATGGAGTCAGATATTCTACAATACTTGCCTGCCCCTGCCTGCAGTTACTACACCTTGGTCAAACGTGACCTAAGTTCTAGGAAAGGGTACCCTCATTCGCCCACCTCTAAAATCAACAGCAGGATACAGTTTTATGTCATAACCAGGAAAAATCATTTTTATGCGGTAATCATGTAACAACCAGCTGCAGCTATCTAAATTGTGTTTATCATTGGACCACTCCCTAGAATGGGAAACATTTCTGTCTCTCTTCTTATAACTGTCCTCTTGTACTGTTCACCTTTGTTCTTTACCCTCATATCGCAGATTTTACTGATGGTCTCAATAGAGATATACTTCTGCTAACTCTCTGCTATATCCATAAAACTGGTCGGCTTGATTAGGAATTTAAAACCTTGACCTTCAACCACCAAAGTCCCTTTGTAAGTAAATGGTTTATTTTTCATTTTTTGTTGACAGTCACGTGTAGTTTATGTGCAATCTTTGTCTACCACGGCGTTACGTACAGTTGCTATGTTCGTCTTTCCTGTTTTATGTTGCCATTTCGTAGTCGTAGTTTATCGCTCAAAATGGTATTGTACTAGTAGTAGGGTATAGTATTTTGTAAGTAGTGTAATTAAGTAATATGTATTGTAACTTTTCAGATTGAATGTATAAAAAAGATATCGAAGATTTTTTGGATAACAAAAAGACCTGTTTTCTGCAGTGCATCTACCCCTTGGTGCAGGTCCACCTTGTCAAGGTTTTAAATTCTTTGCCATAGCTCCGAAAGCCCCTTGAAGTGATTGGTAGGATCATGACTTAGTTGACCTCATCGTTCCAACATTTCAGAATTTCATATTTCAAGTCAGTGTAGAATGGCTATGTTTTCTTGCTCTGCGGTATCGTTATCATGCCGGGGATGGTACACATAGCGTGTTGAGGGCATGGACATATGCCCATATGAGTGGGTTGTTATCCTTCGTAGAGGATTCAATCTTCTGCAAATTCTCCAAAAACAAGGGTCAGTTTGGCTGACTATGTGTATTTTTCGCGTTTTTCGCCAACAGCCATCATAAAGAGAGAGGAGAAAGGCAAAAGTTGGTAATTAGAAGAAGAGATTGGTTTTCAGTAAACCGGGCGGGAGACCCGGAGACACCTTTCCATTCTCAAATCATGTAGCACTCCGGGTTATCACCATTATTTCATCATTTTTGCAACTATCATCATTATCTAATTAATTTTGACATTCTCCGATTAGATGTGGGTTTATGCCTTGAAACCAAGTTACAACGAGTAACAAAGGTTTCAAAGTCACTGTCGATCATAAACGTGCGGGAAAAAAATCTAGGCGGTCTGCCCGACAAAAAAGTCCATCTTTTACGAACACAGTGGCCCGACTAAGGGCATACTTTTTCCCGAGCGGGCCTAATTATCGAAAACTTTTCCAACGCAAAGTCCTCCCTCCCCACCTCGCACACTTATGCGTCGTCGATTTATTCAGCTCTTTGGCATTTTCTTCAATATTCTTCCTGTTCCTAACCTTACTGTTTTTTGAACATGCAGTTGGATTTTAAAGCAAATATTTACAAAATTCACACCCAAAATGAACTTATTTGATGTGGTAATTCCAACAATGATTTACATTTACGAGTAGCATCAGTATGAAAATTTCCTATGGAAGAATCAGGTTTTAAAACAACAATGCTGACTAAACAACGGTCTTATTTCAGCGTCTCTTTTCAAAGTTCCTCAAATCTGTTTGAGAAAGTGGGGAAATCACAACTATATTTTATGAAATTCATTCAGCTTCCAAATTCAGATACGGCTCCGCTTCTCATTAAAATAGATGTATTTCAACATTCATGACAAACACAAGCTATACAATACTTACTCTCTTCGCTACCCAATGATGCCAACAGATTGACCAGGTCGTCGTCTTCTGCCATTTCTTGCATGTATCTAAATTGGTTTGAAGTACGTTTTGAAGAGCATCTCAGGCCCCGTCCACACGTATCCGTATCTTTATGCAAACGCATCTTTTTTATCCGTATAAAAAATATCCGCGTCCACACGAGGAGCGTTTTCGAAAATATCCCCTTCCACACGAAGACGTTGCTGCATTCAAACTCCTCTGTTCGAACTTTGACAAAAGAAAACAAACAATCAAAATACCCTTGCGAGATCCCCAAAGATCTGTGCGCATGCTCTGGTACGTCGTAAATCGATGCTGTGACGTCAGCGTTTTCGAAAAGCTCCGTTTTCACCCGTCCACACGACAACATGAAAACGGCGTTTTCAAAAAGATCCACTCTGGAGAGCGTCTTCGAAAAGCTTCGTTTTTGGTGACCGAAAACGCCGTCTCCGTGTGGACGCTAACCCAAAACGGATAAAAAAGATGCGTTTCAAAAAATATCCGGATACGTGTGGACGGGGCCTCATTTATTGCTGGAATCACATTATTTCATCCTTTGAAAAGTTATCACATGGCCTTCATAAAATTGCTCGAAAATTTCCAGGATTTAGCCTCACTCAGAAAAGACACTTCACAAGGGCAGGCATTTGCCATTGCCATTTTAAATTGATCCATATACGCCAACTACAGTAGATGATAATAATCCAATCCAGCTTTTGGAGAAATAAACGCAGGGTCGAGGCCAGCGCAATTTGTTGGAAATTTCACCCCACCTGTCAGATTTTTCCGTGATTTACGGGCCCATACTTAGGACTTCATAGGCAAAATGATGAGTAGAACTTGAATTTATTGACCTTCAAAGATAATGTTTGACTAGAATTTTGAATCTTAAGCGTATTTTTGCGTCATAACCACTAATTTGCGATGCTTCAACGTTGAAACTGCAAAATGGTTGAAATTCTAGCGCACCAGTCAATACAAGCAGGATTGCAATGCATGTTCCTAAAACCGGTTTTGTTGCTGTCTGATAAGAATTTATGATTCCTTTCAGCAGCGGTGCCAATGAAAGTTCAGCAGTTCTGCATTGATTGAGCATATGTTTATAGTGACATCAAACTCTCCCCTGGTTCTATCTTCATAAAAGTCATACCAAGTACACCTGCAATAGACCTTTTAGCTATTCTGGAAAAGAATCTGAATCGAACGATGTTATGACGCAAGTTGAAGAATTTTCGAATGTGGATAATAGTGATAGAACCTCTAACGCCACTCGATCGAGCCTCGCGTATAAAATTGTATAAAAATGACGCTCGATCCAGACTCTTTTGCACAGTAGCTAAAAGGTCTATTCATTCTGTGTAAACTATTACCACTGCACTCACCTTTTTGATTACAAAGTCCAACTTTGTAATCTAAGAGGAGGCTCCAGGTCAGTAAGAAAGTAAGTAAGTAAGTAAGTAAGCAAGTGAGTCACACTCGTTAATGCAATTGATTGACGTTTTATCTCTGCTAATTGGTAGCGAAATAAAGAAAGCGCGCGGAAAGCGCGCGGAAAGCGCATGCGAGACACAAGTTTCCTGCGGTCCTATGGCAAAATTTGACGTCGGCTTATTTCATGTTGGACAGATTTGACACCATAAGATTGACATATGGCTATGATGTTTTCATTGATTGAAAAACAACTTTGACCTGACTTGGCACGAATTTGACCTAATTAGCAACTTAATTAGGCTTAAAGCACGTTGAAAATTGAGCGATCTCTCTCATTAGCGTTTCTTTTGGCAAGATCTTCGTCAGTCTTGTTTCTTGATGTACGGTTCTGTCATGAATGCAACTGACTGCGCTTGGTGCTCCGCACAGGACTGTTTTAACACAGGGGAACAAAGGAGAAACTACTCAAAATCCCTGTTTAAATAGTCCTCTGCGGGGGACTCTTTGCAGTAAGTTTTGGAGGCAGTCAATCTGTAATAAGTCTATCTGTTTTCGATTGATGACATAGACTTGGGGCAAATCCATTGCAGGACACAACATTGCAACAAATTTTCAGGTACTTTTCGTCTGGTTGACTTTATGATTTTGGCAAAGTCTAAATCCTGGCTGCTCCATAATCGCCATAATCTAGTCCCATAATCCTTTACGTTCAGAGCTTTGTCGAAGGTAGAAGGAACCCCCCTAGTTTCTTGCTGTATGCCCCCTTTTCAAGACCGATGCGGACAGAATGTCGTTTAGTTTATCATTTAAAAGGATCTTATGTTTCATACGAAGCTTGGGTCAGTGGTTGGTACGCACTTACTTAAATTTTGGGCGATATTGCTGCCAAAAGTTTCTAATTGAGTTTCACTATTACTGTACAATATGGCAGAGCAGAAACTGTGCATGCATGCGCGAAAACTCGTCACTTTGACCCCCTCCCCCTCTAGCTCCTTGCAAACAGATTCCAGAATTTTGACAACACTTGACACTTTGTTCCTTGGGCTTTAAACTCTTGATTTATCATTGAAAAAGCTTATCTACCGGCCGGTAACCAAACACTTCAACAGCTCAGATGGCTCTTTGACATGATTTTATGCAATTTCTGCCCTGTCGTACAGTGACAAAACATTTTTGAGTGACCTGGGAAAATCAGAGCTACAAATTACAAAAGTTTCATAGCTTTTAACTTCAGGTTGAGTAGTTTTAAAGAATTGAGTCTAAAGGTTCTCGATTCATCATAATGAGGAAACTGCAAAATAAACGTAAGGCACCAGTTTTCTTGCATCTGTCTTCTAATTGTTGTCAAGATACAAAAATAATCAGGACAAATTTCACAAGATGGACTAGTTTCCTTAAAAAAGACCCCAGGGGGACACTCAGCATATATGCATGGGGTCAGTACGAGAACTTTTCAAGCAGCCAAAAAATACCAGTTCAGCTTCACTGCAACCCAAATGTATCAGTTCATTGCATACTTGAAAACAAGTACGTGATTTTGAAATGTCATGAAATGATGCAAATGAATATCAGCGTTGCAGTTTGGACGCAAAATGTCACTTTCGGCAATATTCTAACTTTTTGGTTTCTTTATCCAATCTAGTTGTTTTTGTCCGTCGTCTTTTTCATATTTGCATGCTCTAGATTCCACTGTCGGTACCTTTGTTAGATTCTTACCATTCCGGATTTGTTAGCACCATATAGAAGGTGGAAGGTAGAGACGAGTAATTAGTGACATTAAGCCCTTGGTGCAGCATCCTATACGGTAATCAGCCACTATCACGTCAGGTAATATTGCTTTCCAATATCCACCGACAGGATTAGCCCCTTAAGCTTCGAGTACCTTGAAATGCCGAGTCATCCGGCACTGGCAGTTTAATTTCATTGGCTCTTAACTTAAAAAGAAATGTAGCGCTATGATTGTATCCTGGATCTAGATTTAGCACCTTCATTACATGATTGTGTTAGTCACAACATTTATCATTTATTTTTGAGAGAGCCTTGAAGGGATTTCGATCCATTTTCCTATTCATGTTTATTCAGGAAATCACGGAACCATTTTCATAGAATACAGGTATACTTTATGGCAAGGTTTTAGGCAAATTTTGTACTCCATTTTACATCCTACAGGACAGTCATTTTACTATTTTTGTCGTTGTAGAGCTACATTTTTGGATCCAAACTGATTTGACGCTACATCAAAAGCACTGTGTTACAGAAAATTGAACTGGTAACTTAAGTACGTCAAAAAGTAAAAAATTCTCCAAGCCCTCTCCAAGATCAATTCGAAACCTTATCGATGCAAGCTGGGAAGTGTTTAAACAAAACTGAAATTTGCAAAGAATATGATATTCATTTATGGCTTTGTTCTGTCTTCCAATTCTCTTTGCTGACAGCTATAACAGCGGTCCTCTGTGAACTGCGACAAAATTGTAAGATATTTTTATGAAACCCTAAGAGCTCTGCAGGAAACTTTTGATGCAAGAACTGGACTGCAACAGCACTACGAAGTTGAGAGCCAAGTTCCTCACAAAGAATTAGTGTAATTGGTTCTTTAAGAAATTCATTTCAGGTTTCTGCTTCACGAGGCCCCTATAGGCCCCTCTAGTGCCCTGGATCATCCAATCAACTTTTCCAACCTTCGCCGACCAGTCTCAGACTGCTGCGAACAAGGTTAAAAAAACTCCATAAAAAGCCCCAAACTTCTCAAATCGTATAAATCTTTGCGAAACAAGGTGACAAACACTATTAGATCCTCTATAAGATTACACTACCACTCTTTGATTAATGAAAACAAGGACAATCCCAAAAACATGTGGAGAATCATAAATAAGGTGCTAGATAAGGCCCCTAATTCAACAACTATTATGCAAGTCAGGGATGGCAGCAAAACAGTTTCTGATTCAACGCAAATTGCCAATGTCCTAAATGGCCACTTTGTTAATGTCGTTCCGAGACTTGCTCATAGAATTTTAAGTTAAACCGGGCGATGATCCTCTCTGTCATCTTAATAATCCTACAGAAGAAACAGTCTTCCAGTTCAAACAAGTAAATGAGAGAACAGTTCTGAAATATATCCAAAATCTACAACAACGAAAATCTGCTGGTCCTGACAAAATACCAACGGCAATTTTGAAAGACGCTGCTGAATTTCTTTGTAAACCACTAACGATGATCTTTAACAGTTCTTTAAGGCTAGGGACTTTCCCCGACCGTTGGAAAATAGCACGAATTACACCAATTTATAAATCAGGTGCCAAAGATGATACGAATGACTATAGGCCAATTTCAATTTTGTCAGTGCTATCTAAGTTATTTGAAAAGATTGCACATGACCAACTTATTGATTTCCTCCAATCTAACAAAAAACTAACGCAGAATCAGTTCGCTTTCCGTAAGCTTCATTCTACAATTACCTCACTGATTGGTGTCTCAGATCATTGGTATTCAAGTATCGACAACAACAAAGCTAACTTTGCTCTTTTTCTCGACTTGAAAAAGGCATTTGATACCGTGGATCATGAGATACTCATCAGTAAATTAGCAAAATATGGAATAACAGGTATTGAGAACAACTGGTTTAAATCCTATTTAACTAACAGAAGCCAGTACTGTTCCATTGATGGTCAAGTATCTGATATTATGGAAATAGATTGTGGGATCCCCCAAGGTTCATGCTTGGGACCGCTGCTCTTTATCATTTATTTAAATGATTTTGAGCACTGTCTCGAACACTCAAGAGCCAACATGTACGCAGATGATACTGAGATAACAATATCCTCAAACAACCAAGTAGAGCTTATAGAAAAAGCACAAGCTGAGTTATTAAACATCGCAGAATGGGTGAGGATTAACAAACTCAGTCTCAATCCCACCAAAACAGAATACATGATACTAGATCATCCTCGTAGAAGGAAAAATAGAGAATTATTACCGCAAGTATTCATAAATCGCGAAAAAATTAAGCAGGTTGACAAAACAAAATATCTTGGGGTAATAGTTGACGATACTTTAAGTTGGGAAGAACAGTATGAATCAGTTAAGAAAAAGGTTGCTGGGGGCCTTGCAGCAATGAAGAAACTTAAGGGCATCCTCCCACAATCAATGCTTTTTCAAGTGTACAAAGCGCTTG
Source organism: Aurelia sp. 4 Dawson et al 2005 (assembly GCA_964019985.1). Lineage (NCBI taxonomy): Eukaryota > Metazoa > Cnidaria > Scyphozoa > Semaeostomeae > Ulmaridae > Aurelia > Aurelia sp. 4 Dawson et al 2005. The sequence continues at coordinate 393,710 of OZ026498.1, forward strand.
TTGAGAGTCATCTTCGCTATGCTGACGTAGTATGGGGGAGCTTATCGGAAACTAAAATAACAGCCCTTCAGAGACTGCAAAATCGTGCATTTGAAATCATTCAAGGATCGAAAATAAAGGACTCTTTGATTCGACCCACATTTAGCATCGACCAGATGTTTCAATTTGACCGGTCGGTTCTGATGTATAAGATAATTAACAAGATATGTCCTGAGAGCCTGCACGATAAATTTGCTGAGAGATCCTCGATAAGCAAGTATGATACAAGAAATAAAACTGATCTCCAAATCCCAAGGCTAAATCTAGACTTCAGTAGAAAAAGTTTCAATTATACTGGTCTAAAAACTTGGAATTCTATTCCAACACACATAAGAGAGTCTGGCACACTCACCCGGTTTAAGAATGGGCTAAAAAGTCATTTTCTAAGCTGAGGAAAAATATGTTTTCGCACGAATCCATGGAAGAACAGTACTGGCTTTTACATCTATTATTAAGCATACTATTTTTTGTTATACTTTTTTATACTGAATGGATGTCGTGATTAAATAAGAAATAAGAAGAAGAAGAAGAAGAAGGTTCGAGCCCTATGCTGTTGGCAGGCAGTTCCTCAAAATTTAGGGCTATTTTGCAACCAAAAATTTTACCAGTTTCTTATCAGGGCTTGCAAAATACTTGGTGAGATCTCAAAACATGTTACACTCTTTGGACCCTGTGCCGACCTTCACTCGGTCAACTGGGGAAATGGCCTGCAAGTGAACAACTAGAAAAGATTTGCATTGTACCATAATCGAGGATGGAATGCTCTGAATAGGAGGCCAATGAAATATGGTCTTCAGAGAACTTGGCGGCAAATTGCTAATAATAATGCTGATGTGCATCGCCCTCAAAGATGGCCAGCCTCGAGTAAACGCAAAGCCATATCAACCAAACATGTGCACGGAACAGCTACGCAGACAAACATTCGGCCGGCCATGTACTCGAGCGGCCCAGTTAAAAACTCGGGCTAAGAACATATTTAAGCTCAAAACGATAGTTTCTTAAACAACATTGAAGCTGGACAAAACTTCCCCAAATCTATAGTATTCTGATAAAGAATGAATGTATAGCATTATTAGCACATGAAGCAATTACAAGACATTTACTTTTAGTGTACAGTGTTGGAACATGTTCAAATCAGCTGGGAGAATTAAAGCTGCCAACCAAACATTATATAAATTGACACTTCATTTCCCTCTAAACGGCTTCTTATAAACAATTTGTTTGAATGGAAAATAGGGGGACTTCAGATTTGAATGAAACGTGCGAGATTGCTTGTAAATATGATAACTGCAAATAGTTAAATTCTAAAGCTACATTTACCATAAATGCATACTTTTTCGCACAACCATTGACTTAAATTAAAACAGTCAAGATCAAGGGTTACTGAAGCTATGATAAACGGCTCCTTAAAGCCAAGAAACGCTTAGGAGGCTAAGAAAGTTTTGTAATTAGTGCCTTTGATTTTCCCAAGTTACTCGGAAATGTTTCGACACTGCAGAGTAAAGAAAATCTAGTGGATTGGTAAAGTGTGAGTTGCGAGTCATCAGTTGTGAGTTACGAGTTGCGAGTGTTTTGCGAGTTGCGAGTTAGTAGAGAAATATGCAAGTTGGTACATTCAAAATGCGAGCTGCGAGTTCCCGAAAAAAACTTTAAATTTCCATCTTTTGTAGCTAAACAAATGCGATTTTTGGACAGCCTTTATAAAATCACGGATTTACAGAAGAGTTTCTTAATGTTCATCATATCGAATTTCAGAATTTAGCATTATTCCCAAAGGGCTAATGTAGGTTTTTGCTTTCAACCTCAGAGAATTACTGGGAAGAACCAAATCATGATGAAATCATATAAGCAAATTGTTTTCTTTAATATTGTATGAGCTGGTTACGTGCTTTATGTTCAAAGCAATCCACAACACATAACCAAGGGTATTGACAAAGTTTCTTAACTTCGAATTGACCTCTAATCTCTTCTTGGAGTTTCTTATTTTTCATGATTACTAGTGTGTATATAGTTTCTTATGAGGGCACTTCTTTGACTGAAGTAAATGCAACAAATCACGCTGAAACTATTTCGGACAGGATGGCAACAATACCAACAATTTTTGAGCTCAACAATTAGCATTGACTTGCACAAGTCGTCTTGAACGACAACGAATTCGCCTTCGATTTTCTTTCAAGACAACTCTCAAGCAAGTTCCCAGAGCATTACGGTAATATTTTTGAACAACTGGGAGGGGGGGGGGGAGAAAAGGTTGCAAATTGTAAAAGTTTCTTAACATTTGAAGAATAGGCCTTAGAATCTTATAAGTGGCTTCTTATAAAGAAAGTTACCACGGCCTAAATATACTTTTTCTAGAAGAAAACTCACAAAAAGTTGCAAATTGAATTGCAGCTTTAGAATACCTTTTTATTTGACGAAAAAGGCCTTTTTTCAAAGGAAAACAGGCAACTCGCAATTTTGGTTTCAACTCGCACTTTTGAGTTTCCAATTCGCAACTTTCGTTCCACTCGCAACTCGCAACTCGCATAATAAGTGCAACTCGCAATTCGTAACTCGCACAATAAGTGCAACTCGTAACTCTTAGCTCCCACAATAAGTTCAACTCGTAGCTAACTCGCAAAATATAAGCAACTCGCAACTCGCATTTGCAACTCACAACGCACTTTACCATATCACAAAATCTTTTGACATTGTGTTAAAGGCGAATTATGTCACGAGTTGAAGGTCTTGAGAGCCATTCTGACCAAGCTTTATTAGCTCCACAATTTGCCCATTAAACTGATAGAAAACTGATAAGAATACTTTGGCAGCAAATTGACCCTGAATTCCAAGAAACTGCCTACCAACCCTGTGGACACAAGCTTCTTTTAAAAATTACTTGCATGCGTCGAAAGATTTATCTGTGGGCCTTGAGTTGTCCGAGGGGCAAATCACTTCTCAAAGTAGCGTACGTGACTTTTTTATTTTTAAATCACGTGATTTTTCTGTGATTTTTGTTCTTGTAATTATTTTTTGGCGATTTTCAGTAATTTTTCAGTGATTAGTGATTTTTGTCCTTTTTGCTTGTGATCTTTTTTGTTACCTCGTGATCCTTCTATGTGGTTTTTTTTTGTGATTTCAAGGAAGTAGTACGAAAAGAAAATCAGTGATTTACTACAACTTCGAATCCATCTCGCACTAAGAAATGTAGTAAATCACGAACTTGCTAAGAAATAGACAGCATCCAGGCAAATACACCTATTTTTTGTGCAAATACACGTGTTTGTTTGTAAAAAGAAACCATGAAGCTGGGCCTGTACTGAAAGTTTCTTTACATCATCAGATTATAAGTTCTGGTAGCTTCTTACGAGTTTCTTTAAGGTTCCATTATTATTTATGTTCAATACATTTCTCTTCATGGGCAGTTCAAAACAAGGTTTTTGAAGCCTTTCGTATGTTAGATACTACTCGAGTATCTCTTGATATGATACAGGGAAGGTTTGTGCAAGGCTTTAAGCCTGCATTTGCACAGAGCAGAAAGATCTAAAGTAGCCCATCGAAATTGATGGCCTACACTCGTTGCTAATAGTCGATAGCTGAAGAAACAATGCTGTGTTTGCCCATTTTCTTTGTTTTATTTATTGAGCAGCCTATTTCTTACTGCACAAGCACACTCCCTTTAAAACTAAGGTTATGTCAAAGTAAATAGTGTTACGTTAAATTTTCCTAGCACCAAGCCTTCTTAAATCTTTTGGCGATTGCGTTTCGTTTGCGTTTTGTTGCGTTTCTTATGAGCAGTTGCTAATGCAAAATACGTGTCTATATTTAAATCTCTGCTTCAAAATATTTACAATATAACACAACAATGATACACATATTCTAGAGCATGTCAACGTAATTTCAAAATTAAAGTAACTTCAAATCAGCATACCTGTGAAAGCGATGTTCTTTTGCTGTAGTACTGGAAGTTTGTGTCACAGTGAACCACTTCGTCGAGATTCCAATAGTAACTCAAGTAAAAAAATTTTCTTGAGAGCTATTTATACAGGTGAATTGGCTAACTATAAGACGGTCTTTACCCCCCGTTTTAAAAATGCAGAGCATTTTCCGTTGCAAGTCCCTATGCATCCTGTGCTGTCAATCACTGTTAGTCGTGAAACCTGATTGGCCAAGCATATGTGATGACGTAACCAGCAAGACTTGCAACGCAAGCAAGACTTGCCATGCTACACACGTGGCCGCAGCTTCCCTTTCTACAAGATGAAGTGAACACCAAACGTGACAAGTGTAACGTAAATCAAGACAGCAAATGCTTTCATAATTACCTTAGATGCGTTGACCACGAATTGAAATCAGTTGGGAGCTAATTGATGTTGTGGATAATTTGATTCTTGTGGTGTAATTATTTGACAGACTTCAGCTTTCTTTCCAGCATGCATCGAATCTTTGATCACAACCCGTCAAAATCAGCCATCGAACAAAGTGCGCCAAAATTAACGCAACAATGAATTTATCCGTAAGAGACTGGGTACGAGTCATTAAACAATTGTCTTCGTTTGTTGGTGTTTGTTCGTTTTCCACAAGTTTCGTGCGGTGAAATATCATCACGATAAAACAAAGACTTTGTCTGGAAAGGATAAACCTTATCACAATAGGTATTTTGTTCAGCTTTTGTTTTCGGTGTTGTCTGCTATTGTTCGAAGGTGGAAAGTACGCAAAACTCAAGTGACAACAAACAAAGCATTGATCAATCGTCAAACAATTAGTTTTACGTCGTTCCAGCCGACCTTCGCCGAAAGTCAAAAGCCCTCGTGCAAAAAGTGGTTGTGTGGAAAAGATTGAGCACGAATTTTCAAACAACGGTCTCTGATCTCGTCTTTCCTTTGTTGAGTTGTACCACCCTGGTTTCCGTTTAGAAAAGCTCTAGTGTAGCAGTAACAGAATATTAACTGCAAAAGTTTTGCGAAGATACAGGCAATCACTCGGGCCATCAGCGACAGACACAGACTTCCTTGAGCGGTTGGTGTCCAAAATTGACTTTCTGACAAATGTGCAATCAATCAGCCACAAAACAACTCCAGTCTCAAATTGCACCCGCCGGTTACCTGCTTGCATGACAAGCAGCACATCTCTCACTCAAAACATTGAAAAATGGCGGGAAAATTGCAAAAGGCGCGAAAATTGAAGATGGTGCCAAAATACAGAAAAGGCGGGAACATGTTCCAGCAATAAAGTGCGAAACAAATAAGACTTTGGAGTGTTTCTTTGTTTCACCTACCGAAGGATTGAGAACAAAAGGATGCGAAACTGGATTTAAGGTATCATATAAAATGGACAAAAGAGAAGAAAGCCATAAACATAGTCTTGGAGAATAGAATAAGAACTTGCCGCCTCCTCCTGTGGATCCTTGAGAAGGTCTGCGATTATTGAGGATTAGGCCAGGTGTATCGACTAGCAAAATCAAGGAAAACCATGGGAAAATTGTCGTTGAGCCTGTAATTTTAAGTACTATTCACAATAATCTCATATTTTGAGCCCAAAAGGACTCTCTCTCTCTCCCTTGCTAAAATTGTGCTGTATATCAAGAGAGAATTACGTGGAAGTTGTGGAAACTACATTTTTCATCGGAAAAAATAATCAACAAATTTCGAGACTTAATGTGATGAAATATGAAATTTTCATGTGATGAAATTAGAAAAGATCTATTTTTTTAAAAAAATCGAGACATTTTTTTAAATTTCCCGATAACTTAAAATGCTTCTGTTAGCACCAAAAAAGTAGAAATCCTGATTACTTGCTAGCAGTTGAATTAAGGGGGGTTAGACACCGTAGTTATGTTCCATTGCCGCTTTGTTCTTTGGCGGAGGATAAAATCATTTGCTACTACGGAGGAGTTATCCGCAAAAAACATAAATTTCCCTCCGCAGCCGCATATACACTGAAACATAATAACTGTGGTGTCGGAAAGACATGAACACAACTGCAGGCGCTGTCCAACCGTAATCACAAATAAATGAATACACCATCTTAACAACCAGACTCGACTCTATAACTCAATACGGTGCCCACAAGCAAAAATTTAAACATGATTGACTTGTACGCACAATGCAACACACAAGACTCATGCCAAGCTGATCAAAAATTCACAAATAATAACTGCAATACCGGTAACCATGCAAAAATGAATAATAACAATGAATTCGAATTTACTATTGATATGTCAAATTTTTCTGCTTTAAAAATACAAGTTAAAACAGACCAGTATCTTTCTATTTCTATCGACTTATTCAGTCATGCTTGGCGAATGTGAGCCTTTGATAGTCTCGTCATCATTTCAGTTGTCATAGCCTCTCTCTTGTTGGCTGTAATAAGCTGCAGCCAGTGGCGGCGCCAGCTCTGAAAAATCCGAATGAAGTGGGGGGAGGGTTGGACGTAATTTTCCATTCTAAAGGCATTCAACCAATTTTATGTCATGTTCCTTTAACAATTTTTACCGACTATTGGGATATTGGGGGAAAAGTCCCCTCGTGACGCCGCCACTGGTTGCAGCACTGTAGGAGGCTCCCCTCAGAAGGCCTTACTTAGCTGTGACTTTGCTATTTTTTCATTTGGCCCATCTAAAACGAAGCAATGGTGATGACGATGATAGTAATGAAGTCATGATCGAGTAGGGAGAGTTGGTGTAAAGGATTGAATTTAAAGGATTCAACATAAAGCCGGATCTCCACTAGGCGGAAAAATGTCGAGCCGCGAAAAGTAGAACGTATTCCTACTATTCGCGGCTCGACATTTTTCCGCCGCGCCAATTCGATTAGCCAATTAGATTCCTGGAAATTTTTCCGCCTCGACATTTTTTCGCCTAGTGGAGATCCGGCTTAAGAAGTCCAACCATGTATGCGATTATGACAAAAACCAGACATGGGGTCAGCGTTAGAATTTAAAAAATACAAAAGAGCGAAGGAATAGTAACTCATCATGGATGAATGAAAATCTTTAGAATTATTCAAAACAAGAGAATTGAATTTCTCTTCAACAACCTATCCACGGTATGCGTAAGCAATTTCAAAATTTTCAAAAAAAATAAATTTTTCTCACAGGGTATACTGGGATGAAATAGCTAAGCATGGGTAATTTGGGTCAAAACTTCTTTACAAGGTTTCCAAAAACATAACACGTGATTGACACCCTGATGAAGAGTAAGAGTAATGCTCGAAACGTTGTGTTATACCATTTCTCATGTACAAAGTCGTGTCTTCTAAAGAATCAATTGATTACAACATACTAACGACGTACTGCATGCAAAACCAACTTTGTTATTCGTCTCGAAAAAAATGTTCTATTATTCTGTTCTTGACACAAATCATTGGGAAAGGCTTTCACTTATAGTTTGAGACCTTGTTTTAGGCAATCGGGGAGCGGTTGCTGATATATGGGACAGGAAAGTCAGAAAATTGATTGCTTTACAAACGGCACATCAGCTGTCGTCCGATATCAATGCAAGAAGCAAAGTGCAAGAAAGGCTTCTACTGCTGCAAGTTAGTAGAACAAGTTACAAATTAGAACAAGTTAGTAGTATTGTTTACTGACAACAAAACAACGTAGAGCCATTTTCAAATGTAGAGAAAAAGCAAATACAACAACTGAATCCTGATATTCAAAATTTTCATAGTGTTTATCTTACTGATAAGAGCTGCTTTCATAAACAAATTTCTATATGGATGAACATTTCTGCTTTTACCACATCTAAGATGTGATGTGTCTGCCAAATTCCTGCAACAATCTCTACCTGCTACAAATAAAGCAATGCTTCGTTGGGGTGGTCGAACGGGCAAATATAGTTTGACAAGGTAAGTTTCAAATGACTTCACAAAATGTTTATTTGTTTGGCTAAGACGGCTTACTGACCCTTCATTTGCTTACCATTCTCATCCTTGTGCACCCTGCCTGTTTTGGTGTGCGATGCGTTTAGACTTATGACGATGAGTCTCTGGTTTCCCTGTACTCATTGACTTGAAGATGACGCTTCGCTCAACAGAGACTCATAATGTTACTCTGAAAAACCTGCCCCGTTAGGCTCAAACTCTGCGATTCCTAGAGTATCAAACAGAAAGCGAGACTTGTGAATTACTATTTTTATTGTGTAAATGTGATAGAATTTTCGATTCGAAGCCGCGATTTCAACATAATTCTCTTGAAGAATGCAGAAAATAGGGTCAGCTTTTCACTGTTTAATTATGAGCTTGTTCAGCAAGGCTTACCGCAGGGATACAAGGGACTCATCGTCATAAGTCTAAGATGCGTTAATAAAATGGAGATATTACAATTTAAGATACAAATCTGCGTAAAACTATACTAAAAATAATACGTACACAAAAAACAGAATCGCAGAATGGAATCCTGGATATCAATCTAAATGCGTGGAGGAAGGCTTTTTTATCTAAATTTGTGTTCATTATATCTAGTAATGGTTCGATGGTTTACAGAGAGAGACCTTGGCATTTGTAATACTGAACCAAACAACTCTTCAAGAACTAATACTTTCATAACTACTTCTCACTTTCAACGAAGAAAAGAAGGGTGTATTCTGAGAATCATAAGGCTGTAACGGACAAGTCAGGGGTTGAGATGAAATTATTTTCAAAAAGCATCCTTGCCAACTGCCCACTAAGGGGGTAACTATATATGGAGTAACTACCATATATTCCTCATTTTGAATTTACGAGTGCGCGATAAGGAGTTCTGCAATGTGAGTAGCATATCAACTCATTTGGCAGCCTCGTTCAGGTCGAAGTGAAATGACATCATAGAAAATGACGTCTTTCGCGCATTTCACAGATTGAAATATGCAGTTTCGCAAAGAAGAATGAGAAAAATTGGAAAAAAGTACCACACACCATCTACAACCGTGTAATCTTTAAATAATCAACAATTATACCAACCCCGGACTTGTCCCTTAAATTCACCGGCAAAAAATGCTTAAGTCCATTTAGTCCACAGACTTTCATAGCTGACTTAGAATAAAATGACGACAAAAAGGTTCCATAGAAGAATTCCTGAATAGCAGAATGCAACATTGGCCACTTAAATATTCAATCATCTAAACATACTAGCAGCTGTTTTTAGTCGTGTTCAGGTTTCAATCGACGAATTGCACAATGTTCTGTTCTGCGTAAACTAATCCTGTGACATAAAATTTCTGCATGCGAAAATAACGTCATCAACTCCCAAAGAAATGTTGACATTATCAAGAATATAAACAATTAATGAAATTATGAACAAAATGACTGCAAAAGCAACGAAAAAATACTCCATTAATGAAACATTACTACTATCAAGCTGAAATTTGACAGTTTTGGATTCTTTGCTGCGAATAACTTTGGTAATTCTCCCCAGATCCCTGCATTCTTTTGCTGACAATGATGTTTCAATTACATTGTCACAAAGAAGTGAATCTTCACCATCCTCAATTCCAGAATCATTTCTTTTTTCATTTGGGTTTCCATTTTGTCGTTCACTAGGCCTAGTTGGGGAAGAGAACAATGTCCCACGCGCTTTATTCACTGATGAAGACAACAAACCCAGAGAATGTGATCGCCGCAATGCACTAATATCAGTTACGTTTCTTTCTGCAGTTTCATCACCATAAAAGATTGAATCATCGTCATTACCCGAAAATAATATGACGGTTTCGTCTTCCACCCCGATAATTCGATAACAGCCCTTGATTCGGTCCCTGTAGTAATAAAACGGCCTATGTGGTAGCGTAAATAAATGCTCCTCCGCTTCGCAGTCAAGCCAATGTGGAATTGCCTTCGCATCTTCCCACACATCGCTCTCATTTTCATCCGTTTCACTCTCATTGTCTCGTATCACTGTTGTTGTAATTTCGAAAACGTCTGTAGGGTAAGTTAGCGACGTGCATTCGTCGAAATGGCGATTATTTCGTGGCGATACTTCGCTACATCGTAGTGATACGATATCAAGTTCCGTAACATCAGGTGCTTTGATATCTTCATCAGCTACTTCATAAGTTGTTGACGCATGGTCATTAGATGAGGTTGACCAAGAATCGCTACTCGTTACTACATCAATTTCTTCGCAGTCTCGATCAATAATCGCATAATCTTGAAGGACTGTCGAAACAGAGACGAAAGGTCGGTCGGTATCATAATTTTTCTCTAGGATTGCTCTATCGTTGTTTCCTTCCCCCCTCACAAGATTACTTAGCTCAAACGCCGTATTCGCGACCGGTTTTCGTAAGAAATTATGACCACAATTATGTAAAGCTTCAGAAACTGTTTGCATGTTATAGCAATGCTCGCTGAGCTCTCGTAACAAAATTCGTTTTTCCGAGCTTGTACGCGTGAGCAACAAAAATTCGTCAAGCAGAGAATCATGAAATAAGTCAATCGGATCAATTACCTCGATATCATCTTCAGTAGGCTCGATTCGATGCAAATATCTTCGTTGTGAGAAGACCCAGTTTGCTACTTTTCGATAAACACTTTCTTCACCAATGTCCTTATCTGCAACTAAACCATCAAGGGGGTCATCCTTTCGAAGGTCCTTCAATGGCCGCTGTTTCGGCTGTTGAATCACTGATAATGAATCACTAGTTACTGTCTCAGCTTGTTGATGAAAAAGCTTCGGAAATTCAGGTTCTGAGGTAGAAACTGCGTCCATTGCTCTTCGAATTGTGGGGAATGGGACACTGCGTGCCACAGCATACCCAAGTTCGTCATCCTCTTCATCACTTGAGGTCTCCTGTGAGATGGAATTCCTTGTGATAATGTCATATTCATTTAAATCAGACCTTGAAATGCCTGAAAAAGAGATTGAAGTGCATTAAAACTACCCAAGGACCGCGGATCGATCCAAAAAGTGGATGGGCTAGGAAGCGAATGTAACTTGGGGTCCGGGGGCCCAGCCTAGACTTATGACGATGAGTCCCTTGTATCCCTGCGGTAAACCTTGCTCAAGAGGGACTCATTATGAAACAGTGAAAAACCCGGCCCTATCTCCTGCAGTCGATCATGATTCGATCTATCGAATCAGGATCGAACAACTGCCGTAGCTCTGTTCAACGGTCACTCCTCGGAACGAAAATGCAATAAAAACCACGTTAAGCAGGCGTTTAATCAAAGAAACTTGGCATAAATCTGAATAAGGATGTTTACTTTACTTGGTAAATCCAAAATGAGTCTTTCAACGCTACATTTTCCATGTTTTTAAGACCAAAACAAACCAGAGAAAACTTCAGCCACCTGCCGTAGCAACTTTGTTCAAAATATAGTCAACTGCATCATTCGAATCGAGAATTCGACATCATTGTTCGCTGCCGAATCTCGCAATCTGATTGGTACATTAGGAATTGCGAAGTTTGGGCCTAAATAGGGCCAAGTTTTTCATAGTAATACTATGAGTCTCTATTGCCTGAAGCTCCATCATTAAGTCAAAGAGCACAGGGCAACAAGAGACTCATCGTCATGAGTCTAGGCCCAGCCCCCGGAAAAATATTTTGGGATCATGCTCATTGGATTGCTGGAAACGCCCTTTTCATAATAACACGAAGAAACTATCATCATCATAGTGAACAGTTTCAAGTATTGAGTTTCATCTGCAAAATCATTTGATGCCAATGCCTCGAGAAGTAGCAATTCCAACTGTTCCTATCCTTTAAGATTTTGCAAATTGAATCGTAGATCTATAATGTGTACTACAAAATCAAGAGCTTCATTATATATCCTTCTGAATTCGTCTTGAACGGTTCCATTTCAGCTTCTCTTCCAGTCGACTAAGTGCTATTATTTTCAAAATTTTGCCAACAAAGATGAAGCCATTTGTTGCCAAAAGTGGGTGGGCTATAGCGCACCAAGCCTACTCAGCTCCGCGGTCCCTGCTATCAACATGAGGGAACACTGAATAAAGGAGAATACCTTCTGTTTGCGGATATAAGGATAAATCTTACTTTGTTTGATATTTACGAATATAATTTTTGATGAAGTAAAATCAGAAGACCAGACCTAAAAAATTACACACTCTGATGTCATACAGTAAATGAAGCTACATTGTGATTGATCTGAGCTAAAAGGTGCGGTTGTCCATTAATATAGGGTGTCCCAAAAATGAGTGCTCCATTTGTGTAGCTGTTGTGGAGGAGCTGTATGTTCCATTGTTCCATTCTAATAAAGTTGCATTGGGTGGCTTCAACTAAAGATTTGAGACTTTCTTTAGCCAATTGGACAAGCAGTTCTTTGATTTATGGCACACAAAAGTAAAAAAAGTGATTGTTTCAAGAACAGCACTTTCTTTTCTCCAAAAATGTCAAAATCAGCAAAATTTTGGAAGAAAGGAATCTAGCATTATGGTTGCGATTTTCTACATTTTTATATGGCCCAAAGCTTTTTTATCAGTAAACAATACAAGTAACCATTTTAAAATGTATGAAAAATTCCAACACACAAACACAACCCTTTCTTGCAAAATCTACTTGCTTTTGGCATCTTTAAAGAATAAAGAAATTGCGGTTTTGTAGCTGACTTTCTTGCACCGAAAAATTAACAACCATTGACTCAATTTGGCTAAAAACGGTCTCAAACTCCAAGTTGAAGTCTATGCTATGCAGCTGTGTCAAAAACGAAACAACAGAACATACAGTTCCTCCATGGAGCCACACTGGAATTGGCGTATGTTACGCCACATTTATATGGCGGCAGACTAACTCTAAACAATCAACCTCGAACCCAGGGTAACAATGGGCGGCCAGTTGTTACCCTGGTGCCTACCTGACCCTTTCTTCGTTTTCATTGGCTAATGCTAAATGACTGCCTTTTTGCATAAATTAACTACGGCCATAAAGCAGACTTACTACATTTACAATTATATCATGACACTTATGACGTCACGGAATCATTACCCGTAGAAATGTAAAAGCACTTGGAGTGAGCAATTGTAATAAGTCAATACGGGAACTTGTTTTCCTGCTGCTGTGAATGGCCTAGCGATACAAAATAAGAAAATGCTCGCCTTTGCAAACAAAGAATTAAAAGGTGACAGTTTGCAAATCGGAAGATCCTTAACCATCTCTTTTATCATGAATATCCTAAACTAAGGCGTAATTTCTAAAATATCTGCGCTTTGTACGGTAGGTACACATACACATCTTTGTTTCAGATACACAGATCCGTGATTTTAAAAACTCAACTCTTGATATGAGCATCTTACAGTATCTGCTAAGAAATACATCTGCAGCTGTATCATATAAACCGTTTTACTTCCCTGTTTTTATCCAATGTATGAGTGGAAGAACATAAATCAACCTGACCGGGGGCGCTCCCTATACCTGACTTACAGTTGGGTGACTCTCGAGAAATTTTCGATCGTGAAATTACAGAAGCTCACAAGAAACTCACAGGTGATGCTCCACTCAGACCTCCTTTCAAAGAAGATACTTGCGGTTCTGCATTCGACAAAGTTTGGCTCACTGGGTGAACCAAAGAAGTCGCCTCTTAAAATGATTTCACGGTGCTTAGTGCTACCAGACCCTGGTGCTACATGGATTGGAATGAATTCAACTTTTCAATCTTTCTTTCATTTTACTGAGCACTAAAAATACAGGTAAGAACGACATCCTGCAAAGCTAAGACCTTCAGAGAAATGACTGGACCTTGCAATCATTTTGTGCTCCAAAAGTCTTTGTCAAAACTACAAAGTATCTGCAGTGACAACACCAAACAATAACACCTTCAAGCAAGTAATCAAATTCGAAATATCATGAAAGAAATACCGAAGTCTAAATTCGCTGTACAAATTTTTGCAAGTACCCTAGAGCTATAAAGGTTTGCCAATCGAAGCTGAGTTTGTGCAAAGTACACAACGGAATGGCATGATTGAAAGCCCTTCTAACATCCGCACATTTGTATTGTAGGGCCACAACTTTGAGCACAAATTGAGGTTTTTTTCGTTGGGTTTGCCATCATGAAGTCTGAAGGCTATGCATGCGACTTACTTTATCACTTTTTTTTCTGATTGAAGCAATGAATTTCCGAGCATTCAAACCCCCACATCGAACTCACCTCTGCTTTGTCAGCAACAGCCAATGACTTGCGAACAATGTAGTTGCACTCTTGTCAAAGTTCAGATCAAATTTCATAAAATCGTTTAAAAGGTCTTCTCATTCTTGCTTCCTTGCAAAATAACTTGTGAAACTTCCAGTGGTTGATTTTACTTTGAAGAGCAAATAAGACTTCGAGCGAAAGCTGAGAACATTCTGCAAGCTCAAAATGCGATACAAAGCGAGCAGATAAATGCTTGAGTGTTTCTCTTCGACGTTCAAATCTTGATAATCATTATTTAAATTTGTTCACGTCAATGAATGAAATTGATTTCATGTGAGACGTGTCATGGTGGTGCAACGGAAAGAGACCATTCTAGTGCCAGAAACCGATTTTTCAAATGTCTAAATAATTGCAACACTTGCAACATGGGCAAGATGTCAGAAAATCATATAAGATAATTAAAAATATTGCAAGAACTAATTGATGAGAGACAACATATAGTCAACTGACTTGACTTGTGTAAGTTCAAGGCACAAAGCAAACTTACCGGCCCCTTACCGGGTTGCGTGATGTCTTTGTTTTCCCTCAGTAAATATTTTCTACTTGTAGCCCACTCCTATCAAATTCTAGACATTGTTACAATGCAACAAACCAATCTTTTCTTGCATCACGCCATCAATCTGCAAAGCGCGGGAAACAGCCAAATGACCTCCGCAGCTTTCCAGTCTGAATATGACGCCATTACTGTGAATAAGGCTTGCATGATTTTTGACATAAATTAGAATACGTTAACCACGAATTGTCAGGTAGGAACCAGGGGTATCATTTGTGCTGAAGAGGTGAGGCTGAAGACAATGATAGCCCTGGAATCGAGGTTGCTAAACAATTGGAATTTCAATAGGACAAAAGAAATTGGCGTATGTATATGGCAGATGGCGTACCCAAATTCCACTGGGGCATGGCAGCCATACAACTGGTGCACAATTTTTGGGCACCCTATAGCACCAAGCAGAAGTTTCAAAATGCTATTGTTGCTTTGCCTCAACTTTCGTTGGAGAATATGAAAGGAAAGTTGCTTAAGCTTCTTGCCATCTATTTTTAGTTGCTTTAAACTAGGTAGTCTGCATATTGCACTGCTTGGTCCAAGCTTACTTCTACACTCAAATTGTGAAAATTGCTTTAAGGATAAACTGAACTTGTGAATAAAATATTTCAGGATAAAAATAATTCACCATGCCATGCCAAATTACACTATTTCCATAAATTTCAAGTATTCAGGTACAGTAGCTGTTCATATCATAAAACAAAATCTGCTCAAATCAGAAGTTACATGAAAAATGTCTGTAAATAAAGACATTTTTACAGACTTTCAGACTCCTAAAACTGAGCATATTTTAACTTGGTCTGCACAGACGAAGCCCATCATTATTTACCTGCCCTTGCACTCAGTTCATCGAGGTTACTTGGTTCATAAAACTCTTTGAATCTATCCAGTACATTTCCAATGTATGTATAAGCTTGGTCCATCATCTTTCTAATACTTCGATGTTAATTACATGACATCAAAAAAACTGATACACCCAAAACAAACAAGTTTAGTTAGTTAGGCCCATTCTTTCCTCCATCCCACCACCTCGTTACTTTCACTTTGGAGTCTGCTTCAGTGGTCTTGAGAGCCACTACTTGTCATCCGATACTTAATAACAAATTTTCGAGTTTCTCTTTTCCATTGTGGGAATTCGTGGTTATACCGTTGGCAGCAAAAAGAAAGCAAAGAAGTTTCACCCTTCCTCTTCTCCTTATTCTCCTTGTGAACAAGAATTCGCATGAGAACGAGGCGGTGACGTCCCGCAGATATTTAATCAGACACCCCATGAAGTAGGACATTTTGGATCACCCACGATCAACAAAGTGAGAAAAAACTTCGAAAGAGACATCTCAATCCACAGGGAATCCACTTCTAAGATTGCTCTCTGAAAGTAAAATCCGATCGTTTCCTTCGTAAATGATAGATTTAGATACGTTTTTCGTTTCTTTCATCAATGGCCAGATGATATGAGCGATTTTGAAAACTTTCTTTGTTTTTCCTCTGCGACGGCGCAGCGGTGTGGAACGGGAACTGCGGAGGCGAAAGAGCGGAGATTGCGGAGGAGAAACACGAGGAGAGAGAGAGAAAAGAGACAAGGGAAGATACTCAAAAACCCAAACTGACAAAAATGGACTGTAAAAGTGTCATGGTTGTCGGATAGGTTCAGCAGCTTGTTTGTGAATGGTCAGATAGAGTATGAATCACAATAGCTTGATACCGATTGGGTAGATTGACGATATACCATTCTTTAAGCTTCTGAATAACAAACGAATTTTCTTCACATGTGTACCTCTGTTTGCTGGTGCAGAGCCACAGCATCCGGCGCTAGAACAAAAGACGGACCATGACAAACGTGATCGACATACAAACAAAATGGCTGCTAGATGAAAGGAATTTGGTGATTCGAAGAGAACGGAATGACTTTTTCAGCCGAGCAAACGTAAGTTGTTCATGTTCCTCATCTTGTAAAGCTCTCCTCTAAATTCTTGTTATAATGGAAACTATTTTAGAAGCATTCCCACGACTTCTTGCCCTCCTCGCTCCTACCAGCATAGTCTGGTATATAGACCAATCATCATTTGCAATTAATCCATTTCTAGACCTTGCTTGCTGGAGCCTAACGCAAGCAGAGCTGTGTATTCTTTATTTTATGCGGAATTTTCAACTGAGTTATTTAATCCTACTTTTCCAGATTGATACGGAATTTGACAATTGGAGGTCATAACGTCTACTTTGGTGGTGCAGCTGGTACAGGAAAGACGACACTTGTAAAATCGATTGTCAAAGATCATTTTGAGGAGAAACAGATTGGGATTATTTGCCCAACTGGATTAGCAACAACATTATATTCAGAGGTAGCAGGATATTGTGCTAGTGGCGTATCAACTTTTCATTCTTTTTTTGGAATTGGACAAGGAAAAGGTCCAAATGATTACCTTGTAAAGCTGTCTTTGAGCAATCAATCCAATGTAGAAAGGTTCAAAAAGGTTGAGTTGTTGATCATTGACGAATTGTCACAGTTAAGCTCAAAGAGTTTTGAACTTGCCCACTTAATTCTAAAATCAGCTAGAGCCTGCAGTTTTCCTTTTGGAGGTATCCAAGTACTTGGTACTGGTGACTTCTTGCAGCTACCTCCTGTTCCAGACACCTGGGATGATGGCCAGTACTGTTTTCTGTCCAAAAATTGGCCCTTGGTTTTCCCTCATCAAGTCACTCTAACTGAAACATTTCGGCAGACAGACTCTCAGTACATAACATTACTGGGTGATGTTGCAAAAGGGAATTTGAGCAAAGAGTCAGAGGAGCTCATAGAAACACTCAGCAGGCCACTATTGCATTGCTCTGAGTCTGATGTGGTTGAGTATTTTTGCTTGTCTGAACAAGTTATGCTCTCTGGCCTGAAATATCTTGATGAGCTTGATGGGGAAATGAGTGTTTACACATCAAAAGACACTGGTCCTGAGTCACTTTTGAATAGAGAGACTGCAGCAGAAAGAAAATTAGCCTTAAAGAAAGGAGCAAAAGTGATGTGCACGTATAACATCAATGACCGTATAAAGAATGGAACAATTGGCACTGTAATGGATTTAAAATGTGATAGTGTTATGGTATTACAGCTATTACAAGTATATATGAAAAGATCTGTATCCTGTACAACCAAAGAAAAGCATAGCTTATCTAGCTTTGGCCGTGAAATTAAAATGCAAAAAGAAAGAAAAATATGAGGATGTATACAGTAGAAAATTTACAGCATTGTCAAAATAGAGACACATGGATAAAGTGTTAAATGCTCATAAAATGATAAGTTTGATTTAAAGTGTTATGATTGTTAATATTTCGCTATTTTAAAGTCTTTAAGGCTAGCAGTGAATTGTTTTATTTTTGTGATGTTTTTTATCGATTTTGGCAGATTGTTCCATAATCGTGCACCTTTATTTCTAAAGGTTTTATCTCCCCAGGTTTTGCGTGATTTATATAGTCGATAATCTATCGCCTGCCTTGTAGTATATTGGTGTAAACCCTCAATTGTTGTAAAATAGTTTTGAAATACATCAGGCAGTTTATCTCTGTTACATAAGGTTTATACAGCTTTTATGTTATGGAATAAACCTTACAGAAAAAGATAACCAGAAAAATCTTACAGGATATGTATAGTATGTACTGTATATGATACTTAGAAACATGTACCTTTAATAGAGCTGTTCCTGCAGTAGAAGTTTCTTGGGGGCAATTGACACAGCTAAAAGTGGTCTTGTGCCACTGCTATTTTTATTGATCCAATGACATGGCATTATGAAAGAAAGTTCCAGTCAGATCATCTATTCTATTTTCAACTTGTGTGTCTTATCAGTTGTCAATTCTCTTTAACTTTTTCGACATTGGTCGTTGAATGTTAAGTGTTGGAATCAAACAATATCAAATATTTTGTATGGTATGTAAAAATAGAAAGATTTAAAGCATTATTTAAACATGATCAGGTTGGTGCTACCACAAGTTGATTTCTTATACAGTATGCATGCTTTTAAAAATGCCACTTGAATAGTTGAAGTGACTAATTACCTTTGGATCCATAACAAAAGTGAAAGGATGTGGGCTAAAAAGGCTCCTTTTGATAGTGAAGCTCTTGATGTTGATGTCATTTTCTGGAAAATGTAATTTAAACAGTCCTCTGTTATTTTCACCACCGTCTGCAACACAAGCATCAGCTCTAAACCCTGCCCTCAAAAGCCATGAAAATGCATCCCAAAGGATAAGAAACAAGCTTGAACTTGAAATTGAGCCTGTTGGATAATGTGCAAATGGAAAACGAAATCGTCCAGTATGACTGAGGAAAACCAACTGTAGCACATGAGTTGCAAGTTCTGCCACATCATTCTTCTTTTCAATTTTTGCCATGTCAGCACTCTCTTTGCCAAGCATCACAATGCCAACAATTTGAGTAGCATTTCCCTTGATTTTCATTCTCAGGTCCCCCTAAAATGCAATATTTGAAATATGTATGAGCCAAGTGCATAGACTTAGGAAACGGGTGGGGCAATGGGGGTACGTGCCCCCCCCAAAGATTTTGCAACAAACAAAGAAGTGCCATTTTCATTTTTAGAAAATGCACCCTTTTTCTTAAGGAAAAAAGTGCCCTCAAAGTGTCATGCACCCCCAAGTTTGAGATGCTTCCTAAGTCCCTGGCCAAGTGGAGTTTCCTAATTTTGAATGATGCCAGCAAACATTTCTTCATCAACATTAATCAATTATATAATATAGCTGGTGTAGTGACAACAAAAAAAGCATTGAGTGTTTTGATAACAGTGAGGACCCCCAGAAGTACATACTGTAACTGGTTGAGGGTATGGGTGTATGTGCCACCTGCTGTATCTGGGCAGGCTTTTGGCCCCCTAGATAAAGGGTCTTTTTCAGTAAATTCTAAAATGGGTTATGTTTGGCTGAAATGTTTGAAAATGGGTAGTCTTCCATCAAAAATTATCTTTAAGGAGGTATGAAGGCAAATTTTGGCAATTAGAATGGGTTAGCTTTCTGAAGACTTGGCAGCAATGACCCCTGTCCATCTCCTAATTAAATACCCGCTGGGTCCTAAAATCTCAAGACTTATGAAAAAAGAGTTTGGGAAAAGCAAGCAGA
The DNA here is from genome assembly GCA_964019985.1 of Aurelia sp. 4 Dawson et al 2005. NCBI lineage: Eukaryota > Metazoa > Cnidaria > Scyphozoa > Semaeostomeae > Ulmaridae > Aurelia > Aurelia sp. 4 Dawson et al 2005. The sequence goes on from OZ026498.1 coordinate 413,507, forward strand.
GATTCATAGGAGTACACCCTTGGAGATTGATGTCTTTCTTAGCTTAGATCATACCTGAATTGACATTTCATCCAAGGCAATGATTCCCATTTTGTCTTGATCACTCAATCCAAGTCTTTCAGCCTCAAGGATCATCAACTTTTGCACATCATTGTTCAATCCTGGGTCCTGTGTGCATGAGTTTTTGTAAACTTGTAGTGTTCTCCCACTTGGAAGCAGCAGTACATTTGACTTTTGCAGTTCCATATATGCTTGAGGGCTTCTGTTCCAAATTGGCAGACAAATTTGTATAATCCTAAGATAAAAATTAGATGCCCCTCAATGTACAGTACTTAAGTTTTACATTCTCACACCAGCGGGGTGCACATGGATTACATTTTATTGCCAGCAGGTATACTGGATTACATTTTATTGCCAGCAGGTATACCTACTGTACATGTTTTTACCTTATTTTCTATTCAAGAATATTAAATACCAACATGAGAAAAGTGGGATTTACATGTCCACCCCAGTTTACCTCATGGCATCATCCTTGCAGAACATGTCAGCATAAAATGTTTCTGACAAAAACCCAATCTGATATTGAAATTCACAAATTAAGTTTATGAACTCTCTTTAAGATATGCATTTTATAAGTACAGACCTTGTATCCCATCTGTAGCCAGTTTTTCCTTTACATTGCAGCGCTTTCTTTTGCCCTTCCCAGAAAATCTTCATTTGGTCTGGCACATCATCAAGCTTGATGCCACTAAAAATGTTCTCCATGTCATTACTTGTTGAGTTATCAAGTTCCACTTCAAATTTGTTGATTTTCTCTTTGTAATAAGACAATTTCCTCTTTTTCTTAGATAACTCATGTTTCAAATTAGTTAACTTCTGGTCCTTTTCTTCAGCTGTCATGTATGACTCTCTGTGATTTTTATGTGGCTTCTTATGCACATCATTCTCCGTCTTCAGCTTATGTTGACAATCTATTTTAACTTTTGAACACTCCTTGCACATTTTATCGTTTGTCAGTGTGTTTGGAAAGCTCACAAGACCCCAGCATTTTACAGAATGATGTCTCAGTTCTGGAGGACCACAATCGTCTCTCCATCTACATGCTTTTCCCATGATAATCCCCTCCCTGTTCAAAGATGATTTTTCATTCTTTACAGGAAATCCTCTGCAAAGAGTTAACTTTGAAAGAATTTTCAGCAAATTGGCCAAACTCTCAACTGTTGTTGGCATAAAATAATATTTTTTCAGTAAAGCTGCCGGCACTTTCCCATGGTTAAGACTAATTTCATACTGGGAATCACCAAAGAGTTGAAGAACAATCGCAACACTCTCCTCATTTCTCCAAACGTTCTTGTCATGGAGTAACTGAACATAACGAGATGTGTCGGAGCCTGCTCTCCATCCATCATGATTGACGAGACAATGCTTGGCAAGTGACGAAATATGTTTCACATCAAGTGCCTTCTTGGTGATATGACTTGCTCTCTTTACTTTCTGTAAACCTAAAGAGTAGCCCCAAAGCCTTTTCTTGCTTCCAGATACGATTACAGTTCTTTGCTTTCTGGTTACATCAGGGAATATTTGCCGTATAATTCGTCCAATTTGCTCCTCACTTGGACAATTTTCTTTGCCTTGCTCCTCTTCGCTGACCAAATAGGCAGTTTTTATTTCTTCCAAAGTACTGAATGCATCATTTTCTTCAGCTAAATTTTCACTGAGCCTGTAAGATGATTGGTAGAATGTAAGAGACAAGAAAAAGCAAAAACGAAATAAAACAGTGTTCTCGTGTGCTCATCTACTGTAGCTAGGACAAAACATTACATTTACTGCTGTATGAAAAGAAATACTACCTATCTAATTTTATCTTGTTCAACATGCATGAAAAGCAAATCATAATGAAAAATCACTTACCATCGAACAAACTTGTCAAAACACGTCAATGAAGTTACTGCAGGGGCATTCTGCGAATTTTGTCTAAGCGGTTCCATCTTTTCAATAGGCCATCTCGTGCACCAGCAAACAGAGTTACAGATGCTCGCAAAAGCCCGCGCAATTCTCCTCCCTTGTCTCTTCTCTCTTTCTTCTCTTCCCTTCTCCTCCGCATTTTCCTTATTGATTCTGTCACGCGCCTCCGCAGTTCCCGTTCCACACCGCTGCGCCGTCGCAGAGGAAAAACAAAGAAAGTTTTCAAAATCGCTCATATCATCTGGCCATTGATGAAAGAAACGAAAAACGTATCTAAATCTATCATTTACGAAGGAAACGATCGGATTTTACTTTCAGAGAGCAATCTTAGAAGTGGATTCCCTGTGCTCAATCCTGTTTTGTTGAGACTTTTAAGGCAGTTTTGCTTGAGATAAAAAATTTGAATGCACTCTCCTAAAACACATCACATGGGAATAAGCCTATTTGCACATAGACGTAAGAACCGGGGAGCACTGGGGGCACGTGCCCCTCAAGATTTTGCAATAAACAAAGAGGTTCCCTTTTTATTTCTAGAATGTGCCCCTTTTCTCTTAAGAAAAAAGTGCCCTCGAAGAATCGTGCCCCTCCAAGTTTGAGATGGTTCCTAGGTCCCTGTATTTGCATTTCATTTCATTTAAAGTATAAACCATACTACTTCACGCACAAAAAATATTCTTGTATGCCTGTTGCACAATGCCTTATTGAAAACAGTTCGTGCAGTTTATTTTTTAGTTTTCTTTTATATGATGTTTTGGGCTTGAACTCGTACAGGCTTGCCATCGAGCCATTATTGGCTTGATGTGGGTGCCCAAAACATGGTACCAGACACAGCCATACATAGAAGATAGCACAAAAACTATATCATTGAAACTAACTTCCAACGACAATCATGGCATGGCTGAGGGTTTAACCAGATTTGGATAATCTATTTATGATCAACAATCCACAATCTTAATCTTCAATGAAGAATTACCGAAAACTGCCTTCTGCGGGCTTTGCCTGAATCTAAAAGTTTATGGCTCAATTCAGTCCACTCTTCAAACATCAAATGGTATGGCAAGAAACTGTTGAACTGTAAAAATTATGCTATATCATCAATGCTTAGCATCAGAAAATTAAGTTCTTTATAGAAAGTACGTTAAATTCGAGGCGAAGTCTGCATTCAAAAAAGGAGGTAAATTTCATGGCTGCAAATAGAGGCACTCTGTTCCCAAATCTAAACATTGCTAACAAGTTTCGTGATTTGCCGACAGAGTCGCACGCCGTTGGGTGACTCTAAAGTGAGGCGAAGCCAACAAGTCAGTAGATTGTTGCAATGTTTACAATGGATAGTGGGATTTTGCGTAAAGATCCTTGAACAACCCATTTTTGGCTGTTTTACTTTGACAAACTGAGAAATAGGACGTTTGGCTAATCAGTGAAGGAAGCACTGCGCGCAGCAGCCATAAGGAAATTTCAAAATTACATTGAAGCCTCAATAAGATAATGGAATTGAAATCTTACAAATTGCTACAATTGATTTCTCCGTACGGTTTTGTGAACGATTGATACATTTTCTGACTCACTTTTTTGTACAAACTTGTGCCTTTCGTCCCTTTTTCCCTTGCGTACTTTGAGTTGCTGACATCACTTTATCAACTGAGACTCATAACATTGCGCCTAAAAAGTGGGCCCGATTTAGACCGTGTAGAGAAATTCCATAATCACCAATCAAATTGCTAGAATTTAGCTTTCAACCAATCAGGAGGCACTATTTAGACAGTTGTTGTTGTTGCATACAAAAATCGTTGATTTTGCGATTTGTAGGTCAAGAAAACATCGTACTTTGTACTGAAAATATACTTTTCAATGTTCGAGCTCTTTATTGAATGTACGAGTGTACGAGAACTCCCATTTGCTTACGCCATTCTAAATATTGAGTCCACTTTTAAGCGAAATAGACAAATTCGGCTAAGGTTTGTTTACACCCATTGCAAGTAATGTGATCAATCTCTTGATGAAACTTCTTGTGATTTCTGACATATTTCGTGCCATGCAAAGTTTTCCAATGAATCCTAAAATACGCAAACTTCCCAAGAGTATGGCCACATAATTTGAAATGGGTTGCACTCCACAATCTTTGGAGATTCTAGGACATACAAGGTACTTTTTCATAACAGAAATGGACATTCTCGAAATGAATTAATAACGATAACCAAACAAGATGAAACAAGACATCGAATCAAAAGTGTACATTCAGACGGTCATGAACTCGAGGCTTAAATTCTCTCTTTGGCAATTGTTCCCACATGTTCCATTGAGTCTCTGCAACAACAGCTAACGGCGGTAGCTTTGGAGGCGCAGTCGCAACACAGGGGGTCGAGACTTCTTTCGTTGTATGCTGTTGTTTCAAACCTTTTACTCTGCGTTTTGCTTTGCTTTCACGTTCCATTGCTCTTTGCATCAAATCTGAATCAAATTGAGATCGACTAAGAGACGTTTCAGATTGAAGTAATAAATTTCGATGTTCATTGTATCTGTTAATGATTTCTTTCTGCCTACTCGCATTTTCTTTGACTTTTCGTACTTGTTTTGATTTTGTACTGACGATTTTTTCCTTGGCAGCTAACATTGCATGACTTGCTAATGCTTTTGCTACGGCATTATTCTGACATACAAATTCATTGGTAAACGTGACCTCCTTCTTTCTTTGCTCTTTTTCCTTCTCTCTGGTTGCCCTCCTTAATGAAATTTCTCCCTGTCTCATTTCTAATTGTGTTTTTTCATCTTCCAAGACACCAAGCACCTTATTCTTATGCTCTGCTTTGTCTGAAAGGATCTTTTCCAATGATGATAATTTGTTGTGTCTTCTCATTTTACAGCTTGCTTCTTTCTTCTGCTTCATCGAACGAACACGCATGATTTTCCCCGCAAGTTGTTCTGCACGATCACGATCCTTATAAGCTTGGTCAACGGCACGAAAACATGATAAACTCATCGTTCCGTGCGTGCGTATGAATAATTTCTGATCAGTTGTTATTGGGTAGTTTTTCTGTATAATTGGATTCGGTAATGCCTTCATACGTCTCTCGGCTCCCCGCAGTGTCTCGCGAATATCTCGAGCAGCTTCCACCGCTTGAATTGTTGACTCTTCGATCCAATCGTGCGTGTGCGGTGCCTCAATACCGGATAATCTAAAGGGAATTTTTCCATCTGAATCATCATCTATGACGTCATCAAACGCAGTGACAGATGCTGTCATCATGTCTTTCATTCTCTCTTTCATTTTTTCTTTCAATGATTTATTTGGGACTCGATCTGGTCGGACAAGCTTCATTCCCGTCAACTTGCTAAGGGCCTCAGTATCAATCGGTTTTTGCTTTATTTCATTTTCACATTTATTTTCTGCTTTCCTTTCAGGAGACCTTTGCCGTTTCGGTGATGAACTGCTTTCATCTACATTCGCTAGCTCATCGATAACTTTATCTGTAGAAGTTTCCAGTTTTGTCAAATCAATGTTTATTTTCATTTTCATCTTCTTATGGCATGTTGATAAAAATGATTCATTGACTTCTGCGTCTGCCGCACTTTCAATCACGCCAGCTTTGTTGTATAATGACACAAGTGAGGGCAGTCCAGCCCAATCTGAGAAGGAACTCTTGCTGAATGTGCGTCGGTACTTCATGTAAGTGTCGTAATTGAAATTATGCGAAGAAAGGCTGAAAAATGACGTATCATTCGAGGAAGGATTGGATTGTGGGATTGGCAATCCAAGATATTCCCATCCTTGGTATTCACGATAGAATCTTTGTATCACCACAGCAGCCCTAAAAGTACAAAAACAGTTTCAGCGTCACTAAAGATTATAAGTCCAGGCGGGGGATTCTGTGGGGGGGGGGGTGTATATAATTGTTCAGTGACACAGGACGTAAGACGTACCGCTCACATGGGTGGGTTTTTTTCACCTGAAATTCTCTACATATGGACTATTTTAACCTGGTAGTTAGGTGGCTTTTCAAACTTTTCTCATATCTGCAGAAAGTTAAATAGACCATGCATCTACAAGTTGACTAAATTCATACACATGGTAGCAAGAAGGTTCTGAATTCTTTAATACTCTGTCATATAAAATGATTCTTTTCGTCAAAGTCCAGATTCACGTCGAATCATAGCCACAATCAAGAACCCCTCCCCCGACCTGGGTTAGAAATACTCCGGGTCATCAAAAAAGTGAAATTTTGAAAAGTAATCGAACAGTCGATTTCATTCTATTGACTTCGAAAAATCTTCCTGTGCATTTAAATATCTTATGCAGAATCCTAGGGTCTTAATTAAAAAATCCGGTTAATTTGTCTTTACGAATTAAGGACGGTTTGCATAACGAAATTAAAATTTTCTGGACTTTGAATCTATCAACTAATTAACGGATCAATCATATCAATCAATGAATCAACCAATCAATCAATCAATCGACCGATGAATCAATCAATTAATCAATAAATGCGCCAAGAATGTGGAAACATGGTGTGTTCAAGGTAGCCTGCGGGCAGACTCTACAGTAAGTGCGGAGGAGCGAAAAGGAGAAAACATTCTTCTCCTTTTCGCTCCTCCGCACTGACTGTAGAGTCTGCACGCAGGCTAGTTCCAGGCCACTTGAAAGGAATGGTAAGTTTGAAATACAGGCTATGGAAGCAGAGAAGACCTGATCGAGTCCACGACCCCTTGTAGGAGTGGAAGTGCTCAGATGATGGGGCTGCAATTTGCTCAAACTCTGTCCACTTGACTGTTCAACCTGCAAAGTTAGAGGATTACACCACTGCCTCATGCTTCAAAATAATCAATAGAAGAAAAAACGAAATAAGAAACTGTAAGTATGTAGATTAGATAAAACATAGGCTAGGGAAAGAATACATACCAGAGTCGCTTGTTTAGCAAATATTGATATCTCAGCCTTATGAGGTGACCACGAATGAATTTTTGAATAATCAAAACAGGGCAATATTTTGATTGAATTCGATTGATCACTGTTATGTCTTTTCTCAAATCATGACATTCACTTTCAATTGTGCGATGCTTCTGCAATAGAAAATCATTTTCAGAACCACATTTCCAGATATGATAAAGATTGCTGTCAAAGATCACACACCATATTGCTTAAGGATGTTAGGGGATGCTTCTACATATTTCAAATTATGTGACCATAGTCTTAGCCTGAGGCTACCATGCTCTTTTGGGAAGTATTACTTTGGTTGAAAATATCAAGAAGTTTTTAAGGAAAGACCCATAATCAGCATATTTCCATTGTTTTTGCATTGCCTAGCAAGAGATTATGTGACTATTATAAGCATATGATGCTATTTTCAGAAACATAATTGCTTGGTGATCACGAGTACCAAGCTGCAATGCCACAGGCATTACAATTGCTTAGAGCCTTTGGGGGAGGGCCTTTTGCCTCCCAATGAGAAAGTGGTGCATGATTTTCTCATGAAGAACAGAACCAGTGCTAAAAATATTGTCAAAAGTTTCTCCAATCAAAGATTATCTAATGAAACTAATATCCGGCCAATTAAACCTCAGGATATTACAATACAGGCTTTGTGTACATAGACATGACAAGAACTTTTAAGAATTTTCTGAATTTTGAAGAATTCATAATGTGCTATATGAAAGACTGTAATCTTTTAAACAAGAATTCTCAAGAAAATTGGAAACTTCTAAAGGATCTAGGCAGGAAATCAAATTAATGTGGACAATGTCTATTTTGTACATTCTTATGTAAAACCACTCCATGCCATCATGCCAAGATCCGTTTTGAAGACACTTTGAAAACAGTACTTACTCTTCTTTCTAAGGAATTTGGCTTGAAGGCAAAATGAGGCTGCAATGCCAGAAAATGTTTTGGAAATCTAGCATCTTCAATAATTTCTTCATCTGCTACAACAAAATTATCCAATGATTTCAATGACCAGATAGAATTCACAATGAAGTGACGATAATGCATCTTGATACTAACAGGAGTATCATATAGGGTCAGCATGAGAATGTTTGGTGCAGCACATAACTTTCTCAGCTCTTCAAATGTAGCTATTCCATTATCATGCATGTAGACAGCTTGCAGGTGCTTCATTTCAAACCAAAAGTCCTCTTTTGGAAGCTCCAAGATCTAAACATATAAGCAATATTATTTACAGATACCCTTATACAGAATACATCACTTTGAGGTTTGACTTATTACATGTCAATGAAACAATCTAACTGGAGTAATATATAATATAATCATCAACACAACAATCTAAAGAATTTACAATATGCCTCTTGTGAAAGTTTTGCCTCTTTGCAACATGGCATCACAAACTTCAGGCAAATTCGTTACTGTTGATTGTTGGTCAGCACCATTTCCTTTCCCTGTGCATACTGCACTAATCCTTCCATGTCTACTTGAAACACTGCAAACTCTCCAATCAAGGTGATTTTAAAGGCAGTGCAGCATGGATTTTTCCTTTTAAAATTCCATTAGAAATTTTTACAAGACAAGTTACCCATTGCACTAGCTACTAGCAACTCTACAAAACAATATGATAGCACAGGGGGCAACAGATCATGATGACCCACCCAATGACAATTAATGGAAAGAAACCAGGTGAATCAAGAAAGATATACCACACCTGTCCACTGTTTTGCATCCAATGAGCTAACCAGCCAGCTCTAATAATTTGGTAAGAGTTACCTTGAATTCCTTCTTAATGTTTGTTTCAAGGAATTTCTATGCACATAATTAATAATGATTTTCTGTTAATTTGAGAATGACAGTTTAGTTTTAATAATGATTAATAACAATAATAATAATCATAATAATGATAATAATAGTAAAAATTTATTCATTTAAAGTTGGCATGATAAAAATAGCTAAAAAACTAATTAAGGCCAACCATATTTTGGCTAGTCAGAAGGAAAACTTTGGAAACATCATAAATATTCTGGAAGACTACGCTATATAGCTTTATTGTATGTATCTTTTAAAATCAGGCTATCAGGAATATTTCCTGCAATATAAATATAACCATACCATTGTCTATTACCTGATTTTTGTGTACATCCAATTTGACAAGGCATCTGCACGCTCTCAAAGCATTTATATCATGTATGAAATTGCAACTTAGGTCGCATATTGTTAAATTCATACAAAGACGTATGGGTCCTAATGATCTAACTCTTTCTAGATGAAAATCCAGAACTTTAATATCATTAAGAGCCTTTGTCTTTTCATCTTTTCCATCATTAAGTCGAATCGAAGAACCCTGCATAATGACGGCATTCTTTTCTACCAAAACTGAACATTGTCCGCTATTTAGGCCTTTTTCCACAAAATCGTCTTCCGTGAGAGATTTGAAAAATCCTCTGCCAAGCACACTTCGCAGCATATTCGATTCAAGGCGTTTTTCATATGAATCCATTTTGTTGTCCTGGATCTCAGCTTTATATCGAATATCATTATCTGCAATATCCATCGTCATGTTTAAAATTCTTCCCAAGCAAGATCTCTCTGCCACTCTTCGACTGTTCTTTTCAGGTAGCCATTTTTGCAAAGGGAAGTTGCCAAGGCAACTAAAAACCTGTTGTTGTTGTCGTAAGGGCCGTGCACAGGAAGCCCATATGACAGTTGTTAGAAAACTATTTTGTTCAAGAAATTATTTTGCTCTCTTTCACATACCTCTTGGTCATTAATACCATTGTGTGTTGTTCTCCTTTCGTTTACATTGTGTGCTCCCTTTCATTGTTCTTATTTCACAAAAACACGCGTTGGCCGTGAAAGTGAACGAAAAACAGGGACGTAGGAAGCATCTCAAACTTGGAGGGGCACAACACTTCGAGGGAACTTTTTTCTTAAGGAAAAGGGGCACTTTCTAAAAATAAAAAGGGCATTTCTTTGTTTATTGCAAAATCTTGGGGGCACGTACCCCCAGTGCCCCCAGTTCCTACGTCTATGACGAAAAAGGAGAACAACACACAATGATATGTGAAAGAAGCGAAAATAATTTCTTGAAAAAAACTATTTTTCGAATGGCTGTAATATGGGCTTTCTGTCGGTCATGCAAAAAGATCCAAAAGGCAAAAACTCAGAGTTTGAGCCATCTGTCTATTGGGTCTTTCTGCACGACCCAAACGACCTCGTGTGAACGCTAGCCTGTGTTGGTCTGGAAAACAGGCTAGTGTGAACTGAACCAGGCTTATGAAATGAACAACTGAAACTGAGAAGGAAACTGAAATTGATGTCTTATTTATCACTCTGAAAAATGCATAACTTATTGAAATCAGTAAACTGACGACAAGTTGCATTTCCTTTACAGGCCTCTGATCATGCGTTTTTGGCCATTTTCTGAATGTTCTACAAAACAGATTTAATATATTTGAATTGGGCACGGGCTTATATAAAATCTAATTAAACAATACTTAAGTCTTTAGCTATGTATTAAAAACATAAGTTTTGATGACTATGGCATTTTGAGTCTTTCGGTATTTTCTGCCTAAGTCTACATTTAAAACTTGACAGAGTGGGGCTATGTCTTTTATCTCATATTCCAGGTTATGGCAGAGTTTTGGTACAATGGTTACCATTGATTGTTGTTGTGTACAAAGTTCAGAGTATTTTTCGCCCAACCAAAGAATACAATGGAAAAGAAAATCTAGAAAGTTGAGTTTGTAGAACAGACAGCTTGAAATCTTTTATGCATTTGAAGTTGAAAATTGTGATCATTTTAGTTTAAAGTTAATGAAAGTTGAATTGGTGCACATGCACCGGTTTCACCCATCTGGATCCGCCCCGGTTCCAGACCGTGTTAGTGTGGATGGGGTGTAAGAATGGATCATTGAATCGTCTGATTGTTGAAAAAGCTGATAAACGCCATAAGCACATTTGCGCTGTCTATGAAGAAAATGGCCCTAGTAGCTGGAACCACAATTTAGTCCAAATTTAGCATAAAAGTGAGTAGCTTTCAAGTAACCTAGTTGACCGCTGGCTTGTTCTGAATTATAAATTAAAACAGATTTTCTGAAAACCATACATACTTACAGTAGAAACAAACATGCCACTGTGTAATACAAGATAAAAGTACAATCAACGGTCTGTGCAGTAGTAAATAAAGTTTTCTTTGGTTCTACGAAAAGCTTTCTTGAATTCTGGAATCCTTAGACAGTAAACAATAGGATTCAATGCAGAAGACAATAATGCCCATAAGAGCAACGTTCTTCCAACTTCTTCTCCGTCACTCGTTGGCCAATTTCCAAGTCTTTCCCATGCACATAGAGTAATGGGAATATAAAATACCATCAAAACAGCTATCAAGCCTCCTAGTGTCTTCACTAATTTCCCTTCCTTTTTTCTATTCCGCATCTCCCCCCTGATTATCCCATAAAAGCGAACAAATGAATTAGGTGATGATGTCATAGCTCTTGCTTTCAGAGACTCGGCCCATGCCTCCATAACTGGAAACCCTGTGAACAAGCCAAATGCGTCTTGGTCATTATGTGTACGTCCGTCTTGGTGGGTGTCATCCGATTCGCTAACGACTTGAACGTCAGGATTTTTCTCAGCGTAATCTAAGAGATTTTCTAACCGATCAACCTCCTCTGCAGTCGGGGCTGGCAGTGGTTCATCGTCATCCCAAGAACTCTTTCTCCTTTTATTTCTGACCAGTGCTGAAAATCTTATCACTCTTCTTGCACTACTCTCAAATGTCGACGGAGGCTTTCTTCTTTCAAGGTCTGCGATAATTTGTTGGAAGAATGCTTCAGAAGGAAATCTGTGTGATTGTTCATCAGGTTCTGCAGAGGGTTTCTTTTTGAAATTACGCTTGGAAATATTCTTCCATTGATCTTTACCACCAGGTTTTTTTAAAGGCGAAAAGGGGTGATCTTCCTCATTATTTCCTACTGAATCACTCTGAACTTCTCCCTGATGGTCATCCCTAAACACGCCACCATTCTGGTTCTCGTACACTCGATCCACAGCCTCTTTATCACTGATTCCATGCGTTTGTTCTTCAATGACGTTATACATTTGGTTGTTTACAGCCAGAGATGGCTGTACATTAAAATCCTTCGCACGGCTCTTTTGTTCTATTCTGTCAATCTTTTTGCCTGTGTACCAAATATCTGTCGAAGCCAATTGGTCGAAAGACATCACGTCATCTGCAGTGAGTGGTACAATGCTATTTCGCTTTGCAGAGGAATTTCTAGATGTACTATAAGATATTTCGCTGACCGAGACAACATCCGTTGAGCTGTGACTGCTTTGTAAGCTGGAAAATCGCTGGAAAGTTTCATCCTTTTTCACTCCATTGTTGTTAATGTCAATAACATTAGCGCTCTTGCTTTCCTGCCAGGCCTTTCTCCTATCTTCCACAAATGTCACCTTGGTAATGCTCTTTCTTCGTGGAATGTTATTAGCCATCTCCTTTTCATCATCTTTGGATAACGCACTGTTATCCGTTTGTAGCATGACTTGGTCGGTAATGATATTTTCCTGACCAGTCTTCGATGTAAAGTTTGATTTATCTGCATGTTCGTCTTCTTTCAATCCTTCAGCTTGCGTAATTTTGCTGTTGTTATTTGTTAGATCATAGTCGACTGTGCCTAATGTCAACTCTTTATGTGTCCTGTTTACAGCTGCGATATGATGTTCTTCATTCAGTTCATTTGCATCGCTTCCTTCACGTCCGTTGTCATTTGTCCTTAGATGTGAAGTAATAAACACCTGAGGCATAGCAACACTGTCTCCGATGGTAATAGAGCTTGCTGTTGAAATTCCTGCATCCGATCCAAAAGCACTGGACATTTTTGGCTTTGACAATCGATGATACAAATTTCTCATGTTCTTTTCTACACTTTTGATTTGTCGAATGTGTCTCAAAGAAATCTTGAAAATGATTGAATATGAAACTATCATTGTGATCAAAGGGACGATGAAATAAATTGTTGTTACAAATGCAGAATATGAAATGGTTGATCCTGTAGCCGGAACATAATTTTGTTGTGGTGGAATTCCTCTATTTGCAGTCAAATTTTGCATGTTTGCTGTTATGTTTCCATCATTTGTAGTTGCATTTGTAGCATCTGTTGTCGAATTTCCCTCAAATTCTATCGAGAAGTTAGGTTCAGGATCACAAACGAACATCATAACTCGGAATGATGGCACCCAATCTTTTTCAGCAGACAGAAAAGCATGAGGAAGAACGATCCCTAAAGCTGGTAGGAGCCATACCATTGTTAACAGAGTCCCAAAAATCTTCGTTGTCAAAATTTCATGGTATCGAAGTGGCCTAGCTATTGTGATTAATCGATTGATACTTTCAAGGACCAGATGAAGTATTGTTACACATATCAAATACAATCCAATCGTTGAAATGGTAAGACATGCAGTGAAACTGATATTCTCTTCTGTGCTCCATAATACCACAATTTCTCCTGCTAAAGGTACTACTTTGAGAAAATCAGCAATTGCTAAACTGATGAGAATACCGAATCTCTTTTGTCGAATAAATCTGAAAGCACAAAATGCCACCAAGATACTTCCATTCAAAACGGTGTTGCAAAGAACTACCAGGATATACACTGTAAACAAAACGTATGAAAAAGAGTCGTGCATCATCACCGATTTCCAGGCGAGCAAAATCATACAACACTCTTCTTCTTGCTTTTTCGTTTGTTTTGTTGTCAATGCTGCTGTCAAGTCAAATGGAGAAGGAAGCGTTCTTGCATTTCATTAGTTCCCTTTATGCTAAATACCTAAATTAGATTCAAAAGGGATGCAAAGCCGATTGTTCTTTTATCCTCCAGACGAGAAGGGGGTTTATCAACATCAGCTGTACTCAGCACTTCAAGTGCAGTGCATTCTCCATGAGATTTTTGAAATCATCCCCGCGAAAACAAACCGAAATGGGATCTTGGTATTCAGTGACGTCATGAAGTTAAATTCATTTTTGAAAAAAGTAAGTACAATTATTGCAACCTTGTTTTGAAATAGAAGAGATTTTAATTCTTTTTCTTGTTGAATAGAGAAAAAGGATATAGCGTATTTTGTTGAACAAAGATTATTCCTGAGCGGGTGCCCAAGATAAAGTTGTGACGTTGTTAGCTCAGTTCACACGATACAGCACACACAGGCCAGGCCTTTCGTAAATGAATACTGTTAGCCTGTGGGAACTTGCTTGCTTCAGAATTTGTAAGAATTCTTTAAGATGTAATGTACACAAGGCCAATGCTGTATGATATGAATATAAGCTTTCTTCCAAAATGTGGAAGTAACTGGCATCCTCATGCAATCGCTCACTTTATGGGGACCGTGACACCAACCTTATTCTTCCATACCAGGGAGAAAAACTCATTTTACCAGTCTGAATAAAAGATTCGGGAAATAGGATTTGAGAAATAGCGTATCGGAAATAGTGACCTCGTGAGGAAAGATATTTTGCCAATCTTTCATTTTTTTACCCATCGATACGGCAATGTGCCAGAGGGTCTGCTGGCAAGGGGAACCAAATAATTTTCTTTCAGTTCAGTGTCTTTTCCTTGAGGAGCTACCAGGTTTCAGAAAGATACGCGCGAAGATGCATGTGAAATGCATTTAGAATTCAAGTGAAGGAGATTTTGAAGGAAGGATCTTCATTCTTCTCGCCCATCTTTTCGAACCTGCAGCCATAGTTCTCATTCTATTCTGTTATGAAGGAGGGGAAGGACACTCCCTTTTTTAACGCAGTAATCAGGCCTGCTGCTGGACTACTTAGAGTAACTTGCTTGGATACTGATTTCCCCATGTTTGGGCAATTTTTCGCTTCAACTTTTCTCTTACTTGTAGCCCTCCTGGAACAATTTCAAAATATCAAGTATGCAGGTCAGATCTCATAGAGCATCAAATAATGACTATTAATTCATAGAAATCAACGAATGTCATTTCGAAAGAATTAATACCTTCACAATCATGTCCTGGATCGATATGATTTTTAATGCAAATTCTTTTCTCAATAACTGTGGGTTCCGCAGAATACGAAACTCATTTTGTTTGTCCAGTTATCAAAGACAACAGTGAGGAAATTGCGTTCCTTTTTCTCTTGTCTGAGAAACATATTGGCTTCACATGGAAATCAAGGAATTCAGTTTGGAAGCAGAATCATTGGAGGCTCATTTCTTTGACATTCATCCAATGATCACTGCATTCATCCGAATAAGATATTGCAATGCATGCAGGGAAAAGGAGAAGAATTGCTACCACCCATTTCAAGTCATGTGACCATACTCGCAGGAAGTTTCAGTGTTATTCTGCACTACCATTTGCATATGTATGTCACAAACAAACGTTGGTTGGTCAGAGCTGTCTCCTCCGCACGACAATTTAGTCATTACAGCATTAATTATAATTGAATTTTGAAGTTTGCTTGCTTTGTTCCATCAGTTTTGCAACTAAGAATTATGAAAAACTGTAGAAAATTTTCGTCACTACATGCTACTAATGACCCAGTTTTCAGGAAAATTCTTGCTTTGGCCCTCTTTAGCCCTGACTTTACAGGACGCCCCCGTCAGGCCACAATGGGAGGACCCCGCCCGGGGTTTGTTGCCATCAACCGCTAAAACCAGCGTTGACACAAGCATTTGTAGTATTATTGTCGGGATTATTGTAATATAATCAAATGGAAGGTTAGCACAAGTGCTTCAAAAATAAAGCTATGCTTTTCGATGGAAAATCCTGCAAGAAAACTAGGTCTACCTTTGAGAACATGGTTTATCTACTTTTTGTGTTTTTTTGCGGGGGGGGGCATACACACGTCTCCGAATTTCTTAACTGTTTGTTGTTTCAAATCCAAGAAGCCCCCAAGCCCCAGCCTGTGTCGTGTCGTGCCCAGACCACAAATTTCTTCATTCTTAGAGGTTGGTGGGTTGGTCCCAGGTCCCAGTCCTCAGGAATTAGCGCATTCCTTCTCAACAACAACGGTAAATGGAGAAAGAGGAATGGCGGCAACTGACGGCTTTTAAAGCTATGAGTACGAGAATCGAAAGTCTTGTAAGTATTCTTTCCTGCGTTTCTTGAAGTACAATGAGATATCTTTAACAAGGTGAATCTTTAACAAGCTTAAATTAAGGAATTTTACATCAAGATCATCAAACAACAAAAGTAGTAAGTTTAGTACAGACAGAGGGCCAAATTTGCTGAGTAGGTGTTACTTAGAAACCGTCAGTTATGGCAAATGAAGTTTACCAACTGAGAAGTGATTGAAGTCAGGTTACAAGCAAGAAGATAAAAACTAGGTTTAGTGTATGACATGTACACTTGCCAAAGTGAACTGCCAACCAGCCCACACAGGCAGTTTAAAAGAAACTTGAAAACTCATCTGAAGAGCTTGAATTAACATGAAACAAAACTCGCTGGAAGAGCAGCAAATAGGCAATAATAGTTCTTACTTTATCTCCTTGTATACATTGTATAATAGATTGTACAGTACTTTAATTTGTAAAAGATTT
Organism: Aurelia sp. 4 Dawson et al 2005; assembly: GCA_964019985.1. Lineage (NCBI taxonomy): Eukaryota > Metazoa > Cnidaria > Scyphozoa > Semaeostomeae > Ulmaridae > Aurelia > Aurelia sp. 4 Dawson et al 2005. Next base: position 429,962 of record OZ026498.1, read on the forward strand.
TTGGTGCCAAAGAGATTTTGTGTTCTAAATAATTTGACATTGTGCCAGATTTGACAGTTTGCAGAATGCCCAGGGGATCTCTCTTACGTCCAAATTGCGCTGTATTTGTGTCACTGAACAATAGATCTGTTGTCTTCATTTCGTCGTTTTATGAAAATTTTACAGCTGGAACCGCAGCCTGAAATTTAAAGTTTGCTGCAGAGATATTGGCCACGTAAGGCAAACCTTTCCAGTCTGGGATTCAAGAAGGTTTTATCAATCAAAAACTAGGAACTGCTAGGTCCTTGAATGATAAGGGGCATTCTTTTATGATTTTTGGATGGTTTCGGAATAATTACATGAAGCTAAATGACCACAAGTGCCACTTGATGATATTCGGTGAGAAGAGCAATGATTTGTCGATAAAAATTGGAAGTGCAAGTATCATGGAAAGCAGTGAGGAAAAAATGCTGGGCGTGACTTTGGATAAACAACTTTCTTTCAAGACACACATTCAATCGTTATGCAAGAAAGCAAGCCAAAAGCTTGAAGCTCTTTCACATATTTCCTACTTACTTGACACTGAAAAAGTCAAGCATATCATGCAGGCCTTTATCCTATCCCAATTAAGCTACTGCCCCTGGTTTGGATGACTGTGACAGACATCTTGATAACAAGATCAATCACATTCACAAAAAGGCACTGAACATCGCATACAAAGATAATGTTTCTGACTTTGATACACTTGACGAGAGATAATTCTGTGTCTGTACATAAATGGAATCTGTAGTTGCTAATGTCAGAGATTTTCAAAACTAAATCAAATATGACCCCAAGATTTATGATTGAAATTTTTATTGAAGAGAATCCCGCTTATTATCTAAGGAGAAACAATATTCTACAAATGTCCAATGCCCGGACAGTTTGGTATGGGTTAGAGAGTATTTCTTTCCTTGGATGGAAATTGTGGCATAGAATCTCCTCTGACATTTAGACAGTCAAGTCACTTAATATTTCCATCTTTAAAAAATGTATAAAGGCGTGGAAAGGTGATGACTGTAACTGCCAATTATGCAAGACTTTCATAGCACAGGCTGGGTTCTTGAATCAACCTTTTTTTATCTAAATTTGAAACTCGCCGGTAAATATGTAACATATGTACATAAATAATAAATTTTTTTTGTGAATGCGAGTTTTCCAACCTGGTGCTATGCATGTTTTTATTGATTTGTACTTTATTGTAAAAAGATGCAAAGGAAATGAATATAAATATGTCATGTCTAGATTTCATAACAAAGAAACACAGTTTTGCCAGCTTTGTTAAATGCACGCACAAGTTTTCTTTTCCAAATGATAGAACACAAATTTTGGATTGGAGCATGCTTGGATGAGTTTCCAAAACAGTTTAGTCATTAATCATTTGTTTGTAAACTTTAAACTTTATTGAAAAGGTGCTCATGAAATTTCTTATATTTGTGTTGCATTTGTGAACTTGGAGATTTACAGTGATTGTGGATTTTTTCCATGTTAGAGATGAAGTTACTGTTTAGCTAGAAGTCCGGTAATAAAGCCTATCGATTGAAGCTCAATGAACTTTTCATCTCATGTATTGTGGGTAACAAAATGCATGGGAATTTATTGCAAATGCTACAAAATTTGCTTAATTGAATCTTTTATTATGTCACATTTTTCTTCCCTTCAAATCATTAGAGTTGCCTGGTGTATTAGCCAAAAATTATCTTAAAATGACATTTGAGGAACAAAGAAACATTCTTTGCGGTGGTGTTTGGTATCACCTTGATAATGTGAGTTTATCTGCCAGATGAAATGAAGTTTTGAGCCTGCTGGAGCATAACTCTGATTATCATTTGATGGTTGGAAATTCCAGATGAAAAAGTAATTGTTATTCTTGCACTCAAAAGTGGCAAACAAAGATTATCAGCAATTTTTTTCAATTCATTCAAAGTGTTTTGATACTAAATAAATAGTTTATCAGCTCAGCAGACAGATCATGTTTTGCTTTTGATAATCTTAGTTTCACAACAGAAGGGACATGGAACTCTTTTCTGCAAAGAGTATTGATCAAACAACATTTTCCTAGCTTTTTTAGAAATTTGTTGAATTTCAAGCTGATGGCCAGTTGCCTCTGTTAGTTTCTGAGGGCCAGTTGCCTCTGTTAGGGCCAGTGGCCTCTCAAGGACAATTTCTCCGAAATATACAGAGGAAGGAAAGTGGCACATATGTGTTCTACTAAAACATCAAAGCCTCTCTCACATTCATGATCCGGCCTTACTAAATTATGCCTTATTATCCAACAACACATAAAAAAGTTGATTTTTATAATTTTTACAACCACCTCTAAGGGGACCATCATAGAAATATAGTCAACTCAATCTTTTATTGCAATCCCTACCACTGTAATTAGGGGCTTTTAAATTTGTTCTTATCAAATTTGCTATGTAAACTACGTTGCAAAGAATCCTTTGCAGAAAGGTGGAAAAAGTCTATTTCCTTATTACTAACCAAAAAACATGAACCCATGCCATGACCTTGATGTGGTTGATATCAGGCATTGATATCTGATCTATTAAGTAGTTTCTACCTTTAGAGTCAGAGGAATTTTAACCACTGTGCCAAACCACTACTGGGGCTGGAGATTTTGCTGTAACCAGAATTATAAGAACTACCCAGTTAAAGATATAATTTTACTCTTCAAGTTTCACCATGGGAGAGTTGTTTAAGATCTGTTAAGAAACTTAGAGAGCTTTGAATGTCCCTGCTTTATTGACTGTTGGCCTTTAAAACATGGATTAGGGAGCCCATGGATTGACCCCAATAATCTTGAGTCCCCCTGTCAAATGATATGGGATCACTCCATGCTATGTAATCATTTGCACTATAGCCACCTAGTGGCCCAAAAATGCATTCCTGTTTGGAGAGTACACAAAATTTGATGATTACAAACAAGGCTGATCCTCGATTACTGTTTTGGCAAGTAGGTCATGGACCAAATTATTTGCCAGATAGCTGATCTTGTACTTGGTTTGAAAATTAGCAATTTTAGGTCTTGTTAGGGCTGCCTAGTTTTCAATCACCGTTAAGTACTCAAATAAGCACCCACTTTTGAATAAGGCCCCCTCAATTAAACCCCACTCCAAAATGTTTTTTTGGCCCAACATGCCAGTATATCAATATATCAGGGTATATATCCCGGTACATCTGCTGTTTTAAAGTAAATGAACGGAGATAAAGCGACATAACGCATAGCACAAAAGAACCGCAGGTGCCACTTATCTTCCTTTTGATTCATAGATCGAAAACATCAAATACAATAGGTTATATTTAGATTACCCAGTCCCCCTAGCTAAGTTTTCTGTTAACCCCGTTGATTTGATTTACACTGGATAACCTGAGTTGTTGTAAATCAAGCTTGTGGCAAAAGAAACCAAGGCCAAAGAAAACAATGCAAGGATTAGGTGTCTCTTTGTCCTATTTTACAAAAGCGCTATATATCTCAGGTCATTCATATACTGGCCAGCGTCAAATGAAAGATTCATAGTAATATATTTGGCTGCTGCTAAGTAAGCCTTCCCTCTAATAAGCCCTAACCCCAAAACATTCCTTGCGACTTACAGTATTCCAAAAAAGCACTGGTAGTTACGAAATCGCTTTGTTATGCCAGGTCTGCCTGGTCAGTCTCACGCGAGTGAACAGTTACGAGGGGTGTATTACTGTTCTGAAAAGGCGCACGAGAGTTTTTGAAGAAGCAGGGTTTTCAGGAATTTTTACAGATATTTCTTGAAAACAAAGGATTTTGTAAAAGGTGAACGGAGTTTTTAGAGAGTGATACGCCCCTCGACTCCTTTCCAACATTTTCCTTCATAAATATTTGAGTTTCCTTTTCAAAACAAATGTGGCAGAGGATGAGTTTCACTTTCAAATCACTGTCGATAGGATCACAACTCTTTGCGGTTTTTTTAAACAAAAATTTGCAGGTTTACTATTGAGCGGAGATGAAAACAGACATTCTCTTTTCCATAACATGGCGGGTATTTCTTTGTTAATTGTTTTCTCCGATGAGATGAGCAAAAGGTTTCTAATGTTATTGTGCTGATGTTGTTCTTGTCAATAGATGGTAATGACGTGAGGGACTTTAGATGTATTGTGATGATGATAAGTGAAGCGTGTAGAATGCAGACACATCATAAAGGAGGATCACGGCAATGTTCTTGGAATCAACTTGGCTAAATGAGAGACGGCCTAACGACCTCGGGATTCATCAACTGCAAAAGACAGCGTCTTCTTGTAATTTGAAAGCGTTTATCTTTGACGTTTGCAGTCAAGAATTGTTGCTGACGACACAGTGCATAGACAATGACGAGACGAAGTCAAAGTGGCAATCAAGGGCTTAGAAAAGACAATCGTAGGACACTAGCAAAGGGCATCGTCTTTGCCAGTTTGCATTCAGCATAAGCTGGTAACAGAAAATCAGCTTTGATAGGCACAGTAATCGGAGAGGTAGGGAATCAAAAGTTAGGCAGAAAGTTGTCAGAGACTTCTTTCTTTGCATTGACCACATATATGTTCACAGCCAAACACTAAAGATCGCCAACTCTGCAATCCACCACTCATCTGCGCATGCGGTTAACATGTGGTATCAGCATCAGCTGAAATTGATGCAGAGCAGAACAAATCTTCAATGATCTGGTTTGAAACAAAGCGTCCAAAATATTCAACAGAAGATCGCGAACTTGGTTATTTAGCGAAACACCTTCTAATGATAAATTATTTGATATTTATTTGCACATGGAAAACAACCTGCAGTCTCATTAAACAACAACCAAATGCTGCAGTAATTACTTCAAAAATTCATTTTCATGATCAATAATTTGTTGGCCACAGAGAGGTTGTTGATAGGATATTCGAAGGATATTTGATAATCAACTTGAGATGATAAATTGACAAGATCAGAAACTCGTTCAACATGAATCTCAGAGACCAATTGTGTTTATTTTTCTACATTGCTATTTTGGTCATCAGTGCCTTTCTAAATGGCTTGGTTCTCATAGCTGTTTGCAAAAATCGTTCATTACTCTTCAAAAGACGTTTTGCTGTATTGATAAGCCTGGCAATTGCAGATTTTCTAAAGATTATTCCACTCACTATACAGGTCGCGGCTGTTATACTTGGGCCTGGAAGCAAGGGTGGTAGCACGACTTGTTTTTATGCATCTACCACTGGATTATACCTGATCATTGTTACTGTGGCTCATCTGGCTGTAGAAAGTATAAATCGACTTGTTTCCATAGTATGGCCTTTACGTTACGAATTATTCACAAATTCAAAGTTTTTTATCGCTCATTTTCCTGTAATGTGGTTTTTTCCATGTGTGGGAATCGTTTTCGTGCCTTATGCTGTATTTGAGGGAAATTACAATTCATATCGTGCTTTACGCATGCGTATGTTCTCATGTACATTGGAGGTACTATCAGAGCATGTGCGCACAGTTGACGGTGGTAGTTTCGTTTGGTATGCATCTTTCATTACTGTGATTTTCTTCGCTATTCCATTTGTCGTAATGGGCGTTTCTTACGCTATAATATTCAAGATTTCTTTAAAACACATCACAGAGATCAAGCGTATTGAAGATCGAATGTCGAAATTTCGCCAGCAAAGGAATTCTTCCATATCTGAAGAAATCGCTTCTATCCATGACCATGGCTCTCCTCTTCCGCACGAACATGGAGAACGGGTGGGCAGTGGAGACTTGGCTTTGCTAGAGCAGAATGGTGAGAAAACAGTGCAGCATTTAGGGACTGAAAATGGATTTTTTGAGACAGGCGAAGGAAGGAACTCACATGGTGTTGCTGTAGGGAGTGAGATGGCCGACCGATTGAATAATGTTGACAGAGATGAGAAACTCATCAAAGACCAAGTCCGGATCCATTCTGTTGACGACGCTACTTTATCAGAAACTAGTACCGACCGGGACCGGCACAACTGTCAAAGCGAGGATAGGCGTCTGTCAGAGTCTAGAAGTAGGGAAATGGGAGAATTAAGGGCTGGCCTAAGATTAGATTTGGAGGAGAGAGAGGATGAATATTGCCGAAGAGAAGGGAAAGATCAAACTTTGATACTGGTTGCAAGTAACGAAGAGAATATAAGTCCGCAGGAGCTGGACAGAAATGAGAACACAAGGAAGCAGGAGATACAGAAACAAGATGAAGAAAGCGTGAACCGAAATGGCAGAGAAATTCGTGCAGAATCAATCGAGTTTTTAGACAAGAGTTCCTTTGGTATTGATACTACGGCAAGGAGCTCTCTTGTCACCCATCAACGAGAAGTCGTCATATCGCCAGTGTCCTTCCAAGAAATGAACGCAGGCCCGTATGAATTTATTAAAGAATTTTCTGTCATGGCTGCTTGGGCAGAGACGCTGAGACGCAAAGCCGTAGAGGAGGAGCATTATAGTTTTTCATTGGCTAAGTTTCATAATTTGATCAAAGAAGAAATAAAGAGCCGAAAGAGAGAAATGAAATTAGCGAGAACCCTCGGAGGGTTAGTTGGTGCGTTTCTTCTCTTTTATTTACCTTTGATTATAGTTGCATGGAACAATTTAGCAACGGACAAGCACCCGACAGAAGCTTCCTTTGATCTTGGTCGCGCACTTGTCGCATGGGCTTTTCTAAACTCACTTTTGAATCCTGTGATATATGGCCGACGAGTTGCAGAGATGAGAAGAGCTGTTGATAAAGTATTGAGACGTTTCAAAAGTCGTGTTCAATGTTCGAAGAGAACCTAACCTATGTTGTTCGTATAAGATTAGCTTCCGACAGAATTTCTGTTTGATCTTGCTGAGGACTCGTCCGATCGGACTGAATCGTATATTGATGGCTGACTCATTCAAAGATGAAGAAAGCATTAAATCATGTTTGATGTACTGGAAAAGTTACTTTCGACACTCGAAAAGAAGCAGGGCTTTGTTAGACTTTGTTGACAAAATTTTGATTGATAACCGTGGTAGGAAGTATGCTTGACCATTCTACAACTTTTGAAGGTGCTACTGGAAATCTTAATTGTATCAGAAGATTATTGAGAATGTAGCATAACATTATGAATAATAGATAATAGCATCTCGCTAGAAATGGTTAATTGTGGCCACGTTTTGATGATTCAAAGACTTTTGAAGGAGTCGGCAAGAATTTAAATTTTTCTGAGTTTTTGAAAATGTAGTTGTAATTGTTTGTGGCCTGCTTAGCTACAACGAATCGCAGCCATGGAAACAGGTTATTTTAGTAGTTGCTATAGTATCTTGATAAAGACAAGCTGAATTTTATAGAATGATAATTTAGGTTGTATAGCTGGTCAGAATCAAAGAGTGTTTCAAATTAGCCGATTTTGCAAACATTGAATGATGTGTCTCCTTGACTAGGTTGAATATTAAATGAATTATGAAGGAGTCAACCGCAAATTGAATAGTTGCTGAATGATTTAGTTGTATTTTTATTTATTTTTCTTACAGTTTTGTTAGAATAGATTGATATTTTGAACCCTTTTATTGGGATATTATAAAGAGTTCCGTTTTGATCTGATACTCGTTTTTTATTAGAAATTCTTTTTTAAGAAACGAGCACTAGAATTGCGTGGGATTTAAAGGGAATACAAAGACCAGCATGCTTTGCGTGAAGGCAACGACCTGCTCTGCACAGCTTCCAGACTAACTGACTACGAAATTCACGAAAACAAAAACAAACGATGGCAAAGGCTGCTAGTCTTTGTACTCCCTTTAAGACAGTGCTATCTTTGAGAGCGCCAAGAAACTTTAAAACCCATTGCTATTAATGTAGCCTCTCTCAATAGTTACAGAAATTTTTATTTTTGGACGGATACTGAAAGTTTTCGATCTTATGGCAAAAGCTGTGCAGACGACATTCGATACCAGTGATATGGTACTTGTTTATTGTTCTTGAGAGAAGTTTCAAAACGATTTGATCAACTTTTTTTTAGATCCTATTGAGGCATTTTACAGACAGCCGATTTGTCGTAAAGTCGAATTTAGCCGTATTTTTGGTACTCAGAAGCAAAAGGAAAATGTTTGAAATGTTTCGATCTTTCTACTGTTAACCAACCTCGATCATTCTTTACGATTTTTCAAACTCCTGAACTCAGTCTAAATTTTTCTGGCGCATTTTTTATGTCATATATGAAAAATATACAGCCACAAGACTGCAAATATAAGTGTATGATTGCATGCATGGTACATAACTTCAAGAATGTATACTGGATAAATGAAAAAAATGTACGCACTTGGCGGATGCCGATATTCAAAACTAGTCTTAAACTATCAATCAAAGGCTAACTTAGATAGGGAAATGGTGTTTTGTAAAATCACAACAATGGTTTTAAGAGGTTTGTTCGGAAATCGAGAATTTGACGTCCCATTCTGGTCCCTGATTTATATGGCATTGGAGTTTAAATTCAATACCATTGTCAGTTTCAGAAATAGAATTTTAATTTCAGTAGCAGGTAAGTCATGGACCAGAAAGGAATGTGGAATTTTCGTTCTTAAACATACCTTTCACCGAATTCCCTTAATTTCTGAATCTAAATGATGTGTGATTTTAACAAACAAAATTCTCTCATCTAAGTTAGCCTTTGACTGGATAGATGAACATTTCAGTTTTGAATATCGGTCAAATACTTTTCATTCCACAGCTCCCCAAGTGCGTAAACTATCTTTTGACTTACCCGACCCGGTTCTTATAATGTTGAACTTGTTTGGATACTAGCTGTTCTTCTAGGTCGTCGTGTTTCTTCGTATTCAGGCCCTCTACTATTACTTGAGAGTGATAGATTAAGGGGAGTTGTCCGATTTCAATTGTACCGTTATTCCAAACACCAAGACTAATATTATGAAAGCTTGTTTTTGGCCAAGTTATGGAAGCCCGCAGGGCCCAATCAAACTTTATTTCCTGGGTAGCAATCTTTTTTTCCTTTCTCCAGTTTCTGCTATTATTACAGTGCAGAAAGCCAAAATGTATCCAGGTTCCAAATGCAAAAATTTACTGCCTTTGGTTATGATGCTTTCTACTAGCTTTATTGTGTGTTCTTTGCTTAACTTCGCCATCGCAACTCATTATTTTCTTTCATAAACTTCAGGTAAACAACGTCAGCTGTTCAAAGAGACGTTTGCAGAGTGAAATAAGAAATTGAAAGCCAGAAATTCGGAGACGTGAAATCTAAGAAACTATGCCGAAAGTGATATCAAGAAGTATTGTTTGTTCAGACACACAAGATAAAGAAGAGTACAAAGATGAAGATATTCCATTGTTTGTTTACTTTTGTATTTGTGGACAATTGGCTCTGATTATTGGTAAGAACTGTCAACTCAGATTGCTACCCAGAGTCCTTTGCGGGCACGCTCAAATTTCAGATCATATGAAAATCAAGTTTGGCCTAAGAGGAAAAATGGGTCAACACTGCAGTTGTTGAACTGAAAGAAAATTTGTTGAACTATTGTATCTGTGGATCTACCGCATTTTGAAACTATTCAGTAGTTTCCGTTTAGGCCAAGAATGATTTGCAGAGAGTCTGAATTTGTATTAACCCGCAATCTGCCCCCCCCCTATTCTGGAAGCAAAGTATGATCCAGCAGCGTACAGGCTTTGGTAATTATTCAAAGAGCAGATCTTTTGTCATTGATTTCATCCTAACAACGAACCAATCAAATCAACCACGGTGTGCCTTTAACTGTCCTACATCAGATATATCGAAACATTTTTTAATTCTTTTTGTGCTCACGATACTTTTATCTTTAAAGGGAGTACAAAGACCAGCATGCTTTGTGGGAAATCAACGACTTGCTCTCCACAGCTTCCAGAATATTTGACTGTACAAAATTCACAAAAATAAAAACAAACGATTGCAAAGGCTGTTGGTCTTTGTACCCCCTTTAAGGGATTAAGTGCAGTTGCTAGAAAATCTTTTGTTTTGAAGAAAGCCCCTGAAAACACTGATACGATTATGATAAAAGAGAGAGCATTTCTGAATCTACTGTCTTAACATATCTGTTTAGATTGTGAACTTAACAAGCTGCCACTACGACCGCGTGACCATGCAAGAGTCATTGACCAATCAAAACATTCATTCAAATTGACATGTGAAGAGGGAGACGTTGTATTTCTTAAAAGGTAAGTTGAGCACAACAACAATAGAGTAAATTTTCAAGAAATTGACGTTGATACTCTTTTTGGCTATTCTACAAACGAGGCTGGATCGAGCAATATTTCAACTATGAGTGTCGTGGAATAGAAACACGTCAATGAAAATTGAAAATGTCATGATTTTTCCAAATGTCGAGCCATTTTGTTATGGTTAAGACCATAAGTCAAAAAGAGAACTACGTGGATGAAAATCAGGTTACTTGCTGAAAAAAGCCATGGTTGAATGTATTGTGTCCATAAAATATTTTCAGTTCAATTCACAATCAGATATCATTTGAACCTAGGAGCTGTAGATGAGGATTATTGGAATGGTAAACAAATGTTTTTCGTTGGCACTTGATTATTTTTGTTCCTCTTCCTGCAGGGAGAAAGGACTTGAGAGACAATTTCGCCGAAAATGCAAAGGGTTTGTACAGAATCATTTACAATTTGATAATTTCACTTTTATAAATAGGAACTTATTTCTCATCGTTTCCCTCTTATGGCAAAGAAATGCAGACCGGATTAGGGAAGGAGTGAATGTCCATTCCGGTTTGATCCATCTCCTAGTGCTATACCTTTCTTACAAGGCTTGTTTACAAGGTAGCTCACCCTGTTGTAATGTTTTCAGAAGAGTGACCTCAATTCCATTTTGCGGTATTGTTATTTGCATGCTCAAGGCAACGTGTTTTGTCAAGGAGGATCTCAAACTAGTTTCATGTAGAGCTTCATGTAGAGCTCTTTAAGGTGCATTCAAATGTGGCCGAACTTTTTTTTAATGGTGCTCGTGTAAACGGGGCCTCAGATCAGTGGCGCAATAACTTTAAAATCCTTTGTTTAGAACCTTTTCTTGCAATGAAATCTCAAGTCATTTATTCATTATATCATTTTGAGACCTGTTTTCTTTTCTACTTTTATTCAGATGTGGTTTATGGTTGTTCTACCAACACGAAAAACGAAACGCCAAAGTCACGTTTATTGTGGATGGTAAATAAATCAATGTTGTCTTCATTGTTTATTTGACAATACAATACTAGATGCAAGACTGTTCCATAAATATTTCGGGTTTCCGGAACCTGACACACACCTTAGAATAGAAAAATGATCCACCCAAAGTTTTCTCAATCAAGTCTGGTTGTTTTTGTGGCAGGAAAACAACCTGGATGTCAGCACAACTCTTTTCAAAACATGATTGATAAAGTTTCTTTGTTTCGAAGAAATGTCAGTCTTCATTTTCAAACATACGTGCATGCAGATTTATTTGTTTGAGCAGGCCAATTATAGGCAACATTCCTACTGATGTGGGCCAGCTATCTGATATGCAGATAGTTACAATTTTGAAAGGAATTCGTAAAAGAAAGCATGGTTATTGAATTCAGCATTTAAAGCCTATTTACGATTATCTTTAACTGGTTGGGAAAATCTTTCAATCATATAATGTTGGTCATTATACTTTAGTGTTTGTTTATTTTTCACCAGGTGCTCTTGTGAAAGGTAAAGAAGACGGGGAAAAAGATGGCAAACAAATTTTTGCCCCAAAGAAGAAAAAGGTATGAAGAAAATGTCAAGTTACAGAACTAAACCAATCACTATTTTTTATCTTTTAAACTGATGCTATCTGCTTCATTTGAGTAATGTATTTTACGAAAATGATGGTACTTACTTTTATTAGCATATGTTTTGTCCTCTTGGGAAAGTGGAAAAGACCTGAATAATTTGTTCATATTAAGAGGGGGGAGGGGGGAGATTTTGGCTCCTTCCAAGAGAACTACACGTACTAAGTATCAGGGGGGTTTCGTCATGACTTTAGCACGTTTTTCAGAGGGATTTCCTCAAGAAAATCCTTTGTGAAATGTGAATGGAGTGACCTATTTCTGGCAAGAAGATTTGTAAAAATAATTCAACATAGTGGCTTTTCAATCAGATACTGCTGAATGTTTTTGCTGTGATATTTAGAGAGCGGTAGCCTTGCCAACGGTGTGCATTTTTTCTTACTAGCGCGGCAGAAAACGAGTAAAATAGAGGAGTATGATTAATATTACCTAGCATATTTTTCAATTTCAATGTGGTTCTCTTCAGATAATGATGAGAAAACATACAAAAGAATTTGGTAAATTTGGATCAGTTACTGTTTCGACGATTGATGAAGAAGAAGAGGAAATTGAACAGGTAGGTGAAAATCTCATTCTTGATTGTTGATTGTTGATAGTTGATTATATGCCTTTTTCCTGTATTCCTAGCTCTTTATTTTGACTCCAGAGTTGTGATCCAAAGCAATATGTTATTTACTATTTCTAATTTTGTGATTACTAGCTTTAATATCTTTTTTCCATCCACAGTTTTAGTTGATGCACAAAACGCTGTATTTCATTTTCTGAATCTGTTTTATGCACCCCTATCTAAGTGCCCCGGTGAGACGTCGGATTTTCGTCAGGGTATCACTGATCGAAAAATATGGTCAAATTTTCGCCAGGGGCTCCGGTTATCTACCAAGGAAGGCATGATTTTTGGTGAGAAACTGTATCTGTTAGCAAACAGTCTTCCAGATTTCCCTCCATTATTTATCAGTTTTCAGCTGAGATTTTGCAGATGAAAGGTTTTTACCGGAGAGATTCATATTTTGTCTGCGGACTGATTTTTCTTCATTTTGTTACCGGGGAAATTCCAGGGAAAAATTATACGTTGGTGTTTTTATTGTTTCGTTTAGTAAGTAAGCAAGAGACAATCATAAATTTTGTTAGCATTTTTTGTATTTCAGCAAGAAGTAGCATCTTCTTATGCGTTCAATGCTCGTATTATTGAAAAACAGCTTCAGAAAAAGAGAACTGCTCAACAGAGGGCCAGTAGACTGGTAAGAAAGTCCTTTTTGTCAAAATCTTCATGATCACATCATCTCTGTTTGATTAACCCATTACGTTGCTTGTCATATTGGACTGACAGAGAACTAAATAGAGAACTAATAATAACAACTGACCTTTGTAGCTAAGCTACAAAAGAGTCTGGAGCGAGCAGTATTTTCATACATTTTCATTCGACAGTTTCAACTGAGTGGCGTAAGAAGATTCGTTACTATTGTTCACATTCGAAAATTCTACAAAATATATCAAATATCGTTCGATTCAGATTCCTTTATAGAATAGCTAACAGGTCTTTACTCTGCAAGTGCTTCGGAGTGGACACTGAGTTTACCTTGTCAATATGTCTTCGATTGTGGTTAAGAGCAACTCATGCAGGCAGTAGCTTCATGTGAGAATCCTCTAAAGATAGTTACTTGTTGCATGAAAAACTGGTTACAAGATTGCCTTTTCGTAAGTGAATTCATTATCGTAATGCAGTTTCTGCCATAATATCACAATAACATTCTAATATAATATCGTACTTTCCATTATCTGTGGAGACCGCAATGATATCATTTGACAGCCTCCTTTAGGTCTTCAGATATTGCTGAAAACGAACAGACATACATACAGACAGACTTACAAACAAGCTGACAGAATCCATTGCTAATGCTGAGCTAATGCTACTCCACAAGAATATTATGCTGCTTTGCTTTGCAGGTGGTGATAACTTATTTGATATGATTACTTTGTTTGATTAGGAACAAGAGCAAGAAATGCAAGCCAAAAAGCAGAGAGGGACATTGATCGACAAATAGAATGATCAATTCATTATTGATTTTTGATCACGAAGTGATGGTGATTGATCAAGTGAATGATTGGCAACTATTTGTACCCAATGGCTAACAAAGATCACTCGTTTAGCGTTGGTAAATGCTGCAAGCAAGAAAAACCTTTTCTCACTCATTGAAGACCCATAGCTGACAATGGTCCTTTGCAGCCCAAAGCTGATATTCGTATGACATGAAAGTCATTTCTAGCCTAGGATTTGATTGTCTTCATGTAAGCGCTCAAAGGACCATGGTTAGAAAGTTCTTAAAATATGTAGGGCTCGTTTGTATTACAGTACAAGGGGATGACATTACAACAGCAAGTTTATCGTTGCGACATTTAGTGATATAAGAAAATCTGGAAAAGGATTTGGTATTGTTTTCTAATTCTTACTCCTGATTGCCAAAATATTGCAGACCATCTCCCATCGCAATAGGCCTTGTAGCTATTCGGCAAAAAGAGTTTTAATTTAACGATATTTAGCTATTTCATGTAGAAGGCTGTCCTGCGTTGGACTAGCTCCACTAGCTCCGCACTTTCGCTGTTGTTGTTGTTGTTGTTGTTGTTGATGCCAGTTCAATGAGTTATTAGCGACAAATCACTTCTAAGGAGCATACAGAGATTGTGTAGCCAGTCTAGTCCTACGTATCCAGCCTTTGAATGTACACGTTCTTATGTATCCATCGTTTGAATGTACACATAGTTGTGACATGAGTCGCTGGAACCTTCCAAATCAAAATGAAGAAAACTGGCACTCCATCCAAACATGTTTCCAGAGTGATGATATTTCTTGGCGCTCTACAGTTTGGTCGCCCACTGCTATATACCAAAAAAGAAAGTCTTAGAATTGGGGAAAATGCTATTTGCAGAGGCAGGTGATTCGCTCTCATCCTTATCAGTGGTCCGGTGCCGTATGAGCAATTCATTTCTGCAGATTTATTCAATCATTTTGATGAAATGTACAACATTGAATGTCACAGTGACAAGGATTTATCGACTTATGCATACCGGGTGTCCCATATAAAGTATACGACTTGGATTGGGTCCGGCGATATTGAACTTGACTTTTATTCAATGGTCAATCACTCTCAAAATGTTACTCGTTGGTTAACTTGAACATAATTACCTTGTTTGTTGATATTGGTGCTTTTAGATTGGAAATGGTCCTGAAGCTCAAATTTGCGTTCACGTCCAAACCAGAGCTTTGGCCTTTTTGACCATGAAGCAAATTGTTGAAACACATCTAATCAAATAGTGAAATGAAAGCAAATTAGGAAATTGCATCACGGGTAACTAATAACAAACAGTGTAATAAGAGCTAATATTGCTCAAATGTGATCAGGACAATCGTTAATGTGTTTGGCATGCTTCAAGAATTCATTAGCCTACTTTTGTTTTGTTTGACGTAACCGGAAACTGACAAAGACGGAATTGATACCCGGAAGATTTTCTTGCAAAGCCATAGATGAATGTTGGTGAGACCAAGTGCTGACCCTGTTGTTTTGAGGCATTGTGTTTCAGCTTTGTTGTGAGCCAATGAACGCAGCGGTTCACTCTGTCATGCACATTGGCCATTTTTTCTTCCTTTGTTGTCTGTTAAGTTTTCATAAATAAATCCCTGCGCATGCGATTGTGAGCCTTTTTCAGGGGATTCCTTGAGGCTCACAACTTATCTTGCTCAAATCCCCAAACAGTCTTACTTCCGCTTTGTATCACTGAAACGCATTCAACTTTGTTATTAGTTTTACAACATCGCTATGATCATTCAAGATGCGTTTGAGTAGCTCCAATTTGTTTTTGAGCCTGGCTGTACTTTCGTTTTGCTTCTTTGTGCAACGAGGTAAGTGTTTTTATTCCGGATTTTTTTTACTATTCAGCGATGCGTTTAGATCTCAGCTAAAATTCTAACCTTAGGCCATGTCTCAATTGGAAGTCTCCTTTTAAAACAGATTCTACTGCAGGTCAACCCTCCTGAAATCAATCTGGAGTATAAGTTGGACGATCTCATGATATAAATGGTTGAAGCGATCACAAGCTGGAAAATATTTTGGCATTAAAGTTTGGACCATGGACAAACCTCTAAGGCCAAAAATCATCTTTTGCCAAAAAAAGATGTCCTGCAGACAACAACAATTGTCGTCACTTTTGACAACCACGATAAGATATTAGCTTGATTTGACTTACCATCCATTACAATATTCTGTTAAGTGATAAATGATGCATTTTTTCACATATCTTTTATAAAAAACTAAGAATTAGAAGCAGTACTGAAAGTTTTCTGATATTGTCAGAATTTGAGTTCTAAGGCCTTCTCACAAGTTTCCTAAAGGTTCTGTCAGAATTTCCATATTCATAAGTAACTTCAATCGGGCCATAAAACTTTACAATTCAACATGAAAATTTGTCTGTTTCACTATTAAAAGTTTCTTAATTTGTTCTTATTTTTTGTATACATGAATTATCCAGGGCCATAGGAAGCAGCTGCTGATGGGGGGGGAGGCAATTGTTCTTAAAACAATAGAGACCAATACATCTAATTAATGGTTGTGACGTAGCATCATTGTTTCCAAAATTATTGGGGGGCTTGCGGCCTACCTGCCCCCCGCTTCCTGCGGTTCTGAATTATCAAATATGTTCCTCGATATTTAAAACATCATATTAGAATATACAGTGTTCTTTTCTGTTCAAAGCATAGACGGCCAGTTAATATTACTCTCAAGTATAACGTTCTCACGATATATTTGTTATAATTTCCTCGCATTTGAATTTTGAAAGTTTCTTGATACTTCTCAGACATAGTTATAGAATTTCTTAAAAGCTTTGCCACCTTATTATTATTTGTCTCTTATAAACCAGTTTCTTACAAAAGATGTGTGTTCCATGCAGGTATGTAGATATATATTAATGAATCTCAATTATTTCCTCAGGCAGAGCAACTGCAGCAAACTGTCCAAAGAGAACAGACAATGATGGACGATGTAAAAAACCATGCCGCACTGATAATGATTGTAAAAGACGTAAGAAATGTTTATGCGATGGCCCTTGTGGATTGAGCTGCATCAGAACAGGTACGAAACAATTTATTAATTACTGTATTGTGCTTCTGGCCGAGGGGCATTTCACTGCCTAAAATCTCGTACACCTTTGGCAATAATCCTTTCTTTTCAAGAAAAATCCAGCAAAGATCCGTATAAATCCTTTTGTTCTGAAAATCTCCTACGCTTTTTCCAGTGAGTAACGTGCCCCTCGCTTCTGGCAAGTATGACGTTGTATGCAAAGTATGACGTTGATATGTCATTCTTTCATGGCAAAAAGCATTATTTAAAGGGCAATATGCTAACGAATTTGCCAGGCAAATGTAACTTTTTCTAAAGTCTTATAACTTACTATAGAAGATTCTTACATAAAGACATAGCCTGCACACGTTGCAACTGACCTCTGTCAATAAACAATTTGACAACGATTTTTATGACTAAACCCAGTATGCAGTGCTCTTTGATTATTGTCAATGCTTGTTTAAAGTGTTAATGCAACGAAATTTTTGAACCTCGTTTTTTGGCCTCAAAAGAAACTTCAATCTTTGCTGAGCAATATGATATAAAGATAGTCAACAGTAACAAATTGATTTATTGCGAAAGAGTCCGCCAAAGTTATGAGGTCAGGGCGAATTTCTCACATCGCGCGTGACGTAACAAGTAGAACGCATTCAATTTGATAATCGCATTGCGAAACAACAACAAAGCGTAGGCCGGTCAGATGTCAACGTGTTTATTTTAGTTTCTCGAAGGCAGGTTCGTTTTAGTTTTACCAAATCAACGCAACATGTCGGACAGTGAATATAGCAGCAACGAAAGTGTTCCACAGCGATCTTTGTCCGAGAGTAGTTCAACTGATGAAGATTATGGCGTTGTCAACCTGCAAGCTCACGCTCCTTATCAAGACGAACCACTGGCTGTACCAGGACAACCGCGAGTAGTGTATGAGGAAGATAAGGATGGGATTCCTCGTGAAACCTTAGAGGCCAGATTCGAAAAGAGGATTGCTGTGAATGACTGGTAAGTGATCTCGATTTCCTTCGAAGGTTTTAATAAATCCTTCCCTGAGCAATTCGGTCACTTTCAGGGTACAGCCGGTACCTACCTAGGGCCTACACTGTCGAACCAGGGTAGGCCTACAATCTATTAGGCCCGAAATAATAATTCAGTCTGAGCCATTTTTACAACGAAAGTTTCATCCGTAATTTGTGGAATTTTTATCAATTAACATAAAGTTTTTACCATAATTCACTTATACATCTCTGTTTTCCCTTTCTAAAGGTGCTCCTGTTCAAAGTGTAAAGATGAACTGTTAGCCGGTTCCCTGGAGTATAGATGTTGCAGGGAAGTCCACTGCACCATTGGAAAGGCAGTTTTTGATGGCACCATAGACCAAATAACCTGCATTACACAGCACAATGATTACAATGCAATGGTTAACACAGAAGTGCTGAAAATGGTTAGGCCTTTATTGAAAGACGCACAAGGGCGAGCATACAAGCAAAGAGCAGGCCAAGGCAGAAATGAGTAAGGCCACTATCTGTTACAAATCTTTGTCATCTTCATTTTTCAAGTCAAACATCTGAGATAAATACACATTTTTGATATGATAGTGTCTAGACATGGAACAATATGCAATTGATGAATCTAACATTTCAAGACAAATATGTATAGTGTATTATAGTATATCATACATTCTTTCATTGAATTTCACTTGCAAGAGTAGTATCTGCTTCCCTTACATCAAATTATAAATTGATATTCAGTTCAGTTCAGTTTCATTTTAAAATTCCACAACATACAAGATTATGAATAAACAACATCAAATTAAGGTAATGAACAGAAAAAAACATTTAACATAAAAACATTTCAACAATACTTTAAGATTTGTATGAAGAGGAATTTCTTAAAGGAGGAGCTCTCTCAATAGTTAAACTAATCGAGGAGAGAGCACCCCCTGTATTAAGATCTTTTGTGCAACTTGAAAAATTTAATCATGTTTGGAAGTTGATTATCCAAAAAACAAATTTGGAAAATGATCTAAATGATGAGACCAGCCCGAGGCACACCACCAGCCCCCACCCAACGCACATCGGAGGATGAAACAACCAGGAGAATCCAGAAGACTAGAGCCCCACGCCCAGCCGCACACCGAGACACACCAATCAGAGGCACCAAAGGCCACACTGATTCCTATGCAGCCCCAGATGCCCCCAACCAGCCCATCCCAAAGCACAGCCAAGCACAAAACCCCCACCCCCAGATCCCCCAGCCCCCACCCTCCAACATGCGCCAGAGAGAAAGCCCACAGCAGTCCCCAGAAAGGCCCCATCACCCAAAGTCATGTTATCATTTTGTGTCAAGATTTTAGCAAAGCAAGCGATCTAGTCAATAACTCAGGACTGGTATTTTGTAAAGAACAGAAACAACTTTAATTGACGACGGAAACTTGTCACTGAAGGAGATTGTTTAATGTTGAATGGAATGCTATTCCAAGATTTTGCACCAGCATACCTGACAGATCTTAAACCGTATTGTAATGTATTTGGCTGTGTCATAAAGATACCACCCTCACGTGCCTGCCTTGTATCATATTGATGAACATCTGACAGTGTTGTAAAAAAATTGTGAAAGTGTGGTGGAGATAATCTATTAACAGACTCATAAACAAAAGTAAGTAATTTTAAGTCAAATAAATCATATAATTTAAGAATTTTCAAGTCAGAAAAAATTGGAGAAGATGGGGATGTAAACTTCTGGAAAGCAATAGCTCTGACAACTTTCTTTTGTAGAAGATACAGTATATTGGTTTAATATGGATGTCATAGGTAAGACCCCAGACAATGATCCCATATTGTAGAAATGAGGAAAATAAGGAGTTATATAAAGAAACTAAGACATTAGTAGGTAGGAGATGCCTTATCTTGAAGAAAATGCCACAAGTCCTTGCTAATTTTTTTGAAAGTTCACTCAAATGATACTTCCAGGTCAGATTTTCATCCAACAGACACCAAGAAACTTAACATATTTTGCCTGTTTCACAAGTTCCTTGCCAATCTTTATATTTATAGCTTCATCCAAAGATTTGTTGGTAGAGTGAAATATAACAAAGTTAGTTTTATCAACATTCAAAGCAAGTTTGTTTGCATCAAGCCACTTCTTGACTTGTTTCAGTTCTTTGTTGACTATTTTTTGCAGTTGGCTTAAACTATCAGATTCAAAGTAGATGTTTGTGTCATCAGCAAAGAGATAGTAGGATAACTTGTCAGATGAATTTGGAAGATCATTAATGTAAATAAGAAAAAGAAGTGGACCAAGGACTGAGCCCTGAGGTACACCACAAACTACATCAAGATGATTTGAGTTGTGTCCATTTACAGATACATACTGTTTTCTATTGCTAAGGTAGGAGCTGAACCAAGCTAGAGCTGTACCTCGAATACCATAGTGTTCAAGTTTCTTAAGGAGAATCTGGTGGTTCACAGTATCAAATGCTTTTTGGAGATCAAGAAAGATGCCACATCCAAAAGCTTTGTTGTCCAGAGTGTTCTTAATAGATTCTGTTAGACTAATCAAAGCATGATTTACTGAGTGAGAGGGACGAAAGCCAAATTGAAGATTATACAGAATTTTATGAATCTCTAAGAAATTATACAAGCGTTTATACATTAGTTTTTCTGAGATCTTACTGAAAACAGACAAGAGGGATATTGGTCGATAGTTTGAAACAGTCATAGGACAGCCTTTTTTGAACAGAGGTATGACTTTAGCATGTTGCAACTTTTCAGGGAAAATACCAGATGAAAAGGAGTCATTGATGATTTGAGACAGTGGAGAAGATATATGAGGAGACAGTATTTTTAGCAACTTAATGGGAATACTATTTGGCCCTATAGATTTACCCGTTTTTAACATATCAATTATATCAGATACTTCAACTGGAACTGAAGGAGTTATAAAAAAAGAATGTGGACTTTTACTCTTTAAGTAATCCAATGGGGATTTTGGTGATCTGGGCAATCTTTTTGTAACACCATCTGCCACATTAACAAAAAAGTCATTAAAAACAGCAGCCATCTTACAAGAATCTGTTGTCAGATTTCCATTTGCATCCTTAAGTTTGTTAATAACATTAACTTGAGAATTCTTAATGCTAATTATGGATTTTATCCCAGTCCACAAAAGCTTCATATTGTTACTATTAACATTAAAATAGTTTTGAAAATACTTAGCCTTGCTTTCTTTTAGTTCAATGGCAACTCTGTTTCTAAACTGTTTGTACAAGAGTTTTACTGCTGCATCAGGTTTTCTCCTCAAGTTTTTAAGAGTTTTATCTCTTAGACGCATCATCTTTTGAATCCTACTGTTTATCCATGGTTTGTTCCTCAGTTTAATATCTTTTTTTGAAAGTTTCTTCAATGGAGCATGCTTTTTGACAAGTTCATCAAGATTTGCAAGGAATCTATTAAATTTAGCATTTACATCACTATGATTTTCATTCAAGTAATCAAAATTAAGGCTCTGAAAGTCTGCAAGAAATCTTTCCTGGTCAAATTTTGAATAGTCATGTTGATAATATGAGGGATTTTTGATTGTCAAAACAGCCTTTTTAACAATCAGAAACTGGGAAAGTGATCAGCAACTTGTGTTAAAATGTTACCACTTCTGGTGTCAAAGTTGCAAACATTTGAAAAAATATTATCAATAATGGTAGAAGAATGGTCAGATACTCGAGTAGGATGGATAATGTATGGGAGAAAATTTTGAGACAGAAGGACACTGACAAAATCACAGGTAGCAGTATGAGAGTCATGATTTAGTAGGTTAATATTGAAATCACCTAAGATGAAAACATGCTTATTCGCAACAGAGGGAATTGATAAAGTCCTTTGAATATATTCAGTGAAATGTTCAATCTCAGAACTTGGATGACGATATGCACAACAAATCAAAATATTTTTGTCTTTTGAATTCTCAATTTCAGCCCAAACTGTCTCATACTCATCACTGTCACTGCCCAACTCTGGCCTTGGAATAGGGCCCAAACCAGTTTTGATGTAAAGACCTACACCACCATTTTGACTTTGAGACTTTGACGACAGAAAAGTGTATCCAGGAATGCTTACATTTGTGCTTAATGGTCTTGCAAATGAATCCCAAGTTTCAGAAACAGCAACAACATTGAAACCGATGTTAAGATTAACTAGTAGAGACTGAAGTTCATCAAAGTGACAGGAAAGACTTCGTATATTCATGTGTAAGAAAGAAAGATCAGTAGCAGAGGTATCCAAAGTAGATAAATCATGAATAGTATGATAACTAGAATCAATATTAGAAGGCAAGTGTTCATCAATATCATAGTCTTGCAGGTTTGGCAAGTTGGTAAGACGAGAGGTGATTTCAAAAGAGGGCAATGAATCAACAACAGACGGTTTGTCAAAATCGAAAAGATTTGACAATGTTTCATTATCAATAACACCAAAAGGAAAAATGGACTCATGATAACTTATTGTGCAATTTAAGCAAAACCATGGAACATCATCAGGTTCATTTGAAAGTGCTTGATATTCTGAGGCAGATATGTCATTGCATTTTAGATGGTGCCAAAAATTACAACTGTTGCAGAAAATGCCTTTATTGTTCACGTTTTTGTGGCAAATGCCACAGGGATATTTAAAGGTTCTTACCATCTTGACCTAGAAAATATTAACCAGATTGAGACTGAACTGAAAAAGAAAGTTCTACATACTTTGAGCAGTAGATTAACACAAAAATTTTGTATCAGTTCATTGAGTTACTGAGTCCAACATCAACCAAAGGTGACCTCTGTCTCTTCATCATCTTCGTGACTTTTTTGCCTTTGACTTCTTTGTGACCTTCTGTCCGAGTGAAAAGGCTTCTGTGATATGATCAACTTGTCTCGTATAAAATATGCATTTTTCCCTTCACGTCGAGCTTGAATAAGATCTGGAATTTTGCTTTTTCGTCTCTCCAAGGTTTTCTCTGCAAGGTCAGGATGAAAATAGATCCCATCAGGTTTCTTTATCCTTGCTGCTTTAAGAATTGCCTCTTTTTGCTTCCAGGACTTGAGTTTCGCAACTACTGGCCTAGGCCCATAAGACGAACCGTCTTCACGGGTTGCTCCTGGTGGGCGTTTCACGCCAATTCGATGCGCTCTTTCAATCTCCACTGTCTCTTGAAAGTCAAGCTTGTTTTTGAAACATTCAACAACTATTTTCTCCGTGTCATCCCAAGATACTTCATCGTCAGATTCATTTAGGCCGATCAGTTTTATGTTATTTCTCCTCGACTGATTCTCAATATATTCAACCTTGTTTTCAACACGCATGACCTCCATCGTTTGCTTCTCAAAGCTCGTGCAATTTTTGTCGACGGTTTTGGTAACAAGTGATAGCTTCTCCTCAATTTCAGCGACGTCTTTTAGACTAAATTCGAGACTCTTTTGTAACTCTACCACATCTTTTTTAACCTCTTTTATATCCTCTCTCAGTCCATTGAACATTACTTCGATCATACTACGGAACGCATTTTCTTGAACGGCCATCAGGCTCTTGACAACTGACAGACTGACCAGCTCCTCTTTATCACCGTTAGTCATCTTTCTAGATAACCAAGGCAACCAAAGACTCTTCCATTAATAACATGTAACTTAAACTGAACTTTTTTTTTAAAACGGAACCATAAAGTCATAAATTAAATCAAGGTATACGACTATGATGCTGAGCGAAAGAAACACGTGCTCCACTCAGCCGCCATGATCGCGAAAAGGGCGATATGACATTTTGCACCTGACAGGATATGACATTTTGCACCTCAAAATTGGCCATTTCCCCCTACTACACTACTTTTTGCTAGCAAGTCATGTTTATCCTAAGAAGAAATAAAATGGGCATCTACAATAAGACAACTTCGAAATAGCTCCTTTCTGCCTAT
Organism: Aurelia sp. 4 Dawson et al 2005; assembly: GCA_964019985.1. NCBI lineage: Eukaryota > Metazoa > Cnidaria > Scyphozoa > Semaeostomeae > Ulmaridae > Aurelia > Aurelia sp. 4 Dawson et al 2005. Next base: position 453,800 of record OZ026498.1, read on the forward strand.
TGTCAGTTACAAATTGTTTGTATATGTGAACCATGCTCCAGTATGTATTATAGACTATGGATCAATTGATAAGAAGCAAATTGATTGACCTTAGCATGGATAAGTATGTTGACGTCAGTTTCTCGATACATTTCCCTTGTTTTAGGTACCTTAGAGCTGTTGCATACAGATGGCTGGTTCGTTGGTTCTGTGGCTACCTTGGCTGGGATAACAGAAGGCCACTGCCAGCCTGCATATACCACCACATAAGGACAAAGTTCCGTACAGCGGCTACTACTGGCTATATGGATCCTGAATAGAGCTGCACACAATAAACATTCTGAGAGCAACTGCTGTGGCTAGGCTCATTTTCAATGAACTAAAGTACCTTGCAAAAACTTAAAGTGTGCATAATATATGAGAGACATTTGATAGCAGCTCTGCAAAATAAAGTCTGGATTTTGTTCTCCTACATTTGACTAGCATTCTGTTTAAAATATCAGCATAGCCAGCAGTTGCTCCCAGATGTTGATGTCTGTTTAGAAGGACTGAGCACATTCAAATTTTGCATGTTTTAGGTGTGGTAAATTTAAATTGAAGACCTTGTTTATGAGCAAATATTTCTTTCTTTGTCAGGTTTTTCAACCCCTCCTTACTTTCAAAAGCAGTCCCTGTAAATGACAGATGTATATAACACAAGGGGATCTGAAGTCCTACAACAATAAATCAGTCACACTTTCCACGTTTGTGCCCCTTCATTGGCTTTCCACACTTATGGCAGCAGCGTTCGGTCTTTCTCTTTCTTGTATTCGTAGCCAATGCAGCCTGTTTGGTTAGGCCTATCTGTAACGATTCCTGTTCATTTTCTGTGGAAAAAGTAGAGGTAAAATACACCAACAGTTTAGTCTGATAAGCAAGAATGTATCACGGTCATTGTGGTCACAAAATCATTTACCTTGACAAAGCAGCAATATTTCAGAAAAGAATGTTTCAAAAGAAAATGGGGCGCCATTCAAGTTTTTTGGTGCATCTGTTTGTTTCCCTGCTCTGGCATATGAATGATGTGAAAGTACCATGCTCAGTTGTGCCTTTGTTAAAAATGCTTAATCTGTGTTTCCAAGTACAGTAAGAATCTACAAAATAGTAACCACTTTTTTAAAGAAACCTCAGCTGATTTTTGGAATTGTTACCCTCTTATGAGGAGCTGTCGAAAAAAAATAAAAATACTGCTTTGAAAAAAATGGTTTCAGCTTTGTGGATTCTTACTTATTCCTGTACAATTATTTCATCAAATATCCACAGATCTTCAAGGTTTGTGCCCAAATAACACCTGAAAGGATTTTACCTGGAGGGTACATTGGTGTGGTAGTGCTCTGTTTTAGTATATATTCAGAGATGGCATCTGTCTTTTGGCGTTTGTCAGGGAACTGGGCAGTTAAAGGCTCTGGTACTCTCCTTGTGTACCTCTGCAGGATACTCCCGAGCTCTTCCAAAGGTGTGCTGAACAAGACATCTCTTATTCTGTCCACATACACTGCAATATAAGGAAGAGTTGTTATAAATTTTGATGATTTCTATAAAATGTACTCTGGTATACTGTTCTCTTTTGCCAATTTTGTAGCATAAAACAAAAGCAAATTTATTGGTCTACTTACCATACGTAGGGGGTATGGCAACTTCTCTGACAACTTCTTCTCCAAGTCTGAATTTTGGGTACACAATCGAGTAACATACTGATCCATCTGATGCTGTACGTGCTTCACGATTGAGGTTTTCATTGAAATGAGATACAGCCAAAGCATGTCTGAAACATAGTATGATGCATATATGTGTCAGGTCTGACATATCTTTGTAATGTCCATCATTTTGTTTTAATTGGCCATTTGGCTTGATACGTTGACATGATCTTGTTTGGATATAGGGTTCTTTGCAATTGTTCCATATTAATCCTATTTTCAATCTTTAGAACTAAATAAGAGCATCTTGACGTAAAAAGCCACATGACCAAGTAAAAATTGCTGGCATATATACATGTTTTAAATGCTGAAGTTATCTGAAATCTCACCTGCAGTATGTCCCAAGCCAAGAAAAGTGAACCATTTTAGGATGCCAATGGTTTAACGTTGAATGAAAGCCTTCTAGGCAGCTTGTCTGGGCATCACATGATAGATTTTCCACATCTTTTATTGTTGTTGCGTTGCAGAGGATCTTGAGCAATTTGTCATATGCAGGTGTTCCTGACAAATATCAAAATTTACATTACAAAAAGATGTTCTCCAAATGACAAGGAACACAGCTTGAATTCCGTCAGACTTTAAATGTGTAATTTTTCATACCTCAACAAGTGACAGGCATGTATCTAAGAAATAGGAGGGAAACATTACATACCAATGGGAATCCATTCACGTGGTTCAAGTTCACCATGTGCACACTCTCTGTACAACTGATCTGGATGTTCATCATGTTTATTTGCAATATGACGCATCAAAGATTTCCACTTTGCAACAATCAACTCGCCGAAACCTTGCTTTGTAGAAAGGGCACACCAGTAAAGATGTTTGCGAATTCCCTTAAGCCAGAATTTTAGTGCTTCAAAGCCTTTTTCCTTGCTTCCTTTCAAGATTTTCTTTGTGAGACCTTTGCAGACATGCCACAAATCATTGAAATGGGATGTTTCAGGCTGTGATTCACGAATCCACTTTGCAATGCCCTTGTGTCGATCACTTATGAATGAATTTATTTTCAAACCAGCATCATTTATGAACTGAAAACAACGCTTGGCTCCATCAAGTTCCATTGCGTTGCTTGACCCTGATTCATTTGCCTTAAAATTAAAATTTTTATTAATCTTTGAATTGTCATTTACTACAATATTTTTGGATGTAAAGCTTGATGCATTTGTGTTGTCCATGTAAAAGAGGGGAGGGGTTCCAGTAGTGTATTGTAATCAAGCAAGATTTATTGTCTTTTGGTGACAGAAGGAAAGAAGTGACACTTCATAAATATATGACCCCTATTGTTATAGAAAGCATGAAATAACCTTTTACTAAGATCCTTTCCAATAAAAATTCCAATGTTATGTTGCATGCAGATAACAAATGTCACTGCTGTCTTTAGCCTGATAGCCTCCGTGTTTGGTTTACTGTACATCATACCACTCTTATAAATGGTTCAGCCTGTGTGGTAGCACTATCATCTGATGAATCCTCCAAATCTGTGTTCAGATCAAATTGGTAAACTCATTGTGTAGAAATTTAATTTTTGGACTGCTCAGGATGATAGAATTGAAAAACTAAGATAACAAAACCAGGACACACAAAAATACAAGGACTCTGGAAATTGTCTTACCTGTAACAGTTCAAAGTGAACCAGTCTGGAGATAGAATTTGAAAACAACGTGTAGACACCGTACTTGGCGTTGTGACCCATGGAATCAAATCTCCCATCTCCAGACCATTGTGCATTCTTGATGCCTTTTAACTTTTCAATAAGCGATGTGCGATAACTTTCCCAATGATGAAGCACAGAGGGGAAGAGGAACTTTCTCTGGTGATAAAAGAAGGTTCGTGCAGATATGGCAGATAGCCCCATATGTCTAAACATCAGCAGAACCTGGCTTATTCTCACTCCTGATGTCAGAATGCCAAAACTCATCATCACATTGCCAGCAGGATATTTTCCAAAGAGTGATGGCTGACTTTTCCATTGGAATTGTCTTCCACACTGCTTACATTTCTGTACCACAGTTGCCATTGTTCCAATGCGATGAACCTCAGCAGAAGGATTTTCAGCTTTGCATCGGAAACAGAACATTTGGAAAATTGCCATCAACATGCTGTAGAAAACTATAAACTTGGGTTCTTCAGCAACTCTTGTCCCAGGTCTAACACTGAAAAGTAAGAATACTTTATAAGACTCTTGTGAGTCCATGCTGGGGTTACAAAGTGAACAGGGGAGGAAGGTGAATACTTTTACTTGTAAATTTTGGCTAACGCTGCATCATTTCAAATAGTGGTGGAGGCTTAGTCAGGTACTGGGGGTAAAGCTATTGGTCCAGTTTAAGCATCATTTAATCCCATTGCTTTCAGCCAGCAGATCTTCGTCTTAACCAAAGTTCTTTAAGAGGGTCCCTTGCCCCAAGTCTGCACCACTATTGCTAAAATCATTAAAAATCAAAATTTCTACTGTGGAACAACTCTTTCTTATCAGCCCTGTTCTTGGAAAAAAGTGAAAGGTAAAAGCTTGCTTTGGGTTTGCCTAAACTTCACAAATAGGATATTGATGTGTTCTCTGCAGTCCTTTCCCATTGTGTGGCCAGGGGAGGGTATGAGGGGGTAATTGCCCTTCCACATTTACAATTTGGCAAAAATTGTATTTGAAAAATACAATAAAAATATCTGGGTGTACTTATACCTCAATCTGAAAATTTTTTAGTTTTACCCTCCCACTAAGTCTTGTCTGGCCCCACCACTGGTCCTTTCCATCAAGTTCAATTTTGGTTTATGAAGACATCATTTTACCTTACAAGGTTTCTTGAGACAGACTTATTTCCATCATCTTCGCTGTCTGAAGAGTCAGCAGAGTCTTCCAGTGTTGCCCAGTCTTCATCATCCTCATTTTCAAAACTCAAGTCTTGGCTTACATGAATATCATCTAAACCCATATTATCTGACGCACGTTCCATTGTGTATCCAGAAAGACCACTGGCATCCATGTCTGCAGGCAGCTCATCATTATTTCTAAGCTTGTAAGAAAAAAGAGACAGGCTATCAGCACATTTTGATGGATTAAAATTCCCAAACCATGATAATCCACATACCCTCAGGATGCAGAAAAACCCCAGATCAGAGGTCTATAGTTCAGAAAAAGGTTTTGAGGGAACAATTTATCATACTGGCAAGTAGTGGTGGTGAAATAGATGGAATGTGAATCCAGCCAAAAAGTGATGAGTAATGTTATCAAAGGCTTCTTCAATATCTGGTTTCAATTTTAATTTCACACATCAGACCAATTTTCAAATTAAAATTTGGTCACTTCAAATAACCAAACTGCATCATTTGTCATTTCATTTCTTTTGGTCAGCTCGTTTGATGATTTGCTGGGATACAGTATGCTGGTGTGTAATGAGTGTCATAGTAAAACACAAAGCCATTTCTTACATTAGAAGAAAGAAATACCTGTTCAATTTCTGCATACAGCTCTGCTCTTTTCTTTTTCAATCTGCTGACCTTTTTTTGGAGCTGAACGATCTTTGCTTTATTCAACTGGCAATTTTCACAATCGTTGCTTCCATGATTTGCAATTGAATCAAGCTCTAAATCATCCTCAATGTTTGGCGTGGTTTCGGTAGATGTCGAGGGCATTATAACACTTCGAACAATCTGAAAAGAAAATAGTGCATTGGAATGAAATAAAAAGCCCAGAATAAGTGAGCTCCACGATCGACGCCAACTGATTAGTCACCGAGGAACAAAACGGACAGTTGGCCTAGGTGGCCTATTCTGAATATTCCCTTACCTGTCTACGATCGCGATCAGAAATTTCCTCGGTTGTCTTTGGAGCTTCGTTGGCAGCATAAACTGTTGGAATGGCATCAGGCTTTAGGTACGATTTCATTCCAAGCTGCAAAGCTATGTCTCTTCGCATTGTGAAGCAAGACTCCTCGAAGTGACTCCCACACAAAATTGATGTCTTCGAAGCACTCCAGCCGGGTCGATAACGCCGAACGAATTGTACCCATTTTAGATGTCTTGCTCTGTCTTTATCTTTATCGGGGAATAAATGTACTGAAATCCCATCAGAGTACTGACTGTTCCCACAACTAACCAAGTTTGGGCCACCGGCAACACAGCGTTTTCCTCCGCGACTCTTTTTCTCGACATTACTCGCCATGTTGATTTTGTTATGATGAAGTTAGGATAGCGTGCGTATTGTCCTATTCAAATTGGCGTTCTACTTCATACGTCATCAGCAGCAAGCAAAATTCGCACGCGATCTGCCAAAATCTCGAACTTTGACGTGCAATAAAAATATTTCTACTCAACTGATTTACAATCGGTTTTCAGCATTACAATAAGCGCAAAAAGATGTCTCAGATTATGACAAAAAACGATATTCGAAAATTTCGTTGCATTAGCACTTTAAACTCGAGATTATTTCTTCCTCTACTATGACTTTAGGCCAACAATGTCGAACGGATTATTATGATGTTCCTAGAGGAGGCAAACGAACCGTTAATGGATTAAACTTTGGTGACACTGTCAAGTATTCATGCAAGCGAGGATTGACACTATATGGACCAACTGTGCTTACATGCAGTGGAATTCGAAAATGGAAGCCCTGGGATCAAGGAGAGCCCAAATGCAGTAAGTTGACTCATGGCATGAGTCTTGGCATTGCTAATTGAATTGGATGGTTGAAATAAAAGTATAAGATTTAAAGCAGTGAAAGACTCCAAAGAATCAAGTTGTAAGGTGTTGTGGTAACTACAGTTTTTTAAACCAACCAACCAGTCAGCCAATCAATAACATTAGCATTGTTCGTAGAAAATTTATTTGATGCTGGTTGCCGAAGAATTGGTGCTTCATACCATAAGAAAGCTATGGAACGTAGAGTCAAGAGCCTAAAATGTCGTTGTAGGAAAGCCATAACACCAGATCCAAAACATTTTGCTTTTCGATTACTTTATTATATCTGATCATGTAATGAATGTCCCAAGAAAATTCCGACGTTTGTAGAGGTGCTGCGGAGGAGGTATCTTTTCAGTTTTCAAGATTTTCCTCTGTTCAATTAAACTTGGAGGCTTTAACTCAAGTCTTGTACCTTGACCACCCTCTACTATTTCATAGCAGCTGGGTTATTCTAAGTTAAAGCTGAATTGAAGGTTACCAAAAACCAGACCAGAGAAAGTGGATTTTTGAGGACTGAGATTTTACTAGGGATTGAAAATGAACATTCAACGGCGTAGTCGTAATAGTGCAATGAGAAATGAGAAGAATACACATTAGGCAATTTTGCAAAATGAGTTTATTCATTTTTCCAAATCACCAAATAATTCTTCATTGCCGTATTGTGTTTCGTTTTTTACACAACGACCGATCAATCTTATGCCTTTTCATAGAGCGTACATGCCCTGATCCAGGAAGTCCGAAAGACGGACGTCGTATTGGCAATAATTTCGAGGTACGCAAAGGAGTACGATTTATATGCAACCCAGGATATGACATGGAAGGACCAAGTATGATAATCTGCACCAGATCACTTCGATGGAATGGACGTGTGCCAATTTGCAAAGGTATGTTTATGATTAATGATTATTATGATTTCGCTACATGGCCTCCTGAAAAGCAGCCTAGCTGATGGGTTGCCGTGTTTAAATAATAGGGAGTTTACGAAACCACGACGGCAACGGCAACTGCAACGCAATGTTGCTTTTGTTTCAGAACTTTAGATTCAAAAGATTTCTTGTTTTCTGTTCGAATTTGCTTCCCTTGAGAGCCTCTCAAGTTGTCCTTTTCAATTTCACAACTTGGAAATCCTGTTTCTGGCGTTTTGTACTGTAGATCTAGGCCTCCGAAGTAAAACCCTGTCTTTCTGAATGTTTGTCATCAAAGAATAAAATATAGCTTTCAGGTATCTCTGCGTTATAGGAGGCCTCAATTTGGCCTTTTGGACGATAAATTAAAGGTAGCATACGGAAACAATACTTTCTTTGTAGAATATCAGATGACGTTCTGGCTCGTGTTGTCGTTCTGGTTTCGTAAACTCTCTAATATTGAATGGCAGAAATGAAATGGCAAGGTTGGTCGAACAATTCAAATTTCTTTGAACGCATGGTCCGACGTAAATGATATCATTTTCTGAAAGCCCAACTTGTGCGCTTTCATTAGCTGTATAGTATTAACAAAAAAGGTTGCGAGGGAATTCGCAAGGAGCAAAAAGTAAACATACATCGAAATGAGGTAGCATCTCTTCTGGACAGTGTTCTAATGTTCTAATAGTTTCGTTGATAGACCCTGTATAAGGAATTTGAATAGTCTACCGGATGTGGTGAATATAATGATGATTATGATGACTTTTTTATCCAGGGACGCTTAGAAAGGAGTCTGGATGGTGAATTAAGTTCCACACATTTGTTGGCTTTAAATTCATGGTTGAAACTAAAGAAATGCATTGTTGAAAATTTATCGGCAAAGATGTCCAGTGATTGATAAAGTCTTGCAGCAAAGGAAAGCCTCTCTTTCTGTAACTTAGACTCAGACGCTTTTGGCAAGAAAATATTCTTCATATTCCTTGTTTATCGAAATATACAAAGGTGGGTGAAGACGGACCAAAGTAAAGTTTCATATTACGAAATCGTGAAAGGATTCAGAGAATGTTTTGATATGGCATCCCGCATATACTATTTCCCAAATAATAGCACCCGGCGAAGCATATTTGATTCTAATCCTCTCCTTTACAGTGGCATCATGTAGTGCTCCGCAGCTACCATCACGTGCATCAATAAGACGAGGAAAGCAAGATTCTTATATCTATGGTGATATTATTTACCTGACCTGTTCAAGGGGATATGCTCTCTTCAGAAATTCTATCAGTAGATGCCTTACAAATGGTTGGAGTAACGTGAAAGTTCGCTGTCTGCGTAAGTAATCAACCAATCAACCAACTAATCAATCAATCAATCAATCAATCAAGCAATTATCCGCAAAGGAAATGAAAACTGAAGAGCCACTTTATGGAGATACTGGTCTTGACTTCATTATTAATATTATTGTTATTATACAAAATATTGCAAATGTCTTAACTGGACGAAACAGTGCCAAACTGAATGTTCTACTCAAACTTTTTACTTGATGTACAGAGTAAACTATGAGTCATGATAATGTCATCCTTTGAGCACAAATCTGTACATTAAGTAAAAAGTTTGAGTGGAACATTCAGTTGTCTGATGATCGCTGTGTAGCGTGAAACTCGGAGTAACAACAAAACATGTAGCCTTTCTTATTGTCTTACTCTAGTTATTATTGTTATTATAGACTCGATTTCAAATCGAGTCTGGTTTCAAGGCCAGGCAATTGACCTTGGCTATTGTTAAAAAAAATCGGGATCGAGTAATATTTATGCGCATTTTGACGAAAATGAGTCGTGTTACAGCTTCTATTATCGTTGTTCAGATTCAAGCAATTCTCAGATTCCGACTCCGACAAGATGTATAAACTTATCGCTGAACGGAGATTCTTCTTAAAATGGCCAAAGAGTCTATTTAAGAAATGTAAGGCATGTCGATATGACTTCTTCACATCACTGGATGACAGCCATTTGCGGTGATTTGTTTATTTGTTATTTTTTCAGCAAAGAGTTGCGGCCACCCTGGCTACTTGACCAACGGACAAGTGATTGGACATATATTTACGTACAGGAGCATTGTGAGGTACAAATGTAACCGGGGGTATCGATTGAAGGGAGCTGCATCCAGAATTTGCTTACATAATCAAAATTGGGGTGGCAGTCTGCCAAGATGTGAAGGTAAGATACAAGTTTCATAAATGATGCTAGTCTTATGACGATGAGTCCCTTGTATCTCTGCGGTAAACCTTGCTCAAGAGGGACTCATCATGAAACAATGAAAAACCCGGCCCTATCTCATGCATTTGATCATGATTCGATCGATCGAATCAGGATCGAATGACTGCCGTAGCTCTGTTCAACGGTCACTCCTCGGAAAGAAAATGCGATAAAAACCACGTTAAGCAGGCGTTTAATCAAAGAAACTTGGTATTGATCTGAAGGAAGAAGTTCACTTTACCTGGTAAGTCCAAAATGAGTCTTTCAACGCTACATTTTCCATGTTTTTGAGACCGAAACAAACCAGAGAAAACTTCAGCCACCTGCCGTAGCAACTTTGTTCAAAATCTAGTCAACTGCATCATTCGAATCGAGAATTCGACATCATTGCTCTCTGCCAAATCTCGCAATCTGATTGGTACGTTAGGAATTGCGAAGGTTGGGCCTAAATAGGGCCAAGTTTTTCATAGTAATACTATGAGTCTCTGTTGCCTGAAGCGACATCATCAAGTCAAAGAGCACAGGGCAACAAGAGACTCATCGTCATCAGTCTAAAATGATGCCCCATTTGTGTGGCCACTTTGAAGGAGCTGTGAGCTCTGTTGTATCATCTTTACTCAGTTGCGTCTGTCAGGCGTGCAGTTGAAGTTTGAAAATCACTGCAGCAAGTCGAAATAACAGGACAATTTGATCTTAATTCTTGAGTGGATATTTTCAATGTTTTCCAGTGGCCTTACCTAGGGAATCAGATAAACATTTTCTAAATGAGAAAATCGAATGGAATGTTTGAATAGAATGAAATTATCATTGTTTTAAAGGTGATCTTAAACAAAATTGTTATTGATGCAAATGAACAGTTCTCTTGAATGATGCGGAATAGCTTTAAATTTCTTTGATATCTTACTTTGTTTTCAAGTTATCCACTGATGTTAGTTTCAGTTAATGACGTCATTTTGTTTGCAAATTACTAGACTGGTTTACTGAAATACAGCTGTTTCTGATCTTGAAAAAGTTACAGTTATAGGAGACATTTAAGTTGAACTGAATGAATGTAATAGAAATTGCCTCATGAACTGATATGATGTTTAGAAAGACATGTCGATTGAAGAAAAGTTCTTTGAGTTGATTTCCTTTTGGAAACTTAGTCAGCCTCATACAGTTTCTTTACTTTTGGCAAACAAAATGACGTCATCAGCCAATCATACAAAATAGTGGATGACTTGCAAATGAAACAAAGTGTCACAAAATTATAAAGGACATTCTTTAACATTCAAAAATGCTATTCATTTGCATCAATAAAACTTTCGCTTCAGATCACTTTTAACAATTAAGGAACGTTGGCCTTTCAAACAGCGTGCATTTTGCACTCAACTGAGGGAATTTTAAGGGAATTTTATTAATGGAATGATAATATTAAGGGAATCTTAATGGATTTTTTGCAGAGAAGACTTGTACATCACTCCCAGTTATTGAAAATGGTCGATTTGAAGGCTTTTCCTCAAAAGTTGGAGCATCAAAGATTGCAAAATGTGACAGTGGGTATAAGCTGGTTGGTGCTACTAGTATAACATGTAGCGAAGATGGATGGAAATTTAATGGCAAAAAACCCAAATGTCTAGGTGAGCTGAATCAGAACTGTTTTCTGGTAAATGCTAGTTATGATAAACCCCTTAGGCTGTCAAGTTTCTGAATACTCTGAATTCGTTGAGAATCGAAGCCCCGAGTTTTCCTGTATCCCTGTTACTGATCGGCTTCGCGATTTGTGGGAGGGGGGCACAATTATATACTGCCCTTGTCTCAAGGGTAGACCTATTCAACGATTGAGAATTATGGTATAGGGAAGGCCAAATTTTGCGGAATTTAGTCAAGAAATTAGCCTAGCTACAGTACTGTTGAAATGCGGGTAGCACACCCTTAATTGGAATTTGCCGCAGAATCCGATCCGTGAGTGCCTGATGTAGTAGTTCAGTTCAGTTCATATTTTAAAATTCCTCTACATACAATATCTTAATAAAAACACTAATTACATACAATGACTACGAATAACATAAACATACTAATAATAACACACAAAAAATAACAATTTACATAAGATGTTGCATGCAGGGGGATTTCTTTAGGAGGAGCTCTCTCAATAGATAAACTAATCGAGGAGAGAGCACCCCCTTCTTTAAGATGGTTCTGAATCTTATTTATTCATTGACTGAGTGACAGAACGATATTTATCACTTTAGGATCAACTTTGATTGTATTTCATAAATAAAAAGGCTCGAAGATTTTGACGAAAACTGAAAGCAGATGATGATCTTTTTATGTCAACTGGAATGCTGTTCCAAGATTTAGCACCAGAGAAACGCACAGACCTGATACCATATTGCAAAGTATTTTTTCGAGTTAAGAAAATATCATTCTTAGAGGCTTGCCGGGTACCATACTGATGAACATTTGATACTGATTCAAAGAAATTGTGGAAGCAATCAGGAGAGTTCTTATTGACACAATCATAAACAAAGCAAAGCAATTTTAACTGAAAAAGATCTTGAAGCTTCAAGATTTTCAAGTCAGAAAAGATAGGAGTGGAGGGTGAAGTAAAATGCTCAAATGCAATAGCTCTAACCACTCTTTTTTGCAACAAACATATAGGCTTGATATGAACATCATATGTAAGTCCCCATACTACTATACCGTATTGAAGAAAGGAAGCAAATAATGAATTGTACAAACAGATCATAACAACAACAGGAAGAAAGTGTCTTATCTTGAAAAACATACCGCATGTTCTAGCCAGTTTTTTAGAAAGTTCAGATAAATGGTATTTCCAACTAAGATTTTCATCCAAAAGAACACCAAGAAATTTTACATACCTAGACTGTTTTACTGGTTGATTTCCAATTTTGATATTTACTGTTCCCAATGATGAATGTTGAGGAGACTTAAATATTATGAAATTAGTTTTATCAATGTTTAATGACAATTTGTTTACATCAAGCCATAGTTTAACCTTTTTAACTCATTATTTACTATTCTTTGCAGCTTATCAAGATTTTCAGCTTCAAAGTAGATATTAGTATCATCTGCAAATAAGTAGAAGGAGAGTACAGATGTTGAATTTGGTAGATCATTAATAGAAATTAGGAAAAGTAGGGGACCAAGGACAGAACCCTGTGGAACTCCACATGTAACATTTAAACAGCTTGAGCTAGACCCATTCACAGTAACATATTGCTCTCTATCTGATAAGTAAGATTTAAACCACTCTAAAGCAGGTCCTCGAATTCCATAGTTTTCAAGCTTCATCAAAAGAATGCTATGGTTTACAGTATCAAATGCTTTCTGCAAATCAAGAAAGATCCCGCAGCCAAATTTCCTGTTATCAAGTGAATTTTTGATGGTATCTGTCATGCTGACTAAAGCATGATTAATAGAGTGACTTTCACGAAATCCAAACTGAAATGAATATAAAATGCTATGCTTTTCTAGGAAGTCATATAAACGCTTATACATAACTTTTTCAGTGATTTTGCTGAAAACAGACAAGAGAGAAATGGGACGATAATTAGAAGCAGTAACTGAACAACCCTTTTTGAACAGAGGGATAACTTTTGCCAGTTTCATCTTGTCTGGAAATATACCAGACTGAAAAGATTCATTAATGATTTGAGATAGTGGTAAACTTATCACGGGACACAGGTGCTTTAGAAGCTTAATAGGAATGCTGTTGGGACCCAAAGACTTACCAGACTTTAGCATGTTGATAATATCAGATATTTCGGAAGGAACTGAAGGGGCAATGAAAAAAGAGTCACCGATACTATTACTGATGAAATCCAAGGGAGACTTTCTGGTTCTTGGTATTTTCTTAGTAATATCATGAGAGACATTAACAAAAAATTTGTTGAATACATTAGCAATTACAACAGGATCAGATGTGAGGGCACCATCAGAATTTTTCAATTTACTTATGACATTTACATTAGAAGATTTCCTAATATTTATGACTGATTTAATCCCTGACCATAACTGTTTCATATTTTTACTATTAGTTTGAAAGTAATTATAATAATAATTGGCTTTGCTGTCTTTTAAGGCAATTGCAATACGGTTACGGAACTTTTTAAACAAATCCCTTGTAGGCTGATCATTACTTTTCTTGAGCTTTTTAAGCAACTTATCTTTGATACGTATCATTTTTTGTATCTTACCATTGATCCAAGGTTTATTTCTTAACTTTACTTCTTTCTTTGTGAGTTTTTTCAGAGGAGCATGAGTTTTCACTAGTTTATCTAGATTTGAAAGAAATCTATTAAATTTAGAATTAATATCTACTTGATCATCATTCAAGTAAGTTAGGTCTAAATTTGCAAAGTCGCTTTGGAGTCTATCAATGTTAAGTTTAGAAAAGTCATGGTAGGAGTATGATAAGTTTTTGTAAGCTATACCTGCATGCTTTACAATAAGAAACTGAGGAAAATGGTCTGTTATTTGAGTTAGAATATTACCACTAACTGTTTCTTGATCAAGAACATTGGCAAAAATATTATCTATAATTGTAGAAGAATTATCAGACACTCGAGTTGGATGTACAATGTATGGCAAAAATTGCTTGGAGAGGAGCAAATTGACGAATTCACCAGTTGCAGTGTGAGAGTCATAGTTTAGAAGATCAAGGTTGAAATCCCCAAGAAGAAAAATTTGTTTATTTGAGACAGCAGGATTAGAAAGAACTTCTTGTAAATAGGTGCTAAGGTTATCTGGATTGGAATTTGGATGACGATACAAACAGCAGAACAGAAAGTTTTTCTCTTTCACATTTTCAACCTCAACCCATACAACTTCATTATCTGCACTGTCTTTGCTCAAGTCAGGTCTTGCAATTGGTGAAAGACCTGTCTTTACATAAAGACCAACACCACCATTTTGACTGTGTGACTGAACAGAGAAAAAACTATAACCAGGAATATCAATTTGATTGATTAATTAAGTAAAGAATTGATTGATTTGAATTGTATAAAGTAAAATTTGATTTTGAGAGAACCTTTTGGGATATTGGTTTCAAAGCACATGGCTTTGATAAAGAGGCAGACATGAAGCTCTGGAGATCATGGCTACCTGAAATGTACACTAATTGAACTTGTATCTTTCTTATCATTTTACAGATTTATCAAGAGAGTGCGAGAATATTCGAAGTATCTTAAATGGCAAACCCAAGCGAACAATTTTGTTTGAAGGAGACACTTTGGAATATGAATGCAATCATAGATATCAATTAGAGAAACGGGGTGAACAAAAATGTAGATCTGGAAGGATTACTGGGACTTATCCCCGTTGCATTGTCAAGGGTTTGTTGAGAGAGCAAGTTGATTTTTGTACGATTTTTTAAAAGAAATATGGCGATCAAAGAGAGATGTTAGTTTATGCTGAATTTGAAAGGCCTTTAAAAGTCCAAGACTGACTGGGCATGTGCAAGGTTATCAAGGATAAATCTGATTCAAACGCATCTGACTTTGACTAAGAACTCAATTTGGACTTAAAAACATTTGCGAATAGACAGATTTCAGTTGATATTTTATGGGCCTATTTCATTTCAATTGACCATACAGTTTGAAAAATATTATCTCTTCTCTATTTTATATATCACTCAATAGTCATTTACATTACATATTACTAACTACATCATTTACAAAATACATACAACTATCAAGTGATTTGAAATGGGTGACAGCAACGTTAGGTGAACTTTGTTTATCGGATCTAAGGCCCAGTATCATATTTTTGCTGTCGAATTTGATAGATGCTGCCAAAAATTTCACAGTGTAAATTAACTTCGACATGAAATGAAACCGATGTTTAAATTGCCAGCCCTTTCAAATGGTTAGAGCTTCAGGAGCTGGAAGAAACACAACTTGATTTAATCTTAGCATTTCTGCCGCGTTTGATAAATCAGCTCTTGTCCATAGTTCACGTTTTCTACGTGTGATCAGCCACAGCGCTTGTGCCTTGTGAAAAATGGCCAATTTTTAACGACTTTATTTTCAATCCAAGACGGCTAAAGGTGGTGTTTTGATAAGATTTTTAAACACGGCAGATTATGCCATTTTTAACATTGCTCGATTCGTCGCGGTAAAAATATAATGTTTGAATTAGGCCTAAATCATTTGCAATTACAGCGGCTAATTTTTCAAATAGGAGGACATTTTTTTATTCACCTTGTATTTCATTTGAATAACGTCTATCTTTTTAGAATGTAGAATGCCAGTTGACCCTCATAAAGGAAAAGCTGTGGACAAATCTTATGATGATTATGATTATGCAGTTTATCATTGTAACAAAGGATATGAATTGGAAGGTAGTAGACAGAGATGTGTCAATGCAAAATGGATTGGTAGTATTCCAATTTGTAAAGGTAAGCTCCGAATAGTAGGAGATTCCAAGCCTTGCAAGACACTTTAGGGTTCTTGTACTTTTGGGTTCTTGTACTTTAGGATTCTTGTACTTCAGGGTTCTTGTACTTCAGGGTTCTTGTACTTTAGGGTTCTTGTACTTTAGGATTCTTGTACTTTAGGGTTCTTGTACTTTAGGATTCTTGTACTTCAGGGTTCTTGTACTTTAGGATTCTTGTGCTTCAGGGTTCTTGTACTTTAGTGTTCTTGTACTTTAGGATTCTTGTACTTCAGGGTTCTTGTACTTTAGGGTTCTTGTACTTTAGGATTCTTGTACTTTAGGGTTCTTGTACTTTAGGATTCTTGTACTTCAGGGTTCTTGTACTTTAGGATTCTTGTGCTTCAGGGTTCTTGTACTTTAGTGTTCTTGTACTTTAGGATTCTTGTACTTTAGGGTTCTTGTACTTTAGGATTCTTGTACTTCAGGGTTCTTGTACTTTAGGGTTCTTGTACTTTAGGGTTCTTGTACTTTAGGGTTCTTGTACTTTAGGATTCTTGTACTTTAGGGTTCTTGTACTTTAGGATTCTTGTACTTCAGGGTTCTTGTACTTTAGGATTCTTGTACTTTAGGATTCTTGTACTTTAGGATTCTTGTACTTCAGGGTTCTTGTACTTTAGGATTCTTGTACTTTAGGATTCTTGTGCTTCAGGGTTCTTGTACTTTAGGATTCTTGTACTTTAGGATTCTTGTACTTCAGGGTTCTTGTACTTTAGGATTCTTGTACTTTAGGATTCTTGTACTTCAGGGTTCTTGTACTTTAGGGTTCTTGTACTTTAGGGTTCTTGTACTTTAGGATTCTTGTACTTTAGGGTTCTTGTACTTTAGGATTCTTGTACTTTAGGATTCTTGTACTTCAGGGTTCTTGTACTTTAGGATTCTTGTACTTTAGGATTCTTGTACTTTAGGATTCTTGTACTTCAGGGTTCTTGTACTTTAGGATTCTTGTACTTTAGGATTCTTGTACTTCAGGGTTCTTGTACTTTAGGATTCTTGTACTTTAGGATTCTTGTACTTTAGGATTCTTGTACTTCAGGGTTCTTGTACTTTAGGATTCTTGTACTTTAGGGTTCTTGTGCTTCAGGGTTCTTGTACTTTAGGGTTCTTGTACTTTAGGATTCTTGTACTTTAGGATTCTTGTACTTTAAGATTCTTGTACTTTAGGATTCTTGTACTTCAGGGTTCTTGTACTTTAGGATTCTTGTACTTTAGGATTCTTGTACTTCAGGGTTCTTGTGCTTCAGGGTTCTTGTACTTCAGGGTTCTTGTACTTTAGGGTTCTTGTACTTCAGGGTTCTTGTACTTTAGGATTCTTGTACTTCAGGGTTCTTGTACTTTAGGATTCTTGTACTTTAGGGTTCTTGTACTTTAGGGTTCTTGTGCTTCAGGGTTCTTGTACTTTAGGATTCTTGTACTTTAGGGTTCTTGTACTTTAGGGTTCTTGTACTTCAGGGTTCTTGTACTTTAGGATTCTTGTACTTCAGGGTTCTTGTACTTTAGGATTCTTGTACTTCAGGGTTCTTGTACTTTAGGATTCTTGTACTTCAGGGTTCTTGTACTTTAGGATTCTTGTACTTTGGGGTTCTTGTACTTTAGGGTTCTTGTGCTTCAGGGTTCTTGTACTTTAGGATTCTTGTACTTTAGGGTTCTTGTACTTTAGGGTTCTTGTGCTTCAGGGTTCTTGTACTTTAGGATTCTTGTACTTCAGGGTTCTTGTACTTTAGGATTCTTGTACTTTAGGGTTCTTGTACTTTAGGGTTCTTGTACTTTAGGGTTCTTGTACTTTAGGATTCTTGTACTTTAGGGTTCTTGTACTTTAGGGTTCTTGTACTTTAGGATTCTTGTACTTTAGGGTTCTTCTACTTTAGGATTCTTGTACTTTTGGATTCTTGTACTTTAGGGTTCTTGTACTTTAGGATTCTTGTGCTTCAGGGTTCTTGTACTTTAGGATTCTTGTACTTCAGGGTTCTTGTGCTTCAGGGTTCTTGTACTTTAGGATTCTTGTACTTTAGGATTCTTGTACTTTAGGATTCTTGTACTTCAGGGTTCTTGTGCTTCAGGGTTCTTGTACTTTAGGATTCTTGTACTTTAGGGTTCTTGTACTTCAGGGTTCTTGTGCTTCAGGGTTCTTGTGCTTCAGGGTTCTTGTACTTTAGGATTCTTGTACTTCAGGGTTCTTGTGCTTCAGGGTTCTTGTACTTTAGGATTCTTGTACTTTAGGATTCTTGTACTTTAGGATTCTTGTACTTCAGGGTTCTTGTGCTTCAGGGTTCTTGTACTTTAGGATTCTTGTACTTTAGGGTTCTTGTACTTTAGGATTCTTGTACTTTAGGATTCTTGTACTTTAGGATTCTTGTACTTCAGGGTTCTTGTGCTTCAGGGTTCTTGTACTTTAGGATTCTTGTACTTTAGGATTCTTGTACTTTAGGATTCTTGTACTTCAGGGTTCTTGTGCTTCAGGGTTCTTGTACTTTAGGATTCTTGTACTTTAGGATTCTTGTACTTCAGGGTTCTTGTGCTTCAGGGTTCTTGTACTTTAGGATTCTTGTACTTCAGGGTTCTTGTACTTTAGGATTCTTGTACTTCAGGGTTCTTGTGCTTCAGGGTTCTTGTACTTTAGGATTCTTGTACTTTAGGGTTCTTGTACTTCAGGGTTCTTGTACTTTAGGATTCTTGTACTTTAGGGTTCTTGTACTTTAGGATTCTTGTACTTCAGGGTTCTTGTACTTTAGGATTCTTGTACTTTAGGATTCTTGTACTTTAGGGTTCTTGTACTTTAGGGTTCTTGTACTTCAGGGTTCTTGTACTTTAGGGTTCTTGTACTTTAGGGTTCTTGTACTTTAGGATTCTTGTACTTTAGGATTCTTGTACTTTAAGATTCTTGTACTTTAGGATTCTTGTACTTCAGGGTTCTTGTACTTTAGGATTCTTGTACTTTAGGGTTCTTGTACTTCAGGGTTCTTGTACTTCAGGGTTCTTGTACTTCAGGGTTCTTGTACTTTAGGATTCTTGTACTTTAGGGTTCTTGTACTTCAGGGTTCTTGTACTTTAGGATTCTTGTACTTTAGGGTTCTTGTACTTCAGGGTTCTTGTACTTTAGGGTTCTTGTACTTTAGGATTCTTGTACTTCAGGGTTCTTGTACTTCAGGGTTCTTGTACTTTAGGATTCTTGTACTTTAGGGTTCTTGTACTTCAGGGTTCTTGTACTTTAGGATTCTTGTACTTTAGGGTTCTTGTACTTCAGGGTTCTTGTACTTTAGGATTCTTGTACTTTAGGGTTCTTGTACTTCAGGGTTCTTGTACTTCAGGGTTCTTGTACTTTAGGGTTCTTGTACTTTAGGATTCTTGTACTTTAGGGTTCTTGTACTTCAGGGTTCTTGTACTTTAGGATTCTTGTACTTTAGGGTTCTTGTACTTTAGGATTCTTGTGCTTCAGGGTTCTTGTACTTTAGGATTCTTGTACTTCAGGGTTCTTGTGCTTCAGGGTTCTTGTACTTTAGGATTCTTGTACTTTAGGGTTCTTGTACTTTAGGATTCTTGTACTTCAGGGTTCTTGTACTTTAGGATTCTTGTACTTTAGGATTCTTGTACTTCAGGGTTCTTGTACTTTTGGATTCTTGTACTTTAGGGTTCTTGTACTTTAGGATTCTTGTGCTTTAGGGTTCTTGTACTTTAGGATTCTTGTACTTCAGGGTTCTTGTACTTTAGGGTTCTTGTACTTCAGGGTTCTTGTACTTTAGGATTCTTGTACTTCAGGATTCTTGTACTTCAGGGTTCTTGTACTTCAGGATTCTTGTACTTCAGGGTTCTTGTACTTCAGGGTTCTTGTACTTTAGGATTCTTGTACTTCAGGATTCTTGTACTTCAGGGTTCTTGTACTTCAGGGTTCTTGTACTTTAGGGTTCTTGTACTTTAGGATTCTTGTACTTCAGGGTTCTTGTACTTTAGGGTTCTTGTACTTCAGGGTTCTTGTGCTTCAGGGTTCTTGTACTTTAGGATTCTTGTACTTCAGGGTTCTTGTACTTTAGGATTCTTGTACTTTAGGATTCTTGTACTTCAGGGTTCTTGTACTTTAGGGTTCTTGTACTTCAGGGTTCTTGTACTTCAGGGTTCTTGTACTTTAGGATTCTTGTACTTTAGGATTCTTGTACTTCAGGGTTCTTGTACTTTAGGGTTCTTGTACTTCAGGGTTCTTGTACTTTAGGGTTCTTGTACTTTAGGGTTCTTGTACTTTAGGATTCTTGTACTTTAGGATTCTTTTACTTTAAGATTCTTGTACTTTAGGATTCTTGTACTTCAGGGTTCTTGTACTTTAGGATTCTTGTACTTCAGGATTCTTGTACTTCAGGGTTCTTGTACTTCAGGGTTCTTGTACTTTAGGATTCTTGTACTTCAGGGTTCTTGTACTTTAGGGTTCTTGTACTTTAGGATTCTTGTACTTTAGGGTTCTTGTACTTTAGGGTTCTTGTGCTTCAGGGTTCTTGTGCTATATCTAAAGCCCCTCTTGAATAGACCTTTTAGCTATGCTACAAGAGAGCCTGGATCGAGCATTATTTTTGTATATTTTTATACGCAAAGTTCGATCGAGTACCATTAGAGCTTCTATCACTATTGTGCACATTCGAAAATTCTACTATTTGTAGCAACATATCGTTCGATTCTGATTCTTTTGTGAAGAGCTAAAAGGTCAGTTAGGTGTCAGGAGAAAATATTTGCAAGTAAGAATACTTGAAGTGCTCTGCATAAGTAATTGTGCCTCGTCGCAAAGCTCGCATGATATATGATAGGCTGTACAGGGCTATGGGCAAGGGAATACTTGGCAGCCCTATGAGTAACAGTGGCCCAATTTCATACTGCTTGAAAAGAATTCTGTGATGTGACTCAAGTGAGCAACATATCGCGAACGGAGAAGACCGTCTCCAGATGCTACCGTATTTTTGCTTAGGCTAAAAAATCTAATATACATCTTTCAGATGCAGGAGGAACCACAAATATATGTTTTGAGTATAGCTCTGACCATAATATTTACTGCAACCTTCCCAGTCCATGTTTTGATTTCTTTCTTGTCAAAGAAAGAGGCGGTCCTTCATCACATGAGCGATGCCATTCCAGAGTATGCTAATGACTGAAAAAGAAAGTTAGACGCTTGGATGATGGTAAATGTAACTATAGGCTTTTCAGACCATAGATTCCCAACGTTGAATTCCTATCGGGACAGACCTTTAAAGGCCAGTTTGCACGATCATATTCACATAGAATTTGCTTCACATTTATTGTGTGATCGCAGCATGTGATCTTGTAAATGGGCTTCACAATTTGCTTGAAGTGGTGTGAAGCAATTAGATTTAATCTCCTTTAATTTGATATCACAGATACTTCATTGGAAGGCTGGTCAAATGAACAATATGTGATGGCAAATTGTGATGAAGCCCATTTACAAGATCACATTCCGTGATCACTCAAAAAATGTGAAGCAAGTTTTACTACGAGAATATGATTGACGAGAATATGATCGTGTAAACCGGCCGAAATTTCTTTTTCCTATCAATCATATTTCAAATATTTATTTTGAGGACACTCCAAACCTCGTAATCTATCGGGCCTTTATAACCTGTAGATGTTAATTTCAGATTTAGCCTACTACTTTTTAGTCAGTGATAAGTTGTTGTTGTTGTTTTTGTTATTGTTGATCATAATGATGATGATGTTGATGATGATGATGATGTTGCAAGAACCTCTAAGACACACTGAGTTCATGCCAAAGGTGATTATAGATTTGATTGTAAATGAAACTATTTTATTTATTCTGAGACCATACATGGCCTCTCATCCCTTGAATGGTATGTATTCATTTCTACACATCAGTTACAATAACGTCAGGTATTTTCCATTTTAGTACAGAGCTGTCACCACCCTGGTTCCCTCCCAAATGGAGAGCTACATGGGCGTTCATTCACTTACGGCAGCATTGTGATATACACATGCGCCGCAGGATATGAACTGAGAGGATCTAACACAAGGAAATGCTTGGAAAATAAGCTGTGGAGTGGCAATGTGCCAAGATGTATAGGTAAGAAAAGATATGTTCTAGACTAAAGCGGAGAAAATGCAAAGTTTCCTGCAACTTGCGGACAATTTGCATTTAGCTTATAGAGTCTGAACAGAATGATATTTCGATATGAATGTAGAATGATCGAATGTGCGTAATAGTGATAGAAGCTTGATCGCCAGTCAATCGAATAGCTCGTTTAACAATTTATAAACATATTGTGCGATCCAGGCTCTTTTATATAATAGGTAAATGATCTATGATTTCTTTGGTTCCATTCAAAAGGCGTCTTTTTACCCAAATACTTTGCAGGGAATTAACGAAGCGGATAGTGAAATGTGTATGTTCTACAAATTCTATGATACAAAACCAGGTGAGATAGAGAAAAGTTCCCAATTTGTAAATTGACAGATTGACAGAATGATTCCAATTCTTGTTAAAAGCCAAAAGATCGAAATATTTTTGTGATTTTTTCACTGTCTTACGAAAACTAGAAATACAGGAATATTCAACCTTCCAAAAATTTCGTGGTTGCAAAATGACCGAAAAGGGGCCTAGAAATTGATCAAGTCATCAAGGACTCATGGCCCTTAACAATAGAAAAATGCAATTTCTCATGATGAGAGATGTCGTCTGCACAATTATTGCCGTAAAATTGAAAATCCTTAGTATTTGATTGAAAATCACATAACTCTTGAGAGAAGTGAAACGCCCGTTGCGCATTGTTCTGTGTGAGGAGATGAGGAGAGCCCTTACGATTTGATAAATGTTTAAGACCCGTTTTCAGTCATTTTGCAACCATGAAGTTGTTATAAAGTTAAATTGACTTATACTTCTAGTGCTGGTAAGATAACGAGAAAAATCACAAAGATACTGCTATGTCTTTCGGCTTTTAACCAGAATTTGAATAATTCAAATCTGGGAAATTCTATTGGTGCTATGAATTTTCAAAGGTGGAAGCTTTTTCTGGCTGATCCGTTATAAGAGAAAGTGGCGGATCAGATGGCCTTCTCGTTTATGAAGTTGTTCGCAGAAATATAATGCATCAACCAATCCTAAAATGTTTTCAAGATTTCATTCCAGTGCTCAATTCAACAAGAAGTAGTTGACATCTTTCACGTTTCGCTTCTTCAGAAATCATTCAGAAGTGTATGCGTGTATCACCTCCACTGCATGGATATTTGAGCACATGGGGTACAGAGATAGGAGTTACAGTTACATTCACATGCAAACAGGGATACGATTTGGATGGTGCGAAACAGATAGAATGTAGAAGAGGTGGCCATTGGTCCAGTGATGTACCTAAATGTGTTCAAGGTTGCTTTTTATTTTCATTGCAAGTTTTGTTACAATTTCTAGAATGATTGAATCACCCATTTTGAATTTTACAAAGATGTAAACTTACATTTACGCAATTTGAGATACTATTGATCCCCGGTGCGAGGAAATGATGTAGATTGCTATTTCTTGTTGTTCATCTGTTGGCCAAATTTTACTGGAAATACAATTTTTGTCGAAGTTATAGATCATTATTGTGCTTTCATCGTTCATTTTTGATTAATTATGTGATGTTTCATACTTTGACGTGTATCAGCAGACTCAAGTCTAGACGATCGGATCTTTCTTCCAGATATTGGAGCTCAAAGATGCCCCATATTAAGAGTTCCACAGCATGGAATTGTGAGCCCAAATGCCGACAGGTTTGAAGCAAAGATTGGCTTAAAAGTTACATTTACATGCATGCAGGGATATATTGAGGATGGTGCGAAAGAGATGGAATGTAAACAAGGTGGCCGTTGGTCCAGTGATGTACCTAAATGTCTTCAAGGTTGGTTTTATGATTATTATACTCCGTATTATACTCATGAGAACAACAGTAATCAATAAAATTCCTATTCAAATATTTTTGATGTCTTCAACAAGAAACAGCTTACTGCTGTGAATAAGATGCATCTTTACTTGAGATTCTTATCATTCAGCCATAACAAAGGACATGGCTCTGAGAAATTCGATAATGAAACAGCTAACTATTGATAAGAGAATCTAATCATATATAAGCCTTTGCTTAAAATATACCATACAAAGACAATAGGCTGTGGCACGTGCAGAGCCATATTTGGGTGACTGATTTACATCAACCAGAACTTCTTATATCTCGTTGGCCAGAATTTGATTGTTAGTGGCTTGAGACACTTAAACATTCTTAGATTATCTTTAAGTCTCATTTACACGGAATCGATCCCAGATCAGCTTCGATTTTACACGGGAATGCTCGGGATCGAGGCTCTATCTGCCAGGAAAGCGTTCCAGTTTGGAATCCATTCTTCCTCGTGTAAACGGGCGCAGATAATGGATCTCTGGCTCAACCCCACATCTTGGATGATTCCACTTTGCTCGTGCAAAATTTTAAATCATTGTTCTTTCTTTCATCAGATCATGTGGCTTCTCGCCACAAAGGATGTTGGCATGAAAACCATTACAACCGCGCTCTGACGCTGGAATTTAAAGGGATGACTCCCTATGCTCCCAATGGACACGTCGAACAATGTATTGTGGGATGTGGCGATCTCCACCAATCATATGCTGGCATTGAAAAGGACAAGTGCTTTTGTGGCAATGATTACCGCAAACATGGTAAGGGATGGGAAGATCAATGTTACTGTAAAGACACAAAGCAGAGGAAATGCGGAGGAACCTGGCGGATGTCTGTTTATGAGACAGGTACATTGCAAGTAAGACCTCGTTTACACCGTACCGATGATTTTGATCCGCTATAAAGTTGTTGCGGTTCAAGATCGTTTACACTGCTTCAGAACGAGATTTTTATGGATGGAAGTAAAACATGTATTGGGGAATAGCAGGAACAATGCAAACGGGAGGCTGAATCGTTACACTTGCTTACAATGCAACGCTGTAACAGTACCGTGTAACTAGGGTCTAGGACTTATCATCTGATTTATTGTTTTGCTATTAGGGAAGCAAGGGAGATTTGATTCTTACTTACACTGACAGATAAACAGAAGAGCCCCCTTCCATTCCCCTCCCTTCATTCACCCCATTCCCGTCCCTTCTTTGCCCCTCCCCTATGCACATCAATACCGGAAAGAAGGGATGTAGCAAGAAAATTGTTGCTTAGGGTAGCTGGCTTTCTGCTGGAATAAAACTTTAAGTAAGAACTACATTTGATTGAATGCTGCTCCTAGTCGAAACCAGCTTTTTTTCAAGTATTAGATATTAAGGTTTTGTTCTGTGTTGTAAAACAATTCTAGGTTGCCGCAAACCCAAAGATCCGATCAATGGCAAAGCTGTGGATATATTTTACTCATCTGGGCATCGTGGAAAGTACAAATGCAACGACAGGCTGGTCATTAAAGGCAATGGTCAAGTTTGTGATGGATTAAAATGGTCTGGTAGCATTCCTAAATGTGAACAAGGTAAATTATATTGAATTGTATCGAGAAAAAACCACTATGACAGGCTGTGCGTCGGATCTTCCTTGAATGAAAGATGCTTGCAGCGAAGAACGAGTGAAAATATTTGAAGACAGGAACACCACAATACAACGCGTAAGAAATGACAACTATTGTTTCGATTATATATTGATTATAAGGTAAATTATTCTTTTTGAAGTCAGACCGGTAGTCGTAGAAAGAGTTGTGTATGTTATTCCTGCACCCATCGGTGTAGCGATTTAGGAGTAAGATCTTCTTTCAATAATGTGTTTTCTTTGCTCAAAGCCCCGAAAAATTGCAGTTGTTTTGGTTACAAAAAGTTTTACAAGCAGACTTGTAAGAAAATCAGTGCTTATGCTTGATCTAGACCCCTGTTGAACGATCTGATTTTGAAAAATTTGTTTGCTCTTTGCTATCTGTCTATCTGCGTGTGTGTGTTTGTGTGTTTCTGTTTGTCTAGCACCCACATATTTGTTTTCGTTTCACGCCATGCTATTCTCAAAATACCTCTTTACGTCGACATTTGAAAAAGCATATATCTCTGAATCGTAATATTTCTTCAAATTCCAAGACTCTCTTCCATGGCACCTTACAGGAAACTCATAGCTATAATCTCTTCGTTCGATCCTGAAAGACAAGGGAACTCCTTAATTTTTATCCGCTCTTTTCAGATAGTACATGCTCGGATAGCTTCGCAGATGAAAATTTGGATATAATTGCCCCAAATTTTGATGACGGAACAAAAGGCATTTACAGATGTAAAGGTTATCATTTGCTGCATGGTAATGAAGTCACTGTTTGCAAGGACCGAAGATGGACAGGAAATCCAAGATGTCTCGGTAAGGGATTATTCTTCTTTACCAACCTTGCTAAAAAAGGTAGTAGTATGATTGGACACGCCATGAACGCGGCACGTTTGGCGTAATTTGTCTGTGTTTAGAAGCGGTATTGTCGTGAGTCACAGTTTGAAGCCGTCACCATTATTCAGCTCAGTGTGGAGAATTGGGACTTGTGTAATCATTTTATCATTATTTATTGATTTTCTTACAGCACCCTGTGCTACTGACTTGGTTGGAAATTATACTTATTCCTCGAAGCACCGTCTAAGTGCCTCAACTGCTAAAATGAACTGCCCAGAAATTACCTCGAATGGCGCAAAAGAGAGGACATTTAAATGCAACGATGGTTTATGGATTCTGGAACATGAAACTGATTGTAAAATCTACAAAGAAAAAAGTATGTTTTATTCAAAGTTGTCTAAATCATTTTGACATTTGGTCACTCATTAATTTATTCAGTTTGGGAAGTGAATTCGTCTGTTTTAATATTCTTATGTGTGAGAGTAAATAACCATAACTTCTTTCTGATGAATTGAGTCTTAAATTGATAGAATTAGCAAAGATGAATATCAGAATATCATGGAAAATTCTTTTTGAAATGTCGAAAATTTTTCCATCATGGAACCCTACAAAATAGTGTATTTAAAGGCACTATGGGGTGCGTGGCCGAGTGGCTTAAACAGTTTTCGTCAGGTAATGGAAGTCAAGCTCAGTCGAGTGAGGTCAAACTCGGGATGGGTGACCTCGGAGGCCTGACCTTACAACTCACCTCGTCGTCCTTCGGAAGGGACGTTAAACTAGGGGTCCCATGCCTGGATGCGGTATGCACAGTGTGCCTAGATTAGCTTTCAGTAGCTAGATTTCCTGACAAGCCCACTCAAAACAAATTGAAAAAAAAAACAAAAGACAGTCTGTCTTGCATTTGATTGGGTGATTTGGACAACAGAAAGAATAGGAAATTTCATTTGCTGCTAATCTTACTAACTTTCTTCTTCTGTAGAACGTGAGAATAATCAGCCCTCTTTCATTCCATATACACAGATTCACAAGAAATCCGTTGATTCGATCTCTGACTTTTTTGTGGCCGGTCAGATACGTGACAGGCTGTCTTTAGATATCGATGTTTGATACCTAATCAAGAGTTGAGCAAGAATTCCCAGTCTTGGTGTAGAGTCGTATTTTTATGACATTGCTGTTTTATGGGAGGAAAATGACAACCGCAGCAGTATTCTGATTGCGTAGAAAAGCTCTTGCCATTTGAGAGGCTACTGTGGAATGTCCCCTGAATATCATACAATGATTTTGGCAAATGTTTTGTTTAACAGTCAAGTAGATTCGAGTGGATTTAAAAATTTACGTGATTTAAATTGGCTGCTCCTTCCAAAGAAGATACCCTGACGAATAACACTGGCTAAGAATTATGGCATTTCTCACACGTATACAATACAGAATTCTTGCTCTTTGCACATGCAAAAATTCTGTATTTTTGAAACTCTTTTTCTATTTCGTATAGGCTAAACTCACGTTTGAAGCCATTTTCCATACACTTTACAAAGTTCATACTCGCATCATATATAGTATAGTATCTATAGTATGTATAGTATGTATAGTACTTGTAGCATGATAACGCATTGAATGTGACTTCACCTTCAACATGCAAGTGTAAATGAAAGTTTTAAAGGCGATCTGTCTCACTCATAATTGGTTGAGAGTGTAAAAGGGGATAAGGTATTTGAATGGCAGAAAAGAATTGGAAAGAGATCGTTTTGCAAATTGAACTGAAGTTTTATCATGTGATAAATTCAAAGAATCTGGGTGCTCGCTCCTTCCCTTTGTCTAAAGTTTGTTCTCTAAACCAATCACCCGTGTGACAGAGCTCCTTTAATGTAAATGGTTGTTTTTCTTATAGGTTGTCCACCACCACCAATTCTTGCAAATACAATACAAGAAAGGCAAAATGATCGAGTACGGTACAGATGCATGAATGGATATGAACGAAAAAAAAGACATCGAAATCGATTTCTTCTAAAGTGTGTAAATGGAGAATGGAAAGGCTCTGCAAAGAAATGTCAACGTTGTAAGCACAAGTTCCATTATTTGTTTACTCTGCTACAAAATGATTGATCTGGTTGATTCTGTCTTTTTTGTCTACTGTATCCCGTCAGTTAGAATAACTGATTTACAGTTGGCTACTCTAAACATTTACAATAATTAATACTTTGTAAAAAAATACAAGATGAGCATATGTACAGGCTTTTTCAGAAAAAGAGCGCAACCCAACAATGATTTCAAATCTTAAAAAGGTGACAAAATTTGAGTAGATGAAATATGTATTATCTGAAAGTACAATATTTCTTCTTTCCAATGATTTGCAGTTTGGATACATTAGTGGAATTATTTGTCATTAAATCGATACTTTCTCAACAAGTATGACCAATTTCAAATGCAGCATGCCGCAAAAACAAAATAAACCCCCTTTTTCGGTAAGAAATTATGAAAAAAATTTGTTAAAATATTTCAGGCCAAGAGGCATTTGAGGTGATGCCTTGAGGGGGGAAAAAGACAATTTCATTCTCATTACATGCATTTGTTGATAACAATAAAATATGCACTCATAAAGGTGGATTATCGTGTATGTAACTGTCATATCACCTTCTTGTATCTAAAATTGGTAGTACTTACGAAAACGTCAATCAAGCAATTAAAAAATTCGATTAATCTACCCAACCTTGATATCATTGGAAAGACGATGGTTTGTACTTTCAGATGGTTTGCCTCAAATTGATTAACATCTTATCATTTCCTGAAGAATCTCGAATAAAAGTGGGTTGCACCTTGTTGGAAAGAACCCTGTATGGATGAACTAAGCGTGGCCATAAAAAGGGCCATTAGAGACAAAGCCTATTACTTATATACTCTTTCACATACAAATTCCTTTTTCTTTTGAATTCAGTGCCCGTAATCCGACAAGAACAGTGAGATATTATGCACCAAATAAACAATTTCTGTTTCCAAAAGTGGTGAAACAAAATATGTTTTGTCGCGCAATGTTAACGAATAATATTACAAGTTATACTTTAAAGGATCGCAAGAAAATGGTAATGTTCCGGGATTTCTTTTAGAAGTGATTTGCCTTTTAAGGACGATTCCAGGGTTGGTATGATTTATTATAAAATACAAGATCATACTTGACTATACTGTTATGAATGGTGTATCGCACTTTTTCCTCATCATGTTTCGTCGTTTCTCTGCAAAATTGCCTTGTCAAATATACGACCAGAGGATTTCATAAAAGAGAAAAACCGTGATTTTTTGACGTAACGCTCAATGAAAACGAGGCTGCTCTATTGCTTTTTGCCTCTTACGTTGCGTTCCTTTGGCAATCACAGAAATCACAATTTTATTCAAAGTCTGCCAGCTGTATCAAAATGCTTTGAAATGAAAAAATATCAAAGTTCTCAACAATACAATCTTGACTGTTTTGATTGCCAAAGGAACGCAAGGTTAATCGTTACTAGCCTCGTTATCGTATTTCATGAAAAAAGTGGTGACGAAAAACGGTGTTTCAACCAACCTACAGCAGTTACGAACGTCAGTGTATGTGGGCAGAAGTTTATACTTCACAGCAGCAGTTGATAAGTTTGTTGTCTGGCAGTAATCATGCCAAGCCCGGATTTGTCCGTTAAAATTGATTTGTCTCTAATTTCAGCTTCTTCTTGGTGTTCTGCAAATGTTTCATATCCATTGAAGGCAGCTGAACCAGTAGTTCGCCATGCTCGTCCCCAAACTTTTTACTGTGATACCAGTTTCGAATTATCTGGCTCTGGTGTGCTTCTTTGCAATAGAGGCCGCGTGGAAGGGACATTCCCGAAATGTGGTGAGCTTTATTTTCAGTTCTTGTTATCATTTGAAATTTGATCTCGTAAACCTCAGATGACTATGAATTTCATTTGTTTCTGATACCAGCTTATATATTGTCAAACAGGACGGATTTGGTTGCAAAGGTTTTGGTACGAATTATATTTAAAAGCGTGCGAATATTTTTGTGGCAATGTTTGCTAATAATGCTTTGATTAAAGGGCATTGCGTATCGATCTATAGCTAAAATTAAGTTGATTCTACACAAATACAACCCATTTCAAGGGAAAATTCTGTTTTATCTCTTTCAGAAAAAAATGGCTGTCCATCATGCAACAGTGATAAAAAGTCAGTTATTGATTTGTGTCATGAAAGTGATGTTGGTATGTTAATTACAGATTCTATTCATTTCTTCTTTTTGTATAATTGATGCAAAATGCAGCTACAAAACTTTGCTTACGCGGCCGTCTAAGTAATGTTTAATGTTTAAGTGACATTCAAAAGAATCCTTCAAGAACGACTAAGTTTTCTTAATATTTCTGCTTTTGTTTGGTGATGAGCCAGCATGTATTATCCCTTTTGGGGAATGAAGGCATCATTTGGGGAATGAAGGCATCATTTGGGGGATGAAGGCATCATTCCTAGGATCATACTCTGCATTATTCCAGACGATTTGATTCTTTCTAAAGGATAACACGTGGTAAGACATGTTGCAGTCATTGTGCTAAGGGCAAATACTTCATCATAATTTTATTCCGTTTGTGAAGGTTTCTTGAAGTGGCTTTCTGAAGAAGATCTCTTATAATTTCAGAAGGGAGTGGCCAATTTCAGTCCGATGAATTTTAAAATCTATTTGAACATCTACCACCTGATATATTTGGCAATGTTATTGCCTCATACCTGAGGAACAGTGGCACCGTAGATGGGTATTGTTTTTATAGATTCAACTGCTGGTAGAAAATAAAGTAGGTATACCAGCGTCTTCCTTTTGCCCTTCTTCCCGATAAGTTACAAGTTTCCTCACAGATCTCGCTTTATTTACAGTTTTCATTGCGACTGCAAACTTTATGACTCAAATTGGCGTGGTAGTGATACCGAAGACCATCCTTAAATTGTCTGACAACTTAACAGAGTTTCAGAAAGAACAGTTCGCGAAGAAAGTGCCCACAGTAGTCAAGCAAAGTGGCACAGGTCAGTGTCAGTGTCCATCCATCAAACTGAAGAAAGACTACCTGATGTTTAAGACAGGTAGCTCTCAAACATTCAAAGCAATGCCTCTTGAACTGAGCAACAAGAATCCAAAAAGGGCAACATCACAGCTTGCCTATTATTGTAAACGAGGACCACGTTGATTTTGAGCTTGTTTCTTGACATTCGTAGAGAAATATGGTGTATGAAGAGATTAGTATTTTTGATGATTTATAAAATCTGAAAACTTTGAAATTGTCTCCATGATTCAAAAGCTCTACAGGAACATTTAACACTGATGACAAGACCATTGACTAACTCTAGGCGGGAGAGCTATACACTCCCTGGTCTAGGCACGCAACTCTAGGGTGAATCCTATTGGTCCAGACCCCCGACTGTTTCTTCAAAGGCAAAAAAGTACCCTGTTGAGGAATTACTGTGTTGATTCAGGTTTAAGTTGACGAAATGAGGACAAGATTTTTGACGGTTTCTTGAAATGAGGGATCAATGTTAATGCTTTGTCGCTGAATTGCGAAGATCTTTAAACAATTTTGATAAATGTTCTAGACATTGAGGCTTTCAACCCCAGGCTTAAAAAATTTCAGTATACATACGGTACCGTATGTAATTCCCAGTGGGGGCCACTCATCACATACGCGCATACGGGGAGTCAGTCCAGAAAACCCTAACTAAATATCAGCTCTTTTTAAGGCATTGTATACTTGGAAACCGCTGCGTGAACATGATATATCATGAAATATTGTATCAAACTAAGGTCACAATTGGCTCTAAAGAACCAATAAATATCAGCTTTAGCAATATTTGATGCCAAAAAATATCATGAACATAATTTCATTTTTATTTGACCTAAAATATCACTTTCGGCTATTTTCTAAAATGGAAAAAATTTGGACGTCGTCCCCGTATGTGCATGTGCTGAGTGCGCCCACCCCGTAGAACATCATTTCTGCAACTTTTATGTCTCACATATGGCGTACGTGAAGAGGACTTACCAATTAGCTCCTGACAGACCTACCCTCGTTGTTGATGTGGCTTTCCGAAGACAACATTGAAAGTTACACATGATTTCTGTTCTCGTTTTCTCGGAGTTTGAAAACGGACATCCAAGTCGAAATAACTTCTTTAAATGATATACAGTATTTTCTATCAATCGACATACAGCTACCAAAATTCTTGCTGGGGAAGACTTTACAAACATTTTTGATGAATTTTTCGTACCCCCCCCCACTTTGATTTTCCTGAAAAATTATTAAAGAAAAATTATGAAAGAGAAGTCTTTAATCTTGAACTACTTTCACACCGTCATTTTCGTCCCAAATAGGTCTTCGTGAGTAAACTCTACAAATACAGGTTTTTTTTATAAGAAACTAGGATCAGGCCATAGTAGTAAAAGTTTCTTAATTTCACATGAAATTTTGTCCATTTTATTACTAAAAGTTTCTTAATTGGTTTCTTATTGTTTGAATCCGGAATTATCAATGTGGTCGCTAAAACTACGGCAGATATGATTCTTGACATTTAAAACATCATAAAGGAATCAACAGTGTTCTGTTATGTCGAAAACACAAATGTTTAGATAATATTGCTCGAGAATAAAGGTTCAAGAATCTGTTTGCTATAATATCCATGCTTTTAACTTTGAAAAGTTTCTTAGTACTTCTCACTCATCTCAGAATCTCAGACATAGTACTAGAGTTTCTTAAAATTTTGGCCATCTTAGTACTAGTTTCTTATAAACTAGTTTCTTAAAAAAAACGTGTATTTGTGGGAGTATCATGAGAGACAGCAGGAATTTCTTCCTTGAAGGGGTACATAAAAGACCCCCTTCTTTTTCGCCACAGACAGAGGACGCGGGTGGTGTACCCTTTCTTTTGAGCATGTTTAGCAGTTCCTATGGAAATGTTTGCCTCCTGCACACACAAAGACAGAGTTCTCTTTGTTCATTGCTATCAATTATTTATTGGACTGGCCTAAAGCGTACAGATGCACACCTCTCAGTGGTCTGTATTTTCTCTGCTCTGATTTCAAACAACTTACAAGTCTTTAAACAAGAAACAAGCTGCATTTTAGTAATCATTTCGAGGTGCAGAAATAGAAAGCTGTTGATATTGTGAGAAATGTTTTCATTCAGTATCAACATCAAGCAAGAGGCACAATCGACCCAAAATGAAGGACCGTTGAACAAGTTCGCGAAAAAGTAAGCGGAGCAAACCTCCAGTGGATTAGCGAAGCCCAACCTGGCTAAGAAAGAATTATTGAAAGAGGACAAAGGAGAGTTTGCAGAACACAGCTCTGGATATTGGCAGCTTGCAACGCGGAATGATTATTGTTTTCGCTCAGCGAAGATCTGTTTAGGCCCAGAGCTGGTCTGTTCGCTTAGTTTTTCAAAGCGAAATTGATAGAGGACGCCCCCACTGCCACATCGAAGAACGGCTTAACTGACGGAATGTTTTTCTTATCTTTATCAAGTTAATGGCATCAAGTGAACCCAGCATGGAAAACCATAATGCGAAATGATATAGAAATAGTTGAAGACCTTCCTTGGAAAGCATTGATGAACTGAGACAGCATCAGAATTGATTGAAAATGATAGCAGGTACTAAATGCTCAGAAGATTAACTACAAGGACGACAAACTTTTCATTTGTACTTGGTTAGAGAAATTCAAGAATTATTCTAAGAACCTGCTAGGTATTGGGAAAACACAATCGTTTGTAAAACAAAGCTTGATAGCACACTGAGTTGGACATGAACCTAAAACTAATTTCTTTTTTGCTCATTAAGATATTCAGTTGGACAGGTTTGTCATGGAAACGTCATCAGCAACCTTTGTAAAATCACTGGTAAGTTGAAGAGCAGAAGTAAACAAAGAAGTTTGATGCACCATTACCATATTATGTGGCTGCAAAGTCAGAAGCAAATTAATTGTGATGAGTTCCATCACTAACCACAAGATCACAAATACTGGAAAATTATTTCTGCTCTTAACACTTCAAAGGGACAAATGAAGCTTGACATTGTGATATGGTCCTTTTCAATAACAGCACCAGTTCCTGCCTCTCACGATCATTGGCAGCTGAAACGATAGAGATGGTAACACTTGGCATCATGGGTACAGTGTCACTTATAGGCAACATCCTTGTGGTTGCTGTTATAAGTAGAAGCCACAGAGTACAGTGGGTTACAAATCTTTTTGTGGCACATCTTGCCATTGTTAACATAAGTGTTCCTTTGCTCTCAGCCCCATTTTACTTCCACTGGACTCTCAAAAGATCTTGGGCCTTAGGAGGCACAACTTGCAAACTGGTGTATTTTTCACATTATTTAAATGCAGGAGTTTCTGTGTGCATGCTGACTTGTATTGCGCTTGACAGATATTATGTTGTAGTCCATCCACTTACTTTACACTTGAGAAGATCACAAACATTCCAATTGATAACATTTATATGGGTGTTCATCATTTTTATGAGTACACCATCACTGTATTTTTACGATCTAAGGAGAACTGAGTGTGGCATGGTTTGCAGTGTTGACAATAGCCTCAGTTCATGGGGAGGATTCTTCATTGTGTTCAGCGTATTTGGCTTCTTCTCTCCTCTGTGCATCCTGATATTTTTGTATGCTCTTGTGGTGAAATCAATTCATGAACGAGACCTTTTTACAGATAAGCAAGCAAAGACTTTCAATTCATTAGCCATTGCACAAAGAGGTACTTCTGAAGCATCTAAAAGTGAACAAAAGTTTCTTGGAAAAGTGCCAAAAACAAAGCGTAAAGTTATCAAAATGTTGATCATACAAAATGTCATATTTGTAGTGTGCTGGCTGCCATATTTTGCAAAGGAGATATCAAAGCTATGGTCACCATTTGAACATGGAAGCAATCCTGT
Source organism: Aurelia sp. 4 Dawson et al 2005 (assembly GCA_964019985.1). Classification (NCBI taxonomy): domain Eukaryota; kingdom Metazoa; phylum Cnidaria; class Scyphozoa; order Semaeostomeae; family Ulmaridae; genus Aurelia; species Aurelia sp. 4 Dawson et al 2005. Next base: position 489,074 of record OZ026498.1, read on the forward strand.
ATTCCTGTGGTTGAGCTTTTCAAATGCTACGATCAACCCTGTGTTGTATGCAATGTTCAACAGTAACTTTCGGAAAGGCTGTAGGCATCTGATAAATGTGAATATTTCACAGCCTTATGCACTGAATGCCTTGACCCGTAAGCACCAAGTTGGAACAGGAGAAAGCAGTCACCATGGAAGTGAAGGTGAGACAGCAGGTAGGGCCATAATGATGAAGAGCGCAAGAGATGCAAGTATACTTACAAAAGAGCCATATGTTGGTCCCACTGAGAAGGAGATTGCTAATTCTTGGAAGGAAGAGCACAGGAAGAATGTTGTGAAGAATTTTCAAGCATCTTCAATTGGGAGTGTTGATGCTTGGTCATAGCATTGATACCAATGGGTCTTAAACTTCTTATCCAAAGCTGTATAAAGCTCTTGTTAGCACCCACTCTATAAAGCCCCCCTTTCTTATCAGCCCTCCTTTCTAAGCCTTAATCTTGAATAAGACCCCTTCTTTATGAAGCTCTACCCCCCAATTATATACATGTATCTAATATAGCAAATGCCAGATGTTACCAAAGATTTTCTTTTTATTTATCTAAGGAGTTTCCATGTTATGTCTGACATGTTTTGGGAAATACATGGAGTAAAAAGGATACATGTGTATCGTGACAATTTGACTTTGTGCATAAACCCCCTCTCTACCAAACACCTCTTTTTAGCCCTCCTTTTGATTCTCCTGGATTAAAGGGAACAGAGATGGTGGTGGCTCCAGCTCTGAAAAGTCTGAAAGAATGGGGGGATTTTGATTGATGTAATTTTTCAATCTAAAGGCATTACCCAACTGATTTCATGTCATTTTTCAAGTCCCCCAGTCCCCACCCATGGTGCCACGACTGGGAACAGACATAAGCAGTGTTAACTAGTTATCTGTAATAAGGCTAAAGAAATGCTGAAAAACCCATTACTTCTCAGCATATGGCTCCAATCTTCAAAAGAGAGCGTGTAAAATTAAAGTTAAGCCAAAGTGCTTGAAAGGAACTCTTGGTAATTTGGTGTAAAACTGCTGTGGCAATTTTGCGATTTCTTGATTAGTTTCAAAATAGTGGCATTTATTAATTTTGACGATGTGATGTCAGCAGACTACAAGTTTCTGCTTGCTGCCATATTGTACATCGTCATAATTTATGGATTTCTTGGAGATTTTATCAATTTTCCTTAGGCAAAATTAAGATTTACATTGATTTTAATTTGTTTCCAATTATTGATGAATTTTTACGAAAATAATCAAAATGCCGTCGTCATTTTGAAAATAATCAAGATATCAAAATATTGCTACGGCAGAATTAAAGCAAATTAAAGTTTCTTTCCAGTAATTCAATTTATAGCAAAATATGATGTACATACACCCACTAAAAAAATTTGAAGGCTTTGAGCCCTATGGTTTGTTTCTCTAGCCACGCAATGAAACAGCACATATCAAAGTTTAGTTTAAAATGAATTTGGATAGTCTTGCAGGAAGACCTTTTTCTTCTATTTGGTTATTTTTCGTTCGAAAGCCAGCAAAAGTCATGTCTCCACAGCTGTGAGCTAGGACAAGCTTTGCATGTTAATGCTGGAAATATTCAAGGAAGATTTTAAAATTTTAAAAGCGATTTTTACGTTTTTTTGGCAAAATTGACTTGTTTCTACAAAAGTAGGAGTTCTTCCGGTAAGTGCATTCCCTCTGCGTTCTGTACGTTTAAACAATTTTTTTTCCAAATTAGGCAATTAACTGAGCAAGTTATCTTGTCAGCTGTTTAAAAGTTCTTCAGTTCTCATTCATTGGATCGAAGATATTGTTCCATTGACGCATGACGCAAATGACGCATTGTTCCATTCATGATTGATTCTGATCCGTAAAAAGTGTTATGTATTATATATTATGACATGATGATTATTATGATGATGTACGCTGTTTTAACTAGATAGAATTACTGACACTAACACAGGTGAATCAGCTTTGTCAAGACCAGGTAGCATAGCTTCCAAATGTTTTTATCGGCGCAAAAAGGCGGGTGTAAAGTTCTATGGCTGAACTGATTTCCTTGATGAATCGAACTTCAGCTGGTTGTTTCAAATTCAACCGTTTAACATTTCTGAATCTTTAAATAGTTTCTGAAATTACATCGTATTCTATTTTTCAACCCAACTGAAGGTGTGACGTCGTCAAATTTCTTAATAATATACCATAAGAGTGACAGACGTTTGCTTAATACAATACTGTGCATACCCATAAACTATGGTTTTTCTTGAAAATTATTTTATGTTTTACCCTACAGTTTAGAAATCACTAAGGTGTCATGTTTTCGTTTCAACATTTTCTTGAATTGTCTAAAAGAAGAGAAACACTCTTATTCAGACAATGTTGACAATTTCAGAAAAGTCCAACGGTAGAATTAATGCGAACCAGCCTAGAGGGAGATTTGAGATCATTTTTAAAAAAGAGTCCGCGAATTCTGCGGCTTTCACAGTCACTATATTCCAAAATGAAAAACGCGGACTTTTATTTCGCGGACAGCGCTGTTTTTGAGGTTTTTCTGTTCGCTGCCTCGAATGATGTACAGGAACAAATAAAATGTCAGGGAAGAGGGGGCCTACGTCAATGCTCATGCCCCAACATCGTAGATTCTAGGATATGTGGCCAAAATGAAAAGAACGACCTCAAGAATACAACTGAAAATCGGACACAAGATAGACTAAACGTACATCAGATGTAGGGTTGACATGCGAGAAAACTTCCAGAATGAGTTTCCGGCCAATTGTTAAGCCAAGAGGGAGATTTGAGATCATTTTTGAAAAAGTCCGCGGTTTTCACTTTCACCCTTTGCCAAAATGAAAAATGCGGACTCAAAAAGTCGCGGACTTACGGCCACGAAAAGTCCGCGAGGTCCGCGGTTTTCACCTGGCCTTCCTCTCCTCTGTGCTTGTCCATTGAAGTTGGGAGAAGGAGAATCAATAGACTGATGACGATGAGTCTCTTGTTTCCCTGTGCTCTTTGACTTGATGATGGCGCTTCAGTCAACAGAGACTCATGACATTACTCTGAAAAACCACCTACAGGTGAAAAACCTGGCCCTATTTAGGCCCAAACTTCTCGATTCCTGCAGTACCAAGGTGTCAGGTGTTACGGTGTAAGTGTGATAGAATTTTCGATTCGATTGAAGAATTAAAAACACTCCCACGAGATTGAGATTCGAAGCCGTGATATGATTGAAGGACATAGGGCTAAGTTTTTCACTGTTTCATTATGAGTCCCAGTTGAGCAAGGTTTACAGCAGGGATACAACGGATTCACCGCCATCACACAAGAATGGTTTTTAAAGGGAGTACAAAGACCAGCATGCTTTGCATGAATTCAACGACTTGCTCTCCACAGCTTCCAGAATATCTGACTGTACGAAATTCACAAAAGCAAAAACAAACGGTTGCAAAGGCAAAAAGATTTTCTTTTTGTGCGAAAGCGCACTAGACAAGGGACAAGGGAGCTCTATTCGAACAACTTGAGAGCGGTTGGGAATAACCACGCTCAGTTGAAGACGAAACAGAACAGAAAAACAAGACAGCAAAACAAGACACAAGGATCAAAATAAGGTAAATAAATAATCAATTAATACATCCGTGTCCTAACACCCTTGAAGATAGCAGCCTCTATATGATGAAGTTTTTACTTCAAAGAGAGATCATTAGGCCATCGAACGACAAACACTTGACAAGCCGTGGACAGCTGAGAAGGCAATTTTGTGAATCATGGGTCGATCTTCGAAAGATAAGCGAGACGTTTATTATAGGCTTGCAAAAGAAGGTGGATGGCGAGCAAGAAGTGCGTTCAAACTCTTACAACTTGACGAAGAATTCAAGCTTTTTGAAGGGGTGTCAAAAGTTGTTGACCTCTGCGCAGCACCAGGTAGTTGGAGTCAAGTTTTGAGCAAGAAACTGATTGAAGAAAAACCAACTGAAAGTGCAAAGATTGTAGCCGTTGATCTGCAAGCAATGGCGCCTTTACCGGGAGTTGTCCAAATTCAAGGAGACATTACCAATGTCTCAACAGCTAATGAAATTATTTCTCATTTTGAAGGACAAGAGGCAGATTTGGTGGTCTGTGATGGAGCCCCAGATGTAACTGGATTGCACGATCTTGATGAATTTATACAAGGACAACTTTTGCTTGCAGCTTTCAATATCACAACTCATGTTTTGAAACCAAATGGGAATTTTGTTGCAAAAATATTTAGAGGGAAAGAAGTTGATCTACTTTGGGCTCAACTAAGCCTGTTTTTTAAATCTGTAACCATTGCAAAACCATCAAGCAGCAGAAGTTCAAGTATCGAGTCTTTTGCAGTTTGTCAAACTTATTGCCCTCCAGAAGGATATAAACCAACAATGGCTAACCCTTTGTTGAAAAGTGACGATGCAAGTTTCAGTGACCTAAATGGGCCAAATAGAATCTTGGTTCCTTTTATGGCATGCGGAGATCTGAGTGGCTTTGACTCTGATATGAATTACCCTCTGAATGCCACAAATTCTGAAAGTGAATACAAAAACTTGCCACCTACTCAAGGACCAATAGATCCACCATATAAAAAGGCTTGTGAAATGAAGAAAAATAATACTCTTCCTGATGAAGATTAGTATTGTATAGAGATTAATATGTTAGATATTTCCCTGCAGTAACTTTTTTAATTCACAAAGTCTCTGTAGTCTTGCTTTGTAAGGGATACATCCAATTGGAAAATATCGATTACGCTTGAAAATTGTTTGTCTAAAATTGTCCTTGTGTGGTGCAGGAGATGAGAATCAGTAACTCCCCTTTCCATTTTTTTATTGATCTTTTGTTTACTTGTAAATTATTAGAGATATGTCAATGCCATTGTAAGTGGGAACTAGATAAACCTGTGTCCTTTCCCACTGTGAATTGCAATCGTACAGTGTTTTTCTAGTTTAATTATGATTTATTTTGCATAACAAAGAAGGATCATTTTGAGAATCATCAACGGTAGATTTAAGGAAGGGCCAGTTATCAGCTTGGCACCCATTTTTGGCATGTTCCTCATCGTGACACTAAGACACACTCTTTTAGGCTTTTTAAACTGTTTTATCGGAATGTAGGGAAACCTTTCCCATATAAAGATGTTATTTAGTTTGAGAGCCAAATGATTTTGTCAACTAGGACTTCAAAAAATTTTCACGCACCTTGGTCGCACTTTATTTCTCTTACACCCTTGCAGGCTGCTCCTCTCTCAACTTTGTGATGGATCTGCCCCTGAGAATCATGGTTCTTAGATGAATGACACCACAATCCCATGACTGTGCATGGAAATTTTCATTTTAGAAGACTTTCTGCAGCTGCCTTTCAAAGTGTCAGGAAAATTGTCTATCTATGTTGTTAATAGACCTTTTAGCTATTTTGCAAAATAATCTGAATGAATCTGAATGAATGACTTGTTTTGTTTTTGTAGAATTTTCAAATGTGCGCATAGTTTTTTAACACAACACTATTTGAGTTGAACCAATAGGTTGAATCGTTCTGTTTAAAAATTTGTAAAAAAATAACATTCGATCCAGACTATTTCAAAGAATAGCGACAGGGTTCATGTTCTCAGTGAGATGATGTCATTTTACGCAGTTCCAACTCCGAAATGCATCGCAGCGTCTGATGTTGTCGTCATGATTTGTGTAGGTAGTTGTTGCTTGCGCAAGCGCAGAAGACAAAGGTCGGAATGGCGACATCTGAGAAGACCGACGAAAACAGAGAAGGTGGTTTCTCCTTCATTTTAAAGAGATGAAAATCAATAGCCAAACAATGTAACCCTCATTGAAAAGTTGCCATTATTTAGAGCAAGTTTGACCTGATCACTGATAGTATTTATTCAGGCCTTGTTGAGGAAATCCGCAACAACGTCGACACGACAGCACCGGTCAGTTTCAAGATGGAAGTGTTCCCGATGCGATTGTGTCCTGGAAACTGCAGTGGCCATGGGATTTGTAGCACATCTGGTACTTGTGTTTGTGAGGTAACACAATGACCTTTGATTTCTGGTTGATATAAAGGCCAGAAAGATGAATTTATACTTTTTCTGTTACTGTTGATAAGGACTTAGGTAAACGAATGACGCAACGGAAAATTGCATTTGATTGATGTTGATGATGAATTTTCGAAGAAAAGTTGCACACTTAGCATTAGTAAGAAAAGCTCACGAATCTCAGCTGTGTTTCAGTTTCCATTTCATATGTATTTTAACTTCCACTACATACAATTTATGAAATAACTAAGCAGAAACGGACAAATAACTTAAACTACAAGAATATAAGATACAGAATGAAAAACAATTAATACAATATACGTTGAACAAAACAAAGCGAAAAAATAAATTTTATGGAGGGAATTACTTAAAGGTCAGATAAAGGCAAATGCGATTTTTTTATATTTATAATTTTAAACTATGGGGAATCCGATGGCAATAATATTTTTTATCTTTGCGATGCAAAAGGATAGGTTTGGGGGTTTTGAAAAAGGGCACTCCTTCAAAAAACCGCGTGATGATAAAGGCCTGGAACTAGCTAAGTCATGACGTGGAATGAGTCATAAGAAATTCATCACTTGAGAGGCCCAAAGCACTCGAAGGATTAACCGTGAAGAACACACGCCGCATTGCAGATACACAACGAACAGTAAACATTCCCAAAGATCGAGTATTGGAGCGGCACACCCTCATAGTTTTCCCTCGATGCAGAGGAGTGAATTCAACACAGTCGGGCCAAGCTTCCTGTGTTCTGCTCTCCTCAAGTGGAACATATAAACATCATTTGCATTATTTTGATGCAAATTAGCAGTTAAAAATATTGATTGTCTTGATCAAGCCATGGTCTTGATCAAACATTTTACTATTGTGTTATTTGCAAAGACTACAGAAAAACACGCCTTGATCTCCCCAGGGTTTGATTGTTTTTCCATCAGGATTCATTCTCCTCATTAGAGTGACAAGCGCCTATCGAAGGCACATTTGCATTTGGATGGCTTCACGAAGGATCTGTAAATACAAACTATATTGTGTGAGGCAATACTTTGGCCACCTAAAAAATTCGCAAAGAACCAGAGCGTTATCGAAGAAAAGGAAACATAAATGTGGAGAAAGAACTTGCACTTATCTATCCGTGAGCATGAGTGTGCTCACATGGCCTACTCTTGATATCGCAAAATCCGGTGTCGTCATGTTCGAAGAGTGGGTGAGTGTATCATTCGATTTCAGCCATAATTTCATGTTCAGCACGTCGAGGAGTTCTCAGAAAGGTGCTCTGGAAGCCAGCTGATGCACTTGCAGCAGCTAATGAATGTTTACAGTCGTTAGGATTGAAATATCTTGTGCAGACCGGCAATGTTTTCGTTGTTGAAAGTCTGAATGAAGGGTTCCCTCTCCAAGTCAGTCCACAGCTCACTGCTGCAACGAGTCGGTCCACGCCAAAGTTTGGAATAATGTGCACATACATTCTTCTCTGCATACGCTGACTAGCCACGACGATAAACTACCTACTTTCTGGGCGTTTTGGTTTGAGATAGTTGAAGTAAGTAGTCGTTTCTTACTTTCGTGACTTGACAATCAGTGAGTGCAAACAGACTCCTTCATTCCCTCGCAGCTTTGCAATGATTCCTTCGACTCATTCCACGTCACGCCTCTGCTAGTTCCAGGCTCTTTTCCTTGCGCGTTTTTTTTTGAAAAATTTGACAAAAAACGGAATTCGACAGGCGATTTCGATAACTTCCTGAACTCATATTGAAATTTCGTTTGAAATTTTGAAATTTCCAGGTCGTAAATGATCGAAATCAATAAAAATGTCTTTTGCCTTTATCTGACCTTTAAAAGAAGAGAGCACCCCCTGTTTTGGAAGTATTTAATTTACATTTCATATGACTTTCAATAGAGATTATATGACTAGGACGGATGGTGACCTTTTTGTGCCTATTATTCTAAGATCAATTTTGGTAAATATTTTCAAAGGGGAAAGCTTTGAGTTTACGACGAAAATTGATTGTAGTGGATGATTTTCTTAATCCATGGGAATGTCATTCCACACTTAGCTCCAAAGTAACAAACTGATCGAAGACCGTATTGAGCAGTATTTTTCTGCGTTAGAAAAATATCATTTTTGTGGCTTGCCATGTACCATGTTGATGAACTGAACAGATTGAACTAAATCAAAAAAAAATAATGAAAACAAGAAGGAATGTTACGTCAGTCATGACGTGCCAAGCCAAAAACAGGTGTGGGAGTCCAGGGTTTCATTTATTCAGCACAGTTGTTTGCTTCATTTCCAATCAAAGGATTAAAAAAATGACTGAAAATGACTTACTTTTGGAGAAAATTCAGTTTGTTTTAATGAAAATTCATGAGGAAGGCGAAGTTGTGTTGAAGGTGTTGCAGCAGTGAACAAAATTTTATCAAAACTTGTCATGACATTGTTATCTCCCCCTTTTGCGAAATGTTATCTTCTTCATCTTTTAATTCAGGTCCAGTTCACTGGTGGAGCCTGTGGAGATCCAAACAGGAACTTCTTTCTCCCTTTTGGAGTTGTTTTTAACCTGATATGTATTACATCTATCATCCAGCTGGTATGTATATCATTTTGTATTTTTTCCTTCAAATATATGTACAAATAATTTCAAATTTTCATTTAAAAGATGTATTGAGGATTGAGTTCATGTGTGCACATCTAATTGTTGTGTTATAGTACCAGTCCCATGCATGGTTTTCTTGCTTAAAAATAGAATAATTCACGAGTCTCGGTTTTATGCATTGAATTGAATTATTGTTATGTTTTCAAACTGAAATTTGTGACGACACAGCTTCAAAACACAAAGTTTGGCCAAATGTGTCAGATCACATGATTTTAGCTTTTGATTGGTTTATTACAGTAGATCAAAGTCTTCAGCAAAGCAGCATTTGCAGCAAACCTCAGTTTTTCATGTTTTGATAGAACATGACACTGAAACAAATTTGAACTTCAAACAAAGCAGCTTATTAGCTCCATGAATGTTCATTGGATCTAAAAATGTTGATTTTGGTTGCTTGTATCTGTGGTTGTTTGGTGGACTATTTGAAATGCAAGGTTTTTGCATCTAAGACCCTGTATATGAGTAAACACTGCACCTGCCAGACCCGGGGCTGACAGGCAAGGTAAATTTCAGTCGCTCTTTGTATGAGATTTTTCACCTCACTTGTCAGCCCTGGGGCTGAGAGGCAAGGTGGAGTAAAGTCTCAACCCTAACCCTAATCTTATTTAACATGGCTAGCCTGTGAAAGTCTGACAGACTTATTTCCAGCAGGGGCCACTGATGTTTTACCATCAACCAGCCCGCAGCTACCAGATTTCCCTCAAATGGCTCTGGTTGACCCAGCCTTGAGTTATGGACAGCGACCAAACTGTCCAGCACAGGATTTGAACCTCGGCCGTTCTGACCTTTCTCTTCCTTAAAATCAGAATAAACCAACCAATGAGAATCAAAAACTTTTCTTTCTTTTCCTGTTGAATTGCACTCCTGGAGGGACCATTATGAAAACAAGGTCACATTGACCTTTTAATGCTATCCCTGCCATCTTTTACCATTGGGTGTTTTAAATTAGATTTTTAATTTAGATACGTGGTTTTGCCTGTAATTTTAAATTTATAGAGTTTGCAATTAGATTTCTTTTCTTTCATTAATAGTGTAGATATATTTTATTTCTGATGACAAAATAATGCATACATACATACGTATCAATGAATAACTTTATTTCACCTCACCTTAATGGTGGTGTTTTGTATAATATGGAAATATTTCACATCACCCAAGGTTTTATTTCACTGCTAGTGAGGTGGAACTTCACTGTGTTCCGGTGGTGTTGCGCTCATCATGTAAATGTAGAATGAAAAAACAAAGGATTCTGTTGGAATTTGGAATCTCACCTCTCAGCCCTGTGCCTGGCAAGTGAGGTCTTTTCCTCATATAAATAGGCCCTAAGTTGAAGATTGGTAAATTTAGCGGTTCACTGGGAGAGTTATTTGTTATCAATTTTTCCCTGTTTCCAGTTAAAAGGGGTTCTTTGAGACACCCAGTATATGTAACAAAAACTATTTGTCTTGTAGGTTCTGTGCATAAGAGCAGAATTTGTAAGGTTAGAGAAAGCACATATTGCAAGGGCATTTCGTATCACAATACAGAAACTTCTGTATGTTTTTGTTATCATTGCCACTGGATCAAGAGCTTTATACTTCTGTGTTCAGGTGAGGAATTTATTGCCATGTTCAAGCACTTTAAGGTTTATTATTGTTTTTATTGACCCAAAACTTTGCATTTTGCATGTTTTGCAATTCTTAAACAGTTATTCTTAGGTCAAATGTATTGAGCAAGGTCACAAACTTTAATCCTCACTCAGTTGATCTCAGTAGGTTAGCTGATGAATGACCTTGTTTTTCAAATTATTAAAGGGCATTATGTGGGATTGGTATTATCCATGCTACAAAGGTAACTTGTTATCTACTGACGCAAATTCTTTCCTTTGTTTCAAATTTTGAGCATTGTAACAGCTGCTTCTTTTGGGGCAGAAAGTTTCGTGGGCAGAAAGTTTTGTGAGAAGAAAAAATTGCAAAATCAAGGGCATAAACTTTCGCAAATGATGTTTTTTCCCGTAAATTTTGTGACAAAAACTTTTGGCGATCGAGAAAAGATGCATTTTTGTGTGAAAGAACTTCCGCGACTGAAGAAAAGTGAAGGGAAAAACACAATTTTCTATTCATTTTCAGTACTACTCACAGTCAGGGTGACAATTTGCAAGGTTTTATAGCCCAAGAGACTAAAGATCGGGGTGATTAAGGAACAGCAAAGCAAAAACTTGAAGAAACGGAAAAATTGGATAGAAAAAACTTTCACGAGTCAAGAATTTTCTGTAATTTCAAGAGCAAAAACTTTCATGAATTTTGAATTTAGATTATGCGAGTATGCCTTGGCAGAAACTTCCGTGAAATACACCAAAAAACGCAAAGATTGCAAACTTTCTGCCTGTGAAGCTTTTTCCCCCTAAAGTAGTTACAAAGCATTTTATCAATTAAGGGCACTGTTGTTTCAATGTCACCATTTTCTTGCAAGTGCATATGATAAAGAGGATAGGAAGGATTAAGAAGTGAATAAACAACAGGAGAACCTCATTTTTTTGTTTGTGCGATATGATGTCATTTCACTCAGATCACTTAATTCAATACATAGTTTCGCAAGGAGAGGGCAAAAAATAATGAGAAAAGTATGGTACACAATTCATAACAGTGTTATCTTCTATTTTATCAAACATTCCCACCCTGGATTTGTCCTTTAAACTAACTGCAAATACAATAATTGAGCTTCAAACTTGCCTGCAGAAATGTGCAGATTGAACAACATTCTGTAATAAAATTTGACAGATTTTTAACTGTGCACAGTGCACATATATCTCAGCTGTAATGTCATTCAATTGAAATTTTTGAAAGTAGATAAGTATTGCAGAATACGGACACTTTTTGGAGAGCTAAATTGTCTAGTTTCAGAACATGAAAGGAAGGGCAACCTTTTAGTAAGTAGGTGTTCTAACAAATTGTGTTAGATATCAAACCCCCTATCATCCCTCAAGAAAGAATACAAATTTAAATTTCTTCCCAACCCCAATCTGACATCTAATGTGAAACAGCATCTAGTACAGTATTCTTTAGCCTTTAATTGTGTTTGGTGTATAGTTAGTTGTACTATGTAAGGTATAGTTGCGTGTCTTTATGTTCAGGCTCTAGGGTAGTCGTTGTCCTTTGCTCCCCTTTGCATTGTCCCTGTAGTATTGCATAATAGCTAAATAGGTATTGTAGAATGTAAAATTTGTTGTAAATTTCTTATATGAATAGAAAAAAGGATACAATGCATAGAGAGATAATAACTGGCTTCAACGTTTTGTCTGATCTTTATTCAGTGAAATTTTTTCATTGCAGGAATATATACCAGAACCATGGAAAAATAGTCTTCTTTCCTCATACTACCCTTTTATTATATCGGGGTATTCAATCATCATTTGCTTTTGGGCAGAAGTAAGTACCACACTGCACTTTATCAATGAATTTGATTTCACTGTATTACTGTCCTGTACTTTCCAGTTCAGATTTGTCACTGAGTGATGAAAACTGAATTGCACAAAATATGGGGTGAGTGAAGTATAGTTTCAGTGTTTGAAAAGTTAAAAAAAAATGAAGTGACTAATTCTGAATTTTCATGCAATGGGATGCCTAAGATATTATAAGGTTTCATTGTTATTGCAATCAATGAAACTTTACTTTCTTATTTCAATTTTCTTTGATATACTATATATTATGGATATTTTGCATTTTGTATATGTCAATTGATCACACAAGGAATCTTAGATTTGCTAAAACAGTAACTATAGTTTGATAGACTAGTGTTTGAGCTTCTATCAGCATTGTGCACTTCAGAAAATGCCTCAAAATTTATAGAAATATTGTTTGATTCACATTCTTTTTAGATTGGCTGAAAGAATATTAGACCTTTGTATGTAATTGCTATCCTCTCCTTTCCTAGATATTCCACATTGGTGAACTGCCATTTGATCATACAAGATTCCTAACAAAATCATATGTGGCGTGTGCTTTGTTCAATGTCTTGGTTTACATGCTTCTCTTTGCACAGTTTATTTCATCCAAGTTATCAAATGTTGAGCTAAAGGTTAGTCCTTTCAGTACGGTCCGTCATTTATTGACTTTAAAGTCATGAAAGCATGGTGATCTTAATCAAGCCCACGGCTGGAGGAAGGCTTTGTAGAGCAATCAACCTGATCAGCTTAGATTTGTTTACGTCCATTACAAGTCAATGGTCAATCTCTTGATAAATCCTCTTTTGATTTCTCTAGATATTTCTTTGCTTGATAACTTGTGTCGAGGGTGCAAAAGGTAGAATAATGCCAAAACTAGAATGATCACTGACTGTTGCCCAATTTGTTTATGGGATGTCAAGAAAAGGAAAGCTATGTGGAAAGACTTGGAATAAATTGCCTTTAGATTTCAAACCAGGACCCACTAAGCATTTTTGAACGAAGTCTGAAGAGTAATTTGCCTCTCACCATCACTCTATTAATTTTTCATTTTATATTGTAAACATAGGCACAATTTGTGATCAATTTCATTTTGATTATGGTATTATAAAGTTTGACATGGCCCTCGTAAAACAGTCCTCTCAACTGATTGGACTACAATGTAGAAATAATGAAAAATGAATGAAATGAAAGTGAATATTCCTTTTCTTAACAGGAACATCTAACTGAAGTTTTCAATGGCTTGTTTGCATTTCTTATGTTCTTGGTCTTAGTGTTCTTTTTGATCTATGGCGTAGAAATATTTTGCAAGGTAAACGCATTTTGCACGCTTTTTTATTCTTTTTATACATGGTCCTCCAAAATATTGTTCTTCTGTGTTGCAGCTACTGTGGAGGAGCCTTTAAATCAATCATTTTATCTTGTCACTGTTGCAAAGGAAAGGCTTCAATTTGGAATGTGAGACCTTGTTTGAGCCAATCTGACAAGTGGCTGGTTTATGGCATAAGAAGGTCAAAATAAACAGCTGTTGCTTGGGCTTAAAAAACAGCAGTTCCCTAATTCTCAAATGATCTTTGGATCGAGCAAATATTGAACAAAGGGGTTCTATGGTTGCTTTTAATTATTTCAAAATATTGAAGATAGGTTAATAGTGTTTTTTGGTTATAAGATGACGCTTTTTACCCTGTTACAGATCTCGTCAAATTTCAAATGCACGGTCAGATCTCGCTGTTTCAATACTTACACTTACATGTTATCATGTTATTTGCTTTTATACGATCAGATCCGTATTCATCCCTTGTTTTTTGCATACAATAAAGTACGGAAATAAATTTTTATATCAAATATGACATTTACAAAAACTAACTACTAAGGTAATTAACTCATATCGTATTTGATTTACTCTAAATAGCTTGCCAGTGATATCATTCTTAACCCCTTTCATGCCCGGCTAAAATTAAGCTTGACAGGAAAACCTAATGCTGAGTGTTGTTTTCCAGGGGGTATCATAATCAGTGATACAGTAATAAATAGATAAATGCAATGTGCATAAACTTGCAAAGCAATCAAAATTCTGAATGCTTTACCCCCTGCAAAATTTGCAATTCTCAATGAATACTGTTGGGCCATATGGCCCTTCCCGGGGTGAAAGGGTTAAGGTTATTTCTATAGCATACGTTCCAAATCTTTAAATCTGTGACTACAAATGTGATGGACTTTTGCTTGATATCATATTGTAGACATCAATAAACTATGGTTTTCTTGGAAATTATATCATGTCATAGTACCTCAAATAGTTTAGAAATGATCATAATTTAAAGTTTTTTTGAAAATTTTTCTCAAATTCTCGAAAAAGAAGAAAAGCCGCTCTGATTCTGAAAATATTGAAGATTTCGGAAAAGTCCAACCGCGGAATTATCGCAAAATAGCTAAAGATTCTTTTAAGCCATTCAACTCAAGGAAATAGGTCAGTGAATTCTCTACCCACCCTTTTAAAGATTTGAAACCTATGCTTATTTCTATGGAGTTTTGCCAATTAAATATTGCAAACGATATAATCTTTTTTAGCTAAAAGGAGAATTTACCAAGACAACACCAAACGAAAATCATATAAATTCAACTCTTTTATTTCAATCACGGATTGGAATCATTGCTCAAGGAATCCTTCAGGTAATTGTGATGTCTTAAATGCAGAGTAGTGATATTTTATCAGACTGCTAAACACGTAAGTTGAGGCTTCGATGATGCAGTGACCAAGTTCATACTGAAAGACAGCGGTTACATATTTATCAATCTGTGAGAGGCTTGATGCTGATTGGGTAAATAAGACAATCAAAGAGGGCAAAGTTAAGCAAGCTAAATTGAATGAGTTCCTCGAACCTGAAAGGAAAAAGCACTGGGAATTGGCGAAGATAGAAGTATGCTCGAAATTTGAGGTGGACACAGCGGTCGACCTGATGCCATACTGTTCCATCATATTTTTGTTAAGCATATCCAAGAAGAATTGTGTTTTGCAGTTTGTCATTCCGTTTTTCCTTCGTTTAGGAATCGTGGTGCTTATGTCAGGCTTTCCTTTCTATAACATACAGTACCGATTTTGTATCCCATTTTTCAAAAATGTTATTTTGGCTGCTTCCACTTGGTACAAAAGCCAATACGCTACACTCCTTGTCAATTGTTATTGCTGGTTTTGTTCTCCACAGACATCGGAGGCTTTAAGGGCCTAAATCACGAATCTAACAAGATTTTTTTCTTCTTAAGCTCGCAACAACACTCTTCCTTCTCATCGATGTAACTGGTGGAAGTTGGAAGGACAAAGTTGCTGTTGGAGGCAGAAATATTGTCGAAATTACATTCAGAATTTTAGAGCTTGGAGTTGCGTTGTGG
Organism: Aurelia sp. 4 Dawson et al 2005; assembly: GCA_964019985.1. Lineage (NCBI taxonomy): Eukaryota > Metazoa > Cnidaria > Scyphozoa > Semaeostomeae > Ulmaridae > Aurelia > Aurelia sp. 4 Dawson et al 2005. The sequence goes on from OZ026498.1 coordinate 504,574, forward strand.
TTTCCGTGTGTCCTATGGAATGCTCATAAGTAAGTTCACCTGTGTTCTCTGTACTCTGTAGATAACGATTCATTTGCATTTAACCCTGTTTCTATGGAATTATTTGGTTTCCCTGTGATCTATGGAAGTAGCACAAGTAATTTGCACTGGTTCAAAATGGATTTGAGTGACAGAGCAGAAACTGCGTAAAATGACGTCATCAACCAATCTGAGATAAGGAATTGTTTGGGCAGGTAAGCTTTTTAAAATGATAAATCAAGAGTTCATGGCCCTAGGAAGAAAATATCGAGTGTTACCTAATTTTAGGAACTGTTGCAGGGAGCTAAGGGGACTCAAAGTAATGAGCTTTCGCACATGCGTGCGCTGTTTCTGCTCTGAGTTGAAAATATTTTGCCTTCTTCCGTGAAAAATTTTTCAATCAAGAAACATACAGGGTATCCCAAAAAATTGTCGCATTTGTGTATCTGCTGCGAAGGAGCTTTGCGTTCTATTGCTCTTTTCGTTATTCTTCTGCTTAGGATGGACTTCAACTCTGAGTTTGAGGTCGCGTTTTAGCCAGTTAGATGAGTGGTCACTAATTTATGGCACTGGAAAGGCAAAAAAGTGATTACTGCAAAAATAACATTTTCCTTGTTCTCCAATATGTCGAAAGTAAGTAACCAATTAACCACTACAGGCGAGATGAGAATGCATATGTCACAGAAAGGGGCATTGATTTGTTTAAATCTCGATATCAAATTTTCACAATGAAAACTCTTGACAACGCGATTCAGTTTGTTAAGATTATATATATATTATATAGATAATATATCTGATGTTTTAGGCCAGAAGAATTGTGGCTTTTAAATCCTGGCAAGCTGCTCAAAAGGCGGAAGGTAGTGTCAACTTATGCTTTTCATTTCTTTAGAATTACGAAGATATTGTAATTTTGTTGATATTTTCTTAATATCTTGTTTCAAGTCATTTCAATAATGACTTTTGCCAGTTGACCACCTGGTTTATAGGAGCCATGATATAAATGCATTTGAATTATTTCAGCTGGCTCTTTTTGTGCATGTTTCTTACTGTTTGTCAATTGCAACTGCAAAGTCAAGCAAAGTTACTCCTTAATATTCTCAACATGGCTGAAATTCTTTTGATTTGAGAACCATTTTACTTGTCACTCAAAACAAATTGGAACAAATATTTGCGATACAGTTAATTCATTAATTGGGTGTGTGTATTGTCAATGTCATAACTGAGTTGAACATCTTTCACCAGCAAAAACAGAACGAAACGAAGTCACTGCTGGATGACAGGGGAAAAGATTACAATACTTTTGAAGGAACTGATCCTGGAGGTATATTTACTTTTTATTCCTTATTATTAATTTGGACCCTATAATTGTATTATTAAAAATTATGAAAGTGGTTCTAATAGTCCAGGTATCACCTCCTTAACATACAAGCCTAAGCAACGTAGACTGGGCAATCTAAACTACAAATTCAAGAATGTTATCCTCTAGCTATTTGATGCAAAACTCAGTGGCTTCTTTGTAATGCCAATAAGTTTATTGTTCCAGATGACAGCCTATTTGCTGGTTTGCTATATACATACGTTAACAGCCTGTTTGAATAGAGTTTCTTCTAATTTTTCCACCTATTGCCTTATCAACGAACAGTTTTTCATAGCAACTGTAGCGTCTTGAAATTGCCTGCCACGATATTGTCTGCTATCATACAAACTAGCTAAATTTTCATCAAAGCCAGACAATTCAAAGGAACAGGTGAATGAATTTTACACAACCACTTTTAAAGATTTGAAACCCATTCTTCGTATCTCTTGTATTGGCATCATAACATTGCATCGATTGAAAATGACTGGTAGATATATGTTTGTTTTCGGCGTTTATGGCTAGAATATAAACACAGCTTAATGAACAAGTTTTGCTAATTGTTTTTGATTCTCTTGAAATAGCATTACAACAAGCTGAAACAGATGGAGATTGCTGGATTTGTTATGATGCAAGCAGATCAGATGTTGGTCAGTTAATTTCACCATGCAGATGTAAAGGAGATACGTCAATGGTGCATGAAGGATGTTTGAAAAAGTGGCTGATCCAGGTAACTTCAGTTTCTGTTTCCTTTTCATTCATTATCAGTCAAACGTAAATACAACAGGCCTTAATTAGCTGTAAATTAGCTATTTTAATTCTTGCCTACTGTGTATAAATTAGTGTTGTCGTTGCGGTTGCTGATGATGATGATGATGATGATGATGATGATGATGATGATGATGATGATGATGATGATCATGATGATGATGATCATGATCCTCATTCAGTCACAGTAAAATGGTCCTCAAATAGAACGATACAAAATACTCCGAATTTGGCTTGAGAATGAATATTTTGGGCTTTCTCTACAACTAAGATCATGACGACACTAAGAACTAAAATCTGACAAACCAAAAATAAATTCAAAAGATACTCTTAATTGTATAAACTAATTGAGATCCATATACTGCAATAATTAGACTGTTAGAAAAATGTCGCTTCATTTGACTTGTTTGTTAGCTTAACTACTTCAGCGTGAATCCATATTTTCCTATTACCCATGGTTTGATTGTCAGAAGTCAGAAATTGCAGCATGGCACCATGGGTGACAGTGGCTTTTTAGAATCACAATTAACTGTGATTTTATCCCTTAAAAATTTTTGGAAGCGTGTTGTGGAAAACTTGCCGATAGAACTGATGAATGAAATAGATATCAAATACACAGATTCACAAAGATGGCGGCCGCTGCGACAGGACCTGTGTTCGCATCGGAGACAAATTTGGAAGCGAAAGAGGATAGCAGCGGAGTAATTTCTGAAACAGGAATCATACTAGGTGCTGAGGATATTGAAGAGTTCATCGTTGTAGAGATTGAGAAAATTCACTCGAGAAACCAACGAGCAAATACGAAAGCTGTGTGCAAGGCGCTTGCTAAATCACATGGCCTAACCGAGCAGGTAGTATCACTTCAGCTCAAACGAATGATCCTCACTGGTAGGATAGAGAAAAGGTTGATTAGAGGAAGCGAGTCGTTCAAATTGAGTACTGAGGTAATTCTTCATGGAAATAAACTTGCAAGGAAAGTATCGAACGACGAAGATAAAGCAGCAGAGTACAGGAATGATCTGGTACAAACCTCGACGAGACAGGAGGGTGCTAAGGCTGAGGGCATGGAGCAAGCAGATAATTCTGATGAGTATGGAAGTGACGCAGAAAGTTCGCATGGTGAAAGTGAAGCAGAAGGTTCCCACGGAGAGAGTGAAGCAGAAAGTTCTCAAGATGAAAGTGAAGCAGACAGTGGTGAATTGTTGATAACGAAAGGGAGTGATTTGATGGATAGGATGGAAACCATGGGAACAAAATACGATGCCGTAGTGGTCGACAAGGATTGTCAGGTAAACAACATGGGAGAATCTGACATGAATCACAGATTGTCAATTCTGGAACAGAAAGTTGAGGCTCTAACAGCCAAAATACCAACGGGGCAGGAAGGGAATAAAAAATTTCAAATAATGCTAGAAAAAATTGGGTCTTTAGAAAGGGAAAACAGGGGGTTAAAAGATGAAAATAATTTGCTAAAAAATGAAATTCGAAATCTGAAGGTGATTCCAAATTCTACAAACAGCCTTCAAGGCTTGGAACTTTCGTGTCAAAATGAAAACAATACAGCAAATGAACATGCCAAAATCAATCAATCAAATACAGCTTCAAAAACACAACATGAAGATCACCAGACAATACATGGTGAGAGATTGCTTGCGAGGAGTGTCCCAAGAGAAAAACCGTCTCATCAAGGCTCAGTCATAGACAGAGCGAGTCCCAAGGGTAATGATCATCAACATCCAACAGTGGTGAGAAAAAGAGATGGGACGGCAATAGCAACAACAAAAGTGACAACAAGAGAAAATTTTCAAGACACATATGATCGCAAGCAAACAACAGAATCAAATCTTTTGAGAAGACAAAGAAATGTAGCCCCAGGTGAATGGTCGTACGCCGAAGCTGTACAGCAACAAAGAGCACCTTTAAGACCGCAAGAGAATAGTAAATGGGGACAAAACAGTGCAGAAAGATTTCATGCAAGGGAATCACATTGGCCAGGGAAACAACACAATAATTTCGGACAAGCGACATCATTTCAAGGAAAAGTTAGGCCTCAAGGATATCGAGAGTTCATAGACCAGAAGCCTGGAGTAGCTATCGTTGGCGATTCAATTGTAGGGAGTATTAAGAGGAGAGATATCAACACAGAAACTAACGATTATTTTGTAACTGTTTAAACATTTAAGGGAGCAACAGTTGATGAAATGGACTCATACGTTATTCCTACAATTAAAAAGCAGCCAGAGGGTCTGATCTTACATTGCGGAACAAATAATCTCAGAAAGGATGACCCCGACATTATCGCTTCCAAAATTTTGAGCCTAGCAATTGAAGCCAAACGGAGAATAAAGCATGTAGCTGTTTCAAGCTTGATAGCAAGGGGAGATTCTGACATCATGGAAGAGAAGAGAAATCACGTAAATCAGATCCTTGAGCGTTCATTGGTTGCCTATGACATATGTTTCATTAAACACAATAACATTGACATTGATTGGAGAGACTGCTTATGGAAGGACGGTATTCACCTTAGTGACCATGGTAGTGCGAAATTCACAGGTAATTTCATAAGGTTTTTAAATGATCCTTGACTATTCAATGAAGGTATTTACATTGACTGTAACCGGTCAGAGATGCAATCCAAAGAAGCCGTAGAAATTAATTCCGTAGAATATAGCACTGTGTCTACAGGGTCCCTAGGTATCTCTTCCTCTACAAACACACTTTCCACCAGTTTTTCTGAATCAGACAAGTCTTTGCCACAAAGGCAACATTCCGAAGAGCGTCTTACACCTTCAACTTGTCTCACTGTTTCTTCAATATCTGATCCTTCAGATGATTTGGAAAATCTTTTTGGATTAAGAGCACAGTACCATAACCATCCGCTCATTGGTTTCTTGAACATAAATAGCTTAAGATACAAAATTATCGATCTTAGGATAATTGTTGAAAAGTTCTTACCTGATATTCTCGTTATCGAAGAGACGAAACTTAACTCAGAATTCAAGAATAAAGAGTTTTTGATGAATAACTACCAAAAACCCATGCGCCGTGATAGAAATGAATTTGGCGGAGGCCTAATGCAGTACGTTCGTAAGGGTGTTGTTTGTAGTCGTGTTCCTGTGTTTGAAGTCTCAATTCTTGAACTCATCTGTTCCGAACTGACAGTCAATAAGAAAAAGTGGATTATCTATAGCATTTATCGACCGCCTGAACCCAGAGACATAGATTCGTTTTTCTCTGCTCTTTCCATTTCCTTGAATTCAGCTTTAGACAAATATGACAATGTGATATTGATGGGAGATATCAACATTAATACTCTCGACAAAGAAGATAGTGCATACCAGAAGCTCACAAACTTTTGTGATGTTTTTGGGCTTGCTAATCTAGTGACTGCCAAAACTTGTTTCACCAAAAATAGCAGCTCTTCCATCGATGTTATTCTCACAAACCGAGTAAGAAGTTTCCAGAAAACCTCAGTTTTTGAGACCGGTCTTAGCGACTATCATAGTCTTGTTGTTACAATTCTTAAATCACATATCCCCCGTCTTAAACCCAAGGTGATAAAGTATCGTAATTATAAAAATTTTGACCCAGTTAAGTTTCTTGCTGACGTTCGTAGAACTAATTTTGATGCCTTGGAGGACCCCGATGATTGTTATGATAATTTTACCAACAGCTTCCGAAATCTAGTGGACAAACATGCTCCTCTGAAGACTAAGCTTGCGCGAGGAAACAGTGCACCTTTCATGACTCGTGAACTAAAAAAGGCAATTTATACTAGAACGAGATTGAAGAATAAATTCAACAAATGGCCAACAAATCAAAATGAAAAAAACTATAAAAAGCAGCGTAACAAATGCGTTTCCCTACGAAAGAAGGCAATCAGACAACATTTCAAAGATGCAACAGCAGGTGGTTTAATTTCTAATCAAGACTTTTGGAAACTAGTTAAACCTTTTCTTTCTAATAAAGGAGGCTTGGTCGGTGATGATATTTCCTTGGTACATAACAACCAAATTGTAACAGACGACTACAAACTGACTGAGATTCTCAATAATCATTACATTAATATTGTCGAAAAAACAAGTGGGCAGAAACCTTGTAACATTGCTGACACTGTTGAAACTGATGACGATCGACAACTCGTTAGGCTTATTCTCGACAAGTATAAAGATCATCCTAGCGTTCATGCCATAAGGGAAGGTAGTGATATCTCAAATTCTTTCTCTTTTCATGAGGTGCAACATCATGAGGTCTTGGCTCTACTAAGATCCTTGGACGGAAAAAAGTCAACCGGTGAAGATCAAATTCCGCCTAAACTAGTACATTTGGCTGCAGATGAGCTTACTGCCCCCCTAACCTTTGCCATAAATAGCTGTTTACAAAACCATAGGTTTCCAGATAGAGGAAAGCGTGCAGCAGTTTGCCCTTTGGACAAGGGTGAGGTAAATCGCACAGTTGAGAAAAATTTTCGCCCGGTCAGTGTTTTAAATACATTTTCCAAAATATATGAAAAGATTATGAAACAGCAATTAGTTGTCTATCTGGACACTACGCTCTCGGTTTTTATAGGTGCGTATAGAAAAGCATACGGCACGCAGCATGTTTTGATAAGACTCCTTGAAGACTGGAAGACCAAACTTGATAATAATTATATCGTGGGTGCTGTATTAATGGACTTGTCAAAAGCATTTGATTGCATCCCACACGATCTGCTGATTGCAAAATTAAATGCGTATGGCGTAGATGAAAATGCCTTGGTACTAATCTATTCTTATCTTAAACGGCGCGAGCAATCCGTGAGGATAAACAATACATATAGTTCCTTTCAAACAATCTTATCTGGTGTCCCCCAAGGCTCGGTGTTAGGCCCTATTCTTTTTAATGTATATATAAATGACCTTTTTTTGTTTATTAAGCAGGCAACACTATATAACTATGCTGATGACAACACGCTGGCTTATTTCTCTAGGACTCTACCAAATCTGGTGCGAGTCCTGGAGGAAGAAGCAGGTGTTGCACTAGATTGGTTGAAAGAAAACCATATGATTGCAAATCCATCAAAGTTTCATGCACTGTTAATCAAAAAAGACCAAACGAAAACCAGTGGCGAGAAAATAAGCATCCAAGGAAAGACTATTGAGTCAGAAGATTCAGTCAAGCTTCTCGGAGTTCAGCTAGACTATAAACTAAATTTTGATCCACACATTTCAGAGCTTTGTAGAAAAGCTGCAACTCAACTTAATGTTCTAAAGAGGCTTCGATCTTATATTGGTTTCGAAGAGAGAAAAGTCCTTGTTCAGAGCTTTGTTTATTCAAATTTCAATTACTGTCCTTTAGTGTGGCATTTCTGTTCATCAAAATCCATGCACAAAATCGAAAAGATACAAGAACGTGCACTTAGATTTCTTTATAATGATCACGGCAGTTCGTATAATGATCTTCTACTGAAGTCGCAACGATGTACGATGCATGTTTCCCGACTTAGATCTCTTTCTTTGGAAATTTTTAAAACTTTGCACAATTTGAATCCATCCTTCATGAAAGATATTTTTCAAATTAGAACCTCGAACTATTCTTCGCGAAATCCTAATAATCTTATTCACTATAGGCCAAATCAGGTTACTTTCGGTACAAATAGTCTTAAATCCTTGGGACCTCGGATTTGGAACTGCTTACCAGAGGAGTTAAAATGTGTCAACAGCCTCAATATATTCAAAAGCTTAATAACTCAATGGAATGGTCCAACATGCAACTGCAATGCCTGTAGTTTTATTGTAAATATTGTATAAACTGCATTGAAAATAATTATTAGTTTTATTTCTTTTTTTATTAATTGTGTCCATCGATTTTGATTAGTTCGCTTGTACATATGTATATAGCTGACTAGAAAAACAGTATTTTTGTAAAAATAAATCGATGTAAAATAAAGTCACAACAACAAAAATAGCGTGAATACTTCCAAGAATGACAAATACAGCGTGATGTAAAGAATACAACGCAGTTAATAATGATAATCGGAGCAACATTTCAGTCACGCCTTCTACATCAAGGAACATTGCTAGGTCAGTTCAAATTACCCTTATCTTCTTAACACTGTTAATTGTTGGAATTTGAGTGAGTTTCATTCTTTTAGTCTCTGCAGAATCTTGAAGAGCCGCCTACATGCAAGATTTGTAAAGCACAGGTGTGTATTGAGTTGGACAGAAGGTCTTTGATGAAATAAAGGAATGTTCGATTGAGTTATTTGTGAGAGAAGGAACGAAACAAGATAGCGGGAATGGTTGTTAACTAGGTGAAGGAGTAGAAACGTTTGAAAATCGGCCAAATTTTTTTCCTTTGGCTATTCTGTTATTCCTATCGTCAAAGTTTCTCCTTACTTTCTTTAGTCAATTATAGAATTACTTTTAAAAGTAATAGAATTTGTGATTTCATTGCTTGAAGTGTATAAATTTTATCTTGAGATACCTTAATTTGAATCACACTCCTTTAGAAAATTTGTCATTTTTGACCAATAGTTTTTGTCATTCTCTATTCTGCTATGCTTGTATAGCTTTCTAATATACACGATTTTCATGTATCAGTTTGGTCCTGTTATACAAGGCTGAAGCTAGGTGGTCTCTCTGTTATGTCTTGTTGAAAAATCAATCATCGAAAAAGGTGTACAATTCAAAACTTTGACTTTAACGTGAAATTGAAAAGTTATTGCTTCAGCTATATCTAAGGAGTTAAAAAACATTACCGTAAAATGCTCTATTAAGTCCCCGGGAGGTTTATTTGATTTTGGACATATATGATAGCTTTTTTGTTCTTTTACGCCATATCGTGCGAATTCGACATACGATTTTATGTATAAAATACATAGATTCGACAGCAGTTTTATCCTAAACCATATCATACCCTACATGCAAACTTGCTTAGCTACATAAAATGGACAATATTTGTAACTTTTAGAATTTTATATAAGTGATGGGGGCTTCATAGATTTGAGGGGCTAATTTGAAAGTTTTGCTCAGAGGGGAGGGGCTTATCAGAGCGGGAAGCTTAATGGAGAGAGGGGGCTAAGTAGAGCTTTTACGGTAAGTCCGTAAAAGGGCTACATCAACAGAGCCTTCATTATTGAAGTTGTTGACGAAATAGTAGAAATAGAACTATGATCCGGAACAGGACAGTTCCACTGTATGCAACAGTTACCAGATATATATCATGGCCTTGTCATGGAAAGGAAACCTTAGATGATGAATGTAAATGTTCGAACAGCTTCACATTAGTTTAATACGTGGAAAATGTCGAAGGTCGAAGTTTAGGTGAAAGTGGAACTAGGTTGCATTATGCACTCTGATCTTGAGGTCAGCTTTTATTTCAGAATCAAACGTTGTTTTAACCATTATGACCAAATGAAAAGACGCTAACTGACTTATGTATTATTTTTATGTAGTACCATGTTTGCGAAGGATCCACATGGAATTCAGTTGGATTTCACAAGAGGTATTTTTTATGTTTGCACCACATATCAAAGTCGGTTCGTCAACGAAGCATTGAGGTCATTGGATTTCGCAGTAGAGTTCAACAGGGCCTTGCAACTTGTTTTTAAAAAGCTCTCATGTAAAACCTTAGAAATGGTTATATCAACTGATTAATTTTTTCAAATTATTTTCCAGATTTTGGCTCTAGAATTATAAACATTGTAAATAGCATTTGCCTTGATATATTTTACATACAAGAGACAAATCTTTGGCATTTGTTTTGCTCCCAAGATTTGTCTGGTTCACTGTCCTTGACTTGAACAATTTTCAAAGCAAGATTCATCGATAACCCTAGAACGGTGTGATCAGTTTTAATGAAATAGATCGATACATGTAAGATTTGTTCTCTGTTACAATATGGTTGAAAATTTTTGTCAAATTTGGCAATAATTCATGACTGAAAATTTAGGTGCTTGATAATGGTATACATCATATTGGCACTTTCGGCGGTATCTGACGGTTTCATCGCAGAAACCCGGTCAAAGATGTTTTTATTTATTTTTTTTTTATTATTTTTCAGAGCGTGGTTGCAGTCCGTTTTCATCGTCACATTAATCATTGCTGCACCAATTGGGGCTGGCATTTGCTTGCATATGTTAAAGATGGACTTCGTGAAAGTCATTGCGATTGGAGGACTCATGCTCTTTGAATACTTGTGTCTGAGGTTTGTAGGAAATTGGTTTTCATCATTATGAACATGCTGTCCCCAAAACTGTCCCGGTGATTTTGTCCCTTGTTTTAGGGATGATATTGCTGAGAGGACAGTATTAGCACAATTGAAGTTTAAGTCATTTTATTTGAAAGTGGACGCTTTGATACAAATCTTTCAAGAGATTACAAAAAATCCTCTTTCAGATGTGTTAAAATGGTTTTTCGAATTCGATCGAGGGTGATAGATATCTGAGAGCTTAATCACTTTCTTGTCCAAAGAATCAGCTCGATCTACATAAAACATTTCTTTCATTTACGAATTTTGTTTGCTTCATGCAGAAACTCTGGTCAGTTAGAGGGCAGACTGCCGTCATAGTCATTGCAGTATTAATGGGAATAGGCAGTAGCGAATAGATCTGCCTATAAGTGGTATGAAGCGTACACTGAAATACATCATTATCTGTTGGCTATGTTTTGTTCTTAGCACGTGACCAACAGCCAGGTACAATTTCCATCAGATATTTTTAGATTTGCAAACATAAGCTTTTATCCTTGCACAGGACATGTTCTCTTTACCCGAACATTGCACCATTGGATCATTGCACTATGCTGTCGACTCCTGGCAGCCATTTTCTAAAATTTCTCTCCTACCGTTAAGTGCTGTTTTTCTGATAAACATGCTATTACTATAGGTGCCTGTTTGCACCACTATCATAGCAGGCAGAAAAATTAACAGATATGAAAGTAAAGGAAAACAGCTTGCACCACCGATTAATTTCTTTCTGTCAGTCTGTCAAGGAAGTTTTGATCCATACATATCTCTGTTGAACAAAATCTCTTTTTATCATGCATATGCAAGATTGAGAGTGTTGAATCAATGTAATAAATGAAATTTGGAACATTCATCTTGTTTGTTCATGTTTGATGGCAATTCAAGAATGTGATATAAAAGTCCAGAGACAATGGTGGCCAAGGGTCCAGAGGGTCCGATAGATAGAACATACCCTTGCACAGACCGTTTAAAGGATTTGTGCATTTCCTTGGTGCCTGCAGGTCTAAAAGCTTGCATTTGCGAAGTGCAAAGAAATCTATAAATAGTCTTCTCAAATCGATGATGCATACTTGCTGTCAACAATTGATTGCTACAGACACAATGCTATATCTGAGTGCATTCATTTTGTTCCGTATAAAAGGTAAAGACCATTTACCAAAGATAGCGTTGTTATATCGACTGTTTATTTTTGAAGCAATAGTTGTCTAAACCTGTAATTTTCTTGAAAGGAATGGATCTCCACATGCTTGATCACATTGGTATTAGTCTTAAGTCAGCAGTAGTTCTGTCAGCTGGGGTGTCAGCCTTCCTACAAAGATTCTGAATCAAACAGCAGCTAATGCTTTTATCACCGTTGTTCACATTCAGAAATTCTACTAAAGTACAAAAATATCGTTCGATTCAGATTCTTTTGAAGAAAATTAAAAGGCCTGTTTGCGTCCAGCTTTGCTTTTGAAATCTAAAATATGAAAAAACTTGGATAACTGTGAAACCATGAGGAGGCAAATGTCATTTACTCTTCGCAAAAATTTTAAGCCAGTACTTTGGTTGAAACCGCATGTGATCCACCCATGTTCAGTTGAAAGCACGAGATAAAGTAGATTATACGATTTTAATTTTTAGATTACTGTCGTAGATTTTTGTTTCATGAGTTATGTTGAGGCGTCTCGGATAAAGAGATATTTTCTTACATTTAAATCATCCTACTTTCTAGTAGTTGATTCTTTTGAGATCCATCTTACTTTAGGTAATTCAGACATTCCAACTTCAGTAATATTTTTGGCTTTGGTAAGCATGTTCTGTGGGGTTATTTCCCCTATGCCCCCGCATTGTCTTCCTCAAGAGCCCTGTTAGACCATGTTAGACACAGCATGTGTTTCAGAAGTTAATGGCATATTCATTTTTTAAGCAAAAATATCTGATACACATCTGATACGGGCGGTGACAATCTTATGAAGCTACAAACGGAAGAATTCATGCATGTGTTTTAGGACACAATGCGACTGATATTTCTTTCCTACCTCCACTTCATAACTTCCTTCATGTAATGTTTCCTTCCTACAAGTCTAACCTCTTGAACAGATGACTTGTAGCACAAAATTTTAATGACAGGCTCGTCATACTAGATCTGTAAGCGCAACAATAACACTGTTATCTGTAGGAAGAAGACTGTATTTAACTCCTGTAAAGGAACAACAACCAGGATGAACCTGAAACTAAAGAGAAAACTGTCGAATCCTGCAGGAGAAAAAAGAATTAAACTTAATAGCTAACATCTTATATCTTACTCTAGCAGCTTTCAAGCGTAAACCAAATTTTTTATGTTAAACACTAATTTATACTGTTAGTGCCATTCATAGTGGAACTCGATGATCTTGTGTCTTTTTCCGTTATGATGGGCACTGTTGAACTGAATTGTAGTAGTTGCAGTTTTTAAGATTTGATAGAAAGGAACAAAATTTTCTGCCTTGCAGCTATAACCTTTACATGCCTTCGCCCGTGTTATCCCTTCGGGAGGAGGAAGCGTCATCCCAGGGAGCATAATAGTACTATTCCGAGCAATTTTATCCACCCTAGAGGATAATGCGTGCTAATACATTTTAAAGTAATTACTGTAAGTCAGAAACGTTTGGAAAATTTGGTAGTGAATTTTGACCTGTTTTGAAGGTTTCTTGAAGGGGCTTTCTCAAGAAATTCCCATTTAAATTTCAGAGCAGAGTGGCCGATGTCAGTTTGGTAGATATCAAAATGGATTTAAATATCCGCCATTAAATGATTTATCCGCCAGTACTATCATTATGTTATCCAAGAAGCAGTTGCTTTTTCAACGGCGACTCTTTCTCAACCTCGTTCCCAGGGTATTCTTGCGTTATCCGCTGATCACGAAGTCGATTGAACACCATGGTATACTTCGATCAAATGTGCTCAGAAAATGGGCAGATTATCAGCCAGTATTTGCAGTGTGCCAGGCAACACTGATTATGCGACCTCGATTCCAAACATCAAAGTGGCATTGCTCGAATAATTTGGAAGTTTTCGAGGAATAATTTTTGTTTGCTACAGCCAATCAAATCGTATAACGGCCTCTGGTGTCCCAGAGTAGAGTAGGAACAACGCAGTGGATTAACGAGCTCACTCTTGGGACGAGATTGAATCTTTCTTTTTTACTTACCAATGTGTATTCTGATGGGCTTTTTCAAAACCAGATTGCTATGAGGATATGTTGGTTGGGTATTTCTTTATGTTAAGACCACAGGGTAGTCATTGTCTGTTGCTTCTTATGGTATCGTCCCTGTAGTGTGGTTATAGTCGTATAGTAATTAGAAAGTACAGTAGTTTGTAACCTGGTAGAATTTTAGATGGATAGAAGGAAAAAAATATGTTATATTCTGGTGAGCTTCAGACTGCAAATGCGTTTTTTTTGGCAAATTTTTGCTTTTCAAAACAAGTCTTAAGTTTCGTAGCACGAGAAGCTGTTCAAATCTAACGGAAACTTGAAATCGAGCATCTGATAATGTTTGTTTACTTTTCAGGCTACTTGGAGTCAATTTCTTAACAACGATACGTAGAGCTCGAATTCAGGCCTTCAGAATTCTTGATATCAAATCAGAACAAGCCAATCTTGAAGAAGAGGAAAGTGCGGAGGCGCCTTGTGACGTTGTGTCGATGTAGCACATTTCACTTCTGGTAGAGCGAGGGTAGCTTCATATTTTGTGTTATTCTTATTACTTCTTCTTGTTCAATTATTTAATAATCAAAGCTAATAATTTTTGTTGCGTGAGATAGCTTTGAAACTCGAACCATAATTTGGCATACAAGCACTGGCAAGAGATGAGGCATTTATTTCTTTTGCCCCTCTGCTTACAAAATGCAGAACATTTTGAGACAGCATAAGACCATGGCATTTCTGAGCTTACGACAAAGCATGCAACCGCATAACTTCTGGGGCATTGCATGTAGGCCCAATGTTTGCTTAACCTCAAGAGATTTTGTATAACCTGAGGACCCCCCATGGCTTCTTTTTCAGGCAATTCGTTGAAAACCTCAGGATAGAATTACTGGTTTTTCATCGGGAGTGAATAGATAACTTTTGAGACTGGCTCTTTAAGCTTGCTAATTTCTTTAGTGATATCTTTTTTTTATCAGGGGTTTGCGCGTGATTTAAACTAATAAAGACATTTTATTTGATAAAAGTATGTTTGATACAAATTGTCTACAAAAAGCTATGTCATGTAAATTGTTTCATACAGTTATTTATCTTTGCATGACAAAGATCCCAATTTCAATTTGCGAAAATTCAACAAGGAATTTGCTATCCAGTGAAGGCACTTGCTCATTTTTCTCTTGACTTAGTGGACCAGATTTATTCCTTGTAGACGCTTTCATAACTTACATTTGGGTACAAACGAGGTATTTTTGTTTCGAGACATTGCGACGTTTTCTTTTCGTGGAAGCCATTTAGGGGAGTGCTTGTCATTCTCTTCCTTATTTTCCCAGTTCATTATGACATCACCTACAACCGTGCAAATTGAAACGCTTTCGATTCCATGGAAGTGAAAAGCCTGCATGTGGGTATAAAAATTCGGAACAAGGTTCGTAATATGATGGCTTTATGAGTAGGGATGACGGAGTCGCAATTTTATTCCGTTTCATGAGCTTCAAACAATGGTTGCTTGTTTAGCTAGGGCTTTGCAAGGACAGTAGAATCTCGAAATAAGGAAGCTGCAATACAACGAATTTCCCGGTATAACGAGCCGAATTTCCGATTCCTTGATGAAAGATGCTTTATACAATTCTTTTCGTACATGTAAAGAGCCAGTGACACCCCTGGTCTTTTGCAGGCACGCTGCAAGTTCAAACTGTTTGAAGATCAAATTTGCCCATGGCACAAAATCTGATTTTAGTTTACCTTTACATCATTTCAACTATTGCAGTGTGTATCCATATTTGCCGCTTCCGCCAAATTGATTTTTAAACAGTCTGATGTTGCAACGTGCCTGCAAAGGACTCTGGGTGACAATATCTCGTTAGTGATACAGAATGGTGGCACTTCTTACTTTTTTAAAACGAATAAACTGTTGCTCACAATGCAGAGCACTGTTTGTAGTATAATTTTGAAATTGATTTGCATACCAGAGTGAATTATCTTTAATTTTGTAATTAACAGTCCAGTTTCTTTTGTAACTTAATTTGTACATACTAACAAAATACGATTTTGAGACTAACAGAAAATGATTAAGTTGTTTATAGGCTGATAGGTGAATTGATTCATCAATTGATTGATCTATTGATTAGTCAATTATTATTTATAATTTATTTTGAAAGTTGAGTTGTTAATATTGGATTGCGTCCATTCAGTACCAAGACTTTTGAAGGAATTCCCCGAAATTAGTCGAATGGGACTATTTTAGTTAGCTTGTTGCATATTTAGCCAATTATCATTTTCATTTAGCATAAAATGCACACATAGCAACCAAGCAGATGAGCCATTTCGGAGATTAGACAATAGGGATGATATTCTTTTGAATAATTATCCCACGACGTTTCTGATTGCCCCTTAACTTAGCTTCCTTATTCTCAGTCGTTTTACAGCATGCGCTCTTTCCACAGAAAAAGAAAACAAAAACTCTTAGAACCAAATCTTTTTCCCTGTTTTGTTTTCCTTTCCTCTATGCGGATTTTCCCAGTTCAATTTACTCATGTTGTCATTTTTATTTGCTTTCATGTGATGCCATGTTTTCATTACCAAAAAGAAACTGTTTGGAAGACATGGTATATCCCAATTGGAGGAGCCTCGGCGAACTCCGATTGGAGTTCTTCGAGCCTCCTCGGAGCATCGAGATCGCTGTGCGGGGCTCAGCTTGTTATTACGTTCTCAGTAGAGATGCATTCCTATTGGCTATTCCAACCCGCTCTTGACAGCAATAAATCAAATACCCGTATATGTAGCAGCCAGCGCCCTTCTTGCCCTCAGTATTTTCTGAGCGCCGTTTCAATTATGGTGAACAAGGGATATAACTATCCGATGATTTGCGCTCTGGACAAATTCACTTTTAGATATGAATTTGAATCACTGCACAAAAATCTAGCTTTACTCGCAAAGGGGCTGCGAAATCTTTGTGGACTTTCGTTCCATGTTCCGATGTTTACGTTCATTGAATCGAAATGTGTGACAAATCAGTATATTGGCTTTTAGGCCCAAAACAACAGGAGTTATTGGCGGCCTGTAAACCACGGAATCATGAAATGACGGAACAAGATGACGAAATGCCGGAATAAATGACACACCGGGAATCCCCCACTGCTTTTCTTGCTTTTTTTTAAGCCACGTTACTAAAGTTTTGGTTTCCATTCAGAAGAAAAGAAAATTGAGGCATTCATATCGTGTTAATACGTTTAGGAGGATCCTGCCAAAACTGCCAATAGAAATATTACACTCATATGAGACACCGTCACATTATTCCGTCGTTTCCTCATTTCGTTCCGCCGTTTCTTGATTCCGTGGTTTACAGACTGCCGGTGCTATACAATGTTTGTTCCATTGTTCACAGGGCTCAATTTAATTGGCTATAATAGCAATCCATGTTGTCTGAAGAGCTACATAAAACCTGTACGTTACATCTACCCTGTACAAAGCTATCCTCCAATCAACTACCTCGAATTAGACTCTGGTTCACTGATTTCGAGCCTACTTCAAAGATTTGCTGCTTGCAGCGCAAATCAATAACAAACTCGGGGGGGGGGTATCTCGACCTATTTTCTGACGGGGACGTGCCGTTTTGCCCGAAAAATTGGTACCCATAATTCCGTAAATTCTGGTGCATTTTAGGGTCATCATTCCGTAAATCGAATGAAAATCTGGGCCATAATTCCGGAAATTACGAAAAGTCTCCTGAAAAGGACACCCATAATTCCGTTAAATGTCCAAAAATTGTGAAAATGCTACCCATAATTCTGTAATGGTTTCAAAAAAGTACCCCTAAAAAATGGCACGTCCCCGTACCGTGAAAAGTACTAAGTTACCCCCCCCCGAGATAACAAAGCACTGCAAGAAAAAGTCTTGTGTTTGATTTCAGAGAAGTAAGTCATGGGACCTTCAGTTTACTGTATTTGGTACCCATATTTCTTGTAAACAGCTTTTTATGAAAAGCTCTTGATGTATTTTGCATTTTTATTTTTGGACGCCTCGCATTCGCTTGTGAGCACCCTTTGGCCCTTCGTCACATGGGTAGATAAAAGCTCACTGCTTGGCAACATAAGAGAGACGCACAACAGATCAGATGCAACAGACGAGGTATGACAACAGTAAGAACTTCAAGCAAAATGCACACTCACGAATATGAACGAAATCAAATTCACGCAACACTAACAAATTGAGAAGCGCATACGCTAGGAACAATTGGGATAGAAGCACATGTATTTGGAAGTCGAATGTATTGGATTAGTGATTATATCAAGAGTTCGTCATTGTATATAAGCTTAATTTCTTCGACTAACTCTAAGGCCTCCGGTTATCTTGTAGTAAAAGAACGCAGGAAACTGCCAAGCGCTTTGCTCCAGGCAAATATGGGAGCAAAGCAAATGCTTGCGACAAAAATACTTCAGCTCTGTTCTCAGATCGCCAGAAATTAAGAAATAAAAGCAACAGAAAAGCCTTGTTCGATAAATCTTTCTTTCTTTCTCGATCCTTACACTTATTCCTTTCTCGGTCCACTTTGAGTAGGTAGATGTTTTAATCATTCCTTGAGTCACTGGTTTATGATTGAACAGAATAATAGTCTCATACCATTCGCTGCAGGTGAACTGTTCAGGGACCTAGAGTTTGACGAAGCTTCTAAATTCTGTAGAAACATTTAGAATTCAAACTGAGTGAGTGTTTGCAGTAATTGATAAATTTCCTGGTTTCGCATGAGGAGTTCCGTTTTAATTAAAATCAAATGAGGTGTAGAGCTTTTGTTGTGAGATATGAATTTGATCTTGGTGTTCTTGAGTTCTTGAAACTTTCATTGTTCGACTTTCTTGGGTCTTTCATCCACCGAGGCAGGCATCTTGGTTTTTAAACTAAAGAACCATATTCCCCCAGAGCAGTGGTGGATTTAAGGGGGCAAGTGGGGGCAGTTACCCCCCTTCACGAAGGAAACTCAGCTCGGCCCCCCTATTTTAGCGAGAAGTGCGCCCCTCATACACTCTTTTTTAACTTTTTCGATCAGAATTTGGGGCAAATATGCAAATCATGAAGTTATTTGATAAAAAAGCTAAAGGAATTTTCTCAATAAAATCTTCATCCGGGGCCCCCTGCCAAACGACTCAACGAAGTTGAGTGAACAAAGTTGAGTGAAATGTTGAGTGAAAAGTTTAGTCGTTTGGCCACTGTAATGCCTGGGCATTATCTTTCAACATAAAATGTATTGTTACTAGGCTTTTACTTGACATCAAGTCATGTGGTTGCACAATAATCTTAACATTGACGTCAATGGTATGAATCATAATCATGTGCTTTAGGAATTTTGATTCAGTCTTGAAGTTTAGAACACGAAGAGAACACGTTGTATCTTTTCCAAGTCTCTCTCTGAAGAACCCGCGACATTGGTGACAGAGGACAGAGCTGAGCACTGGATATTTGTTGGACACAATGACCTCTTCTATCGTACCAGAGAAGTTTGACTCCGGCGACATCGTGTCATGGCTTCGTCAGTTCGAGGTTTGTGCCACTGCCAATTCCTGGGATGCAGACAAAAAGTTGAAGGTCATGCCTGCCTTCCTTCGTGGACCTGCCGCCACATACTTTCACGCCTTGGATGACAACCAAAAGGATACGTATGAGAAACTTACGAAGAATCTGACCCAAGTTTTGTGCCCCGCAGTCGATCGTGAGAAATTCTTCACAGACTTTGAACAGAGAATATTACGCCCCAATGAAGATCCCTCTTTATTCCTTTGGGAGCTAAAGAACATTTTAGCCAAGGCCGATCCTACCATGAAAGCTGACGCAAGTACTGCCCTATTGTCCCGCCAATTCATGAAGGGTTTGCCTCCATCTTTACGTCTGAAGTTATTGGAAAGCAATCCAACACCAACTTTGAAGGAGATGACTGATTTTGTCACAAGATTTCGTGCCGTTCATCGCAGCGATGACTCAGTGCCATGCTTCACAACACAGGCCACGCCTGACAATGCTCACGTGACAAGTGACGACGGTTTACACGCCTCCATCAACAAACTCACCGCCGCCGTAACCGCTCTCGCAATGGATCAGAAAGATCTGCGTGCTTCCCTTGGCCCTGCAACACCCCAACGAAGCCCAAGGGGGCGAGGTGCCTCTTCTCCGTCGACTTCATCTGATAGATGGCAAAATGTTCGCCAGAAATACGAGAATAACGGAAGACGTTGCTTCAACTGTAACCAAATGGGACACTTTGCCCGATCTTGCCCATTCGACCCCCACTGCCAGCTATGCCGTGGTTGGGGTCACACCCAAGAACAGTGTGCGAATAATTACGTAAGAGATCGTCCTGCCCAGGCCCAGGTGAGTGCAAATTCTTTAAACTTCAAAGGGGTGCCTCAATAGAGGGCTGGGTTGAAGGTCACCCCCGTATTTTCTCTGTTGGTTTTAAGCAAGCCTCATTCCCAGCCAGCCAGCCTCTCATTTCATGTTCCCTGGGTGGGGTCAAAGTCCAAGCTTTAGTAGACACAGGTTCTATGAAATCTTTTATTTCCCGCGAAGTTTTTGATGGCATGCGGCCTAAACAAGAGTTGGAGGCAACTCATCAGAGATGTTTTGGCATCACTGGCGAGCAACTTCAAGTGGAGGGAACAGTGCAAGCCACCCTTTCTTTCCCCAGCAGTGGCTCATTTTTATATGCAGGTAAATTTTTTATTTCTGGTCAGTTATTTCAGCCATTGCAGTGTGTATTGGGATGGGATTTCCTGACCTCTAATGCGTTAAATTTGTTGTACAAAGGTCAAGGGGCCTACGTTCTTGCAGGAAGGCACGGAGAAACCCCACTCACCCCTAAAACTCAGGATGTTTCGCCCCTTCCCAGTGCCGACAAGTCTTTGGGTTGTGAAGTCAGGGCGACTGACACAGCCTCTTGTTTACTGGCCCAATCATCCTCAAGGGGGCCGGTCAATGTTACGCTGAGTACAAGCCTATGCATTCCAAGCAGAACTGAAGTTTTAGTGAATTGCCAGCTCCCTAAGAGTTATAAAGACCAGTTAGGTATGGTAACACCTATCCAGGATGATTCACCATTGTCAGCTAGTATTTTTCCAGCATATTCAGTTAGTCAAGCAGAAGGCAGACATATTCCTGTAAGATTAATGAATTGTTCTAATATCGACATTGAATTGCAGGCTGGTCAAAAGGTAAGTGAATTTTGCCCACTTGTTGAATCCCCTGTCGCTGATGATACACCTGAATGTTTTTCTCCTACCAGTATGAACATGGCATGTACCACCTCTGTAAGTGATATCCAAGGTGACCTTGAGAATGCACTCAGCCCATCATTGAGCCCACCTGAACGCTGTACTCTCTTGGAGACTTTGATGCAATATTCTGATGTCTTTGATCCCAGCTTAGGCCACACCACTGTTATTACTCATAAGATAGATACTGGTGATGCAGCACCTATCCGACAGTACCCTAGGCGTTTGCCATATGCTTACAGAGAAGAAACAGACAAACAGGTCTCCGAGATGCTCCAACAAGGGGTAATAAAACCTAGTAATTCCCCATGGGCATCCCCTGTAGTGTTAGTGAAGAAAAAGGATGGTACTTTTCGATTTTGCATTGACTACAGAAAGCTCAATGCCATCACAAAAAAAGATGCCCATCCTTTACCCCGGGTTGATGATCTTTTAGATGCACTTCAGGGCTCTTGTATGTTTAGCACATTGGATCTTCGATCTGGATATTGGCAGGTAAGTATGGACCCACAAGACCAGCATAAAACAGCTTTTGTGACACCATCAGGCCTCTGGGAATTTCAGCGTATGCCGTTTGGCGTCTCCAACGGATGTGCCACTTTTCAACGAGCCATTGAGATCGTTTTGTCGGGTCTTACATATGAGACGTGTCTTTGCTATTTTGATGACGTTATTGTTCCATCCTCAAACTTACAGCAGCAATGTGAACGTTTAGCACTGGTATTAGAACGTTTTCGTAAACACAATCTGCGCGTCAAAGCAACCAAGTGTACCTTTGGTGCAAACAAGGTTAACTATTTGGGTCATGTGGTTTCAGCTAAAGGTGTTCATACTGATCCGGACAAAATAAAAGCTGTTTCCTTGCTTGCAGAGCCTCAAAATGTTGAACAAGTAAGATCATTCCTTGGCCTAGCTGGGTATTACAGAAAGTTTATTCCCAAATTTGCCATGCTAGCTGCTCCGCTTGTTTCACTTACCAAAAAGGGCACCAAATTTCATTGGTCTAAAGAACATTCTGAGTCATTTCTTGTGCTGAAAGACCTACTGTGCCAGGCACCTGTACTTGCATATCCTAGGTTTGATCACCCATTTGTCCTCCAAACTGATGCATCCGATTTAGGCTTAGGGGCTGTCTTGACCCAAATTGATGCTGATGGCAATGAGCGTGTCATCTCTTATGCTAGCAGGCCTTTGACGGATCGTGAAAAAGGGTACTCTGCAACTGAAAAGGAAGCCCTAGCGGTTGTGTTTGCTACCGATTACTACAGAGTCTACTTGCTAGGTAAGCACTTTACCTTGATTACAGACCATAGTGCTTTGCGCTGGCTTCATTCAGTTGAGCCGAAGGGCAGGATAGCTCGTTGGGTCATGGATCTGCAGGAATATACATTTGATGTCAGGCATCGACCTGGCACAGCTAACCAAAATGCAGATGCCTTGTCTCGCCTCCCTCAGGATGTTCCGTCGTATAATTGTGCAACAACCATGACACCGGGCTATAACCTGCAACAGGCCCAACTTGATGACCCAACGGTAAGTAAAATTATTGAGATGAAATTATCAGGCCAACCAAAACCACCTTATTTTGTCTGGTCAAAAGATCCTGCTCTGCGAGTTTACTGGCATTGCTGGGATGACTTATTTATCACCAATGGGTTGCTGGTAAAAGATCTGACTGTTGATAAATCTTGCCCAAATTATGCATTTGTTATTCCCACCAACATGATTGAATCAGTATTGACAGGTATCCACAGCAGCCCCTTCTCAGGACATTTAGGGGTCAAGAGAACAGTATTAAGGGCACGCAGTAGGTTCTATTGGCCCCGTATGGTCACAAAGATCAGTGATTTTGTCAGAAATTGTCCCCTTTGTGCCCAAAGCAAACTTGATCCCAATCATAAAAGGGCACCATTGCAGTCTATTGAGGTAAATGAACCATTTGTTTTCTGGGCAATGGACTACATGGGACCATTACCTGAGACTTCCCGTGGCAATAAACACCTCCTTGTTGTCATGGATCATTTTACCAAGTGGTGTGAAGTGTTTGCCACAACCGACCAAAAAGCGCAAACTGTTGCTGAAATTCTAGTCTCGCGTGTTTTTAGTAGGTTTGGGCCACCCACTGTACTCCATTCTGATCAGGGTCGCAACTTTGAAAGCAACTTAATGAAAGAAGTTTGTAACCTTATGGGCATCCACAAATCTCGGACCACAGCTTACCATCCCCAATGTGATGGCCAGGTAGAGAGGCAAAATCGCACTCTGCAAGATATGTTATCAGCTTTTGTCTCTCAAAACCGGGACGACTGGGACTTGTGGGTGGATCTGGCTGTTTACGCTTACAATACAAGCACCCATGAATCAACAGGCTATAGTCCTTATGAGTTAGTTTTTGGTAGAGTAGCTAGGACACCAGTAGAGGTAGATTTAGGCATACCCCTTAAACATCCTGCTAGCCAGACAGAATACTCAGAATCAGTTAGACAACACCTTCATAGTGTGCAAAAAGTAGCTCAGGAACATCTAGAACAGAGCAGGCTTAATCAGAAGGCAACTGGCCTGTCTTCAGCTAAATGGCGACCCCTTGCAGTGGGTCAGTCGGTCTGGCTGCGCCGCCCCAAGACTTGGAAGTTTGGAAAGAGGTGGGTAGGCCCCTACAAAATTCAGGCTAACACTGGGGTCAATTACACTATCAGGTCTAAAGAAGGGAAAGATATGGTTGTTCATCACAACAATGTCAAGGCTTGCTCTGTTCCTTTTGACAAGGGGGAAACCTTTTGCCCTGTTAAGGAATCTGGGGAAGTAGAGTTCTTACCTGGGGGGATTGGGTCAGACAGAGAGAATGTGGGGGTCCAGATGGAAAATGAAGACCTTCAACCTTTTCAACGTCCAGCTCGTTTGAGGCAAGTTGTCAGACCCCCTTTGCGGTTTGGGGACTTTGTTACTCATTAACACACTTTGGGGGTAAAATTAGGGAGGGGGTGGTGTAATGCCTGGGCATTATCTTTCAACATAAAATGTATTGTTACTAGGCTTTTACTTGACATCAAGTCATGTGGTTGCACAATAATCTTAACATTGACGTCAATGGTATGAATCATAATCATGTGCTTTAGGAATTTTGATTCAGTCTTGAAGTTTAGAACACGAAGAGAACACGTTGTATCTTTTCCAAGTCTCTCTCTGAAGAACCCGCGACAGCCACCTTGTTGAGCGTTGTTGAGCGTTGTTGAGTGAAGTTTGATCTTGGTCAAACATGTTGAGTGAAAAAGATTAAATTTCTATTATTCTGACATGTTGCACTGTTGTTGAGCGATGTTCAGTCGTTTGGCCGGGCACTGAACAAAGTTGAGTGCTTGCACGAGCAGAAAGGCTTGCCTCCAGGATACTCGAAATCGTGTCGTAAAATGGTTCGGACCTTCATAACTCACCAATATCTTGAACTGCAGGTGGTTACATGGGTGAAAAACATGGGTAAAATCCTACACTTTTTGGGGGAAATGCCCGGGAAATGGTTCCGAAATGTAGGGGATTTGGGCATGCGCCGTAGGTGGAAACGTAGCCATACCAACGGGGATTTCCTGCCTTCTTTCTTTCTGAAAGTTATGGGAATTTCCCTTTTAGCGGGGAAATACTTTTGAAAGATCAAGGAATATACTTGTATTCTGGCCACAGGCGGTTATCACTATCCCTGGTACAATTCCTCATTTGGAGGAGTATTCAGACCCAGTAACTGAATTTATGAATCAAAATGTCGTCGCCTGCAGTACTCGACAGTAATGTTATCTCTGAGCCAACCAGAAAGAAAATGCCGCAATGGTTCTTCTGTCATATTTGCAAAGTTATTATGCTCCGAGCATTTCAGCTTATTTGTGGACATCTTGTTTGTGAGCCATGCAAAGCGAGGTAAATATATTTTGCTGTGTCAATGTTGGATTGTTAATTGCGTTGCTTGTTATTGGTTATCTGTTTAGGCCTAGGTACCTAAGGCACTTTGTACGAAAATAGCAATGGTCATAAAACTTCTTTCATAAAATATGCAACATATTCAGTGCCGTAAAATGCTTTTTTTACGGAAAAAGAATAACTGTAGATTTTCAGAATTCGTTTCAGAATTATTTGAATTCTGAAAAGACTTCGTTCGGTTTTCATTTTACAGCCTGGAGAAAAATCGTGTTCAAGTTTGTGGTAAGCCGAAATGTGACGAAATTGCTGCTGAAGGGATTGCCAATGGAGACACAGATACAAAGGTGAACTTGCTTTGCTTTCTGGTATGTTTCCAACCAGGGCCTCTTTTAACATACAAACTAGGGGGCAAAAGCCCCCCCCCCCAGTCCTCCTTGCTTGCCCCTCCAGTTACAACTTTTCACAGTGTTTTCCCCCCTAGTTTATGGTCCCTTTCTTCGTTTTGCTGTTCTTAAGTTCCTTTTCAGGCCTTTTGCAACGTTTTTATGAAATTGAATTTGCTTATCTTTCCAGTACAGTACTCATAAAAACAGAAGAAACTTGCAAGAATGCTTCAATTTTCTTGGCTCTCGGCTATCAAGCAAATATCGATGCATCAGACGCTCTTGGTGCTATGAATTTTCAGACGTATGGAATCTTTTTTTGGCTCACCCAGCTCCCTGGTCCATGTTTCTATCCAAGAAATGCCTTTCTGCATCTACACGTGTGTTTGTAAGAAACTGTTAAAAAGAAACTAGTGCTAAGATGGCCGAGACTTCTGGTACTGTCTGAAAAGTATTAAGAAACTTTTCAAAGTTAAAAGCATGGATTTTATAGCAAATCGATCTTTGAACCTTTATTCTTTTGCAATATCAACTAACCATGTTTTTATCATGACAGAACACTGTTTATTCCTATATCATGCTTTAAATGTCAAGAAACATTTCTGCAGCAATGTTAGCGACCACACTGACAAATCATGCATTCAAAAAATAAGAAGCCAATTAAGAAACTTTTAGTACTAAAATGGACAAAATTTCATGTTTTAAGAAATTTGGTACTAAGTTTCTTATAAAACAACATGTATATGTGACGATAGATTGACTATTACTACAGTTTGTGCATAATGGATGACCAGTTCGATGTGATAGCCGGGTTAGAGGCAAAAAATGGCTACCAAAAATGAAAGTTTGAGTTTGAGTTTTTTGAGTTTTACCAGAGCGATTCTAGTATCAAAGATTTTTAAAATTTCCCCATGCCCCTGGACCCCCCTAGATGGACACGTTTTTGTCGTACATTTCAAACCTTACTTTGCAAAAACCCCATGTTTTTTCTGACCCCGGGCCGTCCATAAATCCCCTCCTCGTCCTGATCACAAAGATGAAGGGCATGATAGTAGTGATGGGCCTTCTACCATAATTTATACCTCGCAAGAAGTACAGCTTTCCTAGGGAGTTCATAAAGAGAAATATTTCTTGTATCAAAAATGAGGTCCCCTTTCTGAAACTTGCCCCCCAAGTTATGATTCCTTAAAAGAGGCCCTGTTTCCAACTCTACTTTTTGGAAAATGCATCCACGTAATACAAAAATGCTAAGCTTCTGAGCAATTGTGTTCTTCTCATTTGTAACATTTTTGCCAGGCCGATGTAATTGATAAATGAATTCTTGGCAGTACTGTCTGTCTCAAGATCAACGGCGGCTAACAATGCTACGGGTGGATGTTCATCAAGCATTTGCAATTGATAAATTTTCACGTATTTTTTTTTGGTGGCGCCAGCTCTCAAAAATTGGAAAGAAGTGGGGGGGGGGGTTGACGTAATTTTTCAGTCTAAAGGTATATACACATAACCAGTTCTACTGTATGCAGTTTTTTCTTCGACGATTTTTGCCGACTTTTTGGATTTTTGGGGGGACTTGTCCCCCCAGTCCCCCTCGTGGCGCTAGCTTACGGTTGAGTTTCTTACAAGGAGTTTCTTATGAAAAAATAAGTGTAAGGATTTGTTAAATACCATTTTTGCTAATTTTTCTCTCCCTTTCAGATCTATGAAGATAAATGCCAAACAAGAGCCATATTAGCCTTCAAGATCGACTGCATTTATTCTTCATTTGGTTGTTCCTGGGTTGGAGATATCAAGAAATACATTGCAAGTATTCTTATCATTTAGAAGGTCATTTTGAACAAAACAAGTCCATACATGTTGGAAATTATTGATTAAACAAAAATTAAGACCTATCAGAGCATACTTTCAAAACAGTTACGTTGCCATGGCAAGGCAGTTATACTGTTGGTACACACAGTATTCAAATCCAACCGCTTGAACAAACATGTTATGTGAGGTTTTGTACTTTGATACTTAACAGGATCAGATTTCAAGTTCAAAGTTTCCATATATTCTTAGGGTATATTTCAATTATTCTAGTTTCACTTGTATTGATGACCTCATTTTTCATGAAGATAAGGCTTTTATGACCTTTCAATAATAGTGATTTAATTCATCAAGTTTCAATGTAGACTATGGTAGAATCCCAGCAAAGATGATTCTTTGGAAACAAAGGAAAATAAGATCTCTTTGGGTTGCCCCTTTGATCTCTCAGAGCTCATGACTTGGCAAACAAGGGCAGATTTTGCAAAACAATAGCATCAGTCGCTTTGGTTCACACCTCAATTCAAAGCGATTAACGAGTGCAGACAAAAGAAATTCTCTCAAACAGAAAATAAAACAAACGAAGCCGCAAAGTTGCCCTGAAACCAGTATGGCAAACTCTCGTTTGGTGCGGGCGAAGGGAAGTTTTTAAGAGAAGGTGTGTGCTTATAACGTAAGAAGAAGGGTAAATCTAAAGTTCTGTCTTGTGGATTTTGTTTATTTGACTTAGGAGCTGAGGAGTGACTGCGTACATTTAAGCAATAAATGTGCAAAAATTGTATTGCCCTCTGCTTGGTTTCTGAATCAAATAAACAAAATCCGTGAGACAGAACTTTAGATTTACTCTTCTTCTTTCGTTATAAGCACACACCTTCTCTTAAAAACCTCCCTTCGCCCGCACCAAATGAGAGTTTGCCGTACTGGTTTCAGGGCAACTTTGCGGCTTCGTTTGTTTTTAATTTCTGCTTGAGAAAATTTCTTTTTGTCTGCATTTGCTAATCGCTTTGAATTGAGGTGTGAACCAAAGCGACTGTTGCTATTGTATTACAAAATCTGCCCTTGTTGACTTGGCAAATTTTCAAATATTTTTGTGAGAAAACAGTAAACATGATTCGGACAATAGACCTTTTCACTTCTTAAAAAAGAGGTTTGGATTGAGCGTCCAAATCTGGACCGCCCCCATATTTGTATGTGAAGCATTATTTGGCTAATTTAAGCATTTGGTGATTTGACATTCTCAACTCATGAATTCATTATGGTAGACTCCACGGTGCAGCATGATCTGCCAAAAAAATTTGATAGTTTTTTCATGAAATGGACCTAGCATATAATTGTACCCTGAAATTTCACAAAAAATGCCATTTTCCAAGGTTGTGGAGGGAGCAGTCTAAAAAATTTTGGCCCCTATTTACCTCATTTCATTTGCAGCCTTTGCCACCAAAGTTTAAAACCCATGCTAAAAACATCCTGCGCTCCCTGGTGTGTCTTTGCCAGCAATGTATTTACATCATGATAGAAATATATTTGTGGAGCATTCTTGAAATTTCTGCAGTGTGGTCATGCAAATGCTGTTTTATAGTCTGTGATGGCGTGAAAAACGAGATCCAGGGTTGCGCATTTGTGACTGAAAACAGAAGTATGACCCCCATTTTCTGGATAATGATGCAAACTGCAATAAGAAGTTGCATAAAATTCAGAACACTTTTCAGAGGCTTATCAATGCAACTTTACTCAAAGTGAGCTAGGAATCATTTGGTTCATACACAAAAGTTTGATCTGCCTTCTGGCCTTGCTTCTTGTTATTGTCACTCAGTGTTAGCTGATTTTATGTTGTAACAGTGAAAGCTTGAAAGTGCAAGCATGCAAGGGTTTCATTTTGTGAGTTGCTGGTCAAACTTTGCTGTTTTCAACCGTTATCATTCAGTTAACAAAAAGTCAGCCAACAGTTGATGAAAATAACAAGAAACAAAGCAAAAAGACCAATAACACTAAACTTGCCTATATGCAAAGTGAACCATAATTGCTAACTCACTTTGCGCAGATTTTGTTGATAATGAATTCTCTGAAAATTGTTCTGAAATCTGATGCAACTTCTTACCACAGCTAGCAGTGTTTTTCCAAGAATGGGGGTCATGTTTTTGTTTTTCACAAATTACCAGATCTGCATGCTTGACCCAAACCTCTTTTTCAAGAAGTGATAATGTCTATTCAATGTTTCATGAAAAGTCACACAATTGAGTATTCTTTTAGTGCCTTTTATCCCTAAATCTTTAGGGCCTTTTGCAAAAATTTTTTTTGAATTGTCATGGTCCCAAAATCAAGAAATTTACCACTTTCATGTCAAGGATATTTCCAGTTATTTTTTAAGTTGGAAACAACCTTTTCAGCATCAAAATCAAAACGTTTTTGAATTTCGAAAGCTTATGTTTTGTCAATCTTCTGCTTTACTTACCTTTGACAATTTGTTGTTGTCATTTAGGACCATTATATAGACTGTCCAAACAGACCAGAAGCAGAGTATGAAAATGCAGAAGTGTTTATTCAGCCTATAAAGCCACTCAAAGCTGAAGCACCAACCCCTTATGTTAATCAAGTAAGTTTTGTTAGTTTTGTTAGTTTGTTGTTAGTAATCAAGTAAGTAAGTTTACAAAGTAAGTTTTGTTATTATTGAAGTAAGTTTGATTGATCAAACGTTTTGTTTTTAATTGCCTTTTACTTTAAACATATATTTGACGCTTTGTTGGCTTTGAAATTTCCAAGATCTAACTTTTAAAGATTTTTTGATGAAACAATAAAAGGATTCGGTCATCTCTTGTGTGTATGAGTTAATGCCCGCCATGTTAGAATGTAAAACAAATTTTTAGGTTAGAAGTGTGTGATAAGGTATACCCTTTGTGGTAAGAAAGTAATATCAAAACAGTTGACTAAAGATCTTTTTAGCTTTTTGCCAGCTTTTGAAAAAGCTCTTGAAAACTCTTGTGATTTTGCAAGCCTCATCATAATGTCTGTCACAGAAATGGCAAGAAATTCAATGTTTTTCTTTGTTTCTGCTCTATTAGAACTTCCCCACAAATTGCTTTGGCCATTACGTACTCATTACAAATATGACAAAATATTTAGCAAGGAGTTTTGTTTTATCCCTTGGTATACAATTAATAACTGTATGCTTCTTGATTTTAGTTGGTTCAAAGACCAAGCAAACTTTCTGACTCATTGGTGAATTGTTTTTATTGTAACGAAGGAGGATTCACAAATTCACAGGTATGTAAAGAATTAATGAAAGTTAACTGTCAAAGTTTCTCCTTGTTCAGTTTTTCAGAAATCAAATTTTCAGTCAGTTTGATCTTTCTTCAACTTAGATTAAGTTTTATTCGCTGTTGATACAGGTATTTTTATACAACCTGATTTCTGCCTAAGAAGTCTTAGCAGTTCTTCAAAGTTCTTGAGAAAATTGTTTAAGTATTTCTTTCAGGTGTTTGTTGATTGGAAAATTCAGTGTTTGAAATTTAGCTACCACCCAATTTGTATGCAACCTTCATCACATCTTGTAAAATAGCTAAAGATAGGTCCAGTCTTTAGTATATACCTCATGGACCCTCTGGAGAGGAATTTTTTTCAATATAACATTGGTTCAAGAAAACCAAAGCCTTACAGGAACTAAAGTGTATCGATGGGAATTACCAAATTGTCTGAGAATTCAAATAATTCACTATTGAATATAGGCTATCAAGGCTCAACTGTATTTAAATCAATTAGGTCTCACTCACATTGTACAACAGTGCCACCAGGAATCTGATAAGTACGTCAATGCAAGTCTTCTTTTTTGAAAATTTTGTTTTTCTCATAGCTTGAAACACATCAAACATTTGACTGCCCTGATGCAGAGCTTGTCTGTCCATTTTCAAAAGTTGGCTGTCCTGAACATCAGGTAAGATTGATTGCATATCATCCATTTCAAATTGAAGCAAAGTTTAATTGTAGCTGTATTATTCAAATCTAAGATGAAAAGATGAAAATTCCTCATGTAGCCTTTGTTTCATCATTACTTGATCTGATCAAGTGCTCCCTCACACCCGCTCCCTTTCTCTCTAGTCAATTACAAACAACTACAAATACCATGTGAATTAAATAGCAATCTGCTACAATCTTAGACAAAAGTCTTGAGACACTTTGCTTTTTGGAGGAAATTTCGAGTTGCGATCCCCCTCCCCCCCAATGTTGGAATGTTAAAATCTGATGAAAATTCATAGGTTAGTTTACACGTCGTATGTGTTCTTCAATCAACCAACATTGCAATGGGGGAGGGGGGCTGAGGTACTAGTTTACATGCCCGAAAGGCATTTTTCAACACAAACTCGGGTGTCTCAACAACTTTTGTCCAAGATTGTAGGTATAGGATTTAAGCACCAAGATAAAGATTGCAGTTATTAAAAAACACGACTTTTCAAGCATGTACTCATTACCAAATGACTCAAAATCAATTGAGCAGAGCATATTGAAGACAAGGTGCAACAAATGGGAAAGAAAATGAGATGCAATGTGACGTAGGGAATTGGAAGAGCGTGAGAACAGAGGAGAGTAGAAAGAATCAATTGCAAATATTTAAATTGCTTATTTAGTCCATTAGGATAAAGAGTTCTTAGAGCTAACACTGGTAAAAAGAGTGAGACAACACAAAAGGTTACATTTTTTGTTGTTACCCAATTTGCTCTGCCTACATGGCACTGAACACTGGTTCAGCTAGACACAAGATTTGCAAATTTTGTAATAACTTTTACGACTATTGGTTGGAGCCAAATCACTTTATGTGATCAAACTTTTCTGAA
This sequence comes from Aurelia sp. 4 Dawson et al 2005, assembly GCA_964019985.1. Taxonomy (NCBI): domain Eukaryota; kingdom Metazoa; phylum Cnidaria; class Scyphozoa; order Semaeostomeae; family Ulmaridae; genus Aurelia; species Aurelia sp. 4 Dawson et al 2005. The sequence continues at coordinate 536,280 of OZ026498.1, forward strand.
TTCATTTTTAGAGACAAAAGCGATGTGATCTCCTTGAACACAAACAATATGGTACTTATATCCACATGGACTTGTTGTTAGATGATCATTTGTCTTTAAGACGTACTTGCATTGAAGATGGTAAGATTATTCATCATATAAAAAAATCATGGATTACACTTGAAGAGAATTTCAAACGAATGGGCATTGAACTTATGTCATTGAGTGAAAAATCAGAAGTGAAGTTTCATGACGTGGACAGGAGACTGAATAACTTAGAAAGGGAAATGAAAGACGGTAAAAAGAATAGTGAGCAAAGGTCTCTACAATCACTTGAAACGAGGCTAAGTGACATTGAGGCAATGCTAAGTTGTTTTCAAGAGGACAGACTCAACCCTAATAATGGTGCTGTAAATGGTAATGTTGAGCAAAGGTTAGAAAAACTGGAAAAGGCTGTTGAGCGGATTAATACTGGGGTACAGAAAATAGAGCAATTATCTTTACATCATGAAAAGCAATTGGCCTTCAAAAATGCAAGAATTGAAAGCTTAGAAAGTCAAATAAGTGGTTCGGAAGTGACATCTTATGACGGAGTGCAGTATTGGAAAATAACAGACTTTATGAGAAAACGACAAGATGCTATAACAAAAAGAAAAACTTATATTTTGAGCCCACCATTCTTCTCTGGCAAGAGAGGGTACAAGATGTGCATGAGGTTGTACTTGAATGGAGACGGTCAAGGAAAAGGAACACATGTCAGTGTATTTTTCACCATTTTAAAAGGACCTTATGATGCTCTGTTGCCATGGCCATTCAAGCAAGTTGTTCGTCTTGCAATTTTGGATCAAGACAATAACCAACATGCTGAAGATTCATTTCGGCCAGATCCAACAAGCGTCTCATTTCAAAGACCAAAAAATGATGCAAATATCTCATCCGGCTGTCCATTGTTTCTTCAATTGGCTACGTTAAACAATGGCGGATTTGTTAAAGATGACTGCATGTTTTTGAGGACCACTGTGGATTCCTTCTCCCTTTAAACGAAACTGGATTGGGAAATTTTAACTGATAGGGATGCGCTGTGTGATGAAATGATAAAAGTATCACTTTGGACGGTGCATCATTGGTACTTTTGTGAAAGGAAAAGAGCAAGTGACTCATTTCACAGAGGGCAACTTTCAGAGGCTGAAATGGTACATTGCAATCTACAAAACAAACAGTACTTCGGTAAACTATTTAGTTGGCTATCTTTATCTTAGTCAGATGAATAGTTTTCAGAAAGTGCTGGTGATCCTGATTATGCTGCTATTTTATGGTTGATGTGCGTAACCATGGAGACATCAGCTTTACCCAACTGATGAATATCATCCACATACAACCAAGTGCAGCCAAAACCATTCATTTTCATGAACAATATATTTGTAGCATCGCTTTGAAGCGAGATGTTGTCATATGTTCTTGCCCTTCTTCACATGTGAACATGAATGGGACCGATTTTCATGCAATCGTGATGGACACAAAGTTGAAAAGTTATTTGGTGAAACCAAACTCAAACCAAGCACAGTAGGAGTAAATTGTATGGTGCAATTTTAAAGTATGCTTTATTAAGCAATTATTTTTCTGCGTTAGCTGACTATTGAGAAGTTTTCTCATAGTAACACTTAAAGTTAGTGTATATATAAAATTCAATGCATGTGCTAGATCGTATTTGAGTAGATCCTCAATGAGTTTCAAGGCGTTTTCGGAAGAATTGTGACGTCTTACAATTAGCCTTTTAGCTACTTTACAAAGAGCCTAGATCGAGTGTTATTTTGATCCATTTCTGTGCGAATGGTTCCGTGAGCTTCTTTCACTACTGTGCACACTCAAAACTTCTTCAAAATATATGAAATATATCGTTCGGTTGAGAGACCCTTTCAGAACAGCTCAAAAGTGTATCAAAAACCATTTGTAAATGCAAAGTAGTTATTTGGTGAAATCTCCCACATACAATTCATCTTTAGACATCTTTTAACTCTATAACTGCACATGAATTTCGTTTCAAATCACAACAAGATTGCAACATTCATGAATTATGGAAGGCAAGTTCATTCGAAAATGGAAAAGTCATATGTATTGTCTAAGAGCTATTGCCATGTTTTGCGTCAAGTTTCAACATACACTCGCAACTTTCCACAGCATTATGTCTGCATTTCTTGCATTTTGAACAAAGATTCTATGTGATAAAAATAATACAAACAAGAATTTAAAGTTTGTGCATCTTGATAAAACTAAAGGATTCCTTTGTCTGCAAGGGGAGATCGTTTCGACATATTGCTTTGAAAGGACAAGTGTAGCAAATGACTAACTCAAGCATTAACGCAATTTTTGCAAGTCTTTATGATATTCCCGATTCTGTCTTTAGTCATTGAGATGGCCTTACGTTTAGTCGTTTAAATTTCTTTTGCACGTCTATTGCAAGTAATCATGTTTAACAAAATTTGATCTATCGGCAGACAGAAGCTTATGGAATGTAGAAGTTTTGTGATTTTTAATTCAATGTTGCACGGGAATTGTAAAATGCACTATGGTATTTTGACAAGAGTTGCACTTTTTAGATTTTGTCTTCAACTAAACATCTTGTTATATGCGTAGCATATTTTGTTTCATTTTAATTTACGAACGGAGTTCTTGTTGCGATCATGGTTTTCATAGAATGTCTTTCTTGGAAATTTTCGTTGATTTATAACTTATCTAGCCGTACATTATTTCAAATAATCATGTAAATATTGAGGCAAGATGCCCTTCTACTGATGAAAATAAATAATGCTCATATTTGTTGATATTTTCTTTCGATTTCTGCTTGAAAACACTTTACCACCTGGTTGTTGTAGGACTAATATATGAAGCATCCCTTGAATAAAAAATTCAGTCGTGATATCGCTGTATGTATATTTGTATGTATTTATCATCTTGTATGTATGTATTGTATGTATTGTATGTATCAGTCGTGATATCGCTGTATGTATTTATTTTTGTATGTATTTATCATCTTGTATGTATGTATTGTATGTATCAGTCGTGATATCGCTGTATGTATTTTTTTATCATCAAGATATCGTTGAGGTCAAATTGCAAGAGATTTATAATTTACTAACTTTATAAACTCTGTTCCTTACGATATTGGTGCATTATGTGAGAACGTACAGTATGCATGTATGGAATATTTTCCATCAAGCTTCATCAAGGTATGATATTTTCCAGCAAGGAATCCTTTCAGGAACTTTATTGCTGATGATATGGGAATTTGGGAAACAAATATCTTTGAGAGGCATTTGTAAACTTGCAGGTAACTTTATTCTTTGCTGTTCTTTAGCAACCAAAATTCGGATAAATACCTAAACAAGAGCTCTTTGTGTTTGTATCAAATCAGATGGCTGAAGCCTACTGAAAATAGAGGAGACCAAGTTCTAATGGCAGCTTTCTGGCCTTTCTGCTGCTAACAGCAACATTTTCCTACAACGTACACATAGATTTTGTTACTCACATTCACATTCCACACTCAGAGCAAAAATCGTGAATTTTTGACAGCTAGCAGCAGCCGAAACTGCGAAATTTTAGCAACTTGTACAATGACTGTCAGCTGACGATGACACACATTAGAGAACAATCAACTAACGTTATTTTTTCGAATAACACAATCATCTTTTATCTTGTTTGTTTCTTTGTTTTCTTTTGTTCCTTGTTCTTTCTAATCCTTCTTTTCTGTAAACTTGTAAACGAGGCTGTCATCATCAAATGATCTCATAAGCAAAATGGAGACGCGTTAAACGTAGAGCGAACAAGATGTGAAGTTCAAAATTTAGATTATAGCATGATCAATTGAATTCTAGTCAAAGATGGGAGCAGAAAATAGCATACTACGCTCTTATGATATTAAAAAGCCATATAAATTGAATGGCAAAAGGAATGATTGCGAAAGAAGCCGTGCTCAAAGTAGCAGCAGTGATGATGATGGGCCTAAACGAATAGGAATGCCAAATGACGATGATGCCGTAAAGTATTCTTTATGTCCAGCTGTGCATAAAGAGGATGGTTCAAATATCAGTGTATTTGTTTATCAAACAGCAAAAGAACCCAAGATATGCCTTGGATCAGCTTGTGCAGAGGTATTAATAATCAGTACTGTAAACAATAATAGACGATTATGAGGGCTAGTCTGCACTTTAGCGGACCAGCTTTAAAAATCGGCAGACTATGTGTCATGGTGTAAGGGTTGGGGTCAGAGTTAGGTTTTGGAAATGGGGCTTTAGGGTAAGGGTTACTTAGGATCAGTTAGGGTTAAGTTAGGATTAGTAGGGTTAGGTTAGGGTTAGTTCCTGAGAGACATGACATAAAGCTGGTCCGCTAAAGTGCAGTCGTCCCGATTATGAGTGTGCGGTCTTCAGCTCTTGTTTGATGCTTATTTGTCATCATCAATTTATTAGATCAAAACCGAAATTAAAGATTAGAACCAACCTCTTTAGCCCAAGTTTTGATTTTTTCAGGAAATTGTCTCACTATGCAGCCCCCCACAAAGCATTTCATAGCATGAAGAATTGGCAATCTGAAATAAATGTGGTGGATAGAAAATACCCTGTACGAGCAGAACACACAACAGTGTTTTGAATAAACAATATTTAAAACAGATCTATCTGAAAAAAGCTATAAAAAAAATCAGGTAGTCACATTTGAGGAGGCATGATGTCTTATGTTATGTTTAGGTGGAAATTTTCAAGAAAAACTAAAATGCAAAGAGCAATATATTCTGGACTCTAAAGTTGTGGTAATTTTAAGGCAAAGATAAAACTTAAAGATTTATGTTGGTAATATGTTGTTGTTTTCAGAAATTGAGATTACTGCGTCATCCACATATTCTAAAATTTATTGGTGTTGCAGAAACTGAGCGACATATTAGAATATTCACAGAAGATGTTTTGCCACTGGATCACTGCATCAATAAGTTAGAAAATTTTGAAATAATATCTGGTTTACATAATATTCTAGAAGCTGTGGTCTTCCTTCATGAAAAGGTGAGTAGCTTTTTGTGTTTTGGTTTGATCGTTTGGTTGTGTTAAATGCATTGCTAGAAAATGCTCTTTTCAGCAACTGTTGACAACAATATTTGTAGGAACTGTACTGATTGCTTCATACTTTCTGTTCTCGTAGGGTGATTTAGTACACAAGAATGTCAGCTGGTCATCAGTCTTTGTGAATAAGCAGAATGGTGGTTGGAAACTTGGTGCTATGGAAAAGGTAATACAGTCTTCCTTAGTTATAAAAAGCTGGAACAAAAACTGTATTGATATTCTATGATAACTTTTAGATCTGAAGAAGAAATTTTCATCACTTTTGCCTCCTGTTTCTTCACTGACTAGGAATCTTGAATTATGGACATCACTGTTTACTGAAGGATTATTTCCTTTTGCTAGGTTGAAAAATCAAGTCCATTGGGAATCCATGAAGATGTTTCAAAGTTTGCAGAATTTGCTATTTCAATTTTTGACTCTATTCAGAGCAATGGTGAGCTAATTACAAGCCTAACTTCTGTTACCTTTGATAAAATGCAAGTTTTCAAATTCATTTGATAACTTGGTCTTTGAAAGATACATTTTTAATCCTGAGCAATAAAACCCCCACAAGAAGGCTTGATGGTTGTCAAGAATTCTTCACATTCTTAAAGAATTTTTTTTTCAAAGAAAGCTTTCAGGAAGAAGCTTTAAACGAAAATAATTTAAACACATGATGGATGAAAAAGGTACATAAATAAGTAATAATGATAGTTGCGAATATTTATACTTGTAAAACACATTAAGCTACTAAAAAGCTGCTTTCAATGTGTGTCGAGCAAAAAATAAAGAATAAAAACTAAACATAATCTGAGGTGAAGCAATATACTGTACATTTTTTAAAATGAAAGTATCAATGCATTTCAGTTAAACAATTTCTTTAAAAAGAAGTAGTCAGTTGTTGGCATTTCATGGGCTCTGATTCTTAAAATGATATGACTGGTATACTTTTATTTAATATTCAGCGATTGAAGAGAGAGACTTTATACAGAGGCTTGCCAATGACATCCTCCATAAAGATAAGGTACATTTTGCTCACATTTGATTTTGACAAATCTGGTAATCTTTTAATATCTGGTAGCAGTATGCTGTAGATTCACTGAAAATTAGATTGTAATTAACAGTGAGATTCCTGTTGCTTTGACTTAGAACTTTGCTATGATACTGGGTGATACTTCCATTTGTATTTCTCTCATAATTTTATCGAATATTTTTTAGTCTCAGCTTTTTATATCAAAGTTTAAGGTTGCTGTACCGTTATTACCTGACATTGACAAATTCTGTGCAGGCTGGAACTGAAGACCTAAAGACTCTCATGCAAGATAGGCTTTTCAGGTACGTATATATCAATTTTAATCTTTAGGACCAAAAGGCTTTCTATGAGATCCAGATGAAAAAGATGTATTCTGTTTGTTTATCAAAATAACTTTTTAGAATACTGAATGTACTATTGTTTTGTGTTGCATACCTTATATGATAGCAAAAGATAGATACAGTATTTTATTGATTTGCCATGTGCAAGAAAATAGTTCAGCGCAATTTTCACCCATTCTACCATGTGGTAGAATTTTTCTCATCCTATGAAACACACTTATCAAAGAACAGTTGTTCATTATAGGCAATGTGTAGAAGTTTTCCATAAAGTTAATATTCTTCGTTCAATGGCATCCCTGTAACTCTTACAAGTCTGATTTGTTACAAAACAGTAATTCTTTCCTTATCAGTTGTTCTACAAAAGAGTGTGGGTCCAGCAACATTTTTGTGCTTCTTATATGATGGTGTTAGAGCTTCCTTCATTATTTTTCAGATTCAAAAAGTCTAGAAAATGCATATATATGTATGTTTCATTTGCCACAATAAAAATATTTACAAATTATTAGAATGTATATATTTATATATATATATATATATATTTATATATATTTAAGAAGGCAAATAATGTCCAATCAGAGTTCTATTTCAGAATAGCTAAAAGGTCTATTGTATATTTTTCAGAACGTGGTAGGATGCTACCGATTGCCTTTTCTTGTACTTTAGGGACAGCTTTCTGGAGATCTCAAACTTTCTTAGCGCCATTACAATGAAATCAGAATCGGAAAAGCAGCACTTTTTCAGGTACGCACTTTTCTTGTTATCTTCTCTACTAAAGTATCCTAGCAACAGCTTAGACGATTGGAATTCTGGCAGGATTGGAAAACGGGATGAAAATGTTAAAGATAGGCGTCCTCTTCACATGAAAATGGCACATTTTTGCTAGCATAGTTTGAAATGGCAAAATTTGAAAAACAGACCGTTAACTGGCACGATTTCAAAACGGCATCGTGTGAAGACTCGGAAACACTGAAAACGGAACATTTGTAGACGCTTTGAAACGAGACTGCTTAAATACAAAGACAACATATCGAAACACTTAGTTCCTAAAGGTGACGTTTTATTCTACTGCTCGTTTGCTGTAGCGAAGGCGAGAAGTGCCTGTTGTTTTAACCATGGTTTCGGAATAGTCCTGCCGACAGGTACATATGTTGCTTTGCGGAAGGGAAATTCTTGTGTCACCTTTCAAGAAATTTAGAATAACTTGAAGATAAATGGAGAATGAGTTTCCTTGTTTGTCTAATGTGAGTAATTTCAATAATGGTAGAGGCTATTATAACAGTGACACTGTTATTTGCAAGTGATTTAGGAAATAAGCCGACCGACCTATCCTCTGAAGGAAATATTTTATTACATCAACAAGAAAGACTGAAAATTGAAACTGTGTGACATGAATATGGAAATAGGAAGCAATTTGGCAACTCGTAACTTCAAATTGTGTCCTTACTTCTTTTAAAATAGTGCTAAAAATCCTTGATGAGCTCTTCAATGGCATAAGGACATGTTGTCTTGGCATCATAAAGATGGCCGCTATTCAGCAAAAGGGTTTTTACCTCTCGACGCCCATCCTGAACAGACTGCTTTAGAAAGTAACCTATCTTTAATGGTTGTGGTTGTATGGTTGTGCGTTTACAGATCTAATAGGAGTGGTTTCCGTGTAATAAGTCTAGCAATATGGCTTCCTTAATGATTTTTTCCTTTCAAATATTTGAATCATTTTTCACACGCTTAATTTAGGCTGAAGATAGTAAACATTTGCCGTATTAGGTAGGTGTGAATCAACATTCTCCATATTAGGCCGGTATAGTTATCAATATTTGGCCATATTTGAACTGTGATAATTCTGTGGCAAATATCTGAAGATCTTTGCCAGAAACATGACTGATCGTTAGAGCAGTGCTAAATATTCGTGCAAAGTTCCAATTTGATGTTTCCTTATAGAAAACAGAGATGTGAAATATGACAAGTCGGTTAGACCTTTTTGAATTGATTCCGTAGACGATATCCCCATGTTTATCAAGTTGGACAATAGCTTTTCGTGAAGGACTTGAGGGCCTGTTCATATGGAGGCGAGCCAGCCCGCTTACCGGGCTGGAGCAATTTGCCGAGATCTCACCTCATTCCTAATTCCAATACAAAATTTAATCTCTGTTCATATGAGCCGGATATTACACCGGCGGGCTGGCCCCCCGCTAGGGAAATCTCACTGGTGTACTGGGGAGATCTCAGTAGGCGGGATGAAAATTTTCCCACATGAACACTCCATTCCGGTACCCTGGGTACCAGAGCCTAAAAAAGTAAAAAGAAAAAGAAAGAAGAAAAGAGATCTGAGATCTGAGAGGCAGAAACTTTCTGTGACCGTTAGAACATTGCAAAAACTTCTTGCTTCCTCGAAAATGGCTTTCATAATCTTCAGTTGCAGTAAAATCAGTTCGTTTGGCAAGAGACCTCAACACTTTCTCCACAGCTCGCTCCCAGATCAAAGTTGATTTTTGACTGCGATTCAATCAATATTGTGGTGACCAGGTCACATGATCCAGTTTGACCAATCAGAGCAATATTCCACTTCTGGAATATGATCGAAAATTCAGAACGAGGTTATGTTTGGATGGAACCAGAGCCTCCTTTTCTTCTCTCTTTTTCTTTTTTCTTTTTATTTTTTTTTAAATTTTTATTAGGCTCTGGTACCCAGGGTACCATTCCGGCTACCGAGACGAAAATGTTGCTATTGCTCATCCACTGTATCTCTAAACAATGGGCACGTGTCTCATTTTTGACACGTGTCAAATTTCTGTCTCGGCAAGCGGGCTGGAATTTCTCCATATGAACACAAGATGAAACCCTGTAAGCGGGCTGGCTTGCCTCCAGGCTGAATTTAGGCCCTAGGACTCCGATACTTTAATCATGACCAGGGCTAGGACCATCAGGCCTAGTAATCGCTACTACCCACCCACACCTCGCTCATACATGCATGCGCAGTTTCTACTCTGCTAGCTATGGTACAATAGAATCTGAATGGACAAGGACCGCGGAGCGATTAAAAAAGTGGATGGGCTAGGCAGCGTGTGTCAAGCGGGCGTAGCTAGAGCCCTCGGAAATTTTTTTTAGGATCAAGCTCATTTGATTGCCGGAAAACACCCCTTTTCATAATAACATGAATAAACTTTCACTAACACATAGAGTGGTTTCAAGTATTCAATTTCATGTTCAAAATCATTGGATGCCAATGCCACCAATGCCTCAAGGAGTAGCAGCTCGAGTTGTTCGCATGCTTCAAAATTTGGCCAATTGAATCCTAGATCTGTAAATTGTACTACGAAACCAAGAGCTTCAAAATATATCGTTCAGAATTGATCTCTAACTGCAATTGCAGCTTCTCTTTCAGCCGACTAAGTGCTAATTATTTTCAAAATTTTGCCAACAAAAATAAGGCTATCTGTTCCCAAAAAGTGGGTGGGCTATATCCCATCCAGCCTACCTTGCTCCGCGGTCTCTGATGGAACGATGTTTTGACACATATCATAGAATTTTCAAATGTGAAAAGTCTTTTTCGAATGGACAGGTGGCAGCATAGCCGAATCGATACATCAAGCAGAAAACAGAACTGGCTGGAGTGCTCTCGTAAAGACCGCTGTAGCACTTTTGCCCTATCTGACCAAGAGAGAGAAAGAGAGAGATAACCCCATGGGTACAGTACATGACGTGTGGATGGATGATGGGAGTACGCTGTCCAATTTTCAGAAAGGATCCTTACCTTTCTTCTAATTTCCAAAACTTGCCTTTATACCCACTTTTACGATGAATTTTGGCGGGAACCTAAACATTGTTTTGCGAATTTCAGCAAAACATGAAGTCGTTATAAAACCTTAAGAAACTTGTAAGAAACTCCTAGTGCTCAAATTTTGATTATTTTAATAAGTTTTCAGTAGTGGCCCAAATTCGTAGTTTCTTGTCAAGCAATATATGTGTAGGTCTCATAAGATACCCTGAGTGATCAAATAGCTCTTTAACTTCATATTTACCTAATCCTAAATAAACCACCTTCATCCTGGCCAGGGTCTATTGACCTTGTCCTGGCTAAACACAAGGAAGTTTCTGCACGAGGCAGAGGGAAATTCCCTGTCTTGTCTTTTCTTTTATTATGCATTGACGTCACTGAATCGATGTCACAGGGAATCGAGAACTGAGAGCTTATTGCAGTTCATGGAAAACAAAGGAGATCAGTGCACAATATGGATGGGATTGTGTGTTGTCGTGGGATAGTGTGTTGGGACAGTGATCCATTGTTTGGATTTCATTTTAAGATGCATGCAGATTAGAAAGAGAATAAATTACAATATAATATACAAAGAATAAATTATAATATTCTTTAAACGTCAAGAATCATCGATAATTCTGCATTCAAAAAGAAGAAACCAATTAAGAAACTTTTAGTTCTAAAATGGACAAAATTTCCTGTGTAAGTAAGAAACTTTTAGCACTGTGGCCTGATCGAAGTTTCTTATGTAAAAAAAGCGTGTATGCAGCTTGTATCCATTTTCAGACCAAATTCGATCAAACTGTCTAGACATGTCTTATTTCCTGGAAATCACTCACTTGCTATGACGTAACTTTCACGAAAATAGACTATTACAAAAGTCGTTTACAAAAGAGGATTGAGAAAAAAGGGCACTTTACTTGGATTGTATGATTGTATTTTGTTCTAAGAAGGGATCGACAGTTCATGATACTTTCAAATTCGATTTGAAAACGAATGCATCTCTGTTCCTTTGTCTTCTTGCAAATCTACGGAATGAACGATGGGGCAAAGGTTCAAAAGGAGATGGATATTCCATTTTCACATGAATGTGCTCTTTTCTCCATCGATTACACGTGAAGGGTTCAAGCGAGTGTGTCCAACTCTTCCGTTAAAGTCCCGATTTTAAAGAGCTATTGTCACCAAGGATGCTTTGAAAATCAAATTGGGCCTCGGCGGAAACCATAGATCCGGATTTTGGTAGTAATGTCCTTTGATTGTTCGGTTGAGCTCAATTTCTGGTTCAGAAATGAGAAACCAAGTCTGCTCTTTTCTTGTGCCTTTCGGCTTTGTAGCGGTTTGTTTTGTTGTTTGCTTGATCACTGCTGAGTTCTATCGTCTTTGCTTTCATAGATATGCATTCCATTACAATCATATTTTTCTTTCATAAAAAATTTTCTTTGCCTTAGCGAATTACCAGCGAAACTACGAGGATTGAATCCAGACACAGTGGCGAGAAAATTGTTGCCAAAATTACTTTCAAAGATGATATTAGCTGAACCAAGTGCTGAAAAATTCTTCATTCCACATTTGTTAACTTATCCTAAAGAGCAACGTAAGTTGACTTACTTTTCATCGCTAAGTTTCTTTATTTGCTGTTTCAATTGTACTAAGTATGCAACTGAAATATTGAGTTGATCATGCGATTGTAATATTTTCAAATATTGCAAGGTTGTGTGAAAAATCTCACGAATCTAGCTGCAGTTTCATTCCAAATTTGTTTCCTAAGGAACAGCGTAAGTGAGATAACTCTCATGGATGCAGCTGGTCACGCTTCTTTGATATTTTCGATAATGAAGTTGTCTTTTAAACTATATAGTTCGAAAAGAGCCTATAGCACAATATTTTTAGCCTCTTACCTGATTAATGTGAAAACATTTGTAACATTTAAAAAATCATTCGAATTTGATCATTTCAGCAATCCTGAAAATTTCATATGTGCATCGTTTCAGGGCCAAATTAAGTTTCGAATAATTACGAAATGGCTTTTGATCTCAACTGCACTTGAGAAGAAAGTGCACGAAAGAAGGTCCAAAGGATATTCTGAATTATCTATGGATGTTCCTACGATCAATGAGTCTAATTCTAAACCGGCAGAGACTGGTTTTAACTGGTTTTAACCTTTGACTTTGCCGCCGAAGTAGAAGATCAAGGAAATCTTATATTTGAATCGAGTATTTTCTTTTCCTCTGATAAGAGGTTATCATTTGATACCCATGATGGCGTTGTATTTCTTCCGTAATTTGGTCACAAATGTGTGTGTCCATGACCATACTGCAACGCAGAAGCATCGTGATGTAGGCCGTATCTTATTTGTGTATATGTCAAAAGAGCAGAAACTGCGCAGGCATGCGCGAAAACTTGTAACATTGAGCCAATGTAGCTTCCTGCAACAGATCCCAAAGTCTAGCAACACTTGATATTTTGTTCCTTAGGCCTTGAACTCTTTATTTATCATTTCAAACAGTTTATGTATTCAAACATTTCTTTATTTCTGATCGGTCGAACACGCCATTTTACGCAGTTTCTGCGCTGTTGTATATGTCTGGTAATCTTGTATTTGTTCGATTGATTCTAGGTTTTATCACTCATGATTACAAACCAATCCTTCCAGAAGATGTGTATCGGTAAGGATATTGTTTTCATCTTATTTTAACTCGTCTCTACTGCCTCTGCAAAAAGCTTCGCAAAATGCATGAATAATGGTGGGTCTGAATTTAGGCCTTGTACAAATAAAACTATTGTGTAGCTACTATATGGCTTAATTTGGTTTTGTTTTATCACAAAAAGCCAAAATACTTGGGAAAAGCTCTAAAACCTTATGACTTTAAGAAACTTTCCATGCGCTCTCAAATTCTTAGTTTCTTGTATGAAATGCGTCCGCATGAAATTCAGTGACTTTGCTGTGTAAATTGTCATTAAAATTTTATGCCTCCTCTGATTTGGCTGTTAAAACACTGCTTTTAATTTCCCCCTAAAATTCGCCTGAAACCATTTACTGCAGCTGAATAACATGTCTAATCAAATAGAAAAAGAGATGAGTAGGTGTGTCTCTCCACGTTGCGTTTCTTTAATATTCGAGAATGCTATTTTTCGATCATCATATTGACTTTTTGACTGGACGCAACAAGAAACAATCTCTAAATCTACCGGGTGAGTCAAAAGAATGCTTGCACCTTTTGGAAGTTATCAAAATTTCGCTCTCTCCTCGATTTTTCATTTATGGAAGCAAATTATAGATTCTGACAAAGAATGCTTTTTTCAGGGAGCGGCGCCTTCACATCTTATAGACGCTACTCCCATTACGATTTCGAGCGAACCAAAAAAAATGTGCAACTTTTCTCCAGATCAAGTGAAAATGTGTCTTTCATATAGTAACAGGAACGGTGTATGCACATTTGATAAGCACCGCTTCCGCTTGCTTTGTAGAGTACTCAAACGAAGGCTTGTTATATTTCTCTTCTCGAAGATCTTGGTAAATATTGCCCCACATTCCAAGATATCTTATTGGCAAAAGATTCTAATTCCTGAAGGACTTATGGGAAGAAATTAACTCAATTAAGGAAGAATTTCAAACTAGCTGTGCCAGCAGTTGGCCGTAGGAAGGTTTTCTTTTTGAAGAATATTGTGAAGTTTCTAATAAGCTTGTATTGTCAGCATGTGTCTCAGAGGGTCAACTAAAATACAGATTAAGAAAGAGTAAAGAGATGTAACGATGTTGCCTTCATTCTCATCGTTTTTGATTGTCCACAGTTTTGTTCTTACGTTGTTCAACAATTCTTTGAAATTCGTTTCTAGGGAATTTTGTGTACCGCTTCTATTCAAGCTTCTTCGTTCGAAGCAAACTCATGTGCGATTGGTTCTTTTGAAGTATTTGTCTTTGTTCGATGGCTCAATTGATAAAGAGGCTCTTGAAACCGAGGTCCTGCCATTGGTAAGTAAATGGAATAAATCACACCGAAGTCTAGATCTGTTAAGTAATCTTTTAGCCCTTTTACTTATTCAGCAATGAGTCTGGATTCAGTGATATTTTGATGTACTTTGCGAAATCTGACAAATTTTGAATGGGTGGGTGCAACAGTGATAGAAGTTACTACCCCACACGCAACTGAACCTTTCGAATAAGAATATTTTAAAGCATTGCTCAATCTAGACTCTCTCGTAGAATAGTTATCAGTCCGATCGCTGTCAATGAAGGCTTTGTGGAACGAAATACGTGATTGCTGAACTAGTTTGCTCTCCTTGAAGTCTTACTGAATTTGAAGAATTCTGCTAACGGTTTGTAAACATTTTGAAAATTGATTTCAAGACTTATCAAAGCCTGACTCATCCTAAAAAATGTCATGTCTAATCTTTTATGTGTGCCTTTTGCAAATGAATGTATGCTCTGGCAAGCTTTGTTAGCAATTGATTTTATAAAATACATTTGAGGGTAATATCTCAGTTTGTTTATAGGTACATTTTATAATCAAATTATTTGCAGTACAGAATTTGAAATAGCTTCTAATAACAGACTCATTGTGATAAACCCATAATCGCAACTGTAATCTGTGGAAAGAAAACTATTAAGTCCTGTAAAAGAATAACAAGCAAAAAATTTAACTTCTAACCAGCGAGAAAACTGTTAAATCCTGTAAGAAAAACAGCAAATTGATCTGAATCCTTGAAAAGAGAGAAAAGTAGTTGATAGATGCAATAAAGAGCAATGTTGAATAACCATTTTCTTGAAACCCTGAACTGTGAGAAGATAAAGTAACAGCTACAATAATGAGCATTTCTGAACAACCATTTACAAGATAAATTTTTGTTTTTCTGGTAGATTCTGCTCGGTATGAGAGATGAGAATGATGCAATTGTAACAGCCACTCTTCATGGTTTAGCATGTCTTGTGCCAGTTCTTGGTGGTACAGTTGTAATTGGTGGCGAAAGGAACAAATATTTCTTTGATCAACGACCAAATGTAAGTGAAATCTATCACCAAAGAAATATATAAGGTGCACCAAAAAAAAGAAGTTCACATATTTGAAAATTGTTATGCGAGAATACTTGAGATGCTGATAATTTATGCAAAAGATTTTAAGTACACATGAATACTTTTGTTTTTGCATAATCTTACATGGAATGAGCTAATACTTCTGCGAGAACTCTTTAAGAAATCACATATTTTGGCTCTTCTCTCCCCCTTCCACCCTTAAGGCTAATCTCCGTCAAAGCGAGTACTAGCGACTGGTTCGTGAGATTTCCGGAGAACCGCAGGAAAATCGATCACCATTGCTCGCTCAATTGCTAGCGGAGCAATAGAAATCGAAATGGGAATATATTTTGCAGCCCTCCCTGACGATCGCAAAAAAAGTTCAAGCAACATGAACTCATTGGCGAACCACAGTGATCGGCCTGAAGGTGTGAAAATGTGAACTACGCATGCTCAAAGAGGATGAGTGAAGTGAAGTTTTCTGCTGTGCAGTTTAGAATGCCTTTTTTATTTTCTCAGATATCTGTTGTTTTTGTTTTTCAGTTTTCAACGAGCAGCCCTCCGACAACAATGCCAGTAAATAAACAGTCAATCGGTAACAAACAAACTGTCCCGAAAGAATCATTTTCTTCCCCTGAATCAAGAAATGAACGTAAACAAATTTTAGAAAAGAAAAGGGAAGAAAGGAGGAAACAAATGGAAGCACGAAGGCAGGAAAGAGAAAAGAAACAGAAAGATGGCATCGGGGTGAAATTATCTGAAGATTCTCCAGGTATTATGCATGAAATAGTTTCATTCACTCATTCATTCGTTCATTCATTCCTTTAGTTTATTTCAACTTGTCTGCAAGGATTTCTAGCTATTTCTAGCCAATCTAGGCCCATTATGCATGCTGCATTCAGGCACGGAATCTCTAGTTTAATGTCCCATCAGAAGGACAGTAAATTTCATCCCACTTCTATTTTCAGCAACAAAGCAGAACAATGATAATAAGCCATCACCAGAAATGAAGCCAACCACTGAAATTGTGGAAATTAGAAAACCTGAAGAATCAGAGCCTGAATGGGAAGGATTTGAGGCATTTTCAGAAGCATCAGCATCCGATGAGGTATTTTCATGTTTCTTTATTTTTTGTCGTGTTTCTTAATTTTTCTTTATCACTTTTTATATTTTGTCATCCCCGCTGAAGAACTACCAACGTGACTTGACTTGAGTGAAGTTGCAGTGCTGATTGACTCTCAATAGAGGATTGCGCTAAAGATGATGGTGAGGAATTTTTTTACTGAGATGCACTGCGTTCTTTAATCGAATTCCTATAGAATCGTTTGTAATTCGAACGTAAAAATATTCCTCACCGCCATCTTTAGCGCAATCCTCTATTGTATCCTGCCATAGAAAGATATCCTTGTCTTGGACCAACAGATAGTGATGTATCCAGAGAAATGGATATAAGATAGAAAATGAATTTTTTGATTCTAGAAAAAAGCTTTATTCAAAACAAGTTTTGTTCGCTCTTACGAAGGAAGAGCTAATTAGATATAATACCCTCCCATGCAGAGGGTCCCTTATGATCTTCATGCAGCATCATTTTGTAATGCGAAATGATTGAGGAACTGCTGCATTGGGAAGTACAAAGAGAAGGTCTAAGTTTCAGAGAGGACACAGTGATTTGCCTATTGCAAGGATAGAGTACACTCAATCAGCTCAAATAAACAGAGCAGGCAAAGCATTCTGGCTAGCTGTGCAGAAGGTGTGCAATCTATTCTTGAAACTGCTCAGCGTTTCACAAAGTCGCTCTTGCCCTCTTACAGTCGACAGTCTTGTTGCAAATATACTTAAAACCGTCAATTTTGAAGTGCAAGGTGAAACAAAGAAATGCATTGATAAAATCTGAGCATCTAATCTCATAGAGATGTTGTCCTTTACAAAAATTTGCAGATTTTTGTCATTTAGTAATTTGACTACGTAAGAAATACTTCTGTGAGGAGGAGAAATGTGGTGCAAAATAAAGAGAGCAAAATGAAGAGATAAACAAACACTATTTTGAGAAATTTGAACTTAATTTTTTTCATTTTAGGACATAGATATAGACCCAATGAAGCCCACAAAATCTGCTGAGAACTTGCTTTCAATCGCCAAGGAGTCACTTCAAATGGCAGAGAGGGAAAGTTATGAAATTCCACGAGATGAAACACCACCTAGGAGAACTTCTCTAGAACGAAATCCTACCAGAAAGCCGTTGTTATTGGGAGAAAAGAAAAGTTTTTCTTTGTTAAAGAATAAAGTTTACACAAGAACAGATTCATTAAGTTCTTCTGCATCGAAAGATTCGGATAGTCTCAACCAAGCAGATATTGTTTCAAATGATATGAGAAGAAACCCGACCGAAGAAAGACTGAAGAATATTATGAAAGTAACTGATAAAGACAGAAAAATCAAAGAAAACAAAAAGAAATTAGGAGAGGAATTTGAATTTCAAGTTTCAATAAAAACGACGAATTTGGAACCAGACTTTTTTGCAGATATGACGCCAGATTTATCGAAATCAAAAACGGTTTTGATTGAAAAGAAAGGGCCTATTGTTAGCTCGAAATTCGAAGCAGCTGATGTCAGCAGTGAGGTAAGGATTTGATACTTTCTGACCCCTTCATTCGAAAGACCAGAAGTTGCAGTGAATATTTGACATTTTATATTTTTTTGTTTTACTAAGATTCATCAATAACTAAGCAACTGAAATAATTTTGTGTACTGTTTGCTAGTTTCGACCACTAGGCTATCTTCCGAGCAAGCATTAAGTGAAAACGTAGAAGAGGACAAAAGACCAAATAGCTGCCTGTTTTCTTTGAATAGGTGCCCCATATTTGACGTCCACTTTTTATTATTTTTGTGCATTTACCAATTGTTAGAATATGCTGACTGTCAAATGTTACTCTTCTAAATCTAGTGTTAATTTGACTATTGATTTACTGACATTTCTTGTTCGGTATCCATTTTCCTTTTGCCGTTGGACAGGTTTTGCTCTCTTTCTTTCCATGCGTTCTTCCATGTGTTCTTACATTTAATCATTTTGCATCAAAACCATGTCCAAGCCTCTCATCCTATGAATTTTTTTCAGATACCAACAGGCTGGGACGACGATGGATGGGAAAACTTCGATTGACAGAATATCAGAGAGGCAGTAGAGTTTTTAGAATACGCCTTATATGCAAGACAACATACAGTAGTACTTGGGATTACTGTCACCACAGTGAATTTGTTTGGTGGGTTGTTATTAGGAGGGTTTTCACCTTGAAAAAAGTTAATTTGTAAATTAATGAAATTCGACTTCAAAAATGAATTTTTTGCAGTGTAGCAGAGTGGTGATTATTGGAAGCATTATTCGGTAGTATTCATGGTTTATCATTGTCAGAATCGGAAAGTTAAAGCTATTCCAACATTAGATAATAGTTCAACAAATTGTATGTGATTCTATCGCCTTGTTTTCTAGAAACCATCTTTCAAACTTGCGCAAATCTGATTTGAAATTCTGATTGCCAAGACTGAAGCACATTTCCAGAAACGGAAAAGGTTTTCACGACTTTATGAATCTAAAAAGGCAAAAAGCTATTTCTTTGAAACTTTTCATCATACCATATTGCAGAGAATGCCAACTACTATTTCTACCCATGCTTTTCAAAGGAATTTTTGGGCTTTGGTTGTTTCATCCTAATTTCTAGAAGTGCTACGCAATATTTGAGCATCCGCACAGCAAAACGATCGAGCTAAAAGCAAACAAACAGTGAACATGGCCGTGGAAGCATCTCAAACTTCAGGTTACAACGCTTCAAAGGCACTTTTTCATAATGAAAAGGGGGCACTTTTGAACATATAAAGGGCACTCCTTTGTTTTTCACAAAATCGTTGTGAGCATATGCCTCTAGTGCCCCCAGTTTCTACGGTTATGATTAGTGGATAAATAACAACTTACTGAAAACATTGCCAAAGCTCTTCTGTGCCCTCCTGTTCCGTTGGCCTCGTAATGAAGCAGTTTCGCGCGCTTTGCTAATTTCAAAATGGAGGACAACTGGCCTAAGTGATGATGTAAATGTTTCGAGTGTTTCTGCCTGGATTTCATTCTTCTTCGTAATGGATGTGCGAATTGTTGATGTGTATGAACAATAGAGACATCGGAGATGTGTTAAAACGATAATGGATTCATTATCTGTTGCAAAAGAGAAGATATATCCACATCAAGTTGCCTGCCTTGTTCTGATTTTCCATTCTTGCAAACATGATGATTCATTTGTGCTGACCAATGAGGTGGTGCTGACATCACAAATCAACAAAGTTAAACGACAAGTTATTTTGTTGCTCTTAGATCTAATTCAGGTGACCAAATCCATTCATCTCATGAAATCACTGTTCTTGGGGCTTTTCTTTCAACTTTTCTTTCAAGAAAAAAACTTTACTTAAGAAGGTTTTATGTTATGCATGGGTAGACCAACATGCACACAGAAGAATTTTCAAGATTGGCATGAACCCTTACACTGACTAATAGATTTTGCATAAATTTTTTACAATAACATGAAAAAAGACGTTAAGCTTTGAACGATGCTTTGCAATGCAAAATTGGTCAAACAATACCCCTAATGAATAAAATAAGGATTCTTAAGAAATGTTGTATACAAGGGATGATTTTGTTAAGGTGTTTAGCAAGTAGGGGGCCATATCAGCCTTATGCTGCCCCAAATCATCCCGCTTTGCCAAAAAATAATGTATTTGTATCAGATACACTACTTTGGAAGTTTGCAGAGCCCACACAAGATAGCCATCATAACTTGCATGTGCAAAATATGGACATTCTAGTCTTGTACATACGTACGTTGTATGAAATGCTTTAGGAGGATTTTGCTTTATCTTCCACAGAGAGTTCAGCTGGATTATGGTGAACTGTTGAGAAAACTAGAGACTGTCACTTCAACCATGGTCACAGATTCATTTTCCAAAAGGTATCATTCATGGTTTTGATTCCTCCTCACTAAAGTTTGAAGAACCATGAAATATCAGTATGTCCTACAGAATACTTACTGTAAATAGCCTGAGATGAAAAAACTTTGAGAACTTTCTTGCTGATAAAGGTTCACTTCAAATGCCTTACCAAATTTTATCTATGTTGATATTTTGCCTATGGTATTGTTTTGTTTTCTGTCATGGTTCAGTCATGTTTTGAATCATAGGATGGAAAAAATGGCAGAAGACAGAGCCATTGGAATATTGGATTTCTTTGACTCATTAGAACCTTTGACTTTGAGTGGAAACCATTATCTCCAAAGAAACAGCTTATTTGGTGAGTGAATTAAAATGACAACATATCTCTTATGTTCCTAGACAGTCACATTTAGATGCTTTGCAATGATGTTGGAATGAAATTTGATTCATGCACAGAGTGATCCTCTTTCAGAATCTTTAACTTTGCAGAAGAAGTTTGACTCAATGGACAGGTTAAGCTTTTAGGAAGGATATTTAAAAGTTAACTAATCTTGAAATATACTTTTGTCCAGTCTCACTTTCACTTTGATGAACAAAGACAAAATCTTGACCTTCTCCCAGTTATCTTTGATTCCCAACGTGAATCCCAAACATTTGAAATCCCAATCCCAATTCCCAACTCAACTAAGAGTCGGCCTCAGCAAGCTAAATTTTCATAAATTTAAACACAATTTTAAAGATACCACGAACCCTATGTGTCCGACAAATGATGGTATTGAAGATACGGAACACTTCTTGTTGCTCTGCCCTTACTTCGATTTACAAAGACAAAACCTTCTCGCTGGAATCTATGCATTATTACGACCACTTGGATATGTAAATCTTAAAAATGATGCTCTATTGCAAATCTTATTGTATGGCGATGATGATTTTCCCAATTCATTAAATCGACATATTCTTGAGCTTACGCTACAGTTTATCCATGAAACTGGTCGATTTGAATGAAGATCTATCATTTACCCTATTCATTCATAAGCCACCCAGCAGTCATCGGTAAATTGTTGTATGTAGCTTTTTGTAATCGTATATTTAATTTTAGTTTAGTTCTGTGTTTTTATGGAATGGCGTCGGGGTAGACAGGGTATTATGCTCCTCGGGGTATCGTCTTCGTAGTGTAGTTAAGTATATTGTAAGTAGTGTTTTAGGTAATTCGTCCTTGTAACAATTTTTATATTGAGTATTAAAAAAAAAAAACATTTGAAAGATCCAAATTTGGCTTTCTGTTATTTGGTTTCCTATGTTGGGATTCATATACCTTGCCTGCATTTTCACAAAGAGAAGTCTTGATGACAAATATCAGAAAATGTATATATTTATATATATAATATATATATAACTTGTTATATAAATAACTGGTGTCCTTTTTTCCAGGAATTTTTGTGCGAAGACTGTATTTGAATTATCAAAAGATGACATTCACAGATACAGGAGAGCTTGGCAAAGCTCTGATATCCTATATCAAGGAAGGTCAAGTCAGAGATAACCAAAATTCATCTATGTCTTCAGATACCATCATGGAAATAGAAACAGATGTAACTGAAAGGTACAGGTCTTATGTTATGATATTCAGATACAGTACAGGCCTTTTGCGCATTGATATGATTTTCCTGCCTTACAGTTCTTCAGAACCCCTAAAGAACATTTGAATTTCTTAAGAATTTGCTTAAAAATGTATATAAAGTCTTTGTTATAGCGTAAGAATTCTTGTCATAATATGAGGATTTCTTTGAAATTTGCAAGAATTCTTTATAAGTTGTGTCATTTTTACATGTGTGAGGTGTGTACTGTAAGGTAGAATTTTTGTACTGTTGGGAACACAATTTGGTAATACAAATATGCTTAACATCACATGGAGTCTCAAGATTTGTAAAAATTCTTCACATTCTAATTGATAGATGTAATTAAGATTGTAAACAAATTTCAACTGAGAAATCGTAAGAAATCAAATATTTCCTCAAGGTTTCTTAAAGACTTATACAGTTAGAACTTTTAGACAAGGAAACAAGATTAATGTGCATAAAGGGATGTACAGTATATAGCAAGATGGAAGGGTTACGGATAATTTTTCTCTAATGATGATACTCCATGATATTTTCCCTCTTGAGGATCATTCAAAAGTTTCTTATTCCCTTCTTTTGCTCAATTGCTTTTAGTGATACAAGCAACAAGACAATGAATACTTTATCCCAAGCAGGAAGATTTATTGCCCTACAGGTTAGTTTGTCATTTCTCCATGAGAAAGTTGGTGTCTGTTTTAACATTTATATTTGACTGTAACTTTGCTGTTTTTTGCTGCCATGTGCTATCTATCTACAGTATATTGGATTGCTTTACACTGCATAAATTTTCATGTAAGTACAACATGTTTACAATTACATTAAAGCAAATTTGTTTTCTTTCTCAGATTTCTACTGTAACTAGACTTTATGGCTATGAAAGATCATAAAGTTAGATGAATGTGAAAATGATATCGCACATTAAGTGTTATTTTGATTTAAATTTCACAGAAAATAACACTGTAAATTGATAGTGCTGCTCATTCTTGTGTTTGTTTTGCAGACTAGGCTCTTGGAATCACAAAGTCCAGGTTCTCTTTCACCACGAGAGTTGCAAGAGAAAATTCAAGATATTATTCAAAAGTTTCCAACTGTTGTTGATGTTGTGAGTATGCACATACTTGTAAACAAGCTTCCTAGTTTCTACTACTCCATACTACTGCTATTTCATCATGCCACATGTTACTACTACTTCAGACTACTTCATGCTTTGTCTGAATTTCATTTCGTCACAAGACAGTGCCACTACCCTGCCTCAGGTAGCAGTGAGTATGTTTAACATGAATGGTGATAATAAAGAATTCATTTAAGGTTGAAAACAAAAAAGTATTTTAATCTGTCAGTAGGGTTACTAATTCATCCCAACTACAATCTTTGCCAAACTCTTGAAAAAAATTGCATATTTTCCCACTTCTCTCCCCCTCCCCCCTTATAATGTTGGTTTCTTGTGTGATTACGCAGTGCATTAGGGGACAACCAAGCAGCCAAATTGCTTTCCTTCAAGTTTTGTGATCATATTTTCGGACCAACATTGTTCAGGGGGCAGGGGGCGTGGAAAAAAGCAAGGGGGCGTGAAGTTTCCAGCGATATATTTTGTATGGTTAAGAAGACAAAAAAGCAGCAAAATGAAGTTTTTTCAAGTTGTTTTGGCAAGGATTGTAGTTACAAAAATGCAGTATTTAAAATTTCAGCTAATTTCAGATGTTATTGTTACGACTGCCTCAATTCCATGATGTAGATTGGCTCAATTTTATCACATCAGATATAGCATTTCAAAGAATACTGACCCTTAAGCATTCTGAATTTTAATCAACTTACAACAGTTCTAACCTTAGATGGCTGGGAGAGATCTCTTTATCCAAAGGTCATGAGTCACTGCCTTTCTTATGAACTGATCCCACATGAACTTTGGATTTTGGAAATTTGAGTACTTTAAGCCGTCAGTAATTAGCTTATGAACGTTTTTTGATGAAAGTGGACTGTCTGCTTTCCACCAAGCACAAAATGTAGCTTGACGTGACAAATGTCGAGTATAAGCTCCCTGAGGAAACAACGTTGTTTGCATTGGACAACTTTTCTCTGTAGAAGTGTAGTGGAATCAATTGTAAATTCTCGCAACAATCTTTTCTCGACATTTTTTGCTCCAGGTTTGTCATGTAAAATACCATCTTCACGTAATGGAATGCCAGCTTAAGGGACAATGGAGTGCAATATTTAGCCACCAAATTATATAGTTTCTGCTATGATCTTAGACTTGGTTGGTAATGGATCATTCGCTAGTTTCATCACTATCTAAACCAGCATTTTTTCTGATTTCTTGCAGTATTATTTGAGCTACCTCAATCATCTTCAAATTGGAGAAGTAAGAAATGCGTTATTTGATTTGCATCGATATTTCGATTATCAAAAATGGAAAGAGGAGCAATCAGCTAACAATGAAGAGGCAGAGAAAACTTCAATCGAAAAACACCAAATGAAATTCAAAAGATTTCGTTATTGCGCATTGAATTTAGGAATATTTCATTTTAAACATGGTCATTACGGAGTATCACTATCTGCCCTTGAGGAGGCTATCAAAATGGCACAAGAAACAAATGACAAAGAATGTTTGCTTCATGCGCTGGTAAGTTGAAATTATCAATTCTTTGCTGACATCATTTCTTTTTTTCTCTTCTCCATCCCTTCCGTTTTCTGAATAGTTGATATATTCATTGAGTAATCGACTGATTTGGATCGTTTGTTTCTATCCTGGCGAGACAAACTGTAATTATGAATCACTCTGCTATAGAAATTATTTGAATGGCTTAGTAGTTGATTGATTGGTTGATTGGTCGATCAGTTGGTTTATTAGTTGATTGATTATTTGATTGATTGATTGATTGATAGATCGATTTGGTATAAGTAGTTGCATCAACTGCTTTATGATGATCTTTCAATGCAAGAGTTTTAATTCCTTCCCTCGCAGTTTTGGTTGCATCAATTAAAATCAGATTCAGGATCACCCCAAGCGAAATCCATGTTGGTGCAATTCTGTAGAAGAGCTAAGGAACTGGGTGCATTGGTATGTTTTGCTTTGAGATGAGTTTTCTTTTCCATCTGTATTTTCTAACCAAATATTCACCGACAACACCACAAAAACCAAATTCAACACAGCTCAACACAATAGTGTCTTTGTTTATTTTCTAGGAAATGCAAGGCCTCGGTTGTCTCTTGCAATGTAAAAGTGATGCATTCAGCGGAGAATCAACAATTCAAGAGTGAGTATCAGAATAATAAAAGACGAAATTTTTGTTCATAGCATAAGTTATTATCGACCTTTGTTTTTATAAACCTTTCTCACAGTCAGTAACTATGTGATTGGACTGCAATGGTTTCTTGATTCTGCTCCCGAAGTGTCTTTGAAAATGGATCATAAAGTGAGAGGATAGAATGTCCTTTCCTGTTTTAGGAATTTGGAATTTTTCTTTTAATTTTCGCAGGGTTCAGTCAAGACTAAATGAATTGGATTCTGCAAACGCAATAAGGAGTGGAATTTTTTCACCTAGAAAGATTCAAGTTGCAAGATCCGCTTTGCTCGACTATTATGGACACAGGTTTTCTTCATTCAAAGTTATTCTTTAGTTTAAATAATAGACAATATGCCAACCAATTTGCCACGCAACTATGATTATTTGTTGATTCTCATGACTTCAGGACTTTAGAGGATTCGTACATGAAGCCATTGCTTGGACAAGTTGCTATTATGTACAATCATAAAGCTTTTGACAACAATTATTGTTAGTAAACCGAGTACGCAGCACTCTTTGACTGTTGTTACTGCAAGTTTAAAGTTGTCCTCCAGCTTAATCAAGCTGTTTCTTTGTTTTAAAGGCTGAGTTTGATATGTTTTCAATTACTTTCCAGACCAGTGGCACTACATTCCAGTCAACTGGCACTTTATGATCTCAAACATAAACATTATATTTCTTGCAATGAAGTTTCATCTTTTGAATCCAGTGATCCTGAATCTACCATCTTGGCTCTTTGCCAAACTGCAAAATTTATGGCTGATGAGGTAGCGATTCTTTAAACGACAATTTAATTTCAAATAACAACTTCTCTACTGATTTTGTGGATTTGTGTTGTCAGCTATCAAAGGAAGATCTTAAGGTCTGTCCAAACAGGGTATTATTTATCGTGCTGACTGATGGGACATTTGTCCTGATGGGCCTTTTTGCTTGTCCTAGCAGTGAAGGGAAAATTAATACTTTTACCCCAGTGACCTAAGTCAAAATAGGGCCCTCTGTCATTTCCCTTGTGAACAGAACAATGCTATTGATGTTATTAGTTAAATAATATCATGGAAAATCACTGATCACAGTTTTAATTAGAAGTTTTTTCTTGAAAACTATAATCATAATTTGTTTTGTGTCCAAAAGCCTAATCTATAATTGAATTGTATTGTGTGAGAACAATGGAATATATTCTCGTAAACTCGAAACGTAAAAAATTGGGGGAGCCCTGAAAATGGAAAACCCTTAAAAAGAAATGGAAATCCCTTACAAAATACTCTGGTCTCTGCAAATAGTAACAATCAAAGAGTTGTATATGAGTAACTGAAAGCAGGCGGTCTTAGAAGGGGGTGGGGGTAAATTTACTAATCTTAAGACAAATCGCCAGATCAGCTATACCTGGGAAAAGAATTTGGTCTTGATCGAAAAGAAATATGAAGATCGGCCATCTAATCAAAGTTTGATGATTTTCAAACAGAAGTACTTTTTGCAACAGGCGGAATGTTAATTGATTGCTTTGTTTGATTGAAGATATTTCATCTTGAAGGACGGATCTAAATGTCGTATTTGTGTACTTGTAAATTATTCACTATATTTTGCAGGGGTTTTTCAATGATGCTCAAAGTATTCTTCACTTCGGTGCAACGCTGATTGTAGCACACAGTCATCTACAGAAGGTATTTTATAATTCCTTTAATACATCTGTCAGCCATATTACTTATCGCATACATTAATTATTCAGATTGTTGTTTGAGAGCATCCTTTTCCTTTGAAACTAGGTGGAAAACTTTAGTAGGTTTTTTGGGTGGATAATTTCAAGTATCTTCTCTGGTTCTTCTGTTACCAGAATGATCATCAACTGGCTCCTTACGTCATATACCATTCAATACTTTCCAGTTATGTAACAATTTCAGACTTCTCAATGTCTTTTACCTTCAATAAGATAGAATTTATTCCTGAATGTACTCTGTCAGTGCCAGAACTTTGTACTTTAGGGACCTATGCTATCCCAACCATGTATGGCTGTGGAAGACATTTTTGAGCAAATTTACATTCCTAAGTGGTATTCTGGACGCCGGTTTTTGATTTGATGTTCATCTTTAGTAATAAAGTCTTCCATATCAGGCAACAAAATATGTATTGCGTTAGAAAATTTCTTTGCCATTTTGCTTTGTCAATGGTTGCAGTGACATTTACAAGATCTCAAAATATTTTGTTATAAATAATGTCTCTGTATTTATCTATACTTAGCACCTTTATCAGCCGTCAAAATTTTGTTTCACAGTGGATCATCCTATGCAAATGGCAGTTAATATTCGATCGCTGTGTATTTACACGAGACATTGAATGTGCAAGAGATGCAATGAAACAAATCAGATTGTTGGATAAGGATGATGCCAATTTAAGGTTTGATCAGGCTTCCGTTCCTCTTTTACTCTTGGTTTCTTTGGGTTGGATTCCTACACTAGACAGTTTATTTCAAAAAGGGATTGCAGAAGCTTGAGATGAAATTACAACAGCCGTAGCAATTGGAGAGCGTGTTTTATTGGTAATTTTGTGTACTTTCCAATTTTGGCATTTTATGATCCTGGATCTCGCTTTTGCCCCTGGGATTTCTTTGACACTACGTTTATCCTACCAATGTTCTGATTTCCAATTTATAGATTTCAACAAGCATACTAAGTCTAAGTGCTTCGACGAGACGTTAGAGAGAGAAAAACAAGCAAGTGACTCTATGCCTTAACACGAAAAATGTCTTTTAAACCTGGTTCCTGGGATGATTCCGAAGTTTAAGTTAGAAATATCATAGATAGAGAATAGTTGAGCGGTTTCTAGAATTTGTACAGTACCTCTGTCTTCAGATGTTGAAATGATAATGATATAGCTTTTAATATCAAAATGTGTTTCTGTAAACGGTTTGTTTTCCTATAGTTTTTATTTGCAAAAATATTAATTTATTTACAGAGAATGCATTGGCCTGTTCTTGAGTGGAAACATCATCCGTGCTGCCTCAAAAATAGACAACTTGATTGAAGACACTGAGTAAGTTTTATTGTCATTCTAACTCGTATGAAAGTTCAAAGCATTTTCAATAAAATGGTTGCCAAGGATGCAATTATGTCAAAATGGCTTAGAAGAAGAGCTCTCATCGTTCGAAGAAACTATTAATTGAAGATTTTCATTGAATGGTCATCATGTTTTGTCAGAGAAATCAAAATTTCATAGAAGAAATATTATTATCTCAACTGCAAAGTCGTTGTTTGAAGCATTCTGACAAGAATCATCTGTGCATAGATTGATTTTGTAAATCAAAGGAAGTAATGTGGAAAGAGGCACAAGAGAAGAAGTAAATCAAGTCTGAATATTTCATCTACATCTACATCTACATCTACCAGGTACTGTCTGCCTTCTACAGAGAAGATTCTGACAGGGTGACAGCCAGAGTGGATAGTAAGCAAATACTTGGAAAAATTTGGGAAGTATGATTGGCACTATGATTCGGGTAAATCAGCCCGTTATGTTGAAGGAAGTGGCCATGAGCATCAACAGTGCATAATCAGTTAAATGTATCACATACTTTCCACCCTGGATGTCACAGCTAAAAAATAAATATATAAAATTGTTTATCGAATTTATAAGGAGTTTTCTAAAAAGAATTTTCATAAAAAGATGTCCTTATAAATTTAAATTTCTGGCATACGTGGCACACAACTATATTCAATGAGGCTCACTCCATCTCTAAAACAGTCAATACTTTGACTTGCGATTACATTTACCGGTAAGAGGTTCCATTCCCGTATTGTTCGTGGGAAGAATGCATATTTACGGTAGTTTCCAGATCCGTGTAAAGTGTGGAACGCTAGCTGGTGTGAGAATCGTGTGTGTCTTTGCTGAAGTCGTAGGCAGTCTGCAGGAATGGCTATTAAATTGTAATGAATCTTGTATAGCATGCAGAGTCTAGCATCTCTTCGTCTATATTGAAGGCTGCGCCAATTTAGTTTTTGAAGCATATCGGTTACACTGGAAGTGTTATAATAGCTGTTATATAAATATGTTCTGACACGAAACAATGAAATCACGAAGCGTTAGTGGCACCATTTTTATTATTTTCAAGCAAGGTTCAGTTAAAGTAAAATTTTGATTATGTCATTATTCATCATTAAAATACTTTGGTTGAGCTGTTGCGCCTCATGTATGATTGCATGTTGTGTATGATACTTTGTTCTCTTTTCCTACCAGAAAACAACAGCAAATAACGATTGGAAACAGCCCAAAAGCTATCTATCAAGTGAGGTGAGAGTGTTATTGTCCTCATTGTGTTAATCAAAGATCTATTGTCACCCAGGGCCCTTTGCGGGCAGGTGGCTATTGCAGTCCATCTGAAATCAAATTCGGCGAAAGCGGAAAAGATGAATCGATACTGCAGTCTAACATTTCTATCAATATATAGGGAATCGACTTTGGTATGTTGATTGGCCGCTATAAATACACCCATTCTTTCTTTAGCTATGTAATGAAATGGCACATGTCTTTGTTGGCAAAATAAATAGATTATATTTTTAACTTGGCCTGTGCCAGCTTTAAAACTACGTCTATTCCCTTTACAGTAAACCAACCGGGTTAACAAGAACTTAGTTTGGGAGACTGGATCCATCTAAATATTACCTATTGTATTTGATGCTCTTGATCGATGAAAACGATTGGAGCATGAGTTGTGGGTGTCATTCTTTCGTGCTATGTTTAGATTTCGTCGCTATATCTCCGTTCATTTACTGGATGATGTCTCAAAATATCTGACTGAGTTGCCTTTGTTATTAAACTTCCAAGCACAAATTGGTTGGATCGTGACCTGGATACAGTTTGAAGTTTTTTGTCATTTAGGTTACTGCAACTAAAGGCTGAGTTATTTTCTACTACCGAAAACAACGAAAACGCTGTTTCATGCTTAATCAAAGCAACTGATGTCTGCAAAAGATTTGGGCTGGAAACGTTGGAGTCCGAGATTTCAATTTCTCTTGCACAATGCAAGGTACACCCTTCAAGTTTATATTACAACCAGATTATTTGTGAATGGTGTGATCAGATACAAACTTGAAACGTCTTGATAGCCTTAGAAATTATGTTTCATTGTTTCTCAGTGCATCTTCGATTTATCTTCAATCTTCTTCATTGGAAGAGCTTCATTTCGAGACTCGCTCCGTTTCACCTTCAAGGCTTTCTCTCCTAAACTCTTTGTTTATATTTATTTGGACAAATTCCAGAACCGAACTTGCCATTAACTTATTTTACAGATTCTTAAATCGGTTTTTATAGTGCATCTAACTTAAAGGCGTTCAATGTTTACAGTTATCATTCAAATTCCTGAGACGATCGTTAGCTGAAAGATACCGTCGGAATAGACCTTTTAGCTATTCTACAAAAGAGCCTGGATGGAGCGTTATTTTTATACATATTTACACACGAGGCTCGATCGAGCTGCGTTAGAGCTTCTTTCACCATTGTTTGAATTCGAAAATCCTTAAAATTGATCAAAATATCTTTTCATTCAGATTCTTTTTAGCAGTCCACTTTTTATATCCTGTTGTTCTCTCTGCAGATTTTTCTTGGACTGCCTGGTCAGGCAAAGGCAACCATATCACAAAAGATGGTCCATATCTTAGCTTATGGTAAGTAATCCTCTTTTACACCTTGTATTCGTTAAAGGAAACACTTGATGTTTCAAGCCATAGCGTAAAAAACAAACAATGTTTAACAATCATTCAAATTTGCTTGCCAAGCAATGTTTTCCCATTTAACCACTTTGCAAAGCATTGATTTTGCTTGCCTTGAATCGTTTGCGACGTGGGTAGACAGACACCTTGTTTGGCCAGCAGATCTTAAATAGTCGTTGTCCATCAGTCGTTTCCAACAGCCTGCGTGTACTTTCCACTGCGAAGGAGGGCCAAGTCGGATGGCTCTCCATTACAGTTGAAAATAAAGTCCGGTTGAAGGTTTATCGTTGACTATGGCCGAAGCATTGCATTTCCCTGGAAGCAGCCGGAGTAGCAGCCACTTCCCAAAATAATGGTAGCAAATTTGAATGAATCCAATGATAAGCGTATTGTATAGATAGTATAGAAAAGCTCTGGATACGTAAAATATTCTCATATAAACCATTTACGTAAATGATCTTGTTTGTAATATAGATTTTATGAATTTTGTAACTCATATTGGCCTATTACTTTCAACTGTATAGATAAATATACTTTGCTGTTACCTCATAATTAATTTGTTGGCTTACATTATTATCTTTATATTTCTAGCTATGTAAGCTGCCGACTTTGAATGATCTGACGATAATAATGATAATGATCAACCAAGACATTAAATGTATTTTTAATTTCAGGAACACTGTACTCAAGGTCACTGGCATTTTTTGTTCTCGCAAAAGCTTCAATTTGGGGGATATCAAAGTCTGGTAAGAATCAATTTTCTAGATTGTATCAGACTCCCAAAGCCTAAGTGATGAAGTTAGTAGAAAAAATTTCAACTGAGTAGATAGTGAAGCAAGCTTCAACAATTTCCTATTTTTGGAGAAAAATTGTTAGCATGTAAATCCATCTTTGCACAACTCAACCAAAATGCTTCCAAAACTAGTCGCACTAAAACCTGTTGACTGTCTGGTTTTCGACAGAAATCCATAGCACGTACTATCATAGAAAGAACATTCATAGGCCTTAATCCTCCAAAATTCAATCACCAGATTCTAAACTTTTGATATTTTCTTTTCAGATCTGTTGCAACTGCTACCTTTATTAGAGAAGTCATTGGAAGGCTTCCAGACATTAAACGCGATAGCTGCTGAAACGAAAGTCTTATGCCTTATGGTAAATATATCTTTATATTTTCCTTTTCATGCTTACTTGAATGCTGTTTGGCCTGCATGGATTGATGGATAGTTTAAACAAGGATGGAACTTGTTAAGGGACACGTTAGAGTGTTCCAAAAAAGTTTCGCCCCGTGTGTGCGGCTGCTGTGAAGGAGCTGTAGCTATAATTATTGTTACACAGTTTTATAGGACAGTCTTCAGCTTAGAGTTTTAGACCTTGCTTGAGTTAGTCAGACCTGTGGTTGCTGATCTATGGCTAAGGAGAGGCAAATTAAGTGGTTGCTTCAAAAACAGCACTTCTGTTGTTCTCGAGGAACGTCAAAACTTAGAAAAATGTGGAGAAAATTCAAATACAACACCAAAACCATTTCTTTCCAACAATAATTGATTTTGAAATTGCTGGTGAACAATAGAAGTGCTGTTTTTGAAGCAACCACTTATTGTGGTTTTCCTTTTGCCTTAAATCAACAACTTGTTATATCGACTTAAACAAGGCTTCAACCTCTGTGCTGAAGGCTGACCTATGCAACTGTGTTAAAACCAACACCATTCACGTCACGGCTCCTCCACAGCAGCCACACTAACAGGGCACAACTTTTTCGGGACACCATATACATAATTTATATATTATCTCATTAGCTGGGAGTCCTCAAAATATTTTTGAAAGTCATTATGTACCCCTACTGGCAACATTATTGATGTCAAGAATTGCTATATAAACCATTGTTGACATGATAAATATTAATAGCAATTTTTCCCGTCTTAGGCTCAAATATACAACGAACTTGAATACACGACGAAACGAAACAATTGCGCGAAAGAATTTAGAAAGAAGAATGAAATGCTGGCTTTCAAACATCCTATCAAATTATTCTTATGATGTTAAGTACGTCTCACAGAACTTGTCTTGCAAATACAAGACCAATACCTGGGGAAACCGAACGATTACAGGACAATCATCATGTCAATCTAAGCAATTTTTATGATTTCATCGCCAAGAAACTTGTTCTTTGTCATACTTGATGAAAGAAAGACTTTTCAAACATCCATATAATCATGGTCATCTTTCTCATAACATCTGCGCTTCTACTAAAACTATTTTTTCAACCATTTACATTTAAGACTTTATTCACCAAAATTGCCTGTTTTTTGAAAGTACCGATTTTCGACCAAAAAGTAAGGCTATAGGCTTACCTTTTTCACCAAAATTGCCTGTTTTTGAAAGTACTTATTTTCGACCAAAAAGTAAGGCTATAGGCTTACCTTTTTCACCAAAATTGCCTATTTTTGAAAGTACTTATTTTCGACCAAAAAGTAAGGCTATAGGCTTACCTTTTTCACCAAAATTGCCTATTTTTGAAAGTACCGACTTTCGACCAAAAAGTAAGGCTATAGGCTTACCTTTTTCACCAAAATTGCCTATTTTTGAAAGTACTTATTTTCGACCAAAAAGTAAGGCTATAGGCTTGCCTTTTTCACCAAAATTGCCTATTTTTGAAAGTACCGACTTTCGACCAAAAAGTAAGGCTATAGGCTTACCTTTTGCACCAAAATTGCCTGTTTTTGAAAGTACCGACTTTCGACCAAAAAGGAAGGCTATAGGCTTACCTTTTGCACCAAAATTGCCTGTTTTTGAAAGTACCGACTTTCGACCAAAAAGTAAGGCTATAGGCTTACCTTTTTCACCAAAATTGCCTGTTTTTGAAAGTACCGACTTTCGACCAAAAAGGAAGGCTATAGGCTTACTTTTTTCACCAAAATTGCCTGTTTTTGAAAGTACTTATTTTCGATCAAAATGTAAGGCTATAGGCTTACCTTTTTCACCAAAATTGCCTGTTTTTGAAAGTACTTATTTTCGACCAAAAAGGAAGGCTATAGGCATACCTTTTTCACCAAAATTGCCTGTTTTTGAAAGTACAGACTTTCGACCAAAAAGTAAGGTTATAGGCTTAACTTCTTCACCAAAATTGCCTATTTTTGAAAGTACCGACTTTCGACCAAAAAGTAAGGCTATAGGCCTACCTTTTTCACCGAAATTGCCTGTTTTTGAAAGTACCGATTTTCGACCAAAAAGTAAGGCTATAGGCTTACCTTTTTCACTAAAATTGGCTGTTTCTGAAAGTACCAATTTTCGAGCAAAAAGTAAGGCTATAGGCTTACCTTTTTCGCAAAAAATGCCTGTTCTTGAAAGTACTTATTTTCGACCAAAAAGTAAGACTATAGTCTTACCTTTTTCACCAAAATTGGCTGTTTCTGAAAGTACCAATTTTCGAGCAAAAAGTAAGGCTATAGGCTTACCTTTTTCGCAAAAAATGCCTGTTCTTGAAAGTACTTATTTTCGACCAAAAAGTAAGGCTATAGGCTTACCTTTTTCACCAAAATTGCCTATTTTTGAAAGTACCGACTTTCGACCAAAAAGTAAGGCTATAGGCTTACCTTTTTCACCAAAATTGCCTATTTTTGAAAGTACTTATTTTCGACCAAAAAGTAAGGCTATAGGCTTGCCTTTTTCACCAAAATTGCCTATTTTTGAAAGTACCGACTTTCGACCAAAAAGTAAGGCTATAGGCTTACCTTTTGCACCAAAATTGCCTGTTTTTGAAAGTACCGACTTTCGACCAAAAAGGAAGGCTATAGGCTTACCTTTTGCACCAAAATTGCCTGTTTTTGAAAGTACCGACTTTCGACCAAAAAGTAAGGCTATAGGCTTACCTTTTTCACCAAAAATGCCTGTTCTTGAAAGTACTTATTTTCGACCAAAAAGTAAGACTATAGTCTTACCTTTTTCACCAAAATTGGCTGTTTCTGAAAGTACCAATTTTCGAGCAAAAAGTAAGGCTATAGGCTTACCTTTTTCGCAAAAAATGCCTGTTCTTGAAAGTACTTATTTTCGACCAAAAAGGAAGGCTATAGGCTTACCTTTTTCACCAAAATTGCCTGTTTTTGAAAGTACCGACTTTCGACCAAAAAGTAAGGCTATAGGCGTAACTTCTTCACCAAAATTGCCTATTTTTGAAAGTACCGACTTTCGACCAAAAAGTAAGGCTATAGGCTTACCTTTTTCACCAAAATTGCCCTTTTTTGAAAGTACCGATTTTCGACCAAAAAGTAAGGCTATAGGCTTACCTTTTGCACCAAAATTTCCTTTTTTTGAAAGTACCGATTTTTGACCAAAAAGTAAGACTATAGGCTTACCTTTTTCACCAAAATTGCCTGTTTTTGAAAGTATCGATTTTCGAGCAAAAAGGAAGGCTATAGGCTTACCTTTTGCACCAAAATTGCCTGTTTTTGAAAGTACCGACTTTCGACCAAAAAGTAAGGCTATAGGCTTACCTTTTTCACCAAAATTGCCTGTTTTTGAAAGTACTGATTTTCGAACAAAAAGTAAGGCTATAGTCTTACCTCTTTCACCAAAATTGGCTGTTTCTGAAAGTACCAATTTTCGAGCAAAAAGTAAGGCTATAGGCTTACCTTTTTCGCAAAAAATGCCTGTTCTTGAAAGCACTCATTTTCAACCAAAAAGTAAGGCTATAGGCTTACCTTTTTTACCAAAATTGGCTGTTTCTGAAAGTATCGATTTTCGAGCAAAAAGTAAGGCTATAGGCTTACCTTTTTCACTAAAATTGGCTGTTTCTGAAAGTACCGATTTTCGAGCAAAACGTAAGGCTATAGGCTTACCTTTTTCACCAAAATTGGCTGTTTCTGAAAGTACCGATTTTCGAGCAAAAAGTAAGGCTATAGGCTTACCTCTTTCACTAAAATTGGCTGTTTCTGAAAGTACCGATTTTCGAGCAAAAAGTAAGGCTATAGGCTTACCTTTTTCACCAAAATTGGCTGTTTCTGAAAGTACCGATTTTCGAGCAAAAAGTAAGGCTATAGGCTTACCTTTTTCACCAAAATTGGCTGTTTCTGAAAGTACCAATTTTCGAGCAAAAAGTAAGGCTATAGGCTTACTTTTTTCACTAAAATTGGCTGTTTCTGAAAGTACCGATTTTCAAGCAAAAAGTAAGGCTATAGGCTTACCTTTTTCACCAAAATTGGCTGTTTCTGAAAGTACCGATTTTCGAGCAAAAAGTAAGGCTATAGGCTTACCTTTTTCACTAAAATTGGCTGTTTCTGAAAGTACCGATATTCGAGCAAAAAGTAAGGCTATAGGCTTGCCTTTTTCACCAAAATTGGCTGTTTCTGAAAGTACCGATTTTCGAGCAAAAAGTAAGGCTATAGGATTACTTTTTTCACTAAAATTGGCTGTTTCTGAAAGTACCAATTTTCAAGCAAAAAGTAAGGCTATAGGCTTACCTTTTTCACCAAAATTGGCTGTTTCTGAAAGTACCGATTTTCGAGCAAACAGTAAGGCTATAGGCTTACCTTTTTCACTAAAATTGGCTGTTTCTGAAAGTACCGATATTCGAGCAAAAAGTAAGGCTATAGGCTTACCTTTTTCACCAAAACTGCCTGTTTTTGAAAGTACCGATTTTGGACCAAAAAGTAAGGCTATAGGCTTACCTTTTTCACCAAAATTGCCTGTTTTTGAAAGTACCGACTTTCGACCAAAAAGTAAGGCTATAGGCTTACCTTTCTAAGCAAAGATTACGTTTTTCTAAAAGTACTGATTTTTTACGAAAAGGTTCTCTTTTTCGGAAAAGTGTCTATTGATGAACTACATATCTCTGGAAAGAAATTAATAGATCCAAGAGGGTATCATAAGAGGAAGAAAAAAAATGACAACTGTTTCAAACAAAGATTTGTTGATGGTCTGAATTTACTTGCAACGGATCAAAAATTGTTTAAAAGCTGGTTACCCTTTTTAAGGAAACAAATGACGGATAAAGTGAAGTATAAAGTCTAAATATATTTGGAAGGATAAACAAATATTTTCAAATGACTGTTATTCAGACAATTGACTGTTTTTGAGAATAGAACTAATGCTTCCTCTTTCGTAAAAGAATGATTTTCTTGAAAAATAAATCAAAGTTGTTTGGTGAGCTCAAGATAAAGAAATTTAAAATTTCAGCAAGATTGGAAACATTGTATTGAGCTTTTTGCTTGTTCCAGATCAGAACGAATCCATGGACTGATAGAAACCACAAAACTCTTCCGGATATATGCTCCTGCGCAGGAAATTCATATCTTTCTGCGGAGGAAGCCTCGTGGTTGTTGAAAGGAAGAAAGAAAATCATTTCGTTTTGCACTCGTTCCTCCGTACTAGCAAATATATTCTTTCTCAGCAAAAGAAGAAAGCTGCGGCAATGAATTACAAGCAAGGCATCCGATCACCCATGGTAGCTTAATCATGAGAAGATATGGCAAATGAAATAACAATAACAGTACCTTATCTGAAAAGTTATTTGTTGATTTCCACAATTGCAAAGGAAAGACATTAGCATAATATGGCATTATCAGAACTCTGTAAATTCAAAACTATCCAATGTTTCTTATTTTACCACTAGAAATGATCTCTCTTGACGAAGTATGTTTCCTCTTAAGTATCATCTGAGTAAAGGAGTGCTGTGCTGTTGTTGTTTTTAACATTTTCTTATTTGATCCGTAAGGGGAAAAGTCCAGGATTTAAACGTGAAGAACAGGATCTAAAGGTACGCGCGTACACCTCTATAATTAGCCTACTCGATAATTTCAACACGTGCAAGGACATCGTTCTGCTAAAGAGAAACATTGGCGTATCACTACCCTCCATTCCATCACTTTCGAGAGGTAGAATAATTTTATAACTCTCCTCATAAAAAGTTTCAAAAGTCCAATGATCCAAAATCATACCAAGTAATCTGGGGCCCAAAGCTTGAATGTTCTGTCAAAGGATGTAGTTGCCAAATAATTTCCATCTAAAATAAACGGAGATAATATTACAGGTCTGTTGGGTATAAGTTAAAGTTTCCTGTCCCAGGGGAATAAAGAAAAACACTCGTTGTTTGAAAGGCTTGACCTTCCTAATCGCTCACCATATTAACTTGTTGAGATCTTACATCTCATAGCTAATAACTACCGGGTGATCCAGAACAAAGTTTCCACCTTTGAAAATTCATAGCACGAAGAGGAATTGACGGACTGGAATGATTCAAATGGTACTTGAATCAAAGTATTTTCATGATGTTTCTTGCCTTGTTATGACTGTTCAAAATATTGCTAAATTCGACTGTGCTAATATTTTTTGTTACAAAATGTCTCAAAGTTGGCGTAAAGTACTTGATCAAATTGCAAGGAATCTCCTCACAGAGAAAGATATGCAATGCCATTTCACCTCCCTCAAGAGTTGGAAGAAAAAGTGCTTCAAAAGTACTGAAGATTTTCATTCCAATAGCAGTAAGTGTCAAGACGATATCTCTCACCCATGAGAAATCGTGCTTTCTTTACCGTTCTGTGCAAGGACTGCACTGCCTTTATGATTTGATCAAGTTTGTAGGCCTTTGTCAGGCATTTGGTAACCATGAAATGTTCTGAAATGTCGTAGTATGTACTGAAGAATGCCGACTCGATTTTGGAAAAAATGGAGATAGAACCAAGTCATGTGAAATTCAGATTCTACACATTAAACTAAACAACATACAGAATCTCTGGTATATCTCACCTGGGGCAACATCAACGGAGGTAACTTTTTGTTCATGTCCCGACAACGTTTTCAATGGAGTCCATCCAGGGTGCGCCCAAATCTTCACAAAAAAAACAAACATTTATCACCTTCAGAATACTACCCATGGGAGCAACGGCAAATTTTGTAAACAAAAGCTTCAGGTTTCGAAAAGACAAACTGATTTGTCTTTCTGAAAAACAGATTTTCCCCTCTGAGTGCATTCAATCAAATCAAAGTAAATAGAGAAAGAGAAGCACCGTGGTTGGTTGTACAAAAGGTATTAAATGAATCCTTGTGGTTGCCAAATCAATTTGTTCTAATAAGACCCGCACCCTTTCTTTACAAACTTTACGCTTACTATTCATAGGCGTAAAACTTAAAACAGAAATGATAGTTTCTGACGATTTCAAAATTGGATTCGCTTCCTTCCCCTAATCCGATGCTTTGCCTGCGTACGTAAGGTTGAGTTGAGAGTAAATTAATGGAATTAAGTGGCTTAGCCGGGGGAAATAGAGCAGTCTAAATATAGCTAATTTATTTTATGTTATTGATAGAAAAAACAATAGGAACGTAAGTGGCAAGTGACCTTCTTTGTCTTAATCTCAAACCCCAACCCTTGATGCTTTTTCACTTACGTCGAACAGAGCAGCATCAAAAAACAAGGAAGGTATCAGTAATTATAATATATTTGCTATGATTTCTTCTTACCTTAGCTGTGTTGTCATATGAAGATGTTGCGATAAGAGAATCTGCAGGAAATAAAATAGGAGCATTTCAAAGAAGAATATGATAGAAATGAAAGAATTTGAAAATAAAAAGGTAACAAAAGGGCTGCTATTTTATGTTCTCTTCGTCATATAAATGCGAAAATGAATTATCTGCTTCAGTAATGCTAGAATTGAAGCTCCGTTGATTGAAAATTTTCGCATAGATCTAAACTAGTTGAAGCCCAGCATGCGATGAACATCAGAACCCTAGGCATTTGAAAAGGTGGGGAGGAATGGTGTGTCAGAAACAAACTGAATGGTAAACTTTGAGAGAAGTGACAATGCTAGGCAGAGGAGTTGAGAAGATAACGCTATACAAGTCAGGAAAGTAGAAAGAAAAACCTAACGACAAAAATATGCAGTATAGGCCTTGCACATATTTTACATGGTTTTACTACCTAAGAATTCTTGTTTAGAAATATCTAGTCTTTCATATGACTCAACAGTTCTTATCATAGTGTAAAAATTTCTTGCCATGTTAATATATGCAAGACCTGTAAAGTAGTGTGAAAAAGATGTCAAAACATACCATGAAAAACAACATTCGACACCAGATTTGTATGAGCTGGAATTGTATAAATAGACCTTTGTTGTCTAAGATCCCATACCATAGCTTTTTGGTCTTCACTTCCAGTTACAAGTTGATATCTAAATAGCAAAGGAATAAAATAAAGTATAAAACAACAAATAAAATAACTTTGCTTTATTTCCTAGCCAGTGAATGTTTCTATTTTCTCAATGGTTTACATGCTTACGTTTCCTGATCGAAAGATAACTGCGAGCCCAACTTAGGAAGAACAGACAAATATTCAGAGAGAAAATTCTTTTCTGGGAATTAAATGCACAGAAGTAAGTTCTAGGAGGTTAGATATTTCTGGCATCAATGAAAGAAAGTTACCCTGCATTCACTGAAGCAGGTGGTTTTGGGGGGTGAATTTTATGGTACTCCAGCTGGGCGCACATCTGGTACGCCTAAAAGTGTTCTAGAGCACTTCTCAAAATCACCTACAAATGTGGTATGGCCAAGATAATCCAAGGACAGTTGAGAAGGTAGCTTTCATTGAAAAAACGCCTTTGCCAAAGCAGATTTAACTATTACCAGGTCTGCTCTCCTAGACGTGGAATGATAATGAAGAATACAGACCCATTTTGTGAAAAATCGATAGAAATAACTTTCTTGAGATGACCATCCAAGCCAAGAATACATCGTCCTGTCCTAAGATCCCAAATCAGACCACGTGCATCGAATCCACTAAACAAATAAAAAGAATTACAAACTACTTCAACTTATGCAGGGGGACTATAAACAATAGCAAAGTGAGAAGAGTAAGTTGTTACTCTCCTGTGCAAATAATGGTCTCAATAATTGGGGGTCGGAAAAATTTGAAAACTGACTAGGAAGGGAGGTCTTTATCAGTGGGTGGGGGGCAATTATTTCAAAATGAAGGCATCATTCCTAACACCCTGAAATCGGTTTCACCCAAGTTAAGGAAATATCTTGCCCACACATTCGATGAAATTGTCTGATATAATATAACCCCGTGCTCATTTTTGAAAGGGTCCTAACAAGACTGGGGGTTGTGTGAGAAAGTCTTCGATATTAAATAAATGCGGAGAAACGTCTATTTCAATTGCAGAGCATATAGTTTCAAAGAAAATGAGAAATTCTTCATGTGATTGATAGGAGGATTACTGCTAAATTCAAAACAACAACAATGAAGAAAACAAACATAGAATGGAGTTAAATTTTGTTTCCAACAAAGACATCATATTCCTTTCCCTTCAAAGCCCTGGTATTGAGTAATAATTTTACATTCTGATTTCACAAATGAGAATATCTTGTTATCGTAAATTATAATGTAACGATCAGAAAAAGTGTGATTACCAAGAAGCTGCAAGAGCACCATCAATTTGAAATTTGATATCATAACACTCTCTTGAGTGACCTTCCTATAAAAGTAAAGAATGAAAAAACCCTTAGCGTCACGTAAAGTTTTAATCTAACTTCCTTCAAATGCACTCATGCATAGCTTGATATTCAATTGATTTGCACGAAAATCTCACCTGACATCTATTTTCAGGCTGAATTTGAGTTTGTTGGAAAAGAGTTGTTATGTAAACAGCAATGGGGTTGTTATGTAATTGCATGCTTCCTGGGATATCGTTGTGCAGTTGAATATAGATGTATTGTCATTTCTATCAGGATCAGGTCTCTCTTTAACAATGATAGTTCGATTGAGGGATCACTTAGTGCAGTCTTCTCCGCGACAGAGCAGGATTCTAGGTCATGATTATTCTGCATAAATTGTTATTCAAGTTAAATAAAGGAGGTTCTTAGATGAAGGAAGAGTGTAGTACTTCGCATACCGAATACTTCGGTCTTTCAACTTTTTAACTAAATCCCAAATCATTCACATCTATCAAATACTATTGGTGCTATAAATTTTTGAAAGCGGGAACTTTCTTTCTGTCTCACCCCTGGACTTGTGATCAAAAGGGAAACTTGAAGCAAGTCCATCTCACCCGTTACTTTTATCATGAACTTAAGGAGGACAAGGCATGTGCACAGGCGTTCTCGAGAAATCCAACATCAAAGCGCCAGGGAGTGGCGAAAAGAAAGCCTCCATATCTATAGCTTTCTTTGGCGTTGGGAGATTTAACAAGAGCTTGCTTGCAGGCTAAGGAGAATATCAAAAATTCATTTACCTGATGCAGAATTTCCTTTTGTTGCTCTAAATCCCATAATCTCCATGATCTGTCAAAACTTTTAAAAAGAAAATACAAATGTCAGAAAACAAGTATGCACGATAGATATGACATCGCTCGTTCATTCTACCAACTGACTGAAACGGTCCCTTCCATTACTAAATTTATCGAAAAAATTGGCATCAAAAAGGAAGATTCAAGAAATTTTCCGCGCATCTAGATTTTTACACTTCATCAAGATTTGGGAAATTTTCCACTCACACAAATTATTCCAGCCCTACGTCTGTTCCAAACTCAAAACTTCACTAATCGATAGGGATACCCCCTGCACAAGTGCTGTAAGAGCTGTAGCTAACAGAAATGTAACGTACTTACCAAGCTGTTCCTAAGAAACGACCACTAGGATGAAAAGCAACTCTTGACACTCTTTCATCATGGCCCTCGATATTTGCGATGGGTGTATCACTGGAAATAAAAATATGCATATCTCAAAGAATATCACACACAAAATAAACCTCACTGCATTCCAGCCCTTCTTTATGTTCATTTGACAACATAACCCCCTGAATTTTATCCAATGCTATGCTTGTTATTCAAAACTTAACTTAAAAAAATTAAAACACAATGAAATGCAATATTCTGTGCTGTACATAGTAAAAATAGCCATAACGTCACGACACTCCAGTTCACAATCAGAATATAGAACAAATTCTTGAGAAAAAAGAAAAGTTGGGCAGTCCAGTTCCATTGCCTCACTCCTCTGCGCTTGATTTATGCCGGCACTAGTATCCACCAGTTGGAAGTAGATAGCTCTAAGGAGGGCTGGGGGTTGGGGGCTGCAGCCCTTCTAAAGTTGAAAACATTTGCAAAAATCGGCCATCATCGGGCTGAAATCGGTGTTAATTTGGGCAAAAATTTCGTAAGCAATGTAACTTTCATCGGGCAGCCCCCCGAAATTCATGCCCACTGAAACTTGACCTAAGTTTAATACAAAATAATCAGAAGTATTTCCCGGAAAAGCCTTCAGCATGTATGTTATTACTTTTCCTTTTCAAAGCAAGTCTAAAAGAAATCATCGTTAATCTTGTGGGGAAACCATAGTTTCGTTGCCAGTAAGGAAACTCACCTGACGTTTTCTATCTCAACTTTTGCTCAAGTTACCATACACGTGGAAAACCATCTCTTTATCTGTTTACACAGTTACTCGCATCATGCTTTTCATGTCAAAAAGCGTCTATCTTACATGAAAAGAAAGCTTCCTCAAGAAGACAATACCGTGATCTGAGTTGGGAGCAAACAACGTTCACTGAATTTGTCTGTCATCATAAGGTTTACTGTCATACCTTTCAAGATTCCAAAGTAGAACACTGCCATCGCTGGCACAAGAAACCATACAAGGTGCTGAGGTATCAAGATCTAAAGTTGCCCTTGGATGGAATATAATAGCGCCAACCCTTTCATTGTGACCTGAAAATAAACAATCCATCTATATTAAATTTCTGTTCTAAACTCCTTCCACAAATTTACAAGATTCACCACAGCTGGTTAAATTCCGCAGTTATGCTCCATTGCCACATGGGTTGAGTGGCCGAGTGGCTTACACACTCTTCGTCAGGTGACTGAAGTTAAGCTCGGTCGAATGAGGTGAAACTCCGGGTGGGTGGCCTCGGAGGCCTGACCTAACAATTCACCTCGCCGTCCTATGGAAGGAACATTAAACTAGTGGGCCTATATTAGCTTTCAGTAGCTAGAATTCCTGACAAGCCCACTCAATTGAAAAAAACAAACATCGCCACAGATTTGTTCTTTTCCGGAGGAAAATATATTTACTAAAACGGAGGAGCCAAACATCCTAGATATAAATTTTCCTTCGCAGAAACACATACCCTGAAGCATAACTGCTGTGTCTAACTAACGATGGATTTTCTTAAAGATAACTGCTTTCCAAGCAGACCTGTTCAAAATTAAGAAAAACAACATACTAAATTGAACCCAAGCCTGTCCAAAACAAAAAAAATTTAAAATCTTTGCAAAGGTCATGGAAACCTATTACTAAAACTTGCAAAAGCATACCTCGTAAAGCTCGAATAAGTTTCCCATCTGGAACGGACCATAATTTACATAATCCACTCCTGCAAAAAGAATGAGTATCACAGATTAAACTTATAGCTGATTCCATTGGAAATTAAAAAAATAAGATCTGTGTATACATTTAACACTTGTAGATTG
Organism: Aurelia sp. 4 Dawson et al 2005; assembly: GCA_964019985.1. Lineage (NCBI taxonomy): Eukaryota > Metazoa > Cnidaria > Scyphozoa > Semaeostomeae > Ulmaridae > Aurelia > Aurelia sp. 4 Dawson et al 2005. Next base: position 580,497 of record OZ026498.1, read on the forward strand.
AACAAACTAATTGCAGGAACTTTCTCGATCCGAAGTCCGGTGGCTCAATCTCTGGTGAGAAATCAAAACTTTACACATAGTGAAAGTGCGCTTATCAAGGTGTCAACTTAAATAAATGATGTGCAAACTTTAATCAATTGAAAAAACCATTCAAAGATCAATCTGGTGTAAGAAACATGAAACTAAGTCCATTCTATTCCAAAAACCTATCAAGAGTTTCATTCATTTTCCTCATCACTAAAGTCCTTACCAAGAAGATGTTGCCAGCATTTTTCCATCCGGGGAAAATTTGCAGAAGGATAAAGGTCGTTCATCGCCAATTTGACTGCAAAAGTTTGTCATGGCCTGGGAATAAAAAAAGTTATATACAATATTATTCAAGTAATCAAGAGTAATAAACAATTCGTCTACCTGCTAGCATCGGGTTATAGCTATCATTTCAGTTCGGCAAATATTGTTCTTGCCTGCCCCTCTCAACAGTCAGAATTCAAATTCGTTGCTATCTAAATAAACTAAGCTCCTAGGCCAAGCCTCTTCTGTGGTCAGTATTGCTTGTAGACTTTTCTGCTAGAATCTGAATGCGAGATCTCCTTTACACATCAAATGATCGACCAGAAGAGAGCTTTGTGTAAAATTAACAAATTTCCATTATAAGGATATCCCGTTTACACTGCTCAGTGTTTGTTTGTTAGCTAGCTCTTCAATTGCTCCAGTTTGTACAAAAACAGAGTGAAAACATATTTTTTTGTCTGTTCATTTTGATCCAAGAGATTACAAATACGGAGGAAAAGATATCCTTTTTTGTGGGTTGGCATTGTTCAGATTTTGTTAAAGTCATTGATGAGTTTCTTTTCATTTTGGATATAAATGGAGCAGTGTGGACCGGGCCTAATATATTCAAATCACGATTCTTGTTTGGATACAAGAATTAAACAAACCGAAGTTCTCTTTCGAAGTTCCTGTTCTTTGGCTGCCTTTTCTGATTCCGTTTTTGAACTTTGCATTTTTGATTTCTTCAAACGTTCTCTTGCCCTACGAATAATAACATAGGTGTGAGAAAATCTCAACAAGAAATCACAGTAGATATGCATCTTAAGATCACAAGGCATCTGCGTCTTTAAGAGTAAAGAAATTCTCTTGGCAATTCAAGCTTCAAAATGAAAGTGCAACAATGCAACAATACCTTGGCCTAGATAAAATTAACTGTGATACATCATTCTTTATCGAGCGTATTAATGAAAACATTGTTGTAAGAATCAGAGTTGCTAGAAATCATTGTATCCTAAATTCAGGTGAAGTTAATCAACATTGTAAATAAAGCACAGAAAATTTACATAATGAGCAAAATAATTAATGTTGTAGTGTTGTTGTAGTTGTGCAGAATCATGGTGGTGGCTTTTAATCAAAATACAGCTCAAGGAAATAAGGTCGTTTCATTGACTGGGCCAGCTAAATTCAGGTATATACATGAAAAAATGCTGAATGAAAAATAGAATCATTGAAATTAATGTGATTTTTGTAAATTCAAAGCAGGTATAGCAAGCTCTGATAATCATTTCTCCAAAAAATTGTTAATTAACAACTGGATATTTACCTGGGCAGGGAATATTCAGCAAGCCATCGTCGTGCAATTTTCAACTCATCTGGTCCTTCATGATACCAAACTTCTTGTTGACTTACGGCCTGTGGTGAGAAAAACACATTTATAAAACAAATAAAAAACTGGAGCCAAAATACTTGTCTTAATTGACCCTCAATGTAAATATTTCCTGTTGTGGTTAATATACAATTGATACATCAATGCATTTAAGCCTGGTTCATACTAGGTTGTTTGGGTTGCTAAGGTCATGCAGAAAGACCAAAAAGACAGAGGACTCAAGATGTGAGTCTTTATCTTTTCTGAGCCTTTTGCACAACCTAAAGGACCCAAATGACCTAGTGTGAACCAGGCTTTACAATATTTGACAGTTGATATTGCAAACAGAGCAAACAAAGAGGTTTCTAACTTTCTTAATTTTGCTAGATTCATAGAACAGTATCTAATAGTTCTGGGACATTTCCCAGACACCCTTCTCAGAATGAAAAACATATCCTTTCTGGGAGATTGTTTATTGATGATTCAAATTCAAAACCAGCTTTCAACAACTATGAAATGAGAACATGTAGGCAGGCACTTCTAACCTGCTTAAAACATCAAGTCACTTCCCCATGAATAACTATAAACAAATCTGTATACCTTCTTTTCAGCTGCAATATCCTCATCTGTTCTTTGGACAACTCCAGACAATAAATCCTCTGCAAAATTAATATACCAAATATTTCATGCTGAGATCTATTGATTTTTCTGTGCTGTTATACTATGTGTCAGTGTCAGAGAAAAGAACGTACAAAGTTTTGTGTGAATAAAATTCCAAGATGTCTAAGTTGATCAAATTTAAAGGTCCTCCTTACCAATTCCAACAAGAAGCTCTCTAAGTCTATCTCTTCTCTCAGAAGGACCCTCTCCAAAAAGGCCTGGCAAAAAGATTTAAAGAATAATGAATAGACATGTATTCAATAAAGTTACAGTAAGGGTAAAATAATCTTTTAAAGACTTCTGAACCCTGGCATTGTATAACCATGTGGGGGTACAAGAGAGGACTTGTATGTTAACATCCCAAAAAATTTTCAGCATGATCTGAAGAACTCTTTGAAAAGATTCTCCACATTTTGATAAGAATTCAAAGATGTAGGCATGAAAGATTTTAAGAAATTTTGAATAGGAACTCAAAACCCCTTAAATACAAGATGTGGTTAATGCATTCAAATCTTGTGAGCATCATCCCCATAAAATCATGATTCAATTCAGACTAAGAACACATTATATATATAAGCTTTAAATGAAATCTAATCCATGACACACATGACTGACAAACAAAATAATTGCAATACAGTAATGACAAAAATGCAAATAATAGTTACAGATGGGGTGACCAAGTTCTCTAAGCCTTGCTTTCACCATTGCATCATCTGTGGGAACTGCAATTGCCCTTGCCTGTAATTAGAAACAGATAGAATCAAGCCTTATCAAGAATATCTCTATACATCCATTTACAATGTTGATTGGGTGGTGTTATTGCTTCTTTTGTCACTGTGGATATTTGGAAATTTGTCATATTTCTGCAAACCATGAAAAGGTATTGCTTAATAGCTAAAAGGTCCATTGATTATCACATTGCATAACAGAAAGGAATTGTGGGCTGTTGACTGCAATTATCAGGAGACTTGGACTTGACCTAAAGACCATAAGTAACTCATTACATTTTGAACGACCAATAAGATGTACAAAGAAAATAAGACAACAAACAATTCACACACACGATGTCATTCTTTATTGTTATTTTTACCCAATTTTCAGGTAATGAGGCATGTCTTTTTGGGATACTCTTATATTCTCAAATGAATACCTACTATTCTATAGGAGTTTGAAAAACTATAAGTTATACCCTTTTCCTTTTTTCAAATTCAGCAAGAAGCTCTAAGTGTCTGTCACTTGGCTCTTCAACATTCATCTCCATGGTTTCAGCTAAAAGCAAGATGAAACAATAGATGCGTAGTAGGATAAACATACTGCAGTTCAAATTCTTAAATGGAGATACTGAAAAATTCATTGACATTGATCAGAACAATGCATTAGTAAGTGAAGGTGAAGTTGTAGTTTTCATTGCCAAACACAGGAATGGTAGAAATAGTTAAGCCCTAATCAAGTCAAAACCCCTTGTCATGAAGTTCATGTGTTGAGGTCATACAGAGAATCAAACTGACTCCACCTGACTGTTCTGGTTGCAAAGTCAGAGGATTATGCCACCTGCACCATGACACCTATGCAGTACACAAAAAAATGGGAATCTTGAAATTTCTGCTTCAAATGCTGATAACTTAAAGGAAGTAGTTTTAATTCCATTTCAATACAAATCATTGGTGTAAAACACTTATCCAGTTTCTCGCTAACTTCGGTGTGCAATTAGCAAATTTTTGAGCCTTCTTGATTGAAAAATTAGTTCTTTCTACCTTTGTATTGTTTGCTTGTTTGGCTTTTTGTTCTTATATCATAATGCATTGATTTTCAGAGGTTTATTTTCCATTTCAGTCTGTGGGTAGTCTGGTTGTTCATGGGTGGGTGCTGCAACGTACGTAAAATAATCATTACCCTCTGCAATATTGATATTTCCAGCTCTAATGGCTCGAGCAATTGCGTCATCTCCATCATCCTCATCGCTGTCATCTTCTGAATCATTTTCATCTCCGTCCCCTAAATCTCCATTTCCAAACTTAGGCCTGTTAGGCCCCTCATCATTCCCGTCCGAAGCAATATGCTTCAGTTTCTCTTCTAAGCTTCCATAATAAATTCTTTGCTTCTTTGGTAACGGAAGATTGTCTTCATCTTCGTCATCTGAGAAAGACATTGCTTTGTATTCTTTATTTTGATTAATTATACGCTTGCTTTCAGAACGTCCCCTGCTTTCCACTGCCAGACCATACCAGAAAGCAAAAAGCAAATGGTCCAATTGAAGTAAGAACGAGGCTATGCCAAAATGGCAGTTTCATTTCCCGCCAGTTCGTTATTTTCAAAGCCTGGTTTTCATCAAATCGTACAGTAATTCATCGTCGATCATTGTCTTAGAGCATCGCCGATCATCGCCGATGCTGCATGACAATGGTCGATGATCAACTACGAGTTAATGAAAACCAGGCTTAAGAAACATCGAGTTTTTAGGTATTCATCATTTTTGGCGAACACAAAATCATTTTAGCCGAAGATGGACGAGACTTTTAGGGGCAAATTTACCCAACTTGCGAATTAACAGCATTTCTTTTCATCATGAAACTTGTACTGCATTCATCTAACGTATGAACTATTGTATGAAATAACAAATGAATGTCGTGATTTTGAATTTAATTTCTTAATCAGTGCGCCCTAAGATCTTTTCAGAAATGCACTAAAAGGACCTTCTACTAATAATTATCTTCATGATTGCCCGCTGTGATTCGGTGTGATTGCACCACAAAAATTTCCTAATATTTGTTACGGTCCCACATCAACACAATGATAATAAGATAGCGATTTTATCATTGTTGATAATGAACAAAACAAAACAACATCAAACTAATTTGTGTCTATGGTAATAGTAACTATTTATATATGATACCTATCTGACGAAACACGTTTTTCAGAAGAAACTTGTTCTATGATAGTCAAAAATTACAGAAACTTTGATTTGACAATTCAGATAACAAAAACACCTTTTTAAAGTTAATTGCTTATTAAACACAACAGTAGCTATGCCTGCTTTAGTACTATTACTGCTGAAATAACTTTCCATACAAATATTGTAGGAGAATCATTACCAAGCTCAATGTCGTCATTTTTCTTTGTAAGTCCTTTCAAGTTTTGTAAAATTCATGCTTAGCGATCATAGAAATTATTCAACAGTTTTTAAGGCGAAAACGTACGAGGCAAAAAGAAAGATATGGCATCAAAGATTCAGATTTCGTAAAATTCAAGAACTGTCGCAATATGGGCAGATCAAAGTTTCTTCCAAAAAAGTGTCTCATTTAATCTATACTCCAAAGTCAAATCTGTCTCAAATTAGATGTCAGGTAATATTTGCGATGAAACAAAATGAGTCATGCAAAACACTTTAATTGTTGCTATTCGCGGATATTTTCACCCTCTAAAATACGCACATATAGTCATTAAAATAATTATAAGACAATCTATGCCTCACTCTAGGTGCTCCAAATATAACCAAACAGAACCATTTTATAAAAATACTACACTACATATAAGGCAACTCTGTGTCATTGGTGACGAAGTCATTATAGCGTGGGCCTATGAAGCAAAATATACTCGTAAATTAGCAAAATAGATAATTAAGCAAACGCATTTATCCTAAAAACAGAGGGTCTCTGCACAGCAAATAAGCTCTGATGAACACGGAAGGAAAGGGAATCGGGCCCGAATCGGGCCCGAATCGGGTTGAATAGATCGCCAGATATTATTTTTGTTAGCATCGGATCGGAATTAGAAATTAAATCTTCAAAAAAACTGCACGAATGGTTAAAGACCAAATGCTCCCCGTGATCCTTTCTGGTCTGATGATGAATTTCATGCTGGATGAAAAATGATTCTGGCCTGCCCAATCGAGCATTATGTCATCACTTCAAATTCATTCAAAAGGCGTTGAAAACAGACAGAAAAACGTACATGCATCGAGAATCGGTCACACCTAGCAAACCACTGCGCAGGACTAGGTGGCTGCTTCGCAGCATAATGTTTCGGTGACTTGCAAGCATACAAAGGATCATGGGGAGCACATGCTCTTTAATGTTTCTTTCTCCTGATTCAATGCCTTAAACGGAACTTCAAAAACTTAATGATAAGTGCCCATTGCCAATCCTAGATATCTTAATGACTTTCAGAATTACAGCATTTTTTAATTGAAAGTATTCTTGAACAGCTTTGAGCAAATCAAAATCGTCGTGAATTCTCAATCAATTGCGGACAAAACGGTACCAGTTTCAAGAAAATCATAGTTTATTAAGGTCTATGATATGGCAGTAAGCAGAAGTCTGCAACTTTTTTGGTTTATGATTTAGCAACTGGAGAATTGTTTAAAACTACGAAAATGCTGTGATTCTTGCCTGTGTGCAGACAATACCCAAGAAAAAGGTATAGTCTGGAATACCCAAGAAAAAGGTATAGTCTGGAATACCCAAGAAAAAAGGTATATTCTGGAATACCCAAGGAAAAGGTATAGTCCGCACGCAAGCAACTGTAATTCTGGAATAATCAAGGCGTACTGTATGACAGACACACTGCAATAGACCTTTTAGCTATTCTGGGAAAGAATCTGAATCGAACGATGTTATGATGCACTTTGAAGAATTTTCGAATGTGCATAATAGTGATAGAACCTCTAACGCCACTCGATCGAGCCTCGCGTATAAAATTGTATAAAAATAACGCTCGATCCAGACTCTTTTCTAGAATAGCTAAAAGGTCTATTACATAAACTGGCATATATTCATGAGGAACTCATCGAACAGAAAATAAACATACAACCAATGCAGACTTTGCAGGACTTTGCAACAGCGCCTTGGTCATCCACACCTTTAGTGTAAATAAACCCCTGTTCACAAGAAGCAGTTGCTGGTGAGAATCTATCATAGGTACAACAGGGCCTCTATGAAGACTTTAGTCACAAAAGAATTCAGCTCGTTGGTTAGTCTATTTCCATGGGAAGCACCTTCCCAACAGTCACTTCGATTTTATTCAATATCATTGCTGCATGTTTCTCTAGATTCTCACTGCACTGGGTAGAATTTGTGATTTCCTGCAGAAGTTGAACTCCACCTTCATCCACCAATAGTTTGCAATATTTATCAGCTAGGAAAAGAAAAGAAAATCATTACAAAGGCCTTTCAGCCAATCTACAAAAGAATCTGCATCCAGCGACATTTTCATACATACGAAAGATTTCACCGAGAGGAGTTAAAACTTCTATCTCTTTTGATAAAGTTTCAAAATTCTACTGGGTGAGCCAGAAGAAATTTCCCACTTTTGAAAATTTCGTAACATCAAGAGCACTTCATAAATTGAAAGATTTAAATTCTAATCAAAAGCCGAAACATCAAAATATTTTTGTGATTTTTCTCACTGCTTCACCAGCTTTAGCAACGTAAGTAAATTGAACCATCCAAAACTTTCATGGCTGCAAAATGATTGAAAAGGGGCCTAAAACATTGATCATCTCAAAAAAGAATCCTCGGATAGATTGATGAAGAAAATGCACTTGGTCGTGGTTGAGAGATATCTCTGCACATTTATAGCCATGGGACTGAAAATATTTAGTATTTGTTTCAAAATTGATGTCTTGGAACTCTTGATAACAACGCCCATTGCGTACTGTTCTGTGTAAGGAAAGTCATTACAATTTGATCCATGTTTCATGACCTTTTTCAGCAATTCTCCAGCCCTGAAATTTTAATAAGGCTTAATTCACCAATATTTCTAGTGCTAGTAAGATCATAGCCTGCGTGTAGACTTTACTTAGGAGAGAAGTAAAGTCTGCACACTGGCTAGTAAGATCACGAGAAAAATCATAAAAATACTTCAATTTCGACTTCTAACAAGAATTTGAATCATCCAAATTTGTGAAGAATTTTCGCTGCTATGAATTTCAAAAGTAGGAAAATTTTTCTGGCTCACCCGGTACAAAATTTATAAAAATACCGCTAGGTTCAGACCCTTTTTGAGAACAGCTAAATGGTCCCTCAACATTCCTCAGTTTGGCCTACATGGCTACACTAGGTACCAGAGCCGATCAAAAATATAATTAACATGAAAGGAAGAAATACTCTTATTCTTTTAATTTCCTCTGCTTGTTTTTTGTTAGGCTCTGGTACCCAAGGTGCTACAGGCCATTCCTTGAGATCAAAGTTTCTGGTCTTTTTCAATGATCTGAAAGGCTTCATTCAAAAAATTTCTCCGATGGCAGCTTTGTAGGCTCTACAGAAGACTATACTCTTGTGGCTACGAAGTTAGAGTACGTAGGTATTTACATAACAGTGTGATCAACCAATTCCACAGTAAGCAACAATTTAATGATAAATAATATAAGTACTAACGATAAACTTTGGTGAGATTGGCCAAGGCCCAAACAGCCCACTCTTGAGCACAAGGGGTATCAAAGCATGGAACCAATCTTAAAATGGGTTTCAAAGATCTGCAAAAACAAACGAAAATAAATCAGAAATGTCCTTGATAAATCTAACCACAACCTGGTTCATATTAAATTCTGCTTGCTAGAAGTCACACATTTAGCCAATTTTCTTAAATTTCAGTTTTAATTTCGTGTGCTGCAGAAAATTGCTTAGGCCATAATTCCAAAGCTCTGGTTTGAACGTAAAGGCAATTGTTATCTTTCAAGATCAATATATCTTAGCTCTCAAAGCACCAACATCAACAGAATGCGGGATCTCATTTCAAGTTAATTGTCGAGGAACATTTTCAAATTGATTATCCAATGATTACAGCAAAACTAACATCACTAGATCCAGCCAAATCCGAATACTTTTCTGGGACACTGATAAAAACACAATAATTCATCATTGGTATTTAGCCCAAAATACTACTCTGACAGCAGCAATAAACAAGATAAAAAACGGTGCAGTGGATGCGGAAAATTTTATCTATTTTCGATAGCCTTAAGTGCAGTAGACTAGAGAGATCTCTACCCATTTCTGGCTAGTTTAGGCCTTAAATGAATGCCACAGCCAGGCATGGCATTCCTTATGTAACGTTCCTTTCGAAGGACGGCGACATGAGTTGCTTGGTCAGACAAATGGAACACTACCCATCAAGAGTTTGACTTCACGCGACCAAACTAAACTTCAGCTACCTAACGGAAGCTGCTGAAGTCGCTAGGTCACTCAACGCACAAGGGGAAGGTATCATCATTATTAGAACAGGATAAAAATAATAATCATAGTCATAATAATCACCTGTACTTGATATTTCTTGACGCACCAATGTTCCAACTTGTAATCGATGCAGTCTGGAAAAAATGTAAAAAATAAACAGCAAAAATCGTCAAAAATAAAGCTAAGAATATTGGCACTGCAAATTGAGATGAAAGAACACTGCTAGTTCTATCGTGAAAATCCATCCATCAAGCAATCAGTCAATTAATTAATCAATCAATCATTCAATCAATCGATTACTCGATCAATCATCCATCGACCATACGAAAACTGTAGTGGGCTCATTGACTGGCTAATTTCAAACAAATTGACTGTATTGATTCTCGTTTCTTACCTGTTTGGATCGAGCAATATCCTCATTCATTCTTATACACAAGGTTTGATTGAGTTGGTCTGATTGAGAGCTATAGATAAAGCAATATATCATTCGATTCAGATCCTCTGTTAGAGTAGCTAAAGCGTCGACTTGCTGTTATTTATGTCCGACGATAGTATCTAGCAAACGGTTCACAACTCAATTGCGAATTTCAAACTATCATCATCATCCGATGGCCTTTTCCAGACAAAATAGATCGGGTCACTTTGCTATAATTTGTTTTCGAGATATTTGTCTGTCTTGTGAGTTGTGGATCCAAAATAATCAATTAATAATCGATAATTTGTTAACTTCTAAACCTGAGTTTAGATCAACAAGAAGTAGATTTAACATCAAATAAATAGATAAATTTCTTACCACTTTTTCCATGCAGGCAGCTCTTGAGATTTTATTTAACGTCCAAGCATTTTCACCATCAGAACAGATATGAGACAACACACCAGCTGCATTGTATCTTACCTCCAAGTGATTATCATCAGAAAGCAGGTCCCTGTGCAAAATAACATAAGCTTCAAAATTTCTCCTCTTCATATTCGAGACAATAGCATGGGTTGTAAATCTTAGCATGGGGTGTAAATCTTAGCATGGGGTGTAAATCTTAGCATGGGGTGTAAATCTTAGCATGGGTTGTAAATCTTTGATAAGATGAGGTAAAATTCTATCAAATTACTTGAAAGAGGCTTCAGATATAATGCTGTGATCCTAATTTGGAAACATTTTGATATCCTAACTATTTTCAAAATAACAGCGAAAGTTTTGAAACAAATCAAAATTATAGTAAATCATTTTCATTCACTTCAATTTGGAATTCAATTTTATTTCAATTAATCCTCCAATATAATTATATAGTTTACAACATTCAAATAGATTATGAAAAGTCTGGCAAAAATTCCCAATTAGGAACAACAAGCTGCCCAGTAACGAACAGAAATATGACTCTTTCAAATACCAGAACTTTATGATTCCTTTGAACAATGAAATCATAATAAAACAGTATATTCTTGATTTCTACTTCTTTGATTGATAATCAGGCAAGAAATAAATCAGTGTTTCTTGATGGATATAAACAAATTCGACAAGGGTTCACTTACACAAATTTACCGATGTATTTTCTCTCCATGAGATGAAATCGAAGGCCTCGAACTTCTGCAATATTTCCCTACGAGAACCACATCGGAATTTGTAAATATAATGACTTGGGAGGATGTCAATAAAATAGAAACTACAAAATGATTGTCAAAGAACCAAACTGCCTCGGTAAACAAGTAGTTAGACATATTGAAGCCTTTTACAATGAAGTGAAGAGGCCTTTAACGCTCTTAATGTTGGTTATTTTTACATAAAGAAAATATCTTCAGCGGTTGCGGTTCACTCACACGCAAAAAGCCTACGAACATTAATTCATGAACAACAGAGAACAGATTTTAACAATAGCAGCAGTTCCTTTTGATTGACGCGACAGTAAATGTGATCAGAGATCGACTGCAAAGAGAATTCTCTTAAAGGACAATGCTGGAGTTGGCATGATTGACGACAAAATTGTAAGCAGCAAATAGTGTATAATACTTGCACCCAACTTTTTGGTCTTATCTCTGAGGATTACATATTACAATCAACAAAAACAGCCTAATGATATGATTAGGCCTTAAACTATGGTCAGAGCCATGCTCAGATCGTTCTGACGTAATAATGAACGCGAAAGAAGCTGTTTTTGCAAAATGGCAACGAGATTTGGTTAAAGAGTTGACACTGATGTCCAAATGTAGAAAAAAGTTACAATTGTTATTCAGTGGTTGGTAAGGTTATTGTTTGATAATAATTTCATAAAGTCTGGAACTGTCCTTTAAACAGCAGACGAAAACAAACAAAGTCACAAAAGATAACTTTTATAATAGTTATGGTTACCTGCCCTTGTTACCCTAAAAAGTGTCTGGAATAGTGGCATGAAGATAAAAGAATTTCTTGTATTTCAATTTACTCACCATTAATCCCAGTAAACTGCTTTGCAAGTCAGTCTCACCGTGAAATTCCTACAAAAATTACAAAAAGGTTGATTTATGATTAAGAGATATAAAAGCTGCTTGGGTTTGTGCAAGGTTGAAAGCCTGTATTTGCAACGAGCACCAAAATACGAAAATATCCAATACCTGAATTCCAATTTCAATACGTGAATGCCCTTTGGATAGTGTGATATTACGTAAATGGAGCTGAAATCGAGAAAAGGAACTACAAGGACTATACAATCACCGCAGCTACCTTTTTGCTTGTTAAGGTCCCATATCAAAACGATGGAAAAAAGTCATTCATGTTTTGAGCAAAAAATACATCACCTCAAGGCAATCGATAAAGAGTTCCAGGCCATTATTTTGAATAAATGCCTTACAGTTGTCATCACTTTCGTCTGAAAAATGAAATTCATTATAACAACTGTCAAATTCAGGCAAACGAAGACGAAACTGCAAAAAACAAACCTTCCACTTGCTTTCACATGAACATGTCTACTTTACGGTAGGAAATGCCACAAAATTTGATCATTATTTTCAGCCTTTTGACAGCTTTTGAAGGGAACTTTTACAGGAAATCTGTCATCACATCAGAATGGGGAGGCCAATTTAAACCAGGAAAAATTCCTAAATCTAATGAGAATGTCTGCTATCATGCAAGGTATTTCCCCATATCATTGCATTACTATCCAGTGAACAGAGCCGTTTCAAATTGGGATTCATCTTTCTTTTTGCTCATCCGGTACGCCATTCAAATCTAAATAGACATCATTAAACATGTCTATTCCTTTCAAAATCGTTATTCAATTCTCAAGTGAAAATACAGTTAGTGAGTGACAATCACTGTTAAATCTTCAGTCTTAAATCTTCTATAGAAATATTTACCCGTAACATTCCAAAGTGCCAACCACGCTGTTTCTAGAACCCTGTCAACCTGAAAATGATGTAATAAATAAATCAATTAATAAATTATTTGAGTACCGACATATAATGTAGATGTATAAAACAGGACGTTTCGAGAATATATTCGTTATCCAGACAAAAGATTGCTTTATAACTCAACATGTCCTAAACGTGATAAAAGGTATTTTGACTGAAACTACACATATGCGTTGTGCAGTAAATCCATAGTGCTTTGAAATCTCGCAGTTGACAACAATGAAGGAAGAAGTTTACGTTAAGGTCGCTTTGCAGGAGGGTAAATATCTTAAAATAGACTTGACAAACCCTGCCGTTTTTGTCCATTCTTAACAGAGGTGAGTGGCCTAAACAGGGTGAGTGGCCAAGTGGCTTAAACAGTTTTCGTGAGGTAACTGAAGTTAAGCTCGGTCGAGTGCAGTCAAACTCCGGATGAGTGACCTTAGAGGCCTGACCTCACAACTCACCTCATCGTCCTTCGGAAGGGTCAAAATAGTGTCCCATGTCGGGATGCGGCATGCACAGTGGGCCTAAAATAGCTATTAGTAGCTAGAGCTTCTGACAAACCCACTCAAAACAAATTGAGAATCAAACAAAAAAAGAGTTCTCAAGTAGGACGACTTCATGATTCATAAAACTAAAAGTAAGTTTCTCACCAGCGAACGTTTCACCTTGTCATCAATGATCTTCAGAATTATCTAAAGTAGAAATAAACATTCTGACGCATCCCATGAGCTTGAAGACACAGGTTCTAACGATAAATGCTATCTAAGGTTTCGAGATGGACTTTGACTTCGAAGGCCTAACTATTCTCGAACACTTTTATTCAGGTATTTCATCATCTAGACTGACGACATGTTCGTAGTGATCGCTATTGATAGACTGATGGACACTCCAACTACGCTTCTAGCCTGATGACATGTTCGTAGTGATCGCTATTGATAGACTGATGGACACTCCAACTACGCCTCTAGCCTGATGACATGTTCGTAGTGATCGCTATTGATAGACTGATGGACACTCCAACTACGCTTCTAGCCTGATGACATGTTCGTAGTGATCGCTATTGATAGACTGATGGACACTCCAACTGCGCTTCTAGCCTGATGACATGTTCGTAGTGATCGCTATTGATAGACTGATGGACACTCCAACTACCCCTCTAGCCTGATGACATGTTCGTAGTGATCGCTATTGATAGACTGATGGACACTCCAACTACGCTTCTAGCGTGATGACATGTTCGTAGTGATCGCCATTGATAGACTGATGGACACTCCAACTACGCCTCTAGCCTGATGACATGTTCGTAGTGATCGCTATTGATAGACTGATGGACACTCCAACTACGCCTTATGGACTTTGACACCGAAATTTGGGATGAAGTTTTCACTTATCGATTTCATAACTTGATATGGAAACCATGGCAACACTGTACGAACTCCAGGCAATGGTGGATGGCCTTTTGTTGCCGGCTCCAACCCCCAATGTTAAAACAGCTCAGAGTTCAAGTTTTCAGTGATATTAGCCATGAACAAAAGCTGCAAGTATCCACACAAATGTTTCCTCAATCCAAGAATCAACAAACCTTTCACTGTGAACCAGGGCTCCTCATTTTTAAGGCCAATTAGCTTCCATGAACTTCACCGCAGCATTGAGAATTTCCAACTGTCGAGGGTCGCTTGCCTCGCTTCTGAGACCACACTGCAGCCTCGCTCCAGAGGGCACACGTAAACGTTTTCATCTCCGTCTCAAAATTTCATATCGAAGTCCATAAGGCCCAGATTGAGCAAGAATAAAAAATGTCATTGTTGTTTTTATTATTGTTGTTGTTGTTGCGATATCTGGGACTATGTCGTGAGTGAGGCTATCCATCATCTATGAAATTCGAATACTTTGGACTTGGATATTAAACAAGCCAACGCTTTCATTGATTTTGATATAAAACTTGAACAAATAAGAATATACGGGGTGTTCCAAAAACATTGCATCCTTTTTGTGTGTCTGCTGCGGAGGAGATGTATCAAGAATGAGCAGCAACCACACAAATGAAGCACAATTTTGGAGACACCCTGTAGAACTGTCGTAGTTTTTCGCGACGAAATTATTTCATAATTTATTACTTAAATCAGAAATTTCTGAGTGGTTTTTAGATTTAGATTAAAGACTAGATTTTGAAGCAAAAAGGATCGGAAGTAAAGGAAAAAATTCAAAGGCTTACCTTAACTGCATTGAGTCTTCCAACCTTTACTTTCATATCAGCAGTCTGCATTTACAAAAATTTTTCGTATCATCTACATGATTATATGCAAGAAAGCTGGAAGTTAAACTAAATATTTATTGAAAAATCATTGAGCCATAAACCAGAGGAGTTTCAACAAAAACTGTTCTTAAGCTTAACTTATCGAGTGATATATGAGCAGTTATTTGAGTAGAGCAATGCTCTGTAGCTTTCTTCACAATTCTTGATTTAACTTTCCAACAGCACAAAGTCTGAACTGAGGGGCATATCTCTCTGTAAAAACTCGTATCCCTTTGCCAAAAACCCTCCTGTTTCAAATCAAAATCCGTCCCTAAAAATCCCTAAAAATCCTATTGTCTTGAAAAATCTCGTAAAAATCTCGTACGCCTTTTACGAAAAGTGATACATCCCTAGGTTTGAGCATCTAACTAAAGATTAACCCAAGTAATGTTGAATCCGGTGCAGGAGTGGCTTTAGTGCACCAATATAGGTCGCTGGTTTGAAGTAACTTCTTGACAAGCTTGTTAGAGGAGATATCATCAACTTTTTATAATTCCAGAATTCCAGGTGAAAAAAGCACTCCAATAGAATATGCGACCCTCTGTCATGACACTCAAGTGGTGGGGCTCTTCGTGGCATCGAATTCTGTGTCCGTCTTACTGTTCAAGCTACAACATCAGAGAATTGCACCAATGCACCACAACACTTTCAAGGGAAGGATTACAAATTCATTAAAGATACTCACGTGGCAGACCATTGCATTGAACAACTGCAAACATGGTAATGTAAGATGAAAACTTTTGTATTCCTTCATTAAAACAAGTAGTTGTCTACACAGCCGGTATCCAACAAAGCCCTATAAAATGAAGATAAGAATTAGGATACGGTGCACAAAATGATTTGTAATACGCACACAGAACTGTCCATCCTATTGGGTGGGTGAAAAAAACATTTCTCGTTTGGAAGGCCACTGCTCTTCGGATATCAAGAATCAAGATGATAGCATTGGTAAGCATATCATATAATGGTGCACACGTTTAAATCCATTTTAAAGTTCACGTTGCTGAAATCGGCCTCATCATTTTGAAATTATGAGTATTAGAAATTAGACGCTTAATTTCTTTGGCTCAGCATCCTCAAAAATTAGCCAAGCTGAATGACGGGGATATCATGGATAATTAATTTTGAAATAACAAATTAACTACTGAAGGACATACCAATTCATCAGGAACATCAAAGAAACATAAGCACTGGATGCAAATTCTCAGGATGTCTATATTCTTATGGCTCTCTATTATATCGAGTACCGTAGTGATTGTCGCTCTGTAAAGTAAAATGAGTTGTGAGAATGAGTCCAATGAGTCAAACTACATTTGAATAGACCTTTTAATCATTCTACAAAAGAGTCTGGATCGAGCGTATTTTTATACATTTTTATACACGAGGTTCGATTGGTTGGCAATGCACGACATTTAGATCTACATCGCATCGAGGCAACTGATGTTCCAGGCTGTACTTCAAAAGAACTGATGTCATGTTAGAATGGTCTAATGAAGCGTAAAGTGGGGGTGGGGAGGGGAGAAAATCGCTAACGTTTATTGAAAGAAATGAACCTCCCCCCCAAACGGATGGGTTCTGCAAGGGCCAATTCCCTAAAACATGGTTTATTTTTTGGACTGAAAGCACCTTAAAAATTGATGTAATTGTGAAATTTCTGGAAACTTTATTGTTTAACAAGGCATTTCGTCATCATAATGGTGGGTGGTTCATCGAAGCTTCAGGGACACATGCCTGTAGAAAGGTGGGTCAAGAATCCCCAAATCTAGACTGCTTATAGGGCCTGAGTTACCGCTGTTGATAGGCTGCGGAACGCTAGGAACTACTACAAAATGAAAAAACCTTTTAGCTATTCTACAAAAGTCTGGATCGAGCGATATTTTTATACATTTTGCTCCATGAGGTTCGATTGATTGGCGTTAGGGCTTCTATCAGTATTGTGCATATTGGAAAATTCTACTAAATGTAATGAAATATCGTTCGAATCAGATTCTTTTTTAGAATAGCTTAAAGGTCTATTCATTGAGTGTATCACGTGACGTATTACCCAAAAATAGTAATTCCACCTGAAAACTCACAAAAACTCCATTGTCAAAACTTATCATAAAATTGTTCTTTGTTGATCTTTTTCTTCAATGAAATGATATATATTTCAAGATGATAAAACATTCGTTTGCATTGCTTAAAGGGATTAAAATGACAGATAGATAAATCTTTTTTGAGCTATGCTCTTCAAACAACAACTTCCCTGAGAGCCATCACTTTGAGATTTTTCATAATTATTCACATCTAGTGTCATAGTTTGCGATTCTTTATCCTATCTTGAGTTCATAAAATGTTACTGCCCCGTTCAAGCCCGTTCATATTTACTTAATAAAAAGTGTTGATCCAGTTGTTTGCACCGGCCATGCTATAAAATAGACATTGCACTGTCTATTATGATATTTATTACCAACCTAGAAGCCTGCTATACAAAGAGAAATTAATCTGGTTATCATCAGAGCTTTTACAGTGTACTTCAAAACCAGGCTGCCCTAAACAGAGCTAAATTTGTTAACTTTGAAGAGGCTGTACAAGCTACACTTCCAAAACTCCTTAACTTTCTCCCCCTAATACTGGCAAGTAGCAGCACAAACATTGCAAATGAAGATGTTTTCAACATGTTTGAACTTGGTAGAATTCACCAGCGCAGTCAAATTTTCATATCATCAACGAGTATAAAGATACAGCTGGATTTTGAGTCACAAGTTTTTTATGCGTTAAACTTAAACACACAAATGCCAACTAGCAACCGAAAGAAATTGTACACCACACACCAATTAGGAATTTCTCATTGAATTTGATGATACTGGCAAGCTGATCTTTATCTTTGTTTACAAGACTCTTGAACAGCCCCTTGAAAACGAGCCACGAGATCAGCTATGTCCGGAAGAATAAGTTGGTCTTTTTTATCAAGCAATCAAATCTTCATAATTTTTCAAACAAGAGTAGTACTGTTTTAGAGCACCAGGTATGTCAGGCAATTTTCAAGAGTGGAGTATCCGTGATGATCAAGGATATGGTGACAAGTCTGTTCTGGGATGCTTGAAAGGCCGCACATCACACAGCCATATAAAGTTTACCCCAGGTCGCAAATGGATACCATGTAGATAATTTTCAAACTGACAAGCATTCACCTATCTTTAAACCAGCCTCACCACGCCATGTGGTCAAAATGTGCACCTAACTTTCAAACTACTTTGCAAGAATAATCTTTAAGGCAGCGAAATGTACCTACTTGCGTAATTCCTTGGACAAGTGCTCATCCCGATGCATTTTCAGTATGGTAGCAATGCATAAGCTAAAAGAAAAGAATAGGTGATAAAATAGTTTTCACTTAAATACTCCATTCTGCTGGAAAAACATTGAATTAACTACATTTTTGTTATAAATTAAATAGAAATACACCTTTGTCAACATGCAAATAGTGGAATACCAAACACCAAACAAGACACAGCATTCAGAAATGTCTTATCTCTTGGATAAGAGAATAAATGTTTACTCAGAAAGACCTCTTTCGGCCTGCAAGTTACTTCACATTGAACTCTCCAATTCAAACAATTACGCAGTGCAATGCATGCAGAAGTCAATGAAACAAAAATCAGCTGTCGAGAGGTGCAACAAATAACATGCTAAGGTATTATTCAGTTAACAATTTTAAGATTGTGAGCCTGTCTATTGTTCAGTTAACGGCCTGGCTTCCAGTGTTATTACTAAAACAGAAAATGAAGGAAAATGTAAAATTCATACCCTGTTGGCCTTTGAACCAGCTCATCTGACAAGTGAGCCTCAGAAGCAGCAAGCACAAGCTAAAAAGATAATGATAAATAAAAAAGCAGAGCTAAGTAAGTTTAAATCAATAAACCCTGACTAAATGCAGGCCATTAGGAAGGGGGCAGGGAGTTCAAGCTCTCTAATAATTTTGAAAACACTGATTTCATTTCATTTTATTTCATTTTCATTTTCAAATTTTTAAGGAGGGTAGCCCTTCATCTATAACAATGATGATTTACAAGGGGCCCTCCACTCAAATACATACAAATTAAAATATATTAGAGAAAAAAAAACTAAATTAACCTAATTACAATTTCATAAAATACTAATAAAATAGCCTAAGATCTAAAATGAATATTTACAATAAAAAGAAATCCAAATACATATATACACCTACTGATTGTCAACACGTTTGAATTTGTAAATTGTGGAAGTATTCTTATGCTCAGCTGAGAGGCCATTCCAAGATTTAGCACCCCTAAAAGAGAAGCATTTCTGCCCATTTGCTGACTTTTTCTTTGGTACTCTTAGATCTGTTGCTGAATTCCTAAGACTCCTTGAGGTTAGCTGGGATGTCTTTGTGAATAGATTGGACATGTATTGTGGAGCAAGACCATGAAGGGATTTGAAGACCATGATATTAGACTCACTACTGATTAGCTCATCAATGGTCTTCCAGCCAAGTCTTTTTACAAGTGGCAGGCCCGGTGCATCATAGCGACTGCCAGTTATAATGCGTGCAGCCCGGTTTTGTAATTTTTGCAAATGGTTAATCTCAGTCAGACCACAACAGCCCCAAACAGAACAACAATAGCGAAAATGCGGCTCCACAGTACCTGTGTACATAGTTCTCAGAGTCTTTTCTGGCAGAAATGATTTTGCATGTTTCAAAAAGCCAATTGCTCTTGAGACCTTTGAGGAAACTGTCTTAATGTGTTCCTTCCAATCCAACTTGTTGTCAATCTGCACTCCAAGATATTTTGTTCTTTGCACAACTTCAAGTTCATCATTCCGAATTTTTAACTTCCAAGATTCACCTTGATTCATTAAAGTTTTATGCTTCGGTTTTGTGGAAATGAGCATGGCATGTGTTTTCATTACATTAAGAGAGAGTTTATTACCCTTGAGCCATTTTTCAACTAGTGTAAGGTCACTGTTAATGGCCCCATTCAGCTGAGCAATATCAGAGGAATGATGGCAGATACTTGTGTCATCAGCGTACATGGACATTCTTGATCCCTGGACAGATCGTGGGAGATCATTAATATAAATGAGGAAAAGAAGGGGACCAAGACATGAGCCTTGGGGTACACTGACATTTATTTCCTCAACTGATGAGTCAATGCCATTCACCCTAGAAAATTGTTTCCTATAGGCAAGGTAAGATTTGAACCATGCTAACTGCCGCTCCTGAATACCATAATATTCTAGTTTTTTACAGAGTATATCATGGTCAACTGTATCAAATGCCTTTTTCAGGTGCCACACTGATGCCACACCAGAACTACAAATTACATTTGAATATTTCTTTATTGTTTCAAAAAACAGAAGCTCAATCGACAGTGGCCTCATACGGTTTTGCAAAATAAGAAAATCCTGCTTGCAAACAGTTTTAGACATTTTCGCCCATTTCTAAGGCATTTTGCTTTTGAATGTTTCAAGAAGCATTGATCAAAGTCTTCTGGATCATTATGCTTAACTATGCAACAATTGGGATGTGGGCAAGCTAACAAATTTTTGATGTTAGATTTTGGAAAATGTTTGGGGAGTCACTAATTCAAGATTCAAGATCCAAAATTCAAGATTCACACTAATTCAAGATCCGGAAATCAAGATTTCTACTGAAGATTTCTTTTAAAAAATTGAAAATGATTTAATAATCTAGTGACAAACTTTGTACGGCTATTGATAAATATGTTTCAAAATGAAACTATGTAGTCAGAATAACTTGAATTTAACTACAGCTTGTTTTCCAACTCTCTGATGACTTAAAAAATGCAAAATGATAGAGCACAATTTAAAACTAAATCAAATGGCATGATCATCACAATGTCAGTAAAAAGTAATTCTTGTTTGACATATAATTACTTTCTTCTTGCTTGCAAATTCCCTAGAAACCTATTTCGCAAAAAACTATACATTAAATGAAAGCACAGGAGTCAAAATGTTTTCAGAAAACTACAGTCTAATTTATGTCAGACTTCTGTTGCAGAGCAATTAAAATTTTTCAGCCAGTAGCCCCTTGTTGATACACTCTCTATATATGAAACCAATATTTCTTAGAGTATGAAAACAAGCAATAATATTCTGGATACAAAAAGAAAAGAATATCAGAATGGCACCTTTAATGTTCTTTCAGGCTCTTCAATTTCAATACCATCAACAAAAGTATACAGGCTGGCTAGGGCTTTTTCCATATATTGAGATCTGTTAACATATACAGCTAATGCAGTTAGTAGTTGCTCCTCATTATTAAAACTTGCAATCTGGAATGAATAACATAGGGAGTCATATTGACAAAAATAAAAATGTACACATAATGCTCATATCTAACAACTGATAAATCATACAAAATTTCTGTACACCATGTGGCCCAAAATAAAAGATATTAGGAAATTATACAAAACCCATAAAAGGGGGTATTCAGTCTTCAGATCTGCTTTTGCTAGATTTGTGACCAGGGACGTAGCAAGCATCTCAATCTTGGGGGCCCCAACACTTTGAGGGCACTTTTTCCTTAAGAAAAAGGGGCCATTTTTTAAAGTGAAAAGGGCACTTCTTTGTTTATTGCACAATCTTGGGGGCATGTGCCCCCAGTGCCCCCGGTTCCTACATTTATGTTTGTGACAGGGGTTTTGGCAGGGATTGCAGCTTGTGGCATCTGATTCGGGAGTTTGGCTTGAGGTTGGGTTATAGGCATTCAGGACTGGCTGGGTGTGCAATTTGTCATAGGCTGTTGGCTGTTGGATGGTTCCTTTTGGTGCACATGTTACAGGACAGTTGAAACAAATAAACACTTATCATCATATATATTGTATTTCAACTTGAGTTTTCTACAGTGTCCCCAATTGTCTTGTAAGCTGAATGTTTTTTCAAACATTAATAAAGACTTTGATTGATTGATTGATTGATTGATTGATTGATTGATTGATCGAGAACTCAGAAAATTTGTTACACATAGCAAATAGGGTCACTGACCAAAGTCATGAATGATTCAAACATTCTTAAGTAGCGAAATGAGACTAACTACATTGACACAATTTATTAGCATATTGCAAATCATGCACCACACAAAGGCAAAGAGTTTTTTAGTCATATTATCTACCTTCTCTGCAGGGAAGTCTTCATAATTGTCAGGATTGATGAAGAAAAGACCAAGAAATTTAATTCTTCTGTTCAATCCCTCCTTCAAACCTTGGAAGCCTTCAAGACTCAGTTGAGTTGAGCCTGGATTGATGAGAAGAATGTGAGCAATTCAAATAAGGAAGCATAGAATTCAACAGCCAATGCACTCTTTGGAGGGTTAGGTGGTCACATACAGAATTAGCCATGTTTCATGGGTGGATATGGGATTTATGATTCAGGATATGGGATAGCCAAGGACAGCAGGTTCAGAATTTGAGTATCATAATTTATGAGATATTAGATATACCTGAAAATACAATGCAGGATCAAAATTAACATAGCCCAAGGGTAGTTTCTTAATGCAGGATATCAGGATGAAGGGACCCTATCCTATGATTATTTCTCTTCCAGCTTAGCTACCTGACTGCACCAAGGTGCGAATTCTCCTCCTAGCTTATTTATAATTTCTCTAAAACTGTTTCCATTACTTTCTCCACACATGGTGATAGTTGTAGCCAGCCACTATGGAATTTCTCTATTCTGTATTATTTTGGCATGAGAATGATATTTGTGACCCGCACATTACCTGAAATGTCCAAATATTCCAATGCTGGCAAAGATCCAATCCTTTGTAACAACTCTGCATCAAGAAATGATTCCCCCTTTCTTCCCTGGATATCTTGGGATATATCCAAATGTGTAAGCTTTTTAAATATTGGAATGATTTCAGCTAACTCATCTGGTGATTCCAATTCTTGACATGCCTCATAGAGGTAAAGATGCTGTAATGAGCTAAAATCAAGTGCAATATCATGATATTAGCATAAGCTGGTATCAACTGGAGATTAGTTATCATAGAGAAGTGTAGAATGTTTCTTTACCAATATGAACTTGTGTCTTGCCAAACCATTGTTATGCCAAAGATATAGAAATCAAAGACCTTTGCATTTTGGATATTGTTCAACAGATATTCTTTCAGCTCATTGTGATTTTCATGGTAGACCAATGACACAAATCTAAGTTTTGCTCCATTGAATTCTTGTGGGGCAAGCATGAAAATATTTTGGAATAAAATTTTTGTACAAAAACACTTTCCAGCATTTCCCATTCATCAATGGGAAATGATGATAGTGGAATCTGCATACATTGTACGCTATGGATTTACATCAATAGATGATTACATTAAAGATGGTGGAAAGGAACCTTTTACAGAATGCTCTGCGTTCTTAGCCAAATTCTTATAGAATTGTTAAAAATCGTAATTCAAACACAATGTATCTTGGTAAAAGTTACCCACTGTCATCTTTAGCATAATTTGCTCTCCCCCGGTTCCATCCTTTTTTCGGTCATTTAGAGTGAATCTGTCCATCACAGATCTGTGGCACAACCTACTGCAGGCATATTACACTCTGTTGAGGTAAGGAGATAAATGAAAATCCTTACCCTGCCAGATCTTTAAGGGGAACAAGAGTGTGAAAATCACATCCCGACAAATTAAGCCACACCAAATTCTTCAGCTTTGAAATTGATTCCAAACATTGTGACATTCCTGATCCACCGAAACTCATGTCCAGCTTTTCTAGCTTCTCTAATTTCATCAAAAAAGATGCATGATTAGATATCCATGTGCCCATTGTCTGTGACATTTTCAATGTTTTTAGTGAATTTGCCATGACCTCCAATTTCACAGCAGTTTCTTCTGCAAGAAAAGACCTTGAAAAATCTATTTCTGTTAAATTATGACAGAACAATGCTGTCACATAATCTTGGTAAATTCTAATTTTCTTGTTGGATAGATCTAGCCTTGTCAACTGGCATCTGCTTTTATCACGAAATGCTATCATGAAATTCGCAGGACGTGTCTCCAGAATTGCTTGAAAGATGGGTTCACATAAATGTGCTGGTAAATAGAAATCTTCTCTGATAGCAAGGCTGTTAACTGAAAACTTGAATTGTAGATATCCACCGTCACCATCTGGCAAAGTGAGGTTCATCATAGGGCTATCTCGGCCACTTGGGATTTGTGAGCTGCCATCATCTTCTACTTCAAAAAATTCACCTTCAAATAATGCCACCTCAGGATATCGTTTGCATATTTGAAGAGTTTGGGCCTTCAAGCTAGGAACAGCCATTTCTTTTCTTGTAGGTCGATTGGGATTCCTCTTTTCAATACATTTCATTCCAAGCTTCAGCCATGCATTGCAATGTTGTTGTCCAGTCAGTCAGCCTTCCAGTGGACAGTGGGCTGGGCCTAAATATTAAATTTGTGTTTCTTTTTCTTCAGCCTCATTTCCATTTGTATTGCTCCTCCGCAATGAAAACATTCTACGCAGGGAAAAGCTCAGACTGAGAAATTGACCAGTGGCAAAATCAAATCGGCAAAGATCTGTTTGATTGGTGTTTGACACTTTGATTATCAACAAATGAATTAAATCGAAACTGGACAGGCACCACCAAACTTTCATCACCAAGAAATACCACCAAAAGGAAACTTTCAGCTTCATGTCTTCTGTCCAAATTGAGGAGGCATAATTTGAACAAAATGGCTATGAGGACATGTTAAGAGGGGCACTGGAGCTTTCCAAAGATGAAAGAAAAAAGAAATAGAGACATCGCAGCTTGCTGATTCTTTCAAAACATTTAGCAGCTGATGCTGCAGCAACAAACATTAAAACTAAAATCATTACAATAACGGAGTTTCTAAAATGATCTCAGTTGCAAAACGACCAAAAAGGGTGACTAGTGAAGACTGCAACCGGATGGAGAATGGAGATCGGTGTAAATTTCAGTCTTAAAGGGCCTCAAAGCTTTCCCATTCTCTGTCTCCCACGATTTGACAACCTCGTTCTCGAATACTGCACAACCTCATTCTCGAATACTGTACAACCTCATTCTCGAATACTGCACGCAATACATCTCAGACTTTATGAAGAAACTAGAATACAAGCCCGGGGGGTAACTTGAGTTTCCAAGATACGGGGTTGTGCCATTCAAATCGTAAAAGTACCACCCATAAATCCGGAGAAATTTCTCAAAAGTATACCCATAAATCTGGAGAATTTCTGATAATCATACCCATAAATCCCGGAATGCCAAAACAGCTCACCAATAAATGAATTCAGACAGAAAACTATACCCATAAATCCGGAAGATGCCAAAAATTGTTGAAAACCATACCCATAAATCCGGAAACTCTCATGAAAAAGGTACCCTAAAAAATGGCACAACCCCGTACCATGGACAAGTTAAGTTACCCCCCCCCCGGGAATACAAGTGCTATTACTTCAATAAGTCAAGCTGTATCCATGACACATCTAAAAGAGAGTTACGTTCACTTTCTACAAGATACAACTCTTGGGGGAACAGTGGCAGTCTCTTTCGGAAAAAGGAAATTTTTCAGTCCCAGCCCATACCAAATAACACCAGCAACTACCTGAAGTATGTTCTAGCTCGTGTTCCAAAAACAAAATAACTTTTAGTATGGATTCTAGAATGCAGGTATTACTTGGTTCTTTCTTGAAAATCTTTGGGCTCAACAAGCTAAACGACTGATATAAAAGCAGTAAATTCGCTTAATTCATTTAAATGCAAACTAAAACACCACTTGCAGCCTACTGTTTGAATGTTATATTTCGATGCATTCACCAGTTTTGATTTTGCCCCTTTTATTTCTATTATCATACATCCTTTAGTTTGAATTTTTAGATATACTTGTATTAGGTTATTTTAAGTTTTAGATCTTAAGTTATTTTAGCAATATATCATTAATTTTGTACGTTTTTAACACGGCCCTCTGTAAAGCAGTCATTGATTGATGGGGCCACCGTGTATAAAGAAAATTTAAAATGAAATGAAAATGAAAATGTCATTAAACTGCAACTCATCGCAGGTCATTAGGGACCTTTAGCAACTAGGACGGCGACTGCAACGGCAACGCAAATGTGCCCTTTGTTTCCGAACTTTGGCTTGAAAAGACTCTTTGTTTTCCGTTCGAATTTGCTTCCCTTGACAGAGTCTGTGAAGTTGTCCTTTTCAATTGCACGACTTGGAAATCCTATTTCTAACGTGCTGCTCTTCAGATCTGGATCTTCAAAGTGAAACTCAGTAATCTTAAATGTTGATTATCAAGGAAGCAGAGCGTTGCGAAGTATTTAGATGAAGAAGGAGATTTTGTCTCGTCTTATTTTAGAACATGTGAAGGTAATGTGGGAAAGTAAAGTGGGAAACTATACTCAGTTTGTATCACACAAGATGACGTTCTGGCTGGCGTTGCCGTCCTGGCTGCTAAAGGTCCCTAATGTCTTCCAGCAACGGCGATCATCAGCGATGCTCTAAGACAATGATCGGCGAAGAATTACGATTTAATGAAAACCATGTTGTAGAAAATATAATCTAGAAGAAATGTTTCAACTACAAAAACTACACGGGGATCAACATTAATGAAAATGGACGGGGAAGCAATTTGCTAGCCAAAGCGCAGGTATAAGCCACCCTCCAATTTAGTGGCACAGCAAAAATCAGTCATTGACGGGAATGAAATTTCTGGCAGGGAATGAGAATTGTAGATGTCAGTCAGTGGTATCTAAGCTCTCTACCAATTACGTTCGTGAGATCTAAATGAATAAGAACTGATGAGAAAATCGTTGCTCGCTGAAATCGAAACAAAAACCTAAAGGACATTGTTCTAAATTCATGACTAAACAGTGTTCTATTTACAAAAAGAAATAACAGCCATAAATCTTTAAACATTCTATTGACATTCTACATCATATCTACATCAACCATACTGAGACTGGAATTTGAGTTTGTCCCTTCAGAATGATAGGAAAGCATACTTCCTTGACTTCCTTGATAACCAGGATGAAGGAGATTTTGAGGCGAAATATGTTCAACACAGCTACCTTGGTCGTCTGCGACAGATGACGCTCCCTTTTGGGGAAAAAAACGATTGTTTTAGAATTCTTGTTATTGCACAAATTTAATATGCTTCGTAAGGTGGCTCTGCACTTAAAAGTGGCTCACTACAGTACCGAAAAATTAACAATAACGAAACACTGACGGGTGGTTGTATAACAAGTAAAAATAAGCTCAAAATACAAAAGTTGAGGTGGCTCGCTTCTGATACAAATTTCAAACTGCTACACACTGGGTGTCCTATCGTTCAGGATCAAACGAAACAGATTGCTTTCCGAATAGCCTAAAGGGAATACGAAGACCAGTAGCCTTTACAGCCGTTTGTTTTTGTTGTTGTTAATTTGGTAAAATTATGCTGGCCTTTGTACTTTTTTGAAAGGTCTATGAAAGAAAAGTAAAGTCTTACAAATCAAAGAAGAGTAAAGTCTTACACAACAGTGGATTGTGATAGAGGAACCCAATGTTATCTCTCCTTCAGTGCAAAAACTAACATAGCTGTTTGAAATATCCCTTTGACAAGTGACAATGCCGTCATGAGCTTGCTCAGGAAGTTTCCACCAAGATGCCTGAAACGAAAAAACTCTTAAAAAACAATTTAAAGGCCCTGGGGATGAAGTTGCAAACGACAATCTCGTCCCCAAGGCCTTTTGTCACATTGGCCTCAATAACAATATGACAAAAGGCCCTAGGGACGAGGTTATGCAAACGATAAACATTTTAGAGCATTCTGTATGGTGCTCTTCTTCTGTCACAATTGTCACCATCATGAAACTACCATACTCAAATAGACAAGGTATTTTCTGAAATTTTCTGAAACCAAGAATAGAAAAAGTGAATACTTACTTGATGAAATTTGAAGGTTTCCAACGATAACGGTTCATCTGGCAATCCAAATCTTTCAAGACTGAAAAATAATCGTTCAGTGTCAAATGCATTTCCTGCTACACTAAAAGAGCCATTATAAACCAGGGTCCTTTGCAAGCATGCAACAAATTAAAGACTGTCTGGGGATCAAATTGAACAGATAGAGCAATGACGGGGGGGGGGGGAGTTCTCAGCTAAATTTCGGGCAGAGGTGTGCCACTCCGCCCACAGCTTCAAAATGGTATCGTTGGCTAGACCAACTTTGTGAAAATGATACCCTTGGCTAGACTAAATTCTAAATCAAAAGTGCAATATGAGTTGGCATTTTCTAGACAAAAATTGCCAATTTTCTCCTTCTCTAGACTAAAATCACCAAACATTTTGCGTTTCTATTCAGGAATAACACCTCACATAACGAAAATTTGCCTTGAATTGGAAGGCTAGTAGGATATTCAGGAACGATGTGCTACGATGCCTACCAAAGGGCCAGAATACCTCCAGAAATTTTGCCTTGCGTTGCAATTTCCCCCTCTCGCCTTTGGTACAATCTTGTTTAGTCACGAGAAAATGAAAAAGACAAGGCAAATCGCGACTATCATAGAATTCTAGGACAATGCTCATGCTTGCAAATCAACATTACGCATTGGGAGAGGGTTTGCCTCTGCCTCAACTAACAACTGCAGGTAAAAAAGGTGGAAGAGTATTTGTCAAGGAATGGCTTAATTGGCCCAAGAACTTTTGGAAGCATTGCAAATAGAATTTTTCATTTAAAGATGAATTTAGGAAACATTTACAAATTACTCACCTCTTGCCTCTGCCAGGGACTTAAATTCGTCAAGAAGCATTTAAATTCATACTCAGGAAATGATATTTAACCACACATGATGTACTGAAGGAAACATTTGCAAAATGCTTACTTTTTATCCTCGAAAATGGCTGAGGTTTCTACACTGAAATCACATTGCAGAAAAAATGATAAACATGTCTTGAGGACTATCATGGCGATATCCTGAAAAAAATGATGAGAATGTAAGATTAATAGAGCGTCCCAAGAAAGTACTCCCGCTCCGAAAATCATGTAAATTGCAATGTGAAACCAATCTAACATTTTCTTTTTATTACCATTACCAATTTTCCAAATATGATCATAAAAAGCTTGTTTTGATCAACTAAAGGGTATAATAACGTGATAGTTTTTGTGTTTCATTCTGACATTGTTGGGCAAAGCAAAATGCACAAAGAAAAATTTTGCATCATGCTTCAAAACCAGGTAGCTCTACAAAAGATTAGCTATACCTCTGAAAACGATAAGTATTTGATTTTCTTGATAAAAAAGAAATTTAAGGATCGCCCAAGTAATCGAACTTTGGTGACTTTTTCGACAGGAGTTCCCTATTTGGGACAATGTAGGACAGAAATGTCTCGACAAAAGCTGTGCATGAAAAGGTGAAATCATTTTGTTTGTAAGAAACCATGTACAAAAAATGAAGTGCCTCTTCAATGAAATTAGAAATGCATTTCACCATAAAAGCTCTATTAAGCCCCCGGGGGGGGCTTATTTAATTTTGGACCTTCCAGAGGGGGGGCTTATTAGAGAGGGGGGCTTATTCACAAAATTATGTGACAAGGATAAGCTTTTTAGTTCTTTTATCCCATATTTTGCAGAATCAACATACAATTTTATGCTTCCAATACATATATTTGACACAGTTTTTATCCCAAACCATAATAGAATTAACGTGCAAGGTTGTGTAGCTAAATAAATGGAAAACATGGAGTGGGGCTTTTACGGTAATCCCAAACAATACGAAACGATATAAGTTCGTTTTTGACTGGATTCTTCTTGCAATTCTCTGCTCAAACAGCTTTGTTTCAACTTTTGTCTAAATCTCAACCTTAGAAGCAGCATCATGACGTCAGGCTATATTACAACTAAAACCAATGGATCAACCGCATTTGGGTTGAATTTGACAGCACAGAGCATCAAATTTTGAGCAAGATGATCTCACTGACTGTTGCGCACTAGCGACTTCTTCTGATATCCAATTTTCAGAGAACAGATAAAAAAATCCTTTAAAAGCATTTGATTTTCATGCACCAACCAAACTAGCAAATCATTCATTCACAAATCATGCAAGCCCCCGATTTTTCCCTTAACTAATGCCAAAAGATTTCATACCTGACCGGGACATTTTCGATTTCCAGATTTTGCATCATCTGTGTATCTTCCACCGAATGACAAAATACAATCCCTCAACATACACTGTAAAAACAAAGTCGAATTAATAAAATGCCTTATTTCATATCAGAATCAAAACTGCAATAATTCTCATGGTACTTTAAAAGTGAAGTGAATAGTTTCAAAAAATAAGAATAGTAACATAAAAAGAAAAAATAACCCAAAATATAATTTCTCGCATAGAAATGGCCTAAAAATATTCTTTTCTCAACCTACATACCAAATAAACGACGTCTTCAACATCTATCTAAAATATACAGAAAAGTGCCCTGAACAGATAGATTTCATGTGATGTATTTGGATATTTAATTGCTTTGAATTCTTTAACGGTGCTTGGCTTTGACTTTGCTTGTAAATCGTGAAGATTTTAGATAATTTTAGGCCCTTTCGCGACGTCATCGATCACTTGACATTCCAAATTTTCAGAAAGGAATCAAAATGACCTGTTAGTTAGACACTTCCTTAGATGGTTTGGCCATTTTATCTGTCTAATAGCTTTTCTAATTTTTCTTATACGCGAGACCCAAAAAATTTTGAATCTCATGAACCCTTAAAAAATGTTGCACAAATGGCTCACCCGATAGAAAAATCTAAGCAAAATTTTTAAATCCAAAAAATTAACCGGGGCACCAAAATCCTAAATGTACCACAACACCTCTCCCTCTGCGTGGAAAAGAACAAAAAAAGAATTCGTCAGCTTTTAGCTTCCATTTTGTGCAGCTGTAAAAATACAGAAGCAAACGTGCAGAGAAAAACATCTCATGGGCAAAAGTATCATAGTGCTCATAGTTTTAGAAATGTGAGCAGATTTCTTACGTCATCTGTGAATCTAGATGGATTAAACTGTTTGGGGTCTGGAAACCATTCTGGATCACGGTGTGCTTCATACAAATTCCCGGCCAGCACGTGTCCTTCATTAATTGTGAAGTTACCGGAAGAGGAATAGAGCACAAATGTTGATCTGGAAAACAAAAAAAGAGATGCAGTAAAAAGGTCATTATGATTTTATAGTCATTATGATTTTATATGAGTTCTTAGGTCATTATGATTTTATGTACTGGACGGACCAAAAAATTATCAGTTTACGTTTTTGAAATTGGCTTGAAAAGATTGACTTTTCATACTCTACATTGTGCATATGTTTTAATTATCAAACACATATACCTAGGCTTGCATCAATTTATCAACCTTAATTAATCAATGTTTTCTATGCGAGCCAGCTTTATTTGCTTTATTCACTTTATTAGGTATAGAGTGCTAGATTGGACAAAACTCAGCCTGGAGCTCCTTAAGCCACAGTTTCTTTTATGCAAGTTTTTACTGTGAATTAGAGCTGCCCTTCCATAGTATCGAAACGAAGTTTCCTTGTTCCCTGGTTAATTCCCATTCGCCCTCTTGTATTTTGTCACCCAGGTTCCCTTGGCAACAACACGCTGCCATTTCAGATTATCTTGAAATCAAATTTGGCCTGAGCAGAAAACATGAACAGCACGGCAGTCATTGACACGATAGAAATATAAACCAAAGTCAAACCTTTTAATCAGTTAATTTGCAAAGGTGTAAATACATATTTTCCGTTTAGGCCAAAATAAATTTCCACACAGTTTGCAGTTGCAGTGTGCCCACAAAGGACTGTGGGTGACAATGAACCTTTAATGAAATTCATCATGGCGATACCTGATAAACGACTTTGAAAACTTTGTTCCAGTTTTCACAAACAAATACTGTCTGCAATTCACAAAGGCAAAAGTGATAAAGCATAAAATCATAAATCAATAAAGGAGGGTACAACAATAAAAGCATCATTTAGCCCCCTCTATGTTACACCCATACCTATTAACCCAAAATTTTTTAAGTAACTCCTCTCCATTAAGCCCCCTTTTTATACCAAATGCCAGATATTACCAAAGATTTGCCATTTAGTAAAACAAGTTCGCATGTTAATTTGATGGATTCTGTCGAATTTGTGTATTTGACTAGCAAAATTGAACACTGATTCAGCAGAGTACGAAGTGAAAGAACTAAAAACATATCATATTGACATCAATGTCATCTGACTTTACAAATCAGCCCTCACCCTTCTCTCTCTCTCTCTCTCTCTCTCTCTCTCTCTCTCTCTCTCTCTCTCTCTCTCTCTCTCTCTCTCTCTCTCTCTCTCTCTCTCTCTCTCTCTCTCTCTCTCTCTCTCTCTCTCTCTCTCTCTCTCTCTCTCTCTCTCTCTCTCTCTCTCTCTCTCTCTCTCTCTCTCTCTCTCTCTCTCTCTCTCTCTCTCTCTCTCTTTAAAGCCTCCTTCTGGAATTGCAAAGCTTGAAACAGCCCCCGAGGGCCTAATATAGCTTTTACAACGAGTTTGAATTAGAAGGAATGGGGGCTTATTATAGAGGGGGCAAAATAGAAAGGGGGTTGAATAGAGCTTTTACGATAACTCAAAGTAAATAAACCGATACCTTGCAGTCCCGAAGACAAATGGTGCAGGAGGGCTTAAACGAATTACCTAAAAAGAGGATTGAAAATTGGAGATGTTCACGAAGATAGAATTTTCGAAAAGTCGAACTTAGCTATATAAAAACGCTAGAAAGAAGTAACATGAATATTTCGATTTTTTGGCCATCGACCAGAATTCGATTCATCAGCTTAGCTTTCAAAGATGAGAAACTTTTTTGGGTGATGCGCTATAACTCGTTTATCTATTCTATAGTTTACGAAATAGACTTTCACCTCAAGAATGAAGTTCTCAAGATTGTTTAGCTTGTTTATGGAACTCATTTCCACTCCATTCTGCATGACAGTCGCTGCCTCATTTTTACAAACTTGTCTCGTTTCCAAGTCTTGATTCGCAAGGCGACCAATTGCGGATGTCATGGCATTCGAGGTGCTTGGAATAGCGTTGAACCTATGCAATCAAAGCATGAATATGTTTAGAATATGTTTATTTCTATTTGATTTTCCTATCATATTACTTGTAAGGTACTCGAGTGATATCTAGACATTGAGCAGGCTTCAAAAACCTTGTTTTGAAATGTTCTCAAGGGAGCAGGTAGTTTAAGAAACTCGAAATAGAATCTGAGTACTCAAAGAGGGGGTCTTTGGGGTACTAGAGCCTGCAAAACCGGACCAAAATTTGCAAAAACGAAACTCGAAAACCCGGAAGCCAAAAAAACCAAAAGCCGAAACTGCACTTCTGAAGAAAAATCTTCAATTTTCATTGACCCGCCAAAAATTTTACACAAGCCGATATGGACATCATTTGGCGCTAAAACCTGCATCGCAACATCACCTTCACCTTAGCTAACCTTGTCCTCATGACAAGACGATAAAAGTCACGAAATCATTCTAGTCATTTTGCTGTCAAGCAACTTCGATTTGCTCCAAATTATGCAGTACAGCAGGTTCAACAATTTTTCAAACGCTGAAACACACCCCGGGGGGGGGGGTAACTTGAGTTTCCAAGATACGGGGTTGTGCCATTCAAATCGCAAAAGTACCACCCATAAATCCGGAAAACTTTCTCAAAAGTATACCCATAAATCCGGAAAAATTTCTCAAAGGTATACCCATAAATCTGGAGAATTTCTGAAAATCATACCCATAAATCTGGGAATGCCAAAACAGCTCACCAATAAATGAATTCAGACAGAAAACTATACCCATAAATCCGGAAGATGCCAAAAATTGTTGAAAACCATACCCATAAATCCGGAAACTATCATGAAAAAGGTACCCTAAAAAATGGCACAACCCCGTACCATAGACAAGTTAAGTTACCCCGTTACCCCCCCCCCCGGGAAACACACCCAGTATTACTAGCAACCTTTTAAAACGTCGCAAATTCTAAATCAAAGATACTCACAAAAGAACGAAAAGAACTTCGTTAATCATCTCCTTTTCGGTTAATTTATATTTCACACCGATTTTACGAATTTCTTCCAGCATTGGGCATTCTTTTATTGCTTTATACATCGAATTGTACGCTTCCATGGCTAGTTGTCGATCCCTGAAATTGAAAGAACAACTGTAACACGTGATATCGTCCTAGCGTCATGCTTTCGTCCACCTTCGTTCCCAAGGTGTTCTTACGTCATACGCTGATCACGAAGCCGAACGAACAATCTCGTCCCCAGAGTGAGTTTGTTGCTTGGGTGTACAGACGGAAGAGCAACGAACTCACTCAGGGGACGAGATTGGCTTTCGTCAAAATATGGCATCACCAAACCATCAGCTCCCAATTATTTGCAAATCAAAATGAATGAAGGTTTATTCATCATTTTCATGATTTTTTAATAAGTTGTTTATCAAAATCTTGACAACAAAAGTTCATACCATATACCGGGTGAGTCAAACAAAAGTTGACACGTTTGGCAAGCTAAAGAATAAATAGCATGTGGCTTATGTTCAAAACTAAAATTATCACTTTAAGGCTAACTTGGGTGAGGAAACCGTTTCTCGTAAAATCACGTACTTCCTCATTTTTGGGTCAGAAGGATGAGGGATTTCACAGAATGAAATTTTCTGATCTAAGATAGCTTTGACTGAAAGATCAAAAAAATTCTAGTTTTGAATACCGGCTGCATACTCTTATTCCACAGCCAGCCAAACGTGTGAAAATTTTAATGGAAATAACAGAAACAGAAAGAAGTGAAATAAAAACAGAATATACATGTTTACCGAATCGAGTTTGCTCGGCAGCTATGAAAATATAAGTAGAGCACACGTGGATTCACCTAGAAGATATCTCTTACATCAGTCTGTTCTTTGTTATATTTTACTTCAATGATTCTGCTTTCATACTGTTCAGATGGTTTAGTTCTCTCTTCTAGTTGCTTAATAAATGCAGCCTAATGTATCTATTAGGTTATTTGAGAATGAAACTGAAACTGGAAAATGCAAGTTTTGTCACATCCATGGGTACAGTACAGCAGTACAAGTGCATCCTTGGGAATCGTAGAAAGAATAATTCATACCTTGATGCATCAAAAATGCTTTTATGCCAAATCTTCATACACTCGTGATCAACAACAATACCAAGAAATGCCTTTGAATAAATCGCTGCCATAAGTTTAAAGATTTTGTCTTCAAATGAGATAGATTTCTTGCATAGATCTACGCAAAAAAAACAATTGATTTTATCTTAGAGTGAGCTCACAATTCGGCGGAAACACATTTTTAATTCTAAAGCGGAGAATGAGGCAAGCGACGACCGTCATGTTATTCTTCATTTTCTTGACATTCCATGCTTTGTATAAAAATTTACAATTACAGGAGACAGCAGACATTTCATCAGAAATAACGGTTTATCAAATACAAGAATTAGTCTGTTTCATCCAGCATTGTGCGTGCCGTTTCTTGGTTTGCTTTTGTCGTCGCCATTTTCATGGGCCATCACAATGGCGACCATAACGGCCAACTATTGTGGCCAACCAACAGACGACAAGTGCAAGGAATGCTGGATGAAACAGACCCTTTAACATGTTTTTGAACGTTTCGAACCAAACTTGATTCATCTTCAGCAAGTCTGAATACTGAAAGATAGAAAATCTAAGAGATTGAATTCGGAGGCTGATGGGCAGTTTCTTAAATTTTTCGGCCATTTGTCTACCAAATGTTTCTTATTATGTTTCTCATATTTTTTGCCGGAAGTGCAGAGTTCATTTAGTTTTGATGAGAAGACTTCTAAATAAATAACTTAGTAAGATATCAAAACATTTCTATAACGTAATTCGCGCTCGAAATCATATCATATAGATGCCTAAATAAAAATTCCTACCTGAGGCATTCCATTCCTTCATGTGTCTTGGAACAAGTTCAACAAGTGCTGGTAACAAATAAGACATGGCGACGCGATCAGAAAGACCCATAAGAAAGGCTTTTCTCTTTGCATGAAGAAAATCATTTGTAAACATACAGGGTAGATGATTGCCAATGATTGGTAAATTCACCATCTTCCTACCAAATACTGGCTCTTTAAACACCTGGAAAGGACACGTAGAATAAGTAACTTAATAAGAAATTCTTAGATCTGAAAATCTGAAAACAACTAGCAAGCATGTACCTTTAACACAGGTTTCTAAAGTACGACCAAAAACTATGTAGAGTTCAAACGTTCTTCGATATCATTTCGGCTCTATTTGCTTAATAGTAAAAGTTAAGGTCTCTTTCGAAAGAAGAAGAGAAGCGTAATATCCTTAAGCAGTAGTTTCGAAATTCAAACTCACAAAAGGGGGTTGAAATCAAGCCTCAAAAAAGGCAACTCTTGGCCCACGCAGCCGTCGAGGTTGAAAAATATATGGCTGAAAAGCTCTATCTTAGCTGCATCCAAATCTGTGGTCCGTTTACCTGTCAACCCAATAGGTTTTTGTCCATATGCGAGGAAATGGCCAAGGTTTAGCAGATTTTGGAAAAGTTGGTTTCCCCAAAATCGGGGGCAGCAACAAGTCGCTGCTGCAACGAATAACACGAACTTTATCACAGCAAAACTGTATCGAGCATAGAAGGTTATCTTAGGGGAGTTTAACCGAAAGTCACTTTCTCGTGATTATTGATGCTTTCTTTGAAAAAATATTCTATTGAATTTTAAGTTGTTCGGTCAAGCATCTTAGATAACAATTATTTCTTGAAAAAGCAAATGAAATGTATCAATTGTAATCTCTCGAGCGGCTAGATTCGCAAACAAGAAATACTGTGCTACTGCAAAGCTACTTTCAAAAACTGTAAGCGCGTACCAAATTTAACAGTTTAGAATATAAACAAAATATTCCTTGAAAGAAATCAACGACCGTTAGAAAGAAAACGTGAATTTCGTCTAAACTCTATTGAGACAATCTTTCATGCTCGATACAGTCTTTTGTGATAAAGTCCCTGTTATTTGTTGTTGTAGCGACTTAGTGCTTCCCCCGTTATTGAGAAAACCAGATTTTCCAAAATCTGCTAACCCTTGGCCATTTCTTCGTTTGTAGACAAAAACCTATTGGGTTGACAGATAAACGGATCACAGATTTGGATACAGCTAAAGAAGAACTTTTCTGTCATATATTTTTCAATCTTGACGGCTGCGTGGGCCAAGAGTTGCCTTTTTTGAGGGTTGATTTCAACCTCCTTCTGTAAGTTTAAATATAGAAAATGCTGCTTAAGGATGTTACGCTTCTCTTCCTCTTTCGAAAGAGACTTTAACTTTTACTATTAAGCAAATATAACCGAAATGGCATCGAAAAATGTTTTAACTCTACATAGTTTTTGGTCGTACTTTAAGCCAAATTTGTATCTAACACTTGAAATTTGGCGTGTATTTGCTTTTTTAGCAACACTCTTTGTTACCATTGCCTGCTGAGGTGAAGTTTGCTTTCAAAGAGTGCGAATACATAGGAACTTCCAACAAGATGATGAGAATCAAGAAAAAATTTCGACAACTACCTGTTTAGATTCTAATTTTCTTAGTCCAAATCAAACAAGCAGACATTTGTCGATAAGAAGTTGAGATTTGCTTGCCTTGCCCTCGGCCATGCTTTCCCGTTTGAACACCTCACAGTACCTCGCAAATATTGCTTGAAAAGCAGAATTCGTTTGGTAATGTTTTCGAAAAGGTTTTGAAGCATTTTCTGCTCGTGATAAACAAAGATGCTGGTCAAGAAATGTTTGTGACATGGCCAAACGGATGAACATTTTTGCTTGAGTAACAGTTCTAAAACATGTTTGGCAAACCATAAGGGGAAACAAAAAATGTTTGCTCGTTTGCCAGGGCTTTGCTTGCTCCTTAGTTTCTCGTTATTTATATTCATTGTTAGCTGACTTTTCTCTAAACTGAATAACAACTGTTGAAAACAACAAACTTCGATTTGCAACTTGCAAAATGAAATCAGGATGTGTCTATTACACCACAAAATCCGCTAACAATGAATGAAAACAACGAGAAAACATGCCAGAAGGCAGATAAAACTTCCCGTGGTGAACCAAATCGTTTCTAACTCTCATTGAGTAACGCTATCGTTGATTAATATGGTAAAGGTACCTGGAGATGTGCCGTCCGCAAGGGTATACTTTTTCGAACTTCTGGTCTAGCCAAGGGCAATTTTGGTAGATTTAGTCAGGGCAAGGGTATGCTTTTTGGCAATTTTGATCAAAGAAAGGTCAAGCTTCGGTAATGCCGCTAAAGGAACTAAATCTTTTATAAATTTTGGCTCAGAGAATGCGAAAATTTGGCAAGTTTTGTTAAGAAGAAGCCAACTGGTGGCACTTCTGATGTAGAAATTAGTCAAGCCAAGGATATCATTTTCCGACAAAAATTTGTCTAGCCAACGGTGCCACTTTGAAACTATGGGCAGCATACCCCTACCCGAAATTTGGCCGAGAGCCCCCTCCTCCCATGATTAACTCTCCGAAAAGTGTTCTCAAATTCGAAGTAACTTCTCGCCACAGCGAGCATCTTTATGCCAGGAACGGGGATCATACTGATGCGCTTGAGGATTCGCTAGGCGAGACTCAGAAACAACAACTATTTTCTGAATCAGAGTATGATCGACTGACTGCTAAATTCTCTCTTGCTCTTATGAAATACTCGCTTTACATAAACCAGACATGCAATATAAGCAGGAGACATGAGGAGATTACGTGTCCTAAATGCAATATATGTAATGTGCGTAACCAGAGGCCACACACGCAACACCACCCCCTCCCTTCTATTTTGTTCCCAGTCGTCAGTGGGTAACAAAATCTCCAAACCTCAGCGGGGGTCCTATATTTTGTCTCAGTCTTGCTGGGCGTGGTTGCAATGGTCTCTCTCCAGGAACTTGGGGGTTATCTTGGTTTTCGGAAAATGTCATTTCCTCTGCTTCCCTGACTGGGGCAATAGTTTTCCCTTGGTCGAAGGGAAATGTGCAAGCTTTGACATTATTGTGGTGCACAATCATGTCTTTTCCTTGTTTTGACCGAATTTTATAGTTAACCCCAAGTTGAGAAATGATTTGATAAGGCCCAATCCATCTCCCTCCAAATTTCCAAGCTTTTGGGCGGCGAAGTAATACCGAGCGACCGACTGGAAGAGGGACCCAGTTACCTTTACTTTTGCTGTCTACTTGTTTCTGACTAGCTAGTCGACTTTTTTCAAGACTTTTGCCTGCTATCTGCACTATATCCTGAAGATTTCTTCTAACTGACTGTGAGTATTCATGCTGCGTACTTGGATTCTTAATTGGTATTCCAAGATCTACTTCAATTGGAGTTCTAGCTACCCTTCCAAAGACAAGTTCGTAGGGACTAAAACCTGTACTTTCATGAACACTAGTGTTGTAGGAATAAACAGCAAGATCTACCCACAAGTCCCAATCATCTTTATATTTCGAAACATAAGAGGCAAGAATATCCTGCAAAGTGCGGTTTTGCCGTTCAACCAGCCCATCACATTGAGGGTGATATGCAGAGGTACGGGACTTGTGGATACCCATGAGGCTACAGATTTCCTTCATCAAATTACTTTCAAAATTTGACCCTTGGTCGGAGTGAATTATTTCGGGTGGACCAAATCTGGTGAAAACTTTAGAGACTAAAACTTCGGCAACTGTACGAGCTTTTTGATCTTTAGTGGGAAAAACTTCAGACCACTTACTGAAGTGATCCATTACCACCAGCAGGTGTTTATTTCCTCTCGATGTTTCAGGTAAAGGACCCATGTAGTCCATCGCCCAAAATACAAACGGTTCGCTTACTTCAATAGAGCGAAGTGGTGCCTTCCTAAGGTGATTGTCTGTCTTGTTTTTGGCACAGGTTTGGCACGATCTCACAAAATCACTTATTTGTACCGACATTTTTGGCCAGAAAAATCGTTCTTTGGCTCGATGAAGTGTCCGACGAATTCCTAAGTGACCTGAGAATGGACTACAGTGAATCCCATACAAAACAGAATCAACGAGTGCTTCTGGTACCACATATGCATACCTCGGTAGGGAATGATCTGTACTAAGATTCTTGGCCAGCAAGCCGTTAGAGAGGAATAAACTGTCCCAGCAGTGCCAGAAAGTACGAAGGGACGGATTGTCTGCCCAAACAAAATAAGGTGGTTTAGGTAATTTGGCCGATTTCAATTCAATGATCTTAGCAATGACTGGATCATTCAGTTGAGCCTGATGGAGATTATAGCCAGGAGTCATTGTCGTGGCACAACCAAATGATTGGTCAACCACAGGGGCCTCGGGAGCATCTTTTTCATCTGATGGCAAACGGGAAAGTCCATCAGCATTCCCATGGGCAATGCCAGGGCGGTGTTTGATTATAAATGAGTATTCCTGGAGTGTCATGACCCACCTGGCAAGTCTCCCCTTTGGCTCAACAGTATGAAGCCATTGCAATGCACTGTGGTCCGTAACAAGTGTAAATTGTCGACCAAGCAAATAAACACGAAAATGTTCAACAGCAAAAATGACAGCAAGAGCTTCCTTTTCTGTGGCGGAATAGTTCTTTTCACGATCTGAAAGTGATCGGCTACAGTATGAGATGACACTCTCCTTACCACTAGTGTCAATCTGTGACAACACAGCACCAATTCCAATATCGGATGCATCTGTGTGTAAAGTAAAAGGTCTGTCAAATTTGGGGTATGCTAAAATGGGAGCTTTGCAAAGTTTATCCTTCAAAGTACAGAATGCGAGATTATGTTTATTTTCCCATGCAAATTTAACTCCTTTCTTAGTTAAGGCCACAAGAGGTGCAGATAATGCCGCATAGTTTGGTATAAACTTTCTGTAGTAGCCTGTTAGGCCGAGAAAAGATCTTACCTGTTCAACTGTCTTTGGTGGAAGGAGTTTTGAAACGGCCTCAATCTTACCTGGATCAGTCTGAACTCCTTCAGAGGACACAACATGGCCTAAATATGTTACCTTATCTGCTCCAAAGGAACATTTAGATGCCTTGACGCGCAAATTATATTCCCGAAATCGACCTAAGACAAGGGAGAGCCGCTGACACTGTTGTGCGAGACTGTTCGATGGAATTATTATGTCGTCAAAGTAACAAAGGCATGTTTCATAGGTTAGGCCAGACAGGACAATTTCGATGGCTCTCTGAAAGGTGGCACAGCCGTTGGAAACACCAAAGGGTAAGCGCAGGAACTCCCACAACCCATCTGGGGTGGTAAAGGCTGTTTTCTCGCGGTCTGCGGGGTCCATATTTATTTGCCAATACCCTGTCCTAAGATCTAAAGTGCTGAACATAATGGAACCTTGCAATGAATCCAACAAATCATCAACCCTAGGCAATGGATGTGCATCCTTTACTGTGACTGAGTTTAACTTACGGTAGTCAACACAGAACCTGTACTTACCATCTTTCTTCTTGACTAGGACAATTGGTGAAGCCCATGGAGAAGTACTAGGCTGAATGACACCTTGGTCCAGCATATCCCTTACCTGTGATTTAGCTTCTTCCCTAAAAGCGTATGGTAACCGCCTCGGGGACTGCTTAATAGGAGTTGCATCACCTGTGTCGATCCGGTGTGTGATAACATCCGTTTGGCCCAAGGACTCATCAAAAACATCCGAATATTTGAGAAGGGTATTTAAAAGAAGACAGCGTTCATGCTTTTCCAAAGAAGGGCTAATTGCTGCTTCTAGCTCAAGAGACAACTTCTCAGGTATGATGGAACCACACACTAAATTAGGCCCAGGTGTGCATTTGTTATGCGCAGAACTTTTTGCAATAGGTTCTACAAGTGGACAGAATTCGCTTATCTTTTGACCAGCCTGTAATGAAATATCAAAATTAGATGAATTCATCAAACGAACTAGGACTTTCCTGCTTTCTGCCTGACTAACTGAATACGCTGCTAAAATTCCTGTGAGCAAAGATTCGTTGTTAATTGGGGACACCATTCCTAGATCATCCTTGTAGTTTTTTGTGACCTGGCCTGTAACTATGATTTCTGTTCTACCTGGCACACAAATACTAGCTGGTAAAGTAATGGGAACTGGTCCTTTATTTTCTGATTGGTGAAAAAGGGTAGACGATAAAATATTGCCATTCTCGGCAACGCCAGCACATTGGTTTAGCTTGGTTGGAAGAGGATAATCCAGGCACTTATCCTGTGGAATGAGGGGAGTATCACCATGCCTTCCCGTTAAATAATATGCACCATTGTCCCTATACACTAGGCTCAACCCATTGGCAGTTAGAAAATCCCATCCCAAAAC
This sequence comes from Aurelia sp. 4 Dawson et al 2005, assembly GCA_964019985.1. NCBI lineage: Eukaryota > Metazoa > Cnidaria > Scyphozoa > Semaeostomeae > Ulmaridae > Aurelia > Aurelia sp. 4 Dawson et al 2005. The sequence continues at coordinate 622,963 of OZ026498.1, forward strand.
ACACTGCAGCGGCTTGTAAAGATGGCGGGAAACTAGAAAATCACCTGTATAGGAAACATTGTTGCTGCAGGGAAAGGAAAATGCAGCTTGCACACCTCCTTCCACGTGTAGTGGTTGACCGTTGATTCCAAAACATTGTTGTGAAACTGTATGGAGAGCTGGTTTTGGTTCAATTTGTTCAAAAGCATCGAAAGAAATAAAGGATTTCATAGAGCCCGTATCAACAAGAGCGGAAAGGTTAGAAGTGCCAAAATGGCACACAACAAGAGGCTGATCTGGCATCTCGAATGATGCTCCACATAACCCAGCAGAGAAAATTTGGGGGTGACCTGCAACCCAGCCCCTCATTGAGGCACCCCGTTGAAGTTTAAAGACTTACCCTCTGATGAAGATCGTTGTGTATAATTATTGGCACATTGGTTCTGCGTGTGCCCCCATCCACGGCACAATTGACAATGCAAGTCCCATGGACAATTCGATGCAAAGTGTCCGAGTTGATTGCAATTAAAACATCGGCCTTGGCGTCTTTGTGCATTGCTTGATTTTTGAAATCTTCCACGGGATCCACGTTGAATAACATTCTGATTACGAGGTTCTGGTTGGGAAAGAGATGTTTCCAGACTTTTGTGGCTTGCAGTCAAGGCTGAAACAGCAGCAGTTAATTGACCAATCGAATCCTTGAGCGTGTCGTGTTGATGATGACTGGAGGGACGGTCTGCAGGTGCAGGGGCAACTGGTGAAGCAAAAGCCAGTGGTTGCTCCGCTGGTCGATGAACAGCGCGAAAACGTTGAACAAATTTCGTCATCTCAGCAAGGGACGGTGTTGGATTGGCCTCTAGGAGCTTGAGACGAAGACTCTCAGGAAGGCCTTTCATGAACTGACGAGACAGAAGTGCATCACGTGCTTCATCAGCAAGCGAAGGGTCAGCTTTCTTTAAAATTTCTTGCAGTTCCCACAGATAAATCGAGGGGTCTTCACTTGGGCGGAGAGATCGGCTTTCAAACTCTGTGAAATATTTTTCACGGTCAACTGGCGGGCAGAGGGCTGCTACAAGACTCTTTTTCAGCTCATTGTATGATGCTTTTTGGGCATCAGAGAATGAAAAATAGTGAGTGGCTGCTGGTCCTCGTAGAAAAGCAGGCAGAACTTTTAATTTCTTGTCGTTATCCCATGAATTTGCAGTTGCACAGACTTCAAACTGGCGTAACCACGAAGAGATATCACCGGATTCGAACTTCTCTGGTGTAATAGAAGTTGCCATAATATCTTCGTACTCGCCACCAACTCTGTCACCAATTTGATGCGCTTGAGGATTCGCTAGGCGAGACTCAGAAACAACAACTATTTTCTGAATCAGAGTATGATCGACTGACTGCTAAATTCTCTCTTGCTCTTATGAAATACTCGCTTTACATAAACCAGACATGCAATATAAGCAGGAGACATGAGGAGATTACGTGTCCTAAATGCAATATATGTAATGTGCGTAACCAGAGGCCACACACGCAACAATACTTAGACTGATGACGATGAGTCTCTTGTTGCCCTGTGCTCTTTGACTTGATGATGGCGCTTCAGGCAATAGAGACTCATAGTATTACTCTGAAAAACTTGGCCCTATTTAGGCCCAAACTTCGCAATTCCTAACGTACCAATCAGATTGCGAGATTCGGCAGAGAACAATGATGTCGAATTCTCGATTCGAATGATGCAGTTGACTAGATTTTAACCAACGTTGCTACAGCATGTGGCTGAAGTTTTCTCTGGTTTGTTTTGGTCTTAAAAACATGGAAAATGTAGCGTTGAAAGACTCATTTTGGACTTACCAGGTAAAGTAAACATCCTTCTTCAGATTTATACCAAGTTTCCTTGATTAAACGCCTGCTTAACGTGGTTTTTATTGCATTTTCGTTCCGAGGAGTGACCGTTGAACAGAGCTACGGCAGTCGTTCGATCCTGATTCGATCGATCGAATCATGATCGAATGCAGGAGATAGGGCCGGGTTTTTCACTGTTTCATTATGAGTCCCTCTTGAACAAGGTTTACCGCAGGGATACAAGGGACTTATCGTCATAAGTCTGGGTCATACTCTTGTTTTCTTTCACAAATTTACCAGATTTGGACGCTCGATCCAAACCTCTTTTAGTAAAAACGTCCATGATAAAATATCCGTCTTCAAATTTGCAGGTCAAAAGATCCCTAACCCTAACCCTAACCCTAACCCTAACCCTAACCCTAACCCTAACCCTAACCCTACAAGATTTTGATACGAAGACAAGATTTTGATACGAAGAGGATTATTACCTTTGATGCATCACAGCAACTTTCACAGATAGCATCGACATCACAGATTATTGTGTTGAGGCTTCCAAGCATAGACTTGAACACTCTGCTATTATATTTCAGCACTTTATCACTGAAAAATGACATCCCATTCTAAAATCGGAAAAATGCTAGGATTAAAACAGAGAAGTACCGCGAGATTACAAAGGATTGCACCTTATGAATGCTTGCACAATTGCATTTATGTGGAGGCAAGCTTGCATTTATTTCGGAAACACAAATTGGACCATCGTGTAAATTAATCAAAAGAAGTTTCCGAGGACAAAAGAAGTTAAACTGAATTTCTATCAACTGAAAGAGATAGATTGTGAAACAAACCTTTTTCAACGAGTAAAGATCAAAAATATTCATTCGACGTTTTCCAGGCATCTGTCTTATTCTCGAATCATTGTTATTTTCAACACTAGAGCTCCTTCTTCTTGTAAACTTTGAAATAAAACGTCGCGCAAACGAAGCGAACCATCCTTCATCTTCTTCGTCATAGTTTTGATTGGAGGAATCAGAGCCATCAGCAGCAGATATTTTGAAAGATACTTTTTGATCTGTTTCATTCGCCATTTAAAGTCTGATCTTTTTCACTTGCCATTGAACATATTCAACTGCACATGCGACTACACAATTACTTTTCGCCTTTTCCTGCATCATAGGGTATGCAGCAACTGTTGCCTTATAAGCGAGTTCAAATTTGATTTCGTTGTCATTAAATTCCTGCAGAATTGTTGTATCTCTTTGGCAACTGGATAAAGAAGTTATGGCACCTTTGAGGCTCACTTTACAACTAGGTGAGAGAAATTTTGGCAATAGCTTTGCACGGAATTACTTCTTTCCTTGCCAACTTGTTGTTTGTTGGTGTCCAAAAACCATAGCAATATAAAAAAACAGTCTTCTTCAAAACCCTGGAGATGCTGGGTTGGGTGAATTTGCGTCACTAAAACGCATAGGGGATTTTGTTTCTTTGTACTTCAAACTTTGTGCAGCCCAGGTAATGGCAATTAAACATTGAATTATAGCATTGAATTACGTAGATAAAAGATGATATACATACGCGGAAGCAATTGTCTGGCAGCCCGATATTTTTGGGTCAGAATATTGCCAAAAGTGATATTTTTGGGTCCAAATAAAACTGACACCATGTTCATGCTATTTTTTGACACCAAACATTGTTTAACTGATATTTCTGGGTTCGCTAGAGGCAATCCTAACTTCTATTTGCATTGTTTTGGGATTTATGTTCATCTACAGGTTTCTAAGTATAAATGAGCTGATATTTTTGAGTTGCAATTAAGCTGAAGTGAAATTTTTGGGTTGCTCGAAAATTTTTAGGAATGACCTCCCCCCGTATGTGTATGTTCTGAGAGCCCCCCCCCCCTTGGGGTCAGTATCGAATGAACGGCGGATGAGAGCAATCGGGGCGGTTGGAAATTGTTCGATTGAATGATAATCGACGGATTGTAATTCGAGGGAGGACGTTGGAATAGTTGGAAATAGTTGTTCTCTTCGTTAAACACGCATCTTTTTATGTCTTACTCAAAAATCAATCATTTTTATGTTACTCAAAAATTAAATGATGAGTTATACAAAAAACAGAATCAGAACCATGGAGCACCACAATCAGGAGGAGACGATTAAATGGGCTGGGCCATCTTATGCGCCTAAAAATGATACACCAGCAAAGAAAGCTCTCGAAGAAAGCCTGAAGAAGACAAAAAAGAAAGTCGGAAGACCGCCAACCACGTGGATAAAATTGATAAAGAAAGACTTATCACTGATCAACATACAACTAAACATTGAGTCAAATCCTGATGAAAAAACATCACAAGTCCTGCATGAGATAACAGCAAACAGAAAGAACTGGAGACGGATTGTCAAAGACATAATAGCGGAAAACCGCTGACCATGTACTTTAGTAAGTTAGTTACTCAAAACTTATGTTCACTGTCACTGCAAGAAGGCTCGCGTAGGAGCCCAGGGTCTATCCATTAATTTTCCAAACCAGATTTACTACATTCGTTGTAGGTTGGTTCCAGGAACACCTGTCTCTTAAGCAAGAAAGAGTACACGCACAAGTAATACAGTTCAATGAGTGTAAACGTTGATAGTTTTTTGTAATAAACCAATGCAATGTCAGAACGAGGTTGAATACCAGTGTTGAATTTGTACTTTTCCAAGAAATTTAGTAATGGCGGACAATGGCGAGGAAGAAGCTGTGAAGGGCCTAAAAGGAATACAAAGCTTAAACGGCGGTCACGAAGGTCCTGTTAGAGCCGTCCGTTTTAATGCGGATGGAAATTATTGCTTGACATGCGGAAGTGACAAAACTTTGCGATTATGGAATCCTTACAAAGGGACTTTATTAAGAACATACATGGGTCATGGATACGAAGTTTTAGATGCAGTTGGTTCAAGTGAAAATGACAAATTGGCATCATGTGGAGCTGATAAGATGGTTGTTTTATGGGATGTTGCAACTGGAAAGAGTATTAGGAAATTCAGAGGCCATCTTAGCGTAAGCTGCCTCTTTATAACAATAACCAACATGCCTACTGGATTTATTTCCTGTATTTTTCTTTCTGAAGCCCAAGCTCCAGTGGCACTTTTCAACAAAAGGTCTCCAGCATGTAAAACGAAATTCTTTTCGTTCTCTTTTGTTAATTTTGAATGCGCAGTGCCATGCTCTGCACACCTGTCTGTCAAGTCAAATAGTATTTTTCTCTTGTAATGTTTTGATAGGAGATGGCAAGAGAGACAATTTTAACCCTAAAAATGCAATGTAATAGGATGCTGGAGACTGATTTTGAGTCCAATTTTTGTTGCAATAAAATCTGTCGAAAAAGATATATGCTCAGTCTACTTGTCATTTCATTTTTGCACATTTACAAAATTTCTAAATTTTGTATTTATTTCTGTCATAGAGGGTAAACTGTGTGAGAGCGAATCAACCTGATTTCACAGTGCTAATCTCTGGATCATATGATGCGTCAATAAGATGCTGGGACACAAGATCAAAAAGTCAAGAGCCAATTCAAACCTTGAATGAAGCTAAAGACAGTATTTCTTCACTGCAGATCTCAGAAAATGCGATCATAGCAGGGTTGGTTTATGAACTTGATTCATGTTCAGGAGATAAGCATATTACTGTATGCATTGTGAATTTCAAGTGAAGCAGCATGATGCAGTGATTTACTGTATATGGCCACTCACAGAAAGGGACAAGAATGCTTTCCCATAATACTTGTCATTTTCTTTAACCTTCTCAGAGGGCATGCATTTATAATGTCCACAAAACTCACTGATTTTCAAATCTCCTTCCCCAGTCCCCAAAAAACAGATCAATAAGGTGTAAGTGCCATGAATGTAAAGTTTCTGGAGTATGAATCCATCAAATCACATTTTCTATTCTATACCTTGATTTTCACTGATGATAAAAAGAGAACATTGCCTTCATTTTACTTCCATTGATTAACTTGTTAACAAAGGCTTCTAAGCAAATTTGCCAATAAACAGTTACTTACAACTTTATGCCTTTATGCGATCATAGCAGGGTTTTATTCAACTTTACCCATAACTAATTTTCCAGAATATTTCAGTGCGGTTTATTTCTTTGAAACAGGTCGGTAGATGGCTTGGTGCGAGAGTATGACATGAGATTAGGTAAACTGACAGAAGACTGCGTGGGTGAACCAGTCACCAGTGTTTCATTCACAAATGATGGGCAGTGTACTCTAGCATCATCCCTGGATCATACAATACGCTTGGTTGACAGATTTTCTGGTGAACTACTAAACAGGTGAGCAAATAAAACATTGCTGGATTAGAGTAATATAAATTGAAATATCTAATTGAAAGCTAAGCATTAAATATTTTTATCTACAGTACATTATACAAAACGAAAAAATGAAAATATTTTGAGGTCCCCTAAACATACAAAAAAATACAATTATTGGTTCTACCGTAACAGAAGTTCTTGAATAATTAAAAACAAATGATATTTCATGAAGCTGTATGAGGATTTTGTGATTTTAACAGTTCTGGCCATGTGTGACTAAAGAAATATGAAATGTGCAATATGGTAAATACTGTAGGCTTGCAAGAAAAAAGAAAGCACTCATCTATCACTATGTTTCTTTGGCTATCTATCGCGGATTAGCCTATGAGTAGACCCGTTATTTAAAAGAAGAAAGGTTCTATGAAACAAAGAGTGAAAGCTTGCTATGGCGACTCAAGTAATTATCTTTAATTATCCTAATCCGCTAATAATGTGTGAAGCGTGTCTCAACAAAGGCTGCATAAATTAAGTTCTAGAAATCTGGAACTCACTGTAGCAAGCTTTGCTCATTGTTTCGTTGACCCTTTCTTCTTTTGAATAATGGGTCTATGCGTAGGCTATCGCTGATAGCATATGTGCATTTTGATTCGAATAAGATATTTTAAGATTTTTTGTTCTTTGCAAAAGCAGGCTTTAACCTTTGCACAAACCCTTTAACTAACTATAAGCCTTACACATTTGCATATATATATATATATACATTAAAATCCAACATTTTGGGTCAAAATCTTGCAAATGTTCTTTCACATTTCAGCTTTAAAGGACATCAAAATTCATCATACAAGATAGACAGTTGTCTCTCATTTAATGACACCTACATAATAAGTGGATCAGAAAATGGACAGATATTCATCTGGGACTTGATTGAAGCAAAAGTGCTTCACCAGATAGAACATGGTCTCAAGGGAGTTGTTTATTCGCTATCTGCTCACCCCAAAAAACATTATCTATTGTCTGCTGCAAGTGATGCTGTGAAACTGTGGGGAAATGAACTAGGAACCTACTGAAAGGGACCCCCCTCCAACGATATAGAGACCTCATCTGTGACGTGAATGATGTAATGCCATAAATGAGAAATCAAAAGTGGGAACCTTCTTCTCTTTGTCAATTTTTGTCTCTGCCTCGCTTTCAATTTCTCGCATGCCACGTCATAGCTATGCAATTGTAGAAGAGGTCTGGGGTCTGCTAAAATCTATGCAGAACAATACTTCTTTATACTCTTACCAAATACATTTTAGTGTAGCCACTGGAATGTACAGGACAGTAGAGTTGAAAATAAATTTGTCAAACCATTCCCTTATAAATTCTAAGGAAAATAAACATTTATTGCTTGTGTGTGAAATATGTCCAGGCCATGGTATTTTACACAATACAAAATATCTATGTCAGTTTTTCTTTGTTTGACAAAGGTATCATGTTTTTGTATTCTCCTTTAAAGTCTTGACTCATTTGGTCATAAACCAATTTCATTTTCTCCCAGCATTCATCTTTAAGTTGATCCACATTTGCTTTTGTCAGGCCAACAGTTTGAATTGGAGGCAATATTCTGACTCGTAGAGTTCCTAGTTAATTATAGAAAATGCTACTGAAGCCAGGTTTCAGTAGATAGTTGCCGGATAAAGTGTGCAACATTGCTACTTAAGTGAAAAACCTTTAGGCAATGGAAGAGAAGGTGTAAAAAGTTAATGCCAGATCAATGAAGAACAATGTCCAAACAAATGTTTCATGAGCATTAGGTCCAAACGTTGAATCATCTGTCTTCTTGCATCAAAACTCTGTGAGCAATTGGAATCAAGCCTCTTGCTTCAAGTACCACTGGGTATTTTGCACTTTACATTAATATTTCCCTTTATCCATGTGCTACAACTAATTGCTACTTTGACTTTATGCACATCACATGTGTGCTGAAAATGTACCTGACTATATGATTTTACTGCAGTAAATCACCACATATAAGAACGTACCAAAATTAGAACCCAGAGGCTGTTTCTCCTAAATTATGCACCTTGCAATGAAGAAACCATTTCACTTTGTTGAGACATAGGTTCTGCTATCAAAGTTGATTTTTGATTACTGGCTTTTAAAGTTTGATTTCTCCCTAATTAGTTATAACACCCTTCAAATAAGATACCTAAGAATCAGTCTTAGTACCTTTAAAATGAGAACTCTTTCAGCCTGGCTCTCAAAAAAGTACAGGTTCTTATATGTGGGGATATGTATAGCTGAGTAGAAAGAATTGATTCATGTTTGAAAATCCACAACTCCCTGGATATCAAGAAAAAATAATCAGTAGCTGACAAGTTCCAATAAATTTTAAAATCTACCTGCTTGCAGTTGACCAACGTAGTCACTGCTCAAAGGCAGAAATATAAACAGGAAAATTTGATTGTGATTTTTGTAAAGTGTTTCAGGTCTCTTGAAAGGGCTTGCTCAAAAAAATCCCTCATAATTTTTAAAATAAAGTGGCCAATTTAGTCGCTGGGTAAATCTTAAAATTAGTTCTGTACATGTCCACCATCAAATGATACAATATTTTTCCAGAACCAGGGAGCAGGTTGCCTTTCAAAAGAGGATATTTTGTTTACGAAACTTGTCGTCAAAGGGACTCACCTGAATCAAAAATTTCATTCTTGACATCAATGAAATTTCGGCAGTTACCAACGACTATTGGCACAATTGGGATCTAGGAGAAATTCACAATCCTATCATTAACCCAGAAACAACATATTGCTTGATAAATACTTTTTGATAACTGGAGATTGGGATAGCTGTGCCATCCAGTGGTTAAGGTGCAGCATTACAGATCTTGTGGGGTCTACCTGTGCGGGTTTGAATCTCATTGCTGGCAATACAAACCCCACGCCAACTCAGCTGTCCATCCCTAGGTTGCTAAATGAGTACTCAGAGGCAACTCTGATGGCAAAAGCTGCAGTGCTGCAGGCCCACATGAGCTGTGAAACCTAGCCTGCATTAACAAATAAATGTTGCTTGCTTGCCTGGAACACCAAGGGCCTCAGATCTAGGGTGCCTCATAAAGTAAGATACTCCCCTGGAGGTCTTTTGCCTGTTCACTTGCAGAGGGCTATTTCAGTTTCGTCCCTGGGTCCCCTATTCCTCCTTAAGTGGCCAATTCCTCCTTAAGTGGCCCTGCTGCTTGCCTGCATGCTTGCTTGTTGGATAATTTAAGAAGTGGGAGCTTGAAAGATGAAGTTGTGAATCTTACCTGGGCTTGAACTGCAAGATGAAATCCACCTTTTTTGAAAGGTAGAAGACTATCGTTTTGGTGTCTTGTCCCCTCTGGAAAAACCCACAGGCTAGTCTACAAATTGAAAGTCAAAAACATCTCAGAAACTTGTTTTGATTTTGAAAATAAACTTTGTGCAAACCATCTCTAAGATTTCTAAGACATTTGAGATTTTTCAAAATTTTCAAGCATCTGCAAGAAAGATTTTGAGGATGATTTTTGAGACATTCTTTGAGAATTTGGGTGAAATTTCTTCGACTTTTCCAGATTTTCAAATTAAGATCATTCGGAATTTCATGAAATTATAAAGACTTTGAGATGTTCAAGAGTATTTGAAATTTTGGGACCTTTTAATGATTTCTAAGGACTTCATACAGCAGTGCACTAGCAAGACCCCCGGTAACATGTTTAGGGTATGGGTATGTGCCACCCACATGGGTGGGTTTTGAGCCAAAATTCTCTAATTAAGGGTCCCTTTTTGGCAGATTTTCCATAAACATAGGAGAGTTATCCAGAAATTGACAAAAAATAGCCAAAAATGGGCCGTTTTATGCCAAAATTCATCATAAAAGTGGGTATGAAAGATAGTTTTGGCAGTTTGAAAAGGGTACCTTTCTGAAAACTGGGAGGCAGACCCCCATCCATCCACAAGTCATGTACCCCCCGGCAAGACCTTTTGAATGATTTGCCCTAGGATCCTCAGCAAACAAGTATGGGTATTGCTTTCCAAGTATAGTTATTTGGGTGTGTACAGTTAAACTAAGCCCCCGGGGGCATATTTAATTTGGAAGAGGGGGCTGATTGACAAATGATACCTTTTAATTTGAATTTATCAAAATTTACACATCAACTTGTTTAGCTAACAAAATGGAAATTGTTTACAAGGGAGAGGCTTACGAGAGAGGGCACCTGAAAAGGAGCTTCTATATGGTAAACATAACCTTGTTTCTTTTGAGTTTGCCAACTACATTCTGCAGCGTTTGAACAGAAGTATAGGATGTTCTGTCGATGAATACAGTGCCACAGAGCCAAGCAGCCAATCCAAAAAATGGAGCATAAAGTATAGACTTCTTTGCCAATACTGCTGTAGGTTCTGGAAGCTCCTATTGGGAAAGATAGCTCTACATTTAGACAACATAAAGTTGTTACATACTTGACTGGAAGATAAAAAGAAGCTAAATTTTTCAGAGAAGTGACTCCTTGAACACACTTTTCAAGACACACGCACGTTTCATTAGGAACTGCTAATTACTGTAGTTACTCAACCCTCAGCATGAAAGAAAACTGAGAAAATCCGGAGGAAAACCTTGCCATGTTTTTACTTTATTTTCACTGTTCAGCATTGTATCATATTGGTTTTGGTTGGCTTTGGTAGATAAGGTACTTAATTTAAAAGAGATTCGGATACAAAAAACGAGACGATTTAGGACACAGGCCTTTCTGACTTATGTCGTCATCGGAGTGTGACTTAAACCAATGATGGTATGGAATGTACTTGAGGCTCTGGTAAGAACATTAGAAGGGTTCAGAAAACTTGGTTTGAAATGTTCAGGAGGGCACAGGCAGTAAATATGAACATTGTTATAGAACCCTAAAGACACTCGTAAAAAGCGATTGTCAAATATGATAATTTTCAAACATTTTCAGCACTGGCACAAATTTTTTAGTTTCTTATACAAAATATGTTTACTGTTATGGAACCTCTAAGAAACTTGTAAGAAATTCTGAGAGTGCTCAAAATCTGATAACCAATAAAATGGCTCCAATTCTTTTCTTAGTTTCTAAGAAATACAGACATCTAATCTACTTAAAAGGAACGACCAACATTTTCTACTTCTTAAGTGTTTTGTTAACTATCTATCCAGTTTTCAATTTCTGACCTTAAAACGTGTGGCGAACCCTCCTTGAATTTTTGCAAATGACCCCCCTGAGGGGCGGTGCGCTTACCTTACAGGCGATAAGGCAATCCAGAGACGTTTGATGATTGCACATTATAACGACAGGCGCCTTCACAGTACGCATATTTTCCTGCCCCTCAGTAACGATAGTAAGGCCAAACCATGATGCCACTTTGGAGATGTGGTACACTTTCTTTGCATATTTCATATTTTCAGCACTTCCAGGATTCAGTAAACACGGGATTGTTGTACATCCAAAAAGAAAAGCAACTGCGGCATGAAACAGAAAATATTTTACATGAAATCTCAATTTCTGTCTGATTTCAGGCCATTTCAAGTTGGCTCGGAAGAAATGCAATGCTCCAAGTAAACAAATTGCAGCAGGTATCGTGTAATAATAAGGGAGCATCGTCGTTTTACTTGTATGGCTATGGTGATATCTTTTCCCTCTCCAGTCGCCACAAAAGAGCAATAACTCTTGAAATATGTGAATCAACAAAGATTGCAAATACTCTGCAAACGTGAAGAACTCACAGGGCGTGAAAAATATTGATTGCTATGGAAAAAGCTCAACCCACATTCTTTGTCTGTTGTCCAAAGATCCTCTTTCATAAACCAAACAATCAATTTGTAATGAATGGACTGTGGAATCGGATCAACAACAGGATCAATTGCTGAGAGATCAGCGGTAACAGGGACTTTTTATCATGGTTCATGTTATATGTTTTATAACATAACAACAACGTCAACGTACAGATGAAAATTCTGCTACAATATTTACGAATAGCTCATACCCCAAGGTCAACGAATCTACCAACTTGTCGAGCCTCTATGATGTGGTAATTTTGACTAAAAAATATTGTGAAAGCTCTACTTAGCATAGCAGCAATTCCGTTCAATAATATTGCCAATTTTTTTCGTACACCCTCCTTGAAATCACAGAAAAATCACATACAAAGATCACAAAAAAATCACGTACAAAAAGTACCAAAAATCACAAATCATTTAAGAATTACTGGAAAATCACACGAGAAAAATCATTTAAAGATCAACAAAATCGCAAGAAAGTCACAGAAAAATTACAGAAAAAATCACAGAAAAAATCTTGTGATTCTAAAATCACAAAATCACGTACACTATTTTGAGAAGTGATTTACCCCTCGTGTCCTCCCTTGGCAGCCAAATTTTAAATAAGCCCCCTTCATTTGTGTCAAACACCACAAGTTACAGAAGATTTTCCATTTATTTGGCATAACACTCGTCGAATTTGGTAAATCATAAGCTTCTTTCTAGTCTATGAACTCTCAATCTCAAACTTATGAACATAGTAAAGAATGTCGAAATTCAGCAGAAATACACATTGCAATTTTGTCATTTGACTTTGTGAATAAGGCCTCATCTCTATGTCAGCTAGCAAGCGAGATCATGCTTGTCCCTTGCTTGATAAAGTCACGATAAAGTACAATACCCTGGTGGTACACTTCAACCCAATCTGTCTGAAAGATCAACAGCCCTTACGGATTTTCACTTTGTAAGGAAACGCTAATTAAGCGGCCTCGATCCCAACAAACAAAAGCAACATTGTAAAGAAAATTGTAATAGTTGATGCAGGTTGGTTGATGCTTTGTAACCGTTATTACATTATTTTTATTCAAAAATTCGGCAGTTTTCGACAAATATTGTTTTCGAATGGCTGATCAACTTGCAGAAGGGTCCCTTGTATCCCAGAGTGGAGATAGAGCAGTGAATTAATTACTCTGGATAAGGTGCTAAAATAGTCATTTGTAACGGAACTTTTCAATGCACGTTTAATGCACCATCAACTTCATTCACTTAGTTATTCATTCATTCATTCATTCATTCATTCATTCATTCATTTAAAGGTAGGGGACATTACACAATGTACAAAGCATGTAAATCAACATGAAACTTTGAATCAAATTCAGATGCATGTACAATGATTGAAAAAATATTCAACATTTTGTTGTCAACATAAACACTACAAATTAACATCAAACAACATTGGATACAAGACTTAAAATTGGTGTGTAAAGATGGATGTAAACTTTTATGACCTATCTCTTTTTATTGAATACCTTGAAAGAAACTTAATGGGGCTGGGTCACGTAAAGTAAACAAACTTCCTTCGAAACGACGATTTTGAAGAAACTTTGATAGGCCATATCACAGAGATTTTCCACTGCTTTTCTAAAAATGATGGTGTCATTTTGGAGATGGACTCTTGAATCTGGTAGAGAAACAAACGAAACACTCATATATTGTACGATAGCAGAGATATAGGTGGATGCTTAGGAGTGACTTTTTGTGTATTCACCTCATCCACCAAAATCTATGCAGAACACAATGGTTACATGTGGGCAAGAATATACAGAGGGTTTCAGAAAAAACGTAGCCCACTTTAATTTGAGATTCTTGAGGAAATAATAAGATTTGAATCATTTTGATGCATACTATCTGAAAGTACAATCTGTCTTCTTGCCAATAGACCTTTTAGCTATTCAGCAAAAGAGCCTGGATCGAGCGTTCTTTTTATACATTTTTATACACGAGATTCGATCGAGTGGCGTTAGAGCTTCTATCACAATTGTGCACATTCGAAAATTCTACAAAATGTAGCAAATTATCATTCGATTGAGATTCTTTTTCAGAATAGCTAAAAGGTCTATGATATCCAGGTTGGGTGGATTAATTGAAGTTTTCATTGCTAAATTGACGTTTACGTAAGTATGGCCTATTTTAGATGGGTGAGAGCATATTTAATCATTACTGGACTTGCTACAAGTCTCTCTCACGGCAAAAAGGGGAAAAGGAATAAAAGCGAGAGAGATTTGTAATACTTGGTAGCCTGGGTCGTTGGCTGGACAGGATTCTGTCCAGTCAGCATCCTTTTACAAAAAATCAATATCCAATCATATGCTTAGAAAGTACAATAATACAACAGAGCGAGGCTCTGCGATGTTCTTTGACAATGGCCGACTCAAGCTTCGATGAAACAGTTGACAACAACCCTGTCATTTTGAAATGGAAGCAAGGCTCGATAGCTCATGAATATTAATGAGCATGCCAAGTAATACAAGTCCCTCTCGCTTTTTTCTTCTCTGTTTTTCCGCGAGAGAGACTTGTAGCAAGTCCAAATCATTATCTACAAACGCGTCTCACGAGAATGAGATTTCTTTTCCCTCATCAAGACACCATCTCAAAAGCTTCTAGGACTGAAAAATTGTGAACAAATTTTCTTCATAATTTTCTTACTGGAAAAGGGGGCTGATTTTGCTTTTGCAGAATGCGGCAGTTGAAAATGGTCATACATAAGAAATATCAATTGAATGATAACTAATTCCATTTAAGTATCCAAATGGTATATCAATAGAAAGAAGAAAGATTCTACCTTCAGATGGTATACATTACATCTACTCAAGTTTTGTCAATTTTTAAAGATTTTGAGTCATTGTTGGGTTGCAATTTGTCCGAAACACCCTGTAGATATTAGGTCTGTTTACGGTTACATGACCCAGCCCCTTAAAGTATTTTGCAATCATTTCAATGTTAGACTTGTCACAAATCTTTAATATTTTCAAAACTGCAGCATATTTCATAATTCAACTCATTCAGTCCATTCGAAACATTCTTAAATCGTAAACCAGAAGAATGAAGGATGTTGGCTTGACACCATGCTGTCGACATCCCATGAAACTATAGTTTTATTGACAATTATTTCATGTTTCGTCAACAAGATCAAAAATTACGATGGTTTTAAGATTTTTTGAACATTTTTTGATGCATTTGAAAAAAAGCACTCTAACTACAAAAAATATCGAAGACTTCGCAAAAGTTCAACGTTATAATTACAGTGAAGTGGCTAAAGTTTCGTTACAGACAATAGCAAGGGCAGATTTTGTAATACAAGAGCATCAGTCGCTTTGGTTCACACCTCAATTCAAAGCGATTAGCGAATGCAGACAAAAGAAATTCTCTCAAGCAGAAAACCTCCCTTCGCCCGCACCTAAAGAGAGTTCGCCGTACTGGTTTCAGGGCAACTTCGCCCCTTCGTTCGTTTTGAATTTCTGCTTGAGAGAATTTCTTTTGTCTGCATTTGCTAATCGCTTTGAATTGAGGTGTGAACTAAAGCGACTGATGCTCTTGTATTACAAAATCTGCCCTTGTTACAGACAATCACTTCAAAGAAATAGGCCATAGACGTTCACACCAACCTTTTTAAAGATATGAAACGCATGGTACATAATACATGTAGTTGACCAATTTAGTGCAAATCCAGGCTTTATTTGAATAAGAAACTATTGACAACAAACCAGTTTCAAATATCAAATACTGAACAAATCACAAAATACTGACCAGAGCTGAGTACATCAAACAATGAATTTTAAGTCTGTCTAAAATTCAATGTCACGTAAAATGCTCGCGAATTAAAATAATTCAAAAGGTTGCATTCAAATCTTTTAAGTCATCGCAAATCTCACGTAACGCCATGTTTGGTAAAACCTCGAAATACGGCCAATTGAGCACAATATATTTTAACAAACTTTTTGTACCATCTTACCAACACGGACATCACTTAATGAGTAGCAGAAATACAAACTATGTAAATACATGGGAGAGCTAGACAATTCTTTAGTAATGTCAACTTTCCTTTAAAAAGTTATCAAAAAAATGAACGTACATCATGCCAGATAACCAAGTAAAAGAAATGGATTATGCATTGATACATACTTGATGATATTCTGCTCCTCTGGCAGCAGCAACGTATCGTTCTTTATTTGATTGCAAACCATGATTTGTGATTGTTTATGTATGGTAGCCTGCGTGCGGACTCTACAGTCAGTGGGGAGGAGCGAAGAAAAGAAGAACGCTCCTCGTAGAGTCTTCGCAAGCTGCGCAACTGCGACCAACAATTCTGTGTTTTAAGTTTTCAGATTTTGTGGACTGGCTGGCTGGGATTGGCTGCACGATTTAACTATTGTTCTTACTTGTGTTCAGCGTATTCTGCGTGCAACAAACATTATCCTAAAAATCTGTTACAAGCAGAACACGCTGGATATAGTACTTAAGATAGACTAACTACTTCAGTCCCAGTTTTCGCTTCGATTATCCGCCTATGAAGGAGCGAAGCTACGACGATTTTCATCAGTTTAGTATTCAAGACAAAGAATTGGTCGCTGTTGCGCAGACTCTGCAGGGAGCTTTCTTCTCCTTTTCGCTCCTCCGCACTTACTGTAGAGCCTGCACGCAGGCTAATGTTTGGGAGCTGCATGATTTTAGGTCCCCCAGTGTAAAGACAAAATGATCTGGAATCAGTCAGTAAATACATCACATCGGTGCTTATTCACTCATTTTTCTGTACATCTGGTAACGGCAACATATTCACATACTCTTCTTTGTAATCTTCTGTGATCTGATTGTAAGCTGCTAACATGACGTCACGACATTTGTTTGATAAACCAGTGACGTCATCTTTAGTCAAGCCAGTAGTTTCGATTTGAGGTAAGATTCTAACTCGAAGTGTACCTGAAAAGAATTTCAAGCAACATATTTTCATCCTATAACTGCGATGTACTATCTCTTTGTTGCCGGCCATTGGTGTGGACTGAGCAGAGGCGCTGGAAACAAGATGAAGCGGCGGGGCAGCTAATCAAAAAAAGGCACTTCAAACTTGGAGAATTGACACACAACTCTGCCGGTCACTTTATATCATTTCTGTGGAAAATTCTAATTCTACCATACCTGCCGTACATTCATCAACAATTTTCTACTTGTTTTTTGAAAGAACCTCGAAAACCATCCTTGACAGAAAGAAATGGAGGGCATATGAAGAAGCTTACTGGGTCAAAAGTTTCATATGGAGCAGATATACGAGAATTTTTTTTAGAGGGGCACTACCTGCCCCCGTGCCGCCCCCGTACCATCAGGGCAACGTGGGCAGCTGCTCCCGCTGCCCTCGTGCCTCCAACACCCTTAGGATTGGAAAAGTGGCGACAACAAAGAGACCACAGAAGGATGTATTCACAGAGCATGCCGGTTGCAAGGGCCAAGTGAATTCTGGGATGCTAGTGTACTTTTCTATGATTTTGTTTCCAACAGAAGCAGTGGATATGCCAGCTCTGAAAAGTCCAAAAGAAGTTGGGGGAGGGGGGATTTTGACGAACTCTTTCACTCTAAAGGTATAGGCAACTAATTTTGTGTCATTTTTCATCGAAAATTGTTGCCGATTTTTGGGATCTGGGGGCGGGGGTCAATCACCCTCAGTTCCCCCGTGGCACCGCCCCTGAATTGAACGTAGCGGACGTCTTGTCAAATAAACGTTGCAGATATCCAGCAGAGTGTGGATCGAGCAATATTTTTTTATAAATCTTGATGAGTTCTAATGAATCTTCAAATGTGCATGACAGGAATAGAAACACTGCTCAGTCGAAACTTTCGTATAAAATGATGCAAACAGTAGAAAGTAGATAAATATGAAATATGCAGAATAAAAGTACAAAGCTACAACACTAACCTGAATTAAAAACCTTGTTTGGAATATCCAAAAAATTTCGACAGTTTCCAATCACGACTGGTATGATCGGTATCTAAAATTAAAATAGAAAGATCTTTGGGATATAAACCTAAAGAGAAACTTCTTTTAAGAGTAGGATAACGCTGCACTGGAAATGAATCTATGCCTTGATAATCTATGTGTTCACGATTCCATGCTGCTTAGAGAATGCTCACAACCAATCACAGCAGACACAAGTTTTGTTTGGGCAGCGATCACAAAAGCGCCTGTTTGTAAAGTCCTTTGGTTTGTAAAAAGATTACAGTATATCCATTGTAATTTCCCATATTAGTTTCAAATATTTAGTTCACAAGGTTCTGTGAAGCGAGAGTTGCTTAACTTTTGTCACCGACTGTAAGGGGCCTGAGTTTGAGTGTAATTTGCGCAGAGAGATGGTTCAAAACAAATAAAATTTTTGTGTTTACAGGTACAAAATGCAATCAGGAGAATAATGCAGAGAAAACTGGCAAATTCAAGTCAGTTCTTATAAAAATTGAAGACATATGGCACTCAAACGAAGTAATTTTCTGTCTGATCTTTTAATGGAAACAAGGAGTATGAAATGATTAGCTGAGCACTTCCCAATATCTTCATCTGACACTGGTTACAGTAAATCTTCCATTAATCATAAATTACTCAATGAAAATCTAATTGAAGTCTTTAATATAGAGAAGGCTATCATCCAGAATGTTTAGAAGATCAAGAATTCTCAGGCAAACCTGTGCTTGCACTGCAAGATGAAATCCACCTTTCTTGAATGGCAGTAAAGTATCCTTTTGGCTTCTTGTTCCTTCAGGAAATATCCAAATGTTCGTCTGTTTGAAAATAAATTCATGATAATTCAAATTGCAACAGATATTTAACCATCATAAAGATAAAAACTTTAAATTTCCTACAACAGTAAGCTCAACTCGAAAAGCATAATGAGCTGGTTTTCTACTGGGAAATACAGGTTGGGTGATACAGTGAATGTCAAATGTTAACT
Source organism: Aurelia sp. 4 Dawson et al 2005 (assembly GCA_964019985.1). Classification (NCBI taxonomy): domain Eukaryota; kingdom Metazoa; phylum Cnidaria; class Scyphozoa; order Semaeostomeae; family Ulmaridae; genus Aurelia; species Aurelia sp. 4 Dawson et al 2005. The sequence goes on from OZ026498.1 coordinate 641,832, forward strand.
CCCTGGCAAAAATCACTTTCACGGTGCATAGAAGTTAAAACCAAACCATCTTTCATGAGGTAAATTTTTCTTAACATTTCCCATGTCACATTTGCCCACAGTTTGCCACCTAGTGAAAAAACTGTTTTGGTACGTATGATTTCAAAACAGCAAAAAACATTTTTGTTGCAAGTTTTCTGGATTCTGTGGAAGCTTCTGGAAGTTAGGGAACATAAAATTCTGTAAGAGAGGCATCACATTTCTGCTGTATCTCTTCAAACAACTAATGAATGCCAAAACAGTGCAAATATTACCGTACCTTATTTCTTTTCAGCTTTCCAACAAGTTCTTGCATGATGTTAATAGCTGTATATGATTTGCGATCAATAAACACTGTTCCTGCGAGCCAGGCTGCAAAGCCAAAAATGGGAATATATAGCAACGACTTCTTTGCCAAAGCCCCTGTTGGTCTTGGTGCATCCTACAAGAAAGAATTAACACAATTAAGAAAATGACTGTAAATGCCTATGACATAAAATATGATAAAAATACAATTCTACATCAGATGCTGATCAAACGGTGAAGGACCTAAGAGAGCAAAAGCAACAAAAATTTACACAATGCTGCTTTTAGTTTTGGTTTTCATTGGCAAGGGAAGTGAGTGCTTACTATTAGGGAGCAACCAAGTTTTGTTCCTGGTCCATGCACATTTCATTGTGATTGATTGTTATTTTCCGCTGGTTAAAAGGTCTGCATAATGATTTGCCTAATTTAACAAAAGAAATCACATTGTGGTCACATGATTTCAGTGGACTGTTAATTGGGTCAGTACTCCTGGTTATAAGTGCTGTTATTGTTTTTGGTTGTTCCTTATTTGAAAGGAAATGCAATATAGCCATCAGCGGTATTTAATGGGTCCTCCTTTGCACATCTACAGTACATTTAATTAAATACAGTTTAGAGCTCAAACTTGGTTTGTTGTTTGATTTCAATCAGTGTCTGGAAATGGGCTGAAATGAAGGGTTGTTTATGTGGGTTCTTGGGCTAGGCCTAATGCAATGGCCAGCAAGAGTCTGTCATTTCAAAAATAGCATACAAGCTTTTTAAAACAAGAAGTATTATTACAAACTTTTTGTAGATTTTTCTTGAAGAGAAAGGCATCTTACAACAAAATATTCTCAGGTAATTTTCTCAGGTAATAAGACACCCTTTTGTTGTGAGCACCCATGGGGATTCAAGGGGGGCACTGCTGAATTTCTTTACACAGGCTCCTCAAAATTAACTGGAGTTGATAATTAGGCAAAGTTCAAGATTTCAAAGATTATGACAGAAATTACTGTAATTCATAAGAGGGGGAGAAGGGGCAAGAAGCTGATACACGTAATCCTTTTATTAGATACTATGTGTGTATTTGATTGGTACCACTTCTGAAAACAGTAGACTGGGCAGGCTTGGAATTTGTGTTTGATTGACTCCCAAATTCTCACAATTAAAGAATTTTCAGGGAAAAAAGATTGGTGTTGAAGGAGATGAAAGGGGCTGAAATATATAGTGACAGACCTTAGTATCTTTTTCTGCAATAAGAACAATGTCACACGAACGACCCCAAGTTGAACAGCCATAACAAAGAGAGGAAGAGAAGACAGAATAGCAACAATTCTTTACAATGTCAAGGGGAACTAAGAAAAGTATGATTTTAAAGAAGATACCAGATGTCCTTGAGAGTTTTCTGGTTACTTCAGAAATATCATGATGTTTCCAGGAAAGAATCTCATCCATCAAGACACCCAGAAATCTAACATATCTAAACCTACTAACCGGCTTTTTATTAATAATAATATCAATCTGTTCAAGCAATTTCCTTCTAGGTGAGTAAAATACTACAAACTTAGGTGTTTTCAATATTCAGAGCTTGTTAGTTGATTTCAAGTCAAGACTTTAATTTCAGAAGTTCTTTATTGATTTTGTTCTTAAGTTTGGAAGTTTGGTAATATTGTTGGATTCATAGTGAATGTTTGTATCATCAGCAAATAGGAAGAAAGAGAAGACTTTGGCTACATCTATTAGGCAGGCCATTGATGAAGATAAGAAACAGCAGTGGGCCAAGAACTGGACCTCAAGGAACATCACACATGACTTCCCCAAGGCATGAAGGATATCCACTGACTGAAACATATTGCTGTATTCTTGTTACAGAGGCTCAAATCAACTAAATGCAGTACCTCTAATGCCATAATGACTCAATTTTTTAAAGAAGAATTTTGAGGTTCAAGTTAACCAATCTAAAAATTCAGCAACCATGTGGGCCATGTGCCCCTATCCCCTGGGGGAAACGCCTGAACCATGAAGTACCTTGGCAATGACAAGAGCATCTAAAGAGGATTGATGATTGCACATAAATACTGCAGGCGCTTTCACATCATCAAGATTTGCTTTCCCTTCTGTGACGATTGTGAAGCCAAACATCCACCAAACGATGCGAAATATATGATAATATGCCCTTCCAATAACGATATTATCCGAATTGCCAGGTCTGAGTAGACACGGAATCAATGCCAAACCAAAAATAACTATCATAGCTAAATGATATAGCGAGTACTTTAGTCTGTACTGCAGGGCAGGGCTGCATCGGCATGCAATCAAAAGCAGCACAGTAGAAGCAAAGATGTATGGCCACCAGGTGCAAGACAGATTATTTGTTATTTTCTCCAACATTGTGAGGCCTTTGTGGCTGCAATAGGTAATTCTGGTATTATTTGAGCCAAAACACCGGTTTCAGAGGCCAGCTGTCCACAAATGTCTCAACCTTGAAATTTGCACCCACACGACGAAGAAGGGCTCCAAACTGGAATGTTTATCTAAGTGAATAAAAGAGAGGTTCATCCAAGATGGGGCAGTAAGCTTGAATTGATAACGAGGCGGAAACAAAATAGTGGCTTTTTTTTTCTTGCACATGATCACAAAATGGATACTGCAGTAGAATCATTCATCAAAGAGCATCCTGCGTTCACGTTTAATGATACAAAGACCAGGGTATGATAAAGTCACAAGATCATTTGAAGGTCCAACAGTCTTTACAACAATGTAGGGTAGTTAATTATGGAAAAATTCATTTCTTGAGAATCTATTACTATAAGATCAACTCAACTCAAAAACCTGGATCAAACTGTTTGCTAGCATAAGAATTGGCAAAGAATTTGTCAAAAGTTAAGTTTCTTGGTCTTTTGTTGGATGAAAACCTCAACTGGAAGTATCATACTATACCCAAGGAAAATATATAGTCTGTGCAATGTCACTTACTTTTGTGTAGTGCATACTTCAGCATTTACTTGATAAAAAACAGCCAATAACATCTAATCCCCCCCCCCCCGGGGGAAACGAGGAAGCAAACAGTTATCATGTGATTGGATCTCAGGTTTCGCTTTGTTCTCTAAGCAAACTTTATTAACAACACAATGCTCTGGAATTGTAAGTATCCAACAGCAGACAATGCACAGAAGCTAAGCAGAACAGGCCATTCAAATTTCTATTCAAACGAAATACTGAGTGGCATTGCATACTGTAGACTATACCTTTCCTTGGGTATTGTTTTCATGCAGCTACCTCTTTCCAAATGGCAAATCAGAATAAACTGAAATGCAATATGGAAAGAATTTGTTGATCATGAAATGTTTTCTTTCTTTTTAAGGTTATTTGCTCTATCACTGGTCATGAACTGCCATGTAATATTAAATCATTAGAGTCATATATTAGTGGGAAGAAATACAAACAGATAACAAAAGATGGAACATGTAACCTTGCAAAAATTGCAGAATTCCAAGAATACCTCATTCCAAGTAAAAAAGGAAAGTATGTGATCTAGCAATTCTATTTTAGTGATGATCCTGAATGAATTTTAAGAACTGCTTTAATATTTTTTCCACAATGTACAAAAGATACAATTATATGCATTTGGGAGAGTACCACATCCAGTGTGGAAAGTTTGTTTTTGTTATTCCAAAGGTATACACCACAACCAATTGTCTAAAGACAATAGACCTATTGTTCTTCCATTGTTGTTGATGTCGCTCCACGCCAAAGATATTTGGCGTAACATACATGTTTTCCAGCGTGGTACCACATGAGTAAAAAAGTCCCAATTTAAAAGTCACCATTCCCTTTAAGATCTACCTGACAGAAATCAGCCACTCCATTATGGCCCATTATGAAATCACAATTAGAGGATTTTCTCAAGAAAGCAGCCCCCTCCAAGAAACCTTCACATCAGGCCTAAGAACCAGGCAGCAGTTGCCTTTCAAATCATCTTGAATCATCTTATTATAAATCATCTTGTATTTCTCCCTTTTATTACAAGTCTGTGGCAAAGGATCATCAGATAGACATGAAGTTGCAAATTCAGATCTATAAAATGCACCATGATGGTATGGGAAGCTTTTTCTTTCAGAAACACACTATACTGCATTGTTACAAAGAAAGAAATAAACAACATTCCTGCCCACATTGAGAACCACATAACTGGAAGAAAATTCCAAAGAGACCTGGAAATTTGTAAGTAATTGTTTGATTTAGAAAATTGCCTGTTGTACCACTTTTGAGTTGCACTAGAAAAATGGTTTTAACAAGCAAGGATGAATTATGCACCTTCCTAATTTTGATGATTTAATCTTTAATTGACTTTGCAAGTGATGCCTGGCATAAGATTTACTGTATTAGATTTTAAGATGGGGCTTCTTCTCATCCATCAAAAACACTGCACAAGTTTTATTGAAAACTGAACCACACACAGTGAAAAAGACCTTTCAGCTATTCTTCATAAAAGATTGGATCCAACTGTATCTTCATACAAAGCTTTCAATTGGCAGAGCTTCAATTGGCAATGTTATTGCATCTTTGGCATCTTTAACATTTCAACAAGAAAATATAGCTCAATTCAGGTCATTGAAGTAATTTATGAATTCAGATGTGAAAGTTTGTTTCATTCATAAAGGATGCAAAAAAGAGTTGTTTTTTAATAGCAGAATGTAAAAAGTACATTGTTATAACTATCAAATGCAACTCAAGGAAAATCTATCAATATAGTCCACAAGTGTCCAGTGGGAATCACAACTTCATCACAAATTGTAGGATGAGAAGCAAGACAACAAACATGATTGCATATCAGTTGTTTGACATATCCAGTAATGTGGGTAATTTGACATTATCATTTTTTTGCCTAAGATAAACAAGTAAATAATGCAAAATATAGGCACGTGAATGCAAAATGAAATAAGGATATAATGATAGGAATAAGAAATAATATGAAATAAGAATCAGATAATGAAATGAAACATCTTGTTTATTTCATTTGTCATCAAAGTGGTTATGTTTTACCTTATTTACTTGTTTATCTTTGTAGAACTGCACTACATGAAACAAGAAGAATTTTTTATTCATACCACTTAAATCAGTTTTTTCTTATGTTTCGAATTGACCATTATAAATTATCAACCCATAAAATCCAGAGTAGACAATCCATTGTAATATTCTTCATCTACATTGTATCATCAAAGATATTATTTATGATTATATTATCAACTAGACATGCAAAGTTTTAAGATCTTTTCAGATAAGAAAAGGCTGGAAGCACAAAATAGTGTACAATCAGAGAAGCAAACTGATGAAAAAGAAAAAGATGAATGTGAGGCAGAAGACATACCAGATGAAGAAATGATGGAAGAATTGATGGAAGAAGATGATCAGTTAATTGATGCTGAATTTCAAGGTGGTGTATGGATACCGGAAGGAACAAATTTGTCAGAAGGAATGAATTTCCAAGATCAGGAGATGATGGTTGATGAAGAATCTGAACAAGGCGACAAAAGGACCAGTCTGGGCAAAGGCATAAGGAACAAATTGAAAAGAAAAATGAAAGAGAATAAAAAGGGTAAAGTTGCTAAAGATTTGAATCAGAAGATAAAAAGGTAGTTTTGACCTATTCTTGTGTTTATGTTTCATGCAAGTTGAATTGGGTTTTTTATTTGATTTTGATGCAGTTGGTTTCTTGCCTTTGATATCCTTTATATTGAGAAGAAAATCGCTCTTTGCCCTTAGCGATATTCAAGTTCTTTTTCCACACAAGCGGCTTTACTTTACTTAAAGACTTTAAGTGAACTTTGAAGGTGAAACGGTCATTGAAAGGTAAAAATGGTAGAGTCGACAATATTTTATGCATCTGTAGAATTTTTGAATGAGCACAAAGAGATAGAAGCTCAATGCCACTCAATCGAACCCTTTGTATACAAGTGTACCTATATAGATATCGCTCGATCGAGACTCTTAAGGTCTTTTCTAGCACCATTTATCTTCAAACATTCTAGTTCTAAGCCCACTGTCAAATTATATATTTCACTTGAAGGGTCGTTGTGTCCAAATTTGAAGATCTCTTGAAGAAAGGGAACCTTTTCTAGTACTTTTATTATATCTGTTAACATAAATCAGTTCTTTCTTGGCATTTTGAGGTGACACCTGTGGACCTTTTGACGTCACGGACACGCGAAGTTTAGGCATTGTCCCCGGGGGGTACATGACTTGGGGATGGACGGGGGTCTGCCCCCCGGTTTTCAGAAAGGTACCCTCTTCTAATTACCGAAACTTGTCAGTATACCCACTTTTATGATCAATTTTGGTGGAAAACAACTGATTTTTGACTATTTTTCGCCAATTCCTGGATAACCCACCCATGTTTAAGAAAAATCTGCCGAAAAAGAGACACTTGTTTAGAGAATTCCGGGCCCAAAAACCCACCCATATGGGCGGCACATACCCGTACCCGCAACATGTTATGTTACCCCTCCCCCCGGGGGCATTGTCTCAACCCATTCGCCAAATGAGATATAGTAGCTGAGGAGACTTCAGCTTGCTAGTTTTAAAACGTTCAGGCTCAACAATTCTTTAAGCTGATCTTGCTACGTTTGTTGCTCGGCTGAAGTTGGCGACTACCAAGCTTATTTTATCTTGGAAATACTTGAATCTGTGATATCATATATACTCAGACTCGTTATGGCTGTGCTCAGTACCTGAATGAGGTTTTTCGATTAATATAAAAAGCATGTGTTTGGAAACTTCGGTAAGATATTCCAGGGATCGTTCGAATTGATCAATTGATTTACAGCCGAATACAGCCGAAGTGGACTTTATCTGGAATTCAGAGATTCAGATATAACTATTTTGGAAATCGGTTAGCAAGAAAATATTGGCTAAGATGATCCAATTTTTATGGATATCTAATCAAAACTATCAGCACTTTGTATTTTCGAAATGAAGTCGGCAAGATATTTTCTCATCCAAGTGAAAACTTGTAAGCAGTTTTATCCGTTATTTTTCCACCGCTTGCTATCGTGAAAGATTTCACTGTGATGAAAGTTAACCAATCATTTGGGACGGTCTTTTTAATTAACAAATTTCAAAGCATGTTTCCAAAACGAATTCATTTGTTTAGTGAAGCACAGCCGAATATTGGGTAAAAAGATCCGATTTTCTCAATATTCAATCGAAACATTAGACATTGCATAATTTTCGGCATAAAGTCAGAAAAATATTTTGTCATCCAAGTGCCTGTATCCCGGGGGGGGGGGGTTCTTTCATAGTAAAGGTACTTGGGAACGTGCCGCTCGCAAGGGTATAATTTTTCGAACGTCTTGTATCGCCAAGGGTATACTTGTTGCCAGTCTTAGTCTAGGTAAGGGCATAAGTTTTTGCAATTTCGGTCAAAGAAAAGTCAAATTTTCGTAATTCCTGAATAGAAACCAAAAACTTTGATGGTTTTGGTGTAGAGAAGGCGAAAATTTGGCAATCTTTGTCTAGGAACACCAGCTCATGGCACTGTTGATGTAGAATTTAGTCTAGCCAAGGTTATTCACACAAAAATTGGTCTAGCCAACGGTACTATTTTAAAACTGTTGATCTCACACACTTTCCCGAAATTTCTGTATTTGATCAATTTACAGGCTCATTTTTGAGAACCTTTTGCTTCTTAAAAGATTTAAATAATTGTGCCAAAATTGAACTAAACAGTTCGCACGGTCCCTACATCGTTTTTTATCTTCAAGAAGAAAGTTTTAAAAGACAAAATTATCTAAAACAACTCTTACGAACTACTTTACGACACTGCAAGGACGATACCATGAGGAGCAGACCATGACCACCACAGGGCTCACACAGGGCTATAATATAAAGACAGGCAGCTATGTTAAACCTAAATGCTGCAATTGAGTTTTTAATACAATTACAAAAGCCACGCATGAACAATTTTGTGATAGATACTGGAGTCGGTTTCTCATTGGTTGTACGGCAATAATTGACGATAATGCGGAACAACAGCACCCCAGTGGAAAGAACAGCAACGACAACAATAGACCTTTTAGCTATTCTGAAAAAGAATCTCAATCGAACGATACTTTGCTACATTTTGCAGAATTTTCAAATGTGCACAATAGTGATAGAAGCTCTAACGCCACTCGATTGAATCTTGTTTATAAAAATGTATAAAAATAACGCTCGATCCAGGCTCTTTTGCTGAATAGCTAAAAGGTCTATTGCCGATGTCACTGCTCTTCGCTCACCATTGCTCGAAACACCTCACCCATGCTGAATCGTTGGGGCCTATTTTGCTTCTTAGCTCACAAGACGTGCTAGGTTGGGGCACACATGTTTTATGATTTAAGTCAAAATGTTAAAACTCTCGATTATTTCACATATTTCACGTTTAGTTGATTTTGCATTCAAGCTGGCTGTTCACTTCAATGTCGACACCTGAATTTGTTGATCTCGTTTCAACGTCAAAAATTTACAGGTCTCCCCAAATTACAGGTAGATAGCAAAGAGACAATGAAAGATATGCTTGTTAAAGGTTGTAATTCATAACATAAAAATTCATTGTTATCATTGTGTGCAATGATTTTGACATCTTATTGTCCTGTATTGTTTGTGAAATATCGACAGTATTTGTTAAATGCCAGCTATTTCCTCCCCCCCCATTTCTTCCCTCTCTGTGCTGTTTAGAATAGCTCATCCCCCTCATCTTCTGCAGGTGTTCTGATCTTTTACCCCTTAACCACAGAATTCATAAGCCTTTAACTGTTTGTTTTGTAAGAATAGCAGGAACTGCTTTAAGACTAAATTATTTTCCAAACCATTTAGGCACTCTGTTTTAAAACAGTTTGATCGTCCATGAAACGATTGAATATTCTGTCATCGCCAAAACTGTATAGAAAATTTTAGTGTGACGTTTAGATGCATAAAGAAACTTTTTGAAAGCACTATTTTTGTTATGAAAAGCCATCAATGCTCTCTTATTGTTTAGGTAACATTCTCATTAATTGTATGTTTTCAAAGTGCCAAGATTTTTCTTAGAGCCTTTACATCATAAGGTTTAAAACAAAATAAGAAGAATCAAGTCGAGAAATTTTTTGTTCTATGGCGAGCATTTGGCTCAAAAAGGTGGATGTAAGATTGTATTACATTTTTCTTTGAACTGAAGTGCTTAAAGAAACTTTGGTGGGTGATTTGCTGCAAGTCTGCCGTGGCAATTTTTTATATCTTGATTAGCTTCAAAATGGCGCGTTGTGATTATGTTTTTAAAAATTCATCAAAAAGTTTAAAGAAGTTTAAGTCATTGTGAATCTTGAATTACTCAAGGGAACTTGATACTCTTCAAAGAAAACAATGTTCATGAAGGTCTACAACATGTTGGCAAGTAGAAATCTGTAGCTCTTCTAGTTAAGGATTTAGAATTTTGATGACGTCACAGCCTCAACATTAATAAATGCCGCCATTTTAGAAATAATCAAGGCATCAAAAAATTGCCACGGTAGATTTACAGCAAATTATCGAAAGTTCCTTTCAAGCACTTTAATTCAAAGAAAAATGTAATAGAATTTTAAACCCACCTTTTTAAATATTTAAGCTCTATGCTACTATAGTGTGCAAGTCAGTTTTGAAAGAAAACTTACGCACAAATCGTTCATCTTTTAGACCCAGAAATGTGCAAAATGTTGGTAAGGGGTTGTATGGGAACGAGAATTCGATGTTCGATTCTAGTCCATGATTTACTTATCATTCACATTTGAATTCTATTTCTGAAACTAACAATTGCATTCAATTTTAACTTCAATGGTAAGTAGATTATGGACCGGAATCAAACGATGAATTCTGGCTCCTATTTGAACCCCGTACCAGTATTACCAAACATGCTAACTTATTTCGATTCACCCAGTAAGGAAGAATACATGGTTTTAACTCACAACTTGACGTTCTGGCTAGCGTTATCATTGTGGTTTCTTAACTTTCTTCATTAAAGACGTTTTTTATATAAGAAACTTGGATCAGGCCATAGGACTAAAATTTTCCTAATTTGAAATTTTTGTCCATTTTAGTACTTAAAGTTTCTTAATTTTTTGAATGCATGTAGTGTCAATGTGGTCGCTAACACTGCTGAAGATATGTTTCTTGATATTTCAAACATCATATAGGAATAAACAGTGTTCTGTTGTGTTGAAAACACAAATGGTTAGATAATATTGCCCAATAATAAAGGCTCAACGATCTATTCGCTAGAAAATCCATGCTTTTAACTTTCAAAAGTTTCTTAGTACTTCTCAAACATAGTACTAGAGTTTCTTAAAATTTTGGCCATCTTAGTACTAGTTTCCTGTAAACCAGTTTCTTATAAAAAAACGTGTAGACGCCGAGGGCGACCAATTCACGAGTTATGTATTCATAATTTTCACAATAAATTTCACAACTGCTTCATTGACAGTAAATTGAAAGAAAACAAGCAAAGGAATCGCGCAACCTGCAGGAAATATTCGTACAATGCATACCGCTTTCTTCACAAACAGCATAATGGACGGGTATTAACAATCAGTGTTTTTTCTACGATTTGTGAGGTGAATGGCAGATACCATGAATTCATTATCTCTCTAACCAGTGTCCATTCTTTTCGTCATGGTTTTTTCATGAACAACAAATAATGTGCGTAACACATCGAAAACGTTTCAATCGCGTTTGGTGGCGAGATTAAACGACATATTCAAGAAATTGAAAAAGAAGATTGAAAATATTTCGAAACGTTTGTACTATGAATTGATACATTGTGACATCCTCAGCAGGTTTTCATTTTAACCAATGAATCAAAGTTCCCACGCTTTCCCGGAAATATCCACCAGGTCAAGGCATGCCATGGCTGCGCCTATGTTTTCATTGATTTCGCTTCGTTTCATCCTTTTGTGGCTTGTGCATTTGGAAACTACATTCAGTATCAAAGACTCATCGTCACCCAGAGTCCTTTGCGGACGAACTGCAATTTCAATCTGTCTAAAAGTCAGATTTTACCCACGCCGCAATGAAGGGCCGACCCTGCAATGAATTGTGCAAGGCACTTGGCTACTCCCTCATTCCTTTTCCGCCGGAAGATGATAGCGCCTGCGGAGGAATCTAGATCATGGTGCTGCTGGCCCATTCTTTATCATGCTGCTGGTGCAGCATGGTGACCGCTGGAGATCTATTCCGCCAGAAAGTCTCATCTTTTGTGATAATCACAGCAACTCCTTTTTTGCTTCACCTTAATCTTAGTTTAATCTGAAGCCATTTTGAAAGCTGCCCAGACCACACAACAGCACAAGTCGAAATACGGCCTAATCTTGTGGCGCATAAAACCACGACTTCCTATCCAGTGGTTTTTTCTTCAGATGAATAAACGACAACTCTTAATCTACCGCAAAAGTGAAATTTTGTTTGTAGCTTCATCTTGTAAATACCCAGGGCGCCTAGATAGCTCTAGAGATGGCTACTTTCCTCTCAACCAAAGTCAGAATTAAACAGGCCTAAATAATTCATATGCAATCAAGAGAAACAAGCCAAAGATGTATCTACTTTCACGGAAACTCATGACCAATTGCTAACTCTTTCGACTATGTATTTCAAGTTAATCTTTAAGTTGACAAAAACTGGATTTTCTTTGTTGTGAGTCGATACCAATGATCGTAAGTTTTAAGATTACTTTTAATTAAGCACAGACGGTCAAGATGTCTGCATGGATCTATCCATAAACCGACTAAATCCTGTTTGTTTTGACAAAGGGATCGTTCCAGGGAACTGACTGGGGAACAGAGAAGCACAAAAAAATCACAAGTAGGTAGTGGTAGGGCTTAGTTAGGGAAAGATTTCTTAGTAAATTCAAGGGCATAGGGAAGGGCACATTGAGTAACAATTCTGATGAAAATTCACAGCTCCACGATTTCAAATGAGACAAAAAGAACAAAGGAAGCTCTTCATTCAAAAAGCCATGATGGACCACTTTGTATTGTGAACTCCCATCCCAGCTTCAGGAAAAGGGTTCAAATCCACATTAGAATATGCCCTGCCTAACATTGAAAAGCAAGATAACTTTTCTTAGCAACGATTTCTTGGTGTTAATTGGCAGATCTGGAAACTAGTGCTTCTAAAAACAATACAACACTTCACTGTTTTGAGATCAGTGACACCACTTCAATTAACAGCCTCGTTTTGGATTTTGATTCAAATTTCTTTTACAAGAAATTTTAGAGCGGCCAAATTCGGATATAGCCCCAACTATAGCGTAATCATCATATAAGTTCTCATGTTGCTAGCGGTTGTAGTGTTAGTTTTATGGCGATGTAAACTTTGAAAACCTTTAAGGGATTTGACTGTAATGATAACTCGGGGTGTAAAGTTTCATTCCGAATTGATTTTTCACGGTCAATTCTTAATAGATCTTTGAACATTACATTTTCATAAAATAAAATCACATTTGCCAGCAGTTTAAAAACATGTAACTGGGCTAAAGCTTGGGTGTTAAATCCGAATTTGGGCTTGAAATTTTCATATGAACAATAGGAAGAATTTTTACCAGATGTCTAAAACGAGGCTACTTAATTTAAGTGGTGAATTGATGTGAAATACGGCAAGAAGTGGTTTGCACGTACCCTGGGTACCAGAGCCTCAAAATTTAAATGAAAGGAAAAATTGGGAAGAGGAAGAAAGAGAAAGAAGAAAGGAGGAAACTTTCTTTCCTCTTTTATTTTGTTCTTTTTATTATTTTTTGGCTCTGGTACCCAGGGTAGTTTGCACGTTGACTTATTGCGACTGAAGTTATCGTGGATTGAGTTGGAGTCAGTGAATCAATGCATACTCTTGATGCCTGGGAAATGCAACAGTTCTGCCTTCGATTTAGATTGTTTTGCAGAAAAGCAAGAATTATGATGATGAGTCCTTTGTACCCCTGCGGGATTCTTGCTCAACAGGGACTCATGATGAAACAGTGAAAAAGCTGGCCCTATTTTCTGCAAGCATCAATGGAATTATGATGGAATCACGGCTTCGAATCTCGAATCCCGTGGGAATGTTATCAGTTCCTCAATCGAATCGAAAAATCTATCACATGTGCCGTAACCTTAGAATAGGGTCAGGTTTTTCAGAGTAATATTAAAGTCAATCTTGTCCCCAGAGTGAGTTCGTTGCTCTTCCTCTACTCTTGGATACAATAGGCCGTTCGGCTATTTGATTGGCTGTAACTCCGTTTTGCGCGTTAGCTCCGTTTCGCGCAGGGAAAACGGCTGCAGCATGTCGAAATTCAACGGGAAACCACATTCTTTACCCATTTCGATTATAATTTGCTACGTATCTCCGAAATTCAGAGAATAACGAAAAAGTTCCCAAACTGGCAACTTGTGCCCATTTTCGCTCCAAACAAACCGAGCTTGTTTTCACATTAAACACACTTGCCAACTCCAGACTATTGTTCAATGGTTGAGATAAGGTCATCAAAGTGTTTGCTTTTCGTTTCTCAATTCATCTTCTGAAGAATTAGCGCCAGAGCAACGCCCATTTTCCGTCGATTAGCGTTACCTAGCAAAAGTCCATAATGGCAGCTAATGCACCCCATTTTCTTGACGCATTTGATCGTAGTGTACCAGAGTGTTCATTCGGCTTCGTGATCAGGACGAGGTTGATAACGAGTCTTTGTTGACCGAAGCGCCATCATCAAGCTAAAGAGCACAGGGAAACGAGGGTTTCCAGGTCATAAGTCCGTTCTCTGACAATTTCTAACTTGACCAAGCGTCTAACAAAACATACTCGTGAAAATAGATTTTATCAGTGTGATCTTCTACAGCCGCCCCCAAAAGATCAATAAATTTGGTTTGGTGAGCAGAAGATTTCGAGCAAGGCTCAGGTTTTCTCCCCAGCCTCCAGAAAGGCAAAAGCTCATTGAAGATTTGGAATTATTACTTCAATTTGTTTTAACATCGCAAAGACAGCTGACAGCTGAGTTGACATTTCGAGTTAAGAGAAGAGATTGTTCAGAATCTTATATCTTCTATGGTGAACTTTTTGTTTGCTCACATTATTTGAGTAAAGCTGTGCAACGAAAACGAAAGAGCAGAGTGTCTCCTTTTCATATCCATCAGTATATAAATATATAAACTTCATCAAGCATGCAATCTTTTCTCGTTTAAGAAAAGGATGCTAGAGCTAGTTATGTTCATTGCCAAACTCTTTCTGCACAACGAATAACGGAACAGTACTGTGTTGAGAAATGCATATGATGGCAACAGGATCTCTGAGCAAAGGGAGACAGAAATACATAGCTCATGCCCAACAGACCTTGTAGCTGTGCAACAAAAGGGTCTGAATCGAGTGATGTCATTTTGCGTCTCTACTTTTGCTATCGTTCACATTCGAAAATTCCACAAAATGTATGAATTTATTGTTTGATCCAGTTCCTTTTTAGAACAGCTGATACTGCAGTTGGTGAGCATGGGAGTCTTTGCCTCCCTGGTGAGCATCTTCTGTCACTTGCGTGAGCGTCTCGAAGAAAGCTTTCATTCATTACTGACTGGCCTGGTCCTTCAAGCCAGTGTAAGTGCTCATAAAACATCACTGATCCATTTTCTTAACGTTTTTAGGTCAAAAGTTTCCTGAATTTGTCAATTGCTTAGCGAATTCTTTTCTTCTCACCTTCGTTTTATGGGCAATTGAAAAATTGAAAGATATTTAACGAAACCAATGTTGAGAATGATCGCTTTACATTGTTTTCTTGTAAGCGGGGAAGCAGAGGGGCGAGCAGTTTGGAAGATAAATCCTGGATTGCTCTTCTTCCACGATCGATAATATGCATTGTGTAGTCCCTAAGGGCTCATGCATTGGCTCATTTACCACTTCAAGGATCGATTCAATGAGCGAAACCATCACAAGACATGTGCTCAAGGTCTTTCATCAGACACTGAGCACAATGAAGGTCTGATTGGTATTGAATACACAATAGACGGTGTAAGATGCAGACTACATTTTCACTCACGGAGTAAAGTCCATGTGATGGAGGGCAAATTTCATGTCTGGTTTCTGGTGTGGTCATTTTCTGCATTGTTCATTATAGCACATGGGATTTTTACTGTTTCGCTACAAAGAAGAAGCTTTCCTTCCCTGTGGTAAAGTATCGCAGACAATGTATGAAGACAATGTATGACACGAAGACAGTGTATTAGGCCACGAAGACAATGTATGATATAATTTCTTAGCCCTTGGAATGTTATTCACATAGCACAGATCCAGGGACGTAGGAAACATCTCAAACTTGAGGGGAGGAGCACCACACCTTGAGGGCACTTTTCTCTTAAGAAAATGGGGGCATTTTCAGAAAACGAATAGGGCACTTCTTTGTTTATTGCAAAATCTTGGGGGCACGTGCCTCCAGTGCCAGTCTCCCCGGTTCCTACGTCTATGCACAGATCATTGGGAAAGAGTCTTGTTCATACTATAGATACTTTCCGAAGTACCTCAATAGGCTTTCTTTTAAAACTCGTCAGGATATGGCTATCCCTTGTGAATCATGGTAAACGTAATAGCCAGTTAAAAATCTAGCTGAGGATGTTTCTGATTGACCAATTTCAAATATATCAAGATATGATGAAAGAATTTACACAGTAAAGGACATCAAGTCCACTTTTAAATCATTCAGAACATTCCGCATTTGAATATTTGAACAAGGATCGAACCCAGATGTCAAGATAGGAAATGAGATCGAGAAGAATACAGCATCCTGCTGAAACATTTCATCATTCCAAAATTAGATTGTATTAAGCGTCTTCTTTTATGCATTATTCAATGACTATAATTATTTGACATCATTCGAGAAAATATGATCAATTGTATTTTACAAATATCAAGACTGCTATTTGAAAATCTGGCAGGAATATTTTTATTTCTTGGCAACTTTTTTACTACTTGCTTCAAGTAACTCGATATAGACATAAGTATAAATGAGGAAATAGTTCCTTCGCAGGTGTGTACAGTCATCTTACTAAGAAACTAAGATCCTTTACTGCTAGGTAGTTTCTTAAATTTTGTAAAATATCTTTGCTACGAGAAGTCTCTGATGAGTGTCTGATATTTGAAATGCCCGAAAAGCGTTAGCTTACTTTTGTTACAAAGACTCCTGGGGATCCCCCCATTGTGGCCTGACATGGGGATCTAGTCAGGGCAAAAGAAGGCCAAAGCGAAAATTTTGAAAAAATGCCCTCAAATGGCAGCTCATCAACTTGAAAACTGGGTCATTTGGTAGCATTTAGTTATGAAAGTTTTCTATGGTTTGTCATAATCTTTTATTGCAAAACTGATTGAACACAGCAAGAAAACTTCAAAATTTATTTGTCATTATTGCCGTAATGACTAAATTAGAATGCGGAGGAGCGTACCGGGTTGATGATTGCAAAAGGCCAGGAATCTTTACCCCTCAAATCGACTTGACCCCCCTGTTAAGCCATAATGGGAGTAACCCCTGGATAAGTATTTCCAAGTTACTATAATGGGTTTCAAGACAAGAAAAGACAAAACAATGTCGAAACATTTGGTGTTCACTGTCAAAGCACTTTGTGTCACCCTGGAAGATCAGCTGCCGAATCTTTATTTTTCTGAATGCAGCAAGGAAAAGAGTTGAGCTCTGGCTTCCGATGCGGAGGAGCCGATAAACGTCATTGCACTGAGGACAGACGACAGACAGAACAGACAATAGGATTTCGTCCACCGGCTCCTCCGCATCGGAGGTCAGTTTGGTCTGCGTGCAGGCTAAACAAGATGATGATGATAATGAAAACTGCAAGTTTCAAATTTTCCTAGCTTTTTCAATCGAGGTTGAAAGTCACAAGTGCACGAAGAGCAACTGCATTCGCTAACCTTTTGTCACATGCTTGTAACTGTTGCAGAAGTGCAGCCAAGCCGTCCCTCTCAAATTTATCATCGTCACACTCTTTCGAGAAAATCTGCTACACCTAGCTGACCTACTCACATGTCTTTCTCATGAGAGATACCCAAAGAAAGATCACCATTCATATCAACGCCCAGAAATTTCTGGCAAGTTTTGGAAGAACGAAACAAAGTTTCCACCAACTTTTCAAGTTTAAAATCGAGAGTTAAAAATATAAGCTTGAGAATGAGAAAATTAGGATGACTTTGAAGGTGGACAAGCTATTAGAGAAAGGACGAGAACTCGAAATGAATTTGATGAAAATATAGTGAGAATACATGGAGGAGTACCAGGTGTTTTGTGAGAAATGGCAAACATCCGACCAATGATCAATACAAGGCTTTATTCGGGGAGGAATTCTATTGCGTGCGCTAAATGACACTTTGCATGTTTCTATTCAAGCGCGGCGCCATCGGCTGTAAACATGACCAGCCGTAGAACCAAATCTATTTGCACATGAGCAGAAGCAAAGCAGGGCTGGCAGCATTGACTGACTGAAGACATACTGACCGAAGAGAGGGAATACGGATTTTAGAGATCGTAAGGACCTGGAAAGAAAAGAACCAACAACAGACTAATCGTTGCGAATCGTTGTGAATGAATACAGGGCAGGTTTGAGGGCTGCAAAGACAACACAGTCAGGAGCCAGGCCATACACAGTCGAATATTTTTGCACGTGAGCAGATAACACCTGAAGAGATGACGATTGGAAAGGAAGAGGGATCTTTCTTTTAGTAATATTGAATAGATATTATTAGAGAAAATACAGATCTGAGGGCAGGTAAAGCAAGGCCAACAGCCGGGCTGCACGATCGAACGTATTTGGACGTGAGCATTGCTGCGAATATCAGTAGTAAAAATCATAACAACGAGATCGTAAGCAGAAGAAAGTGGATAGAGAGAGAGCAACGACAGGGGGGACGCAAGGCAGAAGATGTATGTGTTAGAGCGATCGCTCATCGATCATTCGCCATCTACGTGGGAATTTAGTTAAGTTATGTGCGAGGATTCTGAAGAAAGAAAAATTGACAACTTAGAGGTAAGTTTTATTATAAATAGTCGAATTTAACTGCGATCGTGTTGTTTAGGCCCCTCTCGTTGCAGTGTCTCTCACGACTATGATTTGTTGGTGTATAACGCACGAAGGGACGTCCACTGTTAAAGATAATCCGAATTGCCCTTATTAAATGTGAAATTTTATGCAAGAAGTTCTTGAGAGGAAATATCTCTCGTAAATATTATACCAAAACCCATTGATCGGGAGTAAGAGGTAAAACAAACAGGCAACGTACGCAGAGAGACAAATTTCGGGTCATCATCGTCGACGAGGGCCAAAATATGATTTGTCCAATCTTAAAATCAAATCTAATGCGATTTCACATTTGTTATGATTATTGCCTTTTGTCTAGAACAACTTCAAATGGAGTAAAGTAGTCGTGTAAAGTAGTAACTGATCAAAGTGTCACATTCTTAACAGATTTAAATGATCAATTGTGTGGTAGAAAATGTTACAGTTCCTGCTGTGACCCTTCCGGATTTCTTTTTCATTCGAGAATTTTTGCAGAAGAAAGATTTTGCCATCAGATGATCGTTGAGATTGGTTTAAGATATTGCTGCAGGTTTCCAGGACCAAAAGATGAAGTATTGAATACGGAGTGCATAACTCTAAAACCTGTTGAATGAAAAGCGGGAAAAGTTTTCGGAAGTAGCTATTTGGGTAGAGAGATTTGTGTTCGAAAAGGCTAACTCTATGCTTCGTGACAGATTGACGTCGAAAACAAACAGCGAAAAACAGTCAAATAACAGTCAGATCAAGATTTGTAAAGAATACAGGATAAAAGTTTAAACATGCAGAGAATTATCGCACTGTTGTGGAAATCTTTTTGACATTGACATGTCTGAAGTTGGTGAATAGACATGGCTGGAATTTAAAGGGATAGCCAAACGAATCAATATTTTGAGGCAAAGAGAACGGCAGAGTATTAACAGGGAGGTTCACTTTTTGAAACTTCATTTGCATACAAAATTGGTCTGAAAATATGCTTATAGTACTAAAGAGAGTGTTTTGAAGCAAGATGCACAGGACCCTTGCAACCTGTCTTTCACCGAAAATGCTTGTGGTCTGTTGAATGATTATGTTTGTTTTTTTGTTGTTGCTTTTCAAATAGCAGGGAAATTTAATTTCTCAAATCCAAACATATTGAAAATTTTCACAAACAAGTATTTTCAAATTCTATTTTTTGTATATGTTTTGGAAACAAAGAAAAAGTAAATCCATTGATTACAATTATCAAAATTGATTTAAGTATGTAGTTGAAGTCCCAAGCTATAGTTCCTAACCAGAAGATGAGAATTCATTTTCACATGATATGTATGTTTACGCATGTATGTATGTGGCAGCATGCTAGTATGGGAGTGATTATAGAATGCAGAGAGCCTTTGCATGGTCCACTCATGATAAAACCTGGAATTTATATGAATTGCTGTTTTCCGAGCAACATGCTAGTGGTTTTTTTTGTTTCACCCCAGAGATACTTGAAATACAGATCTTGTTTATCAA
Source organism: Aurelia sp. 4 Dawson et al 2005 (assembly GCA_964019985.1). Taxonomy (NCBI): domain Eukaryota; kingdom Metazoa; phylum Cnidaria; class Scyphozoa; order Semaeostomeae; family Ulmaridae; genus Aurelia; species Aurelia sp. 4 Dawson et al 2005. The sequence goes on from OZ026498.1 coordinate 661,670, forward strand.
AGGAAAGGATACATTAGTCCCTTTAAAGGTGCAAGGTTTCAATAGAGGATTGCTAAAACTCATGAACGGTTCTTGAGAAAACAAAGAGATTTTAATCCAATTTTACTGTTCGAGTGGATGGTCCTCATGACTTAAAGTACAAGTGATTTGTAAATTGATGTTAACAAATTTTCTTCATGTGTGAAACCTACATTCAGCGCTATTTATTCACAAAAGCTTAAAAAGGGATGTGCACTGCCAACCCCCAACATTTGGACATCATTAATCAGTGCAAGCACTCTAGTGCTGCGCACAGGCACAAAATATCACTTCACATTGATTGCAGGTACATTTTTCCAATCATTTGTTCACAAGCACAGAATATTTTGAATGATGCCTGCCCACATAACCCTTGTGCAATGATGCCTGTTACCAGGTAATCAGAGCAAGGGGGTTTGGTGCCAGGGGGCCTCAGAGTTAATTACATCTATTGTTGATTGTTCAGGCTGCAGGTATCTAAGGTAATGTGTATTATAGAGGCAAAAGTTTTCCATCTGCTCCCTTGAAGCCAGGTCCTTTGTTTGATTGCCCCATTTACCCCCTTCTCTCTGAATCTGAGCTTGCTGGTGTAGCATTTGTGATTTTTTGTGTTGTTGAGGTAGGAGTGTAATGTTTTTACATTGTACAGACATGTTGACCTTCAGGGTTGCTAACTGGTATTTTCATCACCTTGGCATGTGCTGGTATTTCACATTCTTGTTTACTTTGGTGGTCAAATTTGCTCATGTGTGAGAATGCTTGTACTGTTCTTGTAGCTTCTGTGCATTTCAATTCATTATTTCTTCATTCTGTATATCCTATCAACCTCTTTTGTTTTAAGGATTATATAAGTACTGAAATAGCTGGATTCAAATTCAAATGAGGTCAGCAAAGAGTAGGAGAAGCGGCAAGATTCTATCTGGCCTTAAATGTAATGAAATTTGATAGCAAGTAAGGTATCAGAAACAATAGTTTTGGATACCTGTACATGATATCTTAAAAACACATAAGATACATTAGCACAGGAGATCTTACACAGTACAATTTATTACTGGTTGCAAAAGCCACTCCTTTAAATGTTAGCCAATTATTTGGAACCATACAGCTTACAAAATGCATATGGCATGTATATGCAGTATTTGATGAGGGATGTAGGGGAACATGAAATGGAGCTTTTTCTTGAGATGAATCCACCAAAGGCTATGAATTCATCAAAGGCTATGAATCCACTGAGAGGCATGAAACTGCCAAAAGGCATGAATCCAACAAAAGGCATGAATCCACCAAAAAGTGTTACTGCACCAAAATTACAGGTAAGGTTATGGAGTGCATCTTGATCTTGTCTTTTTATTCATTCAAGTGCTCATGAAGCTTTTGATTTTTTTTTTATGAGACTTGATTCATGACAATGTGGTTACAAAGAACTAATTGTAAATATGTTTCAAGGGATACTTTATCTGTTTGCATTTTCCCAATTTGCACCCTGCAAGTTTGTCACACCATTTATTCAACAAATGTTTCTTTCCTATCACAAGGAATATGTTTCTTTTCGTTCAAGATTATCTTTATATTTCCTTTTAAATTTCTTTTATTTTGTATGTTGCAGGAACCAGAAAAGACTATAAGATGTGTCGAATGCTCAGAACTGATAAAGGACAAATATGTTCTTAGAGTAAAGGAAGAGTTTTGGCATCCAACTTGTCTGAAATGTGCTGTTTGTCAGCAAGAATTAGGAACTGAGAAATCTTGTTATATGAAAGCTGGAAAGGTATTCTGTAAAGATGATTATACAAGGTGAGCGTAGTTTCGTATTTCTTTCATAATTGTATGGAAATAAGTTCAAGAATGACTTGTACAATATGCCAGAAATTTGTGTGAGATGGAAGCAAGATATTTTGTCATATATTCACAGGGAAACCAATATTCTTGTCTCTCTTTATTGCTTTTTATCTTCAGATGCCATGTAGCTTCTTTGGCACTGTGATGGTGGAACTGTCATTCATGGTGAAATGCAAAGGACGTAGATGGGAAGGAGAGGAAATGCAAAAAGGGGAGAAAAGAGAAGAATAGACTGAAATTTCTTCCTTCTCTGTCTTTCTTTTCTCCCCCTCCTTCGTATTTTCCTTCCTTCACATTATTTCATCTCCTTCACATCTTTCCTCCGCATTCCACCACCGCAGTGCTAAAGAAGCTATGCAGCATCCAAAAGGTAAAAAGCAATAAACAGAGAGGAGAATACAGGTTTCCCTGTGATATTTTTATTTGCTGAAAGGCTGCCTCCATACAAAAACATGTAAGAAGTCTCTGTCAGTCAAGGGGCATTTTGGTCCCAAACAGTTTTTTTTACTTTGTCAAAGTCCTTTTGTCCTTCAGTGTTTACCACTCTTTTTCCAAAAAAAATCCTTCCCAAATTCTTAAAGATCCTGTGTTTTTGAAAATCTCATACACTGTTTTGAAGCAGCAAAAGCTCTTCATTCTCATTCTCCTCACCCAAGACAATATTACTGAAAAATAAACACCTTCGAGATGATTTTCTTCAAGAAGTTTTCTTCCTACTGTTACAGAAAACGAAATTAAATCCTTTGCCACCCCGTTTTCTTAGGGAAATAGAGGACATGCTGAGGTGTATCATTTGATATATGTTTAAGATTAATCTGGTACAGGCAGACCTAAGACACCTGGTGTGTTCGCATCTATCATAGATAAACAGCACGCTCGTTGAAAATACAGATCGAGAAATAATCAAATTCTGTTCAAATTCTACTTCGAAATGATTCAGAATGCGAATAAATATCGTGAAAAGTGTTCATGATTTAGCAGAAAATAGCTGCAGTGTGCTTGTTAAAAAGTACAATATCTACGCTTTTGAAAAAACAAAGGGTAAAATGAAAAACGAAAAGTAATCTTAATAAGTTTTCCGGAGTGATTGGCCCCTCGGCCAGATTTATCGTCTTCTGTCAGATCAACAATTTTGCAATGACGTCAATGGCCTTTAGAATTGCATGGATTCCAGCTGGGTTGATTGATAAGCACCCGAAGAGATCGAAATTTTAAATAATAGCCCACCAGCACCCTTTGTTTCCATTTTGTTTCCACTTATCATTTTCCAGTAATCGAATTCTTGGTGAAAATTGAACAATCTCTTTGTGCCATATTAAAATTGAAAGATAGGACTTTTTGAATTCGTTTTGACTGAACGGCGACTTTCTTCAATTTTTATGATTTAAAATGCGTTCTTTGTTTTCTTTGAAATCTTTTCCAGTGGGGCTATTTTTACAGACCAACCAATATTCCATGCCTGAACTTGTTGCACAAGCAGAAGCTGGAGGTTTATCTGGCCCCTAAAGAACTATTGCATATTTCCGTTAGGACAAAAGGATTTCAGCGATTTCTTTGAAAGCAAATTGATTTTCGTTGAAAGGGTACGAGACTTTTATTTCCAGAATGAGGTCCTGTTCATATGGAGAAAGTGTCCCGTCATTTTCCCAGTGAAGCGGCATAAGCTGAGATCTCGCCTCAAAAAGCTTTCCCATTTAAAGGTGATCTGAAGCGAAAATTTTTATTGATGCAAATGGATAGCACTTATGAGTGATAAAGAATGTCGTTTACCATTTTGTGATACCTTGTTTCATTTTCGAATTATAAACTATTTTGTATGATCGGCTGATGACGTCATTTTGTTTGCAAAAAGTAATGAAAATGTACAAGGCTGGCTATGTTTCCTAAAGGAAATTGACTCCAAGAACATTTCTTAAATTGCCATACCTTTCTAAACATCATATCAGTCCGTGAAACAATTTCTATTACATTTATTCAGCTCCACTTAAATGTCTCCGACAACTGTAACCCTTCAAAGCTTTGATACAGCTATATTCCAGTACATCATCCTAGCAATTTGCAAACAAAATGACGTCACCAACTGAAACTTAATATCAGTGGATAACTTGAAAACGAAAAGAGATATCAAAGAAATTTAAGCAGGAGTCCGTATCATTCGACAGTGCCATTAATTTGAATCAATAAAAATTTTCGCTTCAGATCACCTTTAAAATATCACAAGCTTTCACACAACAAAGCATTTTCCCGCCTAAAGCGCTATTGTTTATATTGTTTTATATCCCTGGAAACTTTTCTCAAATGAACAGTCAAGGAATATTTTCTTGGCTGAGCAATTTTCCCGGTCAAATGGGAAAATGCCCGGGAAACTTTCTCTTTATGAACAGACCCCGGGGTGGTGTCGTTGCTTCTTCCACAGGGAGACCAGGATATGATTGTTGCTAATTTTCTTTCGGAGTAAAATAGAAATTTTCTTTCGAAATAATTGTTGCTAAATTGTTGCTAAGGATAAAATTGTTTTCCTTTGCCCCCCCCCCCCGCTTGCTCGGGGTCACGTTTGCACTTTAGTCGTGCTAGGTAATTACAACACAGGATTTCAGAGTTCAGATTTCAAATTTCAGGGAACTAAAGTGCAAACGTGTGACCCCGAGCAAGCAGGGGGCAAAGGATAATAATTTTTTCTAAGCAACGATTATTTCGAAAGAAAATTTCTACTTCATTTCGAGAGAAAATTCCTATTTTTATCAACAATTATATCATGGTCTCCCTGTGACCTATTGTCAAATCAGCATATGTGGCGGCCAAGGAGCAGTATTTTTTGGGGCCCTTGAGTAATGGCTTGAAAAGCCGCAAAAGTTAGAGACCTTTGTGCATTGAACTGAATTGAATGTGTCTGTGGTTTTGTTCTGATGTCTGGAAGACGATCGCTTTGGTTTGCAGCGTTCGCAAAATGTAAGTTGTTTGTAATCTTAGAAGATATTCCTTCACCATTCAAGCTCAAATCAATACTCTGTGAATGAGTTAACATTTTTCAACACTTTCCAGCTTCGTTACTGTTGGTTTTGTGTTAATGAAGACAGCTTTGCTGCGATTGCTCTTGTTCGGAAACGAAATAAGACAAGGCCTAAATGCAACGAGGATTGTCTTTGAATGTATTGTCTGCTACCGTAATCCAGTTCAAAAGCGCCTTTTCATGCTTCTTAGTTCTTTTCATTTGATCCAGACGCGTTGTGGTTCCGCAACCACCAGCCAGCAGAGCCTCGATGATATGCCTTGGTTGTTGGCAAGCAAGGCGACTTGTTTCTGACTGGTTTTGTTTTCTGCATGATCAAGCTAAGATTTGGTCGTTTGCCGGGCAAAGAACTGGCTTGCACAAAAGCAACACATTTATTTCACAAAATGTATCGAAATCTGACAAACTTATCACTTTGTAAAAATCTTGTATGCATTCGACAAACACCCTTAGAATTCACGAAAAATCATTGAAAGATTCCCAAAATGCTGCCTACTGACTTAAAAATCTTGGATGCTTAAATTTCGAAAAAGTGATATTCTCCTTCCGCTCACCTTGTTGAACCAAATAAGATGGAAATTTGTATGTTCCAAAGACATCACACTGTTAAAGACCTAGGATGGTTGCAAATTTGCAACCAAGGAGGAATCAACCAAGGAGTCTATGTAGGAATCATTACGCATACTTTTTATAAGAAACTGTGACATGTTATATATCTATAAGAAACTCAACCCTCAGATCGCAAAAATATTAAGAAACGCCAGTACCAGGAAAATAAAACTTTAAAAAAGATTTTTTATTTTATCAAAGGAAATCATTATTATATGTTGACTTTATTTTCACTTGTTTCCTGTATTATGTTACTGGGAGGCTACTTGAGCAATGCCTAAACATTGGAAAAAGGCTTCAAAAAATATGAAAATTTTAATGAAACCTTTAAGAAACTTCTAAGAAACTCCAATTACTCAAAGTCTGATAGTTTTAAGAAACTTTCAACACTGGCCCTGAAGAAGTCCTGCATGGAGTAATGAAATATTGGAATCTAACATGTATTCCTTAATGTTGCCCATATTTGCTGTTGTTTATTGTTGCATTGCGGTGTTCCTGCTCTCAAACTAAATTATTAGTCTTCATAAAACATACAGTAGGTGTAGACCTTTTTGCTATTCTGCAATAGAGTGCAAATGAAATGATACCTTAGCATATTTTTTGATAAATCATAAGTTCCTTTCTACCAATATATTGTAAATATAATCAAGAATTTGGCAAAAATGGGATGCTCAAATGACCTTTTGCTTTTGCTTCATCAGAGATAGATTGATTTAACTATGATAAAGGGAAAGTGAAATTTCATGAGCATTCTATATTTTCAAAATTTTTGTGCACTCTATAACTTCCAAATGTTGACAATAGTGATAGGAGCTCCAACACCACTAAATCAAAGTTTTCATATAAAAATGTATAAAAGATATTGCTCATTCCACTCTTTTATAGAACAGTTGGAAGGTCTATTATCAAAATTGATGTTTTTAGAGCGCAAGGAAATTTTAGTGAGGATAGGAGTGTGGCATGATCGATACCTCACTTTAACAGTGGAGATAATCACAAATGAAAACTGTGAAAGAGCTTTCCATGAGTAGTTTTGCATGACTGAAAATCTACCTTAAAGGAAATAAACAATAAACAGTCTTTTGCCACATCCATTTTTACCAGTCCAATGAGCTAGTGGTTTGCAAAAAAGGTCCTATCAGATGGTATATCATACTATTCAAACTTCCATGCCATATCAGTGAGGATAGGTTTCAAATCTTTAAATCTACGAAAAAAGGCGGGTGTAAAATTCAATGACCTATTTCTTTAAACTGAATGACTTGAAAGAAACTTTAGCCACTTTTCTAGGATTCTACCGTTGGACTTGTCAGAAAGCTCGATTATTTGTCGAAATTACAGCCAATTTTCTATTTCAGCTCATTTTATGATGTGACGTCATCAAATTTCTAAATCACAAACCAGAAGAGCGAAAGAGTTTTGCTTGATACCATATTGTAGGCATCCATAAATTATGGTTTTCCTGAAAATTATTCGATCTTTTGTCTGCAGGTTTATAAGTAACGAAAGCTTTAAGATTTTTTCGAAAATTTTCTTTAATTCATACAAAAGAAGAAAAACACAGTGATTCTGGAAATATTGAAGATTTTAGAAAAGTCCAACGGCAGATTTACTGCAAAATAGTTCAACTTTCTTTGAAGCCGTTCAGTTCAAAGAAATCTGTCATACAATTTTACACCCAGCTTTTTAAAGATTTGAAACCTATGCTATATCCGTGCTGATTCTCTTTGAAAATGAGAGACAGGCTTGAAGTTCAGATAATGGACGTTGAAAACAAGTTGCAGATCCCCCTATTTTATTCTGAAACAGGAATTTCCTCCCAGTCTCTTGCAAAGGCCCATTCTTAGTTATTCATTCACGCACTGTATGGATCGTTTACTTTTAAAGAGACCCCATTTTTTATCAGAATTACTTTGAACTGGGCTTTGAAATTACCCTATTGAAAGCAGAACATCTGTGTGAGGTATGCAACAGTAGCATTTGAACAATGGTAACCCCAGGGAAATGTGATACTGAATTAATTTAGAAGTGAAATTTTGTTCAAGTCCAGGGAGTTTTCACATGAAAATGTCGGGTTTAGTCAAGTAAAAATTTCCACTGAATTTTCACTGAGAAGAGGCACCAAAATCCATGTGTCAGTTGAATTTTATACCATGCTGAATGATTTGCAAAATAGAAGTCTGGCCTGACTAGATCCACTTCTCATCCAATCCTTTTTTGCTATACAGCTCTGAAGCCACTCAGTGATAAGCTTAATTGATTCTTGTATGTTTATGAACAAGAGCAAAGAATTTAAGCAAGACAATACATTTGCTTCAATCTAAAACAAGCAAGGCATTTTCATTATCAATTGTTAGCATTTATGAACAAGACTGATCTTCAAATTTCAGGCAGTTCAGAGTGAAATACAGTGTGAAATGCTCTTGTTGTCAAAGGGCAATCCAGGAGACAGACTGGGTGAGGAAGGCAAAGCAACATGTCTACCATCTGGCATGCTTTGCTTGTGAAGTATGCAAAAGACAACTTTCAACAGGAGAGGAGTTTGCACTCATAGATCATAAACTTTTGTGCAAATTACATTACATTGAAAAACTGGAATCTCCATCAACACCTGGCTCAAATACTGTTGTCCCAGTTGTGTTGAATTCATCTGGGAATGAAAGTGATATTAGTTCTCATGGCTCAAGTATAAGAGATTCTATGATGGTGGAAGGTAGGTCAGCTTCTTGCACTTATTTCTTTTTACCTGCTTTTATTAGCTAGGGTGGCTCAGTTTTGGGAAATTTACTGATTTGTCTTTATGCCTTACTTTCTTGAATCAGGTGGGAGATATTAACTTGATACAGGAATGAATTCCAAGTTTTGTCCAAATGTGGAACTCTTCCATTATGGATCCTTTTGATGTTCAAATTGGCTCATATCGTATCTAGATGTATTGTAACAAGCAGTACATACAGTTTCCAATCTTGTTTTTGTTATGTAAATGTGGTGCCAAGTGTTTGTGGATTGTGGAAATGGAAAACCATGTTTGTGTATCAAAATGAAAGAAATTTCTCCTTTCAGAAGCAATGAAAACGCATTCTCCAAACATTATGATACCAGATAATTGCATATTTTCAGGTGAGGCTAAAATCTAAATTTTATCAAAATTTTAGCCCTCCTTTTTTGAAGTTTTCTAGTTACTACAAATAATTCTCTTTTCCTACTATACATACATATTGAAAGTAGTGTTTGCAATACATGAGATGCTTAAGCGGTTTTCAGTAAATTAAGGTGGTCATTAATCTGCACTTGTTTCATCCAAACTTCCTTGCTTGGATATCCAACTCAAGAATGGCTTTTTCAGCTTGGATTTGAATCATAATGCCAGAAATGAAAAGCTGGTTAATGAAAAAGTGAAATGAAGAAATGAAAAAGTTGTAAATTCATGGCAAGTGAAATGAATACTCCTCAGTTTACCTGTACAGTATTACAGTCCATAGAATTATCAAAAATATTCACTTGCATTCAACATGTTTTATATGAAATGTAACAACAACAAAGGGCAGATTGGGTGTGATTACAGCAAATGTGCTGATTTTGATAACTGCCATACAGTAAAGTCCCACCTTTGGGAAACTGTTGTCACAAAACCCGCCTGATTGGTTTTTAATGTTAAGATATACTTGGTAATCAATCCAGGTGTGAATACTGTGGTATAAGAAACACTTTTATATTCCAAACAGCTGTCAAATTTATTAAGAAAAGGTTTTTTAAAATATGTACTGTTGCACAAGGATCTAATACTTGAAAGTTTATGAAAATTATGACAGTTTGGGCTTAAAACTTTCATTCTTGTTTCTAGAGAATTTAGACCTATTGGAGACTTATTCAAAATATACACCATATAATATAACTATGTATGTACCACTGTAACAGAACCACTGAACAGAACTATGTACCACTGAATTAGCCAGGACTGTTTCTTGTAGAGAGGTATTATATTCAATGAAATCAGGCCTGAGTTTCTTATAATGCAGTTTCTTAAAGGTAGGGCTTCACTTTATTTAAGAGATGCAGATTCAATGAAAACTTAATGACTTTGTTTCTTTGGTGAAAGGTCTTTGAAAATTTCATGCAGATTCAAAATCATTTCAACAGCATCCTTTGAGCTGAAAGTAGGATGTTAAAGAGAATCAAAGTCATTAACTAGGATTTTTTACTTTTACTAGTGCTTTGAATGAAATGTTATATTCCAATTTAGATAAATGTTCTATGCCCTCTGACAACTTGTAATTGGTCAAAGTTTTCAAGTTTTCTTTTCCAATAATTGTAAACTACGACGGTGAGTTTGATGTCAGAAAACACTCTTCCAGAGCAATTTCTGCTGTGTCATTAAACTTGATCTATTTTGGGACATTCAGGCTTATTTCCTTGATTCATGGAGGTCCAAAGAAAATCTTGTGGGTGAAATGAGATCTGTAAGTCCTGTAAATCGGGACAAATGTGGACATTGATAAAGCCATTTGGATTACTGAAAATTCTTTTTTGGCTCATTCAGAAAACAATCTCATTTTCTTCTCAGACCGGATTAAAATTGGTTTTTTCTGAACTTAATCTAAATGTAAAACTAACAAAAGATATGCAAAACTAACAGAAGATTTCTTCTGCGTTCTTGGAGCATTATTGTATTCAGTTAATTTTTTAAATATTTGAGAGAAAAATCCAACACCAATCCTATTTCTTGTCCAATTTTGTGTATTAATCTAGTTTGCGTGTAACATGACAGCTGGTAACCATGGAACCAAATTTTCAAATAAGCCTAAAAGTTTACTGGATTTCTCCAAAATTGAATTTTACGAAAACCCTGAATTAGAATAGTCAGTTACAAATTACTTTCTAATACGAGCACTTGAGACTGCTATGCCAGTGAGTCTTATTCACGTTGTGTGGCCACTGTCCATTGACCTTGAAAAAATCTGTCTTTCCCCTATCAGGCCCTGTCATGTTTTGTATATAATTAAAATCCATAAAGTGCTTTCAGTACAGTTATATTTCCAGTGCCTGAATTTTTTATGGCGAACAAGGTAAAACTCGAGTACTGCATTTCATTTTATGGCGAAAGAGATTTCCTGCAAATATTGGTGTAGATTATCACGTTACATTGGCAGTTGCTGGGAGAGGCAAAGTCCCCATTTAAACTGTTATAACTTCGGGGGCATTCATCCGACGTAAGGCCGGAGCTCCACTAGGCGGAAAAACGCCGAATCGGAAAATTTCCGGCAATCTAATTGGCTAGTTGAATTGTCGCTGCGGAAAAATGTCGAGCCGCGAATAGAAGGACTACGTTCTACTTTTCGCGGCTCGACACTTTTCCGCCTCGTGGAGATCCGGCGTAAATGGTAATGATGTAATAGCTAGCCACGTTCACAACACAGACTTAGACTTTTCGAAAACTTGTCAAAAACAACATGAAAGCTTGGTCAATTTCTGCATCACGGCAAGGTAGAGAGCACAACTAAAGGTGTAAAGCCATTTAGGGCCCTGTTTACACGATACTATTTTGATTTCATATCGGATTGGGGTTCCATTTGCGCGACACCGTTTTCGTTACATATCGGATTGAGCCCCTGTTTACTAGCCTGTGTTCCAGACCACTTGACTGGAACGCAGGCTACTGTTTACACGAGAACGCACTGCAATGGTTTCACTGTTTGGTTTTGGCATTCATGCAAATTCTGTTCTGCGCAGCACCCCCAGGTGAATGGGAGGGTCGGCGAATTGATAATGAGGTTTTCGACCGTTCAGATGATATTGGATTCGTTTCATACCACTTTTAGAGAGCTTAGCTTGGAAACGCAAAAGCGGTATGAAGCGTATAGGATTGGTGTGTTCTCATGTAAGCAAAAGGCCAATTTGATAGTGAAAACGCTCTCGCGTAAACAGAAGGCTAATCCGACATGAAACCAATCCAATATGAGATGAAAAAGTTATCGTGTAAACGAGGCCGTAGTATCACAGTGTTATCGGTCAATAATTGCCAATGATTAAGTGTCAATAATTGTTTGTGCTTCGTATTTCATTCTCCAGGTATGAAAACACGGGTCACGTGATTAGCATTATGTGCAAAGGGCAGTAGTAACGATTCACAAGCATCATTTCGTTAATTTTCAGATGAAGAAGAAAAGGCAAAGCGGAAGGCGAATGAGAAATTCGGATTAGGCCGGTCGAAGCGAGTAAGAACATCATTTACAGATGACCAGCTACAAATATTGCAAGCTAATTTTGATTTGGATCCAAACCCGGATGCTGCAGAATTAGAACGTGTTTCTACGTTGACTGGCCTATCCAAAAGAGTAACACAAGTGTGGTTCCAGAACTCCAGAGCAAGGCAAAAGAAACAGGGAAATTATGGAAGATTGATTGTCTCCAGTCCATCTGGTGAGATTCTAATCAAATATTTTTTATAATTGTCAGCTGATGTATTTATCTTTGTGCTTTGTAAAAATAGAATATTTTCTTCTGTGATTTTAATTGCAATTGTTTTTTATTAGGAAACGTAAAATTCCTCCCTCTTGGGGGGGTTACGGTTCGTATTTCCAGTCTATCTCTTTTCCTCTGGGGACGTTTATCGCATGAGCAAAGATGTTATCCGCAAGTACTGTAAAACTTTACGAGTAAACAAGCGTTCATCTTTGACCTAGTATTTTCGCATGCTGCCGCTCTCTCCTGTCCGATTACATCACATTCCATGTACCTTAGGTATGGGATGGGCAAAATGTATTCATGTGTAATTTGGATGATCTAACGTTAATGGCACAAACAAGGACAGATTTTGTAAAACAATAGCAGCAGTTGCTTTTATTGACACCTAAATTCAAAGAGATATGCGATTGCAGACGAAGGAAATTCTCTCAAGCTGAAATTCAAAACAAAGCCGCAAAGTTTCTCTGAGACCCAGGTAGCTTATCTCGCTTGTTGTGCATTCCAGAAATGGCCTTTAAGAGCAAACATGAGCGTAAATGGAAAGAAGAAGGATATATCTAGATATCTACCACGGGCATTTTACTTGTTTGGTATAGGAGCCGATTTGGAGGCGATTCAATTCTCGTATTTTTTGGGTGCAATCAAAGCACTTACTTCTCAGCTTCTGAACAGCAAAAATAAAATGCCCGCGGTAGATGTTTAGATATATCCTCCCTCTTTCAATATGCGGTCATGTTAGCTCCTAAAAGCCATTTGTGGACTGCACAAAACGCGAGATAGCTACCTGGGTTTCAGGGAAACCTCGCGGCTTTGTTTGTTTTTAAGTTTTGCTTGAGAGAATTTCCTTTGTCTGCAATCGCAAATCACTTTCAATTTAGGTGTCAACAAAAGCAACTGATGCTATTGTCTTACAAAATCTGTCCTTGTTAATGGCACAAATTTTACGAGTTATTGAAACATTATAAGAAACTTAAGAGCACGGCCCCTAATATTAGATAAGGGTCTTAATGGAGACAAAGGGTGTTTGAATATCATGAGTCAATTTTAAAACATTGGTACGTTTTGTTTACGTTTTTGTCTGGCACAGGGTTTTGCGTAAGCTGGTTTCAAGTACGCTATTACATATGGATGTTTTTTTATGTTGATGGAAACCATCTCGTATTTTTCAGGTAATGTTAAAGTGGAACCAGAAAATAGAGTTTTGTAAGCTGAAATCATGTTATCAGACAGATCCAAACAAATGATTTACTCATCACTTGGGAAGGGACTGTTTATTCATATGAAGGGAAAGATTCAAGGATGTGTACAGAAACCATCACTTCATATTGCCAGCGATGGCCTTATCAAACCAAGAATGGACAGATGATGAAACATTAAATGAGTTTATTGATGAACAAAAATGCAGATTTCTTTCGTACATTTATGCATTGCTTTGTTTCTGTTATGATGCAATGTAATAAGGACTCAATCAAATACGAGTGTACACTCTACAGTATCCGTGTGCTTTTGTGCACTTCAGAAAGTTGTGTGCTGCTAAGATAATGAATTTTATTGCGTTGGTAAAAGTTTTCTTGCAATCCTCGGTTATATAGTCGACTATCCATCTCAAATCTGGGTCTCAGTGTGGCGCAGTGTCCATTGACTGAAAACTAAACTATGTACTTAGATGGTCATTTATAGATATGAGCATGCAAGGGGAATGGGCTTATAACTGCACCTAAACAGAAACGGATAAACCCATGACATCACTAGGCTTGATAATGTGTTTCTTACTAGTAGCTTGCAAGTAAAGAAAATGTTAACATTCGCTCGTAAAAGCTCTGTATTATGCAGCCGGAGTGCTGCTTAGGATACTGTGAATTGGGGAAGTTAACCCTGAGCTTGACCTTCTATATACGGTACTGTATATATACTACAGCGGATAAGGAAGATTGAAAATTTGAACAAACCTTGTTGGTGGCAACTGTTGACGATTCCCTTAACCGCAAATCCACGCTGAATATTGCCGCAGTACCTAATGGAGAAAAAATTGGCACCGTGAAAACAATGCTTTGGTTCGAAATATTGAAGAAATCTATTTACCTCACCGAAACGACTGCATCGATTAAGAAAGGAAGGGAACGAAATACCGATTCTTGGCAGTAAACAAGGAAAAGTGGAATTTGATGCTAAAAACCTGTTGCTAACCATCATCCTTTTCGGCCGCAAAGCCAACAACGTTCCTGTTTTCTTTTTATTTGACTCTATTCTCAATTTTGCTATCGAATTAGATATGTAAAGATATTCATACGGTAACAAATCCTTCCTGTTTGTTTGTTTTGCTTTTCAGTCATTGCGCAAAGAGATTGTGGTTGGCAATGAATACAAAATGGGCTCAGGTTTGTTTTGCCCATTTCATGTCATGTGACCACCATCTTGGGAAGTTTCAGTACTGTACTCCTGCTCGTTTTTGCATTCATGGGATAAGTTAAGTATGTTAAAGAATTCTTACGGTGTATTGTCAAGGGAATGATCACTTAACTTGAAGTGGGTGTAAACAAACCTTAGCCAATTTGGGCCTTGTCGAAATCTTTTTCGCAAGCCCAACTTCCAATAATTGTGATGAAGCAGATTTCCTAACTCGCCCAAGACCATCTTTTGGTGAGGCCATCTTTTGGTGAGGGAAACGTCTTTTTACAGTTCCCTCGCTCCATGATGAAACAATAGGGTTTGGAGGTTGTGTGTAAGCTGATTTGTGTAAAAATTCTTTTAAAACATGTGTATTGCGTATCAGCTTATTGACTCTATTGTCAATTTTTTTATCGAATTAGATATGTAAAGATATTTTACAGGTACAATTGTAGGTTATGTCAACTTAAGCTTCAACGATTTGTTGCCAAGGTAACATTACCGTATTACTTCATGTTCCAGGCGTGAATTATAGACATGAAATAACATTGATAATTGCAGATCGGTGTCCTAGGATGTAGAAATGTTTTCTTAAAAATTGTTGTTCTAGAAAGTTTATTGAAGTGATCGTTTTACTCTTGATTTGTGTCGTAGTTCTTAACTCGCGAAGTGGTGACAACGGGTCGTTGGAATCGTTGAAGAGCCATTGTCACCCAGGATCCTTTGCGGGAATGCTTCAATTTCAGAATGTATGAAAATCAAACTTGGCCCAAACGAGGCGGGAAAACTAAATGGCCAACTAACTCAATGTGCGTGCGAAACAGGTTTTGAAAGAGAGAAGACACGAGTATAAACCAAGCACTAACCAAAGGCTCGTCAAGGAATTCAAGAGCTGTTCACTGAACTTTTCTTATATTCATATGAATATTTTACAACATACCCGACATTCTACAAAACTTTTCTAGGCCGAATTACTTTAGAACACTACAGTGACGACGCCATGGGGAGGGAAAGACAATGACTACCCCACTCTCTCACTGAACCGTTTCGTTACCAAACGACATGCAAGAACTGTGCAGCTCATGCTTTCCAAGCATGCAAACAAGTATAGAATGCAGGATTTTTGTCCACAGCACAGCATAACCGAAGGTTGCGTTCGTGCATCTGGCGAGCAGAGCGAGCCACTAATATGAATATGATGGAATATCTTATGTGCACCTAAAACAAAAATTAAAGGTTGTGGACAGTGCACATCGCCTACATTCCATACTGGCATGCAAATTTGAAATATTTGGCCGCATGACAGAACACTGCCTGACAAATACAAGTAGAAAGATTGTGACAACCAGAAAAATTTGTGAGCTTTTCGAAAACTTTGCTCAAAAATTCTGCTTTCCTCGCAAATAACGCAATGCTTGCAAACATATAGTCTAAATGGCTTGTAACAATCTTGCCAAACGGGAAAGGGAAAACATCGCTTTTAGCAAACAACTCTCATATATTTGCCAAACACTACATAGTGTAAAAAGTTAGCGTTGATAGGCCTAAAACAATAACAAATGACTCACCGATGTGAAAGCATGTTCATCTGAAGTCGCAAGTCTTTCTTGGTCTGTTTCCACCGCGTTCGCTCCTTCCATTTTGATTTTCAAACAAGAGCAACAACGCCAAGAGCAAGCAATGATCTCTTTGGTGGCAAGGGTAGCCATGGATGGCAGGGTTGCATTTTAAAAGCATTATCTGAACAGGTCCTGACGACTTTTCTGCTAGCAGCGTGTCGAATTTCTTCCCTCGATACTTATGTCGACATTCCCTGCCTTGCCTCTTCTCACCATAGCGGCTCGAAGAGAATTCCGAATGCAAAGTTAAGTAAGTAGTGTCTTGGGAATAAATGCTCCACACATTGAAAATGTGAATTCCAGTTTGTATTGAAACTGTTTAGAACAAAATTCAAAAGCATTTTTATAACCTTGTAATTTGGCTTTGCAATGTCCCAATGGAAATCAGATCTAACGCCTTTAGTGATTAAGCCTGATTCACACTTGGTCGTTTGGGTCGTTAACGTCGTGCAGAAAGACAAGACCCGAAACAAACGACCAGTGTGAATCAATCATGAGCGCATGCTAAAAACCCAGCCTGCGCCGCGTGCAGAGTTTACTTTCCACTGCGAAGGAAATTCGCATTGGCTCTCCTTTGCAGTGGGAAATAAATCATACACCATGCCATCACACATTGTTTTTCAAGCAGAATTTCTTCTGAGGGTATTTTTGTCAATGTTCAAACGTTGGTCCAAATTTGATTCCTGACGTTCGATTCAGGCAGCAAAATAGTAAAATTCAGCCAGCTTTGCGTTATTTACACCCACTTCAGATCACGTGATTGAGAAAACTTTCTTTTCATACAAGTTAGGCCCTTTCGTATCATGAAATGCAAGATGAAGCTGAGAACTATGAGAACTATATCACGAGATAACAGCGATCACTTTCCATGTGTATGGCAACTTGACTTGAAGTGGTTATAAACAAAGTTTACCAGAATTTGTCAATGAGAGTAAAACTGTATCAAAAACATCATTTTCACGGCATGCAGATGTTGCATGGAGGAAATCACAGATCAAATGAAACTAGATACATTTTGTTTATCTTATTTAATCAGCCAGCTACCAAGCAATGCATTCTTTTAACCTGTCATATAATTATTCTTTATAATCATTCTTTATCTTGCATTTTATTACAAGAAACTGCTCATAACAAACTCAACTCTCAGATCGCCATGTACTGGGAAAATATAACTTCAGAAACAACTTATTTTGACAAAGGAAGTCACAAACATATTTTACTCTAATTTCACTTGATTCCTGCTTCATATTTCTCAGAGAGCACTTGAGTATTGTCTAAACATCGGAAAAGGTTCAAAAACATTGTTTTGAAATGTTTCTGAGAGCACAGGTAGTGAACATAAGATTGTTATGAAACCTTTCAGAAACTCTGTGTACTCAAAATCTGATAATTCCAGGAAGCTTTCAGTACCGACCCAAATTCTTAGTTTCTTACAAAAAATACGTGTATCAGCACCATCAGTTAAGAATGATATATCTATGTTCCAAGATCAATGTAAACGAAGATAATACTCTCTTTCTTTACATTTAATCAACTTAAAAGAGAAGCTACGCCCAATTCTCTTGAAATAAATTTGAGTCTTACATCCATCCTATCATTTTTAGCATGTTAACTTGATTTTCCCATCGTACAAAAACTTGAATAGGATTGGTGAAGTCACGAGAAAGCAAAAAGACAGGAACACAGAAACGCGATCAATAACTTTGCATGCTTTTCTGCACTCTTTCCCAGCCCCAGTATCTTTCTTATTGACCACAGGGACATCAGCAGCATCATTTTCTTCATCTGGTGTTGCAGCTGTTTCAGCGATTGCACGATTTTCCGTATATTGCGAATATGACATTTGTGAAAATTGCTTTCCAGCTTTAGCCATGTCTCGCGAAATCTCTCTGGTGACACGGAAACTGTTACTTGAAATGTTTCTGCCGTTTGCGGTAGCGTTTTGTGAAACCTCTCTCAGGGATATGACATCATCATCTGTGGCCTTGACGTGATTTTTCTTTGGTTTTCTCTTGCAGAAGATTCTGCTCAAAAACATGATGAAATTTTTATGGGGTGGATTCAAACATTTCCCTCTGCCAGCTCGCTCTGCATAATATGAAGCTAATGATGTGAAGGCGATTTGAATAATCGTGAAAATCAATACCACGATGAGAAATACAACAAGTACGGGGATATAATCAGAAGTTTTCGGCAAAGCATCTACTACTGTGTCCAGGTACACAATCATTGCCAAGAAACACGTGATCAGAAGAGATGTTCTTTCCCCTGATTCCCATGGCAGTAATACTGAGCAAAACGTGATAATGCTGATTAGGACAATGGGTGCAATAACTGTCAGCCAATAGTATCTAAAAATATACAAAAAGAAAGTGCATTATTACCCCAAAGATGGCGGCGAGTCCGCCATATTTTAACTATATTTGTCCAATTGGGGGAAGTGCTGATTTTCAGGGTATCGTATAATCTCTGTTCTTAGCGCTGGGTATCAAAAGAAGGACATTTTCCAAAGCCGGTTGTCAAAAGAGGTCAAAGGGGACAGTAGGTTGTTGCTCTGGCCAATTTGCTAGCATATACTACGAAAACAAAAACTTTGAATGCTATGAGTAATATGGGTTTAATTTTTCTTTGCAACAAAATATCTTTAAGTACAGCAGAATTTAGTAAACACAAACTGTATCAGTCAATTGATTTAGTAAGGAGCAATTTACATCTAAAGTAAGTCTCAACTTAGATGTCACGCGAAATTTGGGATATCATTCCCCCACTCTAGTCCCTCACGCAAAACGCTTTTCAGGTTGTTATCCGCGGGCATTTCCCATTACATCTAATCTAAAATAAAGTATACTTAGCTCGTCTAGATCAGAAGTGATGTTGAAAAGTAATAAACCTACCCTGGTTTGCGAATGAGTTTAATCTTGGATGATAACTGAGAACTAACTCGATTATCAGGAGAAAGTGCAACAGGTCGATTGGATGCTTCGAAGCTACTAATTTCCAGCTTCCACAGGCCAGTTTCCTTCTTCCTGAAAGCACCATATTGCTCTACTACTGCAGGGTTGTATGTCAATTTTTGAACCTTGACATCATGTGCGCTCGATATGAAGGTCATTGGGCAGATATGATTATCGGCAGGAAACAAACAAGCAGACATCGAGCAAGTCAATTTGACCACAAGAGGAAAATCAACCATCGTAGATCCATCAGGATAGATTGTCGCGGTACCCGTATCGGCTTTTGGCAGAAGTGGCATTAAAATCGCACTGAAACGAAAAAAGTTCTGAGTATGAATCTTGAAGTTTTTCCTGGCTACTGTGACGCTATCGGCGTAATCTAAAAATGAATAACCCTTGAGATCTCAATGATGCTACAGATATAGCTGGATAAAGAGAGCGCTAAAAGAACCTACGATTCTGAATGTAGTTTACATTTTAAGGTAAGTTGAATAAGATCACTTTAAATCTATGCTCATATATGAAAATAATGACTGAGATGCTAAGTGGTCATTTCAAGCTACACAAGGTAAAATAGACGCAGAAATAATCAAAATTGTGTGCAAAAATAATGAGATACAGATTTCTAGTGAAAAGAAAAGAAACATTCTAACACAAGCATTATTTTGAATGAACTGTGGGATATTTGGCATAGCCTTGATTACATTACCATAAACTGAAAGTAAAAAGCAAATATGAAAATATGAAAAAGCACTTACTTTTGGATGAAATATATTTTCGGCATCCAAATTTTATTTGTTGAGATTTCAAGATAATTCACGGGATATTCAGTTGTGTTCCATTTTACAAGTTCATTTGTAAATTTCTGCAATGAAAGATAAAGCACATAACTGTATTTAACTTTGACCAATCATCAATCAGTCAGCCAACAACTCATGAAATCTCAGAGTTCATAGTTGATTCTCAAGATTGTAAAAAAATTGTAACCATCATTGTTTTAGGAACGTGTTCACTTTCTCCGGCAGTTTGTTTGGCGGCCTCAACCAAGGGACCAAAAAGTAACCGCCAAATATCCCCTTTTATCTAAGTAAGTACAAAAGGTATGAATGCTTGGTTTGTTCCTCTGTGAAGTGCAAAGAATGTGTGATGGAATTGCTACCATCCATCTTTGCATTCAATGACAAATCGACCAATCAAGTCAAGCAAAATTCAACGGCAAAACTTCCAAGACGCCATCTGCTATACAATCGTCTTTCTGAGAGACTAGATTGTGCCACCAAAATATTTACATTCTCTTAAAGAGCAGCTGTCACCCAGAATCATTTGCAGGCACGCTGTGAAGGTCGAATTTGGCCGAAGTGGCAAATACGGAAGACCACTACCTCGCCCACTAAAGTAGTTGAGCTGACAGGAAAACTTGAGTTTAGTTGACTTTCTACGAGCAATAACGATAGTTAGTGAGTGCGGCATTTTGAGAAATGGGAACAAACTGTACCAACATAGGAAATGGCATACATGTAATAGGTCTTGCTCATTCTGTAGCCACTGCAAGATGCCTTAACCACCCCCGTCCCCCCTGTCTTGCAATTCATCATTAATGCAGTCAGTTCAGTTCTTTCTCCTCGCCCACTGTCTCAAGACCATAACGAAGTCAGACAAACATGCATTCATTCCATAAAATAAGAGGCAATTAAGGCCCCGTCCACACGTATCCGGATATTTTTGAAAACGCATCTTTTTTTATCCGTTTTGGGTTAGCGTCCACACGTAGACGGCGTTTTCGGTTCCAAAAACGAAGCTTTTCGAAAACGCTCTCCAGAGTGGATCTTTTTGAAAACGCCGTTTTCATGTTGTCGTGTGGACGGGTGAAAACGGAGCTTTTCGAAAACGCTGACGTCACAGCATCGATTTACTACGTATCAGAGCATGCGCGCGGATCTTTGGTCATCACGCGAGGGCATTTTGCTTGTCTGTTTTCTTTTATCGAAGCTCCAACATCGAAGTTTGCTTGTAGCAGCATCTTCGTGTGGACGGGGATCTTTTCGAAAACGCTCCTCGTGTAGATGCAGATATTTTCTTATACGGATAAATAAAGAGGCGTTTTCAAAAATATCCGGATATGTGTGGACGGGGCCTAAGAAGACTGATGATGACGTCTTTGCTTTTGTGTGATGAAAATAGGTCATTTAAAGCAAAGCGAATTGCAGGATTTCCATATTTCCACGAACCGAAAGAAAGAAAATTTCGCAGCTTGCTGATTCTTGTGAAATATTTTGCGGCGATACCGCAATCAGTTCAGTCACTGCGGTGTGGATTGACAATTACCGCTGAGGTTTCAGGTAGTCTCAAATGGCAGAATGCCTGCAAAGGACGCTGGGTAACAATGCCTCTTAAACAATATTTGATATGATTCGAAAATAACGCTTACCAGTGACACCCAAATACCAAGATCGATTTCTTCTTGGCTTGATTTCTAGGAAATAAAATCTGCGTTTTAATGTTTGTCATTAAAAGTGTGAAGAACTTCTATCGAGGCATGATGATGTTAGAATACATGTCAAAACCTACAGAAACTGCTATTAGAAGTTTACAACACGCCCCACCACTTAAATCCATCATACCTCTGGGAGAATTCCAAACAAAATCTATAACTTGTAACTTACGCAAAAATGCTTTGTGCGAACTTCCTCAGAGGTCTGATACTATGAACGAAATATGGGATGAACTCTCTGAGATTTAGAGAAGCCATGCTGTGGAATACTCTAAATGATGATGCAAAGAAGCTAGAGTGTGTGGCAGCTTTCAAAAAAGAAGTTACATCAACTTTTAGTAGAACAGTACAACGTTTCATATAGAATCAGGACGGAGCAAATCCGTTTCTACGAGCGTAAACGGAAATGAGTCGTAATTGTAGCGATTTTAATTCAGGCAAATACCAAAAACATGAAGCATGACTACGACATTCTCTGGTCTTATATTTTAATCCCTTTTTTCTTTTTTATATATCCATATGTCTAATGGCCTCGGGGTATACCTTGTCTTTTGCTCCTCGGGGCATCGTTGTAGTCGTATTGTAAAGTCATTTCTGTAAGTAGTGTATTGTAGCTCATATTGTAGTGTAATTCGGTAAGTAGTGTAGTTTGTAACCTATATTGTAACTTTTTCGTGGAATATAGAAAAAAACTACGACATGAAATCGAGTCTAGCCTCTGTCACTGTTATGCATGTTCGAAGATTCTTCGAAATGTACAAAATATCTTTCGATGATAAGATACTCATAGAGAATATACGTTAAGTTAAGATGGCGGCGAGGAACTTTTTACCAAGATCCATTGCATTCTTTAATCGAATTTCTTTTGACTCGTTTAAGATTCGTAATTCAACCACAGTGTGTTTTCGTAAAAAGTTCCTGGCCGCCAGCGTAATCGTCTGTTCTAAGGGGACTCGGGTTAAAGAACGCAAGGGGCCTTCATCAAAAAGTTCTTTGCAGCCATGTGAATGGTGATCAGAGATTAGTGCTTAGTGATCATGGTGAAGAGCTACGACCCATCAGGAACCAACAAAGCAATATTTGAAAGACCAGAAGACAAAATATTCTGGAAATATTGAATGAAAATATTTTCAAACATGATTATAAAAGATTAGTTGAGTGGAATGATTTGCAGTTCTTTAGATAAATACTAAAAACAAAATCTAGAAATTTCGTTCACACCAGCTGTTTAAAATAAAATGAAAGAGCATAACGCCTCATATCTATTTGTTCCGCTGGCTTCATGCCGATTAAGTAATGAGTTTACATTGTTTTGCTAATTGACAATCCAAGCTTCTGTTTAAGGATTAACTCATCATTACGCTGCAAAATTAGATGATTGCTTTTCCCGTGATTTGCCACGCACGCAACGAAATCAAATTATGGCTCGTTAACACTGCTCCGTTTTCATGAAAACGGAGCAAAATTTATCCGTTTCTGCCATGCGTTAATATTTCTCCGCTGTGAAACAGAGCTTTTTGAAAAGGCCAATGAAAACGGATAAATTCGAAAACGGCGCGTTTTGAAAACGATCCGTTTTAAGTGTAAACGCCAGAAAAGGAGACACTGAAAAGGTTTCATATTCCTTCCAAAATAGGCTGTTGATTACAATGGCATTCAAAGTCACGATTGGCGCCTTTTTGACAGATATTAACAAAAGGCTTTGCTGGACCAATGTGACCGCCTATCGTTTTCATAGCGTATTTATATGAAAACGGAGCAATGTGAACGGGGAGCCTTTTCAACAACAAACAACGGATAGAAAAGAAAACGGAGCAATATGAATGTAGTCCACAAATAGACCTTTTAGCTATTCTGCAGTAAAGTTTGAATCGAATGACATTTTCTAAATTTTATAGAATTTTCAAACGCACACACAATAGTGATAGGAGTTCGAATGCCAATCAATCGAATCTTGCGTATTAAATTGTATCAAAATGTCGTTCGATCCAGACTCTTTTGTAGAATAGCTAAAAGGTCTATTCGCTGAATAAGATTTTCCTTAGGATACTGGCTTCTCTTGAGTCCATACATTCTTTTGACTTGAAGAATGTCATTTTCGACTTTATGATGCCTTAAAATACATCTTCTACCTGTTCAAAAAAAGAATCTTAATCGAACGATATTTTCCATACATTTCGAAAGATTTTCGAATGCATTAAATTCTATTCCTTGAAACAGAAGATTGTATCGAATTTCAGTTCCAACGGCAAGTGAATAATGGTCCAGAATCGAACATGGCCCTCTTGTTCCCGTACAGACTTAGATCTCTCGGCTATTGAGCAGAGCACGATTCATTCCAACCTTGGCGTTCAAAAGTGGGACATTTTTGCTAGCCCATTAAGTTATCATATTGAGAAACTCTCATCATGAGTATAACAAAGATCACCAAGTACCAAAGAGAAGTATTGACGATGAAAGAAAAAATTAAAGAAATGAACTTACAACGTCATAGATATGAGTAATGACAAATCCAAATCGTACATCAAGTGGTTTAGAATCCGTCAGATTTTTCTTTGGAATAGCCTCGGCCATGCGTCTGCTGTCTCCAAAGAATCTTTGCAATAATTTCTCTTGAGCAGAGAGTTCATCTTGCTTTCCTTGCACTCCAAAACCTACGAAGAAGATCGAGTAGAAAATAAGGTGAATCAGATTTGGCCTGAACGGAAATGCAGCATGTGTACTGTAGTATAACTACTGCAGTGCGGATCCATCGCTCCGCAAGGGCCATATTTGATTTCGGATCATGTGGAATTCAACGTGCCCGCATACGATCCAGGGTGATAATGACTCTTTATGTTGAAGATATCTGCTAAACAATTAATTTCAAACAAGACAAGATACTGAGGTCAAAAGTTTCTCGTGAATGGCTTCCAAAACTTCGATTAGATTCTGGTCAAAAGTTTCTCGTGAATGGCTTCCAAAACTTCGATTAGATTCTGGTCAAAAGTTTCTCGTGAATGGCTTCCAAAACTTCGATTAGATTCTGGTCAAAAGTTTCTCGTGAATGGCTTCCAAAAATTCGATTAGATTCTGGTCAAAAGTTTCTCGTGAATGGCTTCCAAAAATTCGATTAGATTCTGGTCAAAAGTTTCTCGTGAATGGCTTCCAAAAATTCGATTAGATTCTGGTCAAAAGTTTCTCGTGAATGGCTTCCAAAAATTCGATTAGATTCTGCATTATGTACAGAATCAATAGCCAAAAATTGTGAACACTTTTGAAAGCAATTCGGACGGTCTTTGACGAGACTGTATTCGTTTCCAATGTAGATGCAACAAAAACCATTGAACAGAGAGTAACCGGTTTAATATGACAACGTTATCTATCAGTGACCCTGCGGTAATGGAAACCATTTAAACTTAAGTACAGATGCAAGAAAATAAACTTACATGAAAGGAGCAACAGTATAATTATCTTCCTCATCGTAGCTCTCGTTTCTAATGACATGTCTTCAAGAAGATGTTTCTACAACAAGATGCAAACATAAGTGATAACCAATCACTGCACCTGAACATCTTTTAAGCGCATACTGAGCAAAGCACTTTCAATGTGTTGTTGTCTAATTAGTCAGCATCAAAAGAATGGAACGTTCCTGCAGGTTGCATGAAAATCAGTTCATGTCAACAGCTGTTCTCTAAACCATTGTTTTTCTCTCTTTATTTTATGCTTTCATTCTATGTCCTATTTCAAATTTCCTTGAATTATTCTATTATATTTTGAATTCTACCATCTTCACTCTATTCTCTATGCATTAACTCGGCCTAAATTTGTTTCTGCCGCAATTTCAATCCAAACTGTTCCTTTTTCTTCTCTCTCTAATTCCAGATACTACTCTTTCCTTTAGCTAATCTCAAACCTTCACCTGACTTCTTAACTCTCCTTTCAATTTTTTCTCTTCTTTTTACAACTTCACTTTCTTATGTTCGGTCATTCCTGTATTATTCTGTATCAAAGTTTTGTTCTCATTCTTAGCTATACCTCAAATGTCTTTGAACTCTTCTGTTTTGAATTCTACCATCTTCACTCTATTCTCTATGCAGTCACTCTGCGTAAATTTGTTTCTGTCACAATTCCATCCAAACATTGGTTTCTGTCTATTGTTTTCTGTCTTTACTCATATATCGAGGTAATATTCTATTTTAAACTCCCCTACCTTCACTTGCCACTATAGCTCTCCATTCAACTTTCCCCCTTATTTTTTACAATTAAACTCCCTTCCTCCATTCATCTATATTTCTGATTCAGCTATTTGTTCTTAGACTTCATTTAAACCTTTGTTTCTTTCTTGTTCTATCGCTTCAGCCTCTGCTCTTGTTCATAAGTGTTCAATTTCCTATGAACTCTGGCTTTACCCCTTTGTTCATTGCAATATCTTCGACTGCTAGTTCCTTGTTTTCCTTTTCACATTTAATTTCAACTCTTGTCCCAGCTTGCAGCTTCCCTCCGTTAGATATACGCTCCTCGCTCCCAAGTAATGTACTCTTCAATGTTTATACTCTTCTACATACATCTCTCTTGTCTACCCTCTGTATTGAAAGTCGGACAAAGAATAATCAAATATCTGGGTTTAGAGTCAGTGATATCATTTTTCTAACCAAAATTTAGCAGACTTGATTACAGCTTATGAAATGTAACTTACAGTCGGTAGCTTAACGTAGGGAAACCGATTTGAAAAACATGCCTAGATTGTTTTGGTAAGGAAATCTTGCTCTGCACGCAACCAAATTGAAAATTTTAAAATCCAACAAAATTTGATTAGAGAACAAAGATTTTAAAGATCTACAATGTGATAATGTTCCGCGCAAAAACAACTCTCACCGCGACGAAAATATCTCCAAATGTTGTGAAGGTCTTTATTGGAGGATTCAAGCATGACCCAACCGCCTCCTCTTCTTAACAAAAAGTATTGAATTGACTTGCGCTATTCGAGGACTGCACAATAAAATAGGTTGATAAATGTGTATATTTACTGTGGAAAAATAATCGTGTAGGCTTTTTGATAGAGCAGGAATCAATATGAAATAACTAGCTTTTTTGAACACGACGGCGATGTAGGAACAAGTTCTTACGGTCTCATCAATACATAAAACCACCTGCCCAGACGAAAATAACATAGCCTTGGCAGTTTTAGAACAAGAAGATAGTTAAATAAAACATTTTACTTCTTTTTAAATCATATTCAATAGCACATCCCCCAATCAATCATCTATACATAGTTCGTTGGTACACAGAGTAAATTTGTGATTTTTGCATTAAGAAATATTCTCATATCTTTAACAAGATTTTGTGTTAGAATAATGGCATTTTACAATATTTGATCGGCAATGTATGGTCAACGGCAAGCATAAAAAGAAATACCCTACAAAATAAAGGGCACCGGCAATTATGAAAATGACCAAATTAAATCATTTCATTGTCAAAAGTCTAACATATATCATCGCCGTATGAGTAAGAAAACTTCGATGCGTTCGATTAGCCGTTGATTGCTGTGTTTCATAAGTGAGCTTCGATTAATTCGATCAAAATTTCTGCATGTTGCTGAAAATATGACGGACAATTTACATATCTTTGTCATGAGTTATCTGTGCTCACATTAAATGCTTTCCATGAAACTTAAGTCGTTCAAAGTCAAGTTTTATATACAGAAATCGAGAAAAAGTATGGAATTTGATGTGTTCTTTCACATGAAGCATAATTCCAACAAAAATTCCACGTCATCTTGCTAAAATAACTTATCCAATTTAAATAACTTAAGAAATTTAATAACTTAAATTTACCGAAGAAGATTTTACCGCAACATCTAGTAGGTACCGTATATTTGTGAAATTATCTTTGTTACAGCGTCGGGCTCAAATCTTTCAAATTTTGAAAAAGGTGGGTGTAAAATTAAAGCCTGACCTAAGCAATGGAGTAAAAACCGAGATGATTTAGCCCACAGCTCCTCCACAGCAGCTACACAAACAGGGCAAAATATTTTGAGACACCCTGTATATCGTAGACATTCCTTACCTAAAGATTGTCTTTAAAATTTGTTAATGTTTTGTCAAAAAGTTTAAAAATCTCGAATTCATAAAAAGGAAAAAATACCTAATTGTGAAAATATTGAGATTTCAGAAAAGTCAGGCGGTAGAATTATGGCGAAGTTAGGTAAAGTTTCATCGAAACGATTTAGCACAAAGAATCTGCCATGGCAATTTTGTTATACCTTTGTTATTTTCAAAGTGGTGGCATTTTGATTATTTTTGTAAAAACTCATGGAAAATTTTGAAAAAATAAAACCATCGTAAATCTTAAATAATTACATCAGGAAAATTGCTACAATCTTCAAGAAAAAGATAGTTTTGAAGATCTACGATATGGTGGCAAGCAGAAATCTGTAGCTTCACTGGTTAAGGATTTATAAACTTGATGACATCACATCCTCAAAATTAATAAATGCCACTATTCTGAAAGTAATCAAGAAATCAAAAAATTGCCATAGCAGTTTTACAGCAAATTACCTAGAGTTCCTTTCAAGCACTTTAATTCAAAGAAAAATGTAATCGACCCTTACACGCACTCTTTTAAAGATTTGAGCTCTATGCTCTCCAAGGTTAACGAAAAAGGTTTCAATTGAAGCTTACAGACGAGGCCTTGCGCAAATTAACATTGTTTTCCAGCTTAAGAATTCTGGCTTAGAAAACTTTACAAGAATTCTTTCACATAATGTAAATGATTCTTGCTATGTTAATGTGCACAAGGTCTGTACTATAGGTTTGTATTTGTGACCAATGAAGCACATGAAAATATTGTTAACTCACCCAGTGTCTGCATACTTGCGACTGTCCCCTGTCATAAATTTTCGACAACTTAACATTCAATTACTTGGGTTCTAAAGGCTACAAAAACTATCCATGAGGCAAGCACCAGATCGAAGCATCTTCTGTCTTCAAAACCTGCGTACTTTCAAGCATACCTTCGTCTTGCGCATTGAGATCCAGAGAGGCATCCATGTTTCACCATATTTCAAGCTGCCCACTTTGAGTATGAACATCTTGAAAATCTCTGTAACTGCAAAACGACCAATTGCTTCATCTCATGCTCTGTTCGTCACCTCATCTTGCAGTATTTCAGCAACTTTAACAATTTCATCATTATCAACTTCTCTCTGATTTTCAGTTTTTTAAACAGTTGTGAAGGCATGCAAAGATACCTCATAAGTGGTAAGTAAGTCCATTTGATGAATACAAAAATAAACTGAAAGATATTTTTTTCGTCAAAAGGATTTTCACTATGCTAATAAGTATAGAAGAAATTATAATTTAGAAGAAAGCTGGAACCAAAATAAAGGCAGAGAAGCAGTTCTAATCTGGAGGGGCACAAATTTCAGATGGGAAATTGTTTGGAATTGAGGCGGGTGTACTTTAAACGTAAAAATAGCAAAGAAAGAGAGAACTTTGAGGCCAAAACGGGATACTGCAAAAATCGTGGAAAGGCATGGTGCTCCTGGTCCTCCCAGTTTCAATGTTTAACGTTAGGCCATCATTAGGTCTTAAGTATCAGTAAATAAGTCGTATTTGAAGGTTTGCATACTTAAATAAACTCATGATGATGATGATGATGATGATGATGATGATGATGATGATGATGATGATGATGATGATGATGATGATGATGATGATGATGATGATGATGATGATGATGATGATGATGATGGTGATGATGATGGTGGTGGTGGTGATGATCTATAATGCAAAGAACCCACTCAGGAAAGCATTATAGGCAATTAGGAAAAGAAAGTCAGGGAAAGGAAAGTTCAGATTTAAGATGTCTTCATTACTCTAAAAAGTTTAATATTTGTTTGCACTTGAGACCTAAAGTGGCGAAAAGAGAATGATGAATAGCTCTAAAATATTCAGCTTAAAATCTAAAACAAAACTTCAAATTGGGAAAATCTAATTACACAAATGACAACGGATGAGATCTGTTCAATCTAAAGATTCCATGAAGTGTAACAATCTGTTTTTTTATTATTTTGCAAATATGTGCTTAAGTCTAGACATCTACTCGTTGGAATTTCTTATCTAGTTTTCACTAAGAGCAATATTTCAGGCTTAATAATCTTTATCTACTCTTCCTGGACTGTTTCGTGAAGTTTCACTTAATCGCTCTTTGTAAAAACCCAACAAAACCAAATTACAAAAACTGATTAATTATTTTTCAGGAAAATAGTACTCATCACTATTTGGAAATCGTTTCGGTTTGTAATCCGGGTCATTTTCAAGTCGTCTTTTTGCATCTTTTCTAAATGATCCTTGAAATGATTCTTTCAGGTCTTCCTTTTCAAGATCTTTCGTTAATTCTGAGAAAAAAATTAGATCAGAAACATAAGATGTGAAATCTGTAGCAAAGAACGCATATGAAAAGAAGAAATAACACCAAGAAATAATGTATCATATCACACACTGCGGCAGGAGGTCTCAAAAAGGATTCATTCTTAATAAAAATATCATCTTTTGAAATACACAATCACCAAATTCTTTTCCAGTGAGGACATCCCAGTCGGCATCAGGAATATAAACTTTTCATTACTGACAATAACAAAATACTTAAAACTAAGAAAGCTAAGAATTCAACTACTTACTAAAAGCAAGCTAGCTAGGAATAGTAATGGTGACAAAGGGCTATGCTCGATGCGTTTGATAATGATTTATTAACGCATAAGCAGTTAATTTACAAATATCTTCCGTTACGTGCTTACTTTGACCAAAAATAAAATCTTAAATAAATTTGTGATACCACTGTTGAAGAACCTTTTATGTTCCTGATACCTATTGGGATATCTTCACCACAAGGCCTAAAGGAAGACATATATAGTCAGGAAAATAGGGAAGTAAAAATTCATTGAAGGACTTTTATGGTGCACAAATTTTGTAAGAAAAGATTCAACCTATGCGGAAATTTGAAACAACTTTGTCCTTGCCTGATTTACTTGTCTTTGGCTCAACATTGGCAGCTTTTATCGAGGTTTCCACAGCTGTTTTGAAATCGAGGTCCTTGCGATCTTCAATGTTGATTGGCTAAAGAACAATGAATTGTATTATTTGATTGTTCGTTACCACCAAGAGCTAAAGTAGGGTACAAAAGTTCCAAGAGTTCACAAAGGGAGATAAAGAGGAGGTCAAAGCAGCTCGTACTTTTCTGGAAGTGTGTAGAAAAGAATCTAAGTGAAAAATCTCAAAGATTTGTCCTTTAATTTATCTAATATAATGCAAATGTATGAGACATATAATGTAATATAATATAATATAATATAATATAACATAATATAATATAATATAACATAATATAATATAATATCATATAATATAACATAATATAATACAATATAATATAATATAATATAATATAATGTATGTATGTTCTCTGTATGATATATATATAAAGTAAATTACATTGATCAAAACACTGATCAGCCTTTGACTGAGGCATAACTACACTAAACATAAATTATACATTAAGATTCCTCAACCAAAACCAAATTGACAAACTTCCAAAACAAGGTTTGCTGTCTAATTCAGAATTTCATCAAGAGAATGATACAAAATATCTTTGAAACTTGTCCATTCAATCAGCCTTTACAGCCGTTTATAATGAGCAACTTCTAACTCGACAAGTAGACGGCAGTCTATATTTACGAACTTTATCAAGTCACCTTTCGTCTTTTAGCCGGTAAACCATTATAATAAGCATCGCTGAATGGCCGCTGTGGAGGCTGTGATCTCTGTCTTTTAGCGTCTTTCGTTATAACGGCGATCCATTCCTGAAATTAAACGACGAAAGGTTAACAAACTAAACAAAATTTTTCATCAAGATTTTCAAATTCCTGGCCCTTTTTTATAGATAAACAAAGTCCCTCCATGCTCCCATCAATCAACCCTACCTATCCAATAACTAGCAAATCGTGTCTGTCCATTCCATTTTTCTCCGGATACAACGAAACCAAAATAAACGAATGAGCAGACTGAGTAGTATAAAACGTATAGATACTACTAGATTGCCAAAGTGTTGTTCCTTCCAGCTGTTTATATTTCATTAAAAACTTACAATATATATGTTACTGATTACTATGCTTACAAACTACATACAACGGATACGATATGAGAGGGAGCAAAACATTACGTCAGCCTTGAGCCCTTTACATGTATAAAATAAAAGATAACAAATAACAAAACAATAATGTAAAACTTAACGAAATTATCATCACGAAAAAAGGGACTGACATGCACAAACGGAAAACGAAGCTACAATGTAAGGTACAGTTGATCCCGGCACATAAGAACCTACCAAAATAAGAACATAGAGGCTGTTTTTCCTAAATTATGTAGCTTGCCATTAAGAGCATGTTTCGGTTTGATGAAACATAGGCTTTTATTGCAGGGGTAGCAAAGTTGATCTTTGATTGCTGTTATTAAGGTCATTGTGGTCCCAGTTGGCTTTGAAAGTTTTATTACGTAGGTAGGTAGGTAGGTAGGTAGGTATTTACATTTAACGTGGCTAGCCCGCGAAAGTCTGAGAGACCTATTTCTAGCAGGGGCCACGGATGTTTTACGATCAGTCTGCCGCAGCTACCCGCCACAGCTACCAGATTTCCCCCACATGGCTCTGGTCGACCCGGGCTAGTGTTACGGACAGCGACCAAACTGTCCAGCGTGGGATTTGAACCTACGGCCGTTCTGACCTTTGGCTTACGACTCAGACGCCTTAACCACTCGGCTACACGCTCACTCCTCCTCCTCCAATGACTCATTAGGTCCATAAGAACGCTTCCAACACAAATAATAGGGCTGAACATCTTTGCGAGACTCTCAAGGAGACTTCATGAGGCACCCTTCAAATAAGAACCTCTATACCTTGAAATTAGTCTTAGTACCTTTGAAATAAGAACCATTTTCAGCCTGACTCTCGAAAAAGTAGGTTCTTATACTCGGGGATTTACCGTAGCTTATAGCCAAATGATGATTTAATCAAACGCATGCATGTGTCTGCATAAGAATTTTGACGATTTTGAAGATGCGCTGAGTAGTATATATTTCTGAGGGCTACCGAACAAGCAAAGGAGTTTGGGGCACAACCAGAATGATCTATTTTGAATAATATTCATAATGACATATTTTGCGAATATAATTGAATTGAATTGAAGAAAAGAAGAATACCGGGGGTACATGACGATGCCATTCTTCATAATTTGATTGCGGAGAATATATTTCATCATCACTTGAATCATCATTTGCATTTCCATACAATTCTTTCCATTTTTTATCAACATCTATTTGACCTGCATTCGCCTCACTCGCACCATTTACGGAGCTGGTTCCCTGAAAATAAACATTGATAAATGTTTTAAAAGAGGCCTCAGAGATGAGGCGAAAGCTCCAGCCGAAAAGAATAAGATTTGGTGTAACCAGTGAACAATACAGCGGTTGGGTTGAGATACGAGTTCGTTCGAATTTCATACAAACAAGAGATTAAAGTAACTGTTTGCGGTAGGTTATCTTTGAAAAGCCTGTCATTAAATTAATGAAAGTTGACTTCGCTGTACATTAACTTCGAAGAATTTCGGATACCAAATTTGCAAAATTTTCAACATTTATTTCAACTTTTTAAGAAGAAAAGTATCAGCTTTCTCTACATCCTAATGTTCAGAAGCTAAAGAGCACGAGAAGACATTAAAGTAAAGAGAACTTCACTGCCAATGTCAACAAAGCCGTGCAGCCCAGTTCAAATTAACGCTTTCCACAGAATGCAGAGAGAGATGCTATCGGAGGAATATATGAAAATTGGAAGACATGAAAAACTTGCGCAAAATATTGCATGAAACTGGTCCAAAGTTTCGAGATTTTACGCGTATAGCGAAAATCTGACAGGATAATGTTAAAATTGAGAAGGTTCTAACAAAAAAGCATCCCTTCCAAAAATTCCTATTCTTTACATTCATGTATATGTTTTTAACCATAGAGAATTGTGCTATTTGTTATTAGCTTCTCTGTAACATGTACAATTTCCATTGTACGCTATTCCTTTGTCTTTGCAGTAATGGAATTTAAAAAAATGGACTAACTGAGCATGTGAAGATCTTCTGCAAGTAATAATCATGGAAATATAAAAAACTGGGACATACGCTTGCTGAGGCCTCGCTCTTCTTCTCACTAATTTTGACAAGTTTTGCGAGAACCTCCTCCTCAGATATTGCTGGGCCATTCGCAGCGGCACTTCTCATTTTACTCATCGTCATATCAACGAACATTGCACGCATTGATGGGTCAACCGAATTCAGGAACCTTGAAGTCTGCAATCAAGAAAATTTAATGTTATCATTGCTCCGACTTATTCAGAAACGAGCAACGAACTCAGTCCAGTTCAGTCTTTTAGTTACCCTTACATTCACCTGCACAGTACGTAGAAATTGGTTATTCGTGCTCAACAACTAAATGTTTCCTGCACAATATAAAACGTTTCATACCCTTTCATTATCTAACAAAGCTTGGACGTAAGCCTCTGTATCACCATCGACACAATAATCTAACACAGCCACAAACAATGCCATATATTTATAGAAAAGTCTTGCGACATCATCCCCAAAGTCGTCACGATCTATGGAGAAAACAACGATAGAAACGTTAGACTGAATGGAAAAATTATCTTGAGAATGAAGAAGACATCACTTCTTTAAGGGTGTTTTTTATTGGTACCAATCCTCAAAACGGTAGACTTGCTATGGTAGACTCCCGAATTTGCGATTTATTGACTCCTAACTTCACAAACGGCTGGTTTGGCAGGTTTGGAAGGCCTGCTGAACTGTTTGCTCTAAAAACAGAAGGTTTGGCAGGCTTTGGAGAGATTCCCATTTTTATTTGCAGAACTCTGAAAACGAGGCGAATTTGCTCGTGTTGCAATGGTAATCGAGTCGGTGAAAATTTATTGCCAAGCACCACACTCGTCTTTGTGCTTTTCAACTAGAGAGCTTGTTTCCACCAGGATGAATCTGAAACTTCCTTGCTGTTGTTAGGCTGAATATGGCAAATCACTCCTCAGCCTACTTTACAAAATACTAAGGCACAGTGCCTTTTTGACATTCAAAGGTAATTTAGGCCAAGTCTTTGGACCCTAGAAGATTTTCTGCACATAACAGCCTTTCCGCCAAGTGCAAATGTTCATCCTGGGACTTTTTCAGACTCAGCTGGTGTACAAAAAAGACAATTATATCAAATTTACCATGGTTCAAAAGCATCGTCAGAGCTTCAGTGAATATTTCGCGATCGAGATTATTCATCGTGGCAGCGAGGTCAATTCCTGGTCGTACTTGCAGAGTTTCCTGTCATAAAAATAGAGGATCAGCTGTCTCTAGATAATTCTTTTCCTTTCAAACTGTATATAACCAACTCAAAAATGTATTGATAAGGCAAAACAACACCATTGTTAGACAACAAACAATCTACAATAGTACCCAATTAATCCAGGTGTTAACGATTTCTAGAAGCTATGAAATAAGAATAATCAAATGGCTGCCTAAAATGGCTTGCTTCTGGGTCTACAACAATGGGAAATCCAGTAAAAAAGGATATTCAGTTGTTCTAGTATCTTGCTTTTATTAGTACAGAGAAAATCTTGCCCTTTTTATCAGATATTTTATCAAGAAAATGTTGGCAAGATGATCATTCTACGAGAAAAAGAAACAGTCTTAAAATTGCAATATTTAACAGACAATTTACCACGATCTCGGCTGTTGAACTTCTTCCATCTTGTAATATTCTGTCAGTAACAGACTGAAAGAACCAAAAATGAATCCATGTCATAATTATTTCCGTTTTAAGAAGATAAAACAAATATCAAACGTTGTTTGTATGTTGCATGCTAGCCTCTTCTCTGTCTACTTTTAAGTTAGGCTAAAATGTAAATAGCTTTAAATTTTTCATTTATTCTTATTCAACACTGTAAATATGCTTTTTTATTGTTCATTTTAGTAGCATTGTAATTAGGTTTTTTCACGGCCCCCTGAAAAGCAGCCACTCTTGGTTGATGGGGCCACCGTGTATAAAAAATTTAAAATGAAAATGAAATGAAAATGATGACAAAAGAAGGAAACTTGAAAGGAAAGGAAAATGAACAATGAATAATATTCGAATTAATATAGCAGAGAATCAATGGCAGAACAGGAAAAAACTCATACCTCAATATTGTTTGCTGTCAGTGGTTGTCCATCGTTAAATCTTGTTTCAACGAATTCCCGAACATGTGGAGCCATTCGTCTAAATGGCCGGAATGACGCTCCTGTTGTAGAAATCAATCCAACTCAGAACGTAAAACGAACAAAAAAAATACAAAGAAAAGAACTAAATAAAACGCAATAAAGCCTGATTATCTGATTACAAATCCAGCATTTTACTATAACTCGATCCTCACACTTCTTTCGAAGCTCCAAGTTCTCATCTCTTTTTGTTTAACTACCGTAAAACTCTCCCTTCAAGGGGCCCCGTAGCCAAATTTTGCAACAAAAATGATGTAGCAGTTTTGTTAGGCTATATAACACAGACTTCTCATTTTTTCTTGAAAATGAAAGCGTTATTGCGAAGATGAATCTCTGAACTTCACCAAAGAACAAAGCAAGCATTCATACTTCATACAATTGCACCGTTATCAGTGGATTTTTGACGGTTGCTTTTTGCTGGCTTAAGTTAAGCCCCCATACAAACTGCAGAAAACGATAGACATACTAAAAATAATGGTTTGTACAGATTTGTTTACAATATGGTGACGGGGCCACATTCATAGCAAATTCAAATAAATATATTGTTTTCTTGGCTCTGAACAAAATGAAGAATGTTAGCATCATTTGTCAGCTTCAGCCTTCTTTCTAGGGAGTCAAGCAGCACTTTGATACATTAATGAATAATACAAACCTAGAAACACCTCAAAGATATCGTTTATGGTCATACGATCAGACATGTGTGCAATGAACTGCGACAGGAAATCGGCTGAAACAAAAAAGTATCAAAATCACAAATGAATCAGTGAAAACATTTCAGTAACTCACCAGTAACAACTTTGGATCAGACAAATGACAAGCTTTTTATTCAACGTTGTTCTCTGGTGAGCTAGTAGTTTATTTCTGTCATTTCAGATACATTATAGATTAATGCGTTTTCTCTTGCAGGTTTCAACAGTTTTCTCTCTAGTTACAGGTTTGTTTGGTTGTTTTTATTGTACGGTGTCTCTTGTTGCATCTATGGGCTAGCTATGATGAGTCTGTTATTAAAGACTTTTTGAAAAATTGTACCACAAATTATTTGTTTAGAAGACAAATGAAATAAAAAACGTACTGGCATCCTTGCTATCCTGTGGCATATCACTTAAACTGCTTTCAAGGATGCTCCTTAATGACATTGATGCTCCACCGCCTATCAAAATTAAGAGGAGAAAATATTACCAGGAAACACAAAGACTTGAAAATAGAAATAATTCTGAAGCGAATGCGTGATGATTGACAAAAAATGGGAAACGTAAAGTGAAAATGATCGAAGATGAGTAGCAGTGCTGCTTCAAGGAGAAGGAAGATTAATCCTGACAGATCTTCCGAAAAAGAATTCATTTCTAATGATCATTCATCATGTCATCATGTCATTGATGGATAAACTTGCACTTCAAAAGCTACATTAAGCAGCCGTGGACATCGAAAGCAGCAATATCGTCCCCAGAGTGAGTTCGTTGCTCTACCTCTACTCTGGGACACAAGAGACCGTTCGGTAATCTGATTGGCTTTTCGCCATCCTGGGCCGTAAATCCGATTTGCGTGGGGTAAACGATAATCGAAGTGTACCAGGGTGTTCGTTCGGCTTCGTGATCAGCGTATGACGTAAGAACACCCTGGGAACGAGGTTGCGAAAGCAGTTCTCATCTGCCGGGGCCCAGATCTCCAAACGCTGCTTTTCAGAACAGCCGAGAAAAGTAAAGCTGAACGGCTCAGAATAGGGTACTTAAAGGTCAAAGGTATGAGGGAGGTACTGGTACTGCACTTAAGACAAACTTGAGGGATATGTTGTTAGCCCCAGGGGGCCTTATTTGACTTCAAAATGATTAAAAGACGAATGGGCTCTCCACGGTAATTGTTTACTTACGAAATTTGTTTGGACAAGAAAGGGCAAAACAGCGTAAGTTAAAAGACAGGTGTCATGGTTTAAGAATAGGAGAGTCCGAATGAATGATATCTATATAATTGCTAAAATTATCAAACCTGAACCGGTAATTGCTTGCATAAGTGCTTCTTGAACCCCTTCATACATCCTTGCAGCTTCTGCGGGCGATAATGAGCCCTAAGATATAAAAACGTAAAACGATATGATAACGTAATAACACGTCTGGAAAATATCAAAGACTCCTTTTCGGAAGTTTCCACTAACTATTATTGGAAACGCTCCAAATCTATAATTATTGATCCTTCTCGAGAATATCTTTGACTATGACTTTCAAACCTATATAGCAATAATTTTCTAAATTCGAGTTGATATAATTTGCTAAATGCAAATCGTATCACAACATTACAAAAATTTCCCAAAAAATGAACTTTCACCTGACTATCTCTAGTGTGCATTCCAATTGTTCCCATATTTGGTCTCTGTGGCCGCTGAAAAGGTTGCTGTTGTTGCTGAGACTGCGGGGGCATTCTTTGCTGCTGTGAGTTCTGAGGTGCTCGTTGTTGTTGATGTGGGGGCGCTCTCTGCTGCTGTTGCTGATTCGATCCAAAAATGTTTCCAAGTACATTCGACATGAGGTTTTCACCAAATGCTGCTTGGCTGCTTTGTGTGCCTTCTGGTGGCATTCTCTGGGATGGATTTCCCCCTGGTGGGAGAGAAGAACGTGTTTTACAAATTATCTCAACAGGCTTTCCGAGATTCTTCAAAAATTCCTTGGTTGTGTAATGCCTCATCGGGGCCTGAAACTTTTGATCAAATCGTGTGGAGTTCCCAAGAACGGGCATTTCACGCGTCTCTTGAGTTAAGAGCAAGAGTATTTCTAACGAGTCCTGAAGATTTCCTCGCAATAAATGTACAGATGATACCTTCTTTATGATCTGATCAAGTGTTTCAGGCCTCCTACAAGCATATTGCAGCCGTGAAATTTTCGTAACATCAAATTCACCTTTACTTTCAGTGCTAATAAAAAGGCGAGACATAATACAAAAATACTATTTTCAATCTCACCAATTCAAATCTCTCAAAAGTACTCTTGGTACTACGAAAACAAGAATAGTTGAAAAATTTTTCTGGCTCACCCGGTATGATGAGCATGCACGACAAAGCTATCAAAACATTAGATTTTACCTTCAGAATTAGCAGATCTAGTCATCTGGGTAGGAAAAAAATTGGGTGCTGCTGTTGCAGGAACTCCATCATGAATATGTTCAATGACAACACCGCTTACTTCTGCAACAATATGAGGTCGTCCTTCCCCTGCCTGCTGAAATCTTGGCCCAAAATGGAAGGATTGGCATGGAACACTTGGATCTGGATGGCCCATCATGGAGGGTGGGTTCAGGGCTCCAAGATTAAATGGAAAATGTGGGCCTAGATTTCCCGGCATGTTTTGATTAGCTGTGTTACTGGTCTGCGTTGAAGATGATGTTTGTGTTGTTGGGTCAGCTTGGTTAGGATGTGTGGGCGGCGTGGAAGTTGCTGTTTGGGCAGATAGTGGTCTTTGTGAATTGGCAGTGGATCCCATATTTGCGGGTGCAGCTCTTTGGAAACCAGCAGTTCGTCCCATTTGGGAAGATGAAGCTCTCTGGGTAGCTCCTGCAAACATATTTTGTAGATTCATCGCGAAATTAGCTCCTGTTGAACCTTGCGGATTTTGGGAAGTTGAGGTAGGTGCTCCAGAGTTAAGGTTTGGTTGCTGAGGGTTAATGTTTCGTATGCCGGCAGGTATCTGAATGACTGTAGCTGATACACCAATAGGCCTTGACATCTGTAAATTAAATACAACAATGTATGACCTGCATTCAATACTGTTTCAAGTCAGTCATCACAATTTCCCCTCAGTAGCTGCCAAAAAGGCTCAAGGTAGCGACGAATTTCATATATTAAGCAACTTTCTCAGAAATTTCACTTTCACTCAGTCAAAAATTGATTACAGACCACCAAGCATTCAAAAATATTTTTCCTTCACAGGTGAATGATTATGGAGATGAATGAAACGAAAGTGA
Organism: Aurelia sp. 4 Dawson et al 2005; assembly: GCA_964019985.1. NCBI lineage: Eukaryota > Metazoa > Cnidaria > Scyphozoa > Semaeostomeae > Ulmaridae > Aurelia > Aurelia sp. 4 Dawson et al 2005. The sequence continues at coordinate 701,337 of OZ026498.1, forward strand.
AACATTTTAAAGCTTAGATATGCTTCGTAGATTAACAAATCTTTTATCAACCTATGACGAAATTTCTGTTTACAAAAATGTTCTTGGAATTCGATACGTGTTTATCTAATGCTGTTATTTTGATGCATAGCACCAGCTATTTAATATGTATAGCAAATTTAGTTCTTTTCGTTTTTGTGAGAAAAGGTGTTCGAAATTACTGAGTAGAAATTGTGTATTGAAACAACAAAGAACGAACTATGGTCTATTGAAGGTAATAGGGGTGAGCCTGGAGCAAATGGATACGGCAACAACTGTGAATAAATGTTGGTAGATCTGAAGATATCCATCTTCTCTACCTTCAACTGCTAGAACAACCCTCCTTGAAGCATTGAATGTTGATTGAACACTTTTGATAATCAACAAAACCCAATTTACTCAGCGTTCCTATACCTCTGCAGACCCTAAGCCATAAGACGTCTTTTATTGTTCTAAGTAGAAAGCTTAGATGAAAAAGATAATGCCGCGAATTCTCTGGGCAAGTGATGGGCTTACGATGCTAAAATCTCAAACTAGGTGTCAGGTGCAAATATCCACGAAATAGAACATATGGTTTGCAGTAGAGATTTTGTGCTACTGCAAATCTCACCTAACATCTACTGAGAGACAGACAGTAAGTATTCAATGTAGTACATACAGAATACATTGGTGGCATCCCGGCAGGCCTGGCTTGTTGGTTTCCACTGTGTGGTGTCGTACTTGCGGGATTACTTGAACCAGAAGCAGGTCCACTGCCATGACTATGCACGTGGTGAAAGTGAGGGTGAGGATGAAAGTGAGGCTGTCCCGTGTTTCCACTGGTAGTATGACTTGATGTAGTTTGAGATGCCTCACTTTGAGGTGTACTTGCGCTGGAAGCTGGAGGGTGTGAATGAGTTGGTTGTGGGTGAGAATGTGGGGGGACAGACACTGGTGACATTCGGGGCAAGCAGCTGACACTTTGAGGGTCTGGTGACTGGAAATTGAAAGTGACGTCAGAAAGCGCATGTAAACCGTGGCTGATGTTATGGAGTACTTCAGCAATGCTATCAGGCAGGCTATCATCTGTGGGTTCACGGTCTGTTGATCGAGGATTCTCGAGCAAACGTTGATAATGAGTGAGGGTTGGCTCAAGTTGCGAGTAAACTTTTTGAAAATCGTGAATGACTTTCGCAAATGACTGTGGTGAGTTTCTACAAGATAAAAGAAGCTACTTTCAAACAGCATATAGTACTCGTCAATAAATACACATTTAGAGCTAAAATCCTTCCAAGTTCTGATCGACGAACTCCTCCTCACACCCATATGGGTACGGGAAAATCTGGGAGCTGCCTAATAAAAGTAAAATCTTCACCTAATTGCGGCAGATATTTTTACCCGAATATGGCTGATCTTCATCTTTCAAGCTCTTTGCTTATATTGTTAATACTTTGCAGGGCCCCATTAAAGTTAGGTTCTAACCTCCAACTGTGAGAAAAAGAAATCCAAACCATTTTCATTCATTTGATTAATAGAATTAAAACGAGTCTCAAATTAGATGCCAGATGAGATCTGTGAAAACACAATACTGCCCATGCAAAACTCTTCAAATGCTTTTATTTAAGGCATTTTCTGTACAATTTTTACATGAAGCCTGTTCGAAATAGACTCATGATCAGTGTCGAGTATGATTCGGTAATGAATAGTAGTTAATACAACAGTAAATCCCCAAATATAACAACCTACCAGAATAAGAACCCAGAGGCTGTTTTCCCTCAATTATACTCCTTGCAATTAAGAACCTGTTTCAGTTTGATGAAAACATAGGCTCATATTGCAGGGGTAGCAAAGATGATTTCTGATGATTGCTTAGCAAGTTCATTTTGGTGCCAGTTGATTCTTTAAATTTGATTCTCCTCTCCAATTAGTTATTAGGTCCATAAAAACTACTCCAAAACATATAACGGGGCTGTGAAAAAGCCTACACAACCTCTATATCGTGAATTTAGTCTAAAATCCTTTGAAATAGGAACCTATTATTTCAGCCTCAGCCTCTCTCTCTCTCTCTCTCTCTCTCTCTCTCTCTCTCTCTCTCTCTCTCTCTCTCTCTCTCTCTCTCTCTCTCTCTCTCTCTCTCTCTCTCTCTCTCTCTCTCTCTCTCTCTCTCTCTCTCTCTCTCTCTCTCTCTCTCTCTCTCTCTCTCTCTCTCTCTCTCTCTCTCTCTCTCTCTCTCTCTCTCTCTCTCTCTCTCTCTCTCTCTCTCTCTCTCTCTCTCTCTCTCTCTCTCTCTCTCTCTCTCTCTCTCTCTCTCTCTCTCTCTCTCTCTCTCTTGGGGATTTACGGTAAACTCAAAGAGCTATCAACCTACGTCAAATCAGAAACATCACTAGTATTACTAGAGGTATTTGAAGCTGACTCTTGTGAAGTTGGCTCTTCATCAATATCCATAGGTGCAGTTGAACCAAGCTAAAATGAAATTTGAAAATTTAAGACATGATTCAAATACATAATTTCCACTGGGTGATCCTGAAAAAGGTGCTTTCTCCAATTCCTTGTGAAACAGTAAAAAGAGATATAATATGCGACTGCAGGAAATCTAGCCTGGCAGTTTCAATTAGAATTGTCAATGTTGAGGAGAACGGCCTGGCTAAAGATAGAGCAAAATAAAACTAAACATTTCCGATAAATCCTTGCTCTGAAATCAGGAAGGTTTTCGAAAAAGGATTTGCAAAACCAGCGTTGAAAAAAACACGACGATGTATAAACCTCTCAACTGCCACAACTATGCGGAACAAAGTCAATTTTACCCTTTTTTATTAGGCCAAATATGTCTGAGAAATAGACTAACTTATGAGGAGGGCGGTTCTATACACTTGCTACCTATTAGAGTGAAAATCAGAGTGACCTTAAGATTTAATCATCAGATTTTTCAACAACTTACCGCTAAGTTCTCCATGCGATTGTTAGCTGATCTAAAGAAGTTCCTTGCCTGTCGTAATCGCATTTGAGCGTCATTTGCTTGAGCATTCTAGGACATATAAAAAACAACTTTATATATCTACACCAAAGTAATTCTTGAACTAGCATCACAGAAATTCTACATAAATAGATAAATTTCATGTTTTATAAGTTCTCAATGCAAAAAGGTTGCACAATGATTTTTCCTTTTTACTGCACTTGTAAAGTCACCTTTCATCTTTTCGTTGACTGTTTGGGTACACACTTGGGGGTGTATCACCCTCAATGGTATACTATTCCAGGGATTCTAGGCTGACTAAGGCCACCTAGCAGAGACCAAAGTTTGGCAATTTATGCACAAAGCACCAATTTTTTTGGTGATTTGGGTTTAGAAATTTGTCACAAGCTAATGATACCACTTCAACAAAATTTTGTATAGCTAAAGGCAAACGTTTGAAAAACTTACGGCACACCCTTAAACAAAATTTGGCAGAAATCTCCCCCGTGAATAGGTAGTAAATCAATATTTTGAATACTGCATTGCTGGATGTTATGGTCAAACGATGACATTAACAAGCAAACACTGTCGTCTCAAAGCAGTAAAGTCCTTCTATAGACACCTGATCTGAAACTAGTGGTTCTGCACAAATCTTTGAGTGACTTACTTGACCATCTGATTGCATATTGATTGAAACATTAACTGCATGAGCATCACCCTATGAAAGAAGAGTATGCTTTGAAGCATTTTCAAAATGATAAGTCAACCCAAAAAGCTTTAGAATCCTTCAGGATGAGTCAACAAATCATTCAAGAATGTTTCAGTTTTCCTTTGCACTCATCCCAACAGATTCTTAATGATCACCCTTTGTAAAGAATACAATTTGCAGACTTAATTTGTAAGGAACTTGCAAATAAACTATTGCAGATCATTTTGGTGGAAAATCAGAACTCTGTACAAACACTTAACAAATTCCGAAATCTGAACCATACATGAAACAAACCCCCAACAAACTTTGCACAAATTTGCAGCAAACAACATGGAAAACCTACTTTTTATTATAGGCAGTGCTTCTGTACTAACAATATGATGTAAAAAAGGATCGATTCCATTAAAACATTCTTGATGAAGAAAGCGAAGGACTCTTAGAACTAAAATCTTTTTATTTATGAACTTGACGTTGTAATATTCTCATTGTTTTATGTAATTGCTTTAACGTTGTAAAATAGACTTGTTTTTAATTCTTAGAGTTGAAGAGCCACAGTTATAGTGGATATGCTCATTTATGCCATATAATAATAATAATAATAATAATAATAATAATAATAATAATAATAATAATAATAATAATAATAATAATAATAATAATAATAATAATAATAATAATAATAATAATAATAATAATAATAATAATAATAATAATAATAATAATAATAATAATTTTGAATGGATTAACTCATTTAAGATACATTTAGAGCAAATTTAGAAAAAGCCATGTTCCAATGCTAATGTTCTTGAAAATCTGTGTAATGACAAACAGTCTCATTCTTAATGCTTAATTCAGTTTTGACCCCAGGGTGAAATAGAAACAACCATTGAAATTATTATAAGTATAGCATCACGCTGAGCAATCAATTGATAAATCAAATAGCAATGTTTAAGACAAATCCTTGTCCAATGAATCCAGTAGCAATGTTGGGATAAGCCCTTGTTTGAAAAGTCCATTGGTGATAAATAATCAATAGATCACAGAAAAAATCAGAAAGTTTTGGCACAGCACTTGTGTGCTATCCTCAGCTAAGCATTTTCCAATTTCTAATGTTCTTTAATTCATTTCACAGCCAAACACAAGTAGACAGAACAAAACAGCCTTGCATTTTTTGGAAAAATAACTGCTGCATTCTTGACCTTGAGTTTGTTATGATACTGATCATGGGTTGATTAAAAAAGAAGACACTGTGTGTATTTTCACTCACCATTGAAGTTGAAGAAACAGTTGCAGCTCCATGTCCACCACCAAAAGATGTCAGAATATTTTCAACAATTTGCTGTAAACACAGAAACCAAACATCTCTAATTACACAATTTACAGTACATTTACCAAAGATAGTCCTTCATATACAAAGCAGTTAGAATACCTTTAGAGCTAATAAACTCTTTCCCAAATCAACTGTCCTGTGAGATTTCTGATAACACAAAATTACTCAAGCAAAATAATTCAATTGTTGTTATTTGTGGGCATTTTCATGTGACATCAAAGTTTTTTTTTTTTTTTTATACCACATAAAAGATCTCAACTACAAAGTTGATACATCAAAGTTGATACTGACAATATTTCTTTGACTCAAGCAAATAAGTTTGCTGGGTACATGGCAACAAATTGGGTAAACCTGGGGAGAAAGTGTTACGTTAAAAATCCAAATAAATATGTGCAAGTCTTAATTCAGATTTTCCGTATTTGAGGTTTATTCCTTGATGTTGCAAATGCTGATTAAAAAAATTATGGCTTTCTAGCCACCTATGTTATTACCAATGACCATCAATGTTACCCCTGCAGACTCCATCTAATTTTTGGCAAATATTGCTGCAACTTGATAATGGAAAATGAAGAGTTATATACCTGTGTCATATTGCCCATATCGCTGCCTCCCTGGAAAGCACCAACAAATACATTCGATTGGCCACCATTTTGAGTTGTTCTGTTGGCACTGTTTGTTTGCCGTGAGTCAGATGAGGATGATTGGGCTGCAAAATAAATTTCAACAAGATGATATTTTACCTTTAGTCTGAAAAATTCCGATAATTTACTACAAAAAGTTTGTTTGTTGTTAGTTAATGACATTTTAATCAAAATTACTTTGACTTTGCTTTCTCTAAAATAAGCTCAGTGACATGAAGATTTGAACTCCATATCAAAAATAAGTTGCTCATCAATGGCAGAAATGACTACGGCTTTCATAGGGGTGTGGGATCAACAAACATTTGTCTCACAAATGTCCAGGGGTGGGGCAAATACTCTCTGCAAAAAGACCTGGGATTGGGCACTGAGAACATGGATATTCCTGGTAGCTGTACAAGCAAGCTGCCGGTAGTGTCAAATGCTTTGGAATCAAATGCCTGAGGGCCACGAAGTTTTTAGCAAATACCAGGGGGTTGTCCCAGGGGATGGTCAGTGCATTTGTTTTTGAGTGCAAAGAATTAAAAAGAATAATATTCAAACCATGCTAATGAAAAAATCTTTGAAAATTCAAAACATGGCACAAAGTAAAGGTTACTTGTTGCTGGTGGACTCCTTTGGACTAAATGAACAACGCAACCATCAACATCTGAAAAAAGAAAAGTTACTGCAAGTGGTGCAACAATTGACATAATTCAATAATCAAAGTTTATCAATGGAGTTAAAAGTAGCTTAGCAATCTGATTCAAGCCTCTTGTATTTGACTTCTCAATTGATAAAAACAATACGGACAAGAGTGTCATGTGTCCTTCTTTTGTTCTGTAGACTACAATAAGGACAAGATGGCCATAATATACATCTCTGTTCATTCACCTTCAGTCAGAGAAGATTTAGACCATGTTTACACAGCACAAGTACAATCTTAATCTACAACAACGTTGTTACAGTTCAAGACCATTTAGACTGCAGAACAATATAATGGAAAAGTTAACCACCATTAAGGTTTTATGGATTAGAAGGAACAGTGTATAGGAGCTGAAACCATCATGTAAAAGATCCAAAGTTGTACCGGCACAGTGTAAACAGGGCCATAAACATAATATCATTTATTTTCAACTCACTGTAATCTTTCATCAGTTTTTCATCATGTAAAACCTTTCCTTTAAAGATTATTCTCTGTCTATCTACTGGAATTCCCTGAAATAACAAGAATAATGTGTATGATTTATGTCTTGTCCTCTTCTTCAGTTTCTGCCCTGACCATCCCAGGGGTCAACTAAAGTTTCTCGACAATCCCCTTTAAAGGTGTTATGGGGCAGTGGTGTAATCCACTGACTTTGCAGCCAGAATGATCAGGCAGAGTGGGTTCGATACCTGGTAGGGCCCAAACACTTGAGCGTAAAGGCAAAGGCATCATAACTTGATTAGCCCTTCACTACTTCTGCGATCCCAGTGTTTGTTGCCAAAACTGCAACTTCACAGTCACCTTTGCCTCAGGGTGCAACAACCCCTTTGGCCATTGACCTGGGGCTGGGCTCTGAAAACAAGCAATATTCCCAGAAACTGCATAATTCAAAAGCTCCAGGTAATTTCAAATGGACTGGGCTGGGGAAAATTTACATTCAAATACCTCGGGGCCAGACATAGGTTTTTAGTAATTACCTATCGCTGTCCCATGGGGTGGCCAGGTAAGATTAAACAAAACATAACACTGGGCAATTGGCAGGAAAATCGAACCAAAAATGATTTTGTACATTATATCACTTTTCCTTGCCTTATATGCATGTTTTTATAACAAGCATATAACATAATGCAACCAAAAAACATAAATTATTAATTTTTCAATAGAGCCTAACTTTTCATGTTTATAAAATAATAACTGACTCATTAAAGAGGTTGCCTTCACCTTTGATGAAATCATCAATGGTTCAAATCTCACAGCATTAATAAAATATCATCATATTTTTGTAAATAAGCATATTTCCTCTTTGACTAAAAGATGACTTAACATAAAAAATGAATAAATTATTCTCTACCACTTTCGGTGCAATTTCCTCTTTGAATTCTTTCACGGTTGCCTGCAAAATAAGATGGAAACAGATTCCAAGATCTTTATGTTTACTGATCACAAAACAGCAGCAAAAACACTATATCAACCTGATCCATACTTCATCCTGAAATTGGTTTCGGGGCCTTTAAGTTTTGACGTTTGCGGTCTTGAACATCATTGTGCTAAGACCAAGATACAACCCCTTCCCCCATCAATGGCCTTCCACTGATGTGTGATCAAAACAAGTTTCTATAAATTGCCCACCTTATCACATTCACAACCAAAGTTGCTTGTAGCAAGCTCCTCCAAAGTCCAGCCTTGGGTGCATTCTGAGGCCCTCCCGCTGGAGAAATCTGCTGGAGAAATCTGCTGGAGAAATCCAGCGGAGAGTCATCTATTTACAAGTCATCTCTTTGGATTTGTCATTCATGTGTCCTTCGTCTCTTTCATCAATACCATCAAATTGGCATTGGCGGCAAATTCTTATATTCCCACATCCCTGGTGGGAACATCTGGCAGAGAGAAAATCATGAATGCAGTATGGGGTAAAGCCAACAGAACTAAAGACTCCAGCTGCAAAATTAATGTAAATATTCCCATTTTTTCTCTACATTTCTAACATTTGTAGAGCCATGAATGACTTTAAAAAAGATTACAACAAAGAGAGATTTTTGTAAAGTTTTGGTTCCTAAACAGCCTGGGGAAACCCTTCCTCTCATTGAAAGAAAACTGAAAGTTGAAGACAAAAGCCCAAGTTTCCTTTCAAATTATTAGTCATGCATTGATCACTGTTGGCTGGCACAATCAATTCCAATGGAATTAAATGCCTAGTTCCTAATTTTCCTAGACACATGATTTCAGTCCTCAAGAAATTTGTAAAAAAAGTTGATACAGTAGCATTATTTTAATGCTTATTAGCACCATCAACTTTTCTTCCAGTTGTTTGTGTCTTTTTTGTTAATTAATGAAATAAATCACCTTTTCATCAACTTCAAAAGTTGTGCTTTTTGAATCGAGTGTCCTAACTGTGACTTTCATCGCGGTGCCTTGCTGTCTACACGCGATTACCACACTCCTTTTTGTTTACTGCTGTTGTCTGGGCTTGGTTGTGGCTGCTTGTTGTGGCTAGGCCGTTTGCGTCTCTCCCTGGAACAGTCACTTATTCTCAATTCTTGGCACCTTTACAGGCAAATGCAATGCCTTGCGGTGAGCTCAACTATTGATCTTTGCCTCAGTATACGTAAGAACATTCAAATCCTTTCTTTTACGTGAATTGAAAACCAATTTCTTTTCCAGGATACGAGAATGTTCCTCTTTCGCAAACTTTGACAGAGGAAAGGGATAGCCTCGTCCCCATCATCTTCATTCCAAGCCTCGCTCGCACTTGAAAGCCAGAGGACGGGGGCATTAGGGCATAAGTTCAATGGACGGGGGACGCTGGGACGCGCGCTCTCTAATCTCCAAAGCATGGATCGCATTACTTGTTCTAGGAGCCTGGGGCAAATTTGGTTCCCTTACGTCATTTCCGAATGAAATACTCTGGGGAAAACGTCTACGCAAAATGCTAGTAGCAATGTTGTCGGGCCATGTTTGTTCAGAATTCAGAATGCTGACCGCCATTTGATTATTAGCGCATATGAAAATTCTATACCTTTGCTGATCCAAGAATTCATAACATTGTTGTCATTTCGCCGGGTGGGAAGCTCTATCAACCATTGCAAATTATGAATTTCAAGCATAATAAATCCCTTCATTGATTTAGAAAAGGTGACATTTTTGCATAAACTTCCTAACAATAATCTTTACTGACAGGCAAACCTTGCCTCTGAAGACCTGAAGGTGTATGGAATTAAAGGTCGAAAAATGGTCGAAAAGATAGAAACACCAAGAAAAAATAGCACCGAAAAGCGTAATTTTGGGTTCCTGATTGTTCACGGGGATTCTCTCCTTATTTTGTGAAATGCAGGGCCAGGTCTGCATTTTAACTCATTGTTTTAGGAGCTGTGTTTATAAGACTTCGGGATGCCCGCTTTGCCGACAGAAGGAGTTTGTTGGGGTTTCGCTCTGCAACTGTCTAGAAGCTGCCGCCAATAAATTTTGGCGCTTGTTGATTGGATGACCTTTGTTTGAGATTAGCACTCAGTAGCTCAGGTATGATGTTCAAGCGATACTCAGTGTATTTTGTTTTCTTCGGAAAAAACAATCTGTTCTTCGCATTAACCAAACTGCAGAGTGTGCGACAAAATGCGCATTTGGTGTAATAATTTGGTATAACAATGTTGTTGGTAAGTGATTAATTGATTTTCTTGCAGTTTTAACAGTTTTCTGTCAAGTTACAGGCTTATCTTATATTTTGATTATTCTTCTACTAAAGGAGCTGATAGTGTTTTCCCTACAGGTTACAAGTTTATTGTAAGTCGAATGGTTTATTATGATGAGTCCACTATTGAGCATATTTTTAATTTTATAGCCTTAAGGAAGCAAGAGAATTACAAGAAGTAACCAAATCATAATCACAAAACCTGTAATTAAATGATTCATACTCCACAACTCATTTGCTTACAGGTTTTCTGACTATGACTTGACTATTGCTTGTGATTCTCTTGTTTCTTAAAGACGTAAAAATAAGATATGCAAAATCAAGCGTTTTCAATAAGATTTGTGCCCACAATCAAGAAACCCCTACTATAAAGCTCAGAACCAAACTTCTTATAAACAGAGACGAGGGAAAATACATTTGATAATCTAAAATAGATACAGTCTTGTTACAAAATTAACAACATTTATCAGAAACATGTTACATCATTATTAAAAATCCTAAGATTAAAATATATTCGTCAAATATGACTTCATCAGTTATTAAACATACGTCGAGTTATTCAACGATTTACGCGTTATGTCAATGTAATAGTTCCAAGACATAAAGTCATAAGCAAAGCTTTAAAACTAAGTTGGTTGAATCTGTTGTTCGTTAATCATTGATCAATTAATCATTCAATCAAAGAATCAATTTCTGTGCAATGAATCTCATACTTTCAAGTCACTAGCTTCGAACATAATTTTTCACGATTTAAAACATCACAAAGGGTAAATAACATTCTGAGAGCATCAAGACTGATTTCTGCTCCTAGGGGGAATGGTAGAGCAGCTTATACAGTTGGATGGGTGACCTCGGAGGTCTGACCTTACAACTCACCTCGCCGTCCTTCGGAAGGGACGTTAAACTAGGGGTCACATGCCTCACCGTGGCATGCATAGTGGGCCTAAATTAGACTTATGACGAGGAGTCTCTTGTTTCCCTGTGCTCTTTGACTTGCGCTTCAGTCAACAGAGACTCAAAATATTACTTTGAAAAACCTGGCCCTATTTAGGCCCAAACTTTGCAATTCCTAAAGTAGCAATCAGATTGCGAGACTTGTGAATTACTATTGTTACGGTGTAAATGTGATAGAAGTTTAGATACGATTGAAGAAATGAAAACGCTCCCACGGGATCGAGATTCGAAGCCGTCATTCCATCATAATTCCATTGATAATTGAAGAAAATAGGGCCAAGTTTTTCACTGTTTCATTATGAGTCCCTCTTCAGCAAGGTTTACCGCAGGGATACAAGGAACTCATCGTCATAAGTCTGGGCCTAAATTAGCTTTGGGTGACTGGACATCATGACAAGCCCACTCAAACAAGTTGCTAATGCTACTATTACTACTTCTACTATGGGTCAACAAAGCCCAAATAGTTGGAGAGGAACTAGTAGAGCCTCTCCAAGCCGAACTTTTCGAACACAAAGCAGAATATTTCCCTGGCATTAGGTCTTTTGACTGTTTCAAAAATGAATCCAATGGGATGGTGCTTGTCAAAGAGATTCTCAAGATCAAGCATCTCAACTGAATGTTTCCTCTAAGATTTACTCATCTTCTATTCTATCCAAGATTTGGATTCTTGGGGGTCGGCAGTAACGGGAGCCAGCCATATCTCTGCAACAGGGGGATCGCCCTGGACACTCATTTTCGTCTTTGCATGGGATGTTTGGAAAGTAAAATGGATCACGTAGTGGACAATGCTCTGTAACTGAAAATGAAAATGAGGGAACTATGAACAGATGAAAACACAATCATTGATAGTTATGTGGAAGGGCAAGAAGAAACCCACCCATTAGCTACTAAATTGAATGTGTACGATTTGCAAGCAACATTTGAGATAAGGAGCAATACAGAATCCTAAAAACTTGGAACTGAGAGCCATGTGGAAATGAAACGAAGATAAACATCGATAAAAGCAGTCATCCTTTTCAATAGTTTGACCAAGTAGTATTGAAACACAACTGACTAACGGATAGCGATTTAGCTTGAAAACAGAAGAAATTGCAACGTGCCATGCATTGTCTCACGGTTAGATCATTTACGGATAATACCAAATACAATAGGCTTTGCACTTGTTTTCTTATGAGAAACTGGATTATAAGAAACTAGTATTAAGATGGCCAAAATTATAAGTAGCTCTAGTACAATGTCTGAGAAAGCGTAAGAAACTTTTGAAACTCAAATTCAAATATACTATGGCAAAAACGTCATTGTACCCGTATTCTTCCTATTCTTGAGTAATACCAACCAGCGTTTTTTATGTTTTGAATCTAATCGAACACTGGTCACTCCCATCTGTTGTTTTAGATGCCAAGAAACGTCTATCCAGAAGTATTAATGACTATATGAAAATTGGTGCATTAAAGAAATCATAAACAAACTAAGAAAGTCTTGGTTTCAAAATGCCGAAATGTTCATGCAAAATTGAGAAACTTTTCGTACTATGGTCTGATCCACGTTTCTTCTCAAAAAGACGTGTAATTTGATTGTACAGACCCTTTACATAAATTGTCTTACAACAGCGTCATTTGTCGTTTGTGCACTACGATTTCAAATTTCATAACAGAAAAGTTTCGTAGTTTGAGTATGAAGAATCCTTGATAACAGTGTCAGAATGTCACAAGGAAGAGAAGAAATTTCTCAAATTGATCATCTGTTCCCAACCTATCACCCTAAAAATAGGCAATAAAAATCCAGAAGAATCTCACTAACCTCGTTGTACACACATCCTTGGTCCATATTCACATTTAGTTGGACAACAAGATAATCCTTTGCTACAATCATCATCACTCTTGCAAGCATATGATAATAACAGTTTAATGCATCTCAACTTTTCTGGCTTCGGGCAACGACCTTCAGAAAAGAAAACGGAAAATAATAGTAAACTAAATGCTACCATCTTATCAATTCATCATTTTATACCGAAAACTTGTGGAAGTTATCCAGAAGTTATCCAGTGAAATTATCATTCAAGGGCATGAAACAAATATTAGTTATTAAGGGAATCAACATTGACAAAAGCAAGCCTAGGCCAAGTTAGAGATATACCTATATTTGATAACTTTGATACGTGTCTTTTCATCGTGTAGCAAAAGAAACAATTCATGCGTATATGTTTTCTTTAGCCTATTTATAGGGACCACTCGGCAATATCTATTCATGGCCTAAAAAGAAATAAATAGTCGCTAGACAGAGCAGAAACTGCGTAAAATGACGTCATCGACCAAAGTGAGATAAGGAAATGTTTGAATAGATAGGCTTTTTGAACTGATGAATCAACAGTGTAAGACTCTAGAATTAAAATATCAAGTGTTGCTTAATTGCGGGGTCTGTCGTAAGGAGCTGCGGGGGCTCAAAGTTGCGAATTTTGCGCATGCCTGCGCAGTTTCTGCTCTGTTAGTTGAACACAAATAAAAAGTTACAGTTTTGAAAAGCATCTTCTTTTCTAGTGGACTACAAATAAGATATCTACTTTAAAAAACATTACGTGAGGGTCAACTTACTAGGGGCCTCTTTTTTATGCCTCTTTTGTAGAAATGGCTGGAAACTATTTACATACAATAATCTCTATTACACAGCTCACAATGTTAATAAATAACTTACCCTTGCCATCTAAATTATGTATTATTGTTTTTCTTTTCGCAGTTTTTTTACTTTTCTTCTTTCCTGTTTGTATTTTGAATTTCGGTTTTGCAATAGCAGTCTTTTTAACAGTTTTTGATTTTATAACTGGTTTTAGCTGATAAGTAATTTTACTTTTCGTATTTAACACCGAATTTTGTTTGATCAATGATGCTGATAATTTCTTGTTAGTTTGATGTAACTGAGATGTGATCTTCATTGGTCTTGATTGAAGAGGAGAAGAAGATACCATGAAATTGGTTCCTTGGTCAGCTGAAATGAAATATTTGCCATCATTAGATTGATAACAATAAGCCTAACCCAAAGGTATACACATTTACTTGGCTCCAGTGATACGAATTTAGCTTCCATCGATAGCTAATCACCAGCAAGATGTTCTTCAATAGTTAACTTAAGCGTAGGTATCTCGCTTGTTGGCATTGGTGCTTTGGTAGCAGACTTATTAATCTCCAAAGCTCAAATTTGCATCCATCTGCAAATAAGAGCTTTGGCCTGTTGGCCTAAGAAAATTTTTGAGAAACAGGAAACAAATCAATAAAAGCGTTGATGAAATTAAAATAATGCTCGCTCTTTTATATTCTGTTTGCCAGAAGTAATGCATTGGTTAGTAACACTCATTGGTCGACTTTGTAACACTCTGTTTCATTTGTAGCGATCATAAGGCTCTCTACCTGCTGTTGAATTTCACAAAACTGCACTGCTCAACTCTTCCTATTAGCAACTAATTCTACGGTTTGCTATGGTGCGAATTTTTCCGTTATTCAGAGCAGTTTTCAAATAAAAATCCAATAACAAGAAGAGACAGAGATAGATTTATCCATATACCTGGTTCAGGAATCCAGAGTGGGCCTTCACCTGAAGTGTGATAAAAAGCTTTGATAGAAAAATTGTCAACTTGAATCGATCTATTGCTTGGGCTGATAACAGGCGGTAGCGACTAAAACATAGCACAAATCTTGCATTTTTAGACGGGAAATACACTCTATGAGACCATTTTTCGGGTTACAAAGTCATCTGCTAGAAAGGAAATTGATTAAGTCTAAAGAAATCTTTGAAATATTTTAAGTAATCTGGAAGTGGCTACTTATCTTACATGAGGGCTGATAAAACATTGAAAATTGTAAACTAAAAGGAGAATTTGCAAAACAACTTACTTGTCAGTGGAATGTGCATCTTGTTAGAAAATTTAAGAACTTTTGATGAAGCTAAAATCAAGGATATTCTTATCACAAATATTGAAACGTTAGCGTCAATCATTGAACCGTTCATGGAGGATATTAGATGCACGTCAAATGTCCTCTGGTGTGTATAAATCTAAGGATGTGTTTTTTTTGATTGGTAATTTCAATCCTACCAAATTCTGAAAACGGTAGACTTCGCAGAGACGGAAACAGATTTTCCAATCAAACAACAACTTCTTCAAAACGGCAGATTTCAGATTAATCCTGGCGAAAACGAGGTTTCCAATTGAAAATATGAAGACGAGTCTGCTTCTAGGCAACAAAGAGTAAAAGTACCAGTTAGAAGATTCGTCTCATTTTCAGACTTTCTCAAATGAAGGCGAGGATCTCTCCAAAGTCCGCCAAACCTCATGCCTTTCTGAGCAGAAGGTTCATAAAGCCTTCCAAACCTGCAGAACCTATCGATTTCGGAATTTGGGAGTCAATCAAACACAAATTCCGAGTCTCTGACGTCTGCCGTCTTCGGAGTTTGTACCAATCAAATGCACCTTAAGTACCCAAGGCAAAATGTGATTTGCAAAAGTATAGAACAAGAATCTTTCCATTAGAAGTAGTTATAAAAGAAGAATGGAAATTGTGCAAACTTTTCTGCCAGGATCAGTCTGACTCAAGTTAAAATTTGCAATGGTTCCCGTAGCATATTTCTCTGTATAGGCGCGTTATAAGTAAAAGAAAACTCCGTAAAGGAGTGCTTTAAACTTGACAGAAAACGTGAAAAAACGAAGAGGAAACAATCAAACAATAACATACCAAGTTTGGATTCATCAAGATCTTTGTTAACTAAAACATAGGAAATGAAAATGATGATAGTTACAAAGCGACAAACTATGTTTCAAAGTCTCGGTATTCGAAAATTCACACAAAGTAGATTCACACAAAGCTTATCACATAACCAACATTACATTGAAATGAACAGAAAATGTTTCGAGAAAAGGTCTAAAAAGAATGAAAATTTAAGAGAAAACAAATTGAAATGTACTTACTACCGTCAGCTGTTGTATCAGCCTTAACAAAGGTTACGCCAAGAGATTTTGGTTGTTCAGCAAAATGCGATACAGTATGAGGAATTTGATCTGAAAATAAATAAGTAAGTAAATTATTATTCTAAATGCTAGCAATAATTTTAGGATGCAATTTGTATGATGTCCATGACTTTTTTGGCAGACAGTGCCATTGCAAAATGGCATGAACAAGTAATGATTAAGGGTAGTACAAATTTTCACAAATCAATATGATGTAGCAGCTTTTATGGCTATCACAAAGTAAGTGCTTTTCAAAATTCTTTGGTGGAAGGTATATTCAAACTAGATTTTTTTCCTAATGACTCTCTAACCGAGAGCCTGTTACTTTCCACTAAGTGCATGATTAAAGCCAAGTAAACGCAAGACACTACTACGTCGAGCAAGTTAACAATGCTTTCTCTTGAACAGCGTGGAAGAGCCCATCAAGAACACAATAACTTACCACGTGTTACATCTTGTTTGGTATTTGACTGTTTATCCTTTCCAGGATTCGTGGCTTTTGGAGCCTCTTTTTCACTTTCGGCTTGTTCGGCTGAAAAATAAAGAACAGAAACCCTGAAAGATTGTTCTTTAAGGTTCAAGAAAAAAATCACTGGTCGTACTCCAGGCTTGACTTCAAATCGATAGTTTCAACAAATGGAGGAATCATAAAGGGAGGCACGATGGAAGGGACATTCTATTGCCATTCTTTCTGTTTCTCTTGCTCATAACGATCCGTATGTCATTTAAAGCTATCATCAAACATTAATATTCTCACCGCTTTTTCAAAAGGGAGATTTCAAGCCTTTCACTCCCAAATCTCAGGTCTCAGAATTAAGGTGCATTCCTCGTACTATATAAACAAAAAAAATTGATATGACGTTCGCATCTCTGCAGTGGTTGCTCCTTTCCATGTAAACACCACATGTAAAATTCATCTGCATAGTTTCTCTTCAAGCTTCAGTAAATAAGATCTTAAAAACATTAAAAATAATACCTTGACCACTTCCAGAGGTATATGTTGCGACAAATCCTGATTTTGTCACGCCCGGATGATTGGTTGAGTAGAACCGGACAAATAACTTGTTGTTCTTGGAAATATAAGGCGGAAGTGTTTTCTTTCCGCAATACTTTTTCGATTCTTCGCCACCATGAATAAAGACGTAATCGTTGCTGCAGCTACAAGGAGCAAAAGAAAAAGAAAATAAAAAAAAGGTAGCAATGAAGAAATGACTGGAAACATGAGACAGCCAAATCTATTCAACTTAGCAGCTGAGATTCAGGACTTAAGAAATCTTCATCAAACTTATCATTACATAGCACAACAACATGAAGATCTAAATTAAAGTAAGTTTGAGATGTGATTCGAAAGCCTCGCAAATTCTGAACATAGTAGACTTCACAGAGATCGAAAAATATTTCCCATGCCAACACAAAAATCTTTAAAACAAGAAAAACAGCAGGTTGACAATAAGAGCTAGCTAACAAAAAGGAAGGAGAATCGCTCCAAAATCTGCCAAAATTGCTGCATTTTGGAGCAGAAAGTTGAGAAGACCCTCCAAAGATACCAAATCTACCAACTTGAGTATTTTATGACTCTGCCAAGTCTACCATTTTCAGAATTGGTACCAATTAATAACTCGTCTTAAGGAAATTCTGAAAATCTGCAGGGAGCGTTTTAAAGTCAAAATTTCACTGATGATCAGATTATTACAGAAGAAACCTACTGAAAAGGTGGACTTTCGCCAAGCTTATTCTTTCATTTTTGTTTTTGGAAAATTTACCATACAAAATCTATTAAAACAAAATTTAAAGCAAAATATGTGGCTTGCATAACTTGAATCCAGGAAATATACCTCTAAGCAAAACGAAATTCAAAGTCATTTCAATATTTCTCTTGGATACTTCCATTATTAGATTTAATCAGCAATAAACTCTGAAAGACTCTTCTGAGACTAATGTTACAGTAGCCACTCCTTTTATATGTAACAATCAACTGTTTGATCAGCTGACTTGCTCTCTGAGAAAAAGAGTTTGACAACAATTAACAACTCACTCTTCGCTTCCAACATCGAATGCTTCAAAATTCAATTTAACAGGGCCTTCTTCAGCAATAATTGTCATGTTACAGTCTTCATTGCTTGGGTAGAACTCTGGGTAATTTGGTGACGAAAGCATACCAGCAGGTGATGTCAAAACAGTATCACAAAGATCTTCAAGAAAAAGAAGGGTCACGAATATCACAGACAGAAGTTTGAGCATTCTTTCAAAAGCTGTTGGACCCTAGAAGTTCCCAGTTACCTTTGGATCAGCCAGGTCCCTTTATATGACTACTAGAATGTGTACAGCAGAGCGATCAGCGCATTAACAATCGTAGCAAATAAGATCCCTAGAGTCAAATCTTAAAGAGCCATTGACACCCAGGGGTCCTTTGACGAGACATTACAATTTTAAGTTGTTGGAAAGTCAATTCTGGCCTAAATAGAGCCTACTAGACTTAGCAACGACAACAAGAACAGCAACGATGACAACAACAGCAACATTTTTTATCTTTGCACAAACTGGGACTTATGGATTTTCAGATAAAAGCTGAGACAGATTTATTTGTGCACTCTGAATAAGGCTACAGCGAATTCTCAGAAGCGAGGCAATCAAGCTTCCACCGAAAAGAATCGCCAACTTACCTATTTGTTGTGTGGTAAATGAAATGGCATCATATGATGCTGAAAATCCTTGATTATTATGAGCATCATCAGAAAAGAATTTCACACAAAGACGATTTGTTGTTGATTCGAATTTAGAAGGAATCTCGTCACCGCAGAATTTGCTTTCTCCAAGTCTTGAAACACAGTCTCCATCCATAACTTTAACAAAATCGCTCCTGCAGTCTTTTGAATCGGCAGAGGCTATTCTCAGGCTAAAAAAGGATGAAATAAAGAATTTATAACAAATACCCCAAAACAACTTTCATTGCAAGAATGCTTACCAAAGAGTAAGACCTATCAGTTCACTTTTATGAGGAATACTCTACATAAATATGAAAAAATAAACAATTTAGTCAACATTGGTTTTCAGCATTTTTAGTAATTAAATCTATTTCAATATCTTTTCTCTTCTAATAATAACCTAGTCTTGAAATCAAAGGTATACGGTTATACTTCATTCAACAATAAAGCGGATGGCATGATCTATCCATTATATTCTGTATCTGAGGTTTAACTGGGCCAACTAAATGATTTGCTGGCGTAGAGATATTTTGAATCTAAATAAATGCATTTTGCAAACAATTTTCTCGATGTTTTAGCCAGGTTTTGTGATCTAGTTGTTTTCAGGTCTGTCTTCGGTGATACCTAGATTTGCAAAATATTTCAGACAAGTGCATCAGGTTATCCATTGAAAACCTATTCATCATAGGAAACACTACCACAAAATGGCGTTACAATGGATTTGTCGTAGCTGTAATATCTTCGCTTAATCAATTAAAAATGCGCAGCATTCATTGACAAAATGTCATACCTGTCAAATCTAAGCTCGATCTTCTTATCATCAGGAACTTGGATAATATAAACACATTCCATGTTATTTGGATAATTATTTGGAAACAGTGGTGATGTGAATTTTCCTGATACATTGGTGAATATCCCTCCACAGTTGGCTGCAAATCAAAGGTCACAAATTACACTGTCATCAATGCATTTGTACTTGACGTTATAAAATATGGGAAGTACATAAAGTCCATTTGAACGTACGACTTGTCGAAGCAAGAGTTGAAAAACTTTTAAATCATTGGGTCAAGGGCTTTATAAAATCATACCTTAGTTATGGATCTCTCTAAAATCAAGGACTGGACTTAAGCTTAACATCTGAAACGTAATAAGAAAGCAAAGCCATTGCTTCAAAGACTTCTTGCTTTTTAGCCCACAGTTTGTTTTTTTAAGGCCAATTTCCAGTCAGCGGAATTTTCCGAGCGGGCGAAATTTTAGACAATAAAAGGTTGCTCAGCCGTGACTATCTATTCAATTTCAGAGCGACATTTTCTCCCGCAAACAATAGAATTTCCGCCCGCTCGGAAAATTGCACTGACTGGAAATCAGCCTTTACGCAAAGATACCGCTCTAGCTAAAACCGTACATGATTGAAACTGAGATTATGGATAAAAAAGTATGAGAAAATGAAATATTACCAGATCCAGGGCAAGGATTATGCACGTTACACTTCTGCTCCGTTGGTGGCTTCGTATCTTTGGAACATTCTGTCTCCTTCACAGTTACAGCACTGCCATCTTGTTGGGTTTTTTGGCAAAGAACTTGGCGAACTTGAACACCAGGATCACAAACTGTGGAACACTGAAATCAAGATAGCAGATCATTACTTACTTTCGCTAGCTGCTGAAAAACTTTGAATAAGCATTCTTCTCAATAGAATTGGTGCAAGATACGGCAGATCATACGCAGGCCACACAAGAACACTATAGAAATTTATCTTAGAAAAAGTCATGATAAGAGTTGAATTGCTTCTGTCATAGAATCAGAATGGAAGCTGTTCGTATCATCAGTTGCTCATTTTCCCTCAAATTAAATCTCTTTGCATCCTTTAAATTACTGAAATTTTCACTTTGCAAATCATATATCAAACAAGACAAGTTTTGTGCTTTTACTGTACTCAACACGTTTTTGTGTCTGTTCCAAGAAATACTGCAGCAACAAAATCTTTCAATCAAGTCAATAAAGAGAGCTGCGAATCACATTCTTACCTCTCCAAAAGGTTGTGCTACCCATTCAGGTGGACATGGCTCCCTGTTGCAAACCTCTTGATTAGGAGGCTTTGAACCAGAACAGAGGCTTTCATCAACTTCATATTCAATGCCTTTCTGTCCAAACTGTACACAGCGGACATGACGTCTCTTTACGCCTCCATTGCATGTTCGACTGCAGTCTCCCCAATACGAGGTCTGCCAGCTACGAAATTAAATTGTTATGAATAAAGTGAAAAATTGCACTTGAAATTGTTACTTAAAGAGATTTTCTTAGAGAAAAGAAGGATTTTACCAAACTGTGAATGAGATTTTGGGGAGTGATTTCCACTTTACACCTTGAGAGCATCTAACGAAGAATTGAACAATATCAAGAGTGTTTGAAAAGGGTTTTACGTACGTTGCAGGACACAATTCCTTTTTGCAAGAATAAACTTGTGTGTTTGGCTTCAATCTAACATCACATCGATTATCAGGTACTGGGGACCCATCATCTTGTCTTCGACAATGTGCTGTTACTGTCTCGATTCCTAGAGAAGAATAATCAAATTCAGTTTAACCCACGTAAACACGGAATGTAATTAACAACGATGCAAAAGTCCTTGGAAAAACGTAAACCTGGTTTAGAGCGAGGTTTTCAAAGAAACTCAGGGAGATTAAGATAAAGTCGCTAAGAGGAAAAGCGGAAAAAGGACATAGAAACGTAGTGTTAAGCATTTAGCAATTCATTAAAAGGAACCTCTGGAGATGATGATGTCAAACAGAAGTGAGGAGACCAAAGTTACTGTGCAAGCTGAGGATAAAAGAGAAACTATGTAGCTTTAAGCCACGACACACAGTAAACTTTATCCGAATTCTTTCAACTTGGGTATTTGCATCTTTCCTGAGATTAAACAGAGATCAAGACCGGATCGAGAACAAATGATTATCATCTGCTTGATTATAGAAAACAGTTTTCGAAAGACCAGTTTACTCAAGCATAGAACAAGACCAAGAAACAAGAAAAGATAAGAGTAAGATATGATATTTCAAACTATTTTGAAGGGTTTGATAGCAGCCATAGATTATCCTTGTCATCTCTGAATATATGAAATATTGTTAATACCTCCTCCACAGGATACACTACAACCAGATTTGATTTTCGCCCAAATAAACTCTGACAATGCGGTGTCATTGGGTGAATGAGGTATGCCAGATCTTCGTGCAGCCAGACTTAATTCTGCTTTGCCATAAAGTGTTCCCATGTCAAATCCCATTTCTTTGAGAGACTTCAAAGCCTCTGCTATCCCTTCGCTATCAGGCGTATCACTTCTCACTTCAGCCGAACCACATGATTTACCATCACCATTACAAACACCACAGCGATCAAATTTTGCTTGTGAACCAACGATTCCATCACAACCAACGACCTAGATAGAAATTACAGCAGTAAATCAATCAATCATAATGAATTCATCATGTCTCAGCAGCTCTGCAACCAGGAGCCTTTTATAGCTATACAGCTATATCTTAGAACAAAAGTAAGCGGAAGAAAGATCATATTAACAAACTGACACATACCACACATTCTCCATTGATACATTTATCTCCTTGCACACTATCATCCATTTGATCACAATTTGTTCCATCTTCTACATTCCCGAAATCGTAGCCATGTTGAGTGTTCTTGATAAAGCAACCAAGCTTGCAAAGTGCTAGAAATTGATGAAATGATGACGTTGGATCAAACCAGATAATCAAATCACTCTAGAATTGATTACAAACATTTTCCCAGCTTGTTTGTCAACAAATATAAAATTTGCTCGGATCAAAGTAGACACCAATTAGCAACATTTCATTCCTTCGCAGATGCATAGCAGAGGCTGGCTGTCAAAAGACTCCAACAATGATGCAAAAATACAGTTAGGAAGCTTGTTAAAATTAACACCTGCATTCAGAAAATTACTTGATCATCCTTCATTAAGAATAAGAATAGAAACGTTCTAGTTAACAACCTATCAAGAAATGAGGCAGTGAAGCCTGATGCTCTCTATACCCTCTATACACTGGTTTCTGCAGTAATACATATAGCAAAGTAACCAAAAAGTGTTTTAAGTCAACCAAATAGATTGGAAACGAAAAACACATTGAACAATAAATCCATGTTGCCGTCAAAATAGCTAAATTGATATGTTGAAAGAAACTTTGATGCACTTACGTATCCTGGATGGTTTAAATTCCCAATCAAAATACTTTTCTCCAAACAATCTTGTGTTAAGTCTTTCACATTGCTGTGTTCTGTAATTCTTTGCACCTTCTGGACATGGCTACACAAAAACAAAGAAAATTCAATAGCAAATCAAATAACTTTTTGAAGTTTGAAGGGTAGGTAGTTGCTGGGAAAGAAGGAGGTCTCCTGTCCATCCTATTTGAGAAAGAAATCAAAGGTTCATTTACACTTAATCATTTCCTGGTGCTTGCAGCAAAAACTGGCACCCATACCAAACTTGATCCGTGCTGAGAAACATTGGCGAGGAAATCTTAGCATGTGGTCTGCGTAGACATAAAACAGCTTAGCGCAAATAATACTTCTTGTGTAAATACTATGCTGGAATAAGCTTTTTAAACGCTAACGAATTTTTGTCTGTGCCATGTTGAGAAATTCTGCATTGCAAGTGGGTCTCTGGGACTCGCTTGAAAGTCATAGGTGAATCGGATATCAAATTCTCTTCAGGCAAAAGGAATTTATTACCTCCATGTAATCACAGTAATTTATACGCTTTTTCATCCGACAGCAAACACGACCGATAATTATTCTGTTAATATCCAAAAGTGAAGAATTGTAGATTTACTGTCGTGTTTTGGATGAGGTTATTCAATGAAGAATACAACATGACAAGATGCAAACAGGAGAAAAATAAAAAAAATGATCACCTTTGTATTGCATAATTGATAAGATCGAGAGTCTCCTTCGCAATGCTTCCCACCAAATTTTGGTCTAACAGAGAATGAAGAAGGATCGTTATTTAAGCAATCGCACTGACTTAGGCATTTTTGGTAATGGAACTGAATCTATATAGTTCCTTTCTTTGAGAGGAGAAACGTACAGCGTGAGCTAGAAAATGTCAAGACATTTGAAGCCTGTCTCTCTCCTGCCATTTATCAGATTCCTATAAATTGATAACGCTTGTGTAGCTTACAGTACATATCAACTTAGATAATAGAATTTAACTCGTCAAAATCGGTCGGATCGTTCTCATTTTACAAGCAATCTTACAAAAATGCTCCATCTCAAAATCCCTCAAACACGCCTAAATCGTTGATAAAGTTTGCAAGCAATCCAGCCTCATCTGGTATTAGAGACCAGTAGATATCTAAATGAAACTTACTTAGGACTATTGCAGATCCTTTCCCTAAACTGAACACCTCCACCACATGACCGAGAACACTGGGTATTGTCACGTGACCACTGTGACCATCCACCATCGACAGCGATTGGTTTATCCACTGAAATACATCGTCCACGCATGCACCACTGCAAAAGAAATAAAAAAAAATTGAAATACACGATTTATAAAGACTAACTGGACATGACTTGCAATCTTATACCATGAGTTGTTTGACACGGCCTAAAAGAGTAATGTTGACAGCTTGTACAGTCTATGGAGGTAATTTTTTGCAAGAGAAAGTTGCTTATAATAATGAAGTGCCATTTTGACTTAGGCCTAGTTTTATTCTCCCACGACAGTCTACGTACATTATATGTAATTTGTAATTCAATAAAAATATGTTCGTTGATAACGAGCAATAATTCAAGAGCCCATTCACCTAAGGATATAAAATTTTGAAGGATAATTCAGAAATATACTACGACTTTGTAAACGATTCGACTTTCATCTTCTTCAGTAGCTGTTCTTACAAGACTTGGGGACCTACCTAAAAACCTAGATTACAATGGGGTAACAACAGAAACGACGGCACATCTGGCTCCCACTTCAAGTCCACCCTTCTCTCTGTCGGCTTTTGCTTTACTTCTCTTTATGCTTCCGGCCCGGCCTTTTCTATTTCAGTTATAATACATGTGTATTTGGCGGGTCCCTTTGTAAGGTCGTTTCTGTTGTTACCCTATTGTAATCTAGGTTTTTAGGTAGGTCCCCAAGTCTTGTAAGAACAGTTACTGAAGAAGATGAAAGTCGAATCGTTTACAAAGCCGTAGTATATTTCTGAAATATCCTCTGTTGATAACGAGTAAACGCTCGATAGGTCGTGTTTTTGAACATCTACGCTTCTTTTGATACTTGAATCATTCACTTATAATAATATTATCGTGTATCATTTGTATTCTATACCCTGCTATGGCAGACTATCACAAACAGCAAATACCCACGTGTAAGAACCAAGTAAATCAAGAACCTGCAGGCTAAAATAGCCAAAATAAACTCTTGTCTTCTAAGAACCAATCCATTGCGTTCATTGTACAAGAAACCAGTCTAACTTGCAAAACTGTAGGTACACGGCTGTATACTGTATCTTTATCATACTCGAAACCTAAATAATTTTGCAAAGGTTAGATTGTGTCTAAAGGTGAAACAAAGAAAGAAACTAATGAAAAAAGGTATACCATTTCCAGCTCACGATATCGTATCTAAAAATGAGCCCCTAACTTCAAAAACTGAAAGAACTAGTTTGAATAAAAACCTGTTTATTGCCACAAGGTGTAGCATCAGCAGCAGGATAATTCGTAGACAAACATTTTGCGTCTTTTTTGAGTGGATCTGTGCACCATAGCCGAAGACATTTCTGTTCACTCTACGACAAAAAAACCATTAAAGATCAAAAGATAATGCTACTAAACAAAAATATCAAGCAGTGCCTAGCAAAATCTGCATGCAGGATGGTAACAAAAACAGATAACACCAGCAATAATTGAATGTACCTACCAGCTATTTTAAAACAGATACTAGATCGAGTGATGTTTTTAAACATATTTATACGAAATTTTCAGTTGAATGACATTAGAGCTTTTATTCCTGTTGAATGACATTAGAGCTTTTATTCCTGTTGTGCACATTCGAAAATTATGCAAAACTTATCCAAACATCGTTCCATTCATCTCTCTTGTAGAAAAGCTAAAAAGTCTATTGTGGGCAACTTGAGAACATACCTTCTCTTTGCAAAATTTTGATCCAGTTCCAAGGATCATTTCACATTGTTTATCAGCATCATAAAGAACACCAGCCTTTGCTCCAATTTTCTCAAAATCAACTCGTTTTGATTTGCCTGGCAAATCAAGCAGACACTTGGATTCCTTCTTACTGAAAGAAATAACAGAGGGTGAATGAATTGAGGGAAGAGTTTAAAGGTAGAAGTATCTCCTAATGAATGTTTGGCTTCATTTACTTACAAAGAAAACGCATTGATTTGATCATCCTTGGGTAATATGCATAAAGGCTCCTCCTTGCACTTTCCTATTCTTTGCGCTGTTCCAAATAATAGAGTTTCGGTTTTTCCTTTTCAGGATATAATTAAAACTGCTGACTACAATTACATTAAACTGTGACATTCTTGGCAAGAAAAGACACGAGGCCACCGGGTCCTCACCACATGTTTGGTTGAAAAGTTGAAAACATTATAAGTAATTCTACTTTAAAATTGGTTGGGGTGTAAAGTTACACCCTTGAACATTTTTATGGCTAATTCTCTCATGAAATAAAACTATGTCACTACTCAATGCATTCTCCATATGCCGAGATCTAACACTTTCAGGGAATAAGGGAAACGTTTCAGGGAATAATTCTTGCTGATCTACTACTGTCAATAGTCCAGATAATATTTGAAAAGCATCGCAAAGTCATACCTTAGGAACTGTCTCAAATAATTTCTACTGCATCTTGACCAAGTATATCCACTCTCTTTTCCAACTGTTGTAGTGCTCATGATGTATGTTCCGTCAGGACAAATAAAAGAACTCTCTTTTCCATCGTGATTCATCCCTAAACTGTTTACAAATGAGAAAAGAATGCAATTGATATTTTGGAAAGCAAGGCAGAAACTTCAAGCTGACAAGCGAATGATTATCACTAGATGAGTTAAAATCTGTAAATCATATTCTACGACAAGCCAGGCTTGAAGCAACCTGCTCAAGGAAGGGATTTTCGCATAGTATATTCTCTTCTCCATGCTAGTCATTTCCCAGCATAAAAAGGAAACTCGAAAACATAAAGGAGTTTATGCTATACCAACGTACCTTTGTATTAATATAGGCAAGAGTGTCATCTTAGTTAAAAGTAAAACTTCGTCAATACAACTCTTAGACTTTCAGTCTGGAAAGTAAGTGTTGCCAACGGCAGCTTTTGAAATATTTGCGAAAGAAGCCTTCTTCAAATTTTGCTTAGAGTATTCCAATATTAGTGGCAACTACATTACTTCGGTGAGAAGAAGGTATCCTATTCTACACTGGATAATTTACTCGAGAAGGAAGAACTTTCACTTATACTTGAAATAAAATGACTTCTTACCTATGTCCCAATTCATGTGTCATTGTAAATGCAAGCGGAAGTCCATTGTCTTCATTTACAGAAGCTGAGTATGGCCATGTGCACATCCCTCCTACTTCAGTCAGTCCTGCAAGATGAAATAAATTACGAAATTTATCAAATGGAGAGCAATCATTTTCCTTTTGCCTTATTCATTGTAAATGACCAAACGCATCGAAGAAATTACAACTAAGCTCTACGAAACAACGTTGGTAGCAAGATGTGCCATTGGCATCTTTTATATAAAAAATGACCAAATCATATCAGAATAAAAAGTCTTTGAAAAACCAGTGTTGAAAAGCGTTTTACTTTCGATTAGCACAACATACAGAACAACAACAGAAAGTCACTGCAGCTTTCTTGTCGCATTTGAAAGGGTTTGTGCAAGGCTACAAGCCTGCATTTGCACAGAGCAGAAAAATCTAAAAATAACCCATTGAAATTGATGGCCCACACGTGTTGTTAATAATCGATAGCTAAAGAAATAATGCTGTGCTTGCGCATTTTCTTTGTTCTATTTATAGAGAAGCCTATTTGCCAATGCACCCTCCCTTTTAAATTCTATATTCGATTTTATTTATTAAAGAGAACAAACTGATCAATGAGATAAATACCATAAAAGCAAAGAAAGAAAACCAACATACCTAGCATGTCACATTCTTGATTTTTATCAGCACAGATATTGTACCTAAATAAATTACAAGAATTAGAAACATTTATCGATTACGAGAAAAATACCTTCTAAAATAAAATGTCTCGAAATATGAAAGCAACAAATTGATAAAAGCATAAAGCTCATCCATAGATTGTAAATATTGAAAAGGAACTTTATAGGGGCGCTACGAATATTACTTCAGATACTGTTTGTGATCAACGTGAAACTTTTCGATCACCTTTCTATCAAAATTGTATCGATTATTGTTTCTATCAATCTTTACTAAAGATATACAACATTAGAAAATATTCACTCAAGAATCTTTCGTAGAAAAGCCATAAAATGTACATTGATCTTATAAACAATACAGGATATAATAATGATAGCATTAGACAATAAAAGTATACAGGATTACCTCGTCAGTAGAAATGCATAATCATAATGATCATCAGAATTGTCATCAGGGTCACTATGTGAGTTTGCCCAAGTACCAAAACTATTTAATGTATTCTGTGCATGGTGGTTTATTTTCAAACCAGTCTGCAAAAAAGAACATACTAGTTAGAACGTCTCAGTCAGAACTAATCAAAATTTTACGGGCTGCAAAAGGCAAATATTGTCAAAAATTTCCTTGAAATTGCTCAGTAAGGCCAGAAGAAGTAAACTGATATTTTAAGCCTGACATGGGTACTGAAAAATTCTGTTATAAATATCCCAAAATAAGAGGTACTACAAGTTTCACATCAGTATCACAGTTCCCGTGCAAGAAACCCGAAGGACGCCGCCAGAAAATTATGTAGCACAGAAGTGGCAACAATTCAATTAGTATATAAATAAAAAAAATACTTACGGGGTCAATTGTAAGCAATTGCAATTTTACAACGACCAAATTTATCAAATTCGAGCCAATTGAAGCATCTCGTAGGAGACTTGATACCTGAAACAAACCAGGGAAGAGGGTAAGAGACATTAAGCATTGCATTGTTGCATAGCATTTGGAAAGAAATGTTAACATGATTAATAGTAGCGTGAGTCAAAAATACCTAACTTACATGGAATAACAAATTGCGGTTTTCCAAGATTAATTCCAGAGCTAGATTCTAATGAAATTGTGAATCATGAATTAATTAGGTAAATCTTAAAGGGTCTGTTTCATCCAGCATTACTTGCACGTGTCATCTCTTGGTTGGCCTTTGTTTGTCACCATTTTCATGGCCCATAAGGAATGAGGACAACAAAGGCAAACCAGGCGACGACGCGTGCAAGGCATGCTGGATGGAACAGACCCTTTAAGAGCACGGCAGGAAACTGAACGACAAGAAAACTTTCCACATGAAACCAATTTAAGTTCAAATACTGTGAATGATTTTACCATATTAAGAACAGCCATTGTAAATTGTGTTGCAGCATCTTCACCATGATAATTACACATCTTCTGATCAACAACAACCAATGCTTCAATGTATCTTTCATTATTGTCTAATGAAACTCCTTCGCTGTTATCGTCCGCTTCTCGTCGAAAACGAATCTTTGGGTCAGCTATAGAAAGAGGTTGAGAAAATGCGTCAAATGACGAAAACTAAACAAAGTTGTTACTTTTTTACTAAAAACTTTGTGATGAAATACATTGAAAAGAAATGCATGCATAGGAAGACCATGAATACAGCAGTCATCAATCGATGAAGCGCAGGCCGATTTGTAAAGCAGTTATTGAAGACTGAGGTTCGAAACCTGTGTAACTATTTAAAAATGAGAAATGAAAACGAAATGATTGATTTTTCATGTCGAAAATTATATTTCACAGTCTGAAGTTGTTAGTTTTTCTGGTTGATCCTTTGCTGCGTAATGGGAAAACGCCTAGACTGCCTGCAGACTCAACTGACTTCTTTTCAAGGAGGGTTTATATTGGAGGAGAAGCCTCTATGAAAAGACATCACTGGGGTCTGCAGGCAGGCTAGCAAATGCTATGTCTGGAACAAAATATCTTCGTACAATAACAAAAGCTGCTAGATAGTCCAGGAACTGACAGACCACGAATAACTTGAAGAGATAATCCAAGGAGTTAACGTAATGCACCACGACAACATTAAACTTCGCATGAAGCACAGCATTACTTTAAAAGACAGTCGATACGTAAAAGCTGAATTTTTGTACTTACCTTTTGTTCCACAGGAACTTGCGTCATTTTTGGATGATAGCTGGTCCATCATTTTCTCAAATAAATTGCTACTTGGTTCAACATTGCGTCGAAATCGCTCTCTGATTGATCGTCTGAAAACTATATGAGGATCAGTGTGTGTTGGTTCTATATCTAAGATGTTTGTGTATTGTGTAGGTATTGGATGAATGAAATAGTCGTGTTCTCCTGATGTAAATAAACCAGTCTGTATGGGAGAAAAAAACTGCTATTAGTAGATCTGCATGTTGCACTTCGTTTTGATTTTGTATCTTGAAAGAAGATGAATTCATGTAGCAAAGGTAGTAGATTTATTGATATATCATCCGTTGCATTTGATTGACAACCAGTACAGCACAATTAATGGTTTGCAAAGAAAGAGACTCATATGGCCGATTAGGGACTTTACAAATGTAAGGAAGGAAAGCAATAATCTACTTCTATCAATACTTAATACTCTACAATTATCATATTTCTATCTACTACGAAACAGGTCATGTTAACTGAAATTTGCCTCAATCCACATATATATCTATCTAGCAATAGATAATAGATAGATAGATAATAGATAGATAATAGATAGATAGATAGCAATAATAGATTAAAAAGGAGAAATCCTGGTTGCTTGCTAGCTGCTGAAAATTTATCTAGCAATAGCAGTATTGTAGCTATCTGGAATTGTATATTTAGTTTGTAATTAGGTTGGATATCTTTTTATGTTAGAACCACAGGTTAGTCATTGTCTATTGCTCCTTGTGGTATCGTCCCTGTAGTTTGGCATAGTTGTATAGTAATGAGAAAGTATAGTAGTTTGTAACCTTGTATTGTAACATTTTAGATGGACGGATGCAAAAAACGAAATTCTTTGAGATTGCCTTAAAAGATTAAAAGATGTGAAATGGAAAAGACATAGCTCACCAAACCATTGCAGTTACTAATAGCTGCTGATCCAGTCCCTCCTGAAACTTTTCCTGTGTAATGACAATTTTGCATCGATTTTTTAGATATTTCAGTGCCATTTTTCCGATGAATTTCAACTTTGAAGTTTGGTGCCAGGAGATGCTTATTGAGTTTGAGTGACATGTCGAAATTTCTTCCAAATGCTTTGATTCCAAATCCAAATCTAGCTCGGTCTTCATTTTCATCTCCTCCATCTTCCGTTGATCGTCTTCTTCTTCTTGAGAATTCATTTGAATGGAAGTAGGATTTACCATGATCTTGATGGTATGTTGGGTTTGATATTTCATATTCTGGAACTAAAGAAAATGGACAATCCTTAATAATAAGGTAAGCTGGCAACAGGCTTCCTCTAAAATGTTCTGCGCATGTGATTAAGTGGTCGAGAAACTAAGCCTGCAGTTAAATCACTCTGAGTGCTGTGAAATGCCACTAACTAATGTGTGATGATAATTGGTGCCTGCAAGTGGCATTTGAGCTACATATGGCTTCAAAGAAAGATCATGTTGGACTTTGTGGTATGCTGACAAGATTGATGGTACTCAGTCAATCTAATTTTTCTAATAATCTCTTACCAGTAAGGTTTGACAAGTCAATATTTGAATAAATTTTGCGACGCTCATTCACTATCAAGAGCACCATAATTAAAATCAAAACTAGTAGTAACTTTGAGGTAAAATATTTTTGTTATATGGCAGATAATTATGAAAGTAATAAGATTCTAAACCTTCTTTATGTGTCTCCACTCCAAATATTTTGCTCAGATCTCTTTTATTCATCAGTAGATGAACATTGTGAAGCTGCAAAAATATTTTCAAAATTATTTGAATTCAACATAGCACAAGGTAAAACAGTGTTAGCTTGTTTGTTTGTCAATCTGAATATCAAAAGTTTTATCTACTTTAAACTAAATCATACAAAGAAAATCATCAGTGTGCTTTGCAAAGTCTTCAGTCTGGGGTTCAAAATCCTTTTCAAATAAGATGTCACCTGAAATTTGTGATAACACAAAATGCCTTGCAAAACACTTCTGTTCTTGTTATTCATGGCCATTTGTAGGTGACATCAAATTTTAGACAGACAATGGATGTGTTACAGGGTTTTCAGCTTTAGAGACTATTGGGTAAAATAGATGGGCTGGGGCTGGGACTAAAAAGGCTCTGTTACCACATAAATACCATAGTGTTGATTGCCAAAAATGAGTAGATCCAGAACTGACACATATATCATATATATTTATTGTACATACCTTCTCTTAGTTATAATTCAAAATCTTTTTATTTATATTTTGTTTCAAATTATTTGTACTGATATTTTCAAACCCCATCACAACATGACCTCATCAAACTGTTAACCTTCCTCATGATAATGATGCCCAAACTAATCATTGTACCCAAGTAGGCCCTATGATATTATTAACAGCTTAGCATTCCTGAAAGCTATGCAGATGCCAGGCAGTAGCAATCAGACAAATAACATTACAAGTAAACAACACCACAGATTCCTTGATTTAAATGGTTCTGGTTGGCATTATGTGGTAACAGAGCCTTTAGTATTTGATTTGATATTTGAATGATGGTTACTGCTGTTCATTAGTAGAACAAAAATGAGAAAAACATTTAAAATACGACGTTTGGAATATTTTTTGGCCTCATCTGAAACATAGAATTTAATGAACCTTGGACTTGAGAGAGCCATCTCCAAGGCACAGATGCAAAACTAACACAATTCCAAGTAAGGCAGATCTGCAACAGCAATTTGTTGTCAGTTTCATCTGTGGTCCTACAATAACAAATAAATTTGATAAGGTCAGTCAGATGATTTTGTTATCTTTTGACACTATATGGGTTTTTACAATAGTTTATTTGTTTAAGTGAAGAACAGCCAGATTTCTAATTGTTGTGGGTGCAGAAATTTCACAAGCGGTTCAAATACCCCTGTATCGTAGATTGTATGCAGTCTCTTTTGCAAAACTGAAAGAACCAGCAGCTTGATCAACTGTGCATAGATACATATTGTATGGTTGACAGTGACTCAGCAAAATGAAATCAATGAACATAATCTCCAGTATTGAAAGAAATGAGTGTGCACAGCAGATGTGCTGCGCAAAGAGTCCCTGTCTTCTATTCTTTTCTATCGTCTCCTATTGTTTCTAGGTGCAAAAGTGCAGTGCACAGAAATCTAACTTTCCATACAGGCATAATCTGTTCTATCACACTGTTCAATTTCAAACAAAGCAAAACAAAACAAAGATGCTACTACATAAGCTGATTGTGTTTGGTTTAGAAAATTTCTAACCATGTTCTCATATTACGATGGATTAATTCATCAAAATACGAGAAATTGCTCACTACAGCGCAATCTTCTATTTTCTCATCCCCTCATTTACAAGAAAAGAAATTAGACTGCACAAAGGCTCGGCCGTGCATGAACATTAATGGTATGGTTGAGTAGTGAGCACACTGCCTCCCACCCAAAAATCCCAGAACTAGAGTCTAAGACTAGACTGCTAGGACAAGACTCTAAAAGAGAGAGGCCTCCTTTGAAGATTTTCTGCAGACAGCTGTTCGTTGCTTTGCAATGAATTGAAAAGGGCTTTTCTCCATACTAGGTAGCCACTGCTAATTTCAACTGTTACAAATGTGAGCTGATGATATACATGAATATACCTCTTTGTGGAAACCATTTCTCGACTTACAACTGCATTCTTTCTTTGTTTTGGGCAACAACTTGTGAATTTGTTCCGCATCCAAAATTCGCCTATGACAGCCATTTTGTCATTTCAAAAAGAGCGGGAAGCTGGAAGGGAAGCTCCGATAACATTGGGTTCCAGACCCCTGACCTCCCATAGAAATGCTGGACCCATGGAGCAGGAGCACTGGAGCACAGGAGAGTATCAATGGATCATAGAATTGTGGAACATTGGATCGTGGTGAAAATGCACCAGGCATACTCATGGATGGACAAAAAAGACTAAGCAGAGCTGCGCAAATGGTTAAATAATGCAACATTTTGAAGCATACAAGAGAGTAAGAAGATTCGTATCGTTGAATGTTTCCAAGCAAATGTCGTCGTTTCAGAACAGAATGAAAAGTAGGCAATCGATTGCGCAGGCAGCCTACGGTCCTTGAAATCAGACTAGATAATAAATGAAAATTGGGCCTAACTTAGACAGGCCTAGGGTGTTTTGGAGTAAGAGCCTTGCTTTCCAAAGATGTGTCTTGTTAAAGTAAGTTGTTTACATAGTTGGGTCTGTTGGTGGTGAGCAGATCACGAAGAAAAATAGACAAACAAAATCCCATTCTCAGTTAGCTTTTTGCGAGACAAGATTATTGAACACAAATTGTTGCTTGGAGTAAGATGAATTTAACCTGTCGGATATACCAATAAAAAGTTTCCTATTTGCATTGCAGGTCTTTATTTGCAAATCATTTTCAGGCCTTGTAGGAAATGATATTTTGGTAAGTTGAAAGCGAAGAAAAGTTGCAATGATATTCCCTTGAAAAATATCCGATAAAACTAATGACGATTTTAAAATAGTAGGCCAGTCTTCCATCTCCATTTTTATGTTACGATCGTAGAATTTTTTAAAATTCCCTAGCAGCCTATCATTAAAAGTCCTAATGATCTTCCGTATGATTGGATGTTCAATCTTGAAAGTAGGGCTTCGGAACGTTTTGTAGGGTGACTACATTCTGGTGCTTCTTCTAAAGCAACGTCCAATGGCACTATGTTTTCAATATTTCCTGAATCGACCTTTCGCAAATATTCCATGACTCAACTGCAATCAAGAATAGTCACTTTAAATTTAACAAACACAGCAAATAAACAAGAACTCTTGTCATACCTTTTGATCTATCTCTTTTTCCAAATCATTTGAAATTATCAATCTTGATGCTTCGCCTCAAAATTGGCCTAATCATAACAAAAAAGCGAATTTCTAGATAATCTTCATTTTTCAATGAGCTTAGTCCGTCGTTGTTTAACTTAGCTCACCCGTAGCCCAGTTCGCGCGTGTTTAACTTTTGAGTGAACATGTTAGTGCGCAAAACTGGTGATGTGATTCAAGTGTGCCCCAAAGTGACCTTATTTAATTATGCTGTGAATAACTGACCATGCTAATAGGCAACAATGCAGTAACATACAAGTTCACTGGTTTTTGCAACAAGCAATTCTTCGCCTTTCTTAAACAAAGGATTCACATGATTGACTGCTCTAAAGCAAAGTAATTATTTTCTCTAATTGTACTTAACTTATCTAATTTAGATGCTCCTTGGCACTTTTTGAGCTTACAATATAATTTCTGTGTTTAATCTCATGTCAATAAACTTGAAAGCTGAACTCAGGTGAAATAATTGCTTTAACAACTTTACAGTTCTGCAGGGCTTTCTGCTAAAGTTACTTTTCATTGTGTGGTTGTATTTCCAGAAGTGTCAAAGTAAAAAGTAGATTTTTGCACTTAAGTTTGCGACTAAATTTTGCAATTGGTATATTTATTCTATAGTACCATCTGTAAACACAAACCCGTGGCAAGCATTAACCAAAATAAAGAAGCAATGATTGCTTCTGCTGCAGCACATGATCTGTATGGTTTTTGAAACTGCGTGGCATTTAAAAAAATGGATATCGCTCAAAAAGAAGAGCACCGCTTGAAACCTGAGCACAAATAAGGTATGTTTCGTCGAGATCGTTCCCTAAAACATGATTTGCAGAAGGTAGTTTGGGAAACGCTCCAAATATTCATGTTCATGGAAGAGATATGCCACTTCGGCCATTTACTCGTTCAATTGCTTTATTGTGAACGAAAGAAGATGATATTATTGCCCAAATACCCAATCAAATCAATGATAATGTTTTTTCCGGAAAAGAAGGCCATTGCTCACAAATCTTGAGATTTTTGCATGACATTCATGGATACTCTTGCACGAGCAATAACGGTGCGTTTTGCAAAGTTGCACGATGATATAACCTCATTCAGCTGTCCGACATCAGAAGACGATTTGTCGTTCCATTCTAAAGAATATATTTCATACCTTCAGTGTATCCATTGATCTATCCATTGTATGAACGCATTTTCATAAAAAACTAAATATTTGGACCAGTACTGCAAGTTTCTTAAAATTGCAAGATTTTGAAAATCAGAGTTTCTTAAGAGTTTCTTAAAGGTTCATGCTCACAACCTGTGTCCTCCTTAACATTTCCAAATAATGTTTATTGAAGCCTTTTCACTGTCTGGACATCACTCAAGTACCTTCTGGGTAACAGATACCGGAAACAAGTGAAAATAGAAAAGAAATATGTTAAGTACTGCCTTTATCAAAACAAATACTTTCTTAAGTTACATTTAAGTTATATTTAAGTTATACATTATTGGAATTTCTTAAATTTTTGGCGATCTGGGAGTTGAGTTTCTTATAAGCAGTTTCTTATAAAAAATACGTGTAGTGATTCAAATTCCGTTAAAGCATAAATTATGGCAACAATAAAAAGGTAACTTGCCTTGTTCACGAGAGATGAGTTTGAAAAATAAACAACGTTATATCTAGTAATCCATCAATACTCCTGAAATTCATGAGAGCATCAAACTTTGTTTGCGTCAACTTACACAACAATTATTTACATTGCATTCAAAATGCACAACAAATAAATACTAGTAAACAACTTATAAACAACATTTTAACAATAAATAAATCTCAGCTATAAATAATACTTTGAATGAAATTTGTTGATAAACTGCAGCGTCCTGATCCATGTTAGCAAAAGAAAAAAACTGTCAGAAACGGAAACGGTTTGAGGAACTATTCCAATTCTGAAATGTAACTGGTAGCAAGTGTCGACGAAAATGCTTCAAATCACTGTAAGAATATCCTTAAACAACAGTCTCTAAATCAAGACTTGAGTCAAACTAAATTGATGATAATTAGATCTTGGAACCTCAGTTGGAAATCGCAGTCTCACAATAAAACGGAGGGCAAGCACGACGACAAAAATTAGATCTAACTGGACTATTTAAACGTCCAAAGGAAACGATGAATGGATGGGACTGACTTTCGTCTGAGGATTCTCTTTTAAAACACCAAAATCTCCTCATAAAGTTGTCTGTAACTAAAGGCTGTGACAAACCGAGAACCCTAGAAAACTAACTGATAAGATTGATTTTCATCAGAGGATTCTCCCTTACAATAATTTTCCTTACACAAATGAAGGCTATGACAAAACTAGAATCCTTGATACTCAAGCCCCAGCTTGATTCTTCAAGGTTCCATAGGAAACGATAAACTGAAGGCACTGATTTGTATCAGAGGATTCTCTCTTACACATTAAAATTTCCTCAAAATCATAGTTACATCAAAAGTCTCCATAAATAAATTGAGGCTCCAATGAACCTAGAATCACTGATACTCAAGCCCTAACTCGATTCTACAAGGTTCCACAGGAAACGATAAACTGAAGGTACTGATTTTTATCAGAGGATTCTCTCTTACACACTAACATTTCCTTAAAATCATAGTTACATCAAAGGTTTTCATAAATAAATTGAGGCTCCAATGAACCTAGAATCACTGATACTCAAGCCCTAGCTCGATTCTACAAGGTTCCATAGGAAACGATAAATTGATGGGACTAATTCTAAGGATGCTTTCTTACACTCCAAGCTATCCTTAACTGATGGTCCATAAATCAAGACCCTAACAAGCGCAGAATCTGCGACACACAAGTCCCGGTTTGATCCATGAAGATTTTTCGGGAAACAATAAACTGCTGACTCTTCATGACACTAGTCAACAGAGGCCAGACACAATTGCTTCCTTGCATTTCTTCAACCAAGCTATATCCTATACCTAACTTCACTGTTCCTTCTAGCTTGGCTTGCAGCGAGACCCTTTGCCCTTAATAAAGGTTATCAATAACAGCAGAGTCAATTGCTGACGACTTATTACAAGGCTGTTGTGTTGGAGTTTGCATCATTTGGCGATAATTCACTGTGTGTTGCAGCCATTGATGGAGATCTTCTAATTATATATCTGATAAGGAAGACGAGGAAGATCTATTAGTGGAATTATGTCAACGAAAATATCATGAGCTGTTATATGAATGCGTCTAAATCGAACAACATAGCATTGTTTCCCAACAGGAACAACAGGTTGTTTCCCAACAATGCAGAAATCAAGTCAATATTGAAAGAAAGAATTGCAGCCTGGCATTTGAATATTTTCAAGATATAAAAGGAAGTTGACAGAGTTTTACTAGGATATTTCAAAATATCGAAAAATAAAAGATTGACAATGCTTCAAATCTTGGTTCATGATTTCAGAAGTATACAAATTAACTTACACAATATCTCCTTCTTCTAGATCAAAATCCGGTGGGGGATTCACCAACGCATAAGACTTTCCTTGCCTTGCAAACAAGTCATCTGAAAATTAGAAAATTTATTGATATCAAATGAGATGAGAACTATTTTAAGATTAACACCCCCCCCCTCAAAATTCATCTCTTAATAATATAACTGACAAATTTGACTCGTTCTTTTGAGTGTTATAGCGAATGTAACTTGATATCTAAATTGATTACATTTTCGTAGTTATTGCTGTTGGCAAAGTGATGGACGTTAAAACCAGTTTGAGCAAAGTAAATTGTTGTTTTTGTTGTCATTGTTGCTGTTGTTGCGGTAACTGGGGCTATGTCGTTAGCCTAATGTCTTGTGTGGGAGAAATTCAACCGTAATCTTTCTTTCCCTGTAGTTAGTTGTATAAAGGCCAAAAGGTAAACTAAATATTTTGTTCTCCTTTGTATCGTTGTAGAGCGTGGTAATATCAATGATATTTTGGTAATATGAGTGGGGTTTGTAAGATCTTATTGAATATGGGAAAAAATTAAAAAATTCACCTCTATCAACGAGTACCAACGAACAATATTTCCCATTCTGCTGCCCGTAAACTAAAGTCTGTCTCGAATTAGAAGTCACGTGAGCATTGCGACAACACAAAATTATATGCAAGACAGTTCAAAATTTGTCCTTTGCGGGCAAATTCAAGTGACATACTATCTGAACTAGGCCATAACGTTATGTGCTTACGTTTTCCTTTGAGTCCCAGCCTCTTCATAGGATTAGTTACTATTCCATAAATATCTCTATTTTCTGGAATTCGATCTGTAACGTTGGTCGTGGTTCCCTGAAAATGAACGATAAGTGCCTATGATGTTCAAACTTTCAAAATAAAAAAGAAAACACAAATAAAGCACTTGGTACTCTTTTAAATAGACAATCTAATTAAAGATTAGACTTACGACGATGAGTCCCTTGTATCCCTGCGGTAAACCTAGCTCAAGAGGGACTCATAATGAAACAGTGAAAAACTTGGCCCTATTCTCTTCAATCATCAATGGAATTATGAAAGAATCACGGCCGCAAAGCTCAATCCAGTGGGAGTGTTTTCAATTCTTCAATCGAATCGAAAATTCTATCACATTTACACCTTAACAATAGTAATTCACATATCTCGCAATCTGATTGGTACTGGAGGAATTGTGAAGTTTGGGCCTAAATAGGGCCAAGTTTTTCAGAGTAATACTATGAGTCTCTATTGCCCGAAGCGCCAATCATCATGTCAAAAAGCACAGGGCAACAAGACACTCATAGTCATCAGTCTAATTAAAGATGACGTAAGAGCTCGATTTTTGCTATGATCATTTTGATTTGAAAGACTTAAGTCTTGTAGCTCTCTCATTGAACTACCTGGAAAGATCTCTCCTGCATAAAGAAATCCTGCAAGCCTCTGTAACGTAATCGCTCGATAGACTCACCTTGATATGTCTAAATAGGCCAATGGGAATATCGTATGTAGTTGTACAAAGACGTTGAAATAATCGACCATAATCTTTTATCCAAACATTATTTTCTGTTATCGAGATCTGAAAGTAATAAAATTGATTAAATCAGTAAGATTTGATATAAACTGAAATGTAAACATGCAAAGGAAATAAATCCACGAAGCTACGTGGGAGTATTGAGTTTTGCAGTAGCTCTAATTCTCTTCTTCTATGCAACGTTGAGTAAGGCAGTTTTCAAGGCCTGAAGAACATGATAGCTGCTTTCTACCTCTCTTCACTCGGGTATTTAGTATGACATCACAGTCTGCTGGATTTCCACAGACATTTGAAGTAAATTTTGTCCTACATGCCCAAAGTACATCATGATAGATCGCTTTGTTTTTAGCAGTTTGGTTGAATCTTTACAAATAAAAGAAAGTATTCAGTGCAGAAGAAAATGTCCTCCGTATGTTGACCATGGCTCGACTAAGCAAAGTAAGTCTGAGGCAATCATCAGTCTCTCAGGTTTAAGTATCCAAGGAATTGAAAGATAGATTTAATTGGTATTAGGGACAAAGTGGCAAATTCACTCACCGATGCTAAATAGCCAGATCCAGAATTTTGTTCGCAACCAAGCAGCAGTGCTATCAACGTAATCATGTAATCTTTCATGAAAGTCTGCAAAGACAAATAGGCTTTTCATATTGTCTGCAGGAGCTAACTATCGTTGTTTTAAATGAAAACCTATGTCAAAATTCAGTCACTGTTTCAATAGTCAAGAATAAATTTGGAGGTAATCATTTGGAGGTTCCACTTAACTATAAAGGAAATCTTGTAACAGCAGAGATAAAACTGTTTGGTTTATTATAGGAAGGCGAATTTCACAGGTCTGCTCTCAAATATCTGCTCCTTCTGACCTCACCAAAAATTGGACTTCTCCTTTTGGTAATGAGTGCACTTAAAATACTGAAAATGTATTTACCTGATATAATAATGTGTCGATCATACTAGCACTGAAAACATTCCCAGCTGCAAATGGTCCTCTAAATAAATAATCTAAATGGTCATGACGTGATTTCATCTCTCTTCTTCTCAGCTGAAAAGAAAGAAATAAAAAAGATAGAAAGAATGTCCCAAAAATGTCCCACTTTCGCTCGATTCAATTGAAATCTGTAAAGAAATACAACGTCTTCAGAATTATATTTTCACTCTTTTGATTAATCAACTCAGTTATAATTACACTGTAATTTTACTGTTTGAAATTCTTAGGAGATGATTCACATGAAAAGCAGTAAAAGGATTGCCCTAAATGTTCAAATCTTGCATAAACTTTGTTTAAAGATATATTTAGCGATGTAGGATCTCTCAACTTGTCCAAATTAGTTAGGTCTCTGTGCACTAGAAGGAGTACTCTGGTATATTGATGCTTATTTTGTGGGTCAGTCATTGTTACAGTTACTTTTTTTGGTTCCTGAACTTCTGGATTACTTTTTTGGGTCTCAAATGCGGGAAAAAGTAAAAAATTTGGGAAAAAGCATGGTCTACAAACAAAATTAAAGTCAAGTAACATTACTACAATAAGAATACTTTAATATTCAAATAGAGTATGAGAAATGAAATCAGTTAGGGCACTTTGCCACACATATAAAATACTGACTTCGTGACCTTCAGGTATGTGGCGTTCGAAAAATCATTTTTAGGTCTGTTTTTGGTACAAGGAACCGAGGAAGACCAAAACGTCGCTGGATAGATGACATCAAGACCTGGACTAGGTTACCACTTCATAAATGCAATTGTAATGGACAGAGAGCGATGGCGAAGTTTGTGTTAAAATGTATCGTATACTGAATAAAGCGGAGGAAACGAATTATATATATTTGTTAGAAATGTTTTTCTTTTGGGTTGATGCTTTGTACCAAGCCTGAGCGCACCTACCCTAACTGTACCTTAGTATTCACTGGGCTCTGTGTTGACTTTATTTCAGTATAGTCGATGGCTAATTTTCAGATTCGGACTAGAAGGGACCTGCTGGCTGCATTTAAGACTAATTATGAAAAATACAAGGCTGACCTTGATAGTATTTCTTAAACTTTCTTTCGTTGATGCTGCATTGCGAGGAACTGGTATCGTTGGTACATCAAATTTCATGAATTTCATATTACTTGAATGTGTGAGTTCAACGATCAAATCGACACTTGGAAATAATCTGCAAATCATAGATAAGATAAGTAAAATAAATATGAATGATATAGTGAGACAAATATAATAAAAAAGGTGAATTTGAAATCTTTATCAATCAGATTACTGATTTGAAGTGCAAGGTCCATTTCTTGGCACCACACTTTATTCATTCATTCATTCATTCATTCATTCATTCATTCATTCATTCATTCATTCATTCATTCATTTATTTACCCCTTGATTCTATATCAGGCTTTTCATTCTCTCATTCGTCAGTCCATTTTAATATCAATTCTTCACATGGCAAATAAACTCCTTTGTTCCTTTACTTACATCATTTCAAATCTAACATCCTGTAATCATTGACACCGTTAGAGTTCCGTTCCTATGAAAAAGACTTTCAAAAAGTTTCTGATGGGTATGCATACTTTGACAGGCTATCTTTGCTAATGAAAATTATGCAAATAAATACAAGCGAAAATTTTCATGAAAGGCCTTCCACAATTTGAATATTTTTTGCCAAATAAAAGCAATCGAGCCAGCGCTTCTGCAAGAATCAAAACTCTAAGATAATATTGCGATTGCCCAGTCGTCGGAGAAAATGGGAATGGGAAAGTGGGAATAGGAAAATAGGAAAGGTCACATACCTATAAATAGTCTGTACGCCTACAACGGTGTATGCATCAGCCATGTATTCTTCATCCGAGTAAATTCCTTCCATTGATTGTAATTGATCTGTTACTACAACTGTTTCTGCTTCCAAAATCCCAGCTTGCAATAGATCATCAATACTAAAAATTCAAATTTGAAGATTGTTTCCAAACAAGTAGTTAATGATGGTCCGTATGTAGAGTTAATTTTCAATTATTCTATTATTCATCACAATTTTAACTCATTCTTTTATCAAGTCATCAGTTCATTCATTCATTCATTCATTCATTCATTCATTCATTCATTCATTCATTCATTCTTACTTGTCAATTTTTCAATCTAATTGTATGTCAATTGGCTAATTGATTTCTTAATTCAAGAATCCACTTTACCTAAGAGATGTATCTCTTAATGCTTCTTGAATAGATCTCAATGATAGCAACTTACTTTTTAAAAGATCCAACCATGAAGTAGAGCAAAGGAAATGAGCACACTGCTTCATAAAATGCTGGGGAAGGCCTGTTGGAAAACAAACGAAACTTTAGAAATTATATGATGAAGCATGAAAGTGTACAGTGTTTAAATCAAAGAGCAGAACATTTATGGAGCGTATATTACTAATGACCAAATGACCGACCAAATGCACATCTTATTTTCACATTTCGTAATGTACATTTATGCTGCAGTTCTTACCGACAACTGTAGAGAATAAAGACAACAGGATGAAGAATAGGTCGCATTCTTCAAAGCAATAAAATGAAGAACCTCTTCTCTTAACAACAACTTAAGTAAGAACTCTAGACTAATTACGGTGACAGCTGGAATCGAGCTCAACGCGTGGGTTCAAAGATTTATTATCAAGCAAATTAGAACCAATGATTACCTTTCATTTAACATGATAATAAGTGGCTTCAAATAACATTTTGGTTGATGATACGCCCTCAGTGGCAGAATGAAATTGTAGAGGCCAGCTCCTGCTCTTGGACAAGCCACAATTACTCCTCCAGTCAAGGTTCTTGTTTTTTCTTCTCGATCCTGCAGTTTATGGATTTTTGTGCATGCCTGAGAAGACAAAATCGCTCAAACGTAACAGGGTTAAGTTGCTATGAAAACTGAAGGCTATGAAAAGTTGAAGTTACATTTAGTCAGGAAAGACTTGAAAAATGCTATGCAGTATTACTTTAGTAAAGTTTATCCGTTGTAAAAACAGAAACTCTAAAAGCTGATCATTGAAGAGAGCACGTTGGCCAGTAGGGTTGTGTAATGAACGTGCGATGCAAAAATGAGGGTTCGGTTGTTTCTTCAGCTTATTTCATTTCTAGCTTTACATTTCATCGCTTTATGTTTAAGTGTTCTTCGTAAGCTAAATATTGAGAAGTTCTTCAATCATTAGAATCACACAATAACTGGCCGTAAGCCCTCGGGGG
This sequence comes from Aurelia sp. 4 Dawson et al 2005, assembly GCA_964019985.1. NCBI lineage: Eukaryota > Metazoa > Cnidaria > Scyphozoa > Semaeostomeae > Ulmaridae > Aurelia > Aurelia sp. 4 Dawson et al 2005. The sequence continues at coordinate 745,392 of OZ026498.1, forward strand.
GGGGGGGTACATAATATGTTGAGGGTACGGGTATGAGCCACCCATATGGGTGGGTTTTTGGGCCCAAAATTCTCTAAATAAGGGTCCCTTTTTCGGCAGATTTTCCTGAAACATGGGTGGGTTATCCAGAAATTGGCAAAAAAAGTCAAAAATGGGTGGTTTTCCGCCAAAATTCATCATAAAAGTGAGTATGACGGCAAGTTTTGGTAATTAGAAGAGGGCACCTTCCTGATAACCGGGCGGTAGACCCCCGTCCATCAGCAACTCATGTACCCCCTCCCCCTCTCGGGCTGTAAGCTAAACTGTGAAGTCACTCTTTCCTTGAAATCAAGACAAAAATCCTGCACATTGACATTAAACACAGATGCAAACTAAATCATACCTTATTCAGTTCCATGCAGCAAAACTGTTTTGGTTCTGGTAGAAGATGACATTTAAGTGGTGATCGTCCAACGTATGGTGTAATGGGAGGCATACCAATTATATAACTGCAATGAAAAACGGAATAACGTGAAATGGAATAAACAACAGATCATGTCATCGTTCTGAATACATGAATATCTATTGCTTGTAAGTTCGCATCATCTTCTTAGGGATAAATCAAACAGGCATTTATTTGCACTGAAAAGAAACTAGAGACTGAGTTTTTCTCATTGATAAGAAAACGTTAAAAATACAAAATAGATAAATTTTTATGTACCAACCAGAGCAGAGTAGAGTAGGACAATTGGTCATCTGGTCTCCATTGTGGCTGGCACTTAAAATTCAACTAAACCATTAATGAAACGAAACTAACAAAACATAAACTGGTAAAGGGAGGGGGATTGCTGTTTGGTGCTATGACATGACATACTGCCCGAATCAAGAGTTTTTTGAGTAATCAAGCAATTCAAAACATTTTGAGTAATCAAGCAATTTCCACAAGCCATACACTACCCCACAGCAAAAATATTTACCAAGATGCAAGGAGCCGCCCTACCGTAAGTGAATGAATGGATCATTAGGAGCCAGGAACCAGTCAGCTATGTAACAGTCTTCCTTCAAAGTTGAGCAGTGGTGGAATCCAGATTAGAATGGAATCGAGGCAAAGAAAAAGCCATGGAAGCAAAGAATTCCTGGTTCAATTTTCCATATATCGTTTTCATCTGCAAATTTCGATACACTTTTTACAACTTACTTGGGTATATTAGTAGCTGGAATTGACAAAGTTTGGTCTTCAGCATCACTGACGTTGTCAGATATATCAGAGGTTGGAAATTCATTGAAATCACTTGTACTGATATTGACGTCAATAACTGAGCTTGCAGAAGGAGAACCAACTATATTTCCATGTAAAGCGGAACCATTTGGGCTTGAAGCTGCCGGTTTCAGTTCGATACCTGCAAGAGAAATAATGGATGTTAAATTCACTCTTTCTTAAAGTGCCCAGAGTGCCGTGGTCAGTTCAGATATGCCTTTCCTTTCCCAAACTTGTTAATTTGAAATTCTTTAAAGAGCACCATTTCTTCACACATGGCACTTCATCCAGCATTCCTTGCGCGTGTCGTCTCTTGGTTGGCCTTTGTTGTCGTCATTTTCATGGGCCATGAAAATAGCGACAACAAAGGCTAACCAATGGATGAGACTTCCAAGGAATGCCGGATGAAACAGACCCTTTAACTTAGATGTGAAAATTTTGTTTGGTAATATCACTCATCTCATAGATCCAGAAATTAAGAAAATGCTGGAACGGGGTTTGCCTGGGAACCAAGATTCTACATTCCATTTTGGTTCATGATTTGCTTGATACTGAAATTAAAATTCATTTCTAAAAGTGACAATGGAATTAAATCTGAATTTCGATGCCAAATAAATAATGGACCCGAATGGAAGGTGGAATTCTCGATTCCCATACAACCCCATTACATGCATTTTTCTAAAGTTTGGGCCTTAAAGATGTGTGATCTTAACACAAGGTTTTTTCATCTAAGTTAGCATTTGATTGATGGATTAACGTTTCAGTTTTGAATATCGGTCACATATTTTTTATCTCACAGTCCGCCAAACGCGTAAACTTTTTTTGACTAACCAGGTGCTTCAAAGACGAATGCACCAAATAATCGTATTTGTTACGATTGCCGAGATATCAGTGAAACGTTGAAAGTTAATTTTTGGTGACTTTGGCGAACCCTTAAAAAACTGCATAAATAATGAACACGTATCTAAAACAATGGTTCGCACAGGCTTGTTTAAAGCTTGGCAATGGAGCCCCTTTAATCTTGCAAAGAACCAGACAGTAGACCGCTGGACAAGGAGTAACAGGAACTTACGTATTGCTGCATGCACTTCTGATGTACAAAAGACAAGCCAATAAATCGATTTAAGGGTGTGTTGGATTGGTGCCAATTCTGAAAACAGTAGAATTGGAAGACTCGGAATTGGTGTTTGATTGACTGTCAAATTCCGAAAACGACAGGTTTGGCAGGTTTGGAAGGCCTGCCGAACCTTCTGCTTCAACATGCAGAAGGTTTGGCAGACTTTGGAGAGACTCTCGTTTTTATTTGCGAAACTCTGAAAATGAGGCGAGTTTATTGCCAAGCACCGGACTCGTATTTGCATTTTCAACTAGAAACTTCATTTTGGCTTGGCCAGGTTGGATCTGAAGCCTGATGTTATGAAGAGTTTTGTTTTTGATTGGGCACTATGTTTCCGTCTGTCTCTGCGAAGTCTACCGTTTTCAGAATTCGATAGGCTTGGAATCACCATCAAACACACCCTAAAAATCAAGGAGAGACTTACTCGAATTAATTTTCTTTTCTTCTTCACTATTATCAATGACAGAAATGAAACTTCCCCATTCACTTTGCCTCGTCAATTTCCTGGTTCGTTTCCCGTCTAATTGAGGAGAAGGAAACTTTGCTTTTGATGAATGTTTTGTGAGCTCCTCGAGTGCCATGTCTTCTTCGCTTGTTATTGCAATGTAAAATAAAGTATCATCGTAGGCCAACTTGAAACTTGGTCCGGGATTTAGGAATATTTGAGAATCCTTTGGTTGTCGTCTAACGCCAATTAATGTTACGCCGTATCTAGAGTGAACATCTCATGATGAGAAATTACGAAGTTAACCTTCACCATAGCTACTAGATTTGCTGTAAGTCTCACTTTGCAATCAGAAATGATTGATCTCCCCCGAAGGAGATGTCGTATTTTGTCTCTACGAAGAATGTCGAAGAATGTAAAGGGTTACAGTGACATTATAGTCTCAAATGAGATGTCACGCGAAAATGATCGCGAAAAATAATAATTCAAATGCTTGTCGTCAGTAATTTTGCGTCTGAAAAGCTATACTTCATGGATACGTTTTTAAAAGTTTGAAACCGCCTATCAATAAATATATAAATAACAAAATGTATGAATCAATAAATTAAGAAACAAATAAACAAATTCTAAAAGGCACTATGAAAGAAAATGTTTACCTTTTAAATGCATTGTATGCTGCGTATGTGAAACTTTTGTAAGCGAATCTTCGAAACATTTTACTATCACCAAGCTGAATATCGTAAATCTCATTTCCTGCACTTCGACCGTAAATGTTTTCACACATATCTGAAGATGTTCCTTTTCTGCAAGATAAAATAAATATGCGATTATAGAAATACAATTGTTCAGTGTTAATTTAAAAAAGTTTCAATCAAAAATCTCTATAGCCTTGAACTAAAGCAGATTTTAAATAAGATTTTTTTGTACATTATCCTGCAGGCAGCCTTTCAAGGTATGGGTTGTTCACGGGCTATTTGTAAATGAACAGATATGTTTGACAGTGTCTGCTCTGTCTATCTCGATAAAGTTAGACAATTGAGTTTATACAATTCATGATCATCTACTTGAAATTTTTCAATCGCTTTGAATTGCATTACATTTCCAGAGATAGTTTTGTCGTAAATATCGTTCAACAAGACATGCTGAAAGGCTGGTGACAGGCGAGACATATTTCAAGAAGGACAAAGGAAAGACACGTACTGTTCACGTAAGGTGTGCAAGAGAAGGGTAACCAAAGTTGAGATGCCAGGACAGATGCAATTTGATGCCAACAATGCATTTTTGATCTCATCTTCACATACGACATGTTCTGAATAGAAAAGCAGCAAAATTTAAATGACCTAAGCAGAGGAACAAGGACAAACGCAGATTTTATAAAACAATAGCAACAGTTACTTTAATTGACACCTCAATTCAACACGATTAGTGGCTTTTAAGAGAACTGATGTGTCTATAACGAAAGAAGAAGGGTAAATTTAAAGTTTTGTATCACGGATTTTGTATATTTGATTCAGGAGCTGTATGGTGATAGTTTCATTGAAGCCCTAAATACCCGAGAATTATAGTGCCTTCTTCTTGGCTCCTGAATCAAATAAACAAAATCCGTGAGACACAACTTTAGATTTACCTTTCTTATTTCGTTATATGCACATAACTTCTCTTAAAAACCACATTTCACTCGCACAAGGCGCGAGTTTGCCCTACTGGTTTTAGGGCAACTTTTGCAGCCGTGCTTGTTTTGATTGACCGATTGAGAGAATTTCATTTGTCTGCAGTCACTAACAGCTTTGATATGAGGTGTCAATTAAAGCACCTATTGCTATTGTATTACAAAATCTGTCCTTGTTAAGGCAGAGGTGAAATTTGAAGGCAAAAGAATTAGGTATCCGACAACACAAAGCAATTTGCTTGCCTTCCTGACTGACAGATTTTCATAGCTTCAAAAGGCTGCGTACTCAGGCAAATCATAATAAACAGTGAGGGCAAAACATTTTGCTTGAGGGGCGCTGGAGGTGTGAAATGTATTCTTCACAACCAAAATTGCTTTGTCTTGTTGGAGATCTGGTTCTTTTGTCTGACCAAAGTCACACTTTTCCCGCTGACAACCGCGAAGGTAAATTCTGTGAAATAAAATATTCAAGCGAGGAATTCCTGATTTAAAAAGCTGTAGAGTAGTATAAGAAAAAACTAACCTGCGAAGCTAACATGAAATTTGTTCTCTGGTTTATTAATTTGAACATATAAGGGTGTCGAGGGTGCAAAATCTTGGATTGCCCATGTTCTCATTATAGATTGATGGTCCTGAAATAGAAAAACATTCACTCAGTCCGTGTAAAAAACCTAATTCCATGGTCAGTTGCCATGGCCAGTGGCCAGTTGCCAAAAATGGATGACAGAATTAAGGAAAACATACAGATTCCTAGCAAAAAAAAATAAGAAGCATACCCGTGCATCAACGTCCGGATTCCCTCTGTCCGTTAATATGAAACAAGCTTCAGCATCGATCACCCTGCAACAAGAATATCATACCACTCAGAAAAGATGAAACTAGTAGGAAGATACAAAGGAAATATTTACGATCCTTTCGTTAGCTTGAGCTGAATATTACATATCAACGAAACAGGAAGTCAAATTAAAGTTCTTTGATGGAGTCAAAGATTAGCCAGGGGGATTTAGGTAACCTAATATAGCTGGTCACATTTGATGTCCTACAGGACAGGCCATGAGCAGATTAACAGATGAGAATTTTTTGCATCATGACAAGAATTCTTGAGCCACATGAAATAATGTAAAATTTTCTGGACAATAATTCTGATGCAGGAAAAGCATGTTGACATGCACAAATCCTGTTCTGTACACGTAAAGTCAGTACGAAATGATATCATAAGATAACTATTGGCAACATGGCATACCTCGCTCTGATAAGGTCTTGATCATTCAATGCTGATCCTTTAAGATACGTCACTCTTTGCGCCCACAGCGGGACTTGCAACAGGATCCGCAGCTTACTTTCCAGCTCAGCAGGTGATAAAAGGACTACGTGGACATCCTGTCAAAGAAACGTTTATTAAAGATTAGAAGCAAACAGCATCCTAAATTTGGCAAGAGAAATACAAACTCCAGAAGGTAGATTTAAACATGATTTTTATTCTGAAGATTTGAAAGCTGCTTAATCAAACATGAAATTTCAACACTTGGAAGTAAACCAGGTTTAAGCTTAGCAGCTCCCAAAGCCCTGAGATGAATCCGGATGACCAAACAACTTTCGAGGTCATGCAGGAATTAATTTACGGTTTCTGAAGACGCTTTAATGTCTACTAGCCCCAGCGAAACGAAACAGACTCGATCCTAAGTTGATATGTTTCGCCTTAATTTCTACGCGAGACTTTAAAATCTTAAAGGTAAAAAGCAAATAAACGATAAACTGCCAAGACTTCTAAAAAGCTTTAATTAAAACTGTCTTTTATCAAAAAGGATATTTAGAAAAATACACTAGAATAGGATCACGAATTTTTTACGACTAATTTCCATCTAAGAAACATCTATTTCTATTTTCCAAAATATTTCCAAAAGCTTGAACCACATTCGTAATTCCACTAAGATTTCTTACAAACAATGCAAGGAGATCAAAAATTTCATTGCAACTAACCTCCATTTTAGGATCAGCATAAAACTCGTTTAAGAAATCGATCATCGTACTTGCTCTTAATGCAGTTGAACAAACAACGACGTGTCTATCTGCACCGTATGCTGTACTGTAAACGCCACCTTCTTTTTGTTTTGACACAAGCAGGAAAGCCAACTCTTCCAGCTGAAGAAATGAAATGATACATTGAGAACATGAGAGAGGTAAGAGCAATATCAAATATTAAGGGAGACGAATATTCAAATTTGTTTAACCAAAATCATTTTGCCTAATCACTAAATGACGTTCCCCAATATGTTTGACATGGGATATGGTCTGCTAGCAAATAGCCAGCATTCTTTGCTTGAAGAATAGACCTTTTAGCTATTCTACAGAAGAGCCTGGATCAAGCGTTATTTTTATACACCTTTATACACGATGTTCGATGGAGTGGCCTTAGAGCTTCCATTCTAATTGAGCACATTCAAATATTCTACAAAATGAAGCATGTCTTTCGATTCTGATTGTTTTCAGAATAGCTAAAAGGTCTATTGATAGAAAAGCTCAACGTGTCATTCACCTCAACCACTGAAATGTGAACCTATAATTCCCGTTTGCTTAGGCCAAATTTGATTCTCAGATAGTCAGAAACAGCAGCGTACCCGCAAAGGAACCTGGGTGGCAAAGGCTCTTTAATGTTTAGCGGCAAAACTGGTCTTTGGGTATAACAGTGCCTTTTCACGGAGGACAGAAGAAGCCAATGGTACTTTTCTTAAAAACTGGCAGCTCACATAACTCGAAACACTTCAACTGCTCGAAAACGTCCTGTGCTCATATGTTCATCAAAGAAGCGGCAACAGCACAGTAAGTAGAAACAAAATACAACACAAGAAGATGAGGGAAGAAATTTCCTCAAAAGGAAGGATCAGTAACTTAATGCCTGGTGGCAAACTAATCTTGGGTATGACAGTACCTTCTCACGGAAGACTGGAGAAGCTAACAGTACCTCTTTCAAAATGCTGGCGGAAGACCACTCTCTGTTCGTTGTGCTCATCAAAGATGCTACAAGAGCAAGAAGAGACAAGAATGCTACACAACATGACGAGGAAACGAATTTATACCTCAACAGGAAGGACCAACAAAGCTAAGATGATCATGATGATGACCCATGCTCTTGAAATCGTGTCACGTGGTACAGTATCACCATATCCCACAGTGCTAAATGTCACCACAACAAACCATAATGCTTGGAATATTGTCCAGTTGCCATGGGCACGTTCTAGTTGCTGCAACCCACATATGCTGCAAAAGAAGGTTGATATCTTTTTCATATGTTGCAAACTTCTGATGCAGCGGTTTGGCAATGATAATAGAACAGTTTAGAAAGGAATTTTGCGTTATCGCAAATCCCAGGTGACATGCGATTTGATACGGACTTTAGGTAATCTGTAAACTTCAGACTGTGTTAATACAAAACAGTTTTTAAAAATCAGAAACATCTTTCTGTCTGTCACAAGGAAACATCCTTGCGATGAAAATGATTGCCGTGTTGCCAAAGGACCGCAAATTTGCTTGAGCAGAAAACTTCAATGTGTGCCATATAATGCTTGCTTGTAGGACCAGCTTCAATATCAGCTCATCATGGAGTAAGGGCCAGCATCAAGATTCAGTTTTGGGAAAAGAAGTTGTAAGGTTAGTTAGGGTTGGTTAGGATAAGTCAGGTTTAGTTTGGGTTAGTTAGGGTTAGTTTAAGGTGAGAAGGCCATGTGGTTAAATATGTTCCTGCAGGCCCGTAGGAGCGTTTTTCAAATTGGAGGGGCACCAACTGTGCCGCCGGAGGTCCCGGAAAAATGTTTCAAGCCGTAGTCTTTATTCTCTTGGAAACACCCTTCTGTGAATGCCAAAAGGCCATTTTATGTTCGGAGGTCCTAACGGCAAAATATGAAATTTATGAATCCAAATCTATTGCAAACAGTAGGCTACCTGAAACTAAACTATCACAGGTCGAAAGCATCGCGAGTTCTCGTGGTTCAGATGTGCGTGATTTAGATTGTTGAAGTCTGAGTACTTTCATCTCACTTGACAAAGGGCTTCTTATGCCAAAAGCGCTGAGCGACCCAAAATTAAGTTTTCGTGCATCGGATTCTACAGCGTTTCTTTTGAGATACTGAAAGTTGAGTTTATATGAGTTTATCAATGCTAAGGATCGTCGAGAATAGACAGGGTAGCCAGGGTAGTTACCAGGGGGCCCGAGGCCATTAGGGGCCCGGCATATACATATTAAATCTTTTTCCCTTGTCTTCACTTTTCCTCAGGAACGTTTCTTGGCTCGCGGGGCATTCTCAGCTTCATCTTTACACACGAGATAAATAACTTTTCCATCTAAAAATCTTTTTAATAATTTATAGGAGGGCGTTTTCATCTAAAAGCATCCTTTTAGGCCCTTTTACCAGTGCATAGGAGGGCATGATCCGAGAGAAAAAAGGCGTGGTCCACAAAATTTTCCGGAGCCCTTGGTGGCGGGGGCTCCATCCACACCCATTCTGGGGATCGTGCCGTCTCTCTTCGGCCCTGTCAATGTTGTGTCTTTTGTGCACATGTAGAGCCCTTTGGTTGTTGAAGCCGCTGTTTGTTGCTGCCAGCCTGAGATAAGTCTTGACCATAGAAATATGGTCTTGACCTGAAATACACACTTCATTCAGAAGCTCGTTCAAAAGAATGGTGATTGCTTGAACAGTTTGATTAGGAAAGAAAAGTACAAAGAAGCTCCCAATTCTAAATTCTCAATGAGAGTGGTTACATCTTATCTCACCTATACCCAGGTACCAGAGCCTAATTAAAAAATTTAAAAAATAAAGAGGACAATGAAAAAGGAATCTCCCTTTTCTTTTTTTCCTGTTTATTTTGAATATGCATATTAGGCTCTGGTACCCAGGGTAATCTCATTTAGGGTACGTTGAAAGTACTGATAGAGAGAGGGCACTAGAAACAGTTTTTGGAGAGTAATTTCATAGTTGATTAAGTAAGCTTTCTGCGTTAAATGTGATGAATGAAAAAAATGCAACATTTGGAAATTATTGGGGGGGCCCGGGTTTGACTGGCCCCAATAGCTGCTACGGGCCTGAGTTCCTGAGAGATCTGATATAAAGCTGGTCCGCTAAAGTGCAGTTGTTCTAAAGATCTATTAAAATTTTTCCATTCTAACCATGTCGCGACAAACTAACACATTTTGATAACTGCCAAAGACATCATTTAAGTAACTTACCTCGTGAATATGAGACAGATGACACTTAAAGCCACCAAGATAACTTTTTGCGTCACAGCTGAACGATTTTGAAGTCGATGGCGATGCAGATCATTCTACAGGAGAAAAGTATAGTTGTGAAGAAAGTGTGTGAGAGTGAGAGAGAGAGATATCTTCTGGTACAAAGATAAATAAAGAAAGGCCAAATAGATCGAAGTTGTTTACTGAGAAATATATAAACAAGCAAACAAACTGTGAATCTGAAATATTTGTATATATGATCTAGTAAAGATACAAAAGATACAAAAGATTGCAAGGAAGATGCCAGAAGAAATGGACTTGCATATTGATCCTACATAAAACATAACCATGAATATAAAGATTAAAGAGAAATGAACTAATTCAAAGTTAAAGCAATACTTGCAAAGCGAGGATGTGTCCATGCTTTATGTGTTGCAGCAGAGATAAAAAAGTGCATAGTCGAGTCGCGTGAATGAAGTTTAGAGTCTGAAATTCATAATGATACTCACTAATACAGTATGAGCGCTGTCTTTGGCAATCCAACAATGAAGAAAAGTTATCGCAAAAAGGTTTCTCAAATCTGACCAGAAAATCTGGAAGAAAGAGCAATTGGTTTGAAAGAAGTCATTGAACTGAAGTAATGTTGATCATTAAATGATAGGGAAGATTATGATCAAACGAGACAACTTTGAAAAATTTAGCATGCTGAGAAATGTCCAATCTTCTAGAAAGTTTTGTCTTGTCCATATATACTTCATTTTAGACAACTCGACAACAGACCTGTTTATTTTACCACAATGAAAGTTGAAACAAGCGGCTCAATATGGTAAATTGTCGATATTCGAAGTCTAAACAACAGTGAACGAATTTGATCTTCTGTCACTCTCTAAAAAGGATCAGTCCTTCAAATTTCATCTTCTAATTGGTAGAAGGTCTACTGTGTCTCCAAGAAAAGAGTATACAGATGAGAACTTAGCTTCAATCGATGAACAAGGACAGATTTTGTAAGACAATAGCAGCAGTTGCTTTTATTGACACCTAAATTCAAAGAGATTTGAGATTGCTGACAAAGGAAATTCTCTCAAGCAGAAATTCAAAACAAACAAAGCCACAAAGTTTCTCTGAAACCCAAAAACCTATCTCATTTTTTGTGCATTGCACAAATAGTTTTTAAGAGCTAACATGAGCGTATATTGAAAGAAGGAGGATATATCTAAACATCTACCGCGGGCATTTTATTTTTGCTGTTCAGAAGTTGAGAAGTAATTGCTTTGATTGCACCCAAAAAATACGAGAATCGAATTACCTCCAAATCGGTTCCTATACCAAACAAGTAAAACGCCCGTGGTAGATATCTAGATATATCCTCCTTCTTTCAATATGTGCTTATGTTAGCTCTTAAAAACCATTTGTGGAATGCACAACAAGCGAGATAGCTACCTGGGTTTCAGAGAAACTTTACGGCTTCGTTTGTTTTGAATTTCTGCTTGAGAGAATTTCCTTTGTCTGCAATCGCAAATCTCTTTGAATTTAGGTGTCAATAAAAGCAACTGCTGCTATTGTCTTACAAAGTCTGTCCTTGTTCAATCGATGGCTAATCAGGTTCAAACTGTTCTTCGATAGTTTACTTGAACATAACTCAAAGATTCATTGTTGGTTTGTTTTCAAATCAACTTCCACGAAAACGAGAATTTTTACAATAACAAAAATGAAAGCAAAAATTAAACTAGAATAAATTAGTAAAAGCTAGAATGTTAAAAGTTTTCAAATCATGAGAGTTTTATTAACTGGTCTATTTTTGCAGATGGAATATTTCCAAGCAAATTTAGCTTTTCAACTGAATTTAAGAGAACATTGTTGGTTTTGCAAACGAAATAAGCAAGCAATCAAATTTAGTTTTGCAACGAAAAATATATCACACCTAGTCAAAAATAAAATCTTATTTGAAGATTGATGTGAAACACAAATATTGTGTACCAAAACAGATTTCTTTAATTTAGAGAGTTTTCGAGCGATGAAAGCACTTCATAAACCACATATTCAACAGGAAAGACAGTACAAATTCAAATAGAAACTCAATTTAAAGCTGAAAAATTATTTGAACAAAAGGCAACAAGCCAACAGCATTGATAATTAGAATAACATGATTCAAGGTACTATCTTTCGTCAATAACATTCTCATTTTACATATGGTCACTGCATAAACCATACCTGTAACAGTGCATTTCAGACAAAAATCAATTTAAAGCTAACAATTTGAACAAATATGCAGCTAAAATCGATGAATCATGAGCCGAAAGTAAGAAATACAGCATAATCCTCATCTCAGTACGAAATTGACCTTTTAGCTATTCGGCAATTGAATCTGAATCGAACAATATTTCTTTCGAATTTTCAAATGTGCACAATAAGCCATTCAACCGTATCCCTTGCAGGGACCTTCAACTCCCAAGAAATAATCTTGAATACGTCAAGAAAAGCTTTCACTATTCGGCTCTGAAAGCTTGGAACGATATTCCCATCAATATCAGAGAGCTCCCTACACTTAATAGATTCAAAAAGCAATTGAAAAGTTATTATGCGAGCTGATAACAACGCCAAACACGACTCCCTGGAAAAGCAGCTGCAATTAGGTAGGTTAGTGTATATACCTGTATATATAGATATACCTTATATAAAGAGTATTCATTTTCTTACTTGGTATTGAGTTGTAAGCTGAAGGGATTTTTGCGTATAAAGAATTTCAAATGAAATATGAAATTTGCATAAATAAGGCTCGATCAAAAGGCTCTGTTGTAGAGTAGCTGCAAGGTTCATTTCAGTACAAAGGATAAAACTGCTTGGCCCCCTACTGCAAGTCAACAAAGTAACAATGCACTTAAAACTTAAGAATAGTAGTTTTTAATTTAGCCTGTGCAGTAAACACTAAGCCAAAGTCACTATATTCAATGAGTTAATACACTAACATCAAAGTCACAAAATTGAATAAGTTAAACTGTACTACACATTTAACATATTGTGGGGTCGCATTAATTGTCAACATCTGTCTCGAGGTGGCCAGCTCGATCTTGTGAGGTCTTCGTGGATGCACATGACGCCAGGTTTTAAACTGATAGGTTCTGAGCTGCATCTTTTCGCGGCGTGCAAGTCCTGCAAGGATAACTGACTCCAAGTCAACTCAAACAATCTGCAATTATACTTTGAGTCCTTCTTGCAATTGAAATTAAACGATTTGCAAACATTTTCGGATGTTAAGCAGCGGTCCCGGCAAAAATCGATCGTTGGTGCCCACATTTCACGAAATGGACTGCACTCACTGAAATCAAATTGTGTAAATTGTTCACCCTTGGGAGGGAATGGAGATCCGCAATCATGTCCATCAGATATAGTGGAGCAAGCGGCGAAAAAGATGACAAGGAACGTGGATTTTGCCATCATGAAATATCAAACTGCACACTTTTCCAGGAGAGAAAGCAAATCGCAGTTGTTCTTCGATCAATATAGTTTCTAGATCAGGAAGAAGCTTTTCTTTGAAGCCAGGTGATGCAGCTGCCTTTCGACTCTTTTGAGTAATATGGGCGTCCAAAATTGAGGATCCTAAGCATATGAAAGTGGCTCAAGTCAATTGCTGTCAAATTCTAGCCAATCAGTATGCCCTATTGTAGTAGACAAGTCACTCAAATATGGTTCGGCATGTGTCAAAGTCTACTTTCTTTGCATGTGAGGTGGCTAGCAAAGAGATTCTGACCATTCAAGACATAGACAGGTACTTCAATTTATTTCCTGTTTACTCACTATTGAGCCAAACCGGTCAACAGCGCTAGCATTGCGGTCCAAGTATCATTCTCCAGCAGAGGAATGTGTTCGATATACTGAAATTCGTTTTCACTGATCGTTTGAACAGTGAAACAGAGATCTTGCAATCTCTCCAAGCACGCATTAAACAGTCTTCAATAACTAAAAGAATGTTTTCATAGGAATAAGATTTTTCTATTTCTGTCTCTGCTTTATCGATCCCTTTAAATATTGTTCTTTCCTCAAGGAATTTTTTTTTTTTTTCTATATTCATCTAAAATTTTACAAAATATTTTACATCTACATCCTACTATACTTTCTAATTACTATACAAACTATACAAACACTACAGGGACAGGACCACAAGGAGCAAAGGACAATGACTACCCTGTGGCCATTAACATAAAGACACGCAAATAATAACTAAATAAATACCGACAAAACGCTAAATATACGATTAATTACTCGAATCCGTTTCACATTGGATGTCAGGCCAGCATAGGAGAATGTGCTGAACAACAGGAACCCCGAAAGAGAGAACAACAGCAATAGCAATTGCTATCGCCACTGATCCTCCTCCAGGCCCCCACCCCTCAACACACCGCGCAAATACTTTTGGTTAGCATGGATAAGTTCCCATATTTTGCTTCATGTGCCTAACATCAAATGTGAAACGGACTTACAAAAGAAACGGGAAAAATGTACCTAGTGGCTGTGTGGCGTAAAAAGAAAGTTTGAATAAGTTATCCAAGCCGACCTGTTTTGTGGATGAAATCTAAAGTATGTTCGAGTATATTTCTGTTTACGTCATTAGAAAGTTCTTCATTACCATACAATAAGTATTGAACAAGAACGTTGTTTGGAAGGGTGTCGATTTGGACAAAAGGTCGTAACAATTCCGAAACTCCAGCGAGAAGATCTTGCCGTTGAATGTCAAATGATGGGCAAAGCAACAAAAAATGCTCCGTATCCTCAATGCCATCATTCGTTGGGCACATTGGGTTCACTGTATCCCTAAAATTGTGCTTGAATTTATGAAAATTCAATTTACTAAGACCAACTCTTATTTGTAAAAGATAACTCAAGCCTATTGGATCATGAATACCAAAGACAGACTTTGCACTGGGGCGAATTTTTGACAGAAGCTTTGTTTTAAAAACAGCAACAGAACGTGCAAGTCTGATTTCTGGATCAAGTTTATTCCATTCAGAAATGCAGTTAGGATAGAAGCTTGATAGAAATTTCTCTGTTCTTGCCCTTATCTGCCCAACAACATCCTGATTGCGAAGAGAGTAATTTGGCTGTTGAAATGGTGGGATTGGCTCCTTTGTATACAATGGGGTGAGGTTATTTATAATCTTATAGAACAAAGTAAGGCGTCTACTCCATCTACGAGAACTTAGTGTTTCCCAGCCAAGCTCTGCATACAGTTTTTCTCGTGATGTTCCCCTCCATGTTCCTGTTACAGCAAGAGCAGCAGAATATTGAACAGATTCTAATTTTTCCATTAAGTTTGGTAAAATTATGTCTTGACTGAAGTCATCCTCTTTAGCTGGAATGTGATAGATGATATCCCCGTAGTCCAGGTGGGGTCGTACATAAAGTTTGTATAATTCATTTAGGGTATGCCTGGGCAAATATATGGAGAGATACTTTAGCAAACCAATGCCCTTCCTAGTTTTAGAGATAGCAGCTTTGATATGAGGTAAGAAAGAAAGTTTCGAGTCCAAAATAATACCTAAGTGTTTATGTTCATTTACTTTTTTTACCGGTATATTGTTAAAAAGGAGCACTGGATGATCTATTTCACTTCTTTTCCTTGAAAATAATACTTCAACAGCTTGCTTTTGCGGATCGGGATTGAACGACATCCTCCATTTATGGGCCCATTGACTCACCAGTTGTAGGTCATGGTTCATGTGTTGTGCAGCTTCATTGACCTCCCGGGCGACCGTAAAAAGGGACGTATCATCAGCAAAAAGTTTTACATTACATTTCAGGTCTGAAGTGAGATCATTTATATACACAAGAAAGAACAATGGTCCTAAGATGGAACCCTGGGGCACTCCTGCTAAAATATCTCCCCAATTAGAGCACTGTCCGTTCAGAACGGTTCTCTGTTTCCGATCCTTAAGAAAACTTTTTATAAGAGAAAGAAATTGTCCTGAGACACCACATCGTTTCAGCTTATGAATGAGACCATCGTGCCATACCCTATCAAATGCTTTCGAAATGTCAAGATACACAGATCGAACGTCAAGGGGGGGGATTACAGTCAAATGCCTGGAAAATCGTATGCGTTATGGAGATCAACTGGTTGATTGTTGAGTCACCAGGACGAAAACCTGACTGATTAGGGTTGAGTAAATCACATGAAACAAGATGTGAGTATAAGGAATCGTACATAAGTCTTTCAAGCATCTTCCCAAAAATTGGTAAGAGAGAAATTGGACGGTAGTTACTCTTTAAATTTTTTTCGTTTTTCTTGTGAACCGGGACTACGTTTGCACACTTCCATATTTCAGGAAATACACCATGCTTCAAACAGTTCGTGAAAATTATTTTAAGAGGAGTAACTAATGAAACATCGCTTAGTTTTATCATTCTTATAGAAATTTCATCCCAGCCATGAGCTTTGTTAGGATTAAGTGATCTTATGATTTTCAGTATCTTTTCCTCTGAGATGCAAAAGTCCTCAATCAGGGTAGATTTTTCTGGGGGATCTTGTGGAATCTCACTGCCAGTGTCGATGGTCGTGCATTGGAGTATAAAATAGTCATTAAAAAGCTGTGCCTTTTCAGTAAAATCCGTTATGAATAATCCGTTTTCTAAAAGGGGTGGTATTATAGGGATCTTCGCCTTATTTAGAACAGTATTGATTAAAGTCCAATAGGTTTTCCTAGATGTCCCTGGATTTGCTAGAGTCTGCCCAGTCTTTCGGAGGTAATTTTGCTTTGCATCCTCAATCATTTTTGTACCTTCAACTACCATGTTTAGTATTCCTTCGAGCTTGTCTTCTGGCTGACCGTTTTTCACAAATGTTCTGTAAGCATGATTCTTTTTCCTTAAAAATCTTTTGACATCTTTTGTTATCCAGGGCAATTTGCGGGGCTGAATAGTTTTTACTTGGTTTGGAATAAAATTCGAGTATATATTCAGCAGCACTTCGTTAAGCAATTTGACCTGCTCATTAGGGCATTTAATTTTGTTGAGATGCTCATGCCAGTTAAACATTTCAATACTTTTCATGATGGCAACAAAATCAGCCTTATCATAATACCAAATCCTGCGGGTATAAGGAGGTCGTGCTATGTTCGAAACAGATAATTTCCCATAAACAATTTGATGGTGACAATGCTCGTGTAGAGACGGATGGACACCAGATTCTATAACGAGGTTAGGCTGATCAGTTAGAATTAAATCAATGCATGATTTAGAATCTCCCATTAAGTGTGTTGGTTCTGAAATCAGCTGGTGAAGACCAAGGTCGGATGTTACTGGTTCAAATAGCTGTCCCTCTTTATTTTCAATATCATTTTCCCACCATTGAGTTGAGCGGCAGTTGAAATCTCCGGTGATGATAACGCAAAAAGGATTTTCAGCATGCAATTTTGACAGCAAACGTTCAAACTTTATTGTGAAATTATCAAATTCATTCTGATTTTGGCTTGGACTTCTATAAATTACGACAAAGAAATACTTTTTCTTGTTTAATTGGATCTCACAAACAACGCATTCTGGGAGAGTAACCAGGTCAGGGCGGTTTTTTGAAGGGAGAGCATCTTTTACGTAGAGTCCAACACCTCCTCTTTTCACATCTTGCGGATGATTTTCTTTGTAGAAAGTATAGCCGTCAAGTGCAAGCCTATCTTCATCAACAGTGCTGTCAATATGAGTTTCTACAATACCAATTAAATCATAGTTACACACCGAGTTGTATGCCTCAATAAGGGAGATTCTTAAAAAGTCATGTGCAGCAATACTATTCAAATTCCAACAGCAAAAGTCAAGTGTTTCAGGACCAGGATTTGTTTCAACATCCCCACATAGCAGGATGGTTGCAAAAACCAACCATTGTGTATGAAGTGTGTAGCAAGTCATGCACGCGATATAAAAATAGGCATACTGGAAAAGACATTGCTTGACAACAAAACGCTTATATCGAAGGAGACCAATGGCAACGAGCGGGATTCGTTTGAGAAGTTCAACAGTCGTGTAAATTACCCTTTTGGCAAACCGATGTGCGCGAGCAAACAGAGGCAAGAAAGAGGACTGTGTTGCCACAGAGTGCACTGCAAGAAACTGTGTTATTAGTACACAGGGAAGAATGAGGATTGAGATTGCAATAAAACAATAACAAAACCAGTAAAGCTTAGAGACTTGAAAAAGAACAGAAAACGGCGAAAATGTTTTGCTCAAGGGACAGGATATTTGAATGGATACACGGAAACACCCTATTGTTGCTCGCCAGAGATTTACTTCAACCGGCATCGTCACAAAGAAATCTTCTCGCTGCTTTTCCTAATTGGCAATAAGCCACGATGTAGCCACCACTAACCAATAACAAAAGATATAAGAAACATATAAACTCACAGCCTACGAACAATACATTTGTTTCCATGAATACAAACAAAAAAGAATAATGTGATAAACAGATAAACGAAAAGACAAGTCCTGGGAGAATACCAACAACAACGCAATAAGTGTAAACCGTGTTGTGTTAGTGAATAAAGTTGCAGGGGAAATCTAAGAAAACATTTTTTGAACGACCAAAGAATTGCTATTTTATTCCTTCTCTTCTCTGAAAGTTGGGAGCTCGCTAAGGTAAGAAAAATTCATTTTCTTCGTCCTAGGGGAGCAAAATTTTGAGAAAATAACACCTGCAATAACAAACATATGCAATAAACAATTGACTCGGGGGAGACTCAACATGGTTCAATAAGGTGCAACAAAAGGGTCCAAGGGTCAAAGTCTAAATCTATCCAAATCTAGTCAAAATCTATCTGCTCCTATGTATGGAAAAACCAATGCACCCTTTCAATACAAAAGGCGCAAAAGCCGAAGCCCCCCACCACTCAAGACCCGCATCCCCGAGGCGGCAACCCCGCTCCGCGCACAAAGTCCAGCAAAAGGCCAAATCCCCACATCCACCCCCATCCCAAAACCATAGCGACTCAAAGAGCTCAAAGCCACGAGGGCCCCAACCGCGAAACCAAAGTCCGGACAAATTATTGTCCAAACCTTGATTCCACGGCCAAAGCCCCCACGAATCCAAACCCCCCAAATCCCCACAATCCCGAAAAGAAGACCGATATGAATGCAAAAACCCGGCCCTCCACCAAACCCCGCACGCAGAACAAGACCCCAGCCCCAAAAACGCAAGATCCCAAATAACAGAAGACCCCAGCCCCGCACCCCCATCCCGAAAGGGTGGATAAACAGTTATGGATTACAATTAGGGATTTTCCTCAAGGAATTAACTTCAACAATCCAATTGTAAATAACAAAGCCAGTCACTTGAACACATACAAGTTGCAACTGCGATATTTTACTCCTGCTCTACGAGTTCGCTGCAGGCCTTCGTCTTAAAAACTTTTGTTACACTCCTGATTTAAAATTTTCTTGGCTTCTCAAATGTCCCTCCTACGTCCTTGCAACGACCTCCTACGAATGTTCTGCGTTATTGTAACAAACATTCTTCATCAGACTTTCCTCAGTGGCAAAATATTTATTAACTTTATTTGTTGATTTAGCTGTGAAGTTAGCAAATAATAATTTCTTTCTGTATCTGCCGAATGTTAGTTTTCAATTTTGAGTGATCAACAAGAACTCTCATGAAATTAAAAAGATGGTAAAATCTGGGCGAGGAATATCTTTCAAAAGGATGATTTCAATTAGATTAAATCATATTTATCAAGATGCTACTTTAAAAGGCGAATTCTGATTCAGCCTTATTGAAAGTGTAAACATCTCTTGGAAAAATAACGTTCTTTTCTTCACTTGTGGATTTTGTGATTTAGCAGAAGAAACAGGTCTGTGGTATGATAAATCAATGCTGCATCTCAGCAAAGTAAATGATTTCAATATATATTCTTCTTAGTCAATTAGGCGATGGATTCCACTATCATTTCTAGTGAAGTTTCCTGGAGCTCATCAGCTATGATAAAATCAACAGGCAACAAAACTTCCAACAAACTCCATAAAAACTCCCATGTTCGAACGATTGTTTAGGAAGAACTGTAATTCCAATGATGCAGTATCAATTTGATTCTTTTAGAAGAAGCTTCAACTTAAATTTTGATGCAATTTTCTTCAAGATTAATTACCAACTAATTGCATGACTAAGTCTTTCCACTGAAAACATGCTACATACGTATGGAACAACAACACAGCTGAATCCAGCAAATAAATTCCAGCAATTTGCAGAAGTCGAGCAATGCCTACAACTCAAATGACGTCATCAACAAATTTCCACTCCCAGCGAAAATAACTTATGTACGTTCATATGAATTGCTCTTGTTTTCTTTCCTTCTACTTGGAATGATTTTTCATATCTGCCTGTGATCTTCGTAGCCTATTTTAACGGGTTGCAATATCCATTTGAAGTCATATGTCCTTCATGTGTCTCTAAAGAGTTGCAATTACATTTGGAAATATTATTGCAGATTTGATACCAACCAGTTTCAAGTAAAAAGTTCTCGGTTTGTTTACACTCTTGCTCTAATTTCAATGGGTTCCGATGGACTGACAACGATCTTCAGAGTTGAAAAACGGCATTGAAGTATTTTTTATTAATTTTGTCCTTGGATCTTGATTTCCAGCAATTTCGATTGCATTCTCCGAAGTTTTACAAACAAATCTACAACGAATCTAAGTGGCTTCGAAGTTATTTTATCTTCTTCATACTACATCAAACGACATGCGCAAATACACCTGTTACGACCTTGATTACACGAAACAATCACGCTATGAAACATGTAAACATCTATTTAGCATATAAATCTGTTTCTGTTATTTTCTCGATAAGATTGAAAAGATTTTTATAAATCAAATAGGCAGTGTTATCTTTTCAGATGAAAAGTGTCAGTTCGTTCACAGATTTGCATCATAACTTGCATCTTATACCTGTAGCTTACGTCATTCTATTTCAAATCAAATAGCAGTTAGGGGGAAGGCTGAAACCAACAAATTTATTGAAAGCGTTCAAAGGAGAGGACAATGAACGAAAGCTATTGCAATGGCGAATTTTAGCTAAATTTTCAGCCAAAATTATCATTTTCTAAAACCAGTAGGTGGCCAAATATTTTCAAAATGAAATTCGATAGCTTTCTTTCCATTTTCTAATAAACAAAATATATGCAAAAGGAAAAATTGTAATACTAAAAGTGGTTGCCAAGAAAACTTATATACTCGTACTATGAAGGAGGCGCATGCAAGGTAAATCCAGAACGCAGCACTTCTTCATTACTGTTTTTGATAGTTCAATAGTTGATGACACCGGTTGCTTGTGCGTATTTCCTGTTGTTCAAGATGCAATCAAATATTTTCATTATTGAAAAATTTGCTTGTGGTAAGATTTCCCATCAACAAGAGAAGACAACAAAGTATTCATCATTAAGTGAATGAAAATTTGCTTTAACATTTCTGATTGTGAATATGTCTGACTTTTCTGAAAATTAGTTTGACTTTGAAAAGGAAAATTCTCCTCATTGAGGTCACTTTCAACCTGGAGAGTTATATACCTCAGAACGCAAAATAAAACAGACAATTTAGCTACACTGTGACAGAATCCAAATCAAACCATATATTGTTACATTGTGTAGAATTTTCGAATGTGCAAAACAGTGAAGGACACAATATTATAAAGAAATTGCTCAGCCCAGACTCCTTTAAAGAAAAAAGGCCAAAAAACATATCTTCAATAACATTATGTAAATCATAGTTTTATTCGTTTCAATTCCACATCAATTTCCTCGATTAATATCCTCAACTTTCAAATCTACCCATCTTTAAGCTTGATTAATGTCGCTTCTAATGATATTTCCTTGCTTGATGAGAGGCTGAGCTCAAAACTTCTTGCTTAATTCTATTCATACCCCAGTGCATATATTTGTTACAATATTTAGTTGTTTGCATTTAAGGCAGTGTGGCAAACATGAAATATTCGCACGAAGAGCTACGAATGCTTTTATTTGATTATTTTGATATTAAATTCTTGATATTGTTTAAACTAAGATGCGTCAGGGACGTTTCTCCCATGGTCAAACTGAAAAGCTGCAGCTGTATGCCCAGTTCATAACGTTCTTTCATCCCAGATTAAATATTACAATATAATGAATTATTGATTCGTGTGCCACTGTGACACAAGGTGCGCCAGTCATTTGCTGGTATCCAAATGCTATTTTGATGTTAATGAGCAGCAGATACAAGCAGCGATCCATAAAAATTAACGATACTCCATACAACATGACATGAAGCAAAACCTGCTAGACTACACTGGTATCTTGTCAATTTTAGTAAATAGAACGGAGAGAAGTCCCGCCTTTAAGAAGCTATTCTACAATTGATTCTGACCCTCAATTTATGCTAAAACAACTTGGGCGCAATAGGCATATCAAGGAAGGACAAAAGGATGCTGTAATAAAAGTGGGTTTCTTAAGGACGGACTTTATGTACGTGCCTAGGAATTCTCTTGACAATGAGCATGTGCACGACACGTCGTGAAGTTGTTTCTTAGATAACTGACGATACCAACCCACTTCACCATTAATATTGTCGTTTCATTCTAACAGTACCAGACGCACAAGACTTATTTGTAAGAATAAAATCAGGCTGACATAAGATAAAGATGAAAGAGCTGATAGATTGATTGACTGATATGTTGATAGGTTGATAGATTGATGATCGATCATGTTTTCGATCGCTGGTCCTTTGAGCCAATGATTTGATGAGATCCTGTGTATTGTAAGGCAAGTTGTATTTAGACAGCTTCACGCCTATATTCAAGTCTCACAAACCATACCTATAAATGCAATTGATTGATTGATTGATTGATTGATTGATTGATTGATCATTGATAGATAGATAGATCGATTCATTGACTGATTTGAAAATAAAAGCATACCGCAATGATGAATGGAATACCAGTGACGATCTCTAGAATCATGTACCTGTTTATTGCTCCTAACAGGGTACCCTGATACAAAAAATAAACATATAACTATTAGAAAGCAAAGAAGAAAAGTTAACGCAAACTTTTATCACCCTTCTCTTTGAATAGAAAAGCTTATCAGGAACTTCATGTATTTTGCTGTGACTCTGCCATAGAAACATTTTTTATATAATCATTTCAAACTAGCGGCATTTCTCTTTAGAATCCATGATAAATCTTTATGAAAAATCAAAGTAACCATAAATCTCATGACGAGAGAGGAAGGATTGATGACAATTTTCAAGGAGACCATAGTTCAAGAAGACCGACAACATTAGCTACAACCAGGCAAAAAAATCTGTCATTCTTCTTCTGGGTTACGACTCAAACATTGATGACGTCACATCCTGTCGCCATATGGAAAATAATCAATATATCACAACATTTCCAGGACAGAACTGCAGCACCTAAACTTTAACCTGGGCCTGGCGTCACTCTCAAGCCGTTCAGCTCAAAGAAACAAGCAATTGCTGGCATTAGCCACAAAATATCTCAGAGATTCAGCAAACTGTGATATCTGTCTCTCTTTCTGTCGGTTGGTGGAAACCTGCAATTCGCTTTTCTGTATATAACCTATTTTTATCAGGCAATAGGAAAAAACGTCAGGGGCGATATCATCAAACCTTAGAAATAAACTTCAATCTTAAATGCGCGAACGAAATTCTTGTAAGAGTACCGCTCAGTATTTCGTAAATAAAATGAAATACAGTATGACAGATAGCAATTTGAAAGGAACTCATTTCCAAGTAATGGATATTGCAACTGGGTAGAGACAGTTATTGCTCCTTGTGGTACAGTCCTAGTAATAATTGCAGAGAAACTCATAAGTAGTATAATCTAGTATATGTATTGTAAATATTTTAATGCTAAAATTGATATCTAGAAAATTTAGAATATGAAGTACCTTGTATAACAGGTATCCAGAAAGTATTGCATCCAGCATGCCAAATATTGCGATGGCTGCCTTAAATTTGAGAGAAACAGTTAGCATTAGCAGCCTAAATCAAAGAACGTTTTCCCTTTTGCCCACGTCATACAAATACTTGTCAAAGTAAGTATGTAAGTATGTATTTGCCACGAATCTAAAAAATTTACAATGGTAAAAAAAAGGAAAAAATAAATGATTTTTGGCCCCATATAAACCAGGCACTTTTGCCCAGCGCTACTTTTGCGAAATGGAAGGTTTAATTTAAACGTAGACTTTCTTGTCAATCGGCTTTGGTCGACAGGTTGGGAAATTTCGTCAGCATAAGCTGGAGCCGTTCCTTTGAAAAATTTCATAATGTTTACATATGTATGTTGATCAACCCTGTTCTCTGTTCTTTGTCAAGCAGAATTCGGTGGGCAATGCTTAAGAGAAACTTGAAACAACATCTTTGCAAGTCACAAGCTTAACATGTTTATCGAGCAGTATTTTGGGAGGTGGCCAAATGGACAACATTTTATGTTTGGTAAACAAATCTCAAGGATGGCAGTAAACAAGACGCAACAGAGACAAAAGGTCCATAAGACCAGATATCGTAGCAAATTAGCAGAAATTTTCTACCATCTACCTAAACCACATACCACGTGTGTTTAAACTTAGTTCGCAGAGCTAAGTAGAAGTAATCTGAAGACAGGGCAAAGCAATGTCTATGCATGCTATTGTTTCTCTAACAAAACAATAACCACACACGTGTCAAATTATCAAGTAAAATAGGCTACATTTTGACATGAGCATGCTGTTCTTGAATCAGCTATCCATTTCCGTCAACTAACTTCCAAGCAGATAAAACAATCCTACACAGTTTTCAGAACTGCTCCAATCGCGTTGGTTACGTGGCTAGGCCAAAAAGAGCAAAAAGAGCGCGAAAATACTTTGAAATGATCACGTGAGCTATCTGTGTACGCAATTAAAAGACATACCTGTATTCCCCATACTGCCACATGTCTATCAACCCATAACAATGTCCAACTAAAATTAAGAAAGGATATGACGTCATAAGCAGGCAATAAATACAAAGCAAGAATCCTGCAGAGACAATTTTCAGATTTCAACACACCCAGCCATATCAAAAGCTTTCAGTTCGAAAACAAAGAAAACTTGGAGATAACTGACAGGACCTCCTCAAGAAAAGGAACATTCGTTGAATTTAGCTTTTGATTCCTTCTATTGCTGCTGATATCCTTGATTCCTTTTCACATGGCAAAATTCTTGTGTTACATTCCACTGCTAGCATTTTCAACCAAAAAATTAAAAAACAAAAACAAAGCCATTTCAGGGACTAAAACCAACGAATTTCTTTAAATATCAAGCTTCAACTGCACATATGGTACATAACTAGCTGCCTATTTTTACCCTGCATCCAAGGTTAGCAAACATCTTGACTTGACGACGGGCAATGCTCCAACAGCGTTTACAATTCAGTCGATACAAATATTCCAAATGTCTTGTCTGATGCTCAATGCAGCGAAAGCAGTGAAGTTATAAAAAGTAAACAAATAAACTCTGAGTCTTAATGCAATAACGAAATACTTCCACATCAACATGTATCTTGAATAAGAAGTTTGAGTAAAACATTTAGTTGTCTGATGCTCGCTGTATAGCGTGAAACTTCGAGTAAGAACAAAAAATGTCGCCTAATTTATTGTCTCACATTCGTAATAATTCAAAAAATTTGCAACAACTGCTTTCGTTTGGTTTTTTTGTAATACAGTGGTAAGGATTTAACTAAGCATAAATCTTCAAGGTGTCCTGTATTTGAACACGATAAACTAGAGTTGGTTTCGCTTCTCATCATTGCATTATCCAGTTTTAAGTTATAGGACCTCCGTCTCCAAAATGTAAAATCAGCAAACAACATTGTTTTAGGCAAGTGCCCATTTTTCCTGCATTTTGTTTGGTGGCTTCATCTAAACCACGAAAGGGTAACCTTCAAAGATATTCGAAAAAGAAGTCTGTGTAATATCGGATGTCACACCGTTTTGATAAAAATTGGAGACAGACGCCCTTTAAAAACAGAAACAAAATAAACTTACTACATGTGACCATGTCCATCAAGATCTGGGCAACACCACCTCGTTGTGTTATGTCGATTTATTGGGCATCCTCCACTAGAAGAACATTTTTTGCCAATTTATTAGATGGTCTACAGGAAATCCCCCCAAAATGTGGCACATTCATGTTGCTGCTCCGAAAGAGCGAAAGCCGTAGCTTTCTCTGTCTCGGATTTTTGTCACAGTTGCATAGTTCAGGCTTCAATTCAAATCACAGTTTAATATGTTGTTTGAGTCAACGTGTCAAATGGTTGGAGATTTATGGCACAAGGAAATCAAAATCAGTGGTTACTTCGAAAACAGCAATACCTCTGCTCTCCAAACAAGTGAAAATGAAGCAAATATCGACAGAAAAGGTTCTTGCGTTAAGCATTGAATAGAAATTTTTTCTATATTCTAAAAAGAATTGATCATCATTATCACCATCATTCGCCTTCGGCAGATTACGCATCAATATGTGATAACTAACTGTCTCCATAAGTTTCGGTTTTCGACAGCAGTGTTCAGCGACATCCGGGTTTCGTCCAGTCCAATGGCTAATGTTTGTCAAGCCATCGTTTTGGTCGATAACACATATCACATATGAATAACACAACCAGCCTTCTTCAAAAGTAGAAAAAGTTAAGATACAATGGGAACTCCGTAACTCCTGCTTCCACTATAAACCTTTCCACAAAGTAATGTTCCAATCGAGGTGAAGCATGCATTCCCAAAATAAAGTAAATTACACTGCTGCACTCTGTTTCCAAATCTAAACATTGCTAACAAATTGCATGGGTTGCCGTTAGAGACGCACGCCGTTGGGTGACTTCAAAGCGAGGCGAGACGGGTAAGTTAGCATTTCCATAGATTGTTGCGATGTTGTGCAAAGGTCTATAGGCGCCGAATTTACAACTGCAAATCATTGAATTTTTGTGGAGCAAGATATTTCCTATACTTGGATTCTGCACGTTTGAAATTTTCAGTAAAGATTTAATGGCGATTTCCTATCATTGGCATTGTCCGAACTGGCTGAAATTCTATCGTTCACGATGAAAAATGCCGTACTGAAATTGAATGGCAAGGTATACGGCTGAGCGAACTCTTAGTGTTAAAAATTCCGCCTGCTTGGGAAACTCCATGACTGGAAATCAGCCTTGTATGACTACTGGATCAGACAAAAAATCAAAAGAAGAATTTCACAATAATAATGGTAATTACCATCCTGCAGTTTTGGGATCCCGGTCAGACATAGCTCGGACTAGATATACAATACATGACGTCAGGAAGACGATAAATCGAACAGACTGCCATCGAATGCCTACAGAAAGAAACGTGAGAAGGAAATAATTATGAATATCTTTCAGATTATCTTCAATGTGAGAAAAATCTTAATAATCTCCTTTCAGATTATTAAGGCAGTTGTTAAAGGTTGCAAAAAGTTGAGATCTACCGGGTGAGTAAAAAAAACGCCAGCAATTTGCTTTTTATGACATGCTAAGTCTTTTCTCCCGAGAGAAATTTGGAAACTCTCTACACAGGTATCGTTGAGTGCCACTTTCGATACTGCTCCTCTGTCTGAAGCGGCCCCGGTTTAACCTAGAATGATCTGCTGCAACCCCAAGCAGACCTCTTATCGAAGGGCTGGGATAGAATTCCGTTGACGAACTGATCACTGGTGAATCTAAGACGATGGTCATCAAGTCCCTGAATGAGCTGGCTCTACAATACCTTTGTGACCTTTTCACATGACGTTCGCTCTGCTCATGATACAGCCTTTGTAATACGGGGATCAACCTGAGGTTACCCATGAAGAGGTCAGCAAATGGCCAGAGGTGTTTCTCATAAAGAGGGGCGAAACGATAGGCTCAACCGAGTCAGAGCAGGCAACCTCCCTGCATAGCTTCAAGAAAACTTATCTAAAATTCGTTTTCTTTCATTTTGATTTAACGTTTAAATTTCTAATATCATTATAAACAAGTTTTGAAAATAGTTTGACTTAATTATAGCTTTTTACTTTATATCTTATATTGCAATTAATGTTTTTATCGGAGGGCCCCTTGAAAATCAACTTGTTGAAGGGGAACCTTCCTTAAAAGAGTTAAATATGAAATATGTAATTCAAGTTTGACAGGCTGCTGCTCTCTAAATAACAAAACAATAATATCTTGCAAAATCTGACTGAACAGCTTTACAAAATTTTTTCAGGCTAAAGTTGATCAAACATAACAAAGAAATATTGAGAGAAGTGTAAAAATGGACTCACTTGACTTCTGATTTGTAATAAACAGCGTCTTCAATCTTTCTCTGAATGTTTTCTCGTGTATATAATATTTCACTCTTACTCTACGAAATATGAATAAATAACAATAACAAAACTTTATTTAAAGTTGGCAGAGACAATAGCATTAGCTAATTATTGAAAGAATCAATGAACATTGTTAACATCGCTAAATGACTTACATCATTTGCAACTATTTAAAACTTACAGGACCAGTCCGGGGTTCATAAAATTATTGCTGAAAAGCAACCTTACCAACTACTGAACACCAGCCGTGAGTTCTTTCCAAGTTTTGATACCTCCAACTTTCATAAATTGGTTAATGAAACTTCGTAAGTTAAGCCAAATATCGTCGCCATTTTGTATTTTGTACTAGTGTGCGAAGGCGCGATGAGGAGGCTAGCAATGTGAATGGTATAATATATCAACACAGTTGGCAGCCTCGTTCAGACGTTCAGGTCAGCGTGCAGTGACGTCATAGAAAATGACGTCATTTCGCATTTTTAGCAGATTGAAATGTGTAGTTTTGTACATTAAAAGAGAAAAAAATTGAAGAAAAGTACTACACACCATTCACAACAGTG
This sequence comes from Aurelia sp. 4 Dawson et al 2005, assembly GCA_964019985.1. Lineage (NCBI taxonomy): Eukaryota > Metazoa > Cnidaria > Scyphozoa > Semaeostomeae > Ulmaridae > Aurelia > Aurelia sp. 4 Dawson et al 2005. The sequence continues at coordinate 773,967 of OZ026498.1, forward strand.
TAATCTCTTGAATAATCAACAATTATAACAACCCCGGACTTGTCCTTTAAAGCAACAAACAGTGTTTGCTACTATGTTCATTGTTTGCTATGCACAATATCGAATCAAAATAAATTAACAACAATACAAGTCAAAATATTTACCACATGTCACCAAGTGTGGTATCTTCACTATATTAGGAGCTTAAGTTTTGAAAGGATTTCATTCAAGAGGATCATGCCCCATCCACATTACAAGTTAAACCAGCGTAAACTAAACCAGGTTTTCAAATAAGGCCTTGTGATTGGTCAATCCAACAAATCCAGTCGCTTGATTGGTTGAAATTTAAACTGGTTTAGATAAAGCTGGTTTAACTGTGTCAGTGTGAATGCAGTATTATTAGTTCCAGGTAACGAATGGGGCTCAAAGGGTTCTAAAAAGTTAGAAGTTTCATTCTCATATCTAATGACCTGATCTTTGAGAAGGGACCTGTGAGAAAATCTTAGTCTGCTTTCAGAAGACCATTGTATTGCATCTTCGGTTACTCAACAGAGAAGCATTATTATGAATATTTCATATGGAAAATTTACATTTAGGTCTACTTTCGGAGCAAAACACACAACAATCATAACACAGAAGATCAGATTTCCCATGAAAAATTTTCAAAAATCCATGAGAAATGAATAAAGACTGAGCTCCTTTGCTAAATATTGCGTTTTGATGGTCAAGTTGATCTCTGCATTTGCGGCTTATTGCCATGTGGAAATGGTCATTTTGCTCGTCTTGAATAATGATAGCAGATGCTAACAGGGCGAAGGAAAAGACACATATTTCATTCATTCAACAAAGCAAAGAATTATCCCATCTCTCTCCTACCGGATATGTCAACAAATCAAGGTGAAGGTGAAGTTGCGTTTTTTAGCGCCATGCGCTGGGATCGCAGAAATAGAGCAGACCTAATCGAGTCCATGACCCCTTGTCATGACGCTCAATTGGTGGGATCCTGCAGGGTATCGAACCTACTCCACCTGAATGTTCTGGCTGCAAAGTCAGAGGATTACATCACGCCGCCACAACACCTTCAACACATTTGATAAGCTGTGCAATAAAAAAGTATGTAACGGGTATTCAAAACAAGAAAGTTTATCAATCCGTCAAAGGCTAACTTAGATGAGAAAATATTGTTCGGTGAAATCATTTATCATTTAGACCTACTAATTACGAAAATACTGGCAAGGTGTTTGTTTTGGGAGAAGAATTCCATGTTCAATTCTGGTCCATGATTTTCTTGGTACTTACAATCAAATTCAATACAATTGTAAGTTTCAGAAACAGTCCTTCAATTTCAACTGTAAGTAAATAATGGCCAGAATTGAACGTGGAATTTTAGTTGCTATATAAACACTTTACCAAATTGGTGTGTGTGTTAATTTGGGAATTTAGAAAGTGACTAACTGTAATCTGCTGCATGTGAGTCTTGTTCGACGTTGGGAGAAACGTAACATCACTTCTGATGGTTTGAACATGAGCATGGTGACTACATACAACTTTTGATAAATCCATTTTGGAGTACATTTGCAAACAACCCGACAATGCATTCTTCAATGAGACAATAACCTCTTAGGTTGACGAAGAATTTTTTTATATTTTAATATAAAAAATGACAATATATGCTACATTCAACTGTACCAGGTGAGCCAGAAAAAAGTTCCCACATTTGAAAATTCATCGCATCAAGACTACTTCACGGGTTTGAATAATTCAAATTTTAGTTAAAAACCGAAAGATCGAAGTATTTTTGTGAATGTTCTCGCTGTCCTACCAGCGCTGGAAGTATTGGTAAATTCAACTTTATAAAAATTTCATGGTTGGAATTGACGGAAAAAGGCCAAAAACATTGATCAATTGTAAGGACTCTATTCACACCGAACAATAGGCAATGGGTGTTTCACCTCCCTCAAGAGTTATAAGACATCGATTTCAAACAAATACGGAGGATTTTCAATCCCATGGCAATTAATGTGCAGAGGATATCTCTCACCCATGAGAAGTTGCATTTCCTTCATTATACTGTGCGAGGAGTCATGAATGCTTTGATCGATGTTTTAGGCCATTTTTCAGTCAATTTGCAACCATGATTTTTTTTAAAGTCGAATTTTTTACTTATATTCCTAGTGCCCTTGACACAGCGAGAAAATCACAAAAATGCTTCGACCTTTTGACTTTTAACTAGAATTGGAATCATTCAAATCTGTGAAATAATCTTGCTGTCATGAATTTTCAAGCGTGGGAACTTTTTTCTGGCTCACCCGGTACTCTAACTACTATGTGAAACTACAAGAACGATACCATGAGGAGCAAAGACAATGTCTACCCCATGGCCAAGACATTAAAATATACAATTAAATAGACAATTAAATAAACACCTACAACAAGGTACACATACGATGCTATACTGATATATGCTGGAATCTGCTTCACATTGGCTGCCAGGTCAGCGATAGAAGCGAAAATTTCGGCCGTTCCTGACTCCCTGCAGAGTCCCCACTGCTCAAGACATTGCGCTTTTAAGTTATCAGGGTTTATAAATAACAAAAACGCAAATAATAATGTTTGAGATTTAACCAAGAAATTTAACGCTTCCAATTCAAATAATCGGTGTCATTTTCATCAGTTTTACCTTTGTTGATACTTGGTTGTGAATTGAAGGATAGCCATTTTTGGAATATTTACAAAACATTCCAAGCTAAAGTTACCACACCTTGGTATCTGTTTATCAATAGTAAATACAAAAAACTCGAAAGAAGTTCATGGTAAGTACCTTGGTCCCTTGTTAACCGGAGGATAATGATAACGTATTCAGTGCACTAAAAATCTTAAATCTTAATTGAATTTAGAAGAAAACTATAATTTCTATTCAAAAAGATGAATTAACAAATCAAATTTACTTAATACTATATATTCCATTTGAGCCAGGTGCTTTGCTCTCATATCTGGCTTTTCATTGATTACGAGAGGTCCCAATCTAGCTCATTAAGCAATAAAATAAACGAAATAATTGCCTTAACCATAGTGCGTTGAACTATCTCGTCAAATTTAACTCGATTTCAAATAAGATTTTAACTTAATTTCATGATTTTCCATTGATTTGAATCTTTGAAATTTGAGTGATTAGAGATCATCTTGTCATTAGAGACGAATTTCTGGAGGCAAAACTCTTCTAAAGTTTATCAATCTATTCAAGAAATTCATATTGGAGGAGTCTTGTGTACAAATTTTCGTATATTTTACCATGGACATATCTTTTTTTTATATATTCTCATAAAATTTACAAAGAAAAACAATTACAATACAAAAGCTAAGGGAGCATGGAAAAACATAACAACCCTAAGAATTACACTTAACATGAAGACACAAATATTACAACATCGTTACAAGGTATTAAACTACAAAAATAATTAGAGTGGTGTTGCCCATTCTGCCCATAGCGTCACAATTTTGAGTGAAACCTTATGAGATGAGAGTTGTCAAAGGAGAAAGCAAGTATACCTAGGTTCCTTGCTAATCTGATAATGGACATATCTGATCAACGTTTTCGATCATTTTCAGTGTTTTCGAAAAGGAAAATTTTAAGAATTTCGTGAATAGTTACAGAAGCAGAAGACTAAGAAATTTGCGAAAAATCCTCTAATCTAAGTTTGGAATTTTGCAAAAATTGAAGTCAAAGTCATTGTGATGTGTACGATCGATGGTCGCCTATCAAAATGGATAGGTCTTAGGCGTACCCGATAGTGTAAATCTTTCATTTCAAATCTTAAAATTGCCGATCGATATCTTTTGCTTTCATTGTAGCTAACTATTTAAGAAGTTATCAATCATCATAGCAACAAATGTAAACATAAAAGTATCCTTCGTACTAAACTATCAAATGGAGTATTTCGACAAACCTTATTTATTTTATGTTTTTATCAACAAAGAAGATAAACCTCTACTCACGTTTCTTTTTCATCTGACGGTTTCTCGTTTGTTAGATTTGTCCTGAGTTTGTACCTGTCGATAGAAGAAAATTGATCATTAAAATGACTGTCATCGCGGCGAAATAATGACTTTTCTTCTTCAACTGTCTGTATTCTCAGCTTTGGAATTGGAACTGTGTGATTTCTCATGAATAAACGTTTGTTCTGCATGGTTGCATTCGTGATTTCTTCTCCAGAACGTCTTCAATATTTTTGGCCTTTTATAACGTGTGACTTCCAGGTCTGCACATGAAAAAATCAGCAATGGTTGATCAGCTTATCTTCTTTGTGGATTGAGCTCATTCACATTTTTCCTGATTCCTTGCATAGTTTCGTTTCATTGCGTTTTGTGGCTAGGCGGTTTGATCAGATGTGAAATTCTAGACAACAAATTTTATTTTCTTCGCACGCTGCAAGCTGAACACCCTTGAAATGGCTGTATATGATACGTGACAACAGTTGTTTAAGAATGTCAACAGCTCACAGGAGTTTCTTTGCAATGCTGTTCACATTAAATCTAGGCATACATCCCACAGATGAAGTCGTCTATATATCTTGCAGACTGTAAACCAACCAATTATTAAGAGCCAGCGAAAATCTGAAATCAAAACAACATTTCACGCCACTTGCAATCTGTGCTCAACGTCATGGTAGCATTTTCAGTTTGAACAAGCTGCCTGCAAGCTGTAAATATTCTGCTGCCCTTTAATCAATTTTCAGAGTAGCCTCATAGAAATCGAGACCATAACAAGAAATCTGGTTTGCTTTAACTTCTCCTGAACTGTCTGATCATCTTGCGCTGTGCAGCCAAGGAGACTGAAGCATAGCGTTTTAAAACCACTTGCTTCCTTCAATCAGCTCTAACGTCGTGTGAATGAGTAATATCAAAAGAGCTAGTAATATATGGCACGACTACTAGTTAACTGTTTGACTTTAGATCAATTTAACGTCGGTTGAATTAATTCAGTTTGATCAAGCTTTACAAATCCATTATTTCTCTGCTTCCTTCAATCAACTTTTAGGTCTTGTGAACAAAAGTTATATTAAATGACCCAGTAATATATGGCAAAGCAACAAGCTAAATGTTCGACTTTAAATCAATTCAATGTCGGATAAATTTATTCAATTTGGTCAAGCTTTACGCAGCCATCACATCATCACCCACTTTCAGTCAGCTCTTAGGTATTGTGAACAAAGTCACATCAAACGACCTCGTAGTACATGAAAAGGATTCAAATTAACTGTTCGACTTCAATCAATCTTGTCTCTGACAAATTTCTTCAGTTTGGTCAACCTTTAAAAAGCCATTACCGCTCTGCTTCCCTCAATCAGCTCCGAGGTCGCGTGAACAAAAGTCATATTAAACGACATGGTCAAAAAATCAAATGTTCGAATTTTTTAATCAATTCAGTTTCTGATAAATTTCTTCAGCTTGATCAAGCTTCATAATCATCAGCCAGTTAAAGTCAGCTCTCAGGTCATTTGAACAAAACTCATATTTAACGACACAGTTTTAGACGACAGGGCAAAACCGACTGCTCAACTTGAATTGACTTGGTCTATGATAAACGTATTCACTTTCCTTCTACCAATCCATTGTCTGCTGTCTTGAATGAATCCACAGCCGCAAGAACAAAAGATATGCTAAATGTCGTTGTTTTAAATGACACAGTAAAGACCGACTGTTCAACTTCAATCAAAACGCGAGTAAGTACGTGCTTTGATCTCTCTACAACATGGAAAAGGATCCATCAGTTCTCAAGCTCTCTGTAGGAGCATGGCCATAAACGCTTTGTTTACACACTGTCATATGCTTAGTAAGGAAGATTGACAGGTGGTCCTCCAATCCAACCATAAAACAGCAACATATCGTACTCAATCGATCAACATGCTTTCAAAAATCCATCGAGATTAGCCCCAGATAACATTACCATGAACTTTGGCTGATTTTTAACGAAGTAAATTGGTTTCAAATCCTTCTCTCAAACATCTGAAATTATCTCATGCATCATTAATCAAAATACAAACCAAAGACAAGGACCTTCTTCAAAACCATCACCTTTTTAAGTACTCAAAACAATGAGATCTTTGTATTACGAATAGAATGAGTTATTTCTTGATTTGTGCTTTCTTTTAGTCATGACATAACAACTGATTTCGCTCAAACTCATGATTCATAAGAGCTTCATTAAATCGAAATATATAGTTGTTATCATGTTGAAGAATTTCAAACGATTCAAAATTCCTGTCCTGTGCAAAATTCTTATTGACTCTCAAAAAGTTGGGATATTGTCATCGTTCATAGGAAAGAAAGTCTTCACTTTTATTGCAACTATCAATGAGAGGCAACCTGCACCATCGAACAACACCTTCTCTATCTCCACTTTGACAGCAAACATATCATGACTCGAAAGTTTTCGTGGCGAGCATTTGTAAACACACGCAAACATGAATACAATAGAAAACACGGGCCAAAGTTTCTACTAGCAAGTTTCTCTTTGCCATAGTTTCAATATTGGCCAAGAAAAAATTTCTTGGTCAGCAATAGCATTTATGTATCGTTGCCGGATATATGAGGTTACAATGTTCGTTATTCACGGTCTATACAATTGCAAACACTTGTAAACATATTGAAACACAAAGCAAACACAAACGAAGGTTTTTATTGACTACTTGCTTATTCGCTGTAACATCAATATCAGCGAGGAAAACCTTTTTGGTCAGCAGTAACACTATGCATTATTACCAGATATGACCATTGTTCATCAGATGACAATGTTCTACTTGTTACAGTGTAAGCACTTACAAGCACTAGTAAATACGAAGGAACACCAGAAAGTGCAAGCAACGTTCTTCAGACATTTTACCCTTTCACTGTAATGTCTATATTAGCCTAGAAAACCTTTCTCATCTGAAGTCTGCACCTGTATATGCAAACAAAGCTATGTATCGTTATCGGGAATAAGAAGTGACGATCTTCACTGACTCACAGTTTGAACAATTGCAAACATTTCTAAACACGAAAAAACGCCAGCAAACACAAGCAAGATTTCCTCTGACAGGCTCTTTCGATTTGATGTCAATATCGGCGAACAAAACCTTTCTTGGTTTGCAAAAACACTATTTATCGGAGACATTGGATGACAATATTCAATTATTTTAGACACTTGCAATACTTGTAGACACGAACAAACAAAAGCGAGACCTCGCGATAGATTCTACTGGAGCCTTTCTCTGGAATAACGCTCTTTTAACAAACAAAGAAAGCTGTTCCAAAAATTAACTACAATGCCAAGTCTGGCTTCATTCCGTAAAAGATTCGCATACTGTTGCTTGCAATAAGAGGAAGAAGTTTGTCACTAAACCACCTATCACCAACTAAATACCTCAGTACACAATGAACACTTGTCAAATGTTCAATTTTCTTCTAAACTCACAGTTATTTTCAACCAAAAAAGGCTCCTTTTAAAAAGCACGTTTTCGCTGTGATCTGTGGAGGTAAAATAACGCTATTTACAAGAAGTAGCCTCAGAAGAAGACGCTTATGTTACTCGTGACTAGTTTGATATCGATTTCGTTATCGTAAGCAAACTCTAGCTTATCCTCATCTTATTTCACATGATAATGTCGTGGAAAACAACAATCTGTGCAACAACACGACTGCAGTTCCTACAAACAGGTTCAACTCTTTATCATATCAAAATATAGGCAAATGTACTCAACGTTTGCAAATGACATGAATTCACGCCCAAACATGACCAACAAAGTAATGTAACTTAAGCAAAGAACTGGCAATATTTTTAGCAAACAGAAACCAAACTTTTCGCGATAATTAAAGAAGAAGCCAAACACATCAGCCAGAACACTTCATCTGATATAATCATTCTTTTTAGAAATACGCCATTCATGTATCTTCATTGTCGGGCACAATATTGTCTTCCGATAGCTTCAGCAGCAAAGGTGGAAATAGTTTCAGCAAATAACAATCAAACGTTTGCGATCATTAAGCTATCAATAGGATGAACACACATCACACTTATCAATAATACCGTTTTCTCCGAGGTGAAGCATTCTTGCACAGCCTTTTATATGATGTTAATTCGTCACACCCCTTATATGTTGTCAAGTGACGAATTTGGAAGCTTGCTGCCAATTTATCTAAAATTGCGTGCACACTTATTGGTAGATGATGACCACCAGCTGAATTTCCACTGGAAAAATAACGACTGCATAGATAATAAGCTTCTATCAATTAGAAGCTGGAGTGGGCACGCAACCTAATGCTTCGTTGACTCATGAACATCAAGAAAGTTACAATGATCCATATCAATGTAGGAAAAGCTTTTTCGACACTCATTTTCAACATCGAAAAGACCTAAAAGGAGCAGTATCTATGAATGATCTTTAAGATAGATCCTACCTATTTTCGAGTCAACTTTTTACATTCATACCGATTCTCATGTACCAAATACCAGTTTATTTCATTGTGAAAACAGTACCCATTTAAGGGTCTGTTATAACTAGCATGCCTTCACGTGCCATCTCTTGGCGGGGCTTTGGTGTCGCCATTCCAACGGCCCATTAAAATGGCGACGATAAAGGCCCTCCAAGAGATGGCACGTGAAACGCATGCTGGGTGAGACAGACCCTTTAACCGATTCTTTTGTAAAGTCATGGAAATTCCACACATCCGGGCCGTAAATTCCAACTCCCAAAATATCAAGGAGTGTCTCTTCCCGGGTTTTAAGCAAGGTTGTGAACATAATAAGCATTCTAGAAAAATCTAAATCTAGATAGGCAGATTCGGGCAGATGTTTTTGGCTGGGTAAAACAGTAGCGGTTATTGACAAAAAGTACAGTCATCAGTAATCCAATGATTCTAAAAGGGTAATTTTGCGGGCTATTTTCATCAATGCCACACAGACTTAGAGGACTTGGAAGATAAAGATTTCGCAGAGAACACTTCTTTCAGGAAAAACTCGAATTGGGGCGTCAAACTAAGAGATCACGACGCAGATCTTCCTTGCTGGTGGCGATAAAATCTCTAATGGATTAGAAAGAACAGTTGGAAGCAAATAGTTTTTGTTAAAGTTTCACACCATGTTGTCAAAAGAATGTTTTCAAGAAGCAAATGACAAGGTTTATCAAATGTGAACAGTGGCTGAAAAGTCAATAAAAGTCTTCAACTTAGTCAGCTGATAACAGTAAGAGAGCTCTCGTCTCGATAGCCAGTACAATTTTGACCTGGGCGAGTGGTTTCGATTGCAATCGAAATCCGATTCTTTCATAGCCGACAACGTGCATCTACAATTATTGTCCATTAAAATGACGTTAGAAACATTTGGGGTCATCATTAAAAGGTTTTCAAAGTGCAACCATTGTTTCTTAATAAAATCATCACCTCCAAGTAGTTTTAAACAAAATCGGATCGCGGAGGGGAGGCAGACGCACTGTAGGCACATCGTGTACCAGGAAGTGGCCGAGCGGCTTATACAGTCTTCGTAAGGTGACTGAAGTCAAGCTTGGTCGAGCGATGTCAAACTCCGGATGGGTGACCTCGGAGGCCTGACCTTACAACTCACCTCGTCGTCCTTCGGAAGGTACGTTAAACTAGGGGTCCCATGCCTAGATGCGGCATGCACAGTGGGCCTAAATTAGCATTCAGTAGCTAGAAATCCTGGCAAGCTCTCTCAAAACAAATTGAAAACAAACAAACAAACAAATATGCAAGGAAAATCAGTGCCTATTATCCTCCCTTACCGGGATATCTCAAGTAGAGAAGATCTAATTAAGCCCACTTCCTCTTGTCTCGACGCTGATCGAACTTTGACCACCTGACTGCTCTGCCTGCTTAGTAAAAGAACTACACACTACACTGCACCACAACACCTTCGAGATATACATAGGCCATATCAAATCATTAAACAAGGAGAAGCAAAAAGCAAATTCAGACAATACTTTTATTGTTTGTTTGTTTGTTTGTTTGTTTTGCCACAAGAAAACCTGTTAGTTTGGTAGCAATTAAACCATTGTTCGAATTACTCGTTGATGCGAATATAAGCCCTACTTAAACACAATTGAATGACATCTTAAGGCAAGTAATGAAATGATCGTCGAAACAGATGACCCTTTTCTGAATACCTGTGCAACCATTGTTCATTACTGAGAAACCATCGAAGTAACTAAACATAAAAATATTCCAAGAAGGATAAACATTTGTCATTTGAATGCTAATTTACTAGTAAAACTCCTAATTTCCATGAAGAATGGCTTGTTTGCTTCATGGGTTTTGAATGCTGCCCTCCACTTGAAGATGTTGTGGCGCAGTGGTGTAATCCTCTGACTTGGCAGCCAGAACAGTCAGGCGGAGTGAGTCCGATACCCGGTAGGACCCAACCAAATGAGCGTCATGACAAGTCGCGGACTCGATTAGCTCTTAGTTATTTTTGCAATTCCAGCGCTTGGGCTAAAAATCGCAACTTCACCTTTACCTAGAAGAAGCGCAACTCTCAGACAGCCAAAAATCAAGAAATTCTAGTACTGGGTAAATAGACCCATTAGGCCATTAGGTCACTAAAAATACATGTATTCACGCAGTCTGCTAACCAACAAACAACAAACAGCAAAAGCGAGTCTCTTAATTTGGGTGCGGTACTTTACAATAACTAACTGTGAGTACTCAACGTCTGATAATGTATGATCGCTCCGTAACGTGTTTTAGTACTGGCTCAAATTCCAGGTTTCTTTAAAAAATTCATCTTTTCAGGGAATCTGCTTGACTACGAACAACGAACAACGCAGATCGAGTCTTACAGTTGAGAGGTGATAGATCTTTGAGGTGTGAACATCATGAGATAATGTCATATTTCAAAATAAGCCTGCTCACCAGTTACTCCTTCCTCTGCTCATGTCTAAGCTGTCATCTTGAACATAAGCATTTTTCGCACGAGCTCTCCGTGCTGCCGACATGACGAACGGTGTGAAAATTCAGACAACACAAATCCGAAATTGCAAAAAGCAAAGCAACACCACGAAGATACCTGCCAATAACAATTAAAGTCACAAGCAAAGCTTTTCATTTGATTACAAAGAGATAATGAACAATCGGAACTAATTCACGTGACTTGTGGCAATTAAGGGCGAGGAAATTAAAGAGAATTCGTTGCAAGAAGCTAGCAGGATACCATCAGATCTTGTTTAAGATTTGCGAAAATTTGAATGCAACAATGAGTATGGTTTTGCGGTTCGCAATTAAAACACAGGATGAGATTAAAATTGCAGATGTTCCGAGAATTAAAGAAGAGCTGAAATATATATAATATTCATTTTGAAATTAAACCCGTCTGAAAGTAAAGAAATTTTGCACAACAGATTGAAAATGCGGAGATCTTTCGCAGCAAGAGATGACCAATAAAACCCACTCCTATTGAAAAAACTTTTCGGATGAAGCGAAAACGTGACCATAGATGGCCAGTTAATGTCTCTGTTTGTCAAACTTCTTCTACTGTTTGAACATCACGCCGGATTAACCATGCAACTAATTTCTAAGATTTTTTTTCATCACCCTGCTGGATTCACGTCAAATTTCATGGTTTTTCTCATAATTTTTAATGCATCATTTTCTTTTGAAATCAGAAATTAGCCAAGAGTCATATTTCTTGATAAGTTCCAAAACAGCTAAAATTGCCGTGTTTACTTTCATGTAGAACTAGAGTTTTCGATACCAAGCATGCAGGTGGGGAAGCATGAAAAGGTTTTAAAGGTTTTCGTAGTTATTGTATTTCTCTCGGGTGACTAATATAAGGTGAGGGATCCTTATCAGTTTTCGAAATTTTGTCTAGCTCCTGGCCCATTTATCAATTTTGACTAAACAGTGTCCAAGCAAGGCTCAATAAGATTTTATACGAAATTTTGTTCGAAAGATAAGAAGTTATTGCACTGTACTCGTAAACTAATTGGAATGTTTTCTTTCAGAAAAACAGTTTACGAATTCCTGATCCCCTCTGTTTATCAAAAGCCTCCGTTTATTAATTTCTTTAAAAGATTCCCATTCACTCCCTGTTTATTAAGACCCCGTTGTATTAGACACCCGAGAGTACGATGATTCAATGAGCGTCCACACTTCAGACTTGCCACGTACTAATTGCTGAGGGGAAAATAATAGAAAACTAAGGAAAGGGAATGATCTAACATCATTGATAATTCCATTTGACACAAATATACAGCGAATGACAAAAGAGTGTCATTGTAAGCAAATAGCGTGGCTTTTAATAATATATGAGGCGTTTCTAAGAGCAAGAAGTAAAACTAAATAACAAATTATCTGATACAAAGAAGAACAGAGCTGCCAAAGCATTTTCTAGTCGACAAATAACGTCCGCCTGAAATTCTTGAGCAAATTGTAAGAAGTGCCCACGTTTGTGGTGCACCCAACATGGCCGGATTTTGCAACATAACGAAATCGGCTGCTTTTGATTGACACCTCAATTCAAAGCAATAAGCGACTGCAAAAGGAAATTTTCTCTAAAGCCGTAGGGCAAACTGTCGTCTTGTGCATGCAAAAGATAGTTATTTAAAGGAATCACGAGTTTACACCGAAAGAAGTAGGGTGAATTAAAACGTTTGCCAGGCAGATTTAATTCACTTGATCCAGAAGCTAGGACAAAACAACATGGACGCATATGCTACAAGAGACAAGAAATGAAACTCTTATGGAATCAATGTTGACTCAAGACGCTCTTTAGAACATTCTTGGATTTGTTATGAGTGACAAGGATATAGAAAGATGGAAGCATGGGTAAGAAGGGATTCTAGTTCCAATTCTAGAGAAGCCCGTTATTCATCAGCTTTTGCATGAATCTACTATAAAGTTATGGAGCCAATTTTGAGATAAGTAAGAAATGCGAAGCAAGGAAGCATCGTTGGAAGCATCGTTGAAAGAGTGGCTATATGCTACTCTAGGTCAACATTTTTTGATAAACATTCGCATGTATGTAAAAAGAATCTATGGAACCTTTCTTGAGGCATTAAAGGTGATCTGAAGCGAAAATTTTTATTGATGCAAATGAATAGCACTTTTGAAAGATAAAGAATGTCGTTTATGATTTTGTGATATCTAGTTTCATTTTCGAGTTATCCAATATTTTGTACGATTGACTGATGACGTCATTTTGTTTGCAAAAAGTAAAGAAAATGTACGAGGCTGGCTATGTTTCCTAAAAGAAATTGACTCAAAGAACTTTCCTTCAATTGACATGCCTTTCTAAAAATCATATCAGTCCATGAGACAATTTCTATTACATTCATTCAGATCAACTTAAATGTCTCCGACAACTGTAACCCTTCAAAGCTTGGATACAGCTATACTTCACTATAGCATCCTGGTAATTTGCAAACAAAATGACGTCATCAACTGAAACGTGATATCAGTGGATAACTTAAAAACGAAGTGAGATATCAAGGAAATTTAAACGAGAGTCCGTATCATTCGACAGTGCTGTTCATTTGAATCAATAAAAATTTTTTGCTTCAGATCACCTTTAAGCTATCTAGAAGTCCATTTACATTTGCTGTGTGCAAGTAGAACAAAAACCCCAAAAACAAGGATTAAATCGCAACAGATACGAGACTTAATCTTCTCATTTCCATGTGACGCAACGCCTCAAATACGCAGTTTCTGTCAGTAATCTCCAAAACATGCTGTTCTTTGCTTAGAAAGTACTTAGAGGTAGCGAATTTCGTTAATCCACTGAGAACACAAGTTTCCTAGCAATCAGAAATAATTGATGGCCTAACTACTTGCCCAAACAATTACTGGTACTCGATGTAAGGAAATAATCGTAGATCGAGCGAGATTAAAAAGGAAAACAAGAAAACAGTAGGGAATTGCAGGTGGCAATCATTAAAATCATGGCAGGTTAAATTATCAGCAAAAATATGATTGAAAAAATATGAAAATTATTATCTTGAAAAGAAGCAACGTTGGTTTTGATATCAAAGAATTATGTGAATTGTTTGGTAGCCAACGACAAAAATATCTAAAATGTTCTCTGTGAATAATAAGTGGCTGGCAAAATATGAAAATTAAGATCTTAAAAAGGAAGGCAATATGTTTTATATCAAACGTTACGTGAGTTTATGAGTTTTGGTAAACGAACAAGTAACATTATGAGAAAATCGTTTTCTGTATTCATTGCCAACATAGATGAGAAAATGCGACAATCATGATACCAACAGAACAGCACTTCTCGAAATACTCAAAATTGCGATAGTTTGCAATTTTTCGTAGCCAAAAAACAATGCATTGCGCAATATACACATAGGTCGAAGAGCTAGGAAAATATAAGTGCCAAGAATTTGGATGAAGGATAAAAGATGAGTAAAAATTTGAAACAACAAGTTAGCGGTGTTCAAACCATGGTCACAGGCTGAGAAGAATATAACTACATAAGATCTATGAATGATCTTTTTTAAAGGAATCGACTCGAGTGGACTAGTCGTATACCCAGTTCGTATTGAGAATGCAATGAAATTATTGGAATTCCCAAGTGCATGGGCTAAGGAAACAAATCACGCTTAGAAATGTCTTGTTTTATTTATAGATGAACATATTTACTGGTCCTTTAACAATTAAATTTGTATTTACATTCATATTACAATTATCTTAATCAATAGTTGCTTTTACCAGACATCTATTTGCATATTTATTGCCTTTAAAGTCCTATATTTTTGTCTCCCTCCACTTTCTGTCTAGTTCTCCAACTTTCTGTCTCATTTTATGCATAATTGTTTGGATAAATCGACGCTACAACTAAAACAAGAAAGTTGCTGGCTAGTAAACGTTTGTAGCTTAAATTGGTGAAACATTTATCGCTTCTGGAAAACAGGCTGTACAAGCTTGTTGCCTAGCAAAATAAGGTTAGATCCAAGATGGTATCTTTTGTTGATATCCAGTCGATCACAAGTTGCGTCATTTGACAATATGGTTATCTTACATTTTATGAGAGATTGATCCATGAGATAACATATGCTCTTGTAGCTAGCGACCTTGCCAATTGAAAATCATCAGATATAACTACTGCCTGTCAGAATTGAGACGGAGCAGAAAACAGTATGCTCCAATCCAAGGGAGCTAACAATGCCTTAAAGGGTTAGGGCAAGTAGTATCGAATGAATGTTGTGTTCCAACTAAAGGTGGCCGCAGTGCTCCATGTTGAAGCTTGCATTTGCAAAGAGTAAAATAATCTAAAAATATCCTGCGCAAATTGATGTCGCACACGCGCCGTGTGAACAATGGCTAAACAAAGAAACAGTGCTGTGCCTAAGTGTTTTCCTTTGATTGCACAATTCCTCTAACTGAACAAAGAGAAAACTTTCAAAAGATAGATTGCTTTGCAGCTATTGCATATTTACAAAACCTGCAAGAAGGCGATAATTATGCACGTTCAGTAACTCAAACTATAACTAATGTAACATTATTCTCACAAAAATTCAAAATAACGACGTTGGCAATGACATTAAAGAAAGCCAAAACAAACTAAGAACTCAAAGAGGTATTTGCTGAAGAATACTTGCAATCAAAATGAAACCATATTGCTAAGCTTCATATCAAGTTTAGATTATGTGCTCATAAATATTGCTCGTACTCGTGAAAAACAGAGACTAAAAACTCATCGTAAGAGCTAGAAAATATCATTGAAGTTCGCAGTAAATAGAAAAAGCCAAAGGAAACTGTCTTAAGACGCAAAAAGCTCTTTGTTCAAGAGCATTGCGATCTATAAGCACCATAACAACTCCATGCTTCATGCCAATGTTAGGGTCTTGTTCATGATTATCTATCTCAGCCAATATACATTGAAAGATGATCATAAAGGCAAGCAAACTTTCTAGTCGCTTGCAGGAGTTCTGGCTGTAAATTTCAAGAATATTAAAAGCTATGTAGATGAGACTGTAACTGGAAGGAATAATGATTCATCATTAAAAATGCAATCAGGATTAAGAAATATCCACAGATCAAATGACATGCTGTCAACTTAATCGAAGACTTCATCAAAATTCTTACTGTATTACACCGATTGCATAAAATGCTCTCTGTGTTTGCTTAAGGTCTGCTCATGGTATCAACTGGCAGTGGTGAGCATGTGACTCTGCAGGACCTCAAGCATGGATGAATCGATCCTGAAATCAGGCCTTTTAGATTGAAAAAGAGAATGTTTTTAGTCATGTTCAGGGACTTAGGTGAATCTTTAAAATGTTAAGAAATGTGATGTCTTATCAGCTTGAAAATATTTTGAAACATCCTCGACGAGCAATTACGTCATGGATGCGTTCTTTGCAGCAGCACCCGAGGGCTCTTGCTAGACCTGGTTTGTTTTCACAACAAAAGCAGGTTGCCTGTGTGCGCGTCCACATCAACAGTAGTTTAAATACCTGCATGACAACATTTAGATGACTATCCAGAATATGTTAAAATCTATTCCTGCATCAAGCTATTCACTAAGCAATAGGCTATATTACAATCAAAGACTCGACATAAAATTTTAATAACCTTCATGAAAACCATATTCAAAAGATATTGCCTCAACTTTTGCCCTAAATTGTTGAGAAAATCCTTGCTTCTTAACTTTGTAATGCATGATGAATCTTATCAGTATTTCTCATGTCAATTAGTTCTAGTGGTTGATTTTGCTCAAGAGAATATCTTTCGATAGATTGATAGCATTTTAACTAATTCCCACCCCTGAAGTAGGGACGTTGCATGTTTACATGCTGAGACTAGCAACGGAGCATCCTTCCAAATCGCATTTATCTAGGCAACGAAAATGATTGAATTTGCTCGTTAGGAATTCGACTAGAAATGACAAATGTCTGCCAAGTTCTCAACAATGATAAAAAGGGGATATAGACATCGATGAGACTGACAATGAACAGTTTACCTTGGATCTTCAGCCATTCTTGGCGGCAACGGAGAATGCAAATAGGGAATTCCACTTTTCTTGTATTTCTCTTCATAAAAACCAAGTGAATCTTGAAATGCTCTTCCTGAATCCATTTATAATTGTATTGCCAATACGATCCGGAGCACTAGGCGTATTTCCATATTATGAGAAAAGGCCGCATGTTGACAAGGGTTATATAATGCGATTCTGACTGGGATTTGTAACGGGTTTGCGAACACTAGCTGCGAAATATGCACCTGCTAACATTCCCTTATCAAAATGCATTCAAGAGTTAGATGCATTTCATGAAGGATTTACAGATCACATGTTGCAGCGAATTGAGCAAAGAAGTCCCATTAACAGGCTTTTGTTCATGCTTTTGTCGAAGTTAAAACGTCTTACTAGACAAGCAGATGGCAGGGAAACATTTACAGAAGAATATGCATCGCAAGAATATGAAAACATTGCGAACATATGTTACGATTACGCTTAAAAATTGTAAACATTATGAATTAAGTATTGTTGGTAAATGAAAATAACGCATGAATAATATATTTCTGTAATGATTTCAGAGTTAGTTCGACAGCAATATTATTATCCTCACGAATCAAAATGAGCTGAATAAATACATTGCGTAACACAACGTCTGACAAGTCTTCTTTGGTGATCATTTAAACTTAAATACCTCTTGATAGTCAAGAGGAAAATGCATTTTCCGCAATGCCATTGTTTTAACATTCGACAACCAAACTTTCGTATTCTGGAATAAAATTTCTTAATCAAGGCAAGCCTCTTTTGTTGCTCTCTTGATAGTCATGGATAAAATGCATTTTTCTCTAACGATTTCAGCGTCAGTTGGGCAGCAATATCATTATCTTCTGCAATTGAATTGAGTTATATGAATAAATTTCGTAGCACAATTTCAGACAAGACTTTTGTTCTTTGGTGATTTTCTTTAACTAGAATGCCTCTTGACAGTCAAGAGGAAAATACATTTTCTGCAATGCTTGCAAGGTTAGTTTAATAGCAATATTGCCAACTTCTGTGATTAAATCAAGTCATATGCATGCAGTTGGTAACACAGACTTTGGCAAGACCCTTTTCATGCTTTTTTGGTGATTTTTTAACTTTGAAAATTTAATTTAGATGCAATTTCATCTCCTAAAATGAAGTTGACTTATATAAGTACATTTGGAAACACGATGTCTGGCAAGCCTCTTTATGTGCAATTTTTGGTGCCATTGTAAAATAACGTCACGCAATGTAAACAAACTTCTTTCGCAACGACAATTTTGCAGTAACTTTGATACGCCACATCACATAGATTTTCCATTACTTCTCTCAAATTGAAGAAGTTATTATGAGAAAAAACTCTCGAATTTCGTGGAGAAACAAATGAAACACTTAAATGTTGTAGGATTGCAGAGTTATTGGTGGATTTTAAGAATAACTTAATTGTGGATTCACCACACCTACAATGGTCACGTGTGGACAACGATAGAGATTATAGGGATAACAGGTTTGCTTACGGTTACGTAATCCAGCCCCTTTAAGGTACTGACTAAGGTACGAAAGAAACAACCTTCTCTTTCGAAGGCTTCATTTCAGAAATGTTGCATAGAAAAGATCATGCCAATAATTAGTGATGACGACAATGCGAATCAAAGTGGAGAGACGTACTCTAAGCATACACAGAGGACTGCGAGCACACAAACTTGTTTGTCAACATTTAATGACAGCTGTTTACAAAAGAATATTTAAAACATCTTGAAAACAGCGTAATGAGAACTTAACTTTGATGTTCGCAATCTTTTGAAGAAAAGAGACGAAAGCTTGAGGAAGAAAAACAGGCAGGTATGGCTGATTTGAAGTCAAAACCAATTCATAATTGAAAGAAGGAGACATTGAATGGTGTCTCGAATTAGAAATTTACGTGGTCTAGAAACTGAATTCGTAAAATATGAAAGCATTAATGTAACCGTTATCACTTAAATCTTAGGTGTTTTCTTCAAGTTGGCAGCAATGAGATGTTAACTTTCCTGTAGCTTTTTATGTTGATCAATATATTCAATATAAACAAAGGTGAGCAATAATGACAAAGCTGTTCTATCAATGTATTAAGTAAAATTCAATCATATAAACCAAAAGCTAAAGGAAACATGATAAAAAAGCGCAAGAAATGCCAATGTCCTCTCTGTCACTCGCATGATTAACGAGAAAACTGAATGATTTTAAGGTGATCTTTCAGAAAACAAAAGTGTATCAAAAATTGTCACTGACACTCTAAAACATCAAGTGAGCTGTTCAATTTTATGTATCATCAAGCTTCGTAAAATTGATCTATCGACTTATGGAACTGATTTACCTCTGTTGTTGTCAGTTAGATAAAAGCAATTTTGATGCAAAAAAGCATCAAAAATTCTGAAATTTTATATATCTTTCAAGCAATTGATGACAACTATGATGCTTGATGCAATATTACGTTGGCTTATGTCTGATGTACGATTTCCGTAGACGTAGGAACCGGAGGGGGGCACTGGGGGCACTGGGGGCACGTGCCCCCAAGATTTTGTAATAAACAAAGAAGTGCCCGTTTTATTTTTAGAAAATGCCCTTTTTTTCTTAAGGAAAAGTGCCCTGAAAGTGCCGTACCTCGAAGGTCAACAAGGATATTAGAAATGACATTAGCGGCATGACATTAGAAATAATTGGGAGCTCCTTTCAACTCATGACCTTCACTACTCTCACAGCCATGAAAATTAACAGCGAACTATTAATAGATATTTCATCCAAAATTTAACTGGAATTAACAGCTCCTTTCACCTGGAAGAATAATAAAAAAGCGGGTGGTTTTATTGTCTGATCGAAAGTCACTGAGAAAGCGCTTGTTGGTAAAGAAGGTCAACGTTTTAAGAACCATATGCTTGGCTTCTTAAGCGCTGCCAACCACGTAATTTGAAAACATCAGAGCAAAATAAGGAGCAATTAAACTTCTGCTTTTATGCTCTCCAACAAGCAGCCTGAATACTGCTACGATTTTGATGCATGGTTTGTGACTTGTTTCACTATCATATCTGTATTTCAGTATGTAAGGAGAAGCACGGGACTGAACGATATACATGCTTATGTCAAGAGAGACGTCCATGAGTTCAGTTTCCTGCCAGGAGTAGGCCAACTTTTTCAGGAGTTAACTCGAAGTAGGCTGGAAGGATTTTTTGCTATGTCTTGCCAATTTAGGCCCACTATGCATGCTGCATCCAGGGATGGGACCCCAAGTTTAACGTCCCTTCCCAAGGTCCCTTCCGAAGGAGCATCTTCCACCTTATGTCACAAAAAGCATTGATACCGGCTGCCAGATGTTACCTGGAGTAGGCAACAATTAGTGGTTTTTAAGCTGCTAAAGAGTACTTATTTGTCTTGTCACGGCATGCAGTCATCTGTGCTGCCTGTTTTTGTCCGCTTCGGTACAACGTGAAAAAGCATTAATATACCGAGCTCTCATCTAAACACATTTCTACATTTTTCGTCTTTTCCTTTTTAATATTTTTCATGTTCGCAATGCTTCCAGGCTCAATAACCCGATCCTCATCAGTGGGATACTCCGCACGGGCATTACTGATTACAACATATAGCAGCTAGCTTGATATAAAATCAGGTGTCCCGCAAGGATCTATATTAGGTCCTTTACTTTTTAATATTTTCATCAACGACATCTTTTATGCAATTGAGGCTTCTGAGATCTGTAACTTTGCTGATACAATTTATGCGTTATCCCATGATGTTGAATCAATGATTGCCAAATTAGAAAATGATCTTTATAATACACTAAAATGGTTTGATTCAAATTTTATGGTGGCAAATCCAACAAAATTTCAGGTCATGTTTCTAGGCCTTAAAAAGAACCAAAACTTCGTATTGGAAATTGATGGAGAAGCAATAACCACCTCCAAAGAGGTAAAACTACTTGGTGTCACAATTGACTCAAAATTGAATTTTAAAAGCCACGTCAAAGCTCTATGTGTGAAAACGAATCGAAAAGTGAGTGCATTTGCAAGGGTTGCTAGATATCTAGATCTCCAGAAAGCAAAATTATTATACCAATCATTTGTTGCATCAACTTTCAAGTACTGCCCCTTGATATGGCTTTTCTGCGGAAAAACAGCGAATGAAAACATAGATAGAGTACACAAAAGAGCTCTCAGGGTCCTACTTGACGATCATGAATCTACGTTTGAAGTTTTACTTGCAAAGAGCAATGAAACAACTATCCACATCCAAAACCTGCGTGTGCTTATGATTGAGATATACAAAACACTCAACTGTAATAATCCATCATTCATGCAGGAGTGTTTTGTCAGAAAGGATACCAAATATGACCTCAGGACGAAAGATCTATTACAAATTCCTCC
This sequence comes from Aurelia sp. 4 Dawson et al 2005, assembly GCA_964019985.1. NCBI lineage: Eukaryota > Metazoa > Cnidaria > Scyphozoa > Semaeostomeae > Ulmaridae > Aurelia > Aurelia sp. 4 Dawson et al 2005. The sequence continues at coordinate 795,309 of OZ026498.1, forward strand.
TGCGAAAAGCATCAGGTTTGGCATTGATTCTATAAAGTTTCGAGGCAGCCTCTTTTGGAACAGCATGCCTGATTTAAAAAAGAGCGCTTCATCAGCTGCAATATTCAAAAGAAATATGAAAAATTGGAGTGGAGACAAATGCCAGTGCAAAATTTGTAGATAATGATTACAGACATCTTATTTTATTGTACCATAGGTTTCCTTTTTTCAGTAAAATTGTAAATAGTTGGTTTAAATTAGTTCACATTAGATTAATGTAGAACTAGAATTGTAACCAACTTAAAACAAATTGATTATTATTATTACGTAGACGAGGATGTCAAACTAACGCCATCTTGACAAGCTGTAGGTAGTGACATTAAAGATCCGTTGCTAATCATAATCCAACGAAATTCAAATGAAAAGCAAATGAAATACAACTGAGGCCAGAAACTTCGAAGATTTCAGCAAACTTCGAAACAGTTTTCATTCATGGAGTGATGTGATAAGCCTATTTCGTTCTCATTCAGTTGATGAAAACATGACTGCTCATCATTTTGACGTCAAGGCAGGTGCAACACGCCAAGGCAAGATCTTTCAACACATGAAGGAAATCGGTAGATTAAAGATGTAAAAGAAGTCATATTAAACATCCTGTGTCAAGCAATTGCAAGATTTTGTCTGCAATAGATTATTATTAGTTTCTTATTAGGCAAGATTAAATTTCTAAAATGAACAGAGCTTTTGCAACAACTGTAGAGTTGATTCTTGAAGCTAGCAAATTCTGAATATTACCTGATTCATCATACATAGTGTCTCTCATTTAATCATAATCACGTTACCATCATCACTATCACCATCATCATCAACATCAACATCATTTTCACTATCACCCAAAATCACCATCATCACCATCATCATCATCATCATCATCATCATGATCATCATCATCATCATCATGATCATCATCATCATCATGATCATGATCATAATGATCATAATCATCATAATCATCATCATAATCATGATCATGATCATGATCATGATCATGATCATGATCATGATCATGATCATCATCATCATCATCATCATCATCATCATCATCATCATCATCATCATCATCATCGTCGTCGTCGTCGTCGTCGTCATTACATGGCAGCTAATTTACGCCCACTATGAAAAGTGAGTGCCTAGCCTGCATGCAGACTTCACACTTCCATTGCGAAGGCGAAGCTCTCCTTCGGAATGGATAAAAAGTCTGCACAAAGGCTACAATCCTTCACAAAATATATTGAGACCAACATAACAAATCCCAAAACTTTAATACCTCCTTGTCTCTGCTACAGAAAACATGTTTTTTTCTTGCCCCTGGAACTTCCCCTCCCCCTCAGTCAATGTTGTGATTCTAAACAACGTTTTTACTGCAAATCTATATGCAGTCACACCAAGATAACACTAGTCAACATTGACTGAGGGGGAGGAGGATGCAGTCTCATAATTTTTGTGAAGGATTGTAGTAAATGCCACATCATGCAGCATCGAGGCATGTGACTCGTAGTCTAACGTCCCCTCCGAAGGACAAGAAAGTGAGGCGTTTGGTTAGGCATCTGAAATGTCATTGAATTTCCGTCTACGTCAACTAAGCTCAAATTCAGTTACGCAACGGGAAGTGTATAAGACGCTCGACTGTTCACCACAAAGACACCACACCAATGCATCTTATTAATGCTCAAACTGGAAAATGTGTTCACAATGTTCAGCTTCTTTTGATTCAGTTTATATATTTCCAGTGCCTTCGCCAATGTTTATGTCCTTAGGTTATGTTTATGCCCATATGGGCTGATCAAATTTGATAAGTCATGAATGAGGAGTGACAAATGCACCAAAGTAGACCTTTTGGCTATGTTGTGGAATTTTCGAATGTGAAGAATAGACCTTTTAGCTATCTTACAAAAGAGCCTGGATCGAGCGATATTTTTATACAATTTTATGCGCGAGGCTCGACAGAGTGGCGTTAGAGCTTCGATCGCAATTGTGTACATTCGAAAATTCTACAAATTGTAATGAAAAATCGTTCGATGCATATTCGTTTTTAGAATAGCTAAAGGTCTATTGCGATCGAAGCTCTAACGCCATTCAATCGAGCCTCTATCGCATAAAAATGAATAAAAATATCGCTCGATCCAGGCTCTTTTGTAGAATAGCTAAACGGTCTATTGCTGATCGTCTCTGTCCTTATCTTCGCCAATGACCTAAAGGGACTGCACAGTATCTCAAAGCGTATCATCCCGAGTTTATGTAATGAGAGGTCTAACGCAATCTGATGATAAATTTCATATGAAGGCAAAGTAAATTCAATAAAACCTGTGATATCAAATAATTGTGAATAAAATTCAGTTTTCACAAGTCCAATAACACGGTTTCGATAGCGATAAGGAGCCAGTCACTAGATAAGTAGATCTGAGCACATGTTTCGCTGATTTGAGCACATTATACGTTGATATGAGTACAAGATATCGTCTGTAACATAAGGTAAGGTCAAACAAGGATGGAGATCTCTTCGTCAAAGTATATATTCGTCATGAGAGACAGCTGAGTTGACTGTTGGCTGGCGGTTCGTAGTACCATCGGTTTGTAATGCCAGCGATGGGATTCGGACCCGGGCGGGTAGCACCAGGGAGCGCCAGAACCCACAAGATTGGCCACAACACCACTAACAAGTTTGAAAATACAAACAAAACATAATAAACATAATATCTTACCTCGTTTCTTCTTCTCCATGTGGATTTGTTATGACAATGGAGCTGCAACAAAAGAGAAACATTTAAAAATTATCTAATTTACATCTACACTAATACAAACAGAAAGAGAGTTCTACAAACTCAAAGAGACTCAAAAATAATAATAATAATAATAATAATAATAATAATATAATAATGATAATATATGGGGTTAAGGGTATGAAAGGCTAAATAGCCTATGTAGCCCTATTAAGTTTCTCATGCTATTCAACTAACTATGAATTTTTTGTCACTCATGTGTCTGTCGTATGCTTTCTCGAACTCAGGAACTGATGTCAAATTAACAATGGACGCTGGAAGGTCATTCCACTGATTAATAACTCTTTGCGAAAAGAAAGTTTTACGAATTGTAGTGTGTGATCTTTTCTTGTATATTTTTAGGCTATGTCCTCTTGTCATATTGTCGTTCAGCTTGAAGAATATGTTCGGATCAATGTCGATATATCCTTTGAAAATTTTGAACGTTGAGATCATATCTCCTCGAGGGCGTCTGTATGCAAGTGTTGGTAGGTCAAGGGAGCGTAAACGATCCTCATACGGAAGGTCTTTTATAGCCTGAACCAATTTCGTTGCTCTTCTTTGTACGCTCTCCAGTGATCTGATGTGTTTCAATTTATAAGGATTCCAGACTGTACCCATGAACTCGAGTATTGGACGAACTAAACTTTTGTAAAGCAGTTTGAAAGTATCACCGTTTATAAACTTTATTGTTCTTTTTATTGACGCCAGAATACCATTTGCCTTTTTTGTACACTCTGCTACTTGTTTTTAAAAATTTAGATTTTCATCGATATATACTCCCAAGTCTTTGACGTGTGACACTTTCGAAATAGGTACAAATGAATTGATTGCGGCATCAGTCAGATAATAATTTGTCTGATCCGACTTCTTTCGACCTAATTGCAAAGAATGACATTTTCGTTGTTTAATCGGAGTTGCCAAGCTGGCCAAAAATAGTGGCCAAAAATACCTAACTATTAAAAAATGGTCGGAAGAGACATTCATACAGAACAGTTGAAAAGTAGCCCCAAAAAGCACTGCAAGACTTCTATTCGGGTCCTTACTTTTTGGGTTTTAAATTTGACCATTTTTAACTCTTTGGGTTCCTGAAATTTGGAGATATTTTTGAAGGTTCAAACTGATTTGCTATTCTTTCAGAAAAGTTAACTCAAATAAGCATTTATGTGTAAGAATTCAAAACAACCCCTCTTACTCTCACGAAAAACTTCTGTGATATCTTTGATATGCTCTAGACATACCACTGTTAGACTTTTTGGACTAAGTTGGGCTATTAGGACTATTTAAATACCGTTTTTATCGTATATGCCTTTGAGGGACGGACTTCTCTATTCACCAATTTTAACTGAAACACAAATTTCCTCGAAATGGATTGGGAGAAATATTTCTTGAAAAACTTCAGATAAACTAACTGTGTTAAGAAATGATTAAACCAATGTTTTCAAGAGCAAGTGATATGGTGTTTTCGTAACACAGGTAAGTAGTTAACTATAAAAAGTACGATAAATTAATTCTAAAGTGTTAAGGCGACTCTCTGTTTGAACATGACCTATATTAGGAAGCACAATCTTCCCATTATAAAAAAAACAACTTGAATTTGTCATGGAAGACATCTTGACACGATAAGATCACTACCAGAACTCAATATGATGATAAAGATGAGCTTTACAGTCAGATAAGATATGAGAATATCAAGGAAAGCAAATTTCTGATTAAAATTTAACATCCAACGAAAATGTTTCATTTGATATGAATTTTAGCTGCATTACATCAACCTCACAGCTTTTTTTCTGATAAAAAGTATTTTGACGGTTTTCCAAACGTAGACGGGCAAACCCCCGGGGGACGCTATACCCATAAGTATACAAGGGTGTGTCATTAGTGTAAAACGATTCTTAAGCCTTACTTTTAGGCAGCGGCATTTTGCGAGAGAGCACAATTTGAAACAATGAAAGGTCACTCAGCCGTAACCTTGCTTGTAATTCAAACAATGTGCTTTCGAGCATTTTCCGCTGCAGTGAAAAATGCAGAGCAATTTCTTCCAACTGATTGCCTTGCCTGGAAGCAAAACGCAAAGAAAACAAAAGATAAATTGCAAATCAACGACCAAAAGCCTGTACGTGGGCAGTTCTTTGAAAATGTGTACCTTTTGGGAAGCACCTAGTGAGAAAATTGATACCCTGTTCAGCAGCAAATACCCAGCACGACAAATAATTAAGCGCCCCCGACCCCGGGGCGAACCCTGTGATAACAGTCATCAAATCTGAGAGTATCTGCATGGACATGCTAATCATCAAAACTAGCAATGCGAACTAGGAAACATACTCTAACTCTGTTGAACGGTTTAGAAACTCAGCTTCATCAAAAATTCTTCAAAACTAGCAGTGAAGACAGTTCATGAAGTGCGACTTTCCTGCAGCAACAGAAACCAGCAAATATAAATAAAATCAACAAAGGAACCATTAGGTTCATTGCAACCTGAAAAAAGATACCTTGCAATAGAAAGACGTAGAAGTCTTTATGTGTCTGATATTGCTTTTGTTCTTTATCTCCTCAGCAGTATATTTCAATTTTAATAACCTTTTATACACAAACAACGTAAAAACGTTTTATCAGTTATATTCCAAAGGGCATTATTCCAAACCAGGATCGCTTACAATGTTCTCAATTAAGCAAGAATATAAAGCGGCTCCGCAGCAAAAAGGGCCCGGCTGATATAACAAGCAGTACTTCTTTAAAGGCAAAAGCAAAAGCTTTGTTTGACACTAAAACAGAAGAACAGATGTGGAGCAAATGTCCAAAAAACCCTTATCAGTGATTAAAAAACGCGCAAGCCATAAGCAATTTTTATTCATGATGTAATGTTTATTTTATGATATATCGAGAGCCAATGTTTCAAAGTCGCTGACAAATGTTTAACACAACACGACTGCTTCCATTGAGCAATGACAATCTGATATATGTTGCGCTGATTATGCTTGAATAAACTGGTGAGATTATCAAACAAAAAAAGTCATATACAAAGAGCAAACGAAAACATCTGAAAGAACTGACATTGTAAACATTTATAAACACAACAGAATCACATGAATTTAAAGTCACCTTTCTTGTCGTTCCAAAGTTTTGATCTGTTCAACTTCACTCGCGACATTTTCAGTTTCCATTTTAGCAAATCACGTTGTTCCAAAGAGTGTGCCCCTTGCAAAAGTGTCATCTTTCCATTTTAAAAACATTCTTATTTATGAAATAATTCCTTGACTTATCCCAAAGTGGCCGTTGCTGTCTCTAAGTCACGTGAAATAACATTAATCCATCGCAGCATCTGACTTCTTCAACAAAATACGAATTAGATACCGCATTAGCATACTACCTGCTTCAAATGAGTGAGGAAGCGAGAAACTGAACAGGGAAGACCTGTCTTGTATAACAGGGGGTAATCAAACGTGTCAGCAAGCTAGGAAATACGATGACATTGCTTCTTAACATTAATTGATGTTATCAATGTTTTTAATTTACGCTCGATCAGATTGTTTTTAATTCAATTGAAAAGTGTTTCTACCTCCGCTTACGCACTAAGAACATTATATCACCTACACACGCAGTGAGTTTGCATGCAGAAGAATGGTACTATGATGAAGGTGACAAAAAAGAAGATCATCTGCTACCCTGCAATCTCAGCAAAGAAACCTTGTTTTTATTATGCAGAATCAAGCGCAGCGATGTTGGATTATTCATGAAAGATGTGCACCCGTAAGAACAGAGTAAACACGGACCTATATAATACATAATACATTGCGACTTCTCAAAATCTACATTTTCTGTTGCCTAAATAATTTAACAAAGTCAACAGTTTTCGTCTTGCTGAATAAAACAACACTTCAGCAAGTTCAACAAGCCCACCCAGCTGAGAACTGAAACTCGTCTCCAGGGCAAGGGCCTTTTGCTGTATGTACTGGCATAACAAAACCCCCTGGGGACATGAGAATGCCTTTTTAGCAGGCAATGACAGTAGTTTCATCACAATAGACTTTTTAGATGTTTCAGAAGAAGAATAGAAGAATCTCAATCGAAAGATATTTGTAGACATTTTACAGGATTTTCGAATGTACACAATACTTTTGAAGAACAGCTGGATCGCAATGATTCTTGTTATTATTATTATTATTATCTATCTATCTTTTTAAAGTAGGCGTATAATGAATAGCTATAAAATAAAAGCTAATTCAAGCCTACTAGAAAGTAAAATTGTTTCAAAATAAAGGAAAGCCAATGAATATATATGATACAGTAATAACACGCACAATAGAACCCGTGATTCCCAGTAAAAGGCAGACGTAGCCCTTATAAATAGGATGAATTAAAGAAAAAGAGCGTCAATAGATTATAAATCAGTTCTTAAATCATTGTAACTTCATGTACTGGACGGACCAAACAACTAATATCTTAATTTAACATTTTTAAAACTCGCTTAAAGTGACTGACATTATGTGCTCTGCCACTGGGCATGTGTTTTAGTTATACCTGGCTTTGCTCAAGTTTTCAATCTTCCTTAAGCATTTGCATAAGAAGCCACTTCATTTGCCAGACTTAAGTGGTTCTTATGTTTAAGATGCTCAATTGGCCAAAAATCAGCCTCCTAATCCGCAGTTTCTTTTATGGGGGTTTTTACTGTACAATTTCTTTGAATAAAATGCTTAGTTCGTCATAAATAGAAAAAATGAGATACACATCTTATTATTTATAGAAATGCGCCATCCTAGCACAGGTAATTTGCTTTAAAAGAGTAAACGCAAGAATTCTGCCTCAGGTATCTACTTCTGTATATCAAGTATCTATCGATTCTGTCGAGTGCTTGCTGCCATGTTCCCACAAGGCCGACTGCTAGACTTCGTGCAAAAATCATTAATTGGTTTTCCAACCTTGAAATATTTTGGGACGTCCTTTAGTGTAATAATTGACCTGAAACCAGGTTTACTTTTTGTCAGTGTACTTTGCAATTGTGATTAGTTTAGCAAGTTTAGTTACATTTTTCTCTATTTTTGATATCCATCTTTATGTATTGGCCATGCGGTATTCAGTGTCTTTCCCTCCTCAAGGTGTCGTCCCCGTAATATAGTACAGCAGCTAAAGAAGTATAGTAGAATGTAAAATATGTATTGTAATTATCATATATCAATAGAAAAAATTCACGTTTAAATAAAACAATAATAAAAATCAGGCTTAAAGGCATTGAGTCCGTATAGATAGCGCTCTCATGACCAATATCAACTTCTTTTCAATCATGAAACAAAAGTCATCACTTAATCCCTATTGAAATCAAACCAAAGAAATTCCTTAGGATAATGCAAGGATTAAGAAGTCTTTTGTCTCGACTCCTAATGACTTTAGCATTATTGTGCGATAACAAAGACCGTCAGCGGTTTGTCAGCGAAAATTGAGGACAGCGTTAACACTCAACTATTTATAAGGACTCAATTCCTTTAAATAACTATTAATGGCTGTTAACAAGCTATGTGTTAGTCTTCAGTAATGTGTACCATTATGGACCTTCTACCTACTGTACAAAGAGTGTGAACCGAGCAGTGTGTTATCATATTTATGGAATGTCTCTTAGAGAGTCTGGTACCCAGCGTACGACTATGCACATCGATGATTGAAGCTATGACGTCATGTAATGGAACTGTTCTCCGAACTTTGCTCGATCCAGACTCATTTGTAGCTTGGCTACAAAGGTTTATCGCTTTTCTCTGGTGTATTTTTGGGTGGTAAACAAAATTGCAGGTGGCATATCTGAACAAACATACATCAATAAACAAAACACAGGATGTGTCATACAACAAAAATGTCCTGTTATACGCTTTACTTGAAAGTGATATTTACAAAAAACTTCCATATGGTTGTACCTTTCAGCTGATCTTAGAAAGCAAACAAATAACTATAATGGACACTGGATTATTCATTTTAAGAGTATTTCAATTGGATTTGAACGTCCGCTTAAAAATATATGTATGATTGTCGTTTTGCGAACAGCCTAGGACAACAGACACATCGCACAGAAGCCATAAACGCAACAAAAGGTGAAACATGCTGTAAAGCAACAACCAAAATAAACCTGTAACAAGAGAGAAAACTTTTGAATCTTGGAAGAGAAAAATGAATTAATTTCAAACCCTGAAAGGAAAGGAATAAGTTATACTGCATTCACACTGACACAATTAAACTAGCTTTGTTTAAACCTGTTTAAGTTTCAACCAATCAAATGACTGCATTTGTTGGCTTGACCAATCAGAAAGCCTTCTTCGAAAACATGGTTTAATTAAAGCTAGTTTAACTTGTAGTGTGAATGGGGCATTAGTAGCTGCAATAAAGACTTAAGTCGAGTAACCAAAAATGCGTTTCATCGCATTTTCGTCAGTTAGATTGTTCGGTTCGTGACAACACCCGTTTTGGCTATCCAATATTGTTCTTTACTGCAGTTTCTAACCAGTGGCGTCGTAGGAGCATAGCTTTTTTGGGGGGGGGGCAAAACTCAGAATTTTCCGAAAGGAGACATTATTTCCGACAATGTTTAACTTTGAATATAACGGATTGCAATTGCCAAATCTCTTTGTGTCGTCATTTAGAGGTGCCATAACAGTGAAGAATCTATAAAAGGACAGGGCAGCCCTTTTGAGACGAGATTCTTGTTGGGAATGAGGCTGAAGCAAGGTGGAAGAGGAGGGAGAGAAAAATCGGGAGTCCGGGGGACTTGCCCCCGGGAAAATTTTCCATAACTGCACATGCAGATTGCTGGAAAACGCCCTTTTTAGTGAATAATTGTAAGTAGGCCTTCCTGGCAAATTGAAAGATAGTATACTTCAAAATCACTTAGAATCAGATCGTTTTCAAATCTTCGATTCAAAAAATGCGCTTTTAGTCTCCTTCAGCATACATAAGTTTAAAGTTGCGTTTCCATAAGCATGCTTTCTCCGAAACTAAAACTAACTCTTTCTTTTCGATCATTTCTATCAGCCTCAAGTCTCAAAGGTATTTACTGTTGGAAAATTTCTGGTCACCCATCCCTAAAATGAGGCATGATTCTTAAATCCAAGTATAGTAAGCATACCAAACAAAAAATCTATCGTTTTTTAGTCAACAAAACTTATGTAAAAACATTCGAAAGTTCACGAAAAAGTTCCAAGAGTTGTTGATTAAAAAATACCAAACACATTTGATCTGAATGCCAGAAAAGCCGCTTTTTAGGCGGGAAAATAATTTCCGAAAATTCCGCTTCCGAACGACAGACCTAGTTTTTTCGCCGAAGGTAAAAAGCTTCGATTGTTGAGCAAAAACGTGGGGCTTTCCGTTGTATTTCACTTGTTTTAAATGAGCCACATGAAACGTAAGAATTGATTAATCAAACTTCAATTTTCCGACAAGAGTGCAAAATTGCTGAAATTTCCGACAAAATTTTCGCAGGGGGGGGGGCCATGGCTATGGCCACGATGCCACTGTTTCTGACGAATTTCTTTCCTTGCAGTGTTTAAGATTAATTCATTTCCTCTCCTCTTTCAGGATTCAACAGTTTTCTCTCTAGTTGCAGGTTTATTTTGGTTACTGTTCGCTAACACGAGCTTGCAGTTTTCTCTCGCCAGTTTACCATCACTGGTATATTTCGGTTGCCAATTAACTAATCAAAGGTCTTAGGAGATTCTCCTTTTTCTTGATGCTTAGGATCAGGGTTTGGATTAAGGTACTCTTGCCGGAAGGGTGTCTCTTTTTGGCTGGACCTTACACTCAGCATCATTGAAATTTCTTCAAACCCTATCCTAAAACTGAAGAAAATTTTCTTTATGAAAATTTAACGCAAAAGTTGTTATCACATACTATCTTTGGTTAGTGTTATCTCTTTCTAGATTGATGAGAAGGTGTCAGGAAATCAGCCGGCCTCCAGAAAAGCCGTTTTAAAACTGTAAAGTGGTGACCGGAGAACTATCTTTGAAAACTGAAGATAAGAAAGAAAGAAATTATGTAGAGAGTAGGATGTGTTTTGAAAAGAGACATTGCATGCAAATGATTCATAGGTAAAGGATTCCTGATGAAATTTCTTGTTGGATTTCATCTGTTCATTATTACAACAAAAGAAAGCCTCCTCCATGAAGGAAGAAGACGTTTCTGCTACATGAAAATGATATTAAAGGATAAGTCTGGCGTTGGTATGATTAATGCAACAAAGCAAACTTATCATCTTCAATCGCGAATTCTTACCTTTGTTTCACATTCTGAGCCTTAAACGGATGTCAGTTCCGAAAACGTTTCGACAATTTAGGCCACATCTTGTCTCTATGTAGACTTGCTCCAAGTCTATTCCGAGATATATCTGCACTAAGGAACATAGTTACTTCTGCGGGGGTGTAAACCTCGAAGAGGACGCTGTGAAGGAAAAGCGAATTCGCTTTTCCTTCACAGCGTCCTCTTCAAGGTTTACGCTCCCGCAGAAGTAACTAGGTTCCTTAGTGCTGATATATCTCGGAATAGACTTGGAGCAAGTCTAGTCTCTATGTCACTATTTTCTGACAAGCGCAAACGATAAAGAGGCTAGCAACGATTAAGAGGCGAAGGAAACAATAGGACAAATCTTTTATTTTGTCCAAAGATCCCGTGGGGCTCTCAGCCACACTCTGATCAGACCACATTTTCTCCTAAAATTCACCAATCAGGTCCCGTCGTTGTGTTTATTTCCGCGTTTTGCGGCAAAGCTTTGGCCATTCTTGACCGTTTTGGACACCATCCCGAAAAAACATTGCATGCTCGGCTATGTCGATTTGCATCAAAATTTCAACGGGAGAAGATTCTCCATTCCTCGAACCATAAGGTTTTTCGGTATCGCTACGCGACCGCTAAACTTTGCCGATTGTGACATTTTGAAAATCATTGCGGCCTTTTTTGCGTAACAAATCCTAAAAAAACTTAGCAAAAGGCGACCACAAACTGATAATTTAAAGTCTATAAAACTACCTCCACTGTTTTGAAGACCAGCCTCGTTTTCGTTTGCACAATATTACGTCATTTCGCTAAGATCGCTTAAATGAGTTCGTAATTTCACAAGGAGAAGGCAAAAAATAGTGGGTGAAAGGATGATACACCATTAATAACAATATCATCTTGTATTTTATCAAACATACCAACCCTAGATTTGTCCTGTAAACTTTATGTAAAAAGACTCATGTTGCTCACTGTATTTTCGAAAGAAAAAAGAAAATCGATTAATCGATGTTAGATAAAAAAAATAGAAAATTTTGAATAAGCGACGGGTGAGCCAAAAAAGCAGTCGTCTGAAAGGTTGTGACATTACTACCTTAGGTACCAGGGGGAGTCTGGTACCCAGGGTATGACATTACGAACAACAAACAGATTTCATCGCACTAAATGCCACTTGATAGTGAAAAGGCTAACTTCACTGTTAAATTATTTCACTACATCACTCATTTCACTTTAGAAGAAACAACAATTTCGTAATTCGTCGCAGAGTATGTTGGTCAAGTCGTCTGTAGCTGTTAGCTTATGAAAAATGAAAACGCTAACAAACAGCTTCAAGGATGGGAAATATTAAAAAAAATTGTCCCTTGCATTTGCTTTTATTTCTTGGAAGATTTTAATGCAGTTATCATAATTTTAATACAGCGATGTAACTTTTCAAGTCTTGTATAATTTGGTTGTAACTTCTGCTCGTTTTTCAAGCTTTTCATAAAGCAGCTTCCGTGCCAAATCACCAATAACTCCCGAGCAATACGACCAATTTTAGAGAGATGAACTTACACACCCAAGTTGGTCTTTCTTACATCAATGAGCCACAGTACATGGCAACTTTTTCTACAATGTACAGGGTGTTCTACTACCTGTGCTCCATTTGTGAGGCAGCTGCGGAGAAGCTGCTCGTCATATCTTTCTGTTTTGGATCGTTTTGATACAGTTGGATTGGAAAGAAGGCTTCATTTTAGAATTTGAGACCTTGTATTAACCTAGACTGATGACGATGAGTCCCTTGTATCCCTGCGGTAAACCTTGCTCAAGAGGGACTCATAATGAAACAGTGATAAACTTGGCCCTATTTCCTTCAATCATTAATGGAATTATGAAAGAATCAAGGCTGCGAATCTCAATCCCGTGGGAGTGTTTTCAATTCTTCAATCGAATCGAAAATTCTATCACATTCACACCTTAACAATAGTAATTCACAAATCTCGCAATCTGATTGGTACTGGAGGAATTGCGAAGTTTGGGCATAAATAGGGCCAAGTTTTTCAGGATAATACTATGAGTCTCCATTGCTCGAAGCGCCAGCATCAAGTCAAAGAGCGCAGGGCATCAAGAGACTCATCGACATAAGTCTAGTATTAACCTAGCCAATCGGATAAGTAGTTGCTCATTTATAACACAAACAAGTGAAACAAGTGATTGTTTCAAAATGACTACCTTCTTTGTTCTTCAAAATGTAAAAATCACGTGAGATCTAAAAGAATGGGCTGTTGTGTTGTATCATGACTGTTGGTATGTTCTTGTCACTGTGATATAACCAATTGTACTGATGTTCTCGATCGATGAAAACAATTATATAAAGAATTAAAGTGGCTCATGCCATTCTTTCGGGGTATGTTTTGACTAGATCACTACATCTGCGTTCAAATTATCTAAGGAGGGTTGCTATTCAACACAATCTGCTTTTAAGGGCTCTTTCAATAAAAACTTCAATCACAAACGCTCGCACAAACGTGTAAAATAAACAAATAGGAAAGACAAAATAAAGAAATTTTCGTTACCTTATTGTGTTTACATGACCCTCTTTGTTATTTGTTTCTTCAATATCCATTGCAATGTCCATACTTAACATCTGGTCAGTAAACTGACAAATTCCTTTGATGTTGTTTATAGGTTTTCAATTTCTGAGCTGTGACGAATTCTTAACAAAAATCAATGAGTGAAAATCAGAGCAATCTGCCTACTGACAACTGTGTTTGGACACTCTGATAAAACTTCTTGATGCAGGACCCTCGATACAATTCATTGTCTTGAAACAAACGACTGTCGCAAACTGAGGCAAGGTCTGGTCTGAGGACTGTAAATACAGCTAAAGCTGGGACAAAAACGCAAGGGAATGATGTCGTCTAGCAGATGTGTTTCGAAATTCTGATGAATTTTCAAATTTCTTCATGTATAACAACCAATACAAGCTATGATGATACTAGGTGCTCTCAGTCAGGAATGAAAGACTGTCACAAACTGAGGCAAGTGGTCTGAGGACAGCAACGACAGTTAATACTGAGGCCAAAACATCAGAGCAAATTGTCTATTGGCAGCTATATTCGTACATTCTGACGAACTTTGAAAAATTTTCTTGAATTATGACACTCGATACAATTCATCATGACGATGGAGCTTTCAGTCAGCAAACAAAGGACTATCACAAGCTGAGACAAGAAGTCTGGCGACTGAAAAAAACAGTTAAAACCGAGGGAAAACATCAATGCAAGGTGTTTCCTTACAGCTGTGTCTCGACATTCTGACAAACTTTGAAATTTCTCGATACATGACACTCCATATTATTCATCAGGATGCTTTCATGGTGCTTTCAATCAGGAAACAATACAATGTTAAAAGCTGAGGCAAGTAATTCACACAGGCTGCTGGTTGATAGCCACATAGCCCTCTTCTAATGGGCTGTGACGACAACAATTGGCTTCAAAAGAAACATAAGCAAGATCGCAACCTGCCTGATGAATGCGTTGTCGCTAGTTACATTGGTTGGACGTCCAACTGTATTGCGATAGCTTTATGCATATTAAACTAACTGCTCTCAATTTAGCCTTTTCATCAGAATTCAGACATCACCCGTATACATCCTTTAATTATTCATATTGACTCTTGAGCATCGTTAAACAATTATCTTAATCTTTCTTAAGGTAACAGTAAAGATTCAGTCAATAAAGCATCTTTCTCTCATTTTAACTGTATGAATCTCTCTAAGGACATTGCTTATTCATTACTGGTCGCTAGGAAGTCCCGTTGCAGCTCAGATCTAGACTTATGACGATGAGTCTCTTGTTTCCATGTGCTCTTCGACTTTATGATGCCCAAGGATACAAGAGACACATCGTCATAAGTCTAGCTCCGATCTACGTCATGCTGCTCAGGATAATGCTTGCACAGGACCGCTGGCCAAACTGCAACCACAAAATTCGAATGGCTTACAATAAAGTCAAGGGCATGACATATCACTAATTGAAAACGTTCTTACGCCTAAGGCAAAATACTTGGTTTCTTAAGCGAAGTCCAAGGAAATGTCGCATCTTCTATCTCAATACATCCATCGCAACAAAGATCGTGAAATGTCATTTACCATGGAGAAGTTGGATATTTCGTGCATGCTAGGTGTGGATCAAAGCATCTCTATAAAAGTGCATTCTTCATAATAAGCACTTTGAAGCCAGTTTAGCTAAAGCAACCAATCAGTTGAATAGATCATTTCCAAAGTTCTGCACAAACAAAAGACTCAAGCAACAAAACTTCAGTTCCATAGTGACAAACACTCGGACATACACACACACAGTATTGTTCCTTTTACTATGGATTGTTCATGGCACTTGTGCGACTTTTATTTAAATGTATTTTCAAATTATTATTTCATATTAAATCATTTATGACACAGAATCCCTTCAGCATAAACAGAATCATCCAAATTAAATTAAAAATCTATAATAAAATGTATACAAGAAGATAAAGCAGTTTGAGAAGTGTTAGGGCCTATTTGGTGCTCTTCCAGGGAGTCGTGTTTCATGTTATTTCAGCTATTTAGATGAGTTTTTAAATTCCTTATGAACTGCGGGAGGAGCTTATGAACTTATGAATTCCTTATGGCAGTTCCCTAATACTGACAGGGATGCTGTTCCACGCAATAAGAAAGACTGAGAAGTCTTTAGCTCTTGCAAACTGTAAGTTTTTAACCGAACCTTGCACAACTTAACCAAAGCGATCGCGCCTTAATTACAGTAAACCTCAACGATATGTTCAAAGTCATTTTATTTGGAGAATTGCTTTAAATTTGAGAATATTTTGCGACGTCCAGATGGACTGAATGGTTTCTTGATATGACGCAAAAATAGGTACCTGCTTTGGTTAAAGAAGACATCCTTACTTCTAACGTACTATTCTCATATGGTCAGATGCTTGGAATTTCAAATATTTGAGCCGCGTGGATCTAGTTTACGCCAAATAGCCTATCTCGGGGCTAGTCCCAGTCCCCTATAGTTCAAAGGGCATAATTAAGCCCTTGCATGAGTACGTTTTAGCGTTCTTCATTTTATTTTCATTTCATCCTTCATCTTATAATATATAGGGTAAGTATTCAACGTATAACAAAAAGTTGATTTACAAACTGCTCTGTTAAGAGAAAAGAAAAAAGTTTAGCGAAACAAAAGAGAAACATTTTTGCGTCATATCAAGAGACCCTTCAAGATATTCTCGAAATTAAGACTCAGTTCACACCATGCCGGCACATTTTGAAAACGGTGAAAAATCTGACGGTAGCAAAATTTGCGCTACCGCTCACACGATGCCGGAACAATTTGAAAACGATAGGCAATTAGCCAGCACACTTCCTTTTTCAAAAACCATATCAAATGTTGGAAGGGCAAGAGCTGCAATTGTTGACTTTGCAAAATATATATACCACAGGTTGGGTACCTAACATGACATGTATCAATCCTTATTTTTAAACGGCTGTAACATATTTCCCTTAATTTTCAAGATAGTAGGCCTTAATTAGCAGTAATTTTGCTATCTTTTGCCTGCTGTAAATAAATTGTTGATGATGATGAAGATGTTGATTTGACGGCGGCACAAAACTCGCTGCAAGACTTTGATGCCAAAAAGAAATGTACCTGCAACCTAAGAATCGATCAGTCTCTTTCAAAAAGTGCCAAAAATGTTCTGTTTACATCATTTTCGAGTGTTCACACGATGCCGTTTCCAAAATGTGCCGGTTAGAGTTCCGTTTTCATAATCTACCGTTTTCGAAATCCGCATACAACAATGTGCTATCTTCGCGCGAGCGGGAGGTCTATCCGTCGAATATTTCACCGTGTTCAAAATGTGCCGGCATCGTGTGGACGCAGTCTAAAGCACAACTTCAAAATTCAAGAAACAACGAACATCAGTGAGCTCGAAATCGACCCACCCTCCTCCCTCAGTGGCAGCGCACTCTATGTCTCCTTCGCATCTACCATGTCTAGAGATTTTTTGAAAGGAGAGCAGAAAGTAATTGAGAACATACCACTATCTTTTTATTGGCAATTAAATCAAATCGGTAAACCCTGACAATATGCGACATGCAATTAATTAAAAACTGTTGTTTGGCAATTTGCTAGGTCACATATTGGTTTCTGATCGCGTCATGACTTGAAGAACAGCCAATGTGTGTGGGCATTTTATCAATCAGTTTGCACGGCGTGCGATAAAAATATGGGCGGTGAAACAGAATATTTAATCAGCTGTTACCATTGGCACGGGAGTCATACGACCATTCTTTCTTCATGGAATAACCCTTTAAAAGTCCTGTATTTCCAATGAAATTTTGCAGTCTCACAGTGATTTTCATGAAGATACGGATCATCAAAGCTCAAAGCAAACGGAAAATTCATCTCCTGAATGGAAACCCGTGATCATGCACAGCGAGTATGCTTGGTTTTGGAAAGAATGTGTGCAGGGAATCCAACTACAAACCACAATTCAACAATCAAACCGACTTTTGATTTGCTTTGAGCTTCACCAGCATAATAAACGGCCCGGCAAAGAAGAGGCAGCCCTTGCTATCCTTAACAAGGAAAATCAAAGAACCCTTGGGGAGACTCATGGAGCAAGTCTCGGAGCCTAGATCAAGTCTAGGTGCAGTGTCTATCCTCAATCAATAATATGTACGGAAAAGCGTGCCGATATATTGGCACTGATAACAACATAGTTCGAAATAAAACACAAACTTAAAATGCAAGGTGTCCTTTTCCCTAGTCTGATAAATGGATCAAAAACGCAAGGTCCAATACCCTGATATTGTTATTGATATCAACCCTTTCATCGTATAATTGTTTATTAACCTAACTAGTCGATCGAGAGTCCAAACAGCCCTAATAAACATTGGAAAGAATGTGTTTGCTTTATTTTTCTATTGCCTATTGCGGCAATTGATGTCATTATTCCAAGGGAAGCAGGCAGCGCCGAAGGAGAGAACCGCAAGGAGCATTCTTAGCTGCATAGGTGTCATCAATTTGTTTGTCGACTCCATGCTACATTACAGCCAAAACAACTCCTTGCACCATAACAAAAAGATAACTTGCACGACGGACAGGAAAGTATCAACTATCCCATAGAGTCCATGAGCCAAAAATGAGTTTGGTCTTGTAATCGTTAAGACTCTTCACGAACATAAGTTTCAAGTTTGTCAGCTAAACGATACTAGTCTCTATTTCATTGGTTACGGAGAGAATTGGACGATGAGAAATACTAGGATCAATGGGAAAAGACAGACCTTTCCTCGAGGATTTTCAGACTTGTGTGTCTTCATTAGAGTGTAATTTCGATTCACAACCCGATCACTTTATTGAATCGAAATCATATCCTGATGATGACACAAGTCCGAAAGGCCTCAGTGTGTTCAAATTTGTCCCAGCATTTTTTTGTCGTCCAGATCTTTCCGCATCAGTTTAACACTACTTCTAAGACGTCACACGCATTTAGTACCACATAACGCATTTTGCAATGCTAGGTCAGTTTGTTCTATCATGTGTCAGTTCCAATGATCTATTCAATATTTTGGTTGCTTTAGAAAGATCTAATTTGATTCCGATGCTGTTCAGATCTTGCCGCATGTGTTGCATCCATATCGTCTTTTATCTTTCTTGTGGCCTTTTCACTTTTTGAGATATTCTTCAAGGGCTATTCTTGCTGGTATTTCGGCATGCAGTCGCATGAGATGTCCTAGCCATGTTATTCTCCATGCCCTTATTATTTCACTCCATAGTCACAAGGTACACAACTACAAATACATTGATTTTGTAGTTACATATTTCCGAACTTCTTTCATGTTGACGTAGTATGAACGTGGGATGTTTTGAAAGATAATCCCATTATCCTTAACAAAACTGAAGGGAAATTGAACAATAAATCAAGGAATGGTACGTAGGATATGTTTCAGCCTCCTGTACCCATGTAAAGTTTTCTTTTCTGATCATTGTGTAATGAATATTCACAGCTTCAAGCTGTTGTTTCAAAAGCAATCCAGTAATTCTTAACAAAACTGCAGGAAAATTGAACGATAATTCAAGGAATGATCACGAAGAATATGTAAAAACCGACACCAAGTGTTCTTTCCTGTTTGATAAAGCAATAATTATATAAACACACCTTCAACTTTTTGACAGCTTATAGCAGCCGGAAGCAAACTGAAGTTCACCTGATTTTACTTTCTTGTCTAAAAATTGTTTCACGTCTTCAAGCGTACATTGTGCACCACCAGGTCCATGGATTGCAAACATTTTCAACATTGAATGAATCCTTTCTAATGGTAAACTTCCAATGTTTGTTAGCATCCCTACCACATATGACCAATACACCTAAGAAAAATGTGAAAATAATGAATAAACAATTAAAGTAACGGAACAGATATAATCAAAAATACAATATGAGCTTAATTTCAGACATAGGAAATCTCTGCAATGGTTAAGTTCCCATATTTTTTTGACATTTTTACCTCCTATAACCAAAAAAATCGTCAAGAATGGACGGCATTAAATAACATTAGATCAAATACCGATATTAAATGAAATGATAAAGGAGCAGAGGCGTAGGAGCCGGGGGCACTGGGGCACTTGCCTCCTCCAAGATTTCGTCACTTGAAAGAAAACTGCCCTTTTGGTTTCGCGAAGTGCCTCCTTAGCTTGACGAAAAATGCCCTTGAAGTGTCGTGTCCCGAAAATTTAAGATGCTTCCCACAGCCCTGCAGAGGAGAACTGAAAAGATGCTAAAAATTGCAACTTGTAAAATTTCATCTTCAAGTGATAATTGCTAATGTTCATTACAAGATACCATTGATGATCTCTCAAATGTTACTGATGAAAAAAAGGAAATCGCTTAAAATGTGTATTCTTCAATCTTGACATCATAAACAAATAAAATCAGAAAGTAAATAAAACTAAAACTAAACTCAATAGATCTTTTAGCTATTCTATAAAACAGCCTGGATCGAGCGTTATCTATAGACATTTTTAAACGCGAGGCTCGATAGAGTGGCATTAGAGCTTCTATCACTATTGTACAAATTCGAAAATTCTACAAAATGTAGCAAAGTATCGTTCGATTGAGATTCTTTTTTAGAATAGCTACAAGGTCCATTGTCAGATTATTTTGAGCGACGCCTGTGCTAAAACTTGAATCAAAGCACAATCGTGTTTCAACAAAAAGTCTGAAAATTAACAACAAAATCAAGGCGTGCCTCAGGAAAGCTTTCAATCGCGCCAACACTAATGATGATCTGACAATCGCATCTGATCTTACTCACTGTTTTTCTTCTATAGAATTTTACTATACTACGATGACGAAAGAAACTCAAGGGAGATGCACGAGAATAACTTTCAAATCGAAATGTTACCTGCAACTCATCTTCTCTTTGGCTCTGAGCAGTAGCAGTAACAGATTCGTCATTTTCATAAAATGATGTTTCTATGAAATAAATGTAGTTGATGCTTCATTTTTGTACAGAATAGTCTCAATGTTTTTCTTTTCACATTTCAATGAATAACTACAACACTACAAAAAAAGCAACATTAAAGTAACGCAACTTCAATTCAAAAAGTTTTACAAGAGACTCATGACAGGAAATTAATTGCATTGATGATATGATTACAACATGATGCAAGACGATTTGCAAGGCGATTTACAGGATATACCACAAAAGGTGTGATCACACACATCTCCCATGCAGTCAACTAAACAGCAATCAAAAACAAAACAGCACCAACTAACAACAAACAACTCAATACAGAAGCCTTTTTTACTCCAGTCAGCATCCCTGGCAGCTACTTATGAATGAATCCTCCATGTAAGGGACATTCAGATGCCACGAGCAGTACCTAGTCTAAATGTTGCAGAATAAAGAAAATGATGTACTCCATTTCTCCATTTCCTACATCAAGCACCTGCTTTGAGCAAGCAAAACTCGCAATAGGCCTAAGTTACTAAATCAATGAGGTGAAATGAGGGAGGCCTTCTAAAAGAACACAATGTATTGGATGGACTTTTGAAAAGAAGTACGCAGGTATTTTGTGATTTTTGCTCGACTTTGCGAGCTTGAATAAATGCTAAGGAATTCTAAAGAAATCATCCATGTAGCATGCGACCTGGATCGCAAAATTGAGGAAAAACTGTAAGAACAAGAGAGTCGCTACAAACTATAGGTGATCTGCGCAGGCTTCATTTGGCCAAAAAGTTTCTTAAAATACGTAAATCAGAAAAAAACCTTAACTTATCCTTTAAGGAATTTCAAATACCAATAAAACTCAAAGCCACGATAAAAGGAGTTGAAATAAAGCAAAAAGAGGTATTTAGAAAGCCAAAGTTTTAAATCTATCAGCAAAGCATGCCCATCAGAAAAAACATTCACTGGATTGGCACTGCATGATAACTACCGTTCAAGAGCAGTTAACAACGAAAAGTATTTAACCCTTTCACGCCCGGCTAAAATTAAGCTTAACAGGAAAACCTAATGTAGATTGTCGTTTTCCAGGGGCTATCATAATCAGTGATTCAGTAAGCAATAGATACATGCAATGTGCATAGCCTTTTAAATCAATTAGAATTCCAAATGCTTTACCCCCTGAAAAATTCGCAGTTCTCAATGAATACTTTTGGGTCATATGGCCCTTCCGGGGGTGAAAGGGTTAAAACTCTCAAGCAATGTAAAGCCTGGTTTTCATATGATCGCAAGGATCGCTAGTGCCACAAGGATCGCACAAGTAGAATTTTGACAACAGATTTGATCATCAATCTCTTTGAAATCAGCTTTGAGCATGATTTATTATGGCCTGTTAAAAGTCCGAAAATTTTGACGCACCTGGTACATTGAGCTATCATTCATTCATTCATTCATTCATTCATTCATTCATTCATTCATTCATTCATTCATTCATTCATTCATTCATATATCTATCCAAAGTTGGTATCTACAATGTAGCATTAAAATAATAGCGCTAATCTACACAAAATATCTACAATAAACCTAAAGTAGTACACAATTTAATTTACTATTAAAGGAATTCAATTCTGTTTACAAATTTATTAAAGGCAACTGTTTGAAAGATGCAACAGACTCTATATATTCATACATCAAAGTCTAGGTGTTCACAAGCATAGTTCCCCTAAATCTCAGGGACTTTCTCCCATATAATACTGTGTACAGTCTCCAAGGAAGTTCGCATGAAAGTTGTTTGCGTAATTTATAAGTTACTTCCTGAAGGTATTACTGATGAAGTGGTGGAGTGTTTTATAAACTTTTAAAAGCAGTTTTGCAAGTGAAGCGACCTGAGTATGCAACTTAAAATTGTTCTTACCTTTAACGACAGACTGATAAGACTTTGCAGCTTGAAAAACGTCTGATGCTTTCTCTAAAACGACACCAAGGCCAATCCAATATGAGAGCCTACTCCTTACAGCATTAGCACTAACTTTTAGTTCACCGCACAGCTCAGAAATTGTCCATGAATCTGAAATGATGCAAAAAGGCAAAACAGTTAATGGTAGCAATGCTTCATAGATCTATACGGCAGCTATGTTCAGCGGCAATGTTATATATTGAATTTTCAGTATGACAATGTTATCTCCAAAGGCTGTACTCATAGCACTCTCCATCGCAGAGCTTAGCAAAAGAAATGTCTTGCAATTTCATAAATCAAGGAGATAAGTAAATAAAAAAAGGGAAGATGAAGGATGTAAATTTGACTTGATTATTTACTTTCTGATTATCAGAACATGGTTTATAATGAGATTCTCTAAATTTCAAAACAGTTTTTTAATTAATTGAGCCTTGGGAAATGACTATATCGTAAATTAGCAATAACAACGGCCAGTCAGTACCAGGGGTGGAACAAATAGCGGACCATGGCACCAATGGTCACAGAAATGTTTTCAGGTCTCCAGAAAGAATGAAAAAGAGAAAGGACAAGGGATAAATTTAGGGAAGCAAAAAAAATGGAAGTCATTCTTTTTGTTAAGATCGTAAAGGCTGTCTTAATTGATAGCCGTTGTCAATTAGATTTAGATCGTTACCAGACCTAGGAATTTCATAAAAAAAAGATGCTGCTCACAAGTCTTGAAGTGGTCAGTTGAAAAATCAACAAAGTTTGCCCAGCAAGTATCATTTGCGATTGTGATAAGGCTGCTAATCAGTCCTCAGTTCTGTCGTATTTCTTGCATATCGTTTGCTGTCAAGAGTGGACACTTCTTGAAGCGATTCTCATAGAAACTTTTTTCGAGACTTGTTTGGTCCCAGAAATTGAAATATTTTTTCCATCCCTGGTCAGTCCTCCATTATAAGGCAGGGACCATTGTACGATGGTCCAATGCCCTTGAGGGCTAATGAGTGCCATGGAAGACGGTTCACAACTGCACTGCAATGCTGAAGTGTGATGACGCAATTGTAACGCTAAATACTGTGAGTGCCTTGTTTATACTGTTTTAATTTATTCGTTGTGACAAAATAAATAATATGCGACAGCTGAAAAGCCTATTATCAAACGGCATGCTTTGGGTGGACAAAGAATATCACAATGCAATTCTTGACTGCCAAAAACAAAATAAACTCTTTAAAACTAATGAGTGAAGAGAGTCCCGCGCAAGACAAATATAAAACCTTTGATGCACTAAAACCAACGCGTTTGTATTGTTGCAATATCACCAAAACAACCATAAAAAAATCCCATACTTTCAAAGTGGTACTAGATTGGTACCGCTACTACCCATGCCGGCCGCAATTGGGTCTTACTGTTTCCAATCGCTCATGTTCTCATTGAAAAATCAACAAATACGTTACCTTTTTCTTGAAACATCATGATAATCATAGCTTGTCCTGGATTAACAGTAAATGATTTCATTCCATCTTCTAATTCAATGTCGAGGTCCACTTCTCCAAGATGCCCCATCCATTCCAATGATCTCATACCTTTTAGAGTTTCAAATTCTTTTGTGTAGCTTTCCATTATCCTAAACATGATAAAAAAGTCAGTTAAAATAAATCCAATAAACAGTATGAAGCTGGTTAAACATCCTATTGGAACTACGACCTTCTTAGGGCAGCAATGTGGTGTATATAATTTTGGATGAAAGTTTTGTCTTTCATAATTTGGGTAAAGAAATCCACGTGGATGCTATAGCGATTGAAAGAAGGATGGTGTCTGGGGGGAGGGGTGACAAAGATGGATTGCCTTCTGTGATCGAATCAACAGTGAAGTTATAGAAATTCCATAATGAAACAAAATGTATCTTGGTCAAATGCGCCTCGATGCCATCCATTCGATAATCATATGCTAGTGTTCATTTAAGAATTTCAAAGTTTGAGAGATCGCCACAAAAGTCATTGATGCGGGAAGCTAACATCATTAAAATATTTCTTCAGTTTGTACAATAAATTGCAAACTTGGATCTCTACCTTACATAAAGATTTTAAATGATACAGCTGAATGAAATGGGCTATATTGCAGCATTCCTTTTCTTTCAAGAAAATTCCTGAAGTTAATCATTTCTGCTTAGTCAAACAATACTGCTGCATAAATGACATTGCTGTTTGCATGTTGCACTAAATTCACGTGACAATATTCAAACTAATAATGGGCAAAGCTTCGATTATCTTGCTATTGCTCTGGTCTGTGTATATTGTCTAATTTTCAGAGAATATCATTATGTTGAATTTTGATAAGCGTGTTTCGCACCGTTCGTATTTTCACAGAGTATCATGATAATGCAATATTTCGTGGACGTTTTAAAGGCATACCTTTCGATTTCTCCTGGTGCCTTAACTTGATCATCTTTAAAAGCCGGCCAATAAACGCCAGAGAGAATGAAAGCGTCAAAATCAATCGAATCATCCACCACTTCCTTCTTTGTTAACTGATCTTTAATATGACGATTCATTCTTTGAGAATCTTGCACATCCTTCAACATGATATCACAAAAATGAAGATGAGATTCACCAAAACGTCGCTTGAGTAACTCAAGATATCTCCGTTCATGTGAGACATCATAAGAATAATTTGATAGGATTCTGTCTGCTAGAAGTGTCCTATATTCAGAGACGAATAAATCTTTGCTGCCGTAAATATTGACAAGGATGTTTATGATATCTGCAGTTCTTTGACTTCTTGATGATAAATCTGAGAAAGAAAAGCAATGACTTCTAGTTCAACAATCAAAGTGCAATCTTAGGTCATATGGATGCGCCAAAAAAGTTATCAAATTCAGGTGTTTGAGATTTCGAAGCATCAAGTGTTCTTGACAGATTTGAATGATTCATCCTTGTTAAAAGCCAAACTACCACAGTATTTGTTTTAATTTTTCTCGCCTTTTTTTATCAAGACTAAAAAAACAGGTACGTTTGATTATTCACGAAAATTTCTTGGCCGTGACATTTTTTTATATTCAGATGAAAAATCTACAATGTTAGTTACGTTCTACTTTACTTTCTAATTGTGGCTATACGACGCTACAGGGACAATTCCAAGAGGAGCGAGATTACACGGCTACCCTTGGTTACATGAAACAAAACGAGGACAATGCAAGAAACTTTGCGCAAAGAAACAACGAGGGAACGAAAACATAAACGAACAACATACAAGTAAACACGGCATTAATCTTTGAGTGACATGCCTGCAAAAGGACCTAAAACACTTAATCAAACAATGAGGAATCTTACCACACCGAAAACGTATTAGCATTTCACCTCTCTCAAGAATCAAAAGAAATTAATTTTCAAACGAGTACTGAAGTTTTTCAATTCCATGAAGATAAATGTGCAGGTGATATCACTCACCAATGCAAAATTGTAATTTCTTCATTGTTCTGTGTGTTTTCGGCCCTTTTAAACCATTTCGCAACCTACATTACATTCGAATTTGTGAAAAGGAAACTTTATTCTGGCCGATACATTACTTCAAATACGAAAAAAAAACAAATAATATCTTCGATTTACCAATATTAGCATCAACAGGTTCTGGCATCCATTCCTCTTCATCTGAATCTGAGTCAACGTTTTCCACAATATCGATTGGAATGGGTTCACTTGCAATTAACTCCTTCATAGCAAAGAAATGAAAGAAATAAACAATAATTTACTGCAACAAGTATTTTTGATGCTAAAAGTTCAATGAATGGATAATTCATAACCTTTTAGTACGGATGCCGTCCTGATGTTACGAATGAAAAGGTCAACAATGAAAAGAACATCAGATGTTCTTTTATAGAGCAGCAAAACTATGGAAGCGCCTCTCAGCTGAGTCTAAGCAGGCATCCTCTCTGCAGGCATCCTCTCTCTTTTAATTCCGGATAACAACTTAGAGATGGATCTTGTCTTTGATGGTAAATTTTGAATTTTTTTGGCAGAACTTTTACTTACTGTAAACGACAGAGCAGAAACTGCGCACGCATGAGCGAAAACTCGTAACTTTGAATCCCCTTAGCTCCCTGCAAGAGATCCCAAAATTAGGCAACACTTGATATTTTCTTCCTAGGGCCTTGAACTCTTGATTTATCATTTCAAAAAGCTTATCTGTCCAAACACTTCCTTATCTCAGATTGGTCGATGACGTCATCTTACGCAGTTTCTGCTCTGCCACTGTAAACATGATTTTGTTGTTTGATTTCATTAATAGTTGTTAAATCTGTTTCTTAGATTTTCATTAAAGTTTTCATCGGAGCCCCCTCCCTCCCCCCCCCTGAAAACTAGCTTCACCTAAAGGTCAAATCTCCTTGAAAGAGTTAAAATTTGAAATAAAGAATTGAATATAAAGTTTTACAATAATATCTATCATTATGGTGTCAGTTAATCCAGCCCAAAAATTTGAAGTGGTGCTGTTCAAAAGGCTTGAAAATATGAGAATTAAATTAAGTACCACAATATCAAGAGTTTTATCAAATTTGCTCAAAAGAGAGCATTGATCAACGGTTCAACATTTCCTTTTATTCCAATTTTGGTTGAGAAAATGCTATTCTGGCTCGTGCAAGTGCTAAACGGCACATTCTGCCATCATCAATTGGCAATAAAGGAGAGGGGATCCTTTATGTAACAAAACTAAGAAAGGGAACTTGTAAAGATATAGGCCGACAGACGGCATGTCATAATGTAACTTTTTGATCAGAGTCTAAAAGCTGTTACCTCTGCCAAATCTGTTCCACTTTCTTGATCAGTAAGGCTCATAATTATACATCTTATGGTGTCATCTCTTGTTCTGCAAGACGAAACAGAGAAGGTAAGATCAATAGCTTGGGTCTGTGGTATTTTTCGAGCAACGAGCAACAATAAGCAAAGCATTTGTGTTATTTTAGCCAATAGGCAATATTCAATCATCAGCAACTGCTTAGCAATATTAAACAAACTTGTTTCTCCAATGAATCAGTAATAAAAATTAGGAATTCTCATTTCCTAATAAGTTTCATGTTCCTTAGGACGGCCCCTATATTATGAAATGTAAGCCAAACAAGGGAAACCGTAACACTGACTGTGTGAAACACAAGAGTTTGCTCTTATATACAAGGTGCTGGGAAACTTGCTTACAGGCTCAAAAAGCATAGGTACTTCCTTAGACTCTGTTTGTGACCAATGTATGTCTCCTGTCTCACTAAAATCTTTGCTATCTGTTCAAATTACTGTTGAAACATAGTAGGAGCTCAAAAAAGGAAAACTGAAGACAAAATTAAGAAGGCTTAAGGCAATGAATTATATCTGACGACATTTACAGCATACTTAAGAAAACAAACTTAAAAGGGCTCTCTACCTGAGATACTCTCTAAGAGGCTGACAAACATTTTCCAAAATAACCCCGCTGGGATCAAGTGCCCGCAAGGTGCGTATTGTGGAAATGTACTGAGTTAAGATATCGGCAGTGTTAACAGCTGGTTGTAGAAGTCTGTTGGTAAAACTAGAAAGAGAAAGCCATGGATGAAGGAATGATACATACTTTTGAGTACCATATTTTCATTTAGATAAGATCAAAATTCTTAATCAGAAACAATCGCACTATCCTCAATAACATTTCACCACTTATTTCTTGGAGTAAAGATGAAATTGTCTGAAGTGAATAAAAAATATGGAGTATGGAGCATGCGTGTATTTTGAGGCTATCAAGAGACAGATTTTGTTTTACAACTTCTTATAATGTATCAAGTTTAAAGTTGATGTTGCTCTTAATTCTTATGTAATAGAAAGCTATACTGTAAATCACTGTAAATGTGTAAATTATTAATTCAAAAATAGCATACATAAATAGTACATATAGCATACAATTAATAGATATTGCAACAAAAAGGAAACAATATCATCGTAGAACTCACGCTTCCTTCAATGAATTTGTCAATAAGCCTCGAGTTTCTGTCTTCTCTAAGCATTCCTACAGGAAATAAATGGAAAATTCAAACAACCAATTTCGTAATAAATCCAAATGTCAAATGGGTATTTGCTATTTTTCAGTGTGCATACTTATAATGTGATATTAGTTATTCCTTAGATCAACAGAAAATGAGTGCCCTGAGTCTTCATTCTGTCTCTAAAAACACCTCAACGTTTTCGTTGCAGCTAAAAATAATTAATTAATATGCAAAATTCTATATATATCTATAGTGAGTAACCTCTATACTGAAGGCTCTACTTGGTCCTGTTTGCACCATTCGTAAAGCAAACTTCTTTTTGCTCTCAAGCATTTTAAACAAGAAGGAATGGTATTCAAAACTGATCGCTAACAAATCAAGATTAGATGCCAAAAGCAACTCACCCTTAAATCTTCAATAGCTGGCAGTGATTCAGGAAACTCCACTATTATCTCAAACAGTTGTGAAATCCTTGAAAAAACATAGATAAAATGGAATAAAGTAAATACAAAACTGAATCTCTTTCATCAACAATTGTAATGGGTTGATCAAATTGTGCTATCAATTAAGTTGAGTTAAAAAGCAGAGAAGATTGAAAGAAATGCCACTGCCTTCATGTCCTACTGATAAGAACTAGGAAGGGGCAAAAGTCCTTCTCATCATCTCATATCATTCCAATGCTAAAATGACACCCTCTACTGGTGTTTTCAAAGGACTACAAAAGGATTGATACCACTCAAGGTACCCTGTTTCTTTTCACTTTTCTTTGCACTTAGATACATATCATTCAGTTTCCTTGAAAAATTGTAAATACTAGCTACTAATTAATATTCCTTTCAAAGGGCCAATTGTAAATCAGAACTCTTACTATTACTACTATTATCTACAATAATTCATTTGTTAAAAGCTGGCTTTGTCAATCGAAAAAGCAAATAAAAGCAAAGAAATCAAATGTCAGGGTGAAGCAATAATCCAAAGGAACACAACTCTTCTGCCAAGATTTATTTATTCAACATACAATTAATTTTTTGGAAAGAAAAAAACAAACCACTGGCAACGTTGTAAGAGTGAATTTTGCATCACAAAAGGATTCAGTTTTCCATCATCATTAAGAAACTTAAATTTGGAGAAGAGATTTCACATCTCTGGAACCAAACCCTACCATTGACTACATAAAAGGTTTGAAATCTATTCTTGGGTAAATTACTATGTGATGATGAACAGTTGAACCTTGTGTTTTGCGAAATTCATCCTTGTTTGTCAACATATGATTTATCAAAAGAAATACCTTAGCTCTGCATAAACTTTGGACAAAAAGTACTCAAGCTTTGGTCTCCAAGATTCAATTGTCATATCAATACCATGAGCATGCACTTGAAATTCTATAGAAAAAGAACCAAATTTTCACAGCCATCTTACAATGCATAAAGTGCATTGCCATACCAGAAGATACAGTAATCTTTTGGTAATGGCAACTACACATACAGTATAAACAGGTCTTGTGCTGTACATTAACATAACAATAATTATATGCATTGTATTAGAATCCTTCATTCGTATGAAAGACTGAGCATTGAGATGTTCTGAACAAGAATCCTTAGGCAGGAAAGCCATTTTTAATGGACAGTAAAGTACTGTACTGCACTGTACTGTACTATACTGTAATGTACCGTACTGTACCGTACTGCAACAGTAAGGACCAATACTTTATTGAAATGATATTTTGTAAAAGATATTCATTTAAGGAAGAATTCGTTTCCACAAAGACAACGATAATTGGAGGAGAATAATGTTAATAAAGGAAACAAACTTCTTTATCAGATGTAAACCAAATAATATCTTTACCAGATTCTTCACCAATTATCAGTCTCAACCATCCAAGAACTTTGTTCTCAATCCAATTAGTTGCATCACCTAAATAATGTTTTGAAAACTCGTCTTTGCACAGGGTCTCCAAGTATTCTTTCATCTGTTGTGTAAAACAAACAGTTACTGTACAAAGTTGAAGTTCAATCACAAAACAGAACACCTTTGATCAATTTTATAAGTTCCATAAAAAGTATCAAAATATCATATTATATGCGTAAACTAAACCACCATCAAGCATAAACCATCAAGCATAAAAGAAAATATATATTACACAACTGTGTACTATGTGAATACATTCTTATATATTGAAATCTTCTTCAGTCAAACTAAAATCAGGAAACAGCCAAGTATGCATCCATGTTAAAAACCTTAATTACATGATGATGTATTTATACAACCTAAGCTAAAGTGATTCAAAAAAATACTACCAACAATGAAATAGCATTTACCGCCACAATACTTCCAAGAAAATTTCCAAGTTTTTGATGATTCAAAGTAAACAACCATTTTGAAATCTATGCTATTGTATGTCATATAATAAACTCTGTAAATAAAATGTTTGCTATATACAACATAAAATGTTTGCTATATAAAGTGCTTGTTATGTACAGCAATTGTAGACTAACTACAGAAATTGATGATGACATTACAATACAGTGGCAATGAATAGTCATTCCATTTTAGACTTAAATTCAATCTTCACTCTGCTCTTGATATTTCACCATCAGTTGCAAACAGAATCAGAGAAAAATGAATGAATGAAAGAATGGATGAATGAAGCATTGAATAAATGAGGAAAATTGAAGTTAAATGGCAACACTGACCTGATCATAAACAACAGCAGACAAAGATGGGCTTGCAATGTATTCCAGGAGACCAAGATCACTCAAATGATTGTTCAATTCTTTAAAATGAGATAATATTTCCTGACAACAACATTTCTCTGCAACTTGTAAACAATTGTTGCATGACTCAGACTTTTCTTCTTGCTCAGCTTCTGCATCTGAAATGGAATGATACCTTTGGTAAGCCATACTGTAATTTCAGATCTCTTTGACATATCCATTGATGCCTACCACAGGCTTAAAATGAAGAGGTCTAATCTAAAGAATCTAATCTATCTACAGAATGCAAAGATGTTTTCAGCATCAAAAGAAATGTAAGTTTCAATTTCAGTTTCATTTTATCTAACAATCATCCTACATACAATAAAACATAAAACAAATATGATACATATGAAAATCAAAGATACAAAAAACAATGAGAATCAAAGTTTATGTAAATCAATGTTACAATTTGTATTTAGAATGACAGTCTAAGGAGGAGTCCTCAAAGTAGATATCATAGTTTATCAAACTAATTGAGAAGGGAAAACATAAAGGAGAACTAGAAATGAAGTTTTTCGAAAGTAAAAGTAGAACCAAATGACAAAAAATAGGATATAAGTAAATTCAGAAGGGAATAATCACGTTTGAAGTAAGTAAGCATTTATCAAGAATTCATTCAATTTAGATTTGAAAATGGAAATTTATGTGGCAATTCTAACATACATTGGGATATTTTTCCATAGGTTCATGCCAAAGTACAGCATTGATCTACCATACTGTATTATTTTCTTACTTGTTTGAAGCATGTCACCTCTAGTGGCTTGAGGAGTCCCATACAAGTGGATAGTTTGGCTGAGTAGGAAAACACAATGAAGGACAGGAGGAGTGAGCTTATTCATTGATTAGTAAAGTGTAACAAAGTTTGATTGGTTTGTTTAACAAAGTTTAAGATATTGAAGGGAATTAGATCTTTGAGTGTGACAACATTCAGAGAAAGAAAAATATGTTGTGATGACAAGCTATAAGGTTGAGAAGATATTCTCTTTCTCTGTGACTGTACAAATCATTGTGGTACAGTAACCTTGTCGCAAATAGCATCATCATCTTGAGTAATATTTCTCAGGAATATTTAAAATGTAACCTTTATCATCTTTCTCCATCACAGTATTGTAGCATTTGAATGCCAAGGTGAAATATTTCACCATCAATTCTTTGGAAGCTTTTGTTTCATCCAAAAGCAGAGCTGCTCTAGCCAAACTCAGTTCTTGGCTGCAAGATAAGAGATAACTTTATCTCATTGCATCATATACCTCTCAATCAATAATCATGAAGATGTTTTTTAAACAATGTTGAAGCATGAAACTCAGCTTTGCATTGAAGTAAGCCTTGTACTGTACATACAGTACAAGCCTTGCACACACTGGCATGCAATAAATTCTTAAGAATTTTCAAAAAATTTAGATGTTCTTAAGAATTGCTGAATCACATAAAAGAATGCAAATTCATCCCAACAAGAAGCCTTAAGAAACTAACAGAGAAAATTCTCTGGTGGACAGAACAAGTTGATGTGCACTTTTAAGGACAAATCAGACCTGCATGAGATAAACTTAAATTAATGAGCATCAAGCATTACCTAAAGCAATCATGAATAAACTTCAGAACAAAGATGTCACTAGATATAACGTTACCTAGATTACCGCAGAATAGATGCAAAGGCATAGCAAAAGCAACTTATCATTTCACCTTCCAATGATACTTCCAGATGAATGCTGCATAACATTATCATGAAATGACTTGAACAATGTCAGAATTCTCTGGCTGAGTGTCCATACTGATGATTGATCCTATGAAAATGGTTAAAGTAGCTTGATTCATTTCACACAATAGAGTTATTTAAACAATCAGATACAAAAAACGTATTCAGGATTGGCTATACTAATTCCTTTCATCTGACGGTGGTCAAAGAAAATCATTAGATAAAATCCAAAAGACAGGAAACATGAATGAACACAATGTGCTACTATAAAATTGGTGAAGTTGCATCTTTTTCCTAAAGCACTGGGATCATGATTCTTGATACCAAATGGGCACCCACCCTCTAAGCAATGCTGATTTGCAAGGGGTCTTCCATTATAAAAGTTACAACATCAAAATATTAGAAATTCATGGTCATGGCGAGTGAGTGGTAGAAAGGTGTTATCCATGCAAAGAATGATTTGTAATTTGTGACAATTTTGTGACACATAACCCTGTTTCTTGAATTCTGTTCCAGTACTAAAGGATTACTAAGGTGGTTGCAGAAGGCTTGAGCCCCTTGGTGGAATCCATGCTGCCTAGGCCATAGATCTCTGGCATGAAGTCATGACAATCTAGGGTACTGGTAGGAGATTTATCAGGCACTTAAGGTCTGTAACCTTACCAATTAAAATCAATTCATCCAAAGAGACCACAGATATATTTCATAAACATATTTCAAACATTCCTCACGAAGTTTATTCAGCTGGTTGGGTCATCTTTTCACAAACCAAAGTGTTTATTGCAAAGTATTTGGACTACTCGCACCATACAAAAACTTACCCAGATTGGAAACTCTCTCCAAAATTGTGGGCAGTATTGATTTAACAATTTAGTTTTGAATGCCACATCTGAGATAGAGAAAAAACCATAGCACTAATTATTGGTGGTGCCTCAGGTTATAATTGAAAGCATTCCTTTACTGCTTTTCTTTTTGCTTCGATATGAGCCGCTCCCCATAAATACAGTTATTTTTATATTTTGTATTCTATTTCTTCATATATTATTTATTTTCTCATAATTTCAGCATTCTGTATGTATCAATTTCTGTTAGATTCGATGCTATGAAGTGGAAGTTAGAAAGGAATAGGGACTGAATTGTTTTGGTGAGAATGAGCAAGGAATCGGTTTAGCATTAGCAATTAGGCCTGCAGTTAGGCATGGCCTGTGAACATGTCAATAAATCTCCGAACTCACCATAGCGAACACCAAACTTGTGTTGACGCAGATCCATGTTTACCTTTTCTTCATTTCATGGCCTGCATCTTTCACGTTCATTCTTTGCGTAAAGCAAAAGCTAACGAAGAAGGACATCTGCTTCCTGCCATCACTGACAAAATATGGACAGTGGGCAGGATGCTTTTGACTTTGTCTCGTTTCAGTTTCGCGCCAAAATACTTTGTTGTTGCGGAGGATAAATGGAAAGCACTGCGCAGGAATAAGCAGCCTACCAGGGGGTAATGGGAGACATGCGGGATCTGGTGACGTAAAGGAGTCCCCACTTGAAGAAAATGGAATTTGTCAAGGAAACTGATATCAGATATAATTCTCTGCCTTTTGCTTGGAAGTAATTTTGGTGAATTTTTCAAGCACCTTTTTGAGGGAAATTTTTTAACGCGATCACCTATTATGTCTTCCTTGCTCTGCCAGCTCTGCCTCTTCAAAGATGAATTTTCGACAGAGATCTATGAAGATTGGTAAATCTTTTAAGGCCTAACCTACCGAAGGAAGTAAACAATTCAAAGGAAGTAAAGATATGATTCAAAGGAGTTGTCATTATCATACGCAATTTCCTTTCACAAGACATTGCTGACAAGACACTCAGCTCTCAGAAAGTTAAAAATCAAGAAGCTCGAGTCGAGTAAATAACTAGGAAATATAACTCAGTCAGTATATTATTTTTGCAAAGGAAATCCATAGTTGATTCTCAAAGCCTTCAAACAGCTCATCCCTCGAAATTTGCGAAATTTCAACCAATAAGACAAAATAAGCTATGACGTATGCATGCTAAAATGTTTACAAAAGTACCATAAAATCGAGTCACGAGTTGTTTATTTTGGGTCAACAATAAAGAATTTCTGTACCCATGAATAAAGAACAATTAAACAATGCATAAATTGAACTCTTTGAAAAACTGAATAAATAAATGACCAAGTTTATTGAATTTTGATAAATTGTTGTTACTCTGACTCATTGATAAACATTCAAATTAGCGACCACAACAAAACATTCTTTACAGCAACCCCCTGAGACCACTGAAGCGTAATCTCGTTTTCCTTTTGTTGCCTATATCTCCTCGGTTCCCTGTGATCAATTGTGTAGCATTTTGTAAAATATTTATATTTGTCAAAATGGCGACTGGCGTTCCATCGAAGCAACGGATCGTTTCAATTTGGTAAACTTCACATTACAGCGGTGATTTCTCGAAAAGTCAAATATTCAAGCGGTGTTAACATTCTTGGTGTCATTAGCATGTAACTGTATCAATTCTTGGAGTTGATTAGGCAACTGATGTGGTTGTAAAGCTATCTGTTACCAAGCAGTATCCATGCGGAAATGATGGGCCTGCCCGTTGTGTTGTGCGGAATCGGAATTTGCGGAAGAATTAAAATACGTC
The DNA here is from genome assembly GCA_964019985.1 of Aurelia sp. 4 Dawson et al 2005. Taxonomy (NCBI): domain Eukaryota; kingdom Metazoa; phylum Cnidaria; class Scyphozoa; order Semaeostomeae; family Ulmaridae; genus Aurelia; species Aurelia sp. 4 Dawson et al 2005. Next base: position 830,864 of record OZ026498.1, read on the forward strand.
ATAGCAGACTGAAATTCAATGTTTTATTTGCATGAAATGCCCTTCAACGTCCATCTTTATTTATCTCCGTTGGAAGGAGTTGAATTATGAAGATTTTACGAAGAATTTCAAACTGTGATAACAACACTTCACCTTGGGCCTAATTTTCTGCAGAACGGCAGCTGACGCGAAAAATCAAAGGACAGCATATTAATCTTGATCAGGCCATTTGCTGAAATTAAGGTGAAATAAAACATCATGGCTTCCGCTGTTAAAAACATCTCGTTAGATAATGATAGTGTAATTTATGAGCACATTATTCCACGTAGTGTTAGGCAGAAATGGATCAGGAGAGCTTCGATCGACCATTTAGACCTCGAAATCACTTCTCCAAGAGGCAGAGTAAGATCGAAAGAGAATGTTTTTGAAGATGAAATCAAACCAAAGAAAATAGAATCTGAAAATGCTGAGAATGATTTTGGGGATAGCATTGTATCACATGACATTCAAGATTTAACAAACAATGAAAACATATTGGATGGAAAGAATATTGGATTGATAACACCTGAAGAAGAAAAGGCAGTATTTGATGCATGGGGTGTGAAATTAAGACATGTTGGAAAGAATAGCGAAATAAAACTAAGGCCTGGTAGTTTTTGTGAATCAAACTTGATAAAGATTGATCCATCTTCTGTTAAAGAAGTTTTACCATCATTGCAGCAACCACCCAAAGATAAAATCTTTCATACACCTTCTTCAATTACTGGGAATGAGGGGGCAATTGTAAAGCTGAGAGAAAATTCCAGAAGACCACGCCCAAAATCACTGCCAGCTATGACCGAGGAAATGGAAAATGATTACAAAAACAGTTTTGAAAATAACAACACATCAAGGTCAAAACCAAAAGCATATATTTCACCTCATGCAAAAGTTCCATGGAAAAGATTCATGAAGGCAAAGACTTCTAATAATTTGATTATTGACAAAGAAAAGGTAACTGAAAACAAGCCATATCAAAAACAAACTGACAACAATATTCCAAAGGACTATGAAGTCAGAGAAAATGTATTGGTTGAAAAAATTGTCGATGACACAAAGAAAGATATTATTGCAAATAATTTGGACAATGATATAGCACAAAAACAAAATACAAATAATGACACAGTAAGCACTGAAAGTGACAATGAAGATTCAGGGACTACAGTTCTGCTTTCAGTTTTTGAACGGATGAAGTCATTTGAAAATGTTGATAAGCATACAAAGGAACAGGGTGGAGACTCGAGAAAAGTTAAGAAAGGTGAAGGTAGCACAAAAGGTGAAAAAACTTCCAAGGTTAACACTGACCCATTGAAGGGAATAAAAAAGATTGATATGATTACTAAAACTGCTGAAAATGTTACCATAAAGAAAAATCTACCAGAAAGTGAAAATTCAGGTAAGAAACATGAAGAATCAGTCAAAGAGAGTGATAAAGGTGTGGATGGTAAAAAAGCAAATATCAAAACTGACTTACCTGCCAGCAATTCAACAATAAAGGAGGAGAAGAGCAATCATGATAAAAAACTAGGAAGCATAAGTGATAGTAGTAATAACAATATTATATCTGGCAATAGCCATAAAACATTGCTTGATATTTTTCAAAGTGGGCCAGTTAGCAAAGAAGATACAAGCCAAGAAAATGCTTACAAAGAGGCTATGGTACCCAAACAGAAGGAGGGTTATGATAAGAATCAAGATGAAGAGGAATTAGACAGCTCGGCTATTGATAAAAGTATTGTGTTCACTGCTTTGAAAACTTATGAAAAGAAAATCAACAAATTGGTCATTCAGACAGGAGAGCAAAGAGAGAGACAGTTGAGATCTAAGAAGAACAATATTTCAAGCATCAAGAGGGCAGAAGATGAAAGGATTGAGGATACTGAATCAAATTCAAGAAAGCAAGAATTGCAAAATGGATCAATCCTTACCAAAAAGAAAACTTTGTCAGAAGAGAAGGAAGCTAAGGAAAACTTCTTACATGGAGAAGCAAAAGAGAAGAGAAATGGGAAGTCAGTCAAAGATAAAACCATCTTACAGAATGGAAGTTGTAAAACTGAAGAAAAAGACATTCTAGTCAATGAAGTTACCGAACCAAAATCTGTGATCCCAGTTACAAATATTGATGATTTAACACCTCTGCCAAAAGAAAATGTAAAAAATATTCCAGTTACAAATTTAGATGAACCATCAGTGCCTTTAACAAATGGCATAGTTCTTCCATCCAGTCTAAAACGAGAGAATCAACAGGGTAATAAAAGTGAAAGCAAAATTGTTATTCCTCCAAAGAAGAAACCTGGAAAATATGATGCTGACAGGAGGGCACTTGTGGCACCAAAAGTTTTCTTTGAAAATCCAGTAACTGGACTGAAATCATCTCTGAGTCCAAAGGGAAAGAAGAAAGCCAAGGTAATTTCCTTCCATATTTTGTGCAGTTTTTCAAAGGTTTGAATTCTAATCTATGAAATGATAAAAGAACTGATAAATCCAAAACCAATTCTGTGAAATCAAACAACTGAAAGAATCGTTTTGCATTAGTATTTTTGCAGTGGCCATTCATTACCATGGATTTGCTGAGAAATTGTGTTTCAGGATGTGTTTGATGACTAATCTTTTGTTTGCAGTATAATGGTAAAGTTCTGGCAAGCTATGAAAAACTTCTAGCATGTCTTTTTATATAATTCTCCCAGCAAAAAATCAATATGCTACAAGACAGAAGTGTAAAAAATCCATGTCATGTAATGGTAACATTTTGGGAAATTCCTATTGTGTAAGAATTCTTTCTATGTAGGTATGGAACAATTCTTGCTATTTTGATTGCCTTCCAAAGCTATCAAGGAGTCAGTGCCTAGAATAAACCTCAAAATTTTATAGGCACTAACTAGAGGTGAATTAAAAATATATTGGCTATTTCTTTGTAGAAAAGTGGCAAGGTATCCTTCAGCCCAGATGAAACCCTTCAGGTCCATATGTACCCATCTGAGGTAGCTGCCATGGAGATGTTTGATGAATCTCATCAATCAGAGGCTGATGTTGTTGCAAATGTGGAGGAGAAGCTAGCTAATGAACCCTCCAGTGATTTAGGATCATATATGCCAAACAGTTATGGAAACCTTGCTGGCACATTAGAGAGAGAAAGAAAGAAAATAGTGACCAAAGACAGAGACATCAAAGATGAGGAAAATGCTAAAGAAGAGGCGGAAAAAATGCAAATTGACAATGCTTCAACTTATAAAGGTGAAGGAAATCTATTTACTGAAACTACTTCTAGTTCTGCTAATGCCATATTGTTTTAATTAAGGTATGTCCTTAAACTTGGTCCACACCAAAAATTAAAAACGCATTGAAACTTCATCAGAAAACCAAAAACATTTTTCAAAATTATTTTTGCATCAATTTGAGATTTTTTGGTGCCTTTGAGTGGATTCGAAAAATCTGACTCTAGTTGGAAGTTATAAATATCAAAGATTGCGTTGAGAACCGTTGAGTACGAGTTCAGGAAATGAGGTTGTCAGTCCTAGCATGTTTCTACTCGCGTATGGACCGAACTGTAGTAGTTGTGTTTGTTTTAGATAAGACAAAGAATTATATGGGAATGATGTTTTATGAAGAGGTCTAATCCTTACGATGGTCTATTGCTAAAATTATAGACACTTTGCTCTAACAAAACATGATCGAAAGATTCTCCTTTCGAAAGCAAATAAGACCAGACATAAAAAATGACGGATTAGTCGTTGGATGAATTGATTGCAGAAAGGAAGACCTTCTTTATAGGTGAGAGATTTTGCAGTCTTCCATCCAGTGGTCAACTAAAGCATCAAACTTTTTAGGACCTATTTTCAACCGCGATCAGGCCCTTTGGAAGCGGGGGACAGGTAGGGCTCAAGCCCCCCAATAATTTTGAAAACGATTGTGCTACGTCACAAGCATTAATTAGATGCATTGCTCTCTATTGTGTTAAGAACAATCCCCCCCCCCCAATCAGCGGCTCCTTCCTACGGTCCTGACTGCGATCCTTTGTCAGTCGAACGAAAAAGAGAAGACAAAGAGAAATAACCTTAGAGACAGATGACTTTCAAATGATAACAAGCCGACCTTGGCACCGCAAAGGATCACAGTTAACGATGGGTCTTTAGTGTGGATCCCCCAAAATTTCGAGCTGTACTGCCAAGTATCGGAGATCCTATACCGTCGTTGTATTATTTTTTCTTCGGAAAGGCAGTACTTAATTCTGCACATGAATGTATTACTTGTTAGCATAGCCGTTAAAAAAGTGCTGTACTGCCCATTTTTAAGTGCATAACACGATATTTGGCATTTGATAAAATCCTGTTAACAGGTTACTTTCTTGCATATACTTAGCTTGTAACTTTATTCTTTATAACAAACTTTCGCACTTTGTCACCATTCACTGCCTGCTGGCAAAATCGGCAGAGGTTTGTTTTACTTTACCCATTTCATGTCATTTGACCTCACTCTTGGCAAGTTTCAGTATAGTACTGCTCTTTGCCTTCATGGTTACAAATTTTCATGGCCCGAAATATGTTACAGAAATGAAAAATATGTTTATGAAGGGATTATAAATATGATACCCCGGGTACCAGAGCCTAATAAAAATAAATTTTTATTAGGCTCTGGTACCCAGGGTATAAATATGATCACTCGAATGGAATTTGTAATGGGTGCAAACAAACCTTGGCCGATTTATATCTGTCATAGACGGGGTGCCCGTTGTATTTGCAGGCGATTGCATACGTAAGTTAAGTATCGAAATTGAATTTTGATGGAATTTCAACTAGTGCATTTGCTTTAAGGTTTGAGAAATAATTTGATATTCTTAGGAAGGAATTTTCCGCATTGATTGTTTTTAGCTGAATTCTACCGAAAGTGAACTTTATCTGCAACTTGGTAGGAAGTGAACTGGCGTGAATTGCAGTCATTTCTCAACCAGTGAGATCATTGGAAATGTGGACAAAATGTGGACACATTTTGGGTGTTGTTCGTGTCCACAATACCTGGCCTAAATTATCTTTAATGATTAAATGTATATCGTTACCTTGCTTGTCTTCAATTCACTGTTTATCTCCTCGTTCTTGTCTGGGAGCACATCAGCCTGCTACCAACGGTTCTGCATGGCCTAAATGTTTTGAACTGCACTACGGCTTTCGAATCGCAGTGCAGTTCAAAATATTTAGGCCATGCAGAACCGTTGATAACAGGCTGATGTGCTCCCAGACAAGAACGAGAAGATAAACAGTGACAAGGAAGGTAACGAAATAGATTCAATCATTAAAGATGATTTAGGCCAGGCATTGTGAACACGATCAACACCCAAATTGTGTCCACATTGCCCATGGTAAGATGTAGAAAAAATATCCAATTACATTTCCACGTTTAATTATGTTTTCAAAAGATCCGTAACGCAAAAACTGAAACTTTCTAGGAAGCTGAGTTTCCGATGTGTGAAGTTCTTTGTTGATGCACTCGGTACAAATATTCATGCAAGAACGTACCGCATGTTTTATTAAAGATGTCATACAATTGCAGTTGAAATATGCTCAAGTTAAAAGTAAAACAACATTTTCACTCCATAGGTGTAACGTGTCAATTTGGACATCGTGTATTTCCCACACTCCACCCACATTCACACTGCACCTGCTAAACACTAAGTGTAGTATCGTTCTAGATTTGTCTATCATGGATGTTGGAATAGACAATCGTGGAAAAGATGGCATCAGGGGCATTTGACCAGGATCCATGGCGTTTAATGATCGAACTTCTGTAACGTATCCCAAAAACATATGCACTGTTTGAGCGGATACTATGCAGGAGCCAATTAATTGAGCGGCTACTGTGCAAGAGCCATGGAATGAGCAGCTACTATGCAGGAGCCATGGAATGAGCGGCTACTTACCCTGGGTACCAGAGCCTCAAAATTTAAATGAAAAGAAATTGGTAAGAGGAAAGGAGAGAAGGAAGAAAGGAGCAACTTTCTTTCCTTCTTCATTTTTTCTTTTTATAATTTTTGGCTCTGTACCCAGGGAAGCGGCTACTGTGCAAGAGTCATGGAATGAGCAGCTATTGTGCAGGAGCCATGGAATGAGCAGCTATTGTGCAGGAGCCATGGAATGAGCGGCAACTGTGCAGGAGCCATGGAATGAGCGGCTACTGTGCAGGAGCCATGGAATGAGCTGCTACTGTGCAGGAGACATGAATCCAATTTTCCTGTATTTCAGTGTTATTACTGGAAGATGCTTCAACATTGAGTTTGGCGCCGAGTTTGAGTAAATGTGGCAGGTACTTGCCTATATGGAGCAGGAAATTCAAAATTAATGGTTGCCTCAACTAAGTACTTTAACCTTAAAACTTGAAGTTTAGCAATAAATCTCTAGACTTACTTCTTAAACTGAGACTTACTTCGCGTTAGGGTCAGTATAGCAAAAGTTTCAAATCTTTGTGAAATCAAATATTCGTGTGAAAAGGTAGACACATAATTTCTATGACAGATCTCTTCGAACTGAATGGTTTCAAAGAAACTTTAGTTACTTCTCGAAAATTCTACCGTTGACTTTTCAGAAATCATAAATTATTTGTGAAATTAAAGTGAAAATCATATTTCAAGTTGTTTTGAGGATGTGACGACATTATTTTTTCTAAATCATAAAGAAGAGTGATTGACTTTCGCTGGATCCCATATTGCAGAGATTCATAAACTAAGTTTTCCTTGAAAATAATCCTGTGAGTGTGACTTCTTGAAAAATTCAAAATATTTCTTGAAATCTTAATAAAAAAGTAGAAAGAAACCCTTACTCTGAAAATGTTGAAGATTTCATTAAAGTCCAACCCTAGGATTATAGCGAAATAGCTACAGTTTCGAGGTCATAAAGTGTTACGCCAAAGACCCAGTCCTGGAGATTCAACAAGCACGAGGTTTTAATCTGATTAACCAAACAGGACGTGGGATCCAAGTCTATCGGATTAACGTTTCCCAATTCGCCATCTTGAGCAGCTTCACAGAATCCTTACTTCTTAAATAGTAGTAAAAACATAATTCGATATTTGGTCGAACAGAGCTTTTGTTAGCTTTCTTTCATCTCTCTTTTTTGGTGCAGCAAATAACCTTCTCTCAGAACGTAAAGCTGTGTTGTGACACATCCCTTGATCGCCCCCAACCATAATTGATTTTTAAGGTTTCAACAAATAAACAAAATAATTTACTCAACAGCTGATCGCACTCGTGAGAGGTCAGTGTGCAAGGCAATGCAGTTTGTGTGAGAAATTCAAACACCAGATGCTTCTGAATTTGCCCGAAACATTTCACGGCAGATGTTTCCAATTATTCATCCACTTTCGACATCGATACATGCCTTCTCTCAGAGATGAAAGAGCCAGGGCTATAGGAGCAAGGGGCACTTTGCTTCCCCAAGTATTTGAAAGTGTTCTTGTTCAACCACAAAAGTGTCCTTTTCTCTGCCTTTTTGACAGTTTAGAATTGCCCCCTCCTATTCCAAAAAGTGTTTCCGAAAGGTGTGCCCCTCCAAGTAATAACTCCTTCATTCTATCTTCTCTAAATAGCCTCATTTCGCATGTATCGCGAGTGAAGTAGCCGCACAAACTTCAAGGTATCATCGTTCTAGGGCGTAGTTTATCTAAACTTGAGAGTTTAGTAACGAGTAAACCGTTACAATCCTTGTTGCATACGGTCGTTCAACGCTTTCGAACGGAAACTCTTCCAAAGTGGTCATCAAACGTCCTACACATGTCTGTGCATGGATTCATCTATGGATGGCTCAGTGATAGCATGCTTTCCAACCAAGCTGAGGATTGGTGTTTTGAAACCCAAGTAATGGCAGACTTACAACATAAAGTGAGGAGACCCAACGAGAAGTGGGCACACCGCGAGGAAGGACCAGGGCACTGCTTCAGTTGCCATGGCTATTCTTCAATAAACGTATCTAATAGCTTCTCAGGTCTTTCAGGTCTTAGAAGTCTTTGAATTCGCTTGCACCAAATTATTTGAGAAAATTTTTAGCAAAATGTTCGGATGAAAGAGAGCGGTTTCTGCGCTCATCAGAAACTGATCTTAAGATACCGTTCCTAAAAACGACTAGTGGCCAAAGGGCTTTTTCTCATCGCGGTGCAAAACTGTGGAACAGCCTAGAAAGAGCTACTGAATTGGCCCCCTCCCTGAAAACCTTCAAAGAACAGCTATAGTCAGGGATAACTTTTATTTCATTTTTACGTTCTCTTTGATTGCCTTAGTTTTGTGTGATATTGTAAATTAGGTTAGCTCAGTAATTTCTTTTGTTTCGGTTCTTACTTTAAACAGGTCAGGTTGAAAAACATATACATTTACGAACCTTTTTAACCTGTATAAATATTATTAAATGAAATGAAGTGTTTCAGAAATTACCCTCGATTGCCAAGTTGAAACAAGTGAGATGGTGAAGTTCACTCTTTGTTTCTAGTTATTCTAGTTATTATTTACCCTGGGTACCTGAGCCTCAAAAAAGGGTCTGGTACCCAAGTAATAATCGAGCACCCAAACTGGCAAATATCATGGAAACTTCACCTTGGAATGTTGAAAAATTACTTTTGAGACAGAAACATCTTGGAAAAAATCGTCTCGATTTTAGAAGCGTTAAAAGGGAACTGGATTGGGATCCTTTTTCTAGAGTACGAAGCACGTGTAATTTACTGTTCATCTGTTAACTACAGCTGTACAGTTCTTATCTAATAACTTATTCAAATGTTTACAACTAAATTATGAGCATGCCATCAAATTTGAAGATTCATTTACTGATTCAGATAAAGACAGGATATAACTTCTTTCGGAGAAGGTATTTCTTCGCATATTATTTGCAGTAATCAACACCTGCACTTGTGAAATCTCCAATTTGGACTTCTGCCTGAAACATCTGACATCATGCTATCATCTTCACGGAAATTCGGCTTCCTCGCATATCAATGAAATAAAAATGTTTATCAAGTTGGCAGTATAAAAGAATCAAGTCTAATGAAATCTGTTTCCTGTAATTCTGATGAAAGACGACAATGAGTAGATCTTTAGCAAGGTGATCATGAAGTAAACAAACTCCATCTAAATATGAATTGTTTGAATTGTTTGGATTATTATCTATGTAGATGATCTCCCCACTGGTTAACATCAATTGACTACTTCAACTCTTTTTGTTTCCTTTCATTTCTTATATTCAAATCCATTTTCTTCGATTTCACGTACGATGAAAAACATCATAATTCCTCAGCATGAATCTCCTCCGTAGAGGCTCTCTCCTCCACCCAAAACTAAAGGGTCTCATCTCAGTCTGCAGCATCTACGATATCTACGATTGATGGTGATGCATTTTTCTTTGATCTCATTGCTTGAGAGGAATTTCAGGTTCTTTGGTATGTAAGTGTTCATTGGCAAATGTTAACTTTGATATCTCGGTTTTTTTCAAAATTATTGCCCTTTTCTTTTTATCGAAAGAATTCTCAGAAAGCTTTTCAATGAAATTGAAATAACTGTGAATCCTAAACTAATGGAGGCAAAATGGTGCAATCTTCAAAGAAATAATTTATGGCGCAGAAATCTACTGCTTTTGGGTTTTACGCTTTACTAATTTGTGAGTGTCACAACAGGAAAACTGTTTCCAGTCAAATCGGAAGAGGCGAACCCTCTTTTTTTGATGTCCAAACCTGAATCGTATCTTCACTGAATTTTTTCCCTTTGCATGCCAAAGCCCTTGAATGCGTTTGTTCATTATTCATTGATTTGTACAGGAAAGAGCTCCTATTGTAATTCATTATGTTCCATCCAACAGAAACAATATTGAATCCCTCCAAATCCCAAAATTTGGCAAAATTTATCAAAGAAAAATGGCATAAAATTAGTAGGCTATACCTTTAGATTGAACACTTTACGTCAAAATCCCCCCCCCCACCTCTTTTGAATTTTTCAGAACTGGCGCCGCCACTGGCTGCTACCAAGGGCAAAAAGGTTTACTTGTCCAAAAAGATAAAGCGAGATTTTCTGTCTGTCTGGAGAATAGTTTTCGCACCTCTGATTGCACTCTGCTACCTCAAAATGAACAGATAAAGCTAAACTTTATGGCCAGCTGCGTCGATGTTGCGAAAACTAATCTGGCATCGGGAAACTGTCAAAATTGCCTCGTCTTAAACGGAACTGTATATCCTTTGGTTAACAAAGCAGAACTCCTGCTACTGGTGGTGACTGCTTTAACAGCCTCTGATATCTTAGAAAATCACAATTAGGGATGTATAAAATCCTAAAATATCAGGGACTTTGCTTAAAACGAATGATTGGTCTTTGAGCATTTCTTAGTTCACCAAAGGCGATGCGGAATGCGAGACAGCAATGAGCGTTTGAGAAATTACGAGAAGTCAGATACTGGAGCCGTTGGGGGGGGGGGGTGGGGGGCTAAAGCATGAGCACTTGATAAGAAATGCCAAGCCCAATAAGGGCTATCAATTGATGTTATTGAAATAGTTTTATTTATTAGATCTAAATGTTTGAAACTTGTTTATAAATGTGATAAATTTTTCACATTTCAAGTCATACAGCTCTGTCTAAATCGGCGACCAAACTTCAAGGCGTTTTCAAAACTCCTTTCAGCGGCAAAGGAAACGGTCGATCAGTTACATTTGTTGAGACTATGAATTAAACAAGCAATAATAATAATCAAGGAGTGCTGCGTACTGGGTTTACTCAGAAAATTGCTCGATGGTAGTGAGAGGCAAACTTGTGCAAGCAATGTGTTCAGGTAACGAAAATCATGAAACTCCAAAAAAACTACAGTCGCGTGCAAATAGTTTGGTATACTGCATTTTAATCAAATTAATTGACCATGCAAATAATTGCTCCGGTTGCTTGGTCCGGGACGGGGGCTGCTCCAGTTGCTTGGTCGTTAGAGAAGTTTCCCAGTCTATTGGCTTTTAATGTACATTTCTTTTACTTTTGTAAATTTAGGTTTCACTTTTTAGCTTTGTATATTCATTGTAAGTAGATTTTAGATGTTTTTATTCATTTTATTGTAAGTTTTGATGTGGAGGGCCCCTTGAAAATCAGCCGCAAGGGTGAAGGGCCTCCCTCCTTAATAAATCGAAATGAAATGAAATGAATGAAATTAAAATGATGCTGTTTTGCAATGTAACAAATAAGATATTGATATCATACTTTCCATACTGCGCATGCACTAACATTTGTAATATCATCGATAGCCAGAATCTCGTCCCCAGAGTGAGTTCCTTTGTCTACCGCTACTCTGGGATACAAGAGGCCATTCGGCAGTCTGATTGGCTGTTCGCCATTTTGAGCGGTAGCTCCGTCTTGCGCGGGGGAAACAACCGCATCATATCAAAATTCGACCGAAAACCAGATTCTTTACTTTACCCATGTCAACTATAATTTGCTACTTGTCTCCAAAATTGTCTCGGAGAATAGCAAGCCATTTAATTTTCGTAGCTGCGGTGAAAGTTTCTCGAATTTGCAGCTTAGGCCCATTTTCTCCCCAAGCAAACCGTGCTTATTTTCACATTAAACGCAAATGCTAACCCAGAATTATTGTTAAAATACCTTCAAAAGGCTTGAAATAAGGTCCTTAAAGAGTTTGTTTTTCGTATTTCGATTTATCTACTGCAGAATTGGCGCTAGAGTAACGGCAATTTTCTGTATATTAGCGTTGCCTAGCATACCGTGAAATCCATAATGGTTGTTAATGCACCCATACTCTGGGTTCATCTGTTCCAAGTATACCAGGGTGTTCTTTCGGCTTCGTGATCGGCGTATGACGTAAGAAGACCCTGGGAATTAGGTTGTTACAGCCACAATCTAGTCTGCAAAAAAATGGTTGAAAACAAACAGATGGACAGACAGACAGACCGACAGACAGACAACGGTTTCGCAGAAGCTGATAGATCATTTTGGAACATCCGGTAAGATTATTATGAACACAGCAACAGGGCAAAAGTTTTATCGAAACTTCACTAATTGAATCAGATGATTAATTCAACATCTGGGACTAAATTTCGGCATAGAAATTCAAGGATTCAATTAACTTAATATCGTCAGCTGTTCTCATTCAAAATAAAACCATGGACAGAAGAACGTTAGACTTGACGTTTTATTTCAAGATTAAATTAGAGAAGTTTATAGCTACGAGGTGATGATTAATACCTAATTCAGGTATTTTCAGTCCATCATAAACCATCTTGCTTTGCTTCATCATAAAAGTTAGATTGATAAATCTTAATAGTCTGGCTAGAAGGTACCTGATAAAAGAGGCAGCAAAAAAGGCCATTCATGCATTCGTCATTTTAAGGCTTGATAGCAACAATGCCTTGATACAAGGACTGCCATCCTGTGAGTTGAAAAAATTGCAGAAAGCTCAAAATGCTGCTGCAAGGCTCCTGGTGGGTGTATGCAGAAAATGTTACACCATGCAAATTTTGAGAGAACTTCACTGGTTACCTGTAGTATGCAGAATTCAGTATAAGATATTGCTTTTGACATTCAAATGTATTAAAAACATAGCTCCAAAATACTTAGTTGATTTACTGAAGAAACGCACAGCTCCTCGTGAAACAAGATTGGCGAAAGATGATCTCCTGCTTGAAATAGAACTAACATGGTAACAGCTGGAGACCGATCATTTATTCATGTTGCCCCATCTCTCTGGAATGAACTGCAATATTCACTAAGGGCAGCAAACTCAATGGAAACATTTAAAACACTCTTGAAGACATTTTAATTTCAAAGACATTTTAGCATAAACAATGTATAATGTTTTATCGAATTTTTCTTTTTTAGTTGTAAAGTATGTAATGCGCCTATGAGCCCTGAGGAGATACGGCGCAATAAAAGTTCCTTTATCGTTATCATTATCATTATCATTATCATTATCATCATCATCATCATTATCATTATCATTATTAATAGATATTTGCTAGCGGAGGCTCAAAATCTCTAATTATTCACCTCAGCCCTGTTTATTAAATATTGTTGTTGTTTCTTTGACTGTTTGCTTGTAATTACTTGGTTATAACAAATGTTTGTAGATTTAGTCTTCGTTATTGTATTCTTGTAGGTTTTAGCCATTTTTTAGTGACCATGTACCTCTTGCATAATGTCGTTGGTCGAAAGGATTCACTTCATTTACACTCATTGGATTGAATTGATGAATTTCGCTGTTGTTTTCTTTAGATTTGGCTCAAATAGAAAAGGCTAATCTGAAACCTATGAGATACCATTATTTCATTTAAGTTATGTATTCACTTTAAAATGTTTGTTTGGTAATACGAAGCCGACCAAATTCTAAAAACAGTGGATTTCGCAAGGACTAAATGCATTTCCCATTCAATAACAAAATTTTCAAAAGGTAGATCTCGCATTCACCATGGTGATCTGTTGACGAAAACGAGAATCTCTCAAAAGTCTGGCAAACCTTCTGCCTCTGCTGGGAGCAGAACTTCCAAACTTACCAAATCTGCCGTAATGAAAAGTTTGTGGAGTCCATCAGCCATAAATCCCGAGTCTACCATTAACATGATGGTAGCCTAATCAATGAAAGGAAGCTGCTTTATCATAGGGCGATAAAACTTTGCATTGAAGCATCTACCTCGGCATCTACAATATGAAATTTGACAAAAAACCAATTAAAAACAGCTTTTGATAAGAAATGAATTAAAAAATAGACAGAAATGGGGCTAACATGACCTCTCGTTCCAACTCATTCCAGGGCCAGGTCGAAAACTCGGAGATGTCGGAGATGTCGGAGATGTCGGAGAATTATCTCCGAGTTTTTCATCGCTGAGTTTTCGTGTTGGCCCTAAATGCATAAGTCGAAAACTCGGAGATGTTTGGAAATTTCTTCGAAACTTCTCTAAAATTTCTGTTTCACACAGTCAAAGCATTTATTTCACTAACAGCATGTAAAATGAATGGTTTAGTGTGGTAAATCCGACATCTCCGAGTTTTTCATCTCCGAGTTTTCGGATTTTGCATATCGGACCAATACGAAAACTCGGGATGAAAAACTCGGAGATGTTGGATTTACAACACCAAACCAGAGACCATTCATTTTAGATGCTGTTAATGAAATAAAGCTTTAACAGTGTGAAACAGACCACTTAGAGAAGTTTCGAAGAGATTTCCAAACTTCTCCGAGTTTTCGACGTATACTTACAGGGCCAACACGAAAACTCTGAGATGAAAAACTTGGAGATGTCGGAGATCTCGGAGATTTATCTCCGAGATTTTCAAACTCCGAGTTTTCGTGTTGGCCCTATATGCATAAGTCGAAAACTCGGAGATGTTTGGAAATCTCTTCGAAACTTCTCTAAGTGGTCTGTTTCACACTGTTAAAGCTTTATTTCATTAACAGCATCTAAAATGAATGGTCTCTGGTTTGGTGTTGTAAATCCAACATCTCCGAGTTTTTCATCTCCGAGTTTTCGTGTTGGCATGACATTTTCAAAATAAAACCTTCTCATTACCCATTACGAAACTCCAATGGCTTACAGCATTATAGACCAAATCAAGTCACGTTTGGTTCCAATAGCCTTCGATCATTGGGACCTCAAATCTGGAATGGGTTGTCAAATGAAATAAAATCTGCAGAAAATCTAAGCAGGTTTAAAACTATGATTAAAAAATGGAATGGCCCGAATTGTAAATGTAGCGATTGTCAATATGTGTCTGGAGATTAGTCTTTTTTATTTAATTTGGTTAGTTTATCAAAATACTGTAAAAATATTTATTTATGTATTATATATTCATCGATTTAGATTAGTTTACTTTGCATAATTGTACATAGTAAGCTAGTTATATATATTCGATGTAAAATAAGTTGACAAAACAAAGGCCCCATATTCATAAGTCGAAAACTCGGAGATGTTTGGATACATCTTGCAAACTTCTCTAAATTGTCTGTTTCACGCTGTCAAAGCATTTATTTCACTAACATGGTTTGGTGTTGTAAATCCGACATCTCCGAGTTTTCGAATTATGCATATCGGACCAACACGAAAACTCGGAGATGAAAAACTCGGAGAAGAAAAACACGGAGATGTCGGATTTACCACACCAAACCATTCATTTTACATGCAGTTAGTGAAATAAATGCTTTGACAGTGTGAAACAGACATTTTAGAGAAGTTTCGAAGAAATTTCCAAACATCTTCGAGTTTTCAACTTATGCATATAGGGCCAACACGAAAACTCGGAGATGAGAAACTCGGAGATAATTCTCCGACATCTCCGACATCTCCGAGTTTTCGACCTGGCCGTTTTCGGCCTGGCCCTCATTCCAGCCCGTTGAAGCACACAGCAAACTACCTCTTGATCCCTAAAGCCTTTGCCCAGGTTGAGTACATTCAAGCAATTGAAATCGTGATAAAAAGTCAGTTATAAATCGAAATAAAGTTGCATGGACTTTCTTCGTGGTGTTGCAGGAGTTTGATTCATAAGGCATGATTCTTTACACCGATGAATAATCTAATAATAACTTCCACGTTTCGCTATAAAATAATAATAATAATAATAATAATAATAATAACAATAATAATAATAATCATAACAATGATAATAATAATAATGATAATAATAATATTATTAATAATAATAATAATAATAAAAATAATAATGATAAATAGTAATAATAATAATGATTATAATAATAATAATGATAATAATAATAATAATAATAATAATAATAATAATAATAATAATAATAATAATAAATAATAATGGCTTTATTTAACGTTGGCTTCTCGTCTAGCTAATTACTTAGCTAATTAATACGATACCTAAGCCTATGATTGACTAATAAGATACCCTATACCTATGGATCTACCAACAAAACTGGCCTAGCCGTCCAGACTTTCACATAATCTAAAATTCCTTTTACATTGGTTTATGGGAAAGCAAGCACACCAAAGGTCCTGCTACACAGAAGGTTCTCAAGAAAGCAAACGAAGGAGAATTATTTTAAATATATGTGAGAAAATCTTATTTTGATGCTAAACAAGGATTTGGTAGTTTTAGATCGCGTGATGATCAATCAAATTGGGTTTGATCGATGGTTTGACCTACGACCTTCTGTCCATTCTCACAGCGTGATTAGATGATTTCTCTGCATTTCGCGTGGGAGGGCTTTTTCTTTGTAACAGTGACTGAAACATAGTTCAAAATGGTTTCGCACAAAAGCTGATGTGTCTCACACAGGAAGAAAAAATCTCAAAAACAGACTCAAAGTCTTTGAAATGATGTCAATGCATGGATTCTACGCTCTCTGATTCAACCTAGAATCCAAAGTTTTCATGCAAATAGTAATTAATATCATGTTGCAGACCCAGGGAGGAGGGGGTACTTGGTGGTTAAAGGTGACGTACCCCTTGCAAAATTTAAGGTCTCAAATTCTGCTATTTACTACCTCATCGGGTAAAAAAATTTCAAATTTACTACCGCTCAGGGTTGTGAAAATTGATATGATTAATTGGCGGAGATTTAAGAAAGTTTGGAGAACTGCATCGTTGTTAGTAAGATTCTGTAGCGACAGAAGTCAACCAGTCATCACGTTTATTTGCAAACAGATCAAAACAAATTGCAATTAATTTCCGATCAACGATTGACCATTGGCCATACTGTCATATGCTCACACAAGGAGAAGGTTCTCCCATCCCAATCCTACCTTTATTTCTACACCTGTAATATTTCAAAGTAAATGGAATTGCAACATTTTCTTGCTCGGCTCATGTATGCCATAAAGTACCACTTTTGTCTCTGAAACAATCGACCTATTGTTCTTGCTGCACTGCAGGGTTTTGCAGCATTTTGCAACGAACACGTCACCTTGTACTACCAAGCCCCCCCTCCTGGGGCAGCAGAATCACAAGTTCTTTCGTAAGGGGCTGCCCCCTCCCCCTCCAAAGGCTTCCGCATAACCGTGATCGAGATACACCTCTGCAAATAGCCTACTTCGCCGCCATCAAAGCTTTTTACGACCATTCAACATTCTTATGCTGAAACACAGAGACTAGCAAGGAAAAGCGCTCGCTTTGCTCGCAATCTGATATCTGTAGCCCCTACGTACGGCAGGGCTTAGTAACAGCTTAAGCCAAGAACTTTATGACCAAAGTGACGGTCAGTGACCAAAGTAAGGTTCATAAACGATGGTAAATTGGATATGAACGAAAATCAAATGTAGTGATGGACCTCTGTTTCTGGAAATACTCTTTCAGGAGATGTCGAACCCTTATATTTTATGTGAATTTAGAGCCCCAGGGGTGGCACTCTTCCATAGTTAAGGTACCTGGGGATGTGCCGACCGCAAAGGTACACTTTTTCCCAGGGTTGGCCTGATAACCAGACCCGAGCAGGCTAGCAAATAGTATACTTTTTGCAATGTTAGTCGATTTGAATCTGGGAAAGGGTATGCTTTTCGGTAATTTTGATCAAAGAAATGTCAAACTTTAATAAGTCCCGTAAAGAAATGCAAATTTTTTAATTGTCGTCCAGAGCATACGAAAATTGGCAAGTTTGTCTAAAAAATGCTAAGTCATGGCACTTTTGATGCAGAAATTGGTCTAGCAAAGGGTATCATTTTCACAAAAATTGGTCTAGCCAGCGGTTCCATTTTGAAACTGTGTGTGGCACACCCCTACTTGAAGTTTAGCTGAGAACCTCGTGATATAGAATCAACAAAACTTAATTGCTTGTTAAAGCAACGTCAATGCATTAATAGGCATCAGTGGACATTTTCAAGAGTTTCTGCAATATCCATGCTGATGTTAGCCAGTGTTATTCAACTTGAACTGTGGGTCACCATTCCAAAATTATCATTCACGTTGAATCACGTATTTTTCTTACAAAACTAAGAATTTTAGACCAGTATTGAAAGTTTCTTAAATTATCAGATTTTCAATACTCAGAATTTCTTTTAAGTTTCCTAAAGTTTAAATTGCAATCTTCATGTCAACTGCTTGTGCTCTCGTGAACGTTAACAAAGCAAAGAACTATATTTTCCCAGCACTGGAGTTTCTTGGTGGTTTGGCGATCTGAGAGTTGCGTTTCTTATAAGCAGTTTCGTATGCAAGATACGCGTACCTCAGATTTTCGAAAACAAAGAAACAAACGTTGAGATGATAGTAAATATGGTCTCCAGTTTCAAACTGCGTGTACATTCGTTTGTATAATTTAAGACAATGAATTAGCTTCTCTTAGACCTCGCTGAAACGTTGCATTGTAAGGATGTAGAAGGTTGGCTTCATACTTTATGTACATATTTGTGAAGAAACAAGGAAAGTTTTGGTTCCGCTACTATAGAAAAGAAAGAAATTAAGTTCTTTAAACGTTTGAAACCTTTAGAAGAATTATCAATGATTTCTTATTCATTTATTCATTTATCTATTTATTTATTTATCTATTTCACCGTGTTGTGTTTGTTTTAATTGATATTGACACAAGGACACGTTATACAAACTGCATAATTGATCAAAATGATTGTTTTGCTAAGCGTCATTAATTAAAAAAGTAGTTATTCTTGGAATATTCCATTCTCAAAGTCTAGAACTCCCAACAGGATTCAACATCTACGAAACTTTACAATCACATTGCAGATTTCACTAGGATGTTAGAATTAAATTATAAAGAGATAACTTCTAATTCAAGCTTCTGCTTGCTTCTACTAAAATTTGATGGTAGTTGGCTAATTAGATTAATACCTTTTTGCAGAATAAAGCTTGTAAAATCTATGTATAGCAGATGAAATTTAGGATCTGTCTCGAATGGAAGCTTTTAACGCATTCTGAATTGGCTAAAATCAAGGAAGCAACCTAAATTGATTGGGACAGGCCTCATTGACCGAACAAGTATTTCGAAAAAAAGCATTACAAAATAAATCATTTTATGAATTTCTTCGGAATGTTGATAGAAAGGGATAATTACATTTAGTTGGTAGAAAATCTAGATCTTACAAATTTTCTCGATAAAACAAAATTCAAAATTCGTTTTATCAGCTGCGTTTAATGTATAATAAGTTTGATACGCAAATTAATTGGGGAAAGCGCTCACTTAGCGAGCTACTTTTCCTGTTGACTCATGTTTTCATGTCCTATGCCCCCGTCTTTAGCTACACAATGAAACGGCACGTATCAAAGATGTGAGGTATTTAGATGCCAACCAGATAAGGGAAATTCTAGCCAAAGAACACTAGTATGCTGGATCTGCACCTGGATGATGATCACATATCTATATTTACATTTTTACTCTTTCAATTTATTCATATATTACCGTTCATGTTCCTTATGTTTCCGTTGATTATAGTTTAGTTGTTTTTAAAGTCTAATTTAGTTTATTTTAGTTTAGTTTTACTAATAGCTGCCATACATAACTTTATGTAGTGCTGTATAGCAATAATGATGATGATGATTATAGGGTATATCTTAACGTTGCCCTTGCCCACCATCAGTATTGTCGATTCCCTTAAAGATTTTCTTGCCTCCAAGCCTTGTTCACAAAATTTGTGGGGCAAAGTTTTCATATGACGTAGACAATGTTTCTCATTACAAGCAAGGTAAGTCTAAGAAGGTTCCCCAGAAAAATTGTTCGACATTTGACAATTAAAAGATAATGAACGGACTTCGTGTTAAGATAACAATGTTGCTGAGACTGTGAACTGACATCAGACACCAGAATCTTGTAGATGCACTGAAAATTGACGGAGTTACAAGCTTTTGAAGTTCAACTTTGTCCAGAAGACGAACCCAGATCCCCTAATTAGGAATTAGCATTTTTAGTGAAAGTAGAATCTCGTTTGTTCATAGCATGGTCTTAGCAAGTCAAATGGAATCTGAAAAGCACTTTCGATAACTTAACTTTCTCTAACTATAGATCTAGGTTATGTGCTTGCTAAGAGGAATCCTGTCGAGTGCAATGCTAGTTGATCGCTTCTTTCATCGATTAAGTTTCCACTGATGTTTTTGAATACTTGCATTCTGAAGTAAATTTTGGCAGTGCTTGCAAGGATGAGATTACTTTCGAAGTCAAGTCCTATATGTTTCTCTCTGATAGTCTTCTCTCAGTCTTCTTTTGCCTCAATTTCGGGATGTCTTTTTTCAAAACAAGTCAAGTTTGGGGGCGTCTGGTTTCAGCTTTTGTACAAACTTGAACTTCAAACCTTGCAAATCTGTGACTTTTTAGCAGACCTGCAAGCTATTTAACCAGGACAGCGTTCATTTTGTCGTTATCCCTTAATATTTAATCAAACGTCGAGCAATTTTTTGGAACGCCCTTTATCAAGCTGAGTTGACACTTGAGGCCATTTTGTAATGCGATTCGGCACGAATGGCGAACTGAATCAATCCTACTTTGTCACGCTGCCGCGCTTAATTGCGATTTGGATTGCGTCAACAGCTGTGAATTCAAATTTCCAAGTTTCAAAATATTTGGCAACAAACTTTCACAAATCTTTTTTATTTTAAACCATAGCAATGCTTATGGCAATGTTTTATTACGTCATTTTCTTGCTTACTTCCTGCCTTTTTTCCGAATTTTTTCCCATAGTTGGCTAAAAGCCAGTCCTAAATAAACTTTCTCTGTTTTTCAACGCAAGTTGTGCATTCACGACACATCTTTTAACATCAAAACAGTAGCTACTTTTTAAATTAAATCATATCAAATCTTCGCTTTCCTTCAAATTTTACTTCCCATTTCCTGTAAATCAAAAGTCTATTTCTGCAAAGCTGAATAATTTTTTGCACAATTGAGCGATTGTGGATAAGAAAGAATTCCGCTCTTTTGCAAAGTCTTGCTGGCGTTGCCTTTGGCGAAATCAATGGCCCAGTCGGTAATGTAAAAAAGCTTTGACCGCGTTTACACTGTACCTGTAAAATTTTTATCTGCTATTATAGTGGTTGTTGTTGTTGTGCCTCGTTATCATGTTTACATACGAGACTTTCGTGAAGCCACTAGAATTTTAGTCATGGCCTAACTAAATCGTGCATTTTCATTGAGCTTTCTTTAATTTTTAGTAATATTTATAGGTATGATAGACCACATAACATGGTGTCAGGTGTGGGATAAAATTCTTTCGGTTCAATAACGTTTACACTGGGGTAAGATTATTAAAGAAAAAGAATGAATGAAAGTTTTTCTGATAAGCATGAAAAGAGCCAATAGGAGTCTGAGCCATAACATCTTTGGGACAGATTCAAACCCCGTACAGAGTAAACGTGGTCTTAGAACTGTCAATATATGTAGCGCTTCTACATAATTCCCATTGATATCTGTTGAGACAGTGCCATTACTCAATTCAGACTTAAACACGACATTAAAAATTTTCTGAAAGACAGCTCGAAAGAATTCTTAGCACTATTGGGGCTATTGGGGATCAACATCAACAACCTGCGGAACTATCATTTTCATTACATGCTACCGTATCTCTCATCTGCTTAAGTAATGAAATCTTGGCTAAAATGAATGCTTGTGCACATTTGATCAATATAAAAGGACACAGCCCGGGGGGGGGAGCACTTGGTCTACGAACATACGGCCTGTCCCAGAGCCAAATTCCTGAAAGTGATACCCTATCTCGGAGGAAAATCTTCGAAAAAATTTCCTGTCCTTGAGTTTCTTCAAACAAAATTGTGCGCTCACTTGGAAATTTTGAAGAAATTTAATAGAAAATGCGGAAATGTTGCCATCCAAACGATGTAAATCACATTCGCCGAGTGCAAAAGTCCTCCAACGACGTTCCAGAATCAACATTGCAAAATATGGACCCTGTCATGGAGTCGACTTTACAGAATGATACCCTGTCGCGGGGTCAGCATCCTAAAAGTGATTTCTGTTCAGCGGCATGTCCCCGTATGGAAGAACATATGTGTACCTTCCTCGGAGGACACAGCAACGAGCCCTGTGGAGCCCCTATTCATATTACTCTCCATCTGATACAATGACATTTCATTTCAACTACGTGGGATATGACAATGTCTCCATGGCATGATTGCCTAGTTCTTTATCGACACAAAAAAATTTCTGTAAGAATAAGGACACGAGGCAGGAAAGATGGGGAAATTCTGCAGACAGGTCGATTCAAGGGAAAGATGGGGAAATTCATCAGACAGGTCGATTCAACATCATTCAAATACATTCATAAATTTGGTACCTGCGGATACACATTCATTTGAATGATTAATTAGAAACAAAAACTAACAGCTAAGATGTTGTTGTTGCTGGTATAGGTGTCTCTTAGACATAAAAGAATGGAATTTTTGATTGAGCATGGGGATAATTTCCTTCCATCGCCATTAAACATCTGCTTTCATCTTATTTAATATTTAACAAGGGAAGATTCGATTATCACACGTGCAATATTTTACGGAGTATTTGTTAAGTGATGCCCTTATAGGAAGCCAACCCAAAGCATATGCTTTGAAGTTCACCGCCCACATGGTAACAGAACGGATGTGTGCTGTGAATTGCAAATTTCTTTTATGTGTCTACTCGCATTAGCATTTTGGAATACTTATAAGGTGTGTGCACCCGTCTTCTGCCACACTCACAGAAAAGACAGCCAGCGAAAGGTCCTAACTTGAGAGCAAGAGATACAATATATAACAGCCAAAAAAATTATCAGGATATATACTTAAAAGGTGAGCTTCGTCTTAATCATACGTATATGAAATAAGCATTAGCAACCTTTTTAGAATTAATCAGGATAGATACCTAAAGGTGAGCTCTGTCTTTGTTGTATATCACATATTACTAATAAGCATTAGCAACCTTTTTAGAATTAATCAGGATAGATACCTAAAGGTGAGCTCTGTCTTTGTTGTATATCACATATTACTAATAAGCATTAGCAACCTTTTTAGAATTAATCAGGATAGATACCTAAAGGTGAGCTCTGTCTTTGTTGTATATCACATATTACTAATAAGCATTAGCAACCTTTTTAGAATTAACCAGGATAGATACCTAAAGGTGAGCTCTGTTTTTGTTGTATATCAAATATTACTATTAATTTTTAAGAATTAATCAGGATATATACTTAAAAGGTGAGCTTCGTATTTATCATATATGAAGTAAAAACTAGCAATCTATTTTGAATAATCAGGATATATACTTAAAAGGTGAGCTTCGTATTTATCATATATGAAGTAAAAACTAGCAATCTATTTTGAATAATCAGGATATATACATAAAAGGTGAGCTTCGTATTTATTGTATATCACATAGTACTATCAACTGTTCAGAATCTATCAGGATATATACTCATACACGAGACAAACATTAGAAATTCTTAAGAACTTGTCAGAATAGATGAACTACGTATTTGTCAGGTCTGAAAAATGAAATCAGAATTAAAACTATTACTGCTACTGTGCATGATTAGAAATATCTTCTGTGGGTGTTGTGTGGGCTGAAATTCCTTCAAACCTCTCCAGTCCTGCTAATTAACTTCCCTATGCAAATTTTCTTAAGCCATTTGATTTGCTACCCTGATATTTGCATTACATACCAATTAAGTTAACTGTTCTAAGTACACAAAGTGGCATGATTTATGTATATACTTCGTTAAAGTTAAACATTTCTACTGAGTTAAAATCAATGGTGAACTGAAGCAGTTTAGCAAAGAAAGAAATAACTGCAAATACTCGGAGAATTCTCGAGACGATAAAGATGATATTGGAAGAACCTTTGCAAGATATATGGAAGAAATTATCATGCTTAAGATAGTAAAGTAACTATTCTAAAAACATCAGTCTTCCGTTATCATTACAATTAAAAGCTACAAGCGCAACGAATTATAATTGTTTATACGTCGTTAATCATGCAGTCTTTACAACCTTCCAACAAAAATGATATCGGTAAAATATCAGCCAATTCTTTAAATCTCGTCTTTCTCATATTTTCCAAATAGAAAGCTGAACTCATGTTTTAAGGTCTTATGTCCTTCATGGCCCTTTATCTATTGCTCATGAAGAAACTGCAATCGGGCACTGTTTTGGTCGTATATGTCTTTGCGTGTGTGTTTATATATATACACACATATATACATCGAAACTTAAAGAAGGGATTAACAAAAATAACGCTCGTTTCTTTGGCGGCTAGTTCCGTCTGTTCATGCAGACTTTTTCAGGCTAAAATCTACGTATATAGATATATAAACTCTACATATATATATATATTTATAGCCTCGTGATTACAACAGTGTGTACACTGAACACAAAGCACAGTTTTCTTCAATACATCAAAAATAATCAACAGTTTGTTTCCTAATCTACACGAATTACCTGCCTTTTTCCCTGCAAAAGTTTCATGTTAGCATGTGTGCTGATGACACGACCATTTCCCTCGCTGCGAAAAGCATTGATGACTTGCAAAATGACTTAATTTACATCTTCTGAAGCTACAGGATTGGTTGCATGCAAACAAAAATTTCTTTGAACGTTGTGAAAACGCAGTCGCTTAGGGAAAGGGGACATCAACCGTGGCCATGTCTATAAATGATTCATTCAATAAGATTCGTCCTTCTGTAATGTCACAAACATTTGTGAAATAGTCGCCAGCGTTGCAATTCTGGAACATTGTTTCGACAGTTCTTGCCAGCACATCTATTTGAACTCCTGAAGCTTGCAAAAATTAGGGAAAGAACGGAGGATACCTTCAAATCTCGGTCAACTCTAGCAGAAAATCTTTCCCGGTCGCTGATAAAGGCCCTGGCTGAATTACAGTGGGTAGAGATTGCCACATTTGCTTGTTTGGTTCAATTACTCACACAGTAAACTACGGATTAAGAGACTGCAGGCTGATTTTTGGCTAATTAAGCACCATCGAGATAATAACCATTGTATAAATGTATAGGAGCCGATTCACCCTGTTACCGATTATCCTTCATGCAGGTAGGTATTCACTGAAATGATTTCATAAAGGCATTAATCCACCTTAAAAAAATACTTGCCCCGAAATGATATCAGCATTTGCTTAGCTGTAGAATCATCAACTATGCAACAACTTCAATGAAAAACATATGGAAACAAACTACCAAGTATTTAAAAAGCCCTAACAAAAAACTTAGACATATTGATGTGATTCGACAAGGAAAACAACTTCATCAAAGTTTAATAGTGTAATAGTTTCTGCGGTGGTTAAATGGGTATTTTGATTTCTGAAAATGGTGGATCATGAAACGTGAAATTAACTGTCAGTACTTCAAGGAGGGTAGTTCTAATGAATGTATCTATACTGGAAAAAACCTGGGTCCAAGATTTTTATAAAATTTATTCACATCTTTTGCCTTACCAACTTCACTTTACGTCTACCCATTTTACTCGAGTAAGCCCTGGCTTACCACCTGATTCGAACCTAAAAAACCAGTTCACGGTAGACAATGACTACCTTCCTGAAATCAAAGGTGGTAGGCATATGCTTTGTATCACTGTGTAGATGCAAGGGGTTGCTGCCTTTTGAGGTACTCCTTGTCCAATTCAAGCTATGGCTACCGTGCGAAAAAATCGGATCCAAACTGGTCTTCACTTTCTACATTTCTCTGGACTTGCCACAAGTCTCTCTCGCGGCAAAAATGGGAGAAGGAATAAAAGCGAGAGAGACTTGTAATACTTGGTAGCCTGGGTCGTTTGCTGGACAGGATTCTGTCCAGTCGGTATCCTTTTACAAAAAACTAATATCCAATCATATGCTTAGAAAGTACAGTGATACAACAGAGAGAGACTCTGCGATGTTCTTTGACAATGACCGACTCAAGCTTCGATGAAACAGTTGAAAATCACCCCGTCATTTCTAAAATGGGAGCAAGGCTCAATAGCTCATGAATATTAATGAGCATGCCAAATATTACAAGTCTCTCTCGCTTTTTTTCCTTCTCCCGTTTTTTTTTTGCAAGAGAGACTTGTAGCAAGTCCAACATTTCTCAGTCAGAGTGAAATAATCGCTATCTTTTTCTAGTCCCCATTCTGGGAGGCTGAGGGCTAGGGTTGCCAGATGATCAATACAAATGATGACAGGGTTTTTCCTTTACATCATTAATTAAAAACTTACAATACAATATACTAATTGCATTACTAACAACTTTCCCTACAAAATACAAGATACTAATTGCATTACTAACAACTTTCCCTACAACACAATACAACGACTACAATACCACGAGGAGGAGCAAGATGTCACATCTACACTGTGGCTTGAGGGAGGAAAAGAAAACAAAAAGCAAAACAACATATAACTACTCAAAAGGAAGATTCACTACAAAGGAGCCTTGGTGGCTGCTTGACGGATGGCAAAAATTTGAATGAATTCAATCAAATCAACCAGTTTTGTGGATAAAACGTTGAGTTAACTCAAGGATTGATGTAATCGGGGAAGTCCTTGTTACCATACATTAATTACTGACTCCAAATGGTCGTACTAATACAAGAACTGCAGTGAGAAGATCTCGTCGTTGAATGTCAAAAGATGGACGGAGCAACAAAAAATCTTCCTAGCCTCAATAAGTGAGGCAAATGATGATATCCTCAATAAATGTGTAAGGCACATGATAACAGGTTTGGTAAATACAAGCAGCATTTACGTGGCATCCCTTTGTATTTCAGGTTTCCCACTTTTATGTACAGTTTGCTTTGATGTTTAACAGCTTTCATAATTTACTTTTTTTCAATGAATTCACCATCATGAGTGAGCTTCAAAACTGATGACGTCTACCTTGCAGTACAGTTAAGGCAACAGAGATTGATCCTCTTGCATGGTACAGACATAACTAGCTGTTTCTAGGGTGATTCTGTTGGCTGTGTAATGTAAAATGTCGCTTGGTTTGGGGTTATCTTGGCGCCCTTTCAATAGATTCCCCAACAGTAAAAATTTCATAGAAGATACCAGCGGCCTTGGCACAGCTGCTATCTCTCACATTCATCCAGTTCGAACAGCAAAGGTCAGGTGACACCATCTTCAAATCAATCTGACTTGGACTTGGTGTGATCTTTAAATTAAGACATGGAGGCATTTTATTAATCTTCACACACCATTTGCTTCTTTTCACCTTTTAAGGCGCGACGTTTCAGATACAAAATCGCTTAATTTGCCGGCTGCATCGAATGCTTATACAATCATTTAATTAGACTTACAATTCACTTTGCTGTTTTGCACTTACAACGCGACAAGTTCTCAGATAACAGAATCATATTTCTTGCCTGCTGCAGCAAATGTATAAATAATTCATATGCATAAAAATAAAGTATTTTGGAGTGCGAAGTGTCTATGATCAAAAGTTTTACCACGATCACAAATTCATTTCCACTCTCCTTGACACCATTACTAAAGTAAGCAATAAACTTGATCAAGAAGCAATCAAATTTTTCAAGAATTTAAAAAAAACTTGTTATAACATTTTCAATAGCCTGATTCGTTAAAATTGAATTGATAGTGGGGGATCTGTTTTATGTCACATTTTCTTTCGAACTAACTGACTTCAGATCAAGAGATAACTAGGTCGAAAATCGTGAAACGTCAATATCTGTCGCAGGATGATGAATTCCATATATCACCTTTGACAAGATCATCTTCCCCAAAGGGCATCAAACTGCTGGACAGAAAGAATTTTACTCCGAGCGATCTTCTATGTCCTCTTCAAGTTAATCAATCCAGGAAAGCCAGATCTATTCTGCACAAACTATCTCCCACCACCAAGACTGCTGAAGCAGCTAAAAATAGTCGATAGTTGAAACATTTCCTCTGTCTATCAAACAAGACTTGAAGCAAAGATTGATGGATGTATCTTAAGAACTTTAGTGATGATAAACAATATGACTAAGATAAGTAAAGGTATGGGAGAAAATCGTTTTGCAGAACGCACATCCTGGTCGTTTATATCACTTATCTTATTTTCATGCATCGAAAGAACAGATTGCCTTTAAAAGGCTTGACAGATTGCCTCATATCTTCTTATCGTGTATTTTTCTCTTAAGAAATGTCTATTTTGTTAGCTAATCAAATCTACCAAACTTCAAAATTTATAAGATGTGCTACTACTCTGGAAATTCATCGTTGTGATGTCAAATCGATGTAAACTTCAAGGAAGATGGTCTTGAAAATAAATTTGTCAATTTTCGTTTTATAGAAGATTCGGTACACCAGTCAACGAAGATCACTTCAAAACTTTGATTAATTTTCGGAACTTTGATTGCTAAATTGAGCGAATCTCACCAGGAATTCAGTTTGATTATAAAGAACTTCGAATAAGCAGACAAGGTGGCTTTTCTCCTTTCTCTTTCAAACTGGAGTCTGCAAGAGGCTTTAGAAATTGAAGATAAATCTAAAAGTAATTGGGTGGGAACTGATGAGAAGAACTTGATGAGAAGAATTGAGTAGCAAGCTTTTCTGCTGTGTCAAAGAGATAATGAATGATGGCTTTCTATTAGACTGACGACGTGATTCCTTATATTCGCTCAATGGTCTTAATCTGATGTTTCTATTTTCTCTCATGCAAGGACTCACAACCAACACAACCAAACAGATTCTAACGTCACTTCGAACGTCGCTTCGCTTCAAAATGTCGAACTTTGAATGAACAGAGCTAACCAGCCAATCAAACGATAAGAATAGGCACGCGGGTTGACCATATTAAGAAAGTAGTGATCTGATTGGTTGCGCCGTAAACGCGGCGGATTTGGCCTAAGTTAGCCCCCGTTTTGAAGCTGTCTTGTCATGAGTCTCAGTTTGAAGCCAGAAACATTATCCAAGTTAATATGAAAAACTGAGACAAATGTAATCAGTTTATTTTTCCAACCGATAACAAGAGTAGATTTTCTAGCAACAGGATGCGTTGCTTTTGATTGAAACTTTTGATGGGCAACGGTACAATTACCAAACGACTTTCTACAGCCTATCAGCCAAGTTGTACATGCAAACGAAGCAAATGACAAGTTGGCTCACAAGCGACAAGTCGATTAACCAAGGTCATGGGAAATCTTCTTACAATTAACTGTCTTACTTTTACGGCTGGCTTGAAAAATCAACCCTTCAAATTTCTTTGTCTGCAATCACTGCCCAGGAGGCACTCTCAAACTTGACTTGACTGAGTGTGCCGCTCAACAGGGTGTTCTTTCGTGATAAAAATCATGCGACAAGGTGTCCTTTTCTAACAAAGATTATGCAACATGGTATTATAAATTGATAAGAAAATTATGCCACAGGATTTCATGTCGAAGGCCTTTTTCACAGTTCTCTTGGAGCAATGAACCATGTATAAATTTGTAAGTAGAATTCATACGTTATCCGTCATCGCAAGCATTTGCAGATCCGACGAGCAACGTTCATATCGTGGCCTGTTACATCCCTAGTCATGCACCCCCTGGGAATCACTGATCTCATTCTACCGTCCCATCGAAGGGAATGTGCAAAGACTTGTCTACGAACAGAACAAAGAAAACAACCAGACACAGTATCGTTTCAAAAATTATTGAAAAAAGAAGAAAGAAAACAGAGTATTGTTTCAACAAAGTATTGAGCAAAGAACACAGAAGACACAGCATCGTTTCAAACAGTATTGAATAAAGAACAAACTCGGCTATCTATTTTTCACGGAGCGTGTGAAGCTCAAGTTTGAATAGGTTATTTTCAAAGTCTTCTGCCCTTGCAAATGTAAGCTCTTAACCTTGCACAAATCTCTGATCAAAGCAATGGATAAACAGTCTGCCCTAGTCCACAAGAACATACAATAATCAACTAGCTAATAGCTCTACTGCTCTGCGTACCAAACACATCTTCAAGGAAGTTTTCCACTGATTATATGTGAGTCTGGCATTCGAGGTGTAATGCTTGTACACGTAGCTCAGTAGGGCCTCAACATTTGAGAAAAATTTGGCCGAAAATGTCAGCTTCATAGTCATAAAATTTCTGCAGCTGTTTTTCAGTTGACTAGATAGTTAAGCTTGGCCCGCAATAAAGAATCTTAACAAGAAGGAAGAATCGGAACTTCTTAACTGGATTCCAAATCTTGCCCTCTAAGAACCGTAAAGATTTAATTCATCTTCTTTGACGCAAGTAAACTTCAAAAATAAATCAAGAACAGTTTTTGATGTCACAAGATCAGTTGAATGTGAAACCTCCTTCATCGTGCTATGCTATAAACTGCTGTTTCGTGGGAAAAAATGTTTCAAATTTTGATCAAAACAACATTTTGAACAGTTACTTCTATCACAACACAGAAAAGATCAATCAGAAGGAAGCGCTATTTTATACTGCTATTTAGAGTGCAATCATGACAGAAACCGCTCTCTTTCTCGCTCTCTGCTGTCGCCTTCATGCGACATGTATTTTCAAGAAGTAGGTGATCATGTCTTTCCACAGCTCTCTTTCGTTTGTTTTCTTCAGCAGTTCTTGCTCCTTTAATCTCCCTCTTAATGTCCTCAAACTCGCTTAGTATCTTATCTGTGCATGGGTCGCAGGAAACGAAGTAATTGTTAAAAATGTAAAGGCTAACATACCTGTGTCTTTACCGTGGCTTCTTCTGCCTTTCTTGGCCTTCCTTTGCTTCCCTGCCTCAGCTCAATCCAGTGATTCAAGTCTGCAATGACCTAATTCAGTATCTCTGCAAACGCGAGGCTGCCCTCGTTTGAGCTGAGGCAGTAAAACAAATGAAAGCCAAGAAAGGCAGAAGAAGCCACGATAAAGACACAGGTATGTTACTTCGTTTCCTGCGACCCATGATTTGTGGTCTGCCTCTGCTTGTGTTACCTTCAGTGCATCATGTGTACATTAAATTCTCTGAACCATCTTTCCTCGTGGTATGCCACAAAAATTCCAATTGCTGCCATCTCACTGCTGGCAGCGGTTTTCTTGCAGCTTCTATTTCCCTGAATAATTCTTCATTTGTAACGTGCGCTGTCCATGGAACCCTTAGCATATGTCGGTAAAACTACATTTCAGTTGCTTCAAGTTTGCCCCTGATGTATACTCAAATTGCCTACCGTTCAATAACATTTGAAAAATAGACCTATTCGGCGGCTAAAGTTTATTTTACCTATTTCAAGTCATGTGATCATACTCTTGAGCGGTTTCAGCTTTTTGCATTCATGGCACAATTTTGCATGACATGAAATATATTACATGAATCGAAATGGGTGTAAAGAAACCTCAGCCGACTTTGTCTTTTCGGCATAACTTAGCAGTTAAGCATTCTATTCTTCGTTTTAACTGTCATGTTTTGATCCTTAGCATCTTTCGCTATTCCTATGCGTCTCTGGATTTTTGTTAGAGTTTTGTGTCCTTCTTCGTTCTTGATTTTGATGTCATCAACTTTTAATTCACATTTTGGGCTATCTCTTCTGCTCACGGTGAAATGTTGCCTATCAGCAATCGGCTGAATATAGGCTATTCTGTTCCCCATAAAGATCTTCTTTACTTAGATTTTTGAGAGAAAAACTATAGGAATGAATTCTGAATTTAGCTCTGAAACTATTTTACAATGTCGATAAAAATGACTAGAACGATAACAACGAGAATAAACAATGGCGTCTTGGATCAGATATGGTATCTTCGCTTCTTTTTCAGGCATAACATGACTAATCCGTTAGCAAAGAAGAGTGGGGAAAGAATACAAATTTGATTGCTGTTATCTTGAAATATCCATATCACTATTTTGGTTGTGTTATAATCAGAATATCCAAGCTGAAAATACGCAAAAAAGAGGATAGAGCTGATGTTTTCACCACACCCTGCGCATTGCTGATGTTCATTTTGATAACATCCTTTCAAAGCAAATTAAAACATCAAATTTTATCGCTAACTGTTTTGCTTCAAGTGTTTACCACGCGAACTATGGCTGCACCGAGTAATTGTCTGCAAAATAATGTTTACCTGTTGGCGAGATTGTATTTAATGCTTTTATAGGAGGGCCCCTTGGAATATACGGTGTGGGATACAGGCTAAACTTGCAAACCAACCATGGGCATTTCGGACACTTTTGTTGTGATTCTCGAGCTGCCCATGATAGATAGAAAAGTAATGAGATGATTTACTTACCAGTTACCAAGCCAAATCGAGCTAAATATTGTTTGTTTACTTATTTCTTTGCTATACCGTTGTAACAACGTGGGCTTAGGCCCAAAGATCGCATTTTGAATAGCAAGTTTGAGAGGCGGAATGTTGTTGCTGCTCTGCAATAGACCTTTTAGCTATTCTACAAAAGAGCCTCGATCGAGCGCTAGCGTTATTTTTATACAATTCTATACGCGAGGTTCGATCGAGTGGCGTTAGAAGTTCGATCACTATTATGCACATTCGAAAATTCTTCAACTTGCATCATAACATCGTTCGATTTAGATTCTGTCCAAGAACTGCTAAAAGGTCTTCTCAGAATCTGATCTTTGGGCCTAAGCCCACGTTGGTGCACGTTGTTGTAGAAAAACGTATTCACTGATTAAAAAGCCGTAATACATAAATTATATTACCTAGCAGGTGTCCCAAAAAAGTATAAGCGTTTCAACAGTTCCTGCGAAGGAGTCTTGGTTTCAAATACCTTTCTTTTCAATTTAATGTATTGACGACATCTTAACTAAGATTTCGCGACGTTACATATTCAAATCGGGTCTATATTCGCAGAGTATAATTCACTTAGACAGGCAAATTTCTGGGTTTTGGAGCACCTGAACAATACATCATTTTGTGAAAGTTTGTTGAGCTATGAAAAAGTGAAATTTACTTTTCACTAGTTCAAATCCCCAACTCATTCGTTTTTATGACTGAATAATCACGACTGGAATAAAACTTGGGTGAGAAGATTACTTCAGCCATAAAGACACAACTTGACACATAGTCCTAGAAAGTTAGGATGAAATATTTGAAGTCACGAGCGGAAACTCGTCGTTGATTTTACATGAATAAAAGGATCTTGTATCTAATATGAAATATAATCACAAAGGAAGAAACAAGAACATTACGTACAGGCACTTGCGTTATGCCACAGCTAATGAATTACTCTGCCAATACAGACTCGATGCGGACAGATAAGGTCGCAAAATCACATACAGCAAGCCGAAAACAAAAGATTTTGAAACCGAGTCTCCTACACAAGAACCGCTCAAATGCTTATAGCTACTTTTTGGGGGCACCCGTTAAGATTTCAACTCCGTTGGCTGACTGAGGGTTTGATTCAATATTGAAAATTCATTCATATTTAAAATGCATCATCTTGACCTCAAAGTCAAATTTCCGAAAATTAGCTTCTATGACCTTTGCCTGAAGCTTTAAGAGACTGGTTTTGATGCATGATCTAAATGATAAAGTAATAGTTTTCGTAGTTGCGGCATTGCTTTCTAATGGTACAGAAACAGTAATCCTGAGCCGTCCTGAGCATCAAAGAGTCAAAATGTACATGATTGAGAACAAGCTATTTCTAACTGTTCAGGGAATATCAATAAACAGGACTTTCGGCTGATTCCTAATTTCAGAGGGAACTAATGCACTTATAATTACGAGACAAATCTTAAAATTAAGTTGAAGAGATGAAAAAATCACATTTATTTACGACTTAGTAGAATCAAGATATCATGAAGAACTTTTGATAGTTCATAGTCCTTTATGATATCTAGGTTGCATACTCAGAGAGGAACTACTTATTAACATGTGACCGGGAGGTGAGACAAAGCAAATTTTTGAAAAAGCCAAAATATGCTACATTTAGAACAGCATTAGACTCCAAAAATAAACTCATTGCTTCATAATAGCTACAGGTTTCATAGCTTTTTCGCAACAGCGCTGCAATATTTTGATGAAAACCTCAGCTTAGAACTCACTTTGTCAGATTTTCTCATCAGCAACTCTAAAAATTATACCGATCAAGCACCAAATAGCGTACTCTAAGATATACTGGAAAACGTCTTCCAAACCCAAAAAGGTATCTGACTCCCTGACTCCCCATAACTTGGTAAAAGGAAGTACCGCCTGGGATTGCATAGCTTTTCCTACATGTCTTTTCCAAACAGAGGATACATTTGTCTGACTTAACTTTTATTTGAACTATTGATTGATTGATATACCCCATCTTTGTCACTAGATTGAAAATGGCATCAACTGCATCCCTTATCATGATCTTAAGTGTCCTTCTTGTCAGCATGCTCTCAAATCAAGTGGTAGAAGGAAAGTCTGAGGAACTTCGCTCGTTCATCAAACGAGGAGTGTGTCGAAATGGCTGTTGGGGCGACTTTTATCTATGTGAAGCTCATCCTGAAATGGTGACAATCGCAGAACACAAGATTTGCATCAAGGCCCGACAGAACTGCATAAATCAATGCAATCGAAGCGATGTGGAAGTAAAGCGAAGCACATTTGAAGATGATGAGTGGTAAAAGCCTGATTCATTAAATGAGCTTGAAAGAAATAGGTTGTTTTATGAGGAACTTCTCTGTGACTTGCATAGTTTTAAACTGGTATTGAATCGCAGTATGATTTAACCCAATTTCAAGGCTAAATTCTTAGTTATAAATTAGTCACAAAATCAGCGGTAGTCAAGAAGATGATCTTTAATGGTTTAACCAACTGTTCAATTCAGTATTTCAACAACATAAAAATCTATTCCTGATGTCTCGGCACCTTTCAATTGTTTGTCATTCTCGACATCCGAAATCTCTTTAACGTTTAGTCTCCGTGCGCTGAATTCCGTGAGGATACCCTACAGTCCTTTTTTCAAGTACTTGCTTTGCTCAAAAGACACCACAGTTGTGTCCTTCAGCTCGTATGTTGCTGCAATCGCAATTCGCAAAAGGGATGCGATTTGCGAACTCCGAATTCCAAGAGCCTGCGAAGTCAATACAGACTTCAAACTTATTGGCACAATTTTCCATTGTTTATTCAACCAATGAAGTCTGTCTCCTTTTGATAGCGCGTGCTTGTTTGGGAGACGAGATATGCTTTGTTCAAGGTAACTTATGTGTCACCCGTGCAGTGGGTTAAAGCTCATGCGCAATAGCGTTTTGGAGTTGATACTCTGACGGGCGCATGAGCTTTAACCCACGCACGGGGGGAAACACCAGTTTCCTCGGACAAAGCGATCTGGTCTCCCCACCAAGTGCCGCCTTTGTCCCTTGTTTCGTAAAGTTGTTTTCTAATTGGCTGTCTTCAATCCGGGATAATGGTTCGCTTGCAAACGTTCGCAAGAAATCTAACATTGCGAATAGGACAAAATCGCATTGCGAACGTTCGCATGCGGATTTCAAAGAAAGGATCGCATGCGATTTGCGAATTGCGAATGAATCCATATTCATCACCTATCATTGTCTTCGAGCATCGCCGATACTGTAAGACAAAGATCGGCGAAAAATTAAGATTTAATGAAAACCAGGCTTCAATGAATTTATTCTCCGCACAAGCATTAAGCTGAGGCAGTCGAACACAACTGCAGTGTCTAGCCACCAATGATTAGACCGAAATGCTAAGAAACAAAGTTAAAATATACGAAAATGAATTAAACTTGGTTCAAAATAGGACGAACGTACGGGAAAAATGCAATGAAAATGGGTTGAAAAAAGTGTGGAAATGATTTCTACCCTAGCTGATACTTTGCCTGTGCTATTGACGGTTTCTAATGCATTTGGGAAGAAGTAAGACTTCAGCAGCAAGTACTAAAAATGCGTTTAGAAAACGCGTTATCAGAATCGATAATTGAATGCGTTGAGCCTTTTTTATTCTGGTTTAAATTAGACTTGTCTAGTGTAAGAAAGTAAAGCAACTGGAACTTACCAAAGTGGCCAGTTGGAGAAGCTCAAACACAAGTTTTTGCAGCATCAGCTGCATAACATTTCAAAAGAATCAGCAAGCTGCGATATCGCTCTTTCGTTCGTTCTGTGGGTGTCTGGAAATATGGCATTCCTGCACTTCGCTTTTCTCTAAATAATCTTTTTTTATCAAACAATAACGAAAACGTCAGCGGCGGTGTCATCAAAGCCTTGTCTCCTATTCCATAGAATGAATTGGAGTTTGTCTGACTTCGTTTTGGTATTCAGGCAGTGGACGAGGAGGCAGCAAGTCATTTGCAACGCAATGCCTCGGCAATGCCAACAGAACTTGACTGACTGCAAGAAAGAAGGGCTGCAAGACAGGGGAGGGTGGGGGAAAAGGCATCTTGTGATGCCAACAGAACTTGACTGACTGCAAGAAAGAGGGGCTGCAAGACAGGGGAAGGTGGGGGAAAAGGCATCTTGTGATGCCAACAGAACATGACTGACTGCAAGAAAGAGGGGCTGTATGACAAAGGAGGGTGGGGGGAAAGGCATCTTGTGATGCCAACAGAACATGACTGACTGCAAGAAAGAGGGGCTGCAAGACAGGGGAAGGTGGGGGAAAAGGCATCCTGTGATGCCAACAAAACATGACTGACTGCAAGAAAGAGGGGTTGCATGACAGGGGAAGGTGGGGGAAAAGGCATCTTGTGATGCCAACAGAACATGACTGACTGCAAGAAAGAGGGGCTGCATGACAGGGGAAGGTGGGGGAAAAGGCATCTTGTGATGCCAACAGAACATGACTGACTGCAAGAAAGAGGGGCTGCATGACAGGGGAAGGTGGGGGAAAAGGCATCTTGTGATGCCAACAGAGCATGACTGACTGCAAGAAAGAGGGGCTGCAAGACAGGGGAAGGAGGGGGAAAAGGCATCTTGTGATGCCAACAGAACATGACTGACTGCAAGAAAGAGGGGCTGTATGACAGGGGAGGGTGGGGGGAAAGGCATCTTGTGATGCCAACAGAACATGACTGACTGCAAGAAAGAGGGGCTGCAAGACAGGGGAAGGTGGGGGGAAAGGCATCTTGTGATGCCAACAAAACATGACTGACTGCAAGAAAGAGGGGTTGCATGACAGGGGAAGGTGGGGGAAAAGGCATCTTGTGATGCCAACAGAACATGACTGACTGCAAGATAGAGGGGCTGCATGACAGGGGAAGGTGGGGGAAAAGGCATCTTGTGATGCCAACAGAACATGACTGACTGCAAGAAAGAGGGGCTGCATGACAGGGGAAGGTGGGGGAAAAGGCATCTTGTGATGCCAACAGAACATGACTGACTGCAAGAAAGAGGGGCTGCAAGACAGGGGAAGGAGGGGAAAAAGGCATCTTGTGATGCCAACAGAACTTGACTGACTGCAAGAAAGAGGGGCTGCAAGACAGGGGAAGGTGGGGGAAAAGGCATCTTGTGATGTCAACAGAACGAGAAAGGCCTATCACATTACTTTTATTCCATTCCTTCCGTATGTTGGTTTAGTTTCTTCCCATATCCCAAAACGCTGCACTCACTAACTAATGTAATTGCTAGTACACATGAAAAATTCAACTTTGGTCTTTTAAACTGATTATTTCTAGATTGCCTGAGGTGACAGGATGGCAGGCTTCTCAACTACGTCTACGTACATTTGAAAACCTATTTGGGAGACATCTGCCCCTAGTACGGTTTTTATCAGGAGAAATATAAAGTTACGTCAATAGGAAGGAAATATCTTGATTGTTACGTCCTGCCGAAATTATTTCACCATCAAAATTAAATTCTCATGAAAATCTAATCAAAATATGACATTTCTTCCTTCACTAATACCACAATAATCCCGTATTATACTTGATGAGGTGGTATGCGAGGGGTGTTCCACTCTTTAAAAATCTCGTTGACCTTTGGCAAAAATCGCTTCGTTTCCAAGAAAAAAATTCCAATAACTCCCTAAAAATCCTATTGTTTTAAAAAACCTCCCACGCTCTTGTAGACGATTGATACACCCCTCGGTTTTATGCTGACTATGGAGTTCTGAAATGAAAAACCAATTTGAACGATAATGTATTATATTTAACGATGTCACTCTCTAGACTCAATACATGTCGCAGGCTCGCTTTTTGACTGAATTGACACAGCTACAACCACGACTCAATGGCCTTCACTTGCAGAAACGGATTAGCCCCGTACTGATTCTGGATGGCCTAAACAATTGGCCTAAATCATATGCTACTTTATTCTCGAAATTACCGTGACTAAAACGCCACATAAACATTTTCCAGGACTACCATCATAAAACTAGCTACCAGTAATTAGATGAATGTTTCTTCGAACCATAACTGCAAACATGCCTACCTCTGGTGGCATACGCAATTCCTTTGGATTTTGTTGTTAAAAGCAATGATTAATCATTTCTATACTAAATGAGTTCTGCTGAACAAGAAAAAAAAAAGGTCTTCAATTTTTCAAACAACTGCTACTATCACTACGCATGTGCAGAAACCATTCTATCATATTTGCCGTAACCATAGCAATGAATAAATCTTGCAATCTGATTGGTACTCTTGGAAGCTCAGAGTTTGGGCCTAAATAGGGTCAGGCTTTTCAGAGAAATGTTATGAGCTTGTGTTGACCGAAGCGCCATCATCAAGTCAAAGGAGCACAGGGAAACAAGAGACCCCATGTCATAAGTCTATGGTAGTCGTTAGGAGCTTCGCTTTGTATGCAACAACACGAAGATAGCACACGGCAGGTTTCAAGCATCAATGATGATCTTGGAAAATGGAAAGAAATGACATTTCATTATTTTCTCGTATACCCTGACCACAGGAATATCAAGAAATGTTACTATCTTATGTCTATTGTTAATGTTTACAAAACAATGTAACATTGACTTCGAAAATGAGAAATTAGAAAATCGCACTTGTAATACAAATTCACACTGTTTCTTAACAAGAATAAAACCATTGCTTTAGTGATCAATAAATTCAAGAAATACCATTCTACGTTGTAAGAATCTTAAGAATAAGTTGGAAAAAAATCAGTGAATTGAGATCGATCTAAAGGTAAAAATAAAGATTGAATGCTATCGGGTGTCTCAAAAAAGAACACGTTTACAAAATCACTGAAATTCTGTTGCTATGCCTATCGCTATAATCATTTTCACGCCGAAGTTTGCCAAGGGTGGCGCCAGAAATCTTCCAACGGGGGGGGGGGGGCTAACATGGCCAAACAGGCAGTCTTCGTACGTCAATGTGCAAAATGACCTCCGAAAAGAATCCAAAATTTCGTCCGACGGGGGGCTAGATGCTTCCGAAAGGGGGCTGCAGCCCCTTCTAGTCCTCCCCTGGCGCCACCGCTGAGTTTACCACGATTGAATTACAATGAAGAGCAGTAGAATGTTTGTAATCTTGACTTGAAAAATATATCAAAGAAACTTGAAAATTTTACAAATTCAAAACTGTCAAGGAGACGATCTTAAAGCAAAACATAATTTTGCCTTTCATCTTTTAAACACAAAGAGATATTTTGAAGATCGATATTGGAATATAAATTCGATGATTCCTCTAACGTCTCTTTGGGACTTCCGGTTTCGTCATTTAACATTGAAAACTTTTGTCAACCTTATCGGCCCTTTTTACAACGGCCCTGAATAGCGTTAATTTTCGTTATAAGGGAAGGGCCGGCGGAAAAGGGCCAAAATTTTGGAACTATTTTCGACAAGCGGCGTTGGTTTTCTAACACTTATTTTTGCTAGCGCGCACTATATTCTAGGCATTTTCATAAAAGACAGGTAAAGTGTAATAGCCTAAATTAACTGTCCTTTACGAAAAACACGACATTAATAGGCCAAACAATGAACTTATTGCATATGTAGCAGAGATCAATTGCTCCTTGGTCTTCCTGTTATGTGAAAGCCCTTTAAGACCTTGTATCAACAACGCCAATGTCCTGAAACAGATTTTTGCACAAATGAGCTTTTTCAATTGTTCTTTCCTTGCTGTTTGAGTGGCGTGAAAAGTGGCCCCTAAATGGCGTTAGAGCAAATTTTGGGACTGGCGGAATTACGGCTGGCGTAAAAAGGATCGAAAAGGTAGTTACGAATATAAAAAAGAATGAAATGCGTATATTGACCAGTCCAGTGGTCAATCAATTATAGAATACATACACCTAAGTACGAAAGGATTGACTATTTTTCATCATGGAAGAACAGATATCACAGTAAAATTATCACGGCTCCTTTAAACTTCCCTTTCCTTTTCTGCTTGTTTTTTTCGACAAACAAAGAGCCAATGCTGCAAAAAGGCACATCTAATCAGGGCCTAGCATCATTTTATGATTAAACTATTCCTGGGACTCCGTGTGAAACCAACTGTCAGTTCATAAAACTAAACCTTCGAGAGAGAGAGAGACTCAGCTCTTAAAAGTCTCTCTTGGGCTTTTAAGAGAGACTTTTAAGAGCTGAGTCTCTCTCTCTCTCTCGAACAAGGGCTGTCGGCTGGCTAATATTTCAAAAGACGGTCTCCAAGCAAATATACAAAATAATTTCAAACCTTCCTTTATTCAATCTTCTGATGAAGCGAAAGTGAAACGTTGAAGCAAGTTTTTATATACGTGACCTTTCTTGTACCCGAGAGTGGCCGGGTGAGTGGCCGAGTGGCTTATACAGTCTTCGTCAGGTGACTGAAGTTAAGCTTGGTCGAGTGAGGTCAGACTCCGGACGGGTGACCTCAGAGGCCTGACCTCACAAATCACCTCGTCGTCCTTCGGAAGGGACGTTATACTAGGGGTCCCATGCCTGGATGCGGCATGCAAAGTGGGCCTAAATTAGCTTTCAGTAGCTAGGAATCCTGAAAAGCCCACTCAAAATAAATTGAAAACAAAAAAGCCAAAGTACTTACTGAAGGAGCTTATGATAACATTGAATTTAATCTAAATTCTTTTAAGCCTAAGTTGCAAGTATTCATACGCATCAAATCAGTAATTCTTTAAAATTCTACTCTACAGTAAGCAACCATTTATGAGAACCTAGTGGGTTAAGAACCAACTGGCTGAACTTGTAAAATTAGACTCCCATTTATAAAAACCAATCCATTTTACTCATTTTCTACTACAAATTGAAAAAATACTATTTTTTCCGACAACGTACGATAACATTTCCTTTAAATAATTCTTCAATATCCTCCAACGTTTTCCCTTTTGTCTCTGGTAACAACAGGTACAAAAATATCCAACCAACGGCAGCGAAGGCTGCGTAAACCAAAAACGCGCCAGCTCTAGACACCAAACTAATCACATTCAAAAACGTGATAGAAACGAGCAAATTGAAAAACCAGTTAGTGGCAGTTGAACAAGCAGTACCAGTACCTCTTGCCCATAATGGGTATATTTCAGCGTTGATTGCCCATGGCATTGGCCCCATACCTTGTCCAAATGCTGCTAGGTATAATA
Organism: Aurelia sp. 4 Dawson et al 2005; assembly: GCA_964019985.1. Lineage (NCBI taxonomy): Eukaryota > Metazoa > Cnidaria > Scyphozoa > Semaeostomeae > Ulmaridae > Aurelia > Aurelia sp. 4 Dawson et al 2005. The sequence goes on from OZ026498.1 coordinate 872,114, forward strand.
TCATGGATAGAACTGCCAGCCAAGCATAGGATGTAGGACACACATCATGAGTCCACAGGGCGTTCGTTGCATTACATAACTGAGGTCTTACATCTTTTGATTGAAATTTCAAACACGCTCCATTTGTAAACTGATTTTTCTTTGGACTCGTGTAGCAAAATCCACAACTGTCAGCTTTTAAACAAGTGTAGCATGTCGAGTAATTGCTGCATTTGTCTGCGGTATATTTGACCATAGTCTTCGGAGCTTCCGATTTTAATAACAAGAATGTTGTCGACAGCAGGCAAAGCGCAACTGTAACACCAAACAAACTTGACAATGTCATTTTGAGTCGACCAATACGTTCAACGAGAAACAAAGCAATGAAAGTAAACAAGAAGTTACTACCTGCAACTACCGCTGCAAGCCATATTGCTGTCTGTTCGTCTTGCACCCCAGCTAATGATAAGATAGTTGCACTGTAGTACCTGGAAAGATATTTTAGATCAAGTAGAGTAACGGGCAGTACTGGGGGGATGGCCCAGTGGTAGCATCCCTGACCAAGGGTGTTAGGACACGGATGTTTTCATTGATTATCTATTGACTTTGTTTTGGTCCTTGTGTCTTGTTTGCTTATCTTGCTTTCTGTTCTGCTCGTCTTCTACTGATGTGTGCAACTGAACGTGGGTTTCATCCAAGCGCTCTAAATTGTTCGAATATCATTCCCTTGCATTTTTGTGTCTTCGTGCGCCTTCGCAAAGGAAAGGTTTCAAACCGCAAAGCCATAGAAAAAGTTTGTTTTGAGACCTTCAGAAATTTTCAGAAAAGATTTTCTTCTCAGGGTTTGCGGTTTGCAACCTTTTCTTTTGTGAAGGCGCACAAAGACACAGAAATACAAGGGACTGCTATTCAAACAATTTGAGGGCGCTTGGGCCTAAACCCACGTTTAGTTGCACACATCAGTTGGAGACCAAACTGAGCAGAAGACAAGACAAGGAAAAAGACGAAAGGACCCAAACAAGGCAAATGAATAATCATTCAAAACATCCATGTCGTAACACTCTTGGCTTGACTTCTAATCTGAAGGTTGATGGTTCGAATCCCACCCTGTCGAACCTGCTACGTTGCCAATTCTCTGTAATACCTCAACAATCTTCTTTTATGCGCGTTGCACAATGTTACATTGATAACTAAACAAATAAAGTATTAGTAATTGAGCTACGAACAGAGCTTTACTTTTCAGAACTGTCAGATTATTCTTAACAGAACTTTCTCTGTAATTCCTGGCTACAAGAATCGCGAGATGTATCTAGTCACATCGAAAGGAAACACCGAGGCACTGCTTCGATAAGTGTAGCTTCTCATCTTGCAGCAACTAGCTTCAGATGCCAGGAAGAAATATAGGAAAAGGCCACGGGGCATGTTTGCTAATATCGGGTGCACCAAAAGAAGGTGCCACTTCCGACAAGTCATACTAAATGCCGATTTTAAGACTGATGATTTACGTAATCGGTATGCATATTCCCAAATCATACTTATCGATTACTTTCGATTTTTCGGCCTCATTTTTCTCGTGCTACAAGCGAATTCTAAAATTCTTGGACCTGAAAACAAACAGCCTGTGTCGATTTAGAAAAAATCGATAAAATTATCAAGGCTGAGCATGATAAAACAAAGAGAAATTCTTAGATACTACAATTTAGCTGCACAGGGGTCAATTGATGCTGGTTGAAAGACACTGCACTTACCAGCAGCCACTGTGCAGTGAAGCTGTACCTCAAGACTTTGTTCAGGCCAAATGGGAAAAAGCTCTTTTGACTTGGATGTGAACGCAAAAACAACGCGTATTTTTTCCTCTTTTTATACAGAAGCCTGTTTACCATTGCACACTCTTTAACCACATTTAGTAAAATACAAAAATTGAGTGAGATTTATGAAAGAAAGAAAATACTGATGAAAACTTACATAACAGTATTAATACCACAAAGTTGTTGAATCGCCTGCAATCCACAACCAACTACAAGAGCTCTTCTCGTATATGATGTTTTTAATGCCCTTATCAAAGTGGCAAATGCATTTGTAGTTTCTGATAAGATAGGAAAAAATTATACCTGGTAAGTAAAAATAATATCTTTTCATATTCAGAAACAAATTCATTGCTTGGAAGCAGAGGTAAAAAACTTTTTATCAAGCTCCTGGGGGGGGGGCTTTTATTCTGGAAACTCCAGAGGGAGCACTTAATAATGAGGGGGCTTATTCACAAAATCGAATGACTAGGATGTATAACCCAATATTTGTGAATTCAATATACAATTTTTCGAGTCAAATACATAAATATGGCTCAGTTTAATCCCAAACCACATCAAAATTAAAATGTAATCTTGTTTAGCTTACTAAATGGAAAATCTTTGGTAACTTCTAGACTTTGATACAAATGGGGGGGGGGCTTAACAGGGGGCTTATAAAAATTTTGACTCTGAGGGGAGGGGCTTATTAGAGATGGGGACTTAATAAAAGCTCAATTCTGCTTCAACAAATTTCAGCAAAATACAGTTTCAGTAGCACTCACTACCCCAAGTCTTTACTAAATCACCTGGTATAAGTGATATTCCTACACATAATAATACAAGGTGGCGGGTACAAGATATGTATTTACACTATTGACAGGCAAAAGTAAGGGTTAGTTACAAGAAATAATATGATCTTTACCTTTTTCAGAATCTTTTTGGCAGGAATTGATGATACCTGCCAACTCTCTTTTCACATCTGCACCTCCACGTATTTTTTTGAGTACCAATTCCGCTTGTAGAACTTTTCCTAAACGAGAAATATGAGGAAAAGTTTGCAAGTTCATTATCATGTTGACCAAGAATAAACCTTTGCCATTTGTTAAAAGACAATCCTGTAAATACAGCATGCTCCACAAATGTAGCAAAGCTCCTTGTCCTTCATTATCTTATATGAATACTACATTTTTGTTCTTTCTAAAATCAGAATTTTCCAGTGAGAGTGAGATTCCTTGTGACTTCACATTATTGCAGTTTTGCCATGACTGCAGTAAAGGTCTTGCACATATAACACAGTTTTCCTGCCTAATAATTCTTGGGAGAGCTAAACTTTGTACATACTTAATTTCTTAAAAAAATTCTTAAGATTTGAATTTGTGCGACAAAATTAACAGCCTTTCATAAGGCACAAAAATTCCTATCATGGGGACAGCTCTCCAAAAATTTAAAGGACAAGTCTAGGGTTGGTATGATTAAATGCTAGAAAAAAAATTGTTATGAACTTCTTTCCACATAATGGCATCAGTAACAGCTGTAAGGTAGTTGAACATTCTGCAAAGTTAGGTAAAACATCACCCCACTTCTTCATCCAAATACAACAAAGGAGCTTGCAGAAATTAAGAGGCAAAAAACATATGGTGGTAAGATTTTCGCTGAGCATGGTGTTTGGAAAAGCAGATTCTTCACTTTTATGATGTCCTGATCCTCTGGTTGCTTATCTGAACATGCAATTTTGCAAAAAAATACACAAAATGGTGAGAAAATGTATGATACACCATTCATAATGGTAAAATCTTCCATTTAATCAACCATGATACCAACCCCAGACTTGTCCCTAAAGAATTCTTGTGAAATCCTGTCATCTAAATGTGTGCAAGTTCTATACTGCAAAAACCCAAACAAAATCGAGACAAATACAGCACTATTGATGGTACCTTTGTTGACAAGATATCTGGGACTCTCTGGCATGAATATCATTCCAACCAGCATCACAACAGCAGGGACACCTCCTATACCAAGCATATACCTAGGAACAGGGAAATTTCAGAAGTTCAGAATAGTCCTTCCAGGAGAAAATGAAATGGAAATAACAACATAAGCACAGTTAAATATATTTAAGACAGACAATAAAAATTTCTGTGCACAACGTAAAAAAACATACTAAGGCCTGGAGTTCAGTTCTCTACAGAGTGATTTATGACCCAGCTAATGTAGGAAATTTAACAAGAAAAAGGCCTGCACAACAACACTTCTCCTCAGATCTAACGATGCTTCTGTTACAGTATGAATGAAAGATACAAAACTCATGCAGAAGCATCTAACCCAGGAAATTTTCTGATATATCTAAAAACCAAAACAGGCATAAGCAAGGCATAAACAAGGTCTGTTTACAACCTTGAAAATAAGCCATTTTGTAATTTGGCAATTAACAAAGGAAGGGGGTACTGAAACAATAACATGAAGTCTTTGGGGTCCCAGAAGTTTATCAAACATTTGCCATTTAGCAATGGAACCATCTACGGAAAGTTACATAAACCTCAACTGAGGACAATGAGAAGGAAAGCATTACCTCCATCCATGCTCTTTATCATGACTAAAGAATCCATCCATGACTGAAGCAAAGAACTGGCCAAAAGTGATTGACATTTGGTACATTGTGATCAATTTGCCACGTATAGCAGCAGGGGCAGCTTCTGCAATATACATTGGTACCGTTGTAGATGCATACCCTAAATAATCAAATAAATAAAAAACATCTTTGAATGCAATATAAAGTAACTTTTCTGCTATCAAGAAAATAAATATTTTGGTTAGGCAGTAGCCAGTATGAAAGGTAAGGCATATGGACACCTAACATATCCAACTATTTTAAAAGAAATTTAGAAACAATGTACAAAGGGTCTGTTATCTATATTTCCAGACTGACTAATCACAGTTCAATTTTTGGTTGCTGTTTCTCACAAATATAGACAGAACTGTGGTGCACTCCTCATATTTTGATTGCAAATACATTTCAGATTCAGTACAGATTGCACTGGAAGCATTTGAAAAACTCTTGGGATTGGTGTGATTGCATGGAACAATCGACATACTACTTTTCAGTGCACCACTGATTTACCTGTGCACACAATTTGGCCCATGCATAGTAGCCCTAGCGACTGGAATAAAGGTCAAAGCTGCAATTAGAGTAGAAGAAGCTGTGAGAGCCATCAGGGTAACAATGGACCTATTTTTCTCCCGGGGGGGGGGGGGTAAATAGTATATTTGTCCAATGGGGATGTGCCATTTTTCAGGGTATCATTTTCGCCTAGTTTTTCTAGAACAGGGTATCAAAAGAAGGCAAATTTTCTGGAGCAGGTTATCAAAACATGTCAAAAGAGGAAATTTTGTTACAATGGGTTATTATTTAGTCAAATTTTTGTGTTTTTGAGTATACTTTCAACTGATTTTTTCTAGAACAGGGTATCATTTGAAGGCAAAAAAATTTTTTTTTATCAATCTAAATTAAAAATAAAGCAACAATTTGATACAAATACTGTGACATTTGTAGCTAGGAAAGACACAAGGTCACCGGGTCCTCACTACAAATGCCACTTACGATTTTCTACAAACATCAACGGTAAATTAAGGTGGTTGGAGGAAAAAACTTTCACAATTTTTCAAAGTCATCAAGAAAGTTAGAGCTTTCTCCTCCAAACACCTTAATGGTAATAGAAAAAGACAGAACAAAAAAACAGAACTAAGTCAAAACCAAAGGCAAAAATTCTGGAGCAGGGTAAAAAAATTTTATTTCGTGGGCACATCCTTGTGCAAATTTAGGTCAAGTGCCTCCCCCCCCCTGGGTTTTTCTCTAATGCAAGAAAATTTCGTTTCCAGGTGTAAGCAGTGAGCTCTGATACAGCTTTGCAGTTGCAAGTAAAATGCAACTTTTCCAAGCTTGCCTGAAATTAGGAAGAGCCATGCAGGCAGGGCAAACATGTCAATCAATCAAATGCTCATGTGACCTATTGTGGTAAAATGAGACCTTTGTTACCTATTGCAATTCCAACAATAGCTCTTCCAGCAAGCAATGTCTCTTTATTATTTGCACAAGCCATAACAACGGCTCCTGCAGTGAACACCAAGGAAGCCACTATGAGCACCAATCTTCTACCAAACTTATCATTAAACCATCCACCGGTTACAGCTCCAAGTATGGCAGCACCCACAGTGATGCTAACGATGAGTTCTCTCCAAATATCATCAAGATGAAACAACCTTTTTAGTGGCAACAAGGCGCCTGATATAACTCCTGTGTCATACCCAAATAACAGTCCTCCAAGGGTTGCAAAAAATGTCAGAAAATATAAGAATATTTGAGAGTTTTTCTCTGGTACGTCTTTGATAGTTGTATTAATCATTGGTGTAGTTTCAGAAGCCTCATATTCGTCGTCATTATCCTCCGTTTTGAAATTAGTCTCTCCTTCATCATCGTTGGGCCTAAATCTGCTGGGCAGTGATTCACCTTCGGAACAGCCTGTAGCAGACATCTTAGCAGCTGAATCTGTGGATTATTGTTATAAGCGTATCTTCACTTGATGTGGCTTCATTTGTTCGAAGGCTCTGCGACCTATGGACTACTCTTCAGCAAACGGTTTCGTCTGTAATATTCTTGGAAATGGGAAATGGCTGCCTCTCAAAGTCAGGCCAACAACGATGGCAATGTTTTGGGTAACCCAATGTCATATTCTCCATGGACAAGTAAGGAAATTTAAATTCTTTGAATTGAATAGGAACAACAGCAACAGCATCCTAAAAGAGCATGACATCTACTTAGGAATTTCCAGGGTGTCAATCAGGGAGCGCCGAAAAGTCTACAGATCATGCGAATAGCACATGACGAGAAATTGGAACCTTAATAATGTTCGAAAGTTCACAAAAGCATAAATTCTCATATGAAACCCTAAGAAGTCTGGTTTGACATTCAAATACGACAACATGATTTTCACACAAAGTGCTCTCCACTGCAGAACAAAACCGTCAAAATCTCGCGAATCCGCTGAAATGAAAGTTAGCCCTTAAAAAGTAACACAACTTTTTGAACAAGAATATTTTTGTATGCTTGGATTAAAGGAAGTTAAATGAAGGTTTCGGACACTATGGAAATCAATCTAAATTTCTACCGTGGGTTTTTCTGTTTGCCTTTAAGCTATTGGAGAAAATGAAGATCAAAGTTTATGATTTCTATGATCAAGGGTCTGACAAACAAGTTCCTTTTAACACTTTCATTTTTTACGGGTCAACAATCGTAATAGTCTCAGATATGCAAAGATTGAAATAAAAAGCGTTAAGTTTTTAGAAGAGAAAAATCATGTGCGAGAAAAATGTGTAAACTTCTGGAAAGAATCTGTTCCAAATTCAAAGAAAAGTGATGCAGCTTTGATAAGTCAATAGGCTAAAGTGGTTGCAAAACTGCACAGTTCAGTTAGAATTATGTGTGCAAACCACTTGCAGAGAATTATTCTAAAGGCAGGGAAATACAAACTTTGGGCGTGCTCGATGAATTATTAACACGCCCATAATTTGCAGCGACAAAATTGGATAATTAGCACGGTCTAAGAATTCGTGAAATCATTTGCTGGCCAGTTTCTTGTGGGTTTATTGACATAAAAACTATATAACATGTTTCATTTCTATTTCAAAAGGGTCTCGTTCTATTTGCTATTGCTAGCAAATATAGAATGTTTACAGTAAAAAATGTAGGTGCTCCATTATTCCCGTTTTGATTGATGGTAAATAGGCCTAATGGCAATTTACTTTAGCTTATAAAACGTGGTACGTCCCATTTAGCACTGATCATTTGGGAAGAACGTCAGCAATGGACGTGAGTGCTTTGATGGTAAACCTTTCAGGCATCCAAAGGAAGTTACCTCGCATACTGAAGCAGACTTGCAAGTTAACAGATTTACCTGTGAAGAAATCTGCAAGCAATCTTCAAATCATTTCCATGTAGTGGATCGAAATTTTGACCCTTCGAGAACAGGAAGTGCAAAAAAAACCAGTTGATGATTTTGCGAATTAGGAACATGTACAATGACAAAGGATGACTTACAGGAATGTCTAGCCGCAAAATAAAATCGATTTCTGCAAATTTTTATGCTTGAACACGTAAGAAGAAAAGAGTTGAGCTAATAATCTGATGCAGTAACTGCACGTCAAGTTCGTCTGTTCGTTCAAGAGCTATTCGGTATCTCTACTGCCGATGATTCTCACCACTTTTAATTGCAGCGAAAATTCTGTTTGTTTACCCATACAAGGCGGCAAACGCTCTCTATAGCGATGAAAACAATAACACAGCTTTAAACTGTTTCATTTGGCAGCAAATCTAAAAGACTTGAAGAAATGCAGTGTTGAGAAAGTTGCATCGAATTTAAATATCGCTGTCCGTCAAACTCACAATTAAAATAAATATTTATCTACCACTTATCTACGGTATGAAATTCAGAAACTGTAGATCACAGAAAAGAAAGAACCGACAAACAAAGACGTATTGTCTTCAGTAGCCATCTTTGATCTGGAGTTCAAATTAAAATTTTGTAAAAGTGTAAGGAAATCTTTCTATCAGTGCGTTTGTTTATCTATCTGGAAAATAATTACAAAGAAGACAAAAGATACCACAAAATAAGTTGAACTTAGGAATGCAAAACAGAAACATATAATAAATAACTGAAAACAAAATCCAGCAGCAACAACCACAAAGCTTAAAACGAGATCTTCACGAAAATAAGAGAAATCTTTGAGAATGTCGTTCTTAAAATCAACAGCATCTAGCTCTCTTTCGGCAACTCTTAACGTAACACAAAGTCTCAACATGACAAATATTCCAGAAATAAACGATTTACATGCAGCCTCAAATTACAGTTTCGCCATCTTGTTTCCCGCCCTGCTTTGCTGCTCCATTGTATTCACGATCGGTGTCCCTGGTAATGCCATGGTGATATACGTCATTGGAATGAAGAACAATGCAAATCGAGGCAATGACGGCAGTGCATTCATTGTCAGTCTTGCAGTTGCAGATTTACTTGCATCATTTTTTGTCCCATTTGTCATCGCATATGATTTCTTGTCACCAAGAACGTGGTACTTAGGACAAGTGATGTGTCATTTCTTACCAGCCCTCAATCCAATCAATTTGATAGCATCATCATGGACATTGGTATTGATCTCCGTAGACCGTTACAGGTACATAAAGAAGCGATATACTCTGTTGTTTATCTTAAAGGCTCTGTTTCAACTAGCATGCTTTGCGCGCGTGGTTGGCCTTTGTGTCAAAATTTTCATGGCCTATGAAATTGGCGGCAACCAAGGCCAAGCAACAGATGGCAAAGCATGGTGGTTGAAAGGGATCTTTAAGAATATAGTCATTTTATGGGCTGCTGCTTCCACTGTTTTAGCGAAATTAAATTGTATGGGGTTCGTAGCAGAGATTTTCAGATAGCACTTCAAGATTTAGATTAAGCTTCGTGTTTCGAAATAATAAATGACTTTAAAAAATGGGCTTCTTAAAGCTAAAAGACAGTTAAGCGCACAGGGGACAAAGAGAGACAATTTTCATTGGCAAAGGGGATAAAGAAAGATGATTTTCATTCTCAGCTACAAGTGTTTCCGAGCTTTCCTGTCATCATTGTAAACACGATCTCAACTACAGACTGTCTCCAATTGGCGATTACGCTAAAGATAGCGGCAAGAAACTTTTTACCAAAAAATTCAGTGTCTTTGAATTACGAATCTTTAACGATTCTATAGGAATTCGATGAAAGAGCGCAGTGCATCGTGGTGAAAATTTCCTTGCTACCATCATTAGCGTAATCGTCTATTAGAAGTCACTTGATTTTTACGATAAAGCAAAATTTCTAATTCAAATCTCTGTCAGTTTCTTATGTTTGCGGGATTTTTAATGTAACATCTACTTTAAGACAGTGTTCTACAAACCTATTAGGTATTGCTTAACAGAATCCGAATCGAACGATACTTTTACACATTTTGAAGAACTTTCGAATGTGCATAATATCTACAGAAGCTCTTACGTCACTAAGTCGAATCTCTTGCGTCAATACATCTCAGCTCAAAATTATTCATACCAATATTAATATGCCTCGTTCTGTTACAACCCCCAGTAACGACCCCGCCGGACATTAAAAATACAGCGGGGAAGTTATGAATTCATATATTTTCAGCGGGGATTAAAGAAATATTGACGGGGGAAGGAAATTTTCAAATATAGCCATGATGGAACTTGTATAATTTTTGACGAGGAAGCAAAATTTCGACGGGGAAACAACAGAAACATGGCGGGAAAGCTTTTAATTTCAAACTTGGCGGGGAAACAAGTTTCCTTGGCGGGTCTTCCTTCTGCCTTAGCGGGGCAGTGTTTCAGCGGGGTCGTTACTGGGGGTGTTTCTGTTTGAGGACTAAATTTGCCCTGGCTGCAAGAATATGATAAGAGGCTGAAAATAAGCACAACGAGAGATATTTGAAGGAACGAAACATCTTACGAATTGTTGGGAAACGTGATGATTTGAAATGCTCCTAATATGGCACAGGTATGAATAGTTTTCGGGCTCAACTGCATGTATTGCGATATCACTCGATCCAGGCTCGTTTGGGATAGCTAAAAGATCATACTTCTATTCTAGAGTCATCTCTCGACCATTCAGTTCTCAATTGTCAACCAAAGCAAAGGGGATCCTTATCACATCAGTTTGGTTATTTGGCATTTTTATCAACACACCTGTGCTCGTGGCATTAAGGCACCATGAAAAGAGCTGTTATACAAAGAAACTCTTATCTCCCGAACTTCATCTGGCATATTTCGGCTTCTACACTTTAGTTGGTTGGGTTATCCCTGCAATGATAATGGTAGGCACATATTACCAAATTGCAAGACAGCTGCGGCATGGTGAGGCGTACCATTCTGACACTCAAGTGATGCAGCAACAGATAAGAAACGAAAACAAAAGAGTCGTCAGAATGTTTATCATCATTGTAGCCCTGTATTTCTTTTTTACGTTACCATTTGCTGTCTACCAAGTGATCTTCAGTGTATTTTGGCATTATGATACCGCAAAAGTCAAACGTAACGGATTCTTAATACCGTATCTTCTGCTGCCTTGTATCAGTGCTATGAATAGTTGCGTCAATCCTTTGGTATATGCAAAAATGCACCGGGAAATCAATAGATACCTCCACGGCATACGTTGTCAACTAAAATGTTGTCGTTGTTGCTCTGATGACGATCAAACAATGCTGCGTCAAGCAGGGTCACGTGACGTATCAAGACAATGCAGCACTCAATGCGAGACTTCTTTCACAGTAAATATCAACATCAAAGCAGGCACTAGATAAAATGGCGCTGAAAGCCGGGTGAAAGCAAGTAATGATTGCAAATCTGAGCACTAGACGCTCATTTCCAAAAAGGGAGTTTATTTAGAAGAATTATGCTTCCTTTTCTCCATTTATCAATCGCGTTTCATTTTTGAAATAAATCTTTGTCGGGAGAGTACAAGGACAAAAGAAGTGAACATTCTTAATAGACTTGTAAGGCAAAGCACTCGCTTCGCTCGCACACTCTTAGCTCCTCAATAGAGTTTACCAAGCAAATAAAGTGGGAAGTTTCGACAAAAATAAACAGAATTAACTGATGTCTGGGAATCTGAGCAGTCTTCCACAGATTTGATACTCAAATCAAAGTACCAGTCTTGACCAGGATCCTATTTTCGGGCATTTTCGCAATGTCTGAAAATCAAATTTCGTCTGAACAGAAAGGAAGGCCTTCCGATAGATGTCTGCAAAGTGAAAATGTTGTGCTTGTAAACAATCTAAATTGAAATTTCCTTTGTGCAAAGAACACAGCAGCACAGAGACATTGATGCAATCCTTTACAAGAGATACGCTTGTGGTGAGCTAAAACTGGTACCAGGAAGCCAGGAAAATAATTAATAATCCTTTAAATAATTCATCTATGTGTAGCCTGCATGCAGACTTCCTTTTGTGTGAAATTCAATGAAAGAGAAATAGAAAAACTGCAAATCAGTAAACATTTTTGGTACTTTAAGGAATCCTAAATCTATCGCATTGTTGAGTTAGCCATTCAAGAAATTATTTACAGCCATGCCAGAGTCGAAATGTTAGAGTCGTTTATTTGCGGACGAATTCTATTTTGATGGAGAAAATGAAAAAGGGAAAAAACGGCTGCAAGACACATTTCAAAGAATATATCATTTTGGGTAGTTGGTCAGGAAATAAAGTGATTCAAAACCCTCTGAATTTGGTATGTGTATAATGGCTTAATTGTTTGTTCCTATATAGTCATACCAGAAGTTTTAGCTTGAAACTTCAAAAGTAAATGTTGAGATCATGATGTAATAAACATGTTTTGGAAAAATCTGGAATGACTCTGTATATAATATTGCATCTAATTTTATGCATTGAAAATTATTGTATTTAAAATACATAAATTATCAAAGATATTTCGATGTATATTTTAGCATAATCGAATTATGAGGGGTCACTAGGGTTTCACGGATAGCGGATATCGGGCTATTCTGGGTGCGGAAAGAGGAAATCAGTCATCATTTCTGCGGATCGCGGATAATGCTTACATTTTTGCGGAACGCAGATATTTCTGCAAAATTAGTGCTATTTGCTAAAACATAGCAAGTTTGATGCTAGTCCTGTGAAAATATTGCTTGCGGATAATGCTTACATTTTTGCGGAACGCAGATATTTCTGCAAAATTAGTGCTATTTGCTAAAACATAGCAAGTTTGATGCTAGTCCTGTGAAAATATTGTGTAATATTGATTTAAAAGACACTAAGACAAACGAAAAGAGTACATATCACGAAGATCTGAAGACAACTGCCACAACAACAACTACTAAAACAAAATTTTCGCGCAAAAAGAACACCCTTGACGACAGCAAAACTGTTCGCATGTAATCGGCACATGCAAAATACAAAGAAAATGGTTTTCGTTGATTGTGTTGTGTTACAAATTGAAGCAGGAGGACCCTGCTCACAGGCCCAACGAAAAGCAGAAACAGTCATTTTTTGTGTTCGGATTTGCGCAAAAAGGGCAGAAAAATTGCGGAAATGCGGAAATGCATAACCCCCAGTTCCCCCCAATTATCATTCAGCATTTAAAGATGTCAGTTTTTGTTGACAGAAACCATGTATAGAGAGTGATACGCAATTTAAAGTATTCCGCTACAATAAAATATTTGTAATTCATTGGCAAGGAATTCACGTCACCCTCTAGATGACCTTGAAATTTCTTGCATCAACAGATTCGATCTCCAAAATGGGGATGTAACCTTCATCAGGCATGCATTTAAGGTATGCTTCTGCAAGCAGAATCTTCTTCACTGATCAAATTACATTTTAGAACCTTTGATGATTCTGTTCAAACTCCAGAAACAAAAGGAGAAAGGCCAAGAATGAAGCCGATTGTCTCTGCTGTTGTCATAGAAACAACAAATAGATTATGCGTATATGAAATGTTTAGGTCTTGCCAAAGAGGATATTTCAAAAGAATGCAAATATGTACTTGTGTTTGAGCAGGTCAATGACAAAATCAATCATCCAAAGGCTTCATCAAACATCTTTTAAGTTCAGTCTCTGTCGTTTGATAAATATCATTTGTGAGAGAACTTGCATAAATCTATTTCAACAAAAAAAAACGAAACTCAGATCAAAAGAAGGAGAATATCTAAACTGCTTTTTTGCAAGGAGAACTCATCAAAAATATCAGTTTTCACTCATTTGTTTGCAGTCTAACAATTACTTTATTATCTTAGATATAATTTGTTGATCTTTCGTTAGAATCAGTTCTAAATATTTGTTGTCAGCGTTATTTAAGTCGAAGTACGGTCAATCCTGCCTGCCGCTCTAAAGTTAACAGAAATTCAATGCTCTAGATGTTATCAAAAAGAAAATCGGATGCAAAACAGCATAAAGTGAGAAAAGAAATCGATAGAAATCTTCGAGAATTCACGCTAATTGCAGCTCCCTTTCAGGTAAGTTCAACTTAACGATGACATCAGTTTGACCGAGAACGTAATGAGTCTGCCTCCAACCATGCTCATGTCCATGTACAGTTGATATTTGTAAAGCAGCAGTAGAACTGCAAGTTACCTTCCGGTAAGTAAATCTAACTATGATAACTTTACTTTCTCAGACAGAACTTTATGGCAATTTGGTCCTTGGAGATTGCTCATTCTGCCGCTAAACTGGTATCGCCATGATTCGTTTTAGCATAGCATCGCATTTATCCTTTAGGAGTCGAAATGTTAAGTTTCATAGTTAGAATTAGTAATCTAAATTGAAAGATGAGATCTTATCACAAGTTTTAAAATGACCTGTTGTATGAGATAAAACGATGCAACCCGAAAGATAGATTTGTCAAAGGAAGCAATGGCGTGTTTTTGTTTTTCTTTACTCAATTTCTAAAACTGCTCAATGGCTATAGCATATTTTATGCACTTTAATGTATCAATGACCATTCATTTTCTATCAGGAGTACAATATTGATTTGGCCAGAGTCTCGTCCCTCGCTCGATTCCTACATTCATCAAAAAATTTTTATGCGGCAAGAATATAGATAGATTTGCAAAGTCATTAGAATGCAATTCCTCCGCAGTTCTGAACAACTCTGCAGCGCACTACTGCACAAACGCTCTCCCAATGAATCTCTAGAAGTATGCAAGAACTTTACTTATAGTTTGGAGCGTAATGAGATATCAATGGATTCTACTAGAAAGCCATACATAATCTCTAGCATGACTGTGGAAAGAAAGAACGTAAAGAAACTCTTCTTCTTCGAAAGCATGCAATGTTATGGGTGTGACCATGTTCAATGCATAACAATGTTTGATCCAATATGTTTAAGTCTGCAGCTGCAATGAAAATCGGTATGTGTTTAAACGCCCACGCGCATGCACTGCGTAAGCCATATTTCTACTTTCTCATCAAACATAGCTAACTTCATTGCTCTGCCCTTTGTCCCTGCAACAAATTATTCGAATTGTTTTTCAGAGCTTTTCTATGCATAAGTTATGAATTTAAGCTGTTGCGTGACGTCATTGCTTGTCGTTACTCTTCTACTTTTCTCAGTGCTGTGAAAAAATTATGAATTTAGCGAGAAGACATAAAATACTAGAATTTCATTATCAGAAAATATTCCTTCCTTTCTAATTGATTTGACAACAAATTTCTTCTTTTCTATCCAAGTTTGACACAGTTAAATTATTTCCTAATGATTCGTCTTGACTAACGTAGCAGCAAAGCTGTAAACGTTCCGAATTTGCTAGAACTAATGATACAGATGTTGACAACCGAATGATTTGGAGATAAGCTCTGAGATTTCTTTTTAATCAATAAGGTCTCCGGACTAAAATGCATTTAGAATTTCATGTATAAGGATTAATTTCATTTTATGGAGCTCCTGAGCCTAGTTTTTACTCTTATCTGCCAAAATTTTACATACATACCGCAAAAGCTCTATTAACCACTCTCTTCTCTCTATTACGCCCCCTCTCTAATACACTATAACTGTTAAACGTTTCGACTTTCATCTCTTTCAGTTACTGAATAAGATGAGAATCGAAACGTTTAACAAAGTTGTAGTGTATTTCTGATTTATCCTAAAAAAAAATGATACCAGGTGAGCCAGAAAAAAAGTTCCCACTTTTGAAATTTAATAGCATCGATAATACTTCACAGATCTGAATGATTCAAATTGAAGATAAAAGCCGAAAGATCGAACTATCTTTGTGATTTTTCTCGCCATCTCACGAGCACTAGAAACACATGTAAATTCAAGTACATATATAAAATTTAATGCCTGCAAAAAGACTGAAAATGGGCCTAAAACTTTGATCAAATCATAAAGGACTCCTCGCACAGATCTAAAAAGAAGGTGCAATTGTTTATGGGTGCGAGATATCCACACCACATTAATTGCCATCTGTTTGAAAACCGATGTGGTATAGCCCTTGAGAGAGGTGAAATGTCCATTGTGCATTGTTCTGTGTAAGGAGAGTCCTTATAATTTGATCAATGTTTTGGGTCATTTTCAGTCATTTTCAAACGATAAATTTTTGTACAGTTGAATTTTGACATGCTTCCAGTGCTGGTAAGACAGCAAGAATTTGAATCATTCAAATCTGTGAAGTGCTCCGGATGTCATCAATTTTCAATGGTGGCAACTTTTTTCTGGCTCACCCGGCACATATGTTCTCTCAACTTCAACAGTTTTATATCAGTTTTTTCGTACCAAGAAGTCACCAAGAGAGACTGCTGATCCAATTTAATTCTATGAGAATGGAAAGAGCCAGCAATTCTATAATTTGTATCTCATTAAAGTTGAATAGTGAAATACCGAACTTGTTGTGAGTCAAGTTCAATTCAAAGAGAGTTCCAACATTCCATCCAGCATTTGAAAACAAAATTTGTTTTTGATCTCTATCAAACTTGATCCAATATCACTTGGAAATGTTGAATGACCCAACATCGACGGTCAAATGCATCTAACATTTCATCCGACATTGATTTTTAGCATGTTAGATGAAAAGTTGGATGCATTTTACCAGGGCGTTAGTCGACATTTTCATTTGATCGCTAAGTAATTTGCAAATCTTTAACGACAAGAAAGGCTCTCTATGAAAAAAACCAGGAAAATACTTGAAAGAAAAATACGGTAAAATGCAGTTTCTTGTCAAAAACTAACTCATAGAAAATCTAATCAGTTTCCTTCGGCAGAAATTTTTAGCCAGCTCCTCTTAATTGGTTTGGTAATAGATTACAAACTTACACTGTTGATCAGTAGCAAAGAAACCGGATGGCAATATATGGTAGAAAATATTCACAGCTAACAAACGGATCGATTTAGCAGGCCTTTCAAAGTACTGAGCATTGTCTTGCAAAACGGAATGTTTACTGATGGGATGCTTAATAAGATTCGTAAGTTTCGAGATATGTTTTGTCAATCAATATTCGCCAGAAACATAACGTATTTCAAATCATGTGATCATAATCTAAACTTAGCATTATGTTATATTTTGCATTCATGGTACAAATTTTCAGACACGAAATATCTTAAAGAAATCTGTCAAGAAAATGGTCATTTGACTTGAAGTGGGTGTAAACAAACCTTAACCGATTCTATTTATCCTGCCCGGTAATAAAAATTGCGCACAACTCTCATTACTCTAAAACTAAAAGTTTCGTTGGAGTTTCTTAGAAGCTAAGGTGTTTACAAAGGGAGAGACTTCAAGTCCCTACGTGAACATTGCAAAGCAAATTTTTGAGTTCTCCAAAAAAATGCAGGATCAAGAAATCAATCTAGTAATAACGAGCAATAAAGGGCTGCATCGCACAAAGTAACAAGCAAATCATGCTTTGGATTTCCGACATTGATAAAAAAGTGTTTGAATAATTTACTCCACTTCTTCAGTTCAAATATTATACTTTCATGACTCAAATTCAGAAATAAACTGCCTGCAAAAATTGTTCAAAATAATCTTTCAACAGTGCAGGTTGCTAGGTGTTAATTCATCAAAAGTCAGAAATGCAGAGAAATATTTACAAAGCAATATAAACAAAAAAAAAAGTAGGCTAAGACAAATAATCTCTGGCACCTTATGTGTAATAAAGACAAACAAATATAAAGGAGTTCATGACACTTAGTTCTAACCAACCTGCTTGATAAAATTACCACACTCTGAGGTAAATTGAAGGAGTTGTAAGCAGCTTAGCTGGGGGGGGGGCTGGGGTCGAAATATAGTCTATTGATTCAATGTGCTCGAAAGACAGAAAATCAAGTGTTTTACGCCCATTTTCCAGACATTTAGCAACCAAGAAATGTTCACATAATTGAATTTACATATGTAACCAGTGCTCATGAAAACGAGAGCAAACTGACGAAAGTAAATTGGCCTCTCGGCTTTCAACTAAAATTTGAATTCTTTGAGTCTGTCAATTACTCGGCATGCTATGGATTCTCGACAGCAGGAACAGTTTTCTGACTGATTTGATGTTCCAAGACTTGACTGCTACATGTCCATACATTCGGACCTAGTAATTCACTTCAACGTGATCAAGTACCGAATCCGAACTTTCAACGCCATGTCCTTTGGCAGACTTTGGCGGTATTTTGGCGACGCAATTCTGAGAATTGATTGTTTGGAAGATAGATTTGGCAAGGTACCTTAAGTTTCGACCATGGTTTTGATGTTTTAGTTACATATGTCGGAAGACACCACAGCTCTGAAATGACACACCATTTACCTCTGTTCTGTGCTGTTCTGTGAAAGCTGATTTAGACCTGAAACAGAATGATAATTTCTTCACTTTGAAGTCGTCACTCTTGAAGGTTTTTTATTACAGTTGAAAAGATTTCTGTCAGTGATATGCCACCCGCTCACAAATTAGAAGACTCTAGGATATATAGTCTAGGAGGAGACTCTAGGGCACCAACAACAGACCTTCTCAAAGAGGTCTGGGACGGCGAGCTACTTTTCTGAAAGATGGCGGATATGCTGCGAGTCTTTCTGGTCTCTTACGACAAGTTTATGTAATAAAGTGACTTGTCAAGACTAGAGTAGAGCCCCGACTCTCGTACATTCATATTTTGATTATCGCTGCGTGTATATTCTTTCTTCTTTATGTTACTGTTCCGAAGGCAAATGGCCCAGCATACGTGTTCTTTATCAGTCATCCTTCTTCACCATGAGTTTATAGTTTACTAAAGCATTTTTACTTCTCTAGTTATTCATATCTATTTAAATAAGAGGACAGAGCACTTTAAAGGGGAGCGACATGTTAAAAGTTGGCCAGGGCCAAGTTAAGAATACAATCTATTGTATTTGACAAATAAGACACGTGCGATAGGAAACAATGGGTCTGCAGGCGTCACCTTAGCCTATCTGTAGCGGGGTTTGAGATGTAGCTATGTCTATTGTTGCTATGTCTTTTCCCGTTATATTCGCAACACGGTAACTCACTGCTCACTTTGCCGTAAGCAGAGTTACCTTAAGTATAAGAATCAATATCAGTATACACTAGACACTTTCAAATTCTACCATTTCAAAGAATTAAATCTTTAACCAAAGATTGCTGGCTTCTACATCAAGTCTTGTAACTGAACTATTAATTCCGATCTTCTTCAATATTCTATTCAAATATCGAACAATTCTTGATTACTTCTGATTGCACAAAACTCCATTTAAACCCATCATTATGATTACAAAATTCTTGATTTATCTTTGATCCTCAATACCTATTTTAAAAGTTCGCAATAAAACAAGCAAGATTTTGCCACAAAGCGAGCAAGTTTGCAGACTTCTTTCTTTTACTAATCAACTGAAAATCATTAAAAAAGAAATTTAAGAAGCACACTGCGTAGTGGTATTTAAAGCTTCTTAAATCTTCTTTGATAGAAAAGAAGAGCTTTAGAAGAATTTTGAAAGGGTTGGTTGGAAAGGTTGTAAAAAGATTAAAGAATTTCTCAATTTGCACCTGTAAAATTAACATATGTAAACAGAAACATTGAAAACAATACAAAATTAGAGTGAAGGACCTTAGAAATATGGAAAAATCTATAAATAGCACATACGAAAGCCCAAACACTCCATTGTTTCTCTTGGCTTTCACTTAAAGGGGGTTTGTGTTCTCTGCAATTTGTTTGGTAGCTTCACCGAAGCCATAAAAAATCGACCGTGCAAAATCAACTCATAACGGAGCAATCGTAATAGAGATGAGAGATTGGCTTGTTTGTTCCTCTGTGAAGCACAAGGATCTTGCTTCAAATAATGCTTTCATTTGAAAAAAATGAGAAGCCTGCATGATGCTACCCCTAAAATATGCAACATCATCGTCTCGAACGAAATTTGGAAACTATGCCCTTAAAATCTTCGAGATCTCAACTTTTCACTCAGGTCATCCACTGTAAACCTATTTGACGGAGATGGCTAACGTAGGGCTGCCTATATGCATGTGTAAAATGAGCCTTTTCACTACAGCATTTGATAATTTCGACAAGTGAGACCGCTTTCCTTCCTTATTCATAGAGTGCCTCCACTTAGCTACATTCATTCGTTATAAATGCATCCTTTTGTGTTAAGTGTGATTCAAAGACCCTATGCTTTACAATCATGGACATAAATTATAAGACAAATTCATCTTTTCCGATATTTTCACCAGTTGAGTATCCTTTCCCACCGTTCCCCCTCAATCAATATTGAAAACTCCGAGAACCTTCCTTGACGCGTCACCAACATTGAATAAGGGGGAGGGGGATCGTCAATAGTCAAATCTTAGGTTTTGGATTTGTCTCAAACTATTTTGTCTGTGATTGTTACTGGGGTGCAGACTATGTCCAAGAAAAATGTATAGTCTCCACAAAGCTGCTCACTTTGTGTAGTGCATGCTTCAGGATTTGTTTAATAACAAAGAAATTGTTGTAATAGCCAATAACATTGCTTTGCCGTGACGTGAAACGAGGATGTAGTCATACTTGAGAACGGCCATCACGTGATTAAATCTCAGGTTTCGCTTTGTTCTCTAAGCAAACAACATCAACAACACAATAATCTGGAATTTTAAATGCCCTACGGCAGACAATACACAGATGCTAAGGAGAAAAGGCCATCAAACTGCTATTCAAGGAAATGATGCTATTGAAATGAAATGCTGACACAAGCGATATACAATATTGTGTGCTGTTGCGCGGATTATATCACTTCCTTGGGAAAAATCTGCACGCAAGCTACTTATCTTCTTGCAACATTGCAAACTCCTACCGAGTAAGTCACAGAAATGTATATAAGTTTGAAAGCCCTGTCGCTCTCAAACCATTCGCCAGATATCTACAAACTTTGTGTAGGTAACATCATATTGCAAATATCAACTTAGGTAGGAAAATAATTTTGTGAAAATTGGTCGTATAATTCTCATTTAAAAACAATATATAACAATGCTTCGTCTCTAAATCCGAATAGAATAAAATGAAAATAAAATAGAATATAAAAGACAGACGTAAAATCCTTGATCAAATTTGCCATTAATCCAGCCTGTTGATAATACAAGAACAGAGACAAAGGCCTAATGACATTCCTAGGGTAAACAATTATGAAGGTAACACAACGGTAACATGTTCAAACTTTCATGAATTTTCAAAAATTCACTATTTCTATACTTAGCTCGTTATGTTAAAGGACAGCTCCGAAGTTGGCATGATTGATGATAAGATATAAGACTATGCTGTTATGAATCGTGTATCGCACTTTCACCTACCATTGTTCGTCTTTTCTCTGTGAAGTCGAGTGTTCAAATGAGTGCCCCTATAAAGTGACGTCCTTTCTGACGTGACACTCAACGAAAACGAGGCATCCCCATTGTCATGTTGCCTCTTAATCAGTGCTAGCCTCTTTATCGTGTTTTGATGAAAAAGTGGAGATGAAATATCAACGATGTTGCGCCTAAATTCGGCGACTGTTTAGCCAATTTACAGCTGTCAAGAACGTCAAAATGTAGAAGAAGTCGCAGCAGCAGCTTTCAAGCTCGACGGGGGAGGGATACTTGACTAGGGGAGTGACGGGGGTGTGCGCCAAATCTCTCCACACCCTGTACCCTGTCGCATAAAAAATTCCCCATAATCAAAAAATCAGACGTGACCTGACAGTTTCGTAGATGACGCAAACTAATCAATACAGCGTAGGAGCATTGCTTTGTAAACGAAGCCCAAATTTTTTATGCAATATTATGATTTTCTGAACTAGCGCCTTATCAATAAATTTTTGGACATAAACAATTCTTTGATGTGGTATGATAAAAAATTCTACATATTTTTGAATTCGGAAGCTACAAAGTCAACCGTTGTCTAATTATCAAATTTCGGCTGATTTTTGCTTGGCAGACGTTCGAATAATCAATCAATATTCATCAGGATATCTATTGTTAAAAATTCTGCACATGAGAATATTTCGATTAAATTGACGACGTAACTCCTTGTATTAGTTCAATGGCTTCAATCTGATTATTTGTTTTCTCTCATAGAAGGATTCACAACCAAACAGCTAAACACGGACAAAAATGTTACAGGAAATCTTTGAAAAACCCAACGCCTTCTATCCTTCGAAAAGCGAACGAAAAACCAAAAGAAGCTTCGAACGTCGCTTCGCTTCGAACAGTCGAGCTTTGATCTAATAAGCCAATCAAATGCTAGGAATAAGCACGTGGTCTGACCATATTAAGAAAGTCGAGATTCAATTGGATGCACCCTCAACCCGGCGCATTTGGCCTAAGTAGTCTTAGCTTTGAACCTGACATAAATAGTGGTAAACGCAACCTCCTCTAATGATCGCATTTCAAATACTGCGACAAATCTGGGTAATACGAGGTAATATTCATGGAAAAATTATGACCTTTAGTTTCTACATTTCTCCTTGAAAATCAATCATATAAATGCCTCTCAAATAAATTGTACGCCGGTAATTTGAATCGAATTACAAATTTTTTGCACAAACCGATTTGAGAGGAAATCTAAGACTTCAAAATAAGTAAAAATCAAAACATTGAATTAAAAGTCTCAATGAAGAAAAGGATTCAAGGTTTCACAAAATTTCATGAATTAAAAAGTCTTTTACAGTATTACTTTTCCGATAGTGGATGCTGTGTCGTAGCAAGGCCTGATTCCTTTAAGATACAAAGACAGTTTTGTAATGTGTTCACCCAATGTATTTTCCAAACAAAGAAACTGACATACAGTCTCAAAACAATAACATTTTCTCAATGATTTCGAATATAAACAATAATTAGTTGAACAATGGTGTTGTGGCGCTCTGAAACTGATCACCCTGAAACTGAATTAACAGTTGAAGCGATTTTGTGAAGCGATATGGTTTGGGATGATTCAGCTTTGACATAATTGACAACGCGTCGCCGCGTCCCATTAGGCTGTTTTAGCAAGAAGACGCGAGTCAAGAAGACGCGAGCATAATTCTTTTGTTCGAGGCTGTAAATTACAAAGAGAAATCAACTTCGAAACTTTTGCGAGTCTCGAGAGACCTACAGTATGTTCTATTCTGAAACTGACAACCTGAAAAGTATACTTTTGAAGGCTGCACTGCAAAAAATAGGACATCGAGAAGGGAAGCAAAATACAAAATGAGCACATTCGCAAATGATAGAAATGCGAGAATGCAAACTGCTCTTAGGGAATTGGTCTGTCTGTGAGCAGCTTTCTCGGAGGGAAAAGGCAGGAAAATTGGAATGATCTAAAACCATTAAAAAGTAGCCGCGTTTTCAAAGATGTCCGCGTCTTGCTGCTAAAAGAGCCTTTTGGCTTGGCTATAAAAGACGGACCACAGCACATACGAACATTTTGGGACACACTTTCCAAGCTCCAGGTCTGTCCTGGCTGTGTACAAATTTTCGAGCCATTCGATTGGCTCAAAGGGTACAAAATACCTCTTTTGTACCCGTAACTAGTAGATATTTCAATCCTTCGAAAAGGGACTTTTACTGACAGCAGTCATATGTAAAAATCAAAGCGAAAGAATCCACAAGGATAATACGGGTCAAGCAATTAGGGCTTAAAAAGCAATTTACACATTCAAACAAAAGAATTGATATACATAATGTGGTTTCATATTTGTTTTTAAAGCACGAAAAGCAGCTTAATAAGTCAAAAAACTAAGACTATCATTTGAACCACAAAGAAAAACTTTGTGTGATAAATTGTAGTTCGCTTCTTTAATCAACATTTCTTTTACTTCCAAAGATTGTATCTTTGTGTTTCTCAAAGTTTGGGTTACTCAGATATGCGAAAACCAGAAAATCGACATTTCTGACCCACAAACGTTTACCGTAACCTTAAAGGTGATCTGAAGCGAAAATTTTTATTGATGCAAATGAATAGCACTGTCAGATGATAACGAATGTATTTGGAAAAATTTTTGATTCTTTGTTTCATCTTCGAGTTATCCACTAATTTGTGTGATTGGCTGATGACGTCATTCTGTTTGCAAAAAGTACGAGAAAGTATAGGAGATCGACTATGATTCCAAAGGGAAATCGACTCAACGAACTTTTCTTCAACTGACATGTCTTTCTAAATATCATATCAATCCATGAGACAATTTCAATTGCATTTATTCATCTCAATTTAAATGTCTCCTACAACTGTAACCTTTCAAAGATCAGATACAGCTTCTTTCCATATTGATTCCTAATAATTTTCAAACAAAATGATGTCATCAACTTACACTTAAAATCATTGGATAACTTAAAAACGAAATGAGATATATAAATACTTTCAGCAGGATTTCTTACTAATCAACAGGGCCCTTCGTTTGCATCAATAAAAATTTTCGCTTCAGATCACCTTTAAAGGGCTCCGTCGATATACTGTAAACAAATTGGTCAACACCAATGTGGCATATGCCCATATATTTCATATTTCATTTGTTTAGGGAGGGTTGCCCTTCAACCGAAGTTGTTTTTCAAGGGGCCCTCCAATAAAAACTAATTACAATATACAATTAAAATGCCAAAAAATTTGAACCCATAATATCAAAAACCTATTTACAACTAAATAATATTTACAACAAAAAAGGAAATAATCAACCCTGTATTGATTTTTTGAAACTACCCAGGGAGGATGCCGTCTTAGACTCAGTGGGAAGGCTATTCCAAAGTTTAGCTCCCCGGAAAGAAAAGCATTTTTGCCCATTTGCTGATCTTTTCTTTTGCAACCTCAAATCAGTCTCAGTATTCCGGAGAAGAATGCAGTTTGTTGGACGGCTTCACCCAAGCACCAAAAAGCAACCGTCCAAAACCCTCTTGTATCCGAGACATCGTACGGGATATGAATGCCTGGTTTTGTTCCTCTGTGAAGTGGAAAGATTCATCTTCAAAATCACACGTTTGTTTTTGAAAGAAAACGAGGAAATTCTATGTCTGTATATTACATACCTACCAACCAAAATTTGTAAACAGAGTTCCTTCAAGAACCGAAAGCTATCGTGCCCTCTAATGAACAAGAGAAGTACATCTTCGTTACTGACAAATGTTTCAGTAATCTGATTGTCTTGTTTCTTACGAACAGTTTCTAATAAAAGATACACGTGAAGAATAATGATGCATTGCGTATACTGATAATTCGTATTGAGAGTTAGTTGACCGCTCTAAGTAGTCTTTGTTCATATGTTATCAGCAGTCCTCTGCTAGAACGACAGGTTGCGTACAGGACCTCAGATCTTATTTATATGCATGAAACAACACATTGAGCTACTAAATTAAAAACACTTCAACAAAGCCTGCTATACGGCTGCTCACACCAACAGGTACAACTAATCCATATGAAGTTTCCAGCAAACCTGACCAACCACGTTGATCCTGAAGAACGTTTACTGTCTTTTGCACGAAAAATTGCTGATTTTATCAGGAAATATTTTAGTGAATTCTAAAGGTGAGTGCATGATCTTAAATTAAGAATTTATGTAGTTTTACGAAATTCTTTCTGGATTTGTCAGTGAACATGTTGCTTACAGATTCATGGCTCAGTTTGTAATGCATCAATTTTGAAATCAAAGAACACCATTTGTTCAAGTTCTTCATATCAACAGCCGAGGTAACAGCATCAGTATTGACTGCTTGAGTATCAGTTCCTTAAACCACAGTAATTGATAGCGAGAAATGCGGTGAAATGCTTGGATTTCAATCTTCTGAGTTCTAACTTAATGAGTACACTTCCTTGAGAATATTTTCGCGAAAAAATTCAGTGTCTTGAACTGCAATATTTGAGTATTTTCATATGATTGTTCAAATTTATAGCAGTTTCTTTTAACTTTGATAACAAATCAAATATCAGTCAATCTCAATCAGGATTACCACGTCAAACCGGATTAAAGTCTGTATAATTTGTCATTTGCCAGCATTGAAAGCAATTCTTGCTTAAAAACTCTACCTACAAAATTATTGGTCATGCAATCCTCGAATGCTTGCCTGGTACCACGAATGGCTGCAAATGTGTTTTTTCACAAATAAGAGGAAAGGAAGAAATTAGCTAAATAAAGTCAACATAACAAGAATCAGATTTGGTGTGGATAATTCGAGGTTCTATTGACTGTGTTATCGAATGTCACTAGCTTGTCTCGGAAGACAGAGCAAAAACTGCGCACGCATGCGCGAAAACTCGTAACATTGAGTGCCCCTAGCTCCCTGCAAAAGATCCCAAAATTCGGCAACACTTGATATTTTGTTCCTTGTGTACTAAACTCTTGATTTATCTTTTCAAAAAGCTTATCCCTCCAAACACTTCCTTATCTCAGATTGCTTGATGACGTCATTTTACGCAGTTTCTGCTCTGTCGTATCGGCAACTAACAGACAGAGCATCAGAGATGCAGAATTTAGCTAAAGCTACGGCAGCCTCCCAAGCTGGAGAAGGTCTGAACCAATTTTGCAACTGCTTCAAAAATTTTCTACAATCGATGCTGAATCATGGATATCTACACAATGTACTTAGTCTAGACGGTATCTGCATAGAGAATGAGTTTATTTGCATGAAAAGACCGCTATCCAAACAAAAGTTGCTTTCATCTCAAGAGTTGCACGGGGAGATGCATAGTGATCAAAAAGCTTTAATGAACAAAACTGAATAAGCAGATGAAACATTGTGATACCTCCCTTTATGTCCAGTTGCTTCTTTATACTGAGGATTTTATCAAGCCCTTTCTCAATGCAATTTTCAAGTTTTCTTCTCAATAGTCGTTCCTTATTCATCAGTAAGGAAATGAATAGCTCCTTTAGCAAGTCATGTAAGTAAATAAGTAGATGGGAGGCTACAATTGGTTCATGATTGTCCGTTTCTTTTCTATATTGACGATTTCATCAAGCCCGGACATGGCAATTTATAATAAATTATGAGAATTCTTTGTTGACATAAACCATCTTCCTTTGTTGGAGATAAAAAGGGAAATAAGTAGCTCTGTTTGGCAGCTACTTTAGTTGGTAAACAGCTATATGCGGAGACTAAAGGTTCCAGTCTCTGTTTTCAGTTCGATTGCTCCATATATTGACGATTTCAAGTAGCCTAAATGGTGCGATTGATCATGAAAGATGGGGCATCTTTATTGATTTAAATCATCATTCATTGCATGTACATTAAGACATGAATAGCTCTGTTAGAACACCAACGAGGTGCTCAACAACTGATAGATGGAAGAAATGCTGCAATCCCTGCCTTTAGGCCCGGCTCCTCGCTACATTGATGAGTTCATCAAGACAGGGCATTGCAATTTACCATTACGTACAGGAATTCTTTAATGAGTCAAATAACTATTCCTTAGATATTACACAATTATCTGGGTAGATGAAACGTTGCCATCCCTTCTTTTATTCAGTTGCTTTATATTGACGATTTCATAAAGCCTAGACACTGCAACAGACCTTTTGGCTATTCTGAAAAAGAATCTCAATGGAACGATACTTTGCCACATTTTAAAGAATACTCGAATGTGCACAATTGTGATAGAAGCTTTAACGCCACTCGATCGAATCTCGTGTATAAAAATGAATAAAAATAACGCTCGATCCAGGCTCTTTTGCTGAATAGCTAAAAGGTCTATTGAGCAAGATGCACGGGAAACTTTTATTGACTTGGATTATCGTTCATTGAAAGGAAAAGGGATCAAATAGGTCTTTTAGGGAGCAAAATTGCATAGCTTTTGGGTAAGCAACAATGCGATAAAAGAAAGAAAAGCTTTATCAAGACGCGCATCATAAGATTTCTGATAAAAGCAACTCATATTTGCATATTCATCACGCAGTTAGGAAAATAGTTTAGTTGTCTCAGTCCATAATAAAACGAACAGAAGGGTGGGCTATAAAATATTTCATTATTTCTGTATCAAATTGAGATAATCTTCTCGAAAATGCTTTAGCAAACCTTGCAAGAAATTATAGACTTGTATCTCAATTTTCAGCGATCGAATCTAAGTATACAAAATTTGAAAGCGCTTCCATAAGCTGTTTAAACAAAAGTCCCAGATCGCATGATTTAACAAATGTTTGTACACTTGTTTGAAGTAAACTTATTTCTAAGCAAAGAGCTCATCAAACTTTAACAGGACGCCAAGGGCTTTGTTTGGCTGTTTAAAAACTGTTGTAAACTGTGAATTCGGCATTCCGTTTTCATATTGGGCTGTTTTAGTAAGAAGACGCGAGTCACAAAGACACCAGCATAATTCTTTTGGTCGAAATGTAAATTACAAAGTGAAATCAGCTTCAAAAACTTTTGCGAGTCTCGAGAGACTAACTGTACGTTCTATTCTGAAACTTACAATCACAAAAGTATACTTTTGAAGGCCGCACACAGGAAGCCCGTATTACAGATTATTAGAAAAATATTTTGTTCAAGAAATTATTTTCCGTTCTTTCACATATCACTGTGTTGTTCTCCTTTTGTCCTTTCGTTTACATTCACATCCAAATCCGTGTTATTTTCCGTGAAATAAAACTTTTGAAAAGAGAACATTATTTCACGGATAATAACACGGATTTGGATGTGAATGTAAAAGAAAGGACAAAAGGAGAACAACATAGTGATATGTGAAAGAACGGAAAATAATTTCTTGAACAAAATATCTTTCTAATAATCTGTAATATGGGCTTCCTGTGGGCCGCACTGCAAAAAATAGGACGTCGAGTTGGGAGACAAAATGCAAAATGAGCACATTTACAAATGATAGAAATGTGAAAATGCAAACTGTTCTTAGGGAATTTGTCTGTCTGTGAGCAGTTTTCTGGGAGGGAAACGCCTTGAAAATTGGAATGCTCTAAAACATAAAAATATAACTGCGTTTTCAAAGACGTCTGTATTCATAAGCTGAATCTTTAAATTGTATTAAGAAATTAATATAAACTCAAGAAATATAACTTGGTAAGCGTTTCGGCCCAGTAATAATATATAGTAATATATATATATGTATTATATATATATATATATATATATATATATATATATATATATATATATATATATATATATATATATATATATATATATATATATATATATATATATATATATATATATATATATATATTTATATACTTTTTCTGGGACAACGGCATGTTCTTGCTAGCGGAGTTTTACTTTAAATGTTGTAGTCAATCATATGACGTCATGGCTCCACAGCGGACCATGACGCTTCCTCTCTTTGATTTTGCAACCAGCAATTTCATGATTTGTTTGACCGATATGATATGCAAGAAAGAAAAGGTGGTAGAAATGTGAAAAGAAAGATAGAATAGGCTTTTCTGTAAATGGTGTGGGTGGCTATATAGTATACTAAATGTGATAATTGTGCGGCTTGTCTTGACACCTGCATTGACATGCATTCCAGTGCAACCACATAGTTCAATACAGGGTGTCGCAAAATAATTGTGTCCCGTTTTGTGTGCCTACTATGGAGGAGCTGTAGATTCAATTATCTCTATTTTTACACAGTTGCATAGGTTGTGACAATCTGACATGTGTTTGCTGAATTATAGCAGAGAAAAGGAAAAATAAGTGGTTGTTTCAAAAACAGCACTTTTGTTGTTCTCCAGCAATGTCGAAAAAAAGTAAGTCTTCAAAGAAAAGACTCTGACATCGTGATAAAATTTTCATCACATTTTATAAAAGAAATAAAGTGCTCTCTTATGAATAGAAAACACTGTTAACCATTTAAAATAATCAGCAACGATTTTAACACGATGCCAGGACCATTTATTTGGAAACTTACTTTATTTTGGCATTGCCGCAGAGCAACAAAAGTGCTGTCTTGAAGGAATCACTGATTTTGCATTTCTCTACCATAAATCAGCAACCACGTGTCAGATTGACTGTCAGATTGACAGCAATTCATTTTGCAACCAAAAATTTTTTCATGAAATTGAACCTACTTATACCTATAGTGTTGGTTAGACAGGGAGAAAAATAAAAAAAAATAAAAAGGAAAATAAAAAGACAAAAAAAAGTCTGAATTATGAAAATCTGTGAGGTACTCTTGGTGATATAAACTTTCAAAAGTGGGAAGTTTCTCTGCCTCACCCAGTACACAGACGCCATATTGCTCACTTACATAAAAGTTTCGTCACAACCAAAGTCACAATGCTCTCTGATCTGAAATCCAAGATTTCTTTCACCTAAAACCATGGGCAATAATTGACGTTGTTTTTAGCTTGGAAATTAAAGTTGTTACCTCGATATTACCATAGTTTTCTTCGTTGTTTTCCCTACCCAAGCCTGACCAGTGCTAGAAATCAAATTCAAGTGGCTCCTGCGCAACTGAACTGTTGGCTCCTACACAGCGTTCATCCTCACTTCAAACTGCCTCTGATATTGTAAGAGGACGTTTGAAAAAGGAGGATGAACGCTGCTAAGGAACTTAACTGTTCAGACGCGCTGGAGCCATCTGCAGTTGATCCTAGCACTGGTTAGGCTTCAGCAGAAGAGAAAGCAACCAAGTAAAACAGTCATATCGAGATAATAAACTTTAATTTTGTAGCTACAAACACGGTGAAATATTGCCCATGCTAAAACTACGCATGAAAATGTCTAGAACCTACGAAATTTGGAATACCTTCTCGCAGTGTTAATCTTAAATCCAAGAATTCTCTTAAAACCATTAAAACTAAGCAGAATAATGTCCGAAAAATTAAGAGATTTGCAATGTGCTAAGACATGAATGAATTCACAGGCTGTCGTAAGGAAACAGCTTCTGTTAACGACATTATTGAATAATACCAACAAAAACATAGAAGAATCGGAGGTATACATGATGATACCTATGCATAATTAACAAACATTATGCAAGATAAAGAATGAGAAATTTCCTGCTTCCATACAGCTGTTGTTCATTATAACCCATGCTAAAATCTGGTCTTGTTTATCAATGTTTGTCTTAAACATCAATCAAGTACGGAGAAACACGGATTTTTAACCAAAACACGTGTATTTGCTTTTTTTAAAACTAAAACAAAACATCAAAATAGGAGTTAACGAGAAAGATAGCTAAGTATTTGAACGGATGAAATCTCAGTTCTGATCCCAATAGCAAGTTATCACTATCTTCTCAATTGGCTACCTGTCAAAATCCAGTCGCCATCTTGATACTCTAGGTAAATAAGAAACCTTGATGATCAAGGCAGAAAAGTGCGTGACGCATGATGCTGGGATTAAGTTGCAAGAAACAGTTCATTTAAAAACATGTAGCTACATGGATGATTCCATTCCTAGGTCTATTATCAATATATTTTCACTCCGTTGCAACAATCTCCTTGGTAAACGGTCTCTCTCGGGGAAATGTGTGATATCAAATTTATCAAGATACATATTTGTGACGTATGAGGTGAAGTCTATAGTGCGGCGACTCATAGGTATTGTGGTGCAATGCTGTAATCCTCGGCCTTGCCACCAGAATAGACAATCCCAGGGGGTAGAACCCAGCAGTTGAGCGTCATACGAAGGGTTGCGGGCTCTGAATCTTCTATAGTTCTGCGATCCCAATGCTTGGCGCTGAAAACCGTAACTGAACCTTCAACTTCATATGGAATGAACATGCACGTCGATGAAATTGTTCTATAAATTATGATGACAACATTGTTAGTTCTTGTGTGCTTCCTTACTAGAGTTTGGCAAATATTCATATTCTGACAAGACTGACTTATCAAAAATTATTAACACAGATAAGGACATGGAACTTGTGAAGCTTTTATCAATGCTGTAATCTACAGAACGTGTACTTGGATGACTTTATCGCTACCAATATTCTATAACTCCTTTGTTAGACTTTCTTTGATTAGTCAATTTGACTTGGGATTAATCAGTCGACTTTCTCTGAGCAGACAATTCTATACAGAGGGCACCTCTTATGAATTGGACACTTCATTTCTTCCTGATTGACAGAGTGGATATTTTATTAGTGCGGACACAGTGTGGTCCCGAAGGTGTCTTTTTCATGGAGAGGTGTCTGCAGATAAAGTTTCAGTAACGTTCCTACCCGAAGAACATATAACGAAGAACATATAGAACATATGGGCAAACTTTAGCAAATGCTGGAACCTCTAGCAAAACCTACTGGTCTTTGATCAATACCGTTCTTAACAAGGCGAAGATTCCTATAATACCACCCCTGTTGGAAAATGGGTTATTTATAACTGACTTCACTGAAAAGGCTCAGTTGTTTAATGACTACTTCATACTCCAATGTATGACAATAGATACAGGAAGTGAAATTCCACTTGAAACCCTCAGAAATCCTATCTCGATAAGCGATTTCATCATCTCTGATGAAAAGATATTGAAAATCATAAGATCGCTTAATCCTAACAAAGCACATGGCTGGGATGAAATTTCTATAAGAATGATAAAACTAAGTGATGTTTCACTGGTTACTCCTCTCAAAATTATATTTACAAACTGTCTGAGACGTGGTATATTTCCCGCGATATGGAAGTGTGCAAACGTAGTCCCGGTTCACAAGAAAAATGAAAAAAAATGTAAAGAGTAACTACCGTCCTATTTCTCTTCTACCGATTTTCGGGAAGGTGCTTGAAAAACTGATATATGATTCCTTATACTCACATCTTGTTTCGTGTGACTTACTCAACCCAAACCAGTCAGGTTTTCGTCCTGGTGACTCAACGGTCAACCAATTAATTTCCATTACGCATACAATCTTCAAAGCATTCGACTGCAATCCGCCGCTTGATGTTCGCTCTGTGTATCTTGATATTTCCAAAGCATTTGACAGGGTATGGCATGATGGCCTTATTTATAAGCTAAAACGATGTGGCGTTGCAGGACAACTTCTTTCTCTTATCCAAAGCTTCCTTATGGATCGAAAGCAGCGAACTGTTTTGAACGGCCAGTGTTCAAATTGGGGAGATATTTTGGCGGGAGTGCCCCAGGGATCTATATTAGGACCATTGTTTTTTCTCATATATATCAACGACCTCACCGCTGACTTGAAATGTAACGTTAAGCTTTTTGCCGATGATACATCATTGTTTACGGTCGTTCAAGAACCAAATGCAGCTGCCGAGGACATGAACCACGACCTGGGGTTGATAAGCCAATGGGCCCATGATTGGAGGATGTCACTTAATCCTGATCCGCAAAAACAAGCTGTCGAATTACTTCTTTCAAAGAAAAGGCATGAAATGGATCATCCTGTCATTCTCTTTAATAACATACCCGTGAAAAAAGTAACTGAGCATAAACATCTGGGTATCATCCTGGACTCAAAGCTTTCTTTCTCAGCTCATATTAAATCTGCTATCTCTAAAACGAGAAGGGGCATTGGCCTGCTAAAATATCTCTCCAAGTATCTACCTAGGCATACTCTGAATGAATTATATAAACTTTATGTGCGGCCACACCTGGACTACGGGGATGTTATCTATCATATTCCAGCTAAAGTTTGTGAATTCAGCCAAAACATCGTTTTATCAAATCTAATGGAAAAAATAGAGTCTGTTCAGTATTCAGCTGCCCTTGCACTGACAGGGACATGGAGGGGAACATCGCGCGAAAAATTGTATGCAGAGCTTGGTTGGGAGTCACTAAGTTCCCGTAGGTGGAGTAGACGACTCACTCTGTTCTATAAGATCATAAATAATCCCACCCCCTTGTACACAAAGGAGCCAATTCCACCACTTCATCAGTCGAACTACTCTCTTCGCAACAGGGATGCTATTGGACGAATAAGGGCGAGAACAGAAAAGTTTCAGTCCAGCTTCTATCCTA
Source organism: Aurelia sp. 4 Dawson et al 2005 (assembly GCA_964019985.1). NCBI lineage: Eukaryota > Metazoa > Cnidaria > Scyphozoa > Semaeostomeae > Ulmaridae > Aurelia > Aurelia sp. 4 Dawson et al 2005. The sequence continues at coordinate 905,713 of OZ026498.1, forward strand.
ACTGCACCTCTGAATGGAATAAACTTGATCCTGAAATCAGGCTAGCACCATCAGTTGCTGTTTTTAAGACAAAGCTTCTATCAATAATTCGCCCCCCTGCAAAGCCTGTCTTTGGTATTCATGACCCACTTGGCCTTTCATACCTTTCCCAAATAAGGGTCGGTCTCAGCAGACTAAACTTTCACAAATTCAAGCATAATTTCAGGGACACTGTTAACCCTATGTGCCCAACGAATGATGGGATTGAGGACACGGAGCACTTTTTGTTGCTTTGCCCTTCATTTGACGTTCAACGACGAGATCTTCTCGCTGGAATTTCGGTAGTATTACGACCTTTTGTAGACATAAACAGCCTCCCTAACGACGTTCTTGTTCAGATTCTATTGTATGGTGACAAAGACCTTTCAAACGAAATCAACAAAAATATACTCGAACTGACACTAGATTTTATCCATAAAACAGGTCGGTTTGATTAATATAGATCTGAAAGGTTTTTCTTAACTCCACTCAGCCACTAAGTCCTATTCTCTTTTTTTCATTTTCACTTATTTACGCTTGTTTCACATTGGATGTTGGGTAATTCAGTGCTATGTTGGTCCAGATGACAGTTAAATTCTCATTTAATTTGGAAGTTAAATTCTCACTTAATTTGGAATTTAAAAGTTTAGCATCCATCCAATGTAACACTAAACTGTTTCATCCAAAAACAACAATTGCCCGACATCCAATGTGAACCTAACTGCAGTATTTAATGAGTAGAAATTGTTTATGCGTAGCCTTTTGTACTAGTAGTTGATTGGATATTTAGATTTAGCTTTAGTTATCTGTCTCTATGTTTGGTCATGGGGTAGTCATGGTCTCCTGCTCCTCATGGCGTCGTTCTTGTAGTGTAGTAAAGTAGTTTGGAAGTGTTGTTGTAGGTAATTACGTAATTGTAAATTTTTTTATTGGATATAAAAAAAACATATATGCTGAGAACTCCATTGCTTGAAAACAGGCAGCTGACAAATGATGTGTATCAATTTTTGCGTTGAAATATCAATGAGGTCCTTAGGCCTGAAGCAAGTTTCGATAAGGAAAATATGTTACCGACAAAGAAAGGAATTTGGCCATTTGGTCTAAAATAGGGAGGCCAGCGGACCAGTCCAGTATTGGCAGTCACTGTCCTGCTGGTTTGTTTCCTGGCTCACTAACCCCTGGACCCTCAATAAAGCAGAGTCTGTGAATAAAGGACGTGCAGATGCAGGGCTGTCGAGAGGCAGCCTGGGTCCCCAAGGCGCCAGAAATTTTTTTGGATCGCTCCCTTTTCTCTTGGATCACGCCCTCTTATGCACTTGTAAAATGCTGCATTCAGATGGAAACGCCCTCCTATACACTGTTTAAAGCATAATCTGCAGATGAAAAGTGCTTTTACCTCGTACAGACAAGGGGCGGCGCCAGCCCTGAAAAAGTGGGATGGACTAGAGATAAAATTGCTTGCCAGAAGGTATACCTAATTTTCTTATATCGTTTTTGCTTTGGAATAAATACCGACCTGTGGAAAGTGGGGTGGACATGTGCACCCCAGCTCACCCTGTGACGCCGTCCTTGGTACAGACAAAGTTGACGATGACAGTAGTTAGCCCGCAGGCCTTGAAATGTTCCTCGAGGAAAACTGAAAAGAAAGAAAAAATTCATAATGTATATTTTTCCGGGCCCCTAAGGACCCCGGGTGCCCTGGCAACTACCCTCTCCATGGTCCTCTGTGGATGGGTCAAAACTCTTTACCATGAAAACAGAGATTTCTAGTTTTGAGATTTTTAAATTACAAAGATTTTTCAAGATTTGTGAGATTTTCCAAAACTTTTTCGGATTTTTTACGAAAGTCAACGAGATTATAGGAGTGTTTATCCCACGATAAAACTTTCTCCTTACTCCTTGCAAAGTCATTAATTTGTAACATAAAAATCCAATATTTTTTCGTAAATAGAACGGCAACTGGTTCTTCTAAAGGTGTTTCTACTTCTAGTGCTGCAAAGACTGGAGGTTGCCCTGGGCTAGCTGGCTGTAACAAGTTAGCAACGCATAATCTGATATTGTCGATTGTTTCCCGGAAATATCTAACAGTAAAATCCGCCAGTCTTACCACGCAATATTACTGTTACCTCCAAGTTCACGCTGAATTATTCTTAGGTCAGAAAACAATCATTTGTTAGAAAAACAAAACATAATCCTTCAGTTAATCCAATCAAAAAGTTGACAATAAACAAGTGCATCTGACGCAACTATAGGGTTCATTGTGGAATTTTGATGGTTGGGTTTCGATTCATAAATGAAACAAAAGGTTTCAATAGGCCTTCAGATTGCATCAATATGCACTGAGGAGGGCAGGTAAAGACAAGAATACACATACACACACTACACTGTTCTTCCTGTTTCATCGAAGTTCGTTGAAGTTCATGAAAGTCGATGGAAAGCTAGGAAGTTTGAACCATTCACGATAAAGTGTTGAGTTGCTGGAAGACAATTTCATGAGAAGTTATTATTGCGTTTTGGGTTGCAATTGTAAATACGAGAAAGGTAAGAGCGGTAGACTTTATAAAATCTCCTTGTTGATCCCAAGAATGAAGTATCTCCGAAATTGATCTTACATTTGTGCCCATACATTTTTTACACGAATCGAATTCATGAACAAGCATTCTTGACGAATGCTGTCCTGTTTTAAGACAAAATGGAGATGAATTTACAGTTCGTAAGTTCCAACTGATACAAATAAAACTCAAATAAACCGGTAAACCTGTAGTTTTTGCGTAGCAAGTAGGTGAATTCACCCCTCTTTCATAACAGTCAGCATTGTTCAAAGTAAAACTTTAACCAAGGGCATCAAAGCGATCAAAAATAGAACTAAAATGTGCACTCCTAACGCTTGATACACAAACTTGTCTTTTGATGGCCATCGAAGTTGAATGACCTGAGATTTTCAGTGCTTGTCTAAAAATAGAACAAAGATCGCAAAATCCCTCCACTGTTTTCTTTGGTCCTGCTTTCTTTCGCAGTACGAGCTGGATTACAAAATACAATAGGTTATCTATAACCCTATGCCATCTCATTGCGGCAAAGCCGCAAAACTGTTTTCTCTAGACCATCCATTCCACGGCGACTTTTTGTGTCAAGGGCAAAGGGTAGACCAACTACCTCGGTCCCAGGCTCACGTTGATAATTGAACTGGATGACCGCACTATTACATGGCACTATGCTTCAAGTTACAGAGGAGCGCAACTACGACATGTAATCAGTATGATGATGACTTGAAATCGAACGGAGCACTGGGTTTCATTAGAATGCGGAAGTACGTTTTCCATGGGGTGCCAACGCCGCCAAAATTCAGCCAATCTTTTTTCATCATAAATGGTGGACTTTTCATTTAAATGGAGACCTCTCCTTACCTTACAGTGTATTTTTTTAGTTCTTGGAGATGATTTTCGTTGCAAGAAATGGTGCCCTAGCCTCCATAAAACGTGGAGCTTGGCTCATTAAAACTTTTGCCAAAACATTTTGCTCCAAATATGCAGCTATTTGCATAAAAACACGGAGCCTCTTCCGTCAAAGAAACATGGAGCCCACAGCAAAAAAAAGAAAAGAAATGGAGAGATACGTCAACCTAAGCATAACAGAACATTAAATTCTTATTTTTCCAAGGAGATGTTCATTCATATCAATCCAGAAGTGCAAAATCACCTCTGAGAGTTTTGCAACTTTCATCAGTAAGCCCCATTGAGATTTGAGTATGCATATTTCCATGTAAATTGCAGATGTTCTTGTTGTGTTTCTAAATGTCATTTTCTCTCCAGCAAGGACAGCTTTGATAGCCATCTGGTAGCATTCCTAATAAACTTGTCTGTTTGGTTTATTATATTTTGCCTTTGATTTGACGGTGCTTTTCAAAATTGATATAAACAGATTAGAATGCATCAAATAATCATGAACATTGCAAAATGACTTAATGACGTTCAGCTGAAACTTTCTTTGACGAAGAGTACTGACACTCTGAACGTATCATCAATGAATGTGCAGTCAGTCCTTTTCAGTTGCTGAATTTGAAATTTCCCGCCAAAACAAACTCGCACTGTTTGGTCGCCCGCATGATACGACAGTTGAGACAGGGGGTAGGTGGCGTTGTCGCATCCCTTTCAAAGCAGTGTTTCTGCAATCTAGAAATTTGCACCAGTACTAAGAGATTCATAAACAAAGTTTTGGGTTTACAAGAGTTGCAGAATAAACTTTTAGAAGTAAAATTCTGAGAATCTCAATGACAACAATAGTTCAAGACGGTCTGTAGTTCTGAGGTAAGCAGAAGTCTTTGAACATTCTGTAGTTTATGATTTGGAGATCTGTTGACACTACAACAGCAAACTGAAATACAGAAAAAGCTGCAACTTTGAAAGCAATCAAGAATTCAATAAAGTTCACGGCAGAATTTTAGCAGAGCACCTAGTACCTTGAAAAAATCGATCAGAGGTAAGATGTGATAGGCATATGTGCACCGTTGAAGCGGCCTAAATTATGCTCAGAAACGATATTCTTATTCGTTGTGTTGCTTCGTGATAATGTTGCCTAGCAACAGGAATTGCAACAATATCAAGGCTTTATCACAATCCCGTGGAAGAATAAATAAGAATAGAGTTTTTTTGATCATAACATAGGCCACATCAATGGTTCATTGCCCATGCTTATAACTGCCTCTTTCAAGTAGAGCCCATGCTGTGATGGACAGCCTTGATACGCCTTGACAGACATGACCTCGCAACGTTGGGGTTTTCACACGCCTAATTATGGTCAAGTCTGAATACATTTTGTTGATTTCCATCTGCGGTTTCAAACAAAATTGCCCTTTGTGTCCATAAATGATTGTGCTCAACCCGAACTCGGTGGCTCAATTCACTGTATTCCTCTTTCAAGACGAAACACTGGGGCGTACAAAGGCAGAAAAAAGCAATCACCGATTTTCGATTAATTTCGCTGACGAAAACATCGATCGACTAATGATTCGAGCTTCGTTCATTGAAATCAACTGCAGAGCTATTCATTGGAAGCTGAATATTTGATTTCATCAAATTCATTCAATTCAAAACACTGTTTGCTTTATTTTCAAAATGGAATTTAGATGCAGCAAGTAGTTTTTCAAGGGTCAATCCGTCTGTTTGTTCGTGCAGTCTGTTCATGGTCTTCATGCCGTTTGAGTTTTCGTGAAATTTTGTGCTGCAAAGTTTGCTGCCTGGTTTTAGGGTAAGTTTTACCTTGATTAGGAGAAAATTGAATTCTTTAAAATTTGGACAGTGTATGTAAGATTCGTTGGATTCAAGAAATCCTGCTACGCTTTTTAAGGAGCTAAACGTTCTAATTGTCAAGTTATTTTCGAATTTTTTTCGGCTGGTTAGATGTCGTGCTTTTTTCACATATGTAAATCACTCAATCGAAAGTCAATCAATGAGTTTAGTTTTTGATCAATCACTTGATCGAAAAAGCGCATGAGACTTTGAAAACAATAAAATTTTATAGATCTTTCAGGGATCCAGGGATAGATTTTTCTCGAAAACAAAGGGATCTTTAACAAAGATGTACGAAGCTTTTGATAGGTCTCTCGACGAATATTTTAGTTGCATTATATCACGGAGTATCACGTGCAGTTTGTTCCGTGAACAAACATTTGGTAGTTTGTCATTCGCAAACACATTTACGAATTGAAATAAGTCAAAAACTTGTTTATATCAATTATTTGGTGCTTCTTTGAATTACATAAAGTGGAAATTAAATCCAGGTGGTATTGAATTGATGCATTGCATAACTCTTTTTATTATTGATTTTCCTTGTACCAACCTGTTGACAAGTTGATGAATAAGGCGAATAAGGCAGCACTTTGCATCATCATTCGTGTGACGTCTTGTGAATGTGAGTACTGCAAATGATTCTAGCTAAATAACGAAATCTAATTATCTACAAAAACAAACATAACAAGGAGTGGTGGAAGTACGACAAAAAGTAGAAAGCTTTGTTTGGCGGGTTTGTGCCTCTGGTTCCCTTGAAATCGCCTCACTTTCGTACAGTTACCAAATTCTGGAGGCAGTAAGCTTGGTAGACTCCGAATCTGTGTTTGATTGACTCCGAAAGTATCAAAACGGTAAGTTTGAAAGGTTTGGATTGCCATCTGAACTTTCTGTTCCAAACGGCACAAGGTTTGTCCAGGGTCACTTTGGAGACATTCTCGTTTTAGTTGGAGAAATTCTAATTTACGCCCTGGTCAGTCCAGAAGCTGCTGTTTTTGATAATTTGTAATATTGGTTGGAATGTATATTTCTGTCTCTGAGCAGCATTTTGGTTTTCAGAGTTTCGTGTAAAGGTTTGAATTTCCAATCAAACGCACCCAATTATTAGCTGCATGCAGACTCTTGAAGTGGACGGGAGCCAAGGAGAAAAGTAGAGTCTGCGCGATTGATCCACTCACAGCATTCTGCATACGAGATCAAACCTGCAGTTAAAATAATATGCTGACATCAGCGAACAAGAAAAGTGGATCAGTTAAGCAAATTATATTTTTCTCTCTTTTGGATTTTGTCCATTAAGTGTACACGCAGGCTACCTATGATAGACCTCGACTGATCTCAAATTCAGATTCAAACTTCTTTGATAAGCAAAACAATTCCTTTTCGAGCAACGCAGTTTCATTGACTATACATTTATTCACCAGCCAGGAGATAAACTAATGACGGCAAGGCAATACGATCAAAATTCAAACGATAACTTGACCCAAGAGGATTGATGATATTGCGAAAGAAAATAATTTTATTTTCTGGACAAAGAACGAGATGATTATCTGCTTTTTAAAAGGAATTCGGCAGGAAGAAACATATGCTGTTGTTTTGAAACAATAACAGGTGAACACCTCAGGTTTAATCTTAGTTGTCAAGGGAGTCCTTTCTCACACTAGTTATTCATCTTGCAGGGGAAGCAGCGACAAGGTGCTTGCTTGGCTGACGAGAATGATTGTTGAGTAAACGATGGTTCTTTGTAACGTAAACATTGATTCATGTTGATTGCAAGTGGTGACAAGACAGCTAAAACCTGCAACAATTGTATGGCGTATTCATGAAAAATTTCCAAGGATGGAATATAAGAAATGGTGGTATTGACGAGATATTTATACAAGACGAGACTGGGAAAGGCGTTTGAAGTTGCCAGAGAAAGGACAACTACTAAGCAAATGATGTTGTCCATCAAATGTTGATGAGGTGAAGCCCGGACAAGCACTTCGACAAGAAAAATAGTACTGCTGAGCTTGGATCTCTTGACACCAATAACTAGACTGGGAAATCGCAATTTTCAGCTATTGGACAAGCAACAGCGACCTTTGTTTTAGCAAGACTGATAATTCTGCGTAAAAAACATAGCGTTCCAAAGGAAGGAAATAAATGTAATTGTGATATTTGACCCCGAGTTAATTCGAAATAAATCGAAAAGAGGTCGAGCCTCGTGAAACAGGACGGAAGAAAGGAAAGGAGAAAGAGCTTATAAAGTGCTGCCCGAGGAAAAGAAACTGTAAAGTCCCGCAAAAAAGAGGAAAGAGGTTTAGGAAGCAATTAACAGTTTTTATAAGGTGATGCCCAAGGAAGGCTGTTGAATTTAGGTGTCTTCGGAAACTTAAAATGCAGTCTCTAGTACTTTAATCTTTCTTGGAAGAATAACAGTGAAATTTTGCAAAAAAGGACACAAGGAAGTGGAAGAAAGATAGCGAGGCTGACATGCAAATTGGTTTGAAATCAATTCTTTCATTATTCTCAATGTTATTTCGTTGTGGGTGCCTGCCAGACTTGTGTTTTGCATTTGCAAATCCTCTGGCTTTAGAAGTTCATGGAAGGAGAATATTGCGACGGGATGTTTTGTTAACACCATCAAATGTAATAACAAAGACACCAGTTTTAGACAGAGGTAAGCTGAAAATGTTACATTAGCATCAAGCTTTGTAGGTGGGTAGTAGGCGGAGACTCAGTTGCTACAACGAAAGTGACAGCTGGCTGAAATCTTTGGACAGAAAAACCCTCTTCAAGAGTGAATTGAAACGAGATTAACCGCGTTAGAATGGATGAGCCTTCTGTACTTGTAAAAAGACAACTGTATGCAACGATAAAAGGGGTAAGCGGGTGGGGCAGGGTGTGAAATGGGTAGTGTTGATGGTCGAAAAACAGATGACCCTGAGCTAACAAATCAGAATTCGCAAATTGAATTCGCAAATTGCGAATCGCTGTCTATCACAATATCGGGAGGGCAGTTCCAACAGTTACAGCAAGACAAAAACTGTGAACTGAGATTTTAAGAAATTCATTTACATTTTATTTCCTGTTACTTCTACCTGGAACTTACCCATTTTATCTTGTAGACCCTGGCCTAACTTTGATGGAGCTACAGTAATCAAAATGCTTACAGTATGTGAAATCAGCTTTAAGTGCCATTGTTAACCGTTATCTTTTTTGGCAGAGAATGAAAAGCGAACGAACAGAGCCTTTACCACGTAATGACTTTCATCATATGATACAAAAGTCGGATTTAGGGCCGCAAAGGATCATGGGTAGCTATGGCTGCCTAGTACATCAAGAAACATGAACGCCATCTCTTACCCAGATCTGAACGCCAAGAATCAGTCATATACGTTGAACATCAAATAATGGCTTTGTACACGAAAAGCTTGCATCAAATAAATAGATAGGATAATCTGCTAAATTAAATGGTGAATATGATAAAGATATGTATGTTATCTAATCGAAATATGGCAAACCAGGTGCTCTTTATCATAAGAGAGGGCAACAGAATAGCTGTCATGCTGATAATAGACAATCAGCAAGTGATAGCAGGAAAAGCAATAACCATGTTTCTTTCCTATTATGTGTCTCCTAGGAAACATTTATTGCAAAGTGGCAGTACTTCTTCAGACATCCCACCTAACACGACAGTTTATTATTTTTGTTGTTGTGCTGTGAAGATGAAACACTGATCAGTGACCTGAAGCCACATTTAAAGTGTTGTTGTTCTTGTTGCTGTTGTTGCTATTTTCGCTCTTCGTCGCGCATGAGCCTCACTTGGATTGGACAGAAGGATGTCTTAGGTCCCAGTCAAACGTTCAAATTTCGTCACTGGAGGAGCCTGTATAACTTTGATTATTTCAGTTTTGATTTTGTTATATTGGCGTGACACTCGAAAAACGCGCAAAGGAAACAATAAATTGATCGACTGGTAAAAAATTTATGAAATCCAATACTTAATTGTTTTGTTACATTTCCATGATTTAAATACAAGTAAATAAACATTCGTATGAATCTTCTAGTAGCTATTGGAGATCAGTAACTGACGGATCCAAGGATGAAATATTAATTTGATGTGGTTTGCTTGTAAAAAAAGTTGGAACCACTTTAAATGGTAGGCGTAGAATTAGATAACTGAGCATCTTATTGACTGCGTTGAACAATTGTTTATTCTAGATATGATTTTATTTGCGGGACACGCTTTGAAAATATTATTTATCTGTTGCGTCATTCCCACTTCACGCTTAGGCATGACGTCCAAAATGGTTTACATCTCGCAGTAAACCAGGCGAGTTTTGACATTTTTTCCCAGCGGCGAAGCCACAGTCAAGACTATGGTGAAACAATGATCCAAGTTTTGTGCCAGTTCCTAAGACCTGGAAAAGTAATAAATGCAGCTGTAGGCCCTGCATAGTATATATCCCGAAGGTTGGGGTTCTAACACGATAGATGTGTAACTTATTTGTCCCGTAATTTGTCCTGTATATTTTATGAAATTGCAAATCGTACAATTGTCAGTTCAGAAACCTGAATCTCCCTTTCTTATTTTGCCCGTGCTTAGCCAAATGGCTTCCTTTGCAATCATTTTTGGGACAGCACAGCACAGTTAGCAGGGCTGGAGGGGCATCACTTCAAGAAAGAATCAATAACTTTCTGAACTTCATAACGGCGTTTATTTTCAACGACTTTGACTTTTTGTGAGTTTGTTTTATGATTTTGGATAAAGCACGTTCCTTGACCAAATTTGCTTTCATTCGCAGGGTTATGCAAAGACAAAAATTGGACACTTTACAAAGAACATTGTTACAGGGTCTACAATACATTCGAATATTTCCCAGCTGCAAATACCATATGTCAGGATAATGGAGGAACTCTCGCATTGATTGGAGACAAAAATGAAAATTCACTTATCGAACAACTCGTTCGAACGAAAACGAGATACAAAGAAGCATGGATTGGCTTATCAGCTAACATTAATTCTAAGAATTACCAATGGGTTGATAAAAAGACAAGATTGACTTTTAAAAAATGGGCTTTTGGGCGACCATCAACTGAGGGATTATGTGTGGAAATGATCCCAGGGGGAAGTTGGAGCAACACATATTGTTATAGTAAGCTGCAGTTTGTTTGTGAACGAGGTAAGTTGTCATTATTACGAGGTTGAGTAGGACCGGGTGTCCTACAAAGTATGCCCATTCAACAATCATCAAAACTCGAGTGTCGAGCTTATCATAAAAGTTTTTCTGTTTGTTCCTTTTGTGTAATGATCCAAGCATATTTTAAGACGATAGTATGTTTGTTATCAATGCTCAAAGGCAATAAAATGGCAGGTTGAAAAACTTTATTCTTAGCTAAACTCCTTAAAGCGAGTAAAAAGACCACCAGCCTAAACCAGCCTTTGCCATCGTTTGTTTTTGTTTTTGTGAATTTCGTACAGTAAGTTATTCTGGAAAATGTGCAGAGCATTTCACTGTCTCCATACAAAGCATGCTGGGCTTTGTACTCCATCTAAGCAACATCGTTGATTTTGCGTAAAAGCCACCATTTTGAGATTTTTCATCATCCTTCAAGTCTACCATGTTTGTTTGCGTTTCTTTGTGACATTGACGACTAAACTAGAAGCTTGATTTACAAGGAGAGACTAATCTATTGTTATTCAATTACAAAAACTCAAAGTTTCAAATCCATGATAATGTCAATTATGAACCCTAACCTGGCAGCAGAGGCGCAGTGTTTTTGAGCGAATGGGACTCTGGAAGGGGAACATTTGCGGCGGCAGTGCTGTTCAGCATTATCGCCTTTACTAGCCTGATTTCCAGTTTGAAACGTATCCTAATGCATAACCATATTTGATCGTCTATATGTAGCTCTTTGTGTCTGTATATGTCATAATACTTTAGTAGCATGAAGTTCTTATTAGAGTTGCCCCAAGTAGACAAGTATTCCGTCAGTCCGTAGAACCGTACCCTTTTCGGTTTGGCGGAGCCATGAACTACCATAAACAGAACGGTTCGACGGACGCAAGGAGCAGATTTGGAGCAAATCTAATTTCTTTCAGAATTACCAGAGAGATGTAACTGTTCTTTGCCCCCTCCTAGGCAAGTACCTCATATGTAGTGTCTTAAGTACCTTTAATTGAATAGAAGATCAAGTATACTGATCAGCGAAATTCAGCTGAAGCTGTTCAGCAGATAGCTCGTTTCATTTATTGGGATTTGAAGCTGCCACTTATCCGATAGGTGTTCTTGAGTAAATGATAAAAGATGATGATTCAAATAAAGTATTTTAAATTTTTGTTTCAGCGGAGGTAAAGCCAGTTGTAGAAGACAAATCGACGAAATTAATTATCATGATAACTTTACCAATATCATGTGTCATAATAATGATGGTATTCGTGGCCTATTTATGCTTCAGAAGTCATGAAGAAATGAAAGCTACGGCTATGGACGACAAGAAAATATCGCAACATTTTGTTGATATAGTTGCAAACAGCGCCACCGTAGCAACACAAGAGACTGAGATTGCACAAGCATATAGTGAAGCAATTAAAAAGGGGGCAATTAAAAAGACGAACGATAAAAATGGAAATGAACAACTGACAAAAGAAAATGAAACAGCAGAAGAGAAATACAAAGAAAGGAGGACAAGAACGATTTCAACTCCCAACGGTAAAGATAAAATGTATAAACAAGTAACTTTTGTATGAAAGTTTTATGTATCCAATATTTGTTGCATGCAAGAATGGCCTCGTGGATCTCCATTCAAAGATAACAGTATATCCAAAGTTACAGGTTAGGCCATTCGCTCAAACTGTTCTCTCTTAATTCCGTTGTATCCTTGCAAGCAAAAAATTTTCAGCATGAAAACCATGCGCGAAGGCCTAAATACAGTCAAGTTTTTCAGAGTAATATTATGAGTCTCTGTTGATAAAGGCTAAAATTTGGGAAAAGATTTTTCTGAAATTTCTAAAATTGCATCAATATCAGAAAGAAAGATACTGCACCATGCTAGGCTCTTGATGCCATTTGGATGGTTTCAAACTAGATTTTATTGGTCTTAAATTTAAGATAGTTTGATCAATTCAACCAAATCTTTGAGTGAGGGCTACGATGAAAACATGTATGTGAAATTTATTATCAAGCTGCGGCTTCCGAATGATGTTTTGAGTGACTTGGTTTCTACTTTCTCAGTCTGCTCACGTAGACTGATGACAGTCGTAAAATTATTGGTATTGAATGGCAAGTTTGACGAAACACTCGAGTTTTTTCATTAACATGCAGAATCAACTCTACCTGTTGCAAACAACGCAGCTTAAAAGTAGGTTTAAATAGTGAAAAGTCCAGTCGATCTTTAATATATTTCCTTATTTAACTCAGCACAAATAAGGTCTTTGTGATCAAGATTAAAAGCGTTTTTATATTAAAGTATGACATGAAGATAAAACTGATCAGCATTAGTACAGTCATTGACAATATGATTTTTCTTCTTGAGTTGCCTGCGACTCGTTGAGTTTTCAAGTTGACTCGACTGAGTTGACTGAGTTGACTCGTTGAGTCGACAAGTTGAGTTTTCTTCTTTTCATCCTGTATGTGAATGACTTTGAGCGGTGTCTTGAAAACTGTACTCCTAACATGTATGCGGACGACACAAGTGTAACTTGTTTTGCAGAAGATATGGAAGAACTCTGCAACGACTTGCAAAATGAATTAATAAATATTTCAGACTGGATGCGGCAAAATAAGATGAGCCTAAATACCAAAAAATCTGAATTCATGATTATAGGCCATAAACGGCAGCTAACCCGTATCCAAAATCCTATTCGTCTAGATATAAGCGGAGAAGAACTTAAGAGGGTCCATGAAGTAAAATACCTTGGGGTCTCAGTGGATGAAAGTCTTTCTTGGACTGCACAGTACAAGAAACTCAAAAGCAAACTCAAAAGTGGACTTTCTTCTATCCGTAAACTAAAGAATATCCTCCCGCAGACAAAGTTGGATCAAGTTTACAAGGCGCTGCTCGAGAGTCATTTGCGATACTGTAATGAAATATGGGGCAGTTTGTCAAATACCAAACTTGACCACCTTCAGCGTCTGCAGAATAGGGCTCGCACGCTCATAGAGAGTTCCAGGTTGAAAGATGGCTGGAGATGCACATGGCTGTCTGTTTCAAGCTTGATTCAATATGACAGGGCTATCATGATTTACAAAATAACTAATGACTTGTGCCCTGACAGCTTGAAGGGACGATTTTCAACAAGATCACAGCTATCTAACTATCGGTTAAGGAACTCATTAGATATCGACGTGCCAAGGCAAAATTTGGAATTTTCGAAACGAAGTTTCTATTATTCCGCAGCCAAAGTTTGGAATGAAATTCCACCGAACATTAGACAAAGTCCTACGATTTACACTTTCAAAAAGAAGTTGAAGGATTTTTTACTCAATCGGCAACGATTCCCAAAGCACGATCCCTAGGTAGAACAGCATTCTGCAGATTAGGCCATGATTAGGACTTGTGTTTTTAATTCTTTACACTATTGTATTAGATATTTTAATTTTGTTGTTATTAGGATTTATAAGTTTTTTTTTATAGCTGATAGGGATTTTGTGCATAAAGATATTAAAATGAAAATGAAATGACAACTTTGTTTGGAATGGCAATACAACTGCTAGGCTGGAAGGGGTTTGTAGTTATCTGACCTTGTTTGAACTATCAATGTCACTTTGATGGTCTGTATACCAAACAGGCATTGTGTCCCAAAGTCCCAAACATGTTCCCCTTTCTTCTAATTCAGCATTATCCGAAGTATATGAAATCCAAAAGTTTCAACCAGTACAGAGGCCTAAGTTGTTTCTTGCCCTATTACTCTTTACTAGCCATTAAACTTCCTCAAATGTAATGATAAATTTCAGGAGATAGGGTCCTGTTAAATGGACAAGCTTTGTGAGAAGTCAGAAACTTTACATTACCTGTTAGTTAGTTGTCCATTATGCATCTTCCTCAGTTTCATCAACTTCTTCTTGTTCATTATCACTGTAGTCAGCTTCGGAAAATTCTTCGGCAATCTCGCTTTCAGGTTCTGTTGTTTCGTCTTGAGTTCCTTTATTTTGCAACTTCTTTTTCTCGATTTCTTGCAATTCTTTCGCAGCCCTTACATCAACTTTCTTTGAAATACAGTCTCTGATTTTAGAAACAACATCGGGTTTAAACCAGCCACTTCTCTCTTGACATGTTTTCCCCTGTTAAAGAAATATTGGAAAAGTTAAGTCTTTACTCGATTGTCCTATTATAAGAAAAATATAACAGAATTTTGCAACCACCATTTTAAAGATTTGAGCTGTATGCTGCATGCTCATGAAACAATGGTGTTTAGAGATTTGTTCTGGTGACGGAGCCCAACACAAACCTGACTACTAACAAACCTGAATATGCGTATTTCCATCAAGCAGAAACACAATATTCTCAAGGGTAAAAATGAAGACTTGAAATTGAAAAACGTGATAACGAGCTCAGCTCGAAGTAGTCAAAAAGACAAAATACCTCGGTTTGAAAATTGACTGCTCTTTGGATTTAAAAGGATAGATCAAGGCAGTTACTGCCAAGGTGTCCAGGGCAGTTGGCTTTCTGAACATGCCAAGTCTTGTCTTCCGAAAAAAACTTTGCGAACCCTCTATACAGGTATTATGGAGCCCCACAGTCGATACTGTTGTTCTGTCTGGGGCTGCGCTGGTTGAACTGACATTACAGTTACAAAAACTTCAAAAGCGTGCTGCTAGGATAATAACAAATTGCAGCTTCGATGCCCAAAGAAGATATTTTTTTGAAGAGTTGGGAAAGGAAACCATTGACCAACTGATTACCGGTGAATCTAAGACGATGGTCATCAATTCCGTGAATGAGCGGGCTCCACAATACCTGTGTGACCTCTTCACCCGAGATCCCTTCTGCGCATCATAATGTCTTCGTAATACGGGGAGAAACTTGAGGTTACCAATGAAAAGGTCAACTAATGGCCAGAACTGTTCCTCTTATAGAAGTGCTAAAATATGGCATAGCCTGTCAGTCGGGTCAAATCAGTCAGCCTCTCTCTATAGTTTCAAGAAAACTATGTTAAGAAACAAACACTTTTTTCCTGTCGTTTTAATTGTAAATCTTGAACATTATTGTAAATAGGTTTTGAATATCGTAAGTAATATTTTATAGTTCGATTTAATTAATAGTTCTTCCTTTGTATATCATATTGTAATTAACGTGTTATCGGAGGGCTCCTAATAAATAAATATGAAGTTGCAGTTGAAAGCATACCAGATTTTCACTAGCAGAAGCAATAGCTCTGATGTCATCATCACAAAGATCACATATTTGATACATAATTTGTCTTGCACGTGGTAATTTGTCTGCATGGAAAGTGTACGGTAATTCTTCAGGTGGTAATTTGGTTTCTTCTGTTGAGGAACCTGATTCTTCCATCTTTGGGTCAATGCTACGATCCACATTTACTACAGCTGATGTCTACAAAATAGCAAATGATAATAATTTGAAATGGCTTTGCTACATGAGGCCTTAAAAGCCGGTAGAGCTCTGCGAAACAAATATAAATTCCACCCAGCCATATCTAGGCGAATTCTTCGCAACTTCAGCTGAGCTAATTTTGTACATTACGGGAGAGTCGTTTGAAACCAGCAGCAGGTACCCTGAAAGGGCAACCCTTACCGTACTTAGGATTAGAGAGTGAAAAATCAAGATAAAGGCACAACGGAAACTTTGCAATAAACATCTGTTAAATTCAGGTCTCCGATTTTGCGTCTCTTCAAACTTTTGAATAAGCCACAATAGACCTATTAACCTTTTAAACATTCTACAAAGAGTCTAGATTGAGCAATATTTGTATACAGTTTCACACAAGGTTCTATTGACTGTCGTTAGGACTTCTATCGCTTTGTACACATTCGAAAATTCTATAAAATGTATAAGAAAATCGCTCGATTTTGATTCATTCATAGCATATTTCAAAGGTCTACGCTGAACACGAAGAAAGTAAATTTAGACAAAGAACACTCCAAGATAATTAGCATCCCCAAAATTTAGGTGTCTCAAAATTTTTAACCGTTCAAAAATCGATTTTTGAACAAAACGTTTAACCGTACAAACTATCGAATTTTTTCGTACTGAGGCAATCATGAACGAAATTTTCCCTGAAAATGGTTGTACTGTTATCTTACTGTTTCACTAATTCACATAAAGAAAGAACTAAAAGAAAATACAAAAAAGACACAATTGTAAGAATGACATAAAATACGGCAATCTTACAAAAATCATCATTTTATCCTTCAATTCTTAACAAGAAAAACAGAATGCATTTGGTCAAGATCCTAGATCCAAAAATATCTTTTGCAGCAAAATATTTTGTTACACTTATTTCAAATTGGTCACTAATGTAGCCAAGATACTATTAATGGAAGATCTTCAGTCGATTTAAGCATTCATTCTTGTATTTTTATATTCGTGAATGGAGGGTCCCTTGAAAACCAGCCTTTGCTGAAAGGTGATCCTGAGCCGTAGGTAGGTAGGTATTTATATTTAACGTGGCTAGCCCGCGAAAGTCTGAGAGATTTATTTCCAGCAGGGGCCACGGATGTTTTACCATCAGTCCGCCGCAGCTATCCACCACAGCTACCAGATTTCCCTCACATGGCTCTGGTCGACCCGGGCTAGTGTTACGGACAGCGACCAAACAGCGTGGGATTTGAACCTACCGCCGTTCTGACCTTTGGCTTACGAGTCAGACGCCTTAACCATTCGGCAACACGCTCACATGAATGATTGGAAATGAAAAATGAAATAGAATACTTACTCTATGTCGCTGTTGTTGAACAGGCAGCGTTCTGAGTTCTGTCGTTCTCAACGGTGCAATTGAATCTCTACTGCCATCTTTCCTGTATCTCACTCGAAAGTCAACTAACTGATACCTGAAAATAAGAAAATTCATGAGTGAAGGTGGGTCGGGCTTCATATAAGAAGTAGCGAAAAGGAAAAAAACCTGACAATTGTAGGCCTTATGATTCAAGGTTATAAACAAAAGCAAAGAACGCGGTAAACACCAAAATAAAGACCAAAATCGAGACAAATACATCTTAAACAGTCCTACAAAAAAGCCTTGATCAAACTTTAACTTCAGACAATCTTATACGAGACGTTCGATTGAGTTGCATTAGAGCTTCTGTCACTATTGTGCACATTCAAAAATTTTTGAAATTGTATGAAATATCGTTCGATTCCAATCCTTTCTTAGAATTGCTAAAAGGTCTGTTAGAGAACTGCGGATAATGGGTGTGTTCAGGCAACCAAGAGGAGTAAATCCCTTCTCCAAAAACGCATAGAAATTTTAGTTAAAGACCGTACGGTTTTAGAGCATTTTTTTACTTCAAATACGCTATGTTGATGATTCGATGAAATAACTTTCTGCAACAAGAGCAAAGTTTTCCCAACAAAAGATTCCCGTTGATGAGAAGACAAAGCGATTTAGCTTTCTCTGTATCACTTGTTTTACAACATTTGCTCTTGTTCCTTTCTGCACGAATTATTTCTGTTGAAACTTCTAAGTGGAAAGAGACGGATTTAGCCTCGATTTCTAGAAACAAAAGCTTCCAACGCGAAGGAATCTACCCAAGGGTTTATTGGCCTTCCAAGAGAAGTATTCTTAGAAAATCAAGGGTATCATCTGAAAGAGATGACCATTTTATCAACAGAAAAATGAAACATAAAGAAATGTTATGTGGGGTGGTGCATGAGGCGCTAAAAAGGCCTTATTACTCAAAACTGCTATTTTCTGCCAAACGTAGGGGAACCTTTCGTCTCGGCCAGTATGTTACGTCATATCATAATACCAAAGTATGAGCCCCTCTCTCTGCAGGGGGCTATTTTTGTTTTTGACATAGAGCAGAATTGTTATCGTCAGCTATGGTGGGGAAAATATGACCAAGTACCTTTTCCTGCTGTGGCTAGCATATAGTAATGTATCTATTTCCTAGTCATTTCAATCTTTGGATCAATATAAGAAGAGAAATAAACTTACATCTTAGCTTCGGGATCTTTACGCGGGTCATATCCAAACTTAGTCCATAAAGTCCTCCAAGGACCATTTATCCAATAATAGGCAACATACGGCAATAATTGCTTGATTCTCTCATTATTCACTTCTGGTATGGTTCTTATATGGTATACAACAGCTCCCCGAGTCCACATTGGTCGTTCTTCAAATAATTGTCTCAAGTGCTCTACAGCTTTCTCAACCCATGGAAATCTCATCATTAGCTCTTCTACTCCTTTCTTATTTTTTGCTAATGGTTCATTGGGAACTTCATCAGATGTATAAATGGCTCCTACTGCTTCACCAGGACGTCTTTTTCGTATACGTGGGGCAGATTCACTGAAAGAGTGAATGAAAGAATAACTTAGAACAACAATTCTTAAAATGTCATCGTCACCCAGAATCACTTGGAGCACAATACAATTTTATGCTGCCTGAAAATCAAATTTATGCCCCATTCACACAGCAAATCAAACCCCAGCTTCAACTAAGCCAGGTTATCGAATGGGGCCTTCTGATTGGTCAGTCCAACAAATCCAGTCATTTGATTGGTTGAAATTTAAACTGGCTTAGATAAAGCTGGCTTAACTGTGTTAGTGTGAATGCAGTATTAGTCTAAACCGAGACTATCAACCCACCATGCAGTTGTTGAATCAAAAGATCCGTTCAACAAAACAATTTCAAATCTCAGCATTCCTGGATGCCAAAATATATCTAATTTTACAGGGTGCAGTAAATAATATACCAAGGTGACTTTAAACACTTGACATTCAACCTTTGGTCAAAATTCCAAACTATACTTAGTCCATTTTTGACGAGTTTTTATCCTTTGTATTCGATGAATTAATATGGCTTAGCTTCAAAAACAGCAATTTTCAAGAAATCTGAACAGATGCTCAAAGTATGACTGGAGAATTTGACCGAAGTATCTGCAGTAAATGTTCAATATTGAGCATTTGTGTGATTTATCATAACCTGAAAATGGCAAGAAAACTCTGCATTAATTTGTGCCAATCTGAAACTTGCGCTTTTTCAAGACCATCAGTCTCATCAAAACGAGATTGCACTGTACAACCAGATGATTCCAAGACATAGTTTCAAAAATATAATTTTGTAGAATTATGTCACTTTGCTAACCAATCTCTATTTGCCTTTAAAACTTGCATTCGCCTTAATTGTAAGAATTGCAAATGCATCTTAAAATAAGAAAAAAGAACATTTTGGAGACAAAACGAAAATGGTATTTCTTTCTAAAGCCATGAGATTTCATTTCTTGCCTCAAACACTTTATACAGTAGCTGCATCTTTTGATGGAAACAAAATCTGATGTCTCCCAACTTTTTGTGGCCCTGTCCAGTTGGTTTAACTATTTTCTAACACTCACTCACTCAATCACTCAGTCATTCATTCATTCATTCATTCATCCATTAGTTTTCTTTATTTACATCCTACTTACGCACTGACAAGATCACCATCATCCGTTGGTTGCTTTTTATGGACAGGGTTTCCTTTTGTTCCCAATCTGCTTACTACTTCTGGCTGATAATTGTAATTTCCTGGTACATCAATTCTTGCAAAGATTGCTGGGCTTACATGCAATGGTTGCTTCTCGTCCAAAAAACTGCTTGTCAATACATCTTTAAAGGTATCATGTAATGGCTTTGGTGCCAGATATTGAAAATCCATTAATGACTGAAACCTTAGAAGAATGAAATGAATTGACAATTATGGCTTGCAATGCAAGTGTAGGAAACATCTTACAAAGTAAATCTGAGACAAAAGTTAGCAGAACAAAGATTTTGCTGAGTAACTGTATAAAGGCCCTTCCCAGAGGGGAGAGTTTGACAAAAGTATGTACATAGTAGTGTATACCCTAAAAACAGCATTTCTCTGTCAGAAAAATACACTAAGTACCCCTTGGGAGTAGGGCTGAAGGAAGTACCTCAACTTGTTTCTAGATCCCTTAAATCGGTGGCAAAGTCTTTTCTTACTATATAAAGTACATACAATAAGAAATGGTAAAAAACAATTTCTTTTGATCATGTCAAACTGTCAAACTTTTAGATCTAAATGAATCAAGAGAAACGATGGGTCATGCTAGTTGTAAGCAAATTAAGGATCTCCCTTAGCAATAAAGTTTCTTTGCCTAAAATGTGTTATCGTACACCATAAAGTAAAGGTGCATCAGCAAAGACGAACTCAGAGTAACATCGGTTTTAAAGGTTTGAATTGGTTTTCTTGCTTCATAAACATAGATCCAACCAATATCTAGAATAAGGACACCAAACTCAGCAGACCTACGGTGAACAGACTTTCATATCAATTTTGAAATCCCATCTAATAAATACCTGTATGCCTTATGGACAATACCACAGACTTTTTGTTCATACTCCCACGGATGATCAGTTTCATCTCCAAGTTGTCTTTTCTTTCTCTTTCTTCTGACTTTAACTAACAGTGCCCTTGCATCATGCAAATCTCCACAAACACTGTGACAATAGGGGTCATCTGGTCTGAAATGAAGTTCAATTCTTCTCTTGCTGTTGAAATATGTCTTTGAAAGGTTCTCTTCCCCACCCATTGTTTTCAGCATTTGATCAACATTCTTGATGTATCCTGGGTACTCGATACAAACAAGATTCCTTGTGTCAAACTCTGCAAGTTTCCCTGAGGATTTTTCAGTCATTTTTCACATAAGCAAGAGATCCTCTTCTGACAGATGCTATGAGAGAAATCCTCCTGAAAAAGAATTCAGCATTGTGTGCATGTCAAATAGAACCTTATTATGGTTGGAAAAACTGGGCAGTTTTGAAAACTCTCATCTCAGCTGCTACATTACTTTGCATGTGGGAGATCTGACCTGCACAAAAACAGATTAAACCAATGGGTCTTACTGCAAATTTCTTTTTTCACTGTTCTAATCATCAGTTGTCAAGCTCTCCACACTAGCTAATGAAATATAAATTATCGAAACAAAGCAGATTCTTTAGCGCCTAAATTGAAAATCTTCATCAGAATATTCTGAAATATAAAATATTTATACAAAATGTAGAAGAGCATCAATAAAGAGCATCTAAGTATACAATTTTATGTTGATTCTTTCCATATTTCATATCAGTTGTGCCACTGTCATACTTTCCTAAACAGATTCAAATTTTCTTTGTTTCTTTCTCAACCATTATTCTTTGATTTTCTGTCCTGCTGTGCACTAAAATTTTACAAATTATATAGCTTGCAGGAGACAAACTATTTTCAAGCACTGCTGTCACTGCTGAGTAAGACTATGACACCTTTGAATGAGATCTCTAGTGTGCAGCCAGATAGGAAAGTTTGATATGTGTGGGGATTAATCCCCCATGTACTTTTATGTTATCCACAAAGCCATCCGCTTATTTGAAAATTTGTACCAACAGGACTGCATACTTACTTGTATTGTGTGTAAAGGCGCATTTTCAGTTCAAACTGGAATGTACTTTAATACTTTATCCCTACTTGACAACCCCTTGCACACTTTTCAAACTTTCCAATCTGGGTGTGCAGATTAAAAGAAACTGAACTGAGCAAGGAAAAATTGATTTTTTCCTCTATTGTCTATTATGAAAAGCATATTAAAATCTCCGTTGTGCAGTACAATTTCATGCGCGCACGACATAATTGGCTGTCTGGCATGTGTTGTGCAGTATCTGACTTCTAACATAACATCCATCTCACTTCATATTTTGCCAATCTTTTACCTTGCTTCGAAAAGTATTTGCACCTGCACGAAATTTTAGATGTTGCCTTCTTTTTCCTTTTCACAAATTCACTTTTTCCCGTCGTTCAGCACCATCACGAAGGGGATCTGTTGCCACCAAGGTTGCCACCTCTTTTTGCCACCACGTCTGGTCCTTGCTTGCCATTTGCCATGGATGTCTTATTGTATTTGCCTCTTTTTGGTCATTTGAACTGAGGCAGATCCAAAAGTACCGCAATGTCGCGTTGTCCGCCATTATTGATTGCTTCCTTGTGGAAAAGATGAATAAACAAGAAACCGAGGAAAATTATCCAATAAATGTGGACGGATTTGATTATAAAGGAGATCCAAATATCCAGTGGCCTTTGTCTTTCAATATCATTGCAAAATGTTCAAGATCGAGGGCAAGAACATCAATTCTAAAGCTTCCGCATTTCGAAGTGGAGACGCCGATTTTTATGCCAGTCGGGACACAAGGGACAATGAAAGGCCTAACAACGAAACAACTGGAGGAACTAAACTGCCAGATTATTCTCGGAAACACGTACCACTTGGGGATGAGACCGGTATTGTTTTAAAGGCTAGCCTGTTCTTACAAATCGGCAACAAAACATTAAATCTGTTGTGTGCAGCCAGAATAGAGCCTGATGGAAAAGTAAAACTGGAAACCGGGCTAGAAAACATGCGTGATTTGCCATACGCGGAGTATCGAGTGAAAAAAGATCAAAGTTAACCATAGGTCTTTCGTTCTCGCATGCGAGAACCTTTTATTGTGTAGCTGCAAGTAGCGAGTTTTGACACGATTTCACAATAGTTGCAAGTGAGTGCAAGTTTTCAAACCTGGACTGGAAAGAAGTTTGCTGTATCTGCTTGTATCCGCTGCAGCACAACTGCTGCAGGCTGCTTAAAAATTGAGTTAATTTTGCATACCACAAAGTATGCATATATACTACTCAAATGATGCTCTCTGATGAGTTTTTAAGCAGAAATTCCTAAAGTTCCTGTTTATGTTGCACACAGTTCACCAATATGCTAAAATTTGTCACTGCCCCAAAAATTTTTGGTGCATGACTATATGGTACAAAAATTCAAAGGGGATTGCAACTAATTTTTGCAAGGACACTGAGAAAAACTCTCTATGAGTCTCACTTATTGCATTACTCATAGGGAATACTGTGTTCCCTGCACTGTAACAGCTATGACTTAAATGTCATGACAAAACAAAATATGAACTCATCCCTCCACACTTTGAGTAAAAAATCATAAAAGAAATGCAGCATAATCTAGCATCAGGTTGAAAATATAAATATCCTCTTCATTAATAACATATATAGTTTCTATTTTCTTTACAGGGACCAGAGACCATGGCAAAAGCTGGTGGCCTCCATAAATTCATGAACTGGAAAAGGGCTCTTCTTACCGTAAGTGTAAAAATGGTTTGTATTTTGTTATTGTTGTTGTTGTCATTGATAAATTTTGTACTTGACAATAAGCATATGTGACCAGTGGTGGTGCCAGCCATCGAGAAATGGGGGGATGAAGGGCATCTGGGGCGGAGCACCCGGAAAATTTTTGTGACCATGCCCATTTTTATGCTAGGAAACGCCCTTTTTACCAACAGGGAAAGCTGTTCATATGCAACTCAACATTAAGGAGCAGCGAGACTGTCAATATTTTGGAATTTCTGATGACCAATGTTGCAAACAAAGCTATATGTCTGCTAGGTACGGTAGTAATGAAACTGGTCTCTACTTCTCATTCAGATATGAGTCATTATGATATGAGCCTGTTCTAGAGATAGTTTTGATAAGGAACAATACGAAAAGTTCCTACACAACATAAAGTTGCAGCTTCTAAGGCAGGCAATTTCACAAAATATGAAAGTATGTGAAATCTCACCCCACCCCCGACAATTTCTCCTTGGATTTGGACAAATTAGAAAATTGATCCTGGTGACGAATGGGGGGATGTGTCCCCCCAGTCCCCCCCATGGGGCTGCCACTGTATGTGACATTTTGTTCTCACAGTTAACATCAACACTTCACCTTTGCTTTGTCTATTGGATCAGTTTTTGATCCTACCATGTCTTTCCTTCCTTTAGGACAGTGGTGGTTTTCAGATGGTATCATTGGTAAAATTATCAGAAATAACAGAGGTAAAAAATACTATCATTTTCTCCACATCAAAGTTTTTCTCTAACTCATTGAAATACTCTCCAGTGAATTTTTGGAGCAAATATTCAAGAACTTTTTCTTAGAACTTGTAGATGGGAGAAAGGCTGCAAAAATAAAGAAAAATTGCTGAGTACAAATACATCTTTTGTGGCTATTTGAAATAATAATTTCAAAATATGCTAAATTTAGGCTGGTAAAAGGGGGCCAGGATCACAAATAATGATGGAAATAAAAGGCTAAATTAAATTTTACATCAAAGAAATAAGCATTTTCATGTCTCACAAAAATGAATACTAGCTTTTTGCATTTCATGGGAAAAAATATAGCCAAAAACTATGGCAAATCACATTTCACAAAATACGTTTACCACCCTCTAAAACTTGTGAGACGTTTCCTTCAAGTCTTCTTACGTAACTGTCCTAACCAATTGTATTAAGGATATAAATTTATTACATTTCTTCCAAGTAAGGAAGGTGTGAAATTCAGATCTCCATATGATGATGAAGAAATTTTGCTGACACCAGAGAAATCAGTTGAAATTCAAAATGCAATTGGCGCTGATATCATGATGCAGCTGGATGATGTGGTCCATGTTTCAACTACTGGACCAAGAGTAGAAGAAGCAATGTATCGCTCCATCAGATGGCTTGATAGATGTCTTCAAGCTAATAAGAATATTGAAAAACAAAATATATTCCCTGTCATTCAAGGAGGACTTGATCTTAAGCTGAGGAAGAAATGTATGGAAGGTAATGTCGTTTATGATTCAATATTGTTGTACCCAGTTGACACAAGCATGTGACGACAGCGTAAGTCTACTAATCTGCCATTTGAATTCATTTCTTTGATGTTTAGAAGCAAATGTACAACGAAAAAAGGCCCAAAGAATTTGCTTTTATGCTTGATAACATTGTGTAGCATGTTTCTCGAGTTTTTTGAAATCCCTTTGGACACTTCCTACTGCCTTTAAGCTTGAGCTTTTGAACATGTAAAAATTTGATGTAAGTCGCGGAATATGGTATGGGCAAGGGTTTTTTATCAGTTTTCGTGATTTCTGGATGTTTTTCTGGTAAACTATTCAATATGAAACATTTCTCTTTCTCTTTAGAAAGCGTTTTCTGCAGGTTATTACGAATTTGTCATTTTTCTTGTGTAAATCAAATCTACCTTGTGCTTTAGAAATAAAGAATCAAGGAAAATAAATTGGCGCTTTGAACCAAGTTAGAGTTGAAAATGATATTTCAAGAACATTCTGAGCTAAACCCGTTATCAAGTGAAGTAAGGTTAGCAGAATGGAGAAAGTAGATTTGAAAGATTGAAATCGAATGCAAACGAATAAAAGAAATAATGCTGACTAAACGGTGATGAATGGTGCAAGCAGGAGCTATCTGAAAAATGCTAGAAATAGTATGCTAGTCAAAAGGAAGCACAGCCCCCGTGAAAAGCAGTTTTCTAGCACTGACGGGGCTACAGTGCCTAAGCTACCGTGCCTAAATTAATAACAATGACTGAAATAAAATAAATGAATGAGAAGGAAGTGCAAAGCTACGACCTAATTCTTTGTTTACACTTGTTCTCAACGCTGCTTAGCTGTAGGACCTAACCTTTTTGTCCATTTATCCCCTCTCACATATCAGTGTTCACGATTTTTCAGGGATGGTAATGCGAAATACTCCTGGGTATGCAATTGGAGGCCTCAGTGGTGGAGAGGAAAAAGATCAGTTTTGTGATGTTGTTGGTTTCTGTACGAGCCATTTACCAGAGTGTAAACCAAGATATGTTATGGGAGTTGGGTAGGTACCTAGAGTAACTTCAAAGAAGCTTAAAATGGTCCACATCCACATAGCAAACAAGATTGTTTGGCACAGAGGCAGTAGATGTTGGGAAAAGATAGCATAGTCGAATAGTATTTGCAAATATGGAAACTTTCCTGTTGTATTGGTTTGATTATTTTGACTGAGGATCTTTTGGTGCTGCAAAATTTGTTGATACCTCGGCCAATCAGAAACATCCTAGGACTGTTGGTGGTGTGTTTTGAATCCCAGTCTGATCAATAAGAGAAGTGGGGACTGATGATAATGAGTAGCAATGATTAATTGCAAATCAAGGGAAGGTTATTTCTAAATACAGATCACAGACCAAAACACAGAGAAATACTGACTCTCTTTGTACAGATATCACAATCGTTAGAAGATTTGTTTATTCTATTTTCACCCTCGCCATGTCACTGTCATTCGTTTTTCAGGTATGCCATTGATCTAGTTGTGAGCAGTGCTCTTGGTGCTGATATGTTTGATTGTGTATTTCCAACTAGGACAGCGGTAAGCACCATCTATGAAAAAATATCTGAACATGCTCTCTCACTTGCAAGATTAGCGACAGTGCATGTTTCTTTTATTCCATGGCCGGTGCAAAACGTAACGGGGCAACTACTCTTTTTGAGTTTGTACGGAACACTTTGTATCAAGCAAAGATAGCATTAGCATTTTTTTAGCATTAGCTTTTTACAAGCCCAAGATGAAGTTTGAAATATAGAATTCTACATTTTGAGGACAAAACTGTAAATCGTACAGGATGAGAAATGCTTGAAAGGTGTATATGAAATGATGCAAACCTTCCTTGTCTGTTGCTTAAAAGAGCGATTCATACCTCTTCATCTTCGAGGTCAATTTTCCATTGACAAAGACTCGAAAGCGCAACAATTGATTTTAACATGGTCTTTTGCTATTTCATCGTTGGTACTATACATTTTAAGAAAATGACGATGGGGTTGTTGGTTTTTTTGCAATAATTTCATACGAGGAGAGCACATATTTTGCAAGGATTTTTCCCCATCGGCCATGTCATCCATGAATTTTGCACTGTCTCTTATCATTACAGCTGGTCTACTCCATTGGTAGAAACCAATGACTTACTCACGTGATTTGTAGACTTACAACTCATCACGGAAGTTTTGCCAAGCCTTTGCCACAGCCAAGAGGATTACAAGACTGTTTTTTCTGTTTGCAATAATTCCAACTAACTAAAATGTATAATGTACCATTCGTCGAGTTAGAAGACACAAGGAAATCTGGCTTACACCAAGGACGGTACTTAAAATTTTGTAAATCCAACTTCGAGAAAAAAGGAAACAAAAAGACAACGTACAAAAGGTCAAAAGAAGGGATTGGTAGTTCCATACCAAACCATGCAATGTGTTTAGCCCTGGTATATCATAGATCTTCGCCATTTTTGCAAATCATATCTCAACTGGACGGCACAATGACGACGAAAGTCCAACACGTGACGAAAGTACTAAAACACTTTAAACACACTATTCTCATTGTTGGTGAGATCTAGAACACAACCCACATTAGTTCAATGTCTTTCGTAGAGATTTGGAACAGCATTGGTACCATCGGGGCAGCTTCAACTAAAAACTAGTCAATATGCAAGTGATTTTCAACCAATAGATGAAAGCTGTTTGTGTTCAACCTGTAAAAATTATACAAGAGCATATATACATGCATTGGTTGCTGCGAAGGAGACAGTTGGGTGTCATCTCGTTACAATTCACAATATTGCATATCAGGTATATAGTTATATCTCCCTGTCTGGCTTTAATTTTGATGAGAACGTTTTTTCGAAGTTTTTCTACTCCAATGGCAACATTTTCTTAATTTTTCTTTTATTTTCGGATGAAGAATTATGATTTAATCTTTACGATTTATACACATGCCTGTTCGAAGGTTTACCATTTAAACAGAGACTTGATAATTAGGGAGCATCTTTAACGTTACAAAAGTAAGTTTGACGCGCTTGTCAGTGCTTCTCAAGCCAAACCAAGCATTGGAGTTACTGATATTTCAAGCCAAGACAAACTTGAAGAAGCTGGAACCGTTGCTACCGCCCATCACATGCACAAACGTAGAGCTGCTATCATTTCTTATGAATGCATTAATCATGAAAAATGTCTGTTTTAGCTATCAGTGTCTCATAATTTCAAGTTTCTCAGCGTAGTAGTTTATTATTTACCAAATTTAAGGGCTCATGTCAGCTGTTATTGTGGTCCATAGATGCTTGTTGGGTACTTTCACTTCGTTTTATAAATATCTTTTATGTGATTTTCTAATAACAAAAGTGAGGAATAATAGAAAGTAAAATGAAATGAAAAATTTTAGTAGATAATTGTGTTGAACATATGCATTTGCAAGCTTTTACGAAGACGTTCTTGTAAAACGTTATGTTCTCTGGAAAATACACCATCTCTTTTGTAAAAAGTCTGAAATTATGTCAAATTAAAGGGCTTACTTTATTTCATTTTTCAGATGAATTTGATGAAATCAATCAGAGAGAGCATCAAAAAAGACAATTTTCCAGGATTCGTTCAAAAATTTTTTAATGACTTATATCCAAATGGTGACTTTCCTAAATGGGCGGTTGATGCATTAAATAGCGTTAATATTCACTTAAAAAATTGATGTTATCATTGCATTAGGACATTATGTTGCAATGCTGTGAGGTAACGAGAACACAGCAGTGCCACGAACCAGCCAGATTGTGATTGACACAGCGGCTTTAGATATCAAATAGGTATTGGCGTATTAAGGATCGACAAGAATTGTTTTCTGCAACCTGAATAACCGTGTAAATATTCATTGGTTGTCACTGAATAAATAAATTGCCTGATAGTTTTAGTTGTGCTTCCGTCACCGTCCAGTCTTTATTCAAATAGTAGCGAAGAGCTCCATATTTTTAGCATCTTGGGACAACTTTCAAGTCGCATTATAATTCCGTAATCCCTCTCGATTACGTTTTCCTGTGCACTGGGTTGCGTTTGTATATTACATCAAGATTTATGGCAGTTTGTTAATGATTGAAAATATTTGATTTAGCTGTAGTAAAATCAACAGCGTTTAATTTGAAGCAACTACGTTTTGGGTAGATGTTCTTTCAGCATCTTTGGCCATAGAGGCCATAGCGATGATCCTTTGCAGTTCAAATGTTGACTTTTGTGTGACATGAAAGTCGCCCCTGGCCAAAGTTATGTTTGTTTTCATTTCTACTCCACGTGCAAAGGATCATGGTTAGTAATAGGTTAATCACTCTATTTCATATCCCTTATTGTAATGTTATCTGGTGGAATACTCGTAAGCAGTACACCCACTGCCTGTTCCTATTATCTTTCAATGTATCAAACTTTGCTTGAATCCAAAGAAATACCTTCCCAACAAATAAACAACGATTTACATCCCTGTTACATCCCCTTTACCTTGCGTTTGCAATAAAAACAAAGATTGATCAAATCAAAGCTTTGAGCAAAGTGTGGGTCGGTGTAAAGCTTTGCCAAGGACTCGCTAGTAGCCCATCTATTCATAAAGGTGTGCAAAATTGCTCTTCAATGGTTTGATAAGGCCTGCTCTGATTGATGTCATACTATGTAAGGTCTCGTACGAGGAAAATGCTTCTTGCTGGCTGTTGAAGAAAATATCTTTCAAAGGTAAACCTTTAAAGTGTCTCTTTGGACCAGCATGATTTGCAGGTACCATCCCTTTGTCGGCCTTTGTTGTAGCCATTTGTATAGGTCATGAAAATGGCGACAGCAAAGGCCAATCAAAAGATGGCGCCAGCAAAGCATGCTGGTTGAAACAGACCATTTAATTTGAAGGCGTACATATGATGTCAATAATTTCTAAAAACATTGAAGCATACTTGAAAGTATGGAGTTTACATAAATCTGGCTAGCTAAACAATTCACAAATAAGATTTACTTTCTCGTTAAGTATTTACCATGGAAAAAGTTATGCAAACAGAAAATGTAGCACTGATAACAATAACAAATTTTTGTGATTTTTCAAACAAGTGGAATTCTGATCACAGGGGCATCAGTTTAAATATTCTTAGTTATTATTTAGTATTTCTCGATATAGTTATTTTGAATATTTTCACTATTGCTCAATACTGTTGTCTTTCTTGCTTCTGAAGAGCCTCTGCTTTTCTCTCCCTCACTTCCTTCGCATTTTCTGCTCTCCTTCGCATTGGTCAAAGTATTCGTGGCTCTTCAGAAGCAAAAAAGACAACAGTATCGAGAAATAGTGAAAATATCAAAAATAACAATATCGAGAAATACTAAATAATAATTACGAATATTTAAACTGATGCCCCTGTGTTCTGATCATTAAAGGAACTTTGATGAAGCGCGTATTTTATCCTGCATGTCGAAACATGAAAATATCTAATTTCAAGAAGGCATTCAGATACAGTGCCAATATATCGTATTTGAAAGTTACGAAAATAAAACTGTCTTGGGGTCTTTTCTAAAGTACGGAAGATGTTGATGCGAATAATGTCTTATACAAGCTCTTTTGGAATTTGTTTACCAGTCAGTTTGTTTTCTAGAAAGCATAAAATATGCGGCATTGATGTCTGATGCAAGATCTTTTTGAATTCTCTTTTCCCTAGAAAAGCTTCATCAACAGGATGTCAAAGACGTCAAAGGAATTAATCAAGGAAATGCAGATTCCGACAACGTGCCACCTTTCACGTGACAAATGATTTGTGGTTGAAAATTTGAAAATAGTCTTGAATATCGGACTTATCGTATTAAACCGACATGAAAAACATCGCGAGAAAAACATCGTAATCTGTAGAAAGAAAACTGTTATCTTCCTTAAAAGAACGACAACCAAAATAAATCTGTAACTAGAGCGAGCGAAAACTGTTGAATCTTGCAAGAGGAAAACGAATTAATCTTAAAACCTTAAAGGAAAGAGATATGTTTGTTAGTAACTGCAATAAAGAACAACGTTGAAGGACCAAAAATGCGTTACATCACACACTCGTCAGTTCGATTCGTGTGAAGAACAAATTAACGATAAGAACAGGCCGCATTAACACTAGACGAACAAATGAAAATCGAAAATCACATGTCAGCTGAACCTTTGTCACCGATTGGCTAAATTCGATCAACAGGTGCCAAAGATCAAAACAAAGATTCTAGCATTCGCGCCGTCAGTGTCCAAACGAGAAAAGGAGACATAGGGCAACTCACGGTCTTGAAGTTTGTGCAGGGTAAAAAAGTTTCCATTTGCAAAGAGCAAAAATATCTAAACTTAGCCTATTCAAATTAATTCTACACTTGCTGCCAGCAGCTATCAGCCAAAACAAGTGATAGAAACAATGCAGTGATAGATATTTTCTGTATTCTTTTTATAGGGAAACCTGACACTTCAACATTGCAACTTCAACTACAACATTGCAACTTCCTTAAATTTTGTCATATTAACATGATTGGAAGATGTGTGGTATGTTGTTTCCTTCCGATGTTTTTCTGATTCTAGGTCATAGATTTGTGCTTGATTGCTTAATATTAAACATTGATGTCCTTTGTTTGTTGTTTGTTTTGTGCGTGGTATGGTACACAATTTCATAATTTGCATTGGCATTTCTGCATTAAAAATGGTTGATATAGGCTATTTTAAATCTGATCGTTTTCAAATGAAATACCAATTTAAAAAAGACCTACGAGATTGATTGTTTATTTCTGCTTGGTCAGTTTCTCATCTCAGTCAGTTTGTCATCTCTGAAAAAACAAACACACGCATATTGCATTTCAATGAAGGCCACAGCTGTAGATGGTATTATGTTGTTGAAGTTGACTTTGTTATTGTAAGCTTGTTGTCTTACCATCTGAGAATTAAATTTGAGAAACAACCAAAGAAATATTCATCATAGGAGGATATGAATATTTTTGAAGTTTGTTTATTTAGCGTCAATACTTTATTGTTTGATGTTTTGTTTGCTTAAGACGAATTCCAATCTTCTGTTGTTTCCCTTTCTTCATGAAAAGGTTTAATAAATCTCCCTATTGCTTTGCAGTCGATGAAAAGAAAACCTGTAAAAAGTTCAACTCTGAACTGATCAAGAATCAAATTGCTTTTTACAGGTAGCTTGCGTGAAGTCATGCTGATCGATAAAGAAGAAGCTTGAAGATCTGTTTGATGTTGAATAAACTAACCATTTGAGCGAACAGTTTAAAGGATGAATGAGCATTTTCTGACTCACAATCATTTCCCGGTAAGTCTACTTTTTATCGAGTTGTTCTGTTCTTTTGTTCAGGTATAAAATGTACAAGTCTCTTTCATTGTCAACCAGTTATCAGCCAGTGCCATGCCCACGAACAGCTTCTAAATTTTTTGTATGGAACTTTAATAAACAACAGAGTTAGTAACCTTTGATGCTATTTATCCTTATCATTGGAATTCGAATTATTTACTCGATCAAAATCATACGGTGAAAAGTCGAAAGCACTTCTACCTTCGTCCAGCGATATTTTTCGATGCCTCTATCAGAAATCTCCTACTGTGCATGTGTCATCACAAAATTTTATGATAATTATTCACAGATTTTGCGTACAATAGAGTTTTATGGACAGTTTGACGACCAGACTACTGCCTTTTTCACACATTGAGCACGTGTACAAGTGTAATACGACGCGGTTGAGACCACATTGCTATTGTTTTGCGCTTCATTTTGCAACCCCTCCCCCCTGAAAAGGTGCCCCATCTGGTATTACTGTTTCATACAATTCATTTTCTAATGAAAGTCACGGTTTAAAGGAACTCTTCACACTTTTCAAAAAGGTTTTCTGCAAATTTTCACTTTAACAAATCAGCTGAGCCAAATCAACTCGTTGTTTGGCTGATTTTCATTAAATATTAGCTCTTTTATCAAACTAACTCATATTTCGGATGTTTCAAGTTTGTCTTTTATCCACAACTGAGCTTTTGATATGAGGAAATAATCTCGTTCGGTAATCCTCGAAAACTAATTTTGTAACTTTATACTCATTTCCATTAATAAAGAGATAGTTGATAGCTAGGTGTACGATTCATAGCCAAGATGTCCTTTTGTGTGCCAGGAAGAATTCTTTTGGACACATGGCAGCACAGCATGACAGAAAGATAACGAAATAGTACGTAAGTTCGAAATATCTTGTCACAGTAAATCATAAGGGCAGATGGGTAATCGAAATATGACCTGTTGCAATTGATGATCTCTCCCAGGGGGGGAGGTACTCCCATTGCTGCCTGACAGGAGTAAAAGCAAAAATATTGAAAAATACCCTCAAACGGTAGTTCATGGACCGAGAATGGGGTCATTTGGTAGTATGTAGAAATGAACGTTTGCTGTAGTTTTTCATAACTTCATAAAGCCGATGGACCAAAGCAAGAAAAGTTCAAAATTCATTGATGATTGATGATTATAGCTATAAAGACCATATTGCCATGCGGAGGAGCGTACTGTGTTGAAATCCCATAATAGGCCTTTTAGCTATTCTAAAAAGAATCAGAATCGAACGGTCTTTTACTACATTTTGTCAAATTTTCGAATCTACACAATACTGATAGAAGCTTAGCCTGTGTTTCAGACCCCAAAACACAGGCTAATAGCAGCTCTAACGCCACTCGATCGAGCGTCCCTCGATCGAACGTCTCGTATAGGGATGTATAAAAATAACGCTCGATCCAATCTCTTTTGCAGAATAGCTAAAAGATCTATTGTTCATGAATCTTATGGCATACAGTATAAAGTAAAATATTTGAATGACGGTTACTTCACCTGCGACAACGTCTTTACACTTAAAGACCCATTGTCGACCATGGTCCTTTGTGGGCGTAACCTTCCCCGAAAATGACTTTCAGATGATACGCCTGTCGAGTTTTTGGCACCACAGACGATCGTGGGTAGTAGTTGGTCTTAAAGTTTTACCACTGGTACGTGAACAAAAATTCTGACCGTTGCTTAGCTTATGCACACTTGGAAAGGGATGGTACTTTAGTGCAAGTCTTTATCCTATAGGATCGAAATTTCTTGAGTTTCGAAACCATACAACACAACAACATTCAAAGTTTACATGTCGATTACATGTACTATTCGAATTAGATTCTAGTTCCTTTTCTAAACAAAAGAATTTATTGCACATTCAATTTGGTAGTCTATCCTTAATTCAAAAGTTTTCTCACACTCAGGCAGCAAGAATAACCTTCAAAGCTAACTGCATGTTACTAACATGATGTGAAAAGGGAAACACCATACACTGGTGTACAGTTTGAAAGGGAAAATTATTAGAAATGAATGTAACCAAATTGGATTCGATGAATAATTGAACAGATCTGACATCTTTTCTTATCTGACTTATGTTCAGAAAATTCTCATTCAAGTGTGGTCTCCTGCAAGGTGAAACGTCATGGGATAAAATTTGCAAGCATCTATTTACAGACAAATTGCATTGAAGTATACAGTCTCCTGCAAGGTGAAATGTCATTTCTGTAGTTTATATAAATGGATGAAATTTGCAATCTTCTATTTACAGCCAAAGTAAATTGAAGCTTTAAATCTCCTGCAATGTGATACGTCATTGATGAACTGAACACATACAGACCTGGCAACATCTGTTTGATACACAGACCTGTATTGAAATTCGCAGTTACATGGTTACTGGTGTTAAATCGAGACTGGCAGATATGGTTGCTGGCAAACGTGGATACTGGCAACAGAAACGCTGAGTTTCACAACAGCTTTGCGGATCTGAAGAATCTCTCTTGGTATGAATGTGTTATGAGTTTAATACGATAAGGTCTGTTTGATTGGTAATTGCCAACCTGCCCAACTTTGAAAACAGTAGACACTTTTGACTTATTATGATGAGTCCCGTGTTTTCTTGCGGTAAACAAGGAAAAAGCTGAACCTATTTTCTGCAATCATTTATTGAATTCTGATGGAATCACGGTTTCGAATCTCGAATCCCGTGGGAATGTTATCAGTTCTTCAATCGAAGCGAAAATTCTATCACATTTGCCATTACCATAGAAATTCATAAATCTTGAAATCTAGGAAACTCAGAGTTTGGGCCCAAATAGGGTTAGGTTAATCAGAGTAATGCCATGAGTCTAAATCATCAAGTCAAGGGAGAACAAAGAAGCAAGGGGCACTATGTCAAAAGTCTATAGACATCGCAGAGACGGAAATATATTTCCCAATCGAACAGAGAAGCCTTTGAAACAGGAGGTCTTGGTTCACTTCAGGAAATGAAATTGGCTGTGGAAAATGGGAATCTCTATCAAGTTTGCTAAACCTTCTACCTTCATGGGTAGACAGTTCAGAAAATCACACCAGAAAAGTGACACACGTTGCTTAATACCATATTGCAGACATCCATTAACTTTGGTTTTCTTAAAGATTATTTCAGTTTCATCAAAAGTTTAGAAATCACAATGCTTTTAAGTGTTCTGAAAATTTTTCTTGGATTCTTCAAAATGGAAAGAAGAAAAACACTCTAATTATGAAGACATTAGAGATTAGCGAAAAGTTAAACGGTAGGGTTATTGCCAAATAACTAAAGCCTCTTTGGTGTAATTCAATTCAAAGAAAAAGGCCATTGAGTTTTACGGGAACCTTTTCAAACTTGAGAACCTATGCAGTCCTTCGCTCACTCGTTTTGAAGAGACAATACACTGCTCCTATTGATGAGCAGCACTGTTCCTATTTTGACCAAAATTTGATATCCTTAATGAAATCGAGTTTAAAATAAATTACATGCGAGGAGTGCAATCCTATTTTAAACCCATGATTTGCAAAAGTACTCTGTTAGTAATCTCTTTAAAAGTAAAATAGAATTATCTTTCTTACTCATCAACAATATTTCTAGCAATTTTATTGGCAAAACGTTTAACAAAGTAACGTGAAAACGATTTCAAAGCATTTCAAAATGAATTAAAGCTCTGTGACTGATATGCTAATGGATAATTCGTTTAGAATAGAAAGTTAACGATGAGAGAAGGAGCTACCATCACCGTTGTCAAACTCAAGGAATCCTTATTGAATTTGTTTTGACATGCTGCACGTTGCAGACCCGTAGACGGCAAAATCGACGATTACGCTAAAGATGGCGGCAAGGAACTTTTTACCTAGATACGATGCGTTCTTTAATCGAAATCGAATTCCTGTAGAATCGTCTTGGTAAAATATCTTGGCAAAAAGTTCCTCGCCGCCGCCATCTGCAGCGTAATGGTCTATGGAATAACACAATACAACACTACAAGGACGATGCCGCAGTGAACAGAATATCATGATTGCCCATAGAATTTAAATTGAGAAAATACAATGAAAATTGCAACTAAATATGCAAATACGAACGTCCATGAACTTACGATTTTAAAAACTGAATACATCACTGAATTCTGTTTCGCATTGGATCTCAGGTGAGATAGGCAATAACGCTGAGCAACAGGACTTTAGCCGGGAGAAAAACAACAACAACAACTGTTCACTGCCTAGATTCCAAAGCCTAAAGCTCCCCTTCTTGTAGCTATAATCCCTCCTTGACTGCCCTTCTTTTTGATGTGCCCCAGGTCCATATTATAAAAGGAACATTCTTTGCCTCCCCTTCTATCCCTGCACAAGATAAACGGGACCCAAACTACCTATTTGAACGAAGAACAGCGGACTTACTTCAGCCTCTTGGACATCCAAATTAGACTTGGGGAAAGCTTGAAGTAAAACATCATAAACGTACATTGCTACTAACTGTTGAGCATGAATATAACCGCAGCTTTGTACAGCCAACCTCGACAAATCCATATCACAATACTTTGCTCACATAAAGTGATCAACAGCTGCAAATGCCAAAAAGAACAAACTTCCACCCTTACCAATCATTGGGTTCGAGGCGGGTTAGCGCAGCGCCGCAGGTGCCGCGCGGCAAGCCTGGTTGATGCTAACAATTGATCGTGAAAATTTTTCGGAGTGTCCACTTCACACCCTCAATTACTTTTACGATTTAAGCCCTTGCAAATTTCCAAATCTATTTTCGTTCTGAAAACCAATTCGCAAAAACTAGGAAATTTCCGACCAATGTTCCAATTCGCAAAAACTAGGATTATGAACATTGGCAGTTAGACTAAAATTAACGTGTAGGATCTGAAGGTGATAGCAGAAATTTCATATGAAGCAATTTCAAGAAATTTGGCCCGGGAAATTTGGTAAAGTTCTCAAACAAGATAGCTTAGTTGAAAGGGTGTAGAGAAAAATCCGGTCGGTCTGGCACATACGAATGAAAATAAGAATTGTCTCGACAGACAGGCAGCACTCTGAGAGATCACGCAGCAAACTTAGAAGTTCTTTTTTGAAGTAAGCAAGGCAATTATCACTATGATGTTTTGATAGAAATGGTGCATGTATATAGCAATAGATTAATTGTAAATACAAGCAAAGATGCCATCATGCTAAACAATCAGTCAAATAAAAAATATGAATTATTAACTAAACATTTACTCAACTTAATTCAATTATGATGTTTATTTGTTTGAGATAATCAAATCGGAAGATTACGAGCCGTTGCTTTTTGGCTTTGCATAATTCTTGTCATTGTTTGATTTGTTTACTGATCGTCTTTACGTAAAATTTCAAGAAGTTATGAGGATGACTTACGTCTATAAACAGTCTATACTTGGTAAGTGAGAAAATGCTCGGCTTTGCAGCGTAGAGTTCAAATCTTTCCAATCTTCATAAAGGTGGGTGTAAAATTCTGTTACAGTTTTCTTTGAATTTAGGACACATTGTTGTACATCTACCGTGGAAACTATTTGTGATCTTGGTTATTTTCAAAATGGAGGGTGTCTCATTTTTCTTTAAATTCAGGGCAATTTTGAAAAATAACAATCATTATAAATCCTAAACTGATCGAGGGTAAATGATACAACCTTCAAGAAAACCATAGTAGTTTATGAAAGTCAACAATATGATGTCAAGCAGAAATTTGTCGCTCTTCTGGTTCGGATTTAGAAATTTGATGACGTCACACCCAAATTTAATAAATGCCGCCGTCTTGAATCAAATCAAATATCAGATTATTTCCACGGCAGATATGCAGGCATGTGCGCTAAATTCCCTTCAAGATATTTAACTCCACGAAAATTGTGAGAGAATTTTACATCTACTTTTCTAAAGATTGGAGCGTGTGTTCTGCTTCATCAAATCATTTATAGCACATCCCCATCAGTAACATTTGAGCATAACGCAGATCACATCATATCCTGCTAGAAGTCACCTATTGTGCCATTTTTTATGCTTCTTTAATTTCAAATGCAAATTCGATGTGGTTTAGTATTTTGCCAAGGCCAAAAAGCGGAAGATCTGGCTTGGGAATGGAGGCAAATTTGAACTTTCAGTATTAATATTTCAATGTGCCAATATCAACAAAATAGGTACATATGCTCTAATTGACTATCGAGGAACACTTTAAAATCGATTAGCCGTTGATTAAAGCTAAATTCTAATCGCTGCACCCAAACAGATATGTATACAGTTTACTGAGACAACCGATGTAGATTTTAGAACATGGCTGCATGAAGCTTTATGTTCCCGTCCTCTTTCCAGCATCATATTCTTAGTTACCATTTGATTTTAAAGTATAAGCCAAAGAGAAAGTTTAAACTTAATTTTAATTCTTAGTTATTTGAAAAACCTCCTCGTTATGCAATGTGCAGAAGCAAGTCCTTCAATTGATGGTTGATGGCCTTGGCCACGACCATGGTCTTTTGATGTTTGATTTCAACCTGTAAGTTTTCATTGAGAAATGTTCAATATTTTGATAACAAATTAAAAGTGCCGATCCTTTCCTTGTGCGGCAGAAAGTTTTTGATTGTTTATTTTTAGACTCTAGATGGGTTTTGGTTGTCACTTTTTCAACGAGTAATAGAGTTTATGTTTGAGTGAATTTTGCACAGTGAATTTTGCTGGCATGTAATAGTACACAAATCACGAAGTTTTAATAAGTTGTTACCATAGATTGATCAAAATCTAGTCCAAGAACGCATTCATATTCCAATGTTTTCGTTTTATTGCTGAGAACTAAAAGATTGGGATAGTATACAGGTGCTTAAATTGATGGTACTGAATTTGTCAACAGTCTTTTTCACATCGAATTGTTATCGCTTGAGAAACGGAATTGAAGATCTCATTTCTTTTCATAACAATTTAATTGCCTTTCCAATATCATGGAAAAAAGTCTGAAAGTTTAAGCATTGTGAGGTATTGATTTCCTCCAAGCGTCAGTTTTGGTCTTGGAGAGTTTAAGTAACATGGTGATGAATTTTGAAGAGGGTAGCCCTTCAGTAATCCTGATTTTCAAGTGGCCTCCGGTACCAAAATTTATAAAGTTAGAGGACCATAGAAGACCATAGTTACCATAGAAGATCGTACCAACCCAATCACGATTTTAAGTTTGTAGAATACAGATGAGAAGAACCTATAATCTACAACAAGTTTTTACATTAAAACGAGGCCTGAATATATTCAGTCTTAATCTTTTCCTAACCTTCTGTCATCGGAGCTCAGATTTAGCGCAAGTCAGCTAGGGAATGATACGACAATCTCGAATATCAAGAATTCTTTAAATTCGTAACGTAAAATTTCAAAGTAGCAAGCAGTAAAACTTCTTCAAATCTAGTTGGTGGTATAATTTTCGTTTGGATTTCATCCAACATTTTCTTTTCTTCTACCAAAATTTGTGTTTTGCTTAGGCCTTCTTCATCGGGGAGAGTTTTGACCGGTCGATTCACACATTACACCACCGAGTCCTTTTCGACAGGTTTGCTGAGAACTGAATATTATCTTTTTATGAACGTGCCTTCTGGCCTACTGTACGCTCTGTTGTTTCTTTTTCATTCATCACGCAAAGGATTGTGGTTAGTAATGGCTCTCGTGATTTGATTGTGTCCAATCGTGTCCAATATTGGATGACCCAACTTTTCTATGATAGAGTTTTATTCAAGCTACAAATCATTCATGGTCCGTATTTTCGTCGGTCACTCCTTGATCATACCTTTTCATGCTGACGGAATGAAGAACAAAGACTTTAAAAGGAGAAGAAATTATTTCTTGTAAACAGGTGGTTTTGAGAATGATATCCTAATATTTGTCGACTTTAAAGTGCCGCTCAATTCAAAGTTAATCTTTGTTTTAGTTTCATTACAATTTTAGGCCTGATTTTGTCCATTTTGTATTTGACAACAAATTCGTGGTTATGGGGAAGTTATTGCTGAGAGAATGTCATGTTAGGATTTTATGCGAATATCACGGTAAAGTAATTAGAAATTTCCATACAAAGTCAAAATGGTGAAGACAGGAGAGAAATTTTACGCACTGATCTTGGAACTAACGGTGTTTTTGTGAACTTTTAATTCCTTGAAGTGACAGTGACGTTTCATCGTAATTGGCATAAAATGTTTGTTGTTAATCGACACTTCTTTATTTTCAAGAGTGCATGAAGACTGCAATGAAGTGAAAGTGTCAATCGCAAAATTTATGGCGTTTAAGGCCTCCATATGTTCTAAAGTTTTTCGGCGGAATTTAGAGGTGAGAACTTCAACACTTATCGATTTCTACAACCCAACAATTGCAAACACCTCTGGTAGAGCTATGCGGCCTTGGCCCCTAATCTACACTCCTCTATACCCTGTCATTTGCAAATTATTTCATTACTTGCTGGTAGTTGTTGGTTTCCTTTGTCATGTTATTTTATGTTGTTGTTCCGTTTTCTATTCAAAGGTTATTGCTTTGGGTTTATTTACTCACCACAGCCATTCCTCTAGGAGTATAACTTTGAGACCTATCTCACTCTGAGAACAAGGGTATAACAATGCTCGGGGACTATTTAGGATCTCTTCGACTGAATGAAGTGTTTTTATCTAATGATTCGGAAGTAACAAATCAGAGCAACTAGCATTATTTCAAATTACAACTATGGCTTTGTTCCAGCCGTTCTGAATATCATCTACCATACTCTTAAGAAATATGTTGCTTTCACCAATCATTCCTTTGTGTCCATTGAAATGGTGTTAAATCCAATAACGTATGTCACATGTTTATTCCTGGATATATATATATATATATTTGGTTTTGTGGATCGTATGGAGTTGTAAGTTTCATTTCTGTTTTAAGTCAACTTGTTTCATCTTGCCGTAGTTAGTAATACTATATTCCTGTCAAGTCAATTTCTTTTATCAACGGCCAGGAAGGTTAATGGAAGTCCATTTCATGGATACTGGACTTAAGTTTAACTTTGTTCGGGAAATTTTACAACTTAAGAAGAAAGTTGAATTTAAATACCAAGGTTAGAGTTTAAGAGCGTAGTACTAAATTTTTTGCCACAAGTTGGCATTTTCGACCAATAACAGGAGCTATCATATGAAAAATAGATAAAGGAAGTCGATAAAGCTTTGACCAATCTAAGCGCTTTGTGTGATAAATAGCATTTTGCCACCCAGGATCCTTTACGGGCATACACTGACATTTCAATTCAATTCAGTTTTATGCATAAAAGTACAACCGAACACAAAGCTATTTGTAAAAGGAGTGTTCACTATACGACCCAGGAGACATATAGCTTATCAAGCCCGAGCTAACAAAATAAAAATAATAAAACGAAAAATCTAATGGAAATAGTGCTATGTAACTACTTCAAAATGTAAAAGAGATAATATAATATAAAGAGGCTGAACAATGTGAGTTATGATGGAACGACTTCCTTATCATATGACTCTACGGGGTGTTTAAACGCAACCCACTTTCATTTGAGATTCTTCAGGAAATTCAATATGAGGCGTACCATCTGAAAGTACAATCTATCTTCTTTCCAATGATATCAAAGTTGGGTGCATTAATTGAATTTTTTCATTGCTTATTTGACGTCTTCGTAAGTATGACCAATTTTACATGCCGGAAAGTTATCAGGCATTTACATAAACGATACTCCACCTTTGTGAGCGCATCCATTATCATTCTCTACAAATGCATCTTAAGAGGATGACATTGTCTTTTTTACTCCTCAAGGCATAACCTCAAGTGCTTCTAGGCCTGAAATATTTTGACTAATTTTTTTCATAATTTCTTAGTGGATAAGGGGTTGACTTTTCTTTTGCAGCGTGCTTAATTTGAAATTAACCATACTTAAGAAAGCGTCAAATTATCCTTTAATGTATCCAAACTGCATATAATTAGAAAAAAGAAAGATTGTATTTTCAAGCGGTATACAGGGTGTCCCAGAAAAATTGTGCCCCGTTTGCCTGAAGATTGCGAGAAAACAGCAAAAGATTATCACTAACCTTTTCCATGACGTTGCTCTTCAGACGTTCAATTAAAGTTTGCCACCGTTCCCGTGAAAATCCGTCGAAAAATGATGGAGCTATGACTTTCAGAAGACCAAATCTGCCTGTTGACTGAAACCAGTAGTCGGCCATTTTATCTTACTATTTTGCAAAGATAAACAGCTTCATGGATGAACTGAAATAGCAGCCTTTAATGTCATAGCTCTCATCAAACTTCCAATAATCATCAGAGAGTTAGACTATTTTTTACCCCACGATCTTTGATAGAGTGCAAAAGTGAAGATCAGAAGTCCCAAAGTAATAAAAAATCAAAAGCTTCGACAAAAATAGCTATATTTCACATTTAATTTGTTGCCATCCCTAGCGTATCCC
This sequence comes from Aurelia sp. 4 Dawson et al 2005, assembly GCA_964019985.1. Lineage (NCBI taxonomy): Eukaryota > Metazoa > Cnidaria > Scyphozoa > Semaeostomeae > Ulmaridae > Aurelia > Aurelia sp. 4 Dawson et al 2005. The sequence goes on from OZ026498.1 coordinate 948,561, forward strand.
TACTCAGATTTCTCCCTTCATTTGTTACAAGCAATTGTTGATTTACTACCGAAGACAATGAACTAAAAGAAACGAGAAGGGCAAAAGATTTTTGGAGTGATAGATAAACTAAATAATTGCTGCACTCACCACACCTGCAAACAAATTGTGACTACATTTTTGTCATTGCCTTTCGATTGTTTATTTTATCATGGGATCCTCGTCTTCGTTTTGACATTCAATAAAGGATCGAGGGTAAGAAATAGCTGAAGTCTCTGATGATTGTTGAAACTTTCGCGAGAGCTATGAGATTGGAGGCTACTGTTTCAGCTCATCCATGAAGCTGCTTATCGTCGCAAAATAGTAATACAAAATGGCCGACCGCTGGTTTCAGTCATCAGAGAAATTTGGTCTTCTGAACGTCATAGCTCCATCATTTCTTAAGGGATTTTTACGGGGATGGAAGCAAACTTTAATTTAAGATCTTGCGAGCAACATCATGCCAAAATATGGTGAGGACCTTTTGCTGCTTTGTCGTGGTCTTCAGGCAAACGGGGCACAAATTTTCTGGGACACCCTGTACATCTACATATGTATATAGGTATCAACCGTTATGTGGACGATTACTTGTAAGGCTCGTAGGTAAAGGTCTAATGAATGCAAAAGTTACTAAAATCCTACGTTTTACATTGTTCTATGTTTTGGTGCTGCGTCGTTGTTTGTTGTTTGCCGTGCAGTGTTGTACTGCAAGGCAAGTAAACATTTGATTTTAGGGTACAACTAGCATTAGGTTTTAACTATCATTGGTAAATCTATATCTACTCAAATTTTATCAATTTTTTAAGACTTTAAATTACAGTTGGGTTGCGTTTTTCTGAAACACCTTGTATATGTCTTTAGCAGACAAATTTAGCATGCCAACATTAGGACAATGAAATTCTCAGATTTGTGACGAGAAAATATTAAAATAGCCTTGAACAGGGAACTCATCATAATAAACCCAGAGACATACAATAAACTTGTGACCTGCAGGGAAACACTGTCAACTCCTGTAAAAGAAAATTAATCAAAATATAAGATAAACCTGTAGCTATGGAGAAATATTTTAAGCCTGCAAGAAAATCAATCAATCATTTGCCAACAACGTTATCATTCGAATACGCGTTGCGTTGCACACTCTTCAATTTGGTTCATGTGAAGAACAGAGAAACAACATAACCGCATTGAATAGACGAGGAAATAATACTCGTTATCGAGACAATTTGTATTCATCCTAGCAACCAGACTCCATCAAGGCCCATAGCTGAGTTTGCAAGATTTTTATGATTGGATTTTGTACTATGCAGCGAGCCTTATATTGCTTTCTGCACGTGATGACGTCAAACAGCAACACTCGCTTCGGTCTTTTTGCCGAGCAAGATGGCGGCGGTCAAGAAGCAAGATTTGGAGGTACAAAGCGGCGAAATAACGGCATAAAATCGCATGCAAATGTTAGTTTTGCTTTCATAACATTGTATTAACCCCAAAACAAGCTAAATTGGAAATTTCGATTTTTGACCGAACCTCCCCTTAAGTTAACACGCTCACCTTTTTAACTCCGATCAGATCTTAGAAAGTTGATTGACAAAAATACAATAAAAAGATCGATTCAGCTCACCAAAATTCTGAATATAACCTGTTCCAATAAATCTATTAAGAGAAACGTACATTCAGCCTTGTTTAGGAGATATTATCTTCAGCTTGGCAACCAGATCGAAACTCTTAGAATAATGTAACTAACGTATTCACCATTTTATGATTTTATAACTTTAATCAAGAAATCGTTGAATAATCAATGAAGCCTACAAATACAGTAAATGCACATTTTGTGTTTTAATTTTGTGTTTTAATTTTGTGTTTTAATAAATGTAGAAAAGAGAGGCCCGTTTGGCCTTGCTTATAAGACCATTATTATTATTATCTTAGAAACCAAACTGAAACTCTTGGAGTCATTTAAGGATATGAACCACGTGATTGTCTATGACTTTAACTAAGAAACCGTTAAATAATCAATGAAGCTTATGAGAATTGATGGCCTGTTCCAATAAATTTAGAAAGAGAAAGATCCATTTAGCCTTGCTAAAGAACACTTATTTTCATTTGAGCTACAAAAGTGATGCTCATAGAATCAATTACCAATCATAATCACTCATGTGGGGTCTGTCTCTTTTTCCAAAATCTATTTAAAATCAATTTGGCTCCCTGACTTTCAATATTCTTTCCCTACATCTAAAAGAAGAAAAGAACAAAGGACTTGCTGACCAACCAATACACCGTTTAGCTATTCTAAGAAAGAGCCTGGATCGAGAGTTATTTTTATACATTTTTATACACGAAGTTCGATCCAGTGGTATTAGAGCTTCTATCACTATTGTGCACATTCGAAAATTCTACAAAATCTAGCGAGATTTCGTTCGATTCAGATTCTTTCTCAGAAAAGGTGAAAGGTGCTCTTCATAGAATCAGTTAGGAACCTTACTTACTGATTTAAGATCTTTCTTGTTGGTTGCTAGACGTATTCTTTAAGTGTCAATTTAGCCTACCGAAACTTGCACTGAAATTGTTTTCCTCCTTCATTTGTCACTGGTGCAACTTAGCCTTTAAGCCAAAAAATACCAATTCTGATTTGCGGAACTGCGTTTTGTTACTTATAAGGTTAATATCCACATATTCAAGATCGTTCGAACAAGTTGCCCGACTCCCTTCAAAATCAATGTAAGTCACAAAATTATTGAACACAGATGTTATGTTCCCAGGAATATAAGGAGAAAAGTTTATATAGCCATACTAACTTATGGGATTGATGTCCACAGAAATCACATATATTTACTTTCAACAGTTACTTGTATTAATCAAGAAAAAGATTGCTTGGATTTTAACTTGAAGGCTGTTTACTTGGGCGGAGAAGAAGGCATGGTAGCATTTTTTGCAACTGAAATTGACCTGGTCCTGTTTGCGAGAATATTTCCACGATTGACGAATTCATCAGATGTTGTTGATTGCCAGATCAGAACAAGTGACCATACATTTGGGAAATCATCTCTTAATCTCCTGATAAAGCTCCTGCAACACGAAGTTTTTCATGGTAAGAAGTTCTGAACTTGTATGGAAAGAAAGTATCCTCTAAAGAGCATTTTGAAGTGGGTGTAAAACAACGTTAACTGAAATTCGCCTACTATTGGCACTAGCAAAGTGATCCTGTACGAGCCCAAATCAAAAAGCTGGTTTGATGGAACCTCGCCAGATAAAAGCATCTTGATTTGTTTCGAACAGAAATGCGCAATGACGTCAATTTAATCCAGGCTAGTTGGGATATCCGCAAGGGAATGTTAGAATGAAAGATTTCATTCCGGCTATCAAAAACCCGCAAACAATGCATATAAATTTATGCTTCAACAAAGTGACCATCTGTAAAATCGATCTATCGCTTTGAAATGCTCTATTACTTTTTACGTGCAGTGTCTTTTGGCATTCAGCATGCAACGTACAATAGCACAGCCAAGGAGTAAACATTCCTTGTAGCTATTTTCAGACAAGGAACAATAGTCCTTTATAGGTCTTGGCACAACGAGGATGAAATTTTTCGTTGTAAGAAGATGCCTTGCTGATCATTAAGAAAAAGAAGGCTATATCGGTATACGAAGTAACGTGTGACATTGTTAGGCGATGCTTGAAGCATTAAATCACCTGACGATGACGTAAACGGTAAAAGGGATAGATTATTTCTCGCTTTGAAATTTTGTCATCTTGAACCAACTTGGCCTTTATGAGTCATTGTTCGCCTGCTTAAGTTAGTTTTTCAAGTGGACCTTGGTTGTGAGAATGTTTGAACCTGGCAACACCACAAAACGACCCGAAAGCAAAAACGACTATTTTTAGGAGAAGTCTGTTATGAGTAAGTTCTGTCGTGTCTTTTGATGTTATGCTTTCCAACTTTCATTAATCGAAGTAAACTCATAACGATACGAAATAATTTTTTTCCGTTGGCAATGACTTTGATTTTATTGAGACCAAATTTAGGCACATTTATTTGTCCGACTTGTACCGAGGGCAATTTCAACTTAGCAAGCATTTCTCTCAGTATTCACTCATTAACTTTTAGTGGATTTTCATTTCCATTGATCGATCGATGATATTTCAAAATGGTAGCCGGCGTTGTTGCCTAGCAATAACAGAAATATCATAACTGTAACAGAAGTACCTATAATTTAAGATGTCGGATTAGGTTCTTGCGTGCGTTATTAAATCTTTGTTAGATCTTAGTTAATTTTGAATTCATCCATTTTACTTTGAGACATACTTTTAAGAAGGATGTGTCTTGGACAAGCGTCATCATGGCGGCATCTTTGGTCAATCAAAATATGCATTCACAAAGTTTATCTTCATGCAACGTTCCCTAGATGTCAGATGTACAATATATCTAAAAAGTAAAGGAAGTCTGGCACCTAAGCTAGGATAGTTGCAACACTAATAGAGCTGTAGATATAGCCTGAAGGCATCGTAGGCTCTTTTGAAAATTGCAAAACAAGAAAAGTTGCGATTTGAGTGGGCTACAGGGGCTGCGTAGAGATTTCTTTATGCTTTAACTCAAACAAGTGTTTTGATACGGTATTCTTTTTCAGATCATTTTTTGAATATAAAGTTGGATTCTAATCGCTTGAACATTTCAAATATGACACAAAAAAGCATGAAGTTGAAACAAAACATGAAACGTGGAAGTGTGTTTAAAATAATGGCTTCCAATAAAGTATGAAATTACCAAAATATAACTTTATGACTTACTTACTTTGAAATGTTGCAGATCAGTAGCTTAGGAATACGTTTCGTGTCAATCCTCTAATAATATATCAGGAGGAGCTGTCTGACATGCATGAGATGAAAAGACTAAAATTTTTGAACACTCACTTAGCAACAAACAAAACTCTTCGCAAAATCGTTGCTTACTGAATCAAGTTGTCATCCTCGCCCCGACAAAGAAGCTCATCAATAAGATGATGATTTTTCTTCAGGCAAATTCATTATTTATTCTCTCCACTTTGTATGACAGTTGACTAAGGTATGTTGGCGGGAGTGAGGATTTTAGCGATCTAATTAAACAGTTTGAAGTTGACCAGAGGAAGCCTCAGAGATCGAAGGTCATGGATTGTAACATATAGCTGTGAAAAATGGTCTTCGTTTGTGGGTTAAATTAATACGATTTGTTTCTTGGCAGATATAAAAGAAATTCAAGCTCGTCTGGATGCAAATACTTCATGAAGAGGGGAAAGGAAACTTCAGGCTGAACAAGAGAATCACGATGCATTTCATCACAGACGAAACAGCAGAATACACCAAAGAGGGATAACTTGTCCTGGATGCAAATACAAGAAAGGAAATTTTGGACTGAACAAGAGAGTTGCACTGTAGTCAATGATCAAGGAAACATGGCATAAAAGAGAGGGTTTACGTGTCCGGATGCGAATACTTCTGTGCACAGAGAAGAGGGTCCTTGAAACGAAACAGGCGGTTACAATTTTAAGATCAGGAAAGAGAGATGATACAACATCAGTCGGTCTGCATTACTTCAAACCACAGAAGAGAGGGACCTTCACACTGAACAAGAAGTTACAATTTCAGATACGGGAAGAAGGATAGAAAGTTTAGTCTGTCTGCATTACTTCGAAAGGCCTTCAGCCTGAACAAGCAAGTCAAGCAGAAGAAATTTGCATCAAAGTCCTTGTGATACCTGTTGTAAACATAATTCACGTTGTGTAAAATCAACATTGGTTTAATATCAAAACTCAAACACAAACTACCAGAAGCATGGACTTCGTAAATGTAAGTAACAGGTTGTTTTCATTCCTTATTTTTTTATTCTTTATTTGCTTGTTTATTCTACCATTTTGACGACGTGTTCTTTATGGAAATTATCAGCAAGGTTTCTGTTCATGTCGATAGTAAACATAGGTACAGAGATGGGAAATGTAAAACATTTTAATTCTTTTAAGACATACAAACGAGAATCGATTACAATTACTTTTTCATTAGAAATTACGAATTCGAGCCAGAACAGAAAGTTCCTAAAATTATCAGATTTTGTGTACTCACAGTGTGTTGCGAGTTTCTTTCAAGTCCCTTATCAATCTTTAAGTTCAGTGCCTAACCCTTGTGAACATGACAGAACAAAACTTATTTCTTTCCCATGTTCAGACATTACTCAAGTACCTTCCGAGTGATATGGTAACAGAAAGCGAGTCAGAATAGAGTAAGATTTACTTGGGATTTCAATTATCAAAATAAACAATTTATCGAGTTGTATTTTCCCTGTACTGGAGTGCCTTAATTTTGTGGCGATGTGACAGTTATGTTTCTTAAAAGCGGTTTTTTACGATGGAACAAGTAATTGCAAGTTATTGATACTGTTTCCCCACTGTTTCCGAATTCTATTCTTTCTCTCGTACTTAGCCTTATAAAATCTTCCTTCAGCTGCCAATATTGCTTGTCTTGAATTATATCCATCATTCTTACATAGAATATACTTTATATCTACAAGTTTGTGACAGTCATGAAAGGCCAACAATCGATCTATCAACGACCTATTTTTACTGTCAAGAAAAGATCCCCCTTTGGTGTTTTTCGTTTTTTCCGTCAGCTCAGCAGGATTCATACTTACAAAAGAGCAAAGGAGAAAACAATCCCAGCTATTTTCCATCAGAACCCTTATTTGGAATTCATCTTAAGAGATTGTTGTCAACTTTAAACGGGTACCGATGATTCTCTAGTAAGGCTAAGACTGTAACAGTATAAGAAATGAAGTAAAGGGAACAGGGAAACTTTGTTCTTTGACTAATCCACAAAGAGTAACAAGATAGAGCTGTATTCAGCCCGGTGAAAGCCAATTACAGTCAAATGAAGATAAGGTTAGCAGGGAGCCTTGAATAGGGGGTTCATCGAGATCGAGGTAGACCAATTTGGGGGACCAAAAATACCTTAATAATTTTGAGGCTTTCTGCTAAGGCAAGGGGAAATTTTGTGAACCAAAGAAATGAGGATTCCTGAAAAGACAACGCGATTTGTGTTTCTGACGAATAGATTTTACAAATTTGAGTGCTCTCAATCAAATAAAAATTAAGAGAAAACCTTAAGGTCAGCTGCGTAGGAAGGTGTGAAATTTATTCTTGGAGCTGTCATATCGCTTTGTAATGTCCGAGACTTGAATAAATTCACCCTCATAAAAATAACCGAGACTTGACGATGGAGCAGGAACTAAAAATTATTGGGAGCAGGAAAGATGAAATCTTTGGGAAAGATGAACGATTTAGGAAACTTCGTCTTGTTTTGAAGGGAACAGGCTGTGATTAAGAAAGAGAAAGGGAGCAAAAAAGCCCTCATGTTTTCTGAAATTCATGTTCAGACCTATTCCTGATGTATTTGTTTTTAAAATTTATCCATGAAAACAGTTTAATAATGTTACTCAATTAAGAGCTAATATTTGTACCAAATTTAATACAATTGTTTGCTTTTCCTCGAGGGACGTTGTCAGTAACCACACAAATTCATCCTTCAAAGAGCGTTGAATCATATTTTATTTACATGGTCAATTTTTCAGGATTTGATCTTTATAGTGTTAAATAGACCAAGGGACAGCTTACTATGTTGTGCCGAATAAAAAAAAAAATTATATCTAGTCGTGGCAAGATTGAAAATAATCTAAAATGCCATCGTTGAAAGGCTAAAACCTCAGACCACTAACTATAAAGATTCTCAAAGTCTCAAGTCACAAAAATTTTTTCACTCTTACATCAAATGATCATTGTTTCTTTTCTATTCATTTTTTCTGTTTAATCGATATTTTGTTCTATCGGAAGAGATAAAAATTCCTTACTTACACCCTAATACATACCTTGCTCATGTTGAGTATAATCTCCGGAGGCTTTGGAAAAAGCGCAAAAACCTGAAACTAGTTTATAAGGGTAGATATAGAAGCAATTAATAGATGGAACATTTATGAGTGGCTCTAGGGAATTAAAATCCTTTTCGGAAGTTTATAACTACCTACGGAATCTAGAACCTCGTATGGTATGTGATTAAAAGTGATGTAAAGTGGGTGCCGCCCTTAAGCAGAAATATCAGTCATATTTTAGGCTATAGTGACAAACACGAAATTGATTTATATTTGAATAGAATGGAAATATCTGATGAATTGATGAAATTTTACTTGAAGCAATATGAAGAAATATTTTCTCCTAGAATTTTGTCAAAGAAAGATTTTTGCCCTAGAATTTGGTAAAAATAGAGTTATGCAATGGAGTTTTGGTGACTAGGTATCAGCAATGATTTGTTGGCAATGAACAAATATATCATGAAACTTTGTTCAGATATGAACATGTTTGCTTCCTTGATCTGCCTTGATTAAAGACTTCGAAAAAGGTGACATACCTTGTACTTATTATATTCTTATGAAGTCTCTGTTTCTTTGTAGAATTGAGGAAAGAATGCAACAGAAACAGTTGAAGATATCATTAATCATTAAGATTACCGTCTATTAAAAGAAAAAAAAGACGCTGGTGATTGGAATCTCACTCGCAATGGTTGCTAATAATAGTAGCACTCTTAACGAAACTGGCGGTCAAATTCCAACGCCAGTTGAGGATGTGGCTGTTCGCGCCGCCACATTAATTCTTATGCAATGCCTTATCATACCAGGGAACGCACTCATTCTCTGTGCCATTTGCACCTTCGGAAAGAAAACTGTTTCGGATGTTCTGATTGGATGCCTCGCATTGATTGACCTTATCAACGGCCTCGGACCCGTGAATATCAGCATATCCATGTACTATGCAGGTTCAGGGGGCTTTCAAGGCACTAACAGCATTAACTGGCTCTGTTTATTTTATGCATGGACGAGTATTTGCTTGAGACTGATGGCATGTTTCGTTGCTACGTTAATGTCGTTAGATCGTTTGGCAGCTATCGTAATACCGCTTTACTACAGAACACAAGTTACGCCAAAATCGGCAATCATAACTCTTGTCGTACTTCTTGTTGTTAGCGTAATTATCGCATCGTTGCCGTTGATCGGCGTCGTAAGCATTAGAACCTACACGCCGCTTTGTTCTTTCGACTTTACGAGTCCATTCGCAGTATTTGTTGTCGTGTTAGGCTACTTACAGCTGTTAATCGTAATATTATGTTATGTTTCGTTGATACTTGGCGTAAATGCGTTCCTTTCAAGACAAACATTAATCAAAGCATCCCAATTACGTGCGTCGATAGCCGCTTCGAAGTCCAAACATCGTGACAACACGCTAGCAGATTCCTCGCAGCTAGCAACTAATCACAAATCCAGTCCACTAGTTTCTGCAAGGACAAGTAATACGCGCTTGTTGTCGGTTGATCATACAGATTCACTCAGGCGGGGAAGAAGCAGATCCCTTGGTCCGCTGCCTGTCGTCATTTCAGAGGACAGACCATCAGCTCAGAGCAGGAGAAGTTACAGCCTTACCCCATTAGCTTCCCAGAGGGGCTCCCTCTCACGTATCGTTATGTCAACAACGCTGAAAAGGAGTAAGAGTTTCTCCCCTCGCCCCCAAATCAAACTGAATACAGACATTTGTTATATTTACTCAGAACCAAACGCAAAACGAGGCTCGGATTTTGAGATAATACAAGAATCTGGACTTGAAAGTGAGGATGAAGCGAAAGTACAATCAACATTGAAAGATTTTAAAAGAAATAGTACAACTTGGAAACATAGTAGGAGACTGGCTATTGTCATGGGAATAGTTGTATTGTTGTTCTACATCAGTTGGATGCCAATCGTGGTAAGCTGAATTTGCGATTTCTTTAACTGATGGATCGGTTGGATTTATTGATCGATTTGGTTGATCAGAAAGCAATCGATTGTATGATTCATAGATTGATTGATTGATTGATTGACAGGTTGATTGATTGATTCAGCCTTTTTAAACGATTGAAGGATCGACTTGGTTGATCACTGATCAATTGATTCATGATTCACGATTAATTGATCATTCAATTGATTGATTGTTTGGCTTTATTGATTAGATGATTGAAAGATCGATTTGGTTGATCACTGATCCAGTGATCTAATGATTCATGATTAATTGACAGCGTGGTTGATTAATTCACTTGTTGATGACTGATAACGCATCTCATTGTCTTTCGCTATAGATCTGATATTCAAGGTCATTTCCAAACTTGGTACCAAAGACGCAAATCAAATTAGAAGCGAAGTAAACAATTGCAAAGTAAACTCTTCTGGAACTGATGCAAAAGTGGTACATCATTGGAGACATAAGTGCCACAAATTAACACCCCAGTCATTAGCCTTCATTGTCCATTAAGAGCAGATAATGCTTGTAGCCTAAGACAACGCTACTATCTATTGCAAACGAAACTCCGTTTTACAACTTTTCTCAACTTTCTGTGAATTTCTTGCTACATCTTTCGAACATCTTTCCCTTCAATTCCAGATTGCAATAACATTGAGTTTGGCATCACAAAAGAACAGTCAAACTTTGCATTTCACGGCCGCCCGAATGACTCTAGTCTCATCAATGCTTAACTTCTTTGTTTATGGTGGTATGTTGAAACAATACAGAAGTGCTTATAAAATTGTTTTGAAGAAATTATGTGGATGTGGCGAATCAACGAACAGGATCAGACCAGACGGAGGTAGGGGATATTTTGTTGCGATTGTTTTTACGTAAAGAAAAACATAATTTACTCACCAAAAGTGTGTTTTTGTCTAATGTACTGTTCTGACTGCCCCCAACAGCACATGGTGCGTCGCAGAGGACTGTTTTAGTTTGTTCCCTTGTGATAAAACGCATTTCTGCGAAGCACCATGCATAGTCAGTTAAGGGCAAGGTGGCATTCAACACTGCACTGCATAAAGAAAACACATTTTTGTTGAGTAAATTATTCTTTTCTTTTAGCGCATGGTGTAAAGTGCGAAATAAGGAGAAATTACAAACATTTTAAACAATGAATGCTTCGTCAGGCAGCTCACGATTTTTCATCTTCTCGTATTCTAATATCTAGAAGCCTTTAATTGGAAAGCTAATGGCGGTCCTGCCAGTTCATCATTGGTTGTAAATAGTAAAAGAACTAAACATTTGTATGAAAGGATTGCCGAAAAAAAATCGGAACATGATCCGTTATCCTGATGAAAGTTTCTAAAGAAGATGCTCACATTTGACAGCAAAACAGTATTGTCTTTATCAGAAACTATTGTTCAATGAACCAATCATGAACGCGATAGACTGCCTTGACTCCATTTTGTCGTGTTTTCTCTAGCAACAGACCCTACTTAAACTGTACTGACACAACTTTGCATCCGTTACGAAAATGCAACGGATCCGCCTCCCGTAATCCGTAACAATTTGTTCCTTCTGTGTACAGTAGCATGATTTTGTTGTGGTGTAGAGTAAATGCTGTTGAACCGCATTTACTTGATGGCAGATCAAAATGGCACCAGTGTAGTGTACACGCGATTCTTTCCTTCTTTGCTCCAATGACGCAGAGTTAGAAAATGTGCCTTGCTGCGGACAAAATCATTTTTGAATAAAAACTGGCGTATTTAGGGCGTGGTATAAACAATAGATTTGTTTTAAGATAGCAAGTGATACAGTCAGGGTTGACACTGAAAAACTTATGTTTGCGTTGCAGAAGTACCTGTGAAGACGCCGAGACGATTCAAAATTTTCTCAACAACCACAGGGAACAAAGCGGTGAAGAATCAAGCAAAGAGCAAAAGAGTACATTTCAAGACAACGCAAAATAATGCAATAGAAACGTTGCCAAAGTAACTAAGAAATTCAGTAGTAAAATTTGTATTTGTTTTTCTGTAGGACAAATTCTTAAGCAATGGGTTTTGACCAACTACTAATGTTCCTCAGAAATGAATATTTTCACAAGAGTTCCCCTCTTGTATGATGCCGATATTTAAATACCAAACAACCACCTGTGTACATTGTTCAAGCTAATGATGCAGATTCTACTGCGATAAAACAGTTATGCATGATTTGCCATTTCTGACAATAAACATTACCCATTTTGCCTTTGTGGACACAAAGACTACCATTAAGCAGCTGTAACAGGTTTCTAGGATCAAAAGACTTCTCATCTGTTTGCAAAAAGGCCAACAGGCAACATTCTAAGAAATATTCAGACATATAGGTAACTAAACTTGTGCATTTTTTACTGAAAATTGCGGTCACATGACTTGAAATGGGTAAAAATACTTAAGTTGATTCTGTCTATTGAGATCTGACCAGATGACAATTTTGACGAAAGTTTACAGAACCATTTATAAATTTTAATCTTGTTACAAAAAATTATTTACATTTTCAGAATGAATTTTATTGAAAGAAAAGTTGTCCTCTTTCAGCATTCACTGCTAAAAATATGAATCTTTTAGCCTAAATAACGCTTTCACCATTCATTTATCAAGTCAAATAACGCAAATGAAATAACAGAGATCTCTTTTGAAAATCATGGGCACTTTTAATACATACTTGAACGTGGATAACCTGATATTGAGAATAAAATTAAACAGTTAAACTTATAAATCCTATTTTCTTTCGAAATGTTTACAAATAAAATAATGAGATTGTTTTAAATAATTAATGGGAATTCTATACTTCTAATCTCAACTGAAATGAAATATTCCTAAATGTTATTATCTATGTTCGAGATAAATAATATAATACCCAATACACCTTACATATCTCATATTAGATAAGAAATTATTACTCTAAGTCACTATATTGAGATAAAAGATAGAATGTTACCAAGGTCTGCGTTGTGTTGAAAGAAATTCAAAATATACCAGACGTGTTAGAAAAAGGAACGGCGTTTGAAAGGCTGCTGTCCTCTACTGTCCCCTCAACATCAAGCCATATTATTTCTTATTATCTTGTTGAATATCTGATACATTAAATCAACTCTGTGAGTTTTCCTGGCTCAAATCATAACGCATTTAAACTCAAATCACAAGGCATTTTCAAGAGGCAGTCTTTCTCACAGTGGCCTAAAATCGAGACCCAATTTTCCTATGACTTCTGCTTAACAGCAATGCCTTGCCGGTTGTTTAACATATTTCTTTCCCATGGGAGGATGAAGAGACCTTAATTGTAAGGAAATTGGTGAGAGGATTACATCCTCCCAGGAGGATAAAGGATGACAACATATGCCGATACTTACAAATGTTAGCGTTTTTAATCAGAAAATTATCAAATGTTCTTACCTTAAGTCAAATTCGTAGCTTCGAGGTTTTCCCGCACACTTTTAATTGCTACATTAACTAATCTACCAAACTCCTCTGCATCAAACCTATAGTTCCTAAACTTTTCGTATGTATATTCTGGATGTGGGTCCTACGAAAAAGAATATCCAATTACTGTACTTCAACTCCTTGTGAATTCGTATTTCCAAACATGGAGACAACATTTCTAAAGCTTCTCCACGCCTCGTTACCTTTTGGGTATTTTCATCATACGCTGAAAACTTTTCAGCTATAATCACTGGAAAATGGGTACTCAGGAAAATCCTGGCTGTTCAGAAGTGTACTGGACTGCAGAGCTGAAATCGCGTACCCCAGCCATAAGCTGAAACAATGCTGGCTGGCCCGTATGTAAGCGTAGTGTTTAGAATCTTTGGCAGTGTGTATAATGCTTGATAGTTTGATTGAGTACATTGAAGTTTTCCAGAATTTGTGATCGATTAAATGAAAAATTTGAATAAACTGAAACTTACTTCAGTTTCATCTTTAAGCTTGTCCATATGCTTCCATGTCACATATGTAACTCCCCTGAAAGTTGAAAATCAAAAACTCCTTTATAAACGATATACAACTTTGCAAAAACTTACAAAAATCTAGAAAACTTTATCAGACACTTTGGTCTGTGATCGGTATCAAATAAAATTCTTCGTTCGTTGATAGTTCATAGATAAAGATCGCAGACTGAAATGTCAGAAAAATTCTGCTACATCTTTTAAATTGTCCCTATTGAAAAAATCTAACAATCGATAATACGGGGGAAAGCCTAGAGTGAAATTTCAGCGTTCTCCAAGAGTTTATATGTAGAAATTCAAATTCAATAGCTCTTAGTCCTCTAATTATGTTATAACACAAATCATAGGTATTAGAAAATGAGGAATGTGTCATAAGGGATTATACATTGGTGTGTAAGCATCAGAACCGTTAGGCCCACCTTTGTGCATCATCTGTGTGTCGATCATATCTTCTGTCCTCTTGATTTTGGATTTCAGTAGGAAGCCTTTCCATTTTGGCTCCATCTGTCAAGCGCCAAATTGTAATAAGTTGTTGTATGATGCTCACCTTGAAGGAGCTTTACCGAACGACAGACAAACATTTATTACAACACGGCGGCGCTTGGCAAATGGAGTCAAAATGGGAAGGCAGCCTACTGAACATCCCAAATCAAGAGGACAAAAGATTTGATGAGACACACATGATGGGTAAAGATGGCCCTAATAATTCTGAATCGTTGCACCAGTATATAATCCCATATAACACAATCCACGTCTCCTAATACCCATGCACAAATACGAGCAAAAAGCTCTTTCCCTAAACCTTGATAGTAATGATGAACACTCCATACAGCATGCGGGACTGAAGATTGAATCAAGGCATCCATGTGAAGGGGACTAGACTTATTTGGTCCTTTGCACTAATGTCTAAAAGTGGAAATTCTTCTTACCTTAAACTTGCTAAATCTTTGTAACAATTTTGGTCTTCAGTATTGTACCTAAAACAGAATGTTACATCTTTAACAACGTAGCAAATAACTAGATTATCCTTAACTTTCCAAAAACGGCCTAGAATACACTCTTACTATTGATACGGATTCTGATCAATTACGAAATATTCTTGCAATTCCCACGGGCAAACTAACAATTCAACAGCTCACTTGAACCTTCATACATTTTTCACACTATTTCAATTCAAAAAGCAACTTCCTGTTATTGAGTACTTGAACTATGCACTCAAATGAATCACAGGTTACACGCCCTCCTACAAAGCTCCTAGAAAGTTAAAATGCTTTGGTTTGTAATTGAAAAATCATGGATCTTTAATTTGGTTAACGTCAAATGTAACACAGAAGTCATCACGATTAAATATTGAAAAGTCGTCCTAATCTTTGGCCTTTTTGTGACAACCTGAAAATGATCATCTTTGCAAAGTTATTCATCAAAAGTCTTGACCGTATTCAGTGCTATTAAGCTTTTATTAATACCAAATTTAGAAACAAGATTTGTTTCATATCTCATTCATAACGTAAGCAACAAAACATCACGTCACTCCAATGATTTGCGGGTTTTGATTCACGTTGGAAAACTTCAAAACAACCATTCCTTGCAGTCTATTGTAATTCTTAACTTTATCTCCACTGTGGGCTTTTCAATGATATTACCAAAAAAGCTCTCTCTGACATCACGGCAAATCATGCACAGTTCTCTTCAAGCAATCAAGCTGTTCTACGGAAGAGCCTGGATGGAGCAAAATTTCAAACATTGTTATACGAAAGGTCCGATTGATTGGCGTCAGGGCTTCCATCGCCCTTGTCCGCATTCGATAAATCTACAAAATGTACATATAACAACATCGTTTTTATGCGGATTCTTTCTCAGAACAGCTAAATGGGCTATCCAGTTGAAAGAAATGGCAATGACGATCAGTTCCATTGTATCCATTGTTTCAATCGAAATTACGGGAAGCAAAACTCACAATTCAAAAAGAGCAGCCCAATCAGGAAGAAACAAAGTGTGTACTAGACCAGCTCCATGAATGCCAATCAATATATCTGAATTATGGCTGATCTAAACAAAGACAAAGGGAGAAGTAAGAACCGAAATCTATAAATAAACAGCAAGAGAGTTGAGGCAGAAAGGCTGGGGGATATTTATTAATATGAAATTGCTGTTGCATACAACGCAATGAAGATGACAGATCTTGAAATATCTTTTGAATTCTTTAACATATTTCGCACCATGAAAACTTTTGACGTAAATGCAAATAGTATGATAATACTGGAACTCTTCCAGAGTGTTGTCAAGTGACTTGCAAATTGGCAAAACAAACCTTGGCCGAAATTGTCAATTTTATACGTATGAAACTGAAGTAAGTTTTCGGGTATGAACTTGATATGAACTTACTTTTAACTGCTCCAAAAATGGAACTTCCCTAAACGCAAAAAGGAACGTGTGAGATCAATTCAAAGTAGCCTAAAAGAGCCCAGCAATTTGTCTAACCTCAAAATAGTTACAATCAGATAGTTACGAAATGACAAACTTCTTTCAAATCTTTAAGAGAACAGATTAAAGTTATCGTATGAGAAAGGTCTCTTCACCATTCTGGGCATAATCACCTGAGCATTTCCTTTGTAAATTAGAAACATTAGTCCAAAGAACAAAAAAATATCACTGAACGTATTTTTGACTTTCTTTCTATCATTAAAATGTTCTTGGCCTCAGATCGCTAAAAATCATTGTATCAATGTTATTGCATCATTTTTGAAGGTCTGACTTAAGAAAGAAAAACTTGTGCGTAATCATATTCTAACATGTGCCCTTTACCGCAAGCATATTTTGATAATTTTTGAAATTTTACTGTTGCAGTTTTTGACATAAATATACTTTTATAAGAAACTAAGCATTTGGGCCGTTTAGTACCAGAATCGTCTTAACATCATCAGCTCTGGGCACTCCTGAACACTTTAAAACAATGTATTTTGGAGCCTTTTCAATATTCATTCAATATTCAAGTACTTTCCTAGTAATATGATGCATGAAACAAGAGAAAATAAGGGAAAAGTTGTGGAGTTTCTTAATTTTGGTGATCTGAGAGTCTGAGTTTCCTATAAGCAGTTAATCATACAAACATACGTGTACTTTATTGATTATTTTCAAAATTAGAGGCCATGATCTTTCACATGATCTTATTGAAAATTTCACTCGGGTTTCAAATGTTTCAAATCTTGCAAATGTATGTATTCCTTTATGAAAAAGAAGAAGCCAATAAAAGATTGTTAGCAACAGCAGCAACACTTACCAGTTGAAGTCAACTGCAGTGATTTTGACGTCAGGGATGGCC
Organism: Aurelia sp. 4 Dawson et al 2005; assembly: GCA_964019985.1. NCBI lineage: Eukaryota > Metazoa > Cnidaria > Scyphozoa > Semaeostomeae > Ulmaridae > Aurelia > Aurelia sp. 4 Dawson et al 2005. Next base: position 965,701 of record OZ026498.1, read on the forward strand.
TCTAACACCTGAAGTAACTACAGGAGTAAAGAGAATCAGTTAAAATGTAGATAGGTGTTAGATATCATAAATAAAATGATTAGTCAATTATTCTGCTTGATGGCAGTCTGTCCTCTTGATGAATGATGATAAAATTAATCAAGATCTCGACTGTATATTTAACAAGTTTCACTTATTTGATTTAACCAATGACAGCAAGGTTATAAATACTCAAATAGATTAGTCCTAACTCCTAAAGATGAATGACCTTAGCTCCAGTGAGAAAAATTTAGAACAACAGAGGACAGAATAATATAAAGAAATAATAGATTAAAGGCAGTCTGTCATGTATCTGATTGGCCGCTACAATCAGAGATCAACACAACGGATTTCTTTGTGAAGCTGTGCATTTGAAACAAAGGATGGCTAATCTTCTTGACTTTTTATGGCCGTAGAAAGTCAGAGGATCATCAGCCATTCAAATTTCCTATTCTTTGTATTGTCATTATCACCCAATCAAATGCATGACAGACTGCCTTTAATATTTATGCAGGTTTTCCTTCAATAAATGAAGCAAGGCATTGTTGATTCACAATGCATCATGATGATAATAAAACTCAGGGCTTTATGCATTATTTATCATTGAAATCTTAGTGTATATTCAAAGAATCAAAGCAGAACGTACAAACAACTTTTATATTATAATACTTACTTGGTTTCTATTAACAATTCTTCGATATTTTGTACTTCTGTATATCAATGTTATCCTCAAAGGCTCTACCTAGATTGAGAGGCCAGTATTACGGAAGGAATCAAACAAAATATATTGAAACGAAGGAAAATTGTCAAGGGATCCTATTGAAATTATGAGAAAATCTTGAAAATTAAGTTGAAGCCTCAGTAAGATACTAGAATCAAAGTTTTATGAACTGGCTACATTGCTATTCCGGTATGATTTTAAAAACATTGCATACATGTGTCAGACTCGCCTGGTGATCATTAAGAAATAATTGTAAGAGATTAATGTGTCTTGAGTTCATCAGATGACAAAAACAAACAGGCACTGCCCTGAGGTAACTACAAATAATATTATCTTATCTTTGGAAAAATACGATGAAAGATGAAATCTCGTCGTTACCTTCTTTTTCCTTCTTTGTTTGATTCCTAAATTTTTCAGTACATATTCTGAAAACGCTTTGAATAATCCACTTTTTGAGCATCCAGGGATCTATGTGATTAAAAATACAGTCTAAGAAGTGAATTCGAATCACCCATGGTTTACAAGTCGGTGTATAAACACTCATGATAAAAGGAAAGGAGCTCTAAAGAAACCCTTGGGAGGTTTCAGCGGAATCATGTCACAGTAAATGATATATAGATTTCTACGCAAAATCCGCATAGTTTATCCAAGACCCTCAACAGAGCCTAAGAAGATATATTCTTCAAAGTATTCAGTACAAATGGTGAATAAATGGATTGAATGAAGTCTGCCCTAAATAAGAGGCGACGTGAGATTTGTAATAACACAAAATTAATCATTCAAAACATTTCAATTTGCATTTATTTGCGGATATTTCACGTGAAACCTAATCTGAGATGAACCTTAGCTATGAAATAGGTAATCTAAGATGGAATTTACCACTGGTGTGCTGTAATACATCCCCATCGGCATCCTGGGTAATAATGCAAATACAACATCTTTGAAACAGACCTTAAAAGAGAGGGAGAGCGCCTGTCTAGTTTTCTCAAATACTTTGCTCAAAAGAGGTAAACACAGGAAACTGAAGCCTGTTCTTACTGAGCTCGTAGAAGCTAGATGCAACGAAGTAGCAATAAAACACTGTAAACTATGCTTTCAAGAAAGTAGTTCCCAATCCAAGTTACAAAACTACATGATCTTTCGAAGGTTTCACTTCAAGAGGGTTTTAGGTATCGTTTCGGTCTGTAAGAGACAGCAAAATTTACTTTGCTACTCAATATCAAAACCAGAATTACTTTCTTTCTGATTTGAAAAGGAAATGTTTCAAAATACCGAATGTTTTGCTTACCAACTAGCGTTTTATTACAGTTTACGAATAAGTAAAAATGAAGGAACACGTCGAACAAAACCTAAGTAACAAGGATTTTCTTGTTATTATGTGGCAAAATATCTCCTCAGAATAAACTTATAGAGAATACTATACTGTGCGTTGAATGGGTATTTTTCCTACGACACTTTTAGTACATGACTAAATAACGGGTTGAAGCCGAAATGTCGTGCAAACAAACACTGTTGCAAGTACAATCTATCCTTCCGTATTTGTTGGTTTGCTTTCTCCTATTCTAAGCAACCCTTCTTCATTGGAAAGCAACAACAGTCCTAACATCGACAGGAAAACAAAAGCTTATTACTTTTTGGTCTTTGTACTCAAACCAGATGGAATCTACTTCGCTAGCGGTGAACGCTTTCCATGTGTTTTTGAAGGGACCAATTCTGTCAAATGGCAGGGTCTGAAATAAACGATACAGGTCTTCGATTGATAACAGGAATTTTATTTACAGAACAAATCAACCTATATCAACATGGAAGATTATCACTGTTACTGTTGATTGATTCGAAGCAAAAATCAATTGGAATATCATTCAGGAAATGCACCTTGATGATGAATATATTATATACTAGATGAATATTGTAAAATACGACGAGAATAATATCGTGAAAGACCAGACCAGCAGAAGTTGACAAAGTTTTTTATTTCAGTTCATAGAATTAATCGGCTCAAAGTGTTTGAATAGAGTCTTTATTACTTAGGATCAAGTAAGGTTTTATCGTCTTTATTTTGTTATTCAATATACTAATGTGTTTCGCAAGTGCTTTAGTATCTAAACTGAGGATGAGATAAGCTCCTCTCAAAATATCCTACAGTACTATACAACGATACATGCGGGTCAACTGAATCTATTAACATTTTCTGCAATTATCAACTACTTATTAACTGAAACAAGTTTAATTGAATCTGGAACTGAGTTGTTTTATTTGTCAAGATCTGCAAAGAGCGTGATATTGGTTACATTCTTACTTATTCTATCAATTCAGTTCTTAAAGCGTCAGTTTGAAAACAGTATTGAAAACTAAAAATTTTTCAACGTGTATAAATATATATCAATGGAAAACGAAAACTTACACTCCAGTAAAAGATCTGATGGTTGCCATGCAGGCTGCTATTTGCATGCAGTGTGATATAGAGATTAAAGAAATCACAGAAATGATGATACATGTTGCCAGCTGCGGGAAAAAAGGTTTTCTTTTATTGATCTAAGAAATAACTACAGAATAGATAAAAAAGGAAAGGACAATTTGTCATCTAGTCTCCACATGGGTGGCACTAGCAATCCAACTTTAACAAGATGTCAAAACAAAACAACAACAACAAATACACAAATGGAGATAGTAAAGGGATTCCTGTTTTGGTGTTATAACATAATGTAAAATAGAAGCCAAGTCAAAAATGTGCATCAGCGTTTGGCAAAAATAACTTTGAGCAAAGAAGAATTTCATATGTTATCTGCTTTTAGAAGCACTTCGAAATGAGTCACAGCTGCAGGAGTATATCAGTTCCAAGAAGGACAGAGACTACAACTGTAATGAGTCTAGGCAACGATCTTAGAACATCAAAAGATGATTCAGAAAAAAGCTAAGTGTCTCTGCTTTTACTTAATCAATCAAAACTGAAACTCAGACCAGTGTAACACATTTCAAGGAACTTTGATGGTGGAAGTGTATCAAAGGTATGGTACAGTTAAAATTTGCAGGTGAAAGACGTCAGTCCAGGATTTGACTTGCCTTTATTGAGTTGTTCATGTCTTAGAAAAATTCCCCACTTTGATTGAAAGAAGCTTACTTTTTACCCTGCCATCAAAACAAAGACTACTTGATACTTTCGAAAAAGGAACAAACTTACTAAAGTCAAGGTCCATGATGATTGTAGGAGTTTCAACCATGATGTCACAATTCTTTGCTTCACTTGGCTTGAATGGAAGAGCTTTGAAATGATCAATGTCATTGGCAGCCCTTTAGAAGGAAAGAGAAATGAATCTCAAAGAAGACTTTCAATGACTCTTCTTAAAGAAAGATATCTCCAATCATCAAATGACACAATCATCCAAATTGTCAGCATCTTCCATGAAAGAGTAGACTTGGCAAGAAGAAAACAGCATGTTACCAAAAGAACTGTATTTATTTTCTATGAACAGTCATGAGGAAAGCTGTTTCAAGAATTGCTATATACACTAGAGAGACTTTTAAATCTCAAAATAACAGCTTACAGAATGGATCATGACCACAACAACTGCCTCTTTGCATTATCACAATTAATTTAGATTTAGTCATTCAGCTATTTGTTCCCTTTAAGTAAATTTGTTTTGTTAAAAGGTGTTTGTTTGCATTATCACTGTTATTGTAGCATAATTATTTAGATTAATTTGTTTGTGCTTTTATCATAAAAATGATTGAAAATGAAACAGAGTTCTACTGAAAATCTTCCAGCCTCTCAACAGAAGACATCATATGCCTCAAAGCACGTTGAAAAAAGCCCAAAAACAGAATGGGAAAACGTCAAGTATCATGCTCATCAATGAACAGTATATATCTTTTCTAAAACATAACAACTGTAGAGGTCTGTTATAAAGATATGAGATAAATCTGACAGATTCACAAGAGAAGGAATATCTACAGTGACCACTACTTACCAAGATCGGAGCTTGTGAGGGAAAATATCTGGATGTTTGAATCTTTCTGGGTGCAACTTGCAAGAGCCTCCAAATTGGTCTTCCTCAAATGGGTTTGATGATGCCCTGGAATAATAAAAATAGTCAAGGGGATGGATTGATTCCAAACATACAGTACTTTTCTGCAACGGCAAAACATTAGTATCATCAGTGATTTGTTTGACTATACAATATTCTAAATCTTGATGATATGACATATCACACTAGAATATCACACTAGTAAAACCATGTTCGTAATGTGATGGATGTGACAGAAGCATTCTGCTTGCAGAGGTGTGGTTTTAGACTTTAATCACTGTCATCATCATCATCATTACTTTAATTTTACAAACAAATTATTCCTCTCTTTTACAGCTGATTTGAGAATCCTTTACACCATACACTATATATTGTACAATATGCAAAACTACAAAATAGATATCAATACTAAACAAGGATAAAAAGATAAAGGTAACAAGACTAACCTGTAACAAGCCTGACCTGTGCCTAACCTGTAACAAGCCTAACCTGTGGCACATGTCTTTTGCAGAGTCTCCTCCTGCAATCATTGCCTTTCCAGTACCTTATTTGCCTCATAAAAATTAAAGATGGGTGTTTGGATCTTTTGTCTCATGTGGTAATACAAGCCACATTTAAGTGATGGATAAACATACAGGTACTGTACCTTTGTACCCAACAATAAAAGCATAAAGCCACAGCTCCGAAGCATGATGCCACACCTCCAAAGTATATGCCCCACCTCCACGATTTGTATCCAGCACCTAAGGGGGAGGGGGGCTTTGGGGTTTCATGGGTTGTGGGTTTGGCTAATTTTAGCCCTCAGGTCTTGGGATTTGCACATACAGTAGGTTTGCTGGCATGATACCATTCTTCAACAGATAAAAACTAACTACCTTTCATAAATAGATCTTCCTCTCCAAGTAAAATCCATGACAATATCTTTCCCTCTGCAGAAAGTCAGATCATCATTGCACTTAAATGAAGAATCACCCTAATAAAGTAAGAGGATATCCCTGTTGTAAAGGCAATATAATGTTTTTTCTTTGCTATGTAAATGACGACTGGAATAGATGATAGCAGAATCTCTTCATAATTCTTTGCTAACCAATATATAGGCCTTGCATGCACCAACAAATCCTTCAATAATTTAGACAAAAAACTGAACTGCAATTGGCTGTAAAAACTACAAAGATTATTCTGATAAGCAGAGCCTGAAACAGAGGGCAATTTTTAGAACAACAAACAATTATAATAACCAAAAGCTTACTTGCTTCTGTGGCTCACAAATATAATTCAACCTTTTGACTTTATTGACATATCCAAAATCAGTTTCTTCCCAGAATCTATGCACTTTCTCTTCAACACTATGATGATGATAAAAAGATGACGATGTGAACCATTTGAAGAAATTTCCTGAATATCATTGGTCTAGTATCAGCCTGAAACAACTAAGTCTAATCAAGACCAAACTTCAGAGAAAACAAAGAAGGTCTTTAACGTGCCTTTAGAATTTGAAGTCACCTCAAACACGTGGGAAACAAATACAGGAAACAAAGAAATTTTGCGCTGATAAAACCAAGGGTAAATTTGCGTGCACAAGTAACTGCTCATCAGTGATTGATTTTGAGGCAACCACTCACATTCAGAATGAAATCTCAGTTGGCACCCCCTTCTGGTGAAAGTTCACCATTTATTGCGATACTAACATATTTTTTATTGCTTCCATCAGACTTTGACAAAAAAGATACCACTCAGGTATTATTTGGTAGAAAAACCAAATAAGTTCCCTAATTCGGGGGTGCAGAAGCTTCTATGTGCCCTTGGAGTGCTCTCCTGTAGATCAGCTCCCTCATTTTGGGTGAATCTCTCCCAGACTGGAAAGTTTGTATCTTGCGCAGGCAATTTGAGATGGCCTCAGTAAGACTGCCCTGAAAATTTGTGGTTGAGAACAGCAGATTAAACAATAGATCCTTTGTAGATTAAAACAATGGAACCTTTGTTTATTGCCAACTGCGCGGCCAAGGTTGAAAACCACGTACATTCTTGTGTGCGCAGTACAACAACGAAGATTCTACCTTGAAAAGTGCCTCCATCCTTGTTCATCAGTACAAACTGGCTGCACATATTTTACATCTTTTCCTTCGCATGCATCCTCATAACCCCAAATGCACATCCCCTATCATAAAATGGAGAAATTGATAACCAAAGTTTTCACTTTGCATCCAAGATTTTCAAGATTTAGATACTGCACTGCACAGTTTTTGCTGCAGTATGCAGTGCATAAACATGACTTTAGCCTTAGGACCATTTTCTCATTCTGAATGAAACATAACCACGATGTTTATCTATTTGTACTGGTTGGCCTAGAGTACTTTCGCCCTAAATGGGTCTAATATTGTTATTCGTCAGAATCACACGCTCCTCTTTTGACGTAAAATACAAGGCTCCTGGATTTGATATTTTTCAAAAATCCAATGAAAATGGTTCGCTGACTCTTTTCTTCATGATATTCTTTGCCTGTGTTTTGTTAAAGAGGATATTTCTAAAAGATATGAAGCTTTTCGAGCAGGCTATTTTCCGTGGACTTGTAAGATTCGTCAAATCTTCCGTTCGCGTTGATATTGGGTTTAATGGGTCAGCTTGTATTTTTTCCACCTTTGCACATTTGATATCCTGTTAAACTGTTTCACAGTGCATGCCAACCTTTTAAGATTAAATTCTAACATCTATCGCAACATCTCGCAAATTTTCATTGCCGATGTATGGGTATTTTTCAGGAGACAGATAGATTGGGAAAACTTTGTCCTGAATGGGTCTATTCTTTTTAAACGACTCCACGTAGCGAGTCAAGTTTACATGTGCTGGATTTGTGTCAGTTTGGAAAGGAAAGGTGCTACTTTATTTATTTTGATATATTTTTAGCTTTTCGTCAACTTTGGTGTCTCGTCAACTCTGAGGAATACTGCAGCGGTTGAGTTTTAGGTAAATTTTAGCTTCACTGGCTCACGAAAGGCACAATCTCTTTGTCAAAGTCTTGTGTTGTCAATAATGTAAAAAAACCGGATGCCATATACACATTTTCTTACAGTCTACTCAGTATGGTGAATATAGCGAGATTCCTGGCTTCTCTGCTAGTAAAGTTTCCTTGCTGAGGCCCTGACAATATTTAGACCCATTCAGGGCGAAAATTGAGGCAAGCTGTTGTTTTGAGTGCTGCTGATGTTAGCCACAGTTTTGGAAGCAAACGCGAGTAAAAATATTTTCGGCTTAGAAATAACGGTTGGCAAGGAAATTAAGTCTACCTCCATGAAGAAGAAATTTCTGAGAGTCATAGTATTTAATAAGAATATCAATTCTATTTGAGGTTAGACCCATGTAGGGCGACAGTGCTCTACCCTTAGTTACCTTACTGCCAGGCCTATCATCATCCTCCTCTAATATTTGATTTTCACTTTCGCACCATACAAAGAAAATGGCTATCAACAGAAAAACGAATCGTCCTCCCATCTTCATCAGTTGATCTAAAGCGTTTCTTTTCATGATCCTCTTTGCTGAGAATACGCTGGAAAGACTGTTAGCGCCAGGATGCATGCGGATGGCTGACTTGACAGGCCGTTGCCAATCTGATAACTCTGCAGCAACAGCAACAGCGGCAACGCCAAATGGCTGCCTCGTAACCAAATGGACAATTTTGGCGCGAAAGCGCGAAACTCGGGATCCAAAATATTTTCGTTTAGTTGAAATATCAATGCTTTTCAATTCGTCACTTCATGCCATTTCCAGCAAAATTTACAGCAAATTGCTGTCTAAACGATTTCGATAAACTTGTCTCATGCGCCAGATGTTGAGGTCAAGGGCAAGTTTTGCAGCCGAAAAGAAATTCATAACAAAATAATGCTGCAAAAGATTCGCTGAAACCAGAAAGGCAAACTGCCACATTGTGCCAACGAAAAGGTAATGCGTTAAAAGTGAAAGAAAGATTGATCAATAGATTTATCTGGCAGATTTTATTGGATCCAGAAAACGAACAGAAAGCATTGCAATTCCCCCATACTTAGGGTTTTAATGAACATTGGGCGTTCGAACCAAATAAGCAAAGTCTGCCATGTAGATCTTTAAGATTTAGCCTTCTTTTTTTATTCAGGAGCTGCGTAGAAATTGTTTGATTCAAGCCCTAGATATGCGAGAATGGCAGTGCATTCTGCTTGGCTTCTGAATTAAATAAACAATCTATGAGGCACATTTAACCTTCTGGAAAGAATTTCCTTTGTTGGCAATCGCTTCGCTACACGTTTTTTTATAAGAAAACTGGAGGAGGCCAAGGTACTAAAAGTTTCTGAATTTAACATCAAATTTTTTGCAGCTCAGAACGAAAAGTTTCTTAATTCGTTTCTTGCTTTCTCAATGCACGGATTGTCATACAGTCGCTGATACTTCTGGGAATATGCTTGATGGGGTTCAAAGCATACAACGCTGGCTGGTATTACTCTGGAATATGGTTTCAATGATGTATTTGCCACAATATACTTTAACGCTGGTTGGTATTACTCTGGAATATGGGTTCAATGACGTATTTGCCACAATATACTTCAACGCTGGTTGGTATTACTCTGGAATATGGGTTCAATGACGTATTTGCCACAATATACTTTAATTTAAGTATTAAAAAGTTTCTTACGCTTTCTCAGACATGGTACTAGAGTTTCTTAAAATTTTGGTTTCTTATAATCCAGTTTCTTATACAAAAAAGCGTGTATCTGCAGCAGTTTCGGAAACGTTGACAAAATCTACTGGAACATGGAACAGACAACCTGAAATACACAATCGTCTCACAAACACCAAATATTTCTGATATTTGATTCAAACACAATTACAGCACTTTCATATGACATTAATAACTATATTAGGCTGTGTTTACACGGGGCCGCTCAAATACTTGGCCGGCCGAATATTTGGCCGCGTAGCTGTACCGTGCAAATATTTGGTCGGTATGGCTTCGCGTTTACATGAGGCCGGCCATCTTTTATAGTCATGCGCAGTACTATTGTCATTAGGAATATGGCGCCAGTTTGTCTGAGGACCATATTTCATTGGCCGCCTATTCAAAGCATTCCATCCTCGATTGTGGTACCGTGCAAATTTTGGTTCGCTTAGAGCGTTTACACGAGGCCGCTCACAAATTTGACCGGCTCAGTTCGCATGAAGGTCACTTCCCTAGGTGGCCGAGTGAAGGTCGGCTAGGCGTCCAAATATTCGGCCGGTTAGGCAAATCTCGTGTAAACGGGAAGGCTTAGTGGCCAAATATTTGGCCGGCCAAAAATTCGGCCGGCCTCGTTAAACGCAGCCTTAGTATCATGTCTAAACATATCAGTATTTATGATACAGCGATATAGAAAGTCTTCCTTTTCAAAACATCGTATCATAGTATCAATCATATATCATATCGATCAAGTAATTCTTGATCAGGGAGGGCCAAAGCCGATCAAAGATCAACTGTAAAAGTGGTCCAGTCATTGATTGCCGATTGCTTCCAAATTTGTGATCTGTGATCATTTTGCCGTGCAGTACTACTGTGAATTGGTGAAAAGGTTTCACTATACGCCATGAACACGACTTTCGAAAAGAAAGACATTTTTCCACAGGTGTACACAATTGGACTTGTCACTTTTAAACAAAGAAACTCTGAAGTGCTCTAAAATGGTTCTAGAGCAAATCAGCTATTTTCCAAGTCAATGCAATTCCCAGAATGTCAAAGTACCACCCCAAGCCTCACTCACTAAGAGCCCTGGCTAAATACAGATACCCGAAATTAGACTAAGTCACACGAAGTGTACGCACATGAAGATCTTTGAAAAAAGAACTCCCTGCACTCAGCTCTCACCAGCTTAAACCACACGCTCCAAAATTAATTTGTTACCATAAGAGAAATTTTCCATTCACTAAACTACAACATATCGTGCTACTAAATGCGTGCTTCGTCTACTAAAGTATTTGTATAACTGGTGCCAAAAGTTCATTACTCATTTGATAGCATCATCAAATAGACTACGCAACGTATCTCCAAAATTTGCTCATTTTCTGGCATTCAAATGATTGATTCCTACAAATGCTTGTGATTGAACAATAACAAAAATTCTAAAAATAAGTTTAGTGGTCTGTTTGAACAAAACAATACTTTGCTGCTTGCTTCAAATGAGCAAAGAACTCCTTGATACAGTTGCATTGTTATGCCTCACTGGCAAAATAAATATTGTACTCAGAACTGATACCTGAGTGAGCAATCTACTTTAGTTCAAGAGAAACTGTATCGAGATGACCGTACGTCAACTTTTGTTTCATAATTTCCAGTTCACTTTGCAATTCTATTGCTATTGCGTGAGATAAGAAAAGCAATACTGTACCCCATATTTTTCAAAACCTGCAAAATCCGCTAAAATCACTTGACGCTTCGAAATCACAAATCCCCAAAGAAAATTCCTGTTTGCTTTAGCACTTAGCAAGTCTATTGCACCATGAAAAGCATATTTAATTCTGAGCAACATAGGCATCAACCTTCAAAAAAGGTATGTTCAAAAGGTCATGTATCTATGTGGCTGACTTGAAATGTACCTTAGGCATTTGGCTGCAATTTGCTGTGATGACTTTTCGTATCTTCATTATTTGAGAAAAATTGATAGAATCTGCAAAAACCCATTGATTATGCAGCTCTCAAAAGGGGCAGTGAGGACAAATTTTTCCCATTTCTTGGCTACGATTCGTTGACTAGCTGAGGTCAGGATCTCAAGTGTTGGTGAACTACAGAAAAGCTCTTAACGATACTTTGATACATTTTCATACGAGTGGTACAACTGAGTGGCATTAGGGTATCTACAATCTAGCACTTTCTTGCATATTCGAGAATTCTACGAGAGTTCTTTTATTCGAGAACGTATAAAAACATCGATCGATTCAGATTCGTATTCAGAATAGCGAAAAGATTTATTGTAACTACAGAATTACAGCATATGGATCCCTCCCCTTCAAGCCAGACAGTCTATCAAAAGATGCATTAACCAATTATATGATAGTTTCAAAAAACCTTACGCGGATGCTTGTCAGGCAACTTTTCAAGAACAAGTTTCAAGTATGCGTAGTCCCTTCAAACAGATCATTCCATATTACACAAGTTTGATTCAGTTCAATGCTTTGAGTGACTATACGAATTGCAAAGTAGGTGCACCTAACAAACCATTCGCTATCTAGAAAATGATTGTACGATTCGTGAGATTTGCAATAAGACTGGGCCTATTTCAGGATCATTAATGTATTGAGCACTTGCGTTCGGGTTCTCTAACATGTCTTCGAAAGCTGCAAAACAACAAAAAACGAAAAACTTTATCAAAATCAACGAGAGAAGGATCCTTTCTTTCCGCAGAAAACCATACCATCAATGCAGGAAAATAAAAAAGGCAGTCAATGACTTTCCTGCCTTGGAGTAACTCTTGCAACTTTCCATGAGTCGGGAAAGCAACTTGTTTCAATGGATATGCTGAACAAGAAAGCAAGAGAGTCTTCAAGAAAAGCAGTACATGTTTCAAAAAGTAGCTAGAGATGTTACAATTAATACAGTAAACTTTGAAGTAAGCAAGCCCAAATGGGCATAAACTTGTTTGTGTTGAAACTCTCATGTGTCATGATTGGTTCAATTCACAGAAGCATGTCCACTTTGTCAGCAAATCATGATTTGATCAGTATGCTGAGCACAAATTAAAGAAGTACAATACAAAGCGATCTTTATTGTTTGTATCACAAGGGCATAAGATTCCTTGATGCGAGGAAGTATCCCGATTCACAACTCGTCCCATTACATTGATATCGGCAATAAAAGTCAGTTTCCTTTTGAAACTTTTTTGTGAATTTTTCAACAGTAACATATCAGGAAACTCACACCTCCCTGTTGAAAGCAACAAACAAAAGTCCATGTACATTTGTGAAACAAAGATGTAGAAAGTGAATAGATAATTATTTACCGTGTAGTATCCTTGGGTTGGTCATTCCCAGCTGGACAACAGGGTGCTCCATAATTGACGCATACATTGGACTACGAAATCGAAAGCATGAAGATATACAGGCTGTCTTAAACATTGTTTACCTCATTTGTCTGTAAATTTCTACGAAACAATCCAATTATACATGCGCATGATTTTGCTTTCTAGATGTTGAAGAAAGTTTGAGACCTGTTTTGCGTCAATCAGGCAAAATGACGTGGCGGGAGAAAGTTTGCAAAGGCTGAACAATAGGCTAGAAAATAGGGCAACAGGAAAATAGGACGACAAGTGATGTGAATGAAATGAACAATTCTTTACACTAGCCGCGAAGATCAAATTGTCAGGGAAATTTCCTTGAACATGCGTGAGGCATGCATCAGTCTCCTACTACATCTGATTATTTAGAGGTTGTGTTGACGCTTAAAGCCATGAAATAAAATATTATGGAAACAGCAAGACACAAAATATTGTAATCATATACCTTGAAGGATCTAAACCAGGTTCTGTTCTATTAGAAGCTTGTTCTCTGTCACCAAGAAGCCACTCCAACTAAAATAGAAAAATTGTTTGTTTACTTATTGTAGTTTGTTTATGTATTCGTTGGAAGCTTATTTTGCAAAACTGATACATCAAATGAAAGCAACAGTCGAGCTCCAAGACAATAAATATCTCATTTACATCAGACCTTTCGATTCAGATAAATCAAAATTTTTCATCAGAAGCCTACTTTATACACTTTGTAGAAGAAAAAAAGTTTAGGCCACATTGATTAGTTTGGGTATGCCGAAGTTCCGGAGGGGTGGTTTCTGACAAACTGTCGAACAGGCATGTCCTTACATGTAAAGAAGTTCGGTTGATCTTAGACAGGGCTCAAAAAACACAGTCGCGTGGTAGCAGCACTAATAGGAATGTAGCTGAAAACCTCAAATTTCCCAAGACATAAAACGGAAAAAGGGAAAATGAAGCGGAAGGAAAGGGAAAAGAAGGGAAAGAAATGAGGCAAAGGAAGGACAGGAAGAGAAAGAAGGGAGAGAAAGAAAGGGAGGACACGACCACTGCTACTTTAGCAAACCTTAGCTAGATCCCGTTAATTCTACCGTAGGACTTTTCTGAAATCTTCACTATTTTCAGCATTAACGTGCCTTTTTCCTTTATCTTCTTTCTTTATAGACTTAAAACCATTGGCAAAAGCTTAAAACTATAGTAATCTTTGATGAGAAATCAAATAATTTTCAAGGAATAATTTTTATGGCTCATGGATGTCTACAAAATATTTTCAAGAACAGATTTGTCCCTCTTCTGATTTATGATCTATAAATTTGATGAAGTCACATCTCCAAATGAGTAAAAAAATGAAATAAGCTGTAATTTCGAACAGTATGTAAGCTTTCACATGAAAAATTTTGCAGTTGCTTTTATACACTAATTGGAAGAATTGGAAACTCTTCTGTCTACTGCTTCCCCCCTTTCTTTTGTTCTCCATTCTGCCTCGATCTCCCCATGGTGATCTCCAGATCTCCCTAATTCAATAAGCTCAGCTTTCAGAGCGCGATTCCTTAGCCTTTTAAGCACAGACTTTACTTTCTTCGATAAAGAATTTGCATCCCTAATTATTTATGCAACTTTGTCTGTTCTTTCCTTGCAATGTAGTCCTTAGACCTTTTAGCTGCTCTAAAAAAGAATCTGGATCAAACGATATTTCATCACATTTTGTAGAATTTTCGAATGTGTACAATAGTGATAGAAGCTCTCATGCCACTCAGTCGAACCTCGTGTATAAAAATGTATATGAATAACGCTCGACCCAGGCTCTTTCGTAGAATAGCTAAAAGGTCTATTGCCACATGAATTGAGCATTTGTGGTGGAATTAGAATGAGTAAGACAAGAGCAAAGTCCAAAAATGCTGAAAAGAAGAAATCATGGAATGGAGAATTAGGAACTGCTCTTTCCTTCAGCACACATTTACAAAACAGATATTTCAAATGGCTTAACTCCATCAAATGATCATGTTTCCAGCTCAGATGAAATTTGCTGAATCAAATCGGTTTGTGATTTGCCAATCTCGACCAAAGTTGCTTTTGAAACAAAACAACATTACGTAAGGTTCGTACGTACGTAATTATGCATGAAGATAAACTTCATCGTTGAAATACCGCTGTTCTTCTAAAATGAAACATAATTCAAAGCACTTGCTAATCTCTTCAATGAGTTATTTACATCTTATGTATTTCTGCAGCATTTGCAAATTTTAGGTTTTTGATGATTCTAAATCTTAAGTCTTTTGAGGACTATAAATTCTGGGTCTTACAATGATTGTAAATTTAGGTCTTTCAGAGGAATAAAAGTTGGCAAAAAAGCCCAACACCTATACAGTATGATTCTAGCTATCAAGAAGGTTATCTCCGAATCATATTCGATTGATGTTTAAATTTCTTACCGCAGCTTCCTGGTGATTTCCTGTCATTTTTAACGCTTGTATAATATCTTTTTCTTCAAAACCCATATCAAGAAGGTTGCGTACAGCCTAAAAATGCAAAAATTCCATCATGCTTCTGAAACGGCAATAAATGATTTTTGATGGCTGGTTTGAAGGCAAAATTCATAGATTAAACAAAAAACAAACTACAGAATAATCAATACCTCTTATATCATGCAAATGAAAATTAATTACTTGAAAATGATATAGAAATAAAACATGGCTCCACTCAACCCTCTATGAACAAAACTTTTGACATATGGTCGTTTGTCTATACAAATAGTAAACAAGCAGTTTTTGAACAAAGGTTTGTGGCTCTATGACACCTTTCTACTCCCTTAAACACATCTCCACGTTGCATGAAACATTTAAGATACAGCTGTTTCATACAGCACTTTAGCTACAAGCAATATCCACTCAACTTTCAGCATCATGTTCCTGCTGTTTCCTGCGCGATATTTATGAATAGTTTTGATAAAAAATTGGATAAATATCAAATCAAATCAATTGTTAGCATAGGCTAGACTTCTGGCACCACAACCACCACAGCCAGCGGGCAAAGGACTTAAATGCTTTATCATACCCACCAAGATATCTAAAACAGGAAATAGCATCAATTAAACTAGCTTACTCTTGAATTTGGTGTAAACTCTCTTGCCCCTGCCTTTCGTGGCAAAAGTTTTCGTCTCTCTGGCAGATATGATAATAATTCTTCTTGAGTTAGAGGTTGGTCAATATCTGTATCTGAGTCATGTTGAAGGAGCCAATCCATTGCTTGAACTCGAGACATCCTATCAATGAGAACATATCAATTCAATGTAACAAGAATGGTACAAGGTAGTTTAAGCCATCTGATCCTTTTGAACTATTGAAATAAAAAATACACTGCTTAAGATTTTGATGAAGGATTCTTAAGAATTTTCTTCCAATTCTAAGCCCAAAACGACTTTTGATGTGCATAAGGCCTGAATTCTATCTCCCTCATTTGTCGAGTCCTTGCATCACAATAGGTTCATAGTATTCCTTTGATTAAAGGCTCGATAGCTAAAAAAATTGCACCAAACAGGTAATAGCAGATGAACCAAAGCCAAGGTCAATAAGTTCAAATGTTAGTAATTCAAAGATATTATCATACCTATTGATAATCAAGGCCTTTTTTGCTCTATTTTCTGGAAATCCCATATCTGTGAGCTGTTTCAATGCAAACTATAAAGGTGAAGAGAATGAATAATAAACAAAGATTTCCACAGATAATGCTTACTTGACTTTCAAGCTCACAAAAATTATGCCAAGTTTCTGACCAATTCATAAGATGTTTCACTCATTCAAATGCCTCAGGTTGTGCCTATTTCCAGCCTTTAATCATGTCCTTACTAACTTCAGCCACAGTAAAATTGGTCCTCAAATAGAACGTTGCAAAATACTCAAGAATTTCATTTCAGTATGAATAATTTCAGGCTTAACTGTGCATACTTGGAACTGATGATTATGAGATAGACAGCGTTAAGGGTATTTCTCTAAGATAAGATACAATGCACATGAAAGCCATGCAGCTCTGGATATAATCACTTTTCAAAAGGAGCATCTATGCTTTCTGGCAATGAAGTGGTTGATTGCCTAGTGATATGCAAGGCAGTCTTGCCTTCTGTGCAGGATACTGCAAATTCATTGTGATACAGTGTGAAGTAACTTTTCCTTGTTCTTCAAGGAATAGCCTAGCTTAAAGAAATCCTTACTATTAGATGTCATCATAAAATAATGTGCTTGGTTTCTCCTGGAAACCAGTGTGAGATCTTTCATATTATTCTGGAATATTTATAAACGAGAAGATTTTGGCCAAACTTTAACCAATAATTTTGTGCACAGCAATGGAAAAGAATGATGGTATGGAATAAGTGCAGAAATTACCTGGTCAATTTCAATCTCTGGCTCTGTAAAATGAATTAAAAGTAGATGATATTTTAATTTGCAGCCTTGCAGCACGTAATAGAGTTTTTAGCTATTCTAGAAAAAAGTCTGGATCCAACATTTTGTTTGGTATAAAGGTTTGGCATCACAATTGTGCACACTGAACATCATCAAATGCGAAAAATTATGATTTGATGCAAACTCTTTTGTTATGGTTAGAAGGTCTATAAGAGAGACTTTGAGAAATGTTTACCTATAACATATCAAAAAGATCACTACAATTCTTTTAATTCAATAATAAATCCTTTCATTCAATACTTAGACAAATCAATTTTGACAATCCAAGAGGCTAAGTATCGAAACGTTTACGGTTCCATTCCAAGATCCATCAGAGATCGTTGTAGATGAGGATATGACTCCAGTAGTTAGATTAAACAACATACCATCAGTTTCCATGTCACTGTCATCTTTATCTTCTGAGCTGACTGTCTGCAATAAACTTGCAACCTCAACTAATGATGTCAATATTCTTTTCAACTCTCCTATAAACTATAAAGAGAGAAGAGATATAACCAAAATAAACCAATCTCATAAGGAACAGTGAACCAAAACACGAACAGATGGTGGTCTTAAAGGAAAAGTCTGATATTGGTATGATTAATGCTAAAACCAACTTACCAACTGCTGCTGAGGATTGTGAACTTCCTTCCACACTTCAACATTTGTAACAGCTGTCAATTTGCTATAAAGTCTTACTGTCGCTATAATATACAGTAGTCATAGCCTTGCTTTTATCAGCTGCTCTTGATCACCAAAAGATATGGTCATGAACACCCATTCTTTTGCTGTGACATTTAACATTTCATGTGAAAAGTTAATTGAATGATGTCTGAAATTCTATCACTGTCATGCACATTCAAAACTTCTACAAAATGTATATATCAAAATATTATCTGACTCAGATTCTTTTTTAGAGCTAAGGCTCAGCAGATAACATTCCTCTGCATAAAAACCAAACAGATGAATAATTGGCAACCAATAATTTGTGCTTTCAATATATAGTGACAGTAAGACTTTAAACATTCTGCAAATCTAGGCTGGACATCATAGCAGGTCATTGCCATTTTTCACTATAACATGACAAAACAGCTAGCAATGATTAAAACAAAAGAAAACGAATGGGAAGCCTTGCTTTCATAGAATGTGGCACAGATTGTTCGACCTCTATGATGTCATTATCCTCTGGTCATTTATTTGACTACACACTTTGCAGTGAAGGATGAAAGAGTGTGGGGAAAAGGATGATTCACCAGAACTGCCCTAATTTCTGGGTCTAAAAGATGACTGATTTTGCCAAACAAAATTTTCACATCTTAAAGCCAGTCTTTGACTAACAGACTAACTTTTCAGTTTTGAATATCCATCAGGTACCTTCAAGTCCATATCCAACCAAGCATATTACTGTAACTTCTTTTAACTCACATAGTACATTTGCACCTTACAGTAGTCATAACTTACATCAAATAAAACAGGCATGCCAGTCGACTGAGTTGCTGATTGTCCATGTTCTTCATCGAGTTGCTCTGTATTCATCTTAATTGATTGCCAATCAACTGATTTACATGCTGCTGCCTGCAAATAGGGGTTACACAGTACATGTCAACATAGGGCTAGGGCTCAAACCTTTAAAAAGGAGGGTGTATAAATTCTTTTAAATATTTCCTTATGTATTAAATGCCATGATAGGAATTTAGAATACTTTCTTGTTAATCTGCCATGGAAATGTTTTGATATGTTGGCTAGTTTCAAAATGGTGGCATTTATTAAATTTGAGGGAGTGACACCATCAGATTTCTAAATCCAAAACCAGGAGAGCAACAGATTTCTGCTTACCACCACATTGTAGAACTATCTGAAAGATGGCTTTCTTGAAGATCATATCATGTCTCCTCAACTGATTTAGGATTTACAGTATGATAACTTTTAGATTCTTTGAAACTTTTCCATGAATTTAAAAAGTCAGAAAGCCACCGTTTTAAGATGTAAAAAATTTTCCTTGCAGATTTACAGCAAAGTGATGAATTAAGAAAGAAATTTTAAAGAAAAACTTAACAGAATTTTACACAATATGTTTTGAGCCATATGCTGTACAGACCTTGCCCTCAATACCATGGCAAGAATTTAAGACTTCAAGAGTAAGCCAATTCAAAAAACATTGTTCCCACCCACTTTAGATCAATTGATTTTCCTTCTGAGGAAATCTTCTTTCATACAAGTTCATTACACTGCATCATGCAAGCATCAAGTGGGTGACTGTGTCAACTTCTAGAAGGATGATTTGCCAATTGTATGGCCATTTGACCAAGTTATGTGTTGAAGAGGTGAATGTGTCAAAACACCAGCTGAAAGTGTCAGTCCTTGATTTCCTTATAAGAATTCTCCAGTGGTATGAAATGCTTTACATACACTACATAGGAAGGATTTCAAAGATTAATTTCTTTCAAGATGGGGGTGCATTTCTTTGTGCCCTAACTAGAGGTAGGAGATAGCTGCTGCTTCACCTCCTTGGTAGCATTTTTCTCAGGCACAAAATTTGCTCATCTTGATTGCTGACTTTGAATCATTTTGCATATGTGTCCTACAGTAGTTGCACAGTAGTAACTATTACTGTGATTTTGTAACAAACAAAGGGCTCTTGCCTTAAGTTTTATGTTTAACTATCTCAGAAGTTTTAACAAAATTCTAAATAAATGTTCAACTTTATCAAAAAAGTAAACATTGTAAATGATTTTATGTACTGTACCTTCTTGGCTAAGGCAACAACTGGAATGTCTCTTCTTTTCTTCCATATGACTAATTCATCTAGCACAATGAAAAATGAACAATAAAGATAGCTTGACTAGAGAATAAAGATGCATTCATGATATTTAACTTTGCAAGTACAGGGTTGTGTGAGCCCTGAACAAGTGGAGTGGATGTTAACATGGGATAGAATTTATTGCTAGCAGGTACATTTGTCATCAGTTGTGGACAAATACCGACCCACGAAAAGTTGGATGGATGCACAATGTAGGATGTGAGATGAAAACTGATAGACAGAAAGCTGCAAGGTGAAAACAGAATAAAATAATTCCTACTAGAGTTACAGAACAATACATGTATACTCTTTTATGAGAAAAGCTCATGGGGGGGGTTCTTGGCTAAATTTCGGGTAGGGGTGTGCCGCCCACAGTTTCAAAATGGGACCGTTGGCTAGACCAATTTTTGTGAAATTGATACCCTTGGCTAGACTAATTTCTCAATCAAAAGTGCCTAGAATTGGCGTTTTCTAGACAAAACTTGCCAAATTTTCTCATTCTCAGGACAAAAAATTTTTAAAAATTAGATTTTTTGCAGAAATTACCAAATTTATACAATGCTTTGACCAAAACTGCCACAAAGCATACCTTTGCCTAGACTAAACTCAACTAAAATTGCCAAAAAGGATACCCTTGGCTAGATTAGAAGTCCGAAAAAGTATACCCTCATGGGCGGCACATCCCCAGGTACCTTTACTATGGAAGAACCCCCCCCCCCCCCATGGAAAAGCTCAACCCTCAGATCACCAAAAATTTAAGGAACTCCAGAACTGGGAAAATATAACTTAAGAAACTATTCATTCTGAGAAAAGAAAACCTTGATATATTTTTACTTTATTTCCACTTGTTTCCTGTATCACGCTCACTCAAAGAGTACCTAGTAATTTCCAAAATCTTCAAAGAAGATTTTTTTGAAAACTTCATGAAGGTATAAGAAGTAAAAATAAAGACTGTTATGGACCCTTTAACTTATGACAAACTCTGAGAACTCAAAATCTGATGATTTTAGGGGCCATTGACTTTCAATTTTTTTTTTTACGGCAATTGGCCGTTATGGGGGGAGGGGGTCTTACCCTAGGCCGTTAAGAAAATGTAAAATCGTACGGAAATCTCTGTAAGGGAATTTTTTGAAAAGCGTAGATAAAACCCTTACAAATAATGTATAGATAATAGAATAAAATAGTTTTACTATGCTTCCCAATATGGCGTATCTTCGGTTGAAGTCTGGCGTGTTCCACAAGACATCTACTTGCTGCTCCCCAAGTCTTACTGAGGCAAAAATTTAGGCCGATAGGGGGCACTTTTGGTAGAAGGCCATTAACGGGGAGGGGGGATGGGGGTTCTGATCTCAACGGCCAAATGCCATTAAAAAATACGAAAATCGAAAGTTGATCGCCCCTTAAAAAACTTTCAACATTTGACGCAAATTATCAGTTTCTTATAAACAGAAGGGAAAAGATTTTCGTTTCAAGTCAGGCATTATGTTTGTTTGCACAGAAGTCTCAACCTATAATTATGGCCTTCTCCTCTTCTGCAATCTAACACATATGGTCTAAAACGTCCAACGAATTTTTGTCCCAACTCTTGTCTCTCAAACGTTGTTGGTTCAAACTTCTTGTCCCAAAGTATTATCTTTATTAATTTGACGCCTATTCTTGCTATAAAAGTCTTTTACTGCAAACCACTTCAAACATCTTACAAAATTTCTTGAAACAAAGTGGTGCAAGCATGACACTACTGATTTCAGAGTTTGTTTACAATAAGGATAACGGACAACCATTGATTTCCCAACTTGCGGGCCTAAGAGAACTTCCTGACAACTGTTGCATCCCCTCTCGCTTTGACAGCCCTCAACCCACAGAATATCATACCATTATCTTCTACACCTTCTTGCTCGAGCGTCTTCACGTCTTCTAAGGCTTTCTTCGTCCTGCTGAGGACAACTTTATAGTTGCTTTGCTCCTTGGCTTGTTTTTCGTCGAGGATCTTTTCCTTAATTGACTTCACTGTATCCGCTTGGCAAGCCGATATGCACTTCTCTCTTCCTTGTGTATCAGACACTCTTATGTTTAAAAGAAGTCTTGAGTGTTTACTTAAATCATCTAAGCCTAAAAGTGGTTTAAATTCTCTCATTTTAGACTGTAGTAGTTGATTAAAATCAGATCAAATTTCCCTAATGAATACAAGCAAGAGAAGCACTCGACATCCATTCAAGATTTCGCAAAATATCACCACAACAACAACTAATTTACATAATCCGCGTTATTTGCGCGACTTACTTAAAATACCCGCAGATAATCGAAGTAACCTCAAACACCTGCAGAAATCTTATCAAAAGTGTTTGAAGGTGCCTTCGAAAACTGCGGAACTTTAGCGTAACTTCATATTTGGTTGTCTGAATGTCAACCATCTTTAGCTAAAGTTACAGTCAACTGTTAGCACTATATAAACCAGAATGTGCTCAATTAAAGGGGCAGGGTCACGTACATTACGTATACGTGAATGTAAACAAACTTCTTTTGAAAAGATGATGTTGTAGTATTTTTGATAGGCCATATCACAATGATTTTCTCAAAATGAAAGTGTTATTTTGAAGATGGACTCTTGTACTTTGTAGATAAACAACCAAAACACCTACATATTGTACGATTGCAGAGATATTGGTGGATTTTTAGCAGTCCCCCCATCCACCCCATCACCCCATCCACCAAAATCTGTACACAACACAATGGCCACGTGTGGACAACAATATAAATCATAGAGATAACAGGATTGTTTACGGTTACGTGACCCTGCCCCTTTAAATTCCAAATTTCAATATCTTGTATTGGGTACAGGCCTACTGAAGCCAATGCAGAAATAATACAAAGAAAACAGCATTGTTCTTCACTTCGATTTCCTTTAGAATTCTATCAAGGCCCTGGTGCCCGGACTAGTTCCACTACTGCCAGTAAAAGCATCACTTTCAGACAAGACAAGCCAGATCTGGAAAATTTCTCCTTCTTGTACGAATGGAAAAAATGGTATCCCCGGGATTTGGGCAAGAAGCAACACATTGAATATGATTTCAACTAAAATACAGGCCAAGCCACGTCGGCCACGTCAGTGGTGCATTTATTGCACATGAAGAAATCAATCAATCAATCAATCAATCAATCGATGAATCCATCAATTAGTAAATGAACAGAAATATCGAGAGAAAAAAATTCTTTTTCGGAAAGGAAGATTCAACTTCTGTGTATTCATCCAGTGCCAGGGAGCAACAGCAACCAACGTAACAATAACTGATTGCAAAATTTGACGTCAAATTCAGATGTCACGTGATGAAATCGCTCCAATCAGATCCCGTTGTTCTTCAGGCAATTTGACGTGACAATCAATGAAGAATTTATGGGTATTAAAAAGCTGTGCTTCGCTAGAATTCTTCATGTAGTGAAGTGTCACATTACGTTACACTTCAGCGACCGTTGAAAAGTTCTCATACGATTCAACATAGTTATAAAGCTACCGATACGATTTCGTTTGAAAGTTGTCAATATGTCGTTCAACACACGAAGCAAAATGAAGAATGCACCTTCTGCTGGCAGATCAATGACTGCCCCAGAGCAAACATTGAGAAGAAATCAACCTACTGTTATCCAACAGTTGGCAATGGCAAAGAAAGATATCACGAAGAAAAACTCGCTGATATACGACCAATTCGAGTAAGTACCTTGTAACAAACTTATCTTGACAGAAGCACACGAGTGGCAAAGAGGATCGTAGGTTGCTTCTTGAGTTGTTCAGTTCTAAACTGCTTGAATTTCTTGATTCAGTACAAAGCACAGTTACTTGCTCTTAGATGAACATAACTTCCATCACATGAATCGGTTTGTTCAAAGAAAAAGATACTTATCGTGTCTTCATGTTAATGCACTGGCTGTAATGGTGTCATCTGATCTCCTTTCACGTGTGTGTTAATTCAAATAAGCTTTCCTCTCAGCTCAGGAAATATTCTTAGTAGATCATTTACTCCGAGAGGCCAGAAGTTGCTCAGTGCTCGCAAACCCCTTTCAAAAAATCTAACCATAAATTCGTCAAGCCTTGTTCTATCGAGAGAAGGATTAAGAACTTATATTTGACCCATCTGTTTTCTATTGAGGAGGACAGCACTTTAGCATAGGCTTTTTCACAAGAGGGCCTGCTTGTAAGTTACAAGATTGGTAGTGAGCGTAATAAAACAAAGGAATAAGTGTCATACTTCCTGAAGTGGGTGCTAAGGGATTCGAATCCAAAACCTTCTGTATGGAAGGAGAGAGCACCACCTTCACCATCTACCTTCTCTGTCTATAAATCTTGTCAGGGCACTTTTCAGAAGTTTTCGAAATGAATCATGTTTTCACAGACCTTCTCGTTTCTTTCAGGGAAATGAAGAAAGATAAAGTAAAGAAAGACGAACTGAGAGCAGAAATAAACCGCTTGAATGCAAAAATCGAAAGAATTCAACATCGATTCGAGGCGGAGCAAAAAGCAGAGTCAGAAAAACTGAAAAAAGCACAAATCCAGAAATCTAAGTTGACACAAGAAGTCGACAGAAAGGAGCTGGTAATTAAAAAGTTGAAGCAAAACATAAAAGAGGTAAAGAATAAGAATTATGAAGAGGAAGAGAGGAAGAGAAAAGAAAGTCTTGAGGAAAGTGACAACATTAGATTCAAAATTGAGGAAGAGATGCAAGAAAAATTTGACCAGATGATAGAAAACAAAGAGAAGGAAATAAAATATGAAAGTGAGAAGAAATGGGAACAACTGATGAAGGATCGAGAAGACGATATGAAATTCAAATTTCTAAGACGTAAGGTCGAAATAAAGGACAGGATGGAAGATGCAATGAACACAAAGTGGGAAAAAATTCTTAAAGCAAAGGAAGATGCTTTGAGAGAGGAATTTGAAGTTGCCCAAACAGAAAGAGAGTTGAAAGTGAAGGAGAAGATGGAAGATGAATTCAAAATTATCATGGAAGCCAGGGAGAAGAAACTGATGGAAACAGTGGAAAATAGGAAGATACAGTTGGAAGAAAGCATGAAAAAGAAAATTGAAGTGGCATTTGAAAGAATAGAAATGATAGCGAGTGAATTGCAGCAGAAACAAAAGAAGGCACAGGAAGATAGTATAAAGTGTAGGATGTTCGAGATAGCAATCAAAAATGAAAGTGAAGCAAAACAGAAAGAACTGGAGGCTAAGATAAAGAGATTAGAAAATGAATTATCCAAGTATAAAATGCAGGTATCAGATGCCGATTTGGAACATCTGTACAGTCTTATCGCACTAGAAAATAAAATAAAAGAAATGCATGGAAGAGAAAAATCATTCTTGATTGAAGAATGTGAGAAAAGATGCCAAAAACAGGAAAAAATGATGAAAGATTTGACAACAAAATTTGAAAGTGAGATGAAGAAGCACAAAGAAATAACAAATGAAAAATATCTGATTTGGCAAACAACTTCGATGGATTGGCAGAACAAGTTGATTTGCCTCGAAGAAGAAAACAGAAAGAAATCTGAACAAATCGAAGAATTAATGGTGGAGAACGAGGCAAAATCAAAAGAATGGAAAAATCAGCTGTCTGTTTTTGAAGGAGAAAACAGAACGAAATCTGAACAAATCGAGGAATTAATGATGAAGAACGAGGCAAAATCAAAAGAATGGAAGAATCAGCTGTCTGTAGTTGAAGAAGAAAATAGACAGAAATCCATACAACTCGAAGAATTAGTGATGGAGAACGAGGCAATATCAAAAGAATGGAAAAATCAGCTGTCTTTGATGGAAGAGGAAAATAAAAAGAAATCTGACCAAATCGAAGAATTGGTTATGAAGAACAAAAAGTACACAGATGAAATAGGGTCAAAAGATGAACAAATTTTAAGACATGAAAGTGTAATTTCGACGATGAACGATGATAGAAATAGCAGTTTAAGTTTGATCGAGATTTTGAATAAAAGTTTGGCCAAACAGAAGGAGAAAGTAGAATCACTGCAACTATCAGTTGATGACGTAAAGAAGCGTGCTAAATCATACGTGGAGAAAGGAAGACTGCAGAGGAAGCAGTTGAATGAAGTGAAAGAAAAGACTTTGGGTCTTAGAGATGGAATGGAAAGCCTAAAGGAGAGGATCGATAAGGTTATGAAAATGAACAAGTTTCAGAATTTGTTCAAAAAGAAGAGAAACGATGCGAACAAATAAACATTTAGAAATGACAGATAGTACAATATTTTGTATCTTGGTCAAATGTAATCAAAATATTTCTTGTAATTTTCTATTTAATGTTACATAAATTCTTTTATCTATGAAATGTGTGTGTTTTTATTGGCAATCATTTCTACATTTTGATGAATGAACAGGCCAATGGTAAATCAGTTGTTGACTGCCTTAAAATTCAGTGAATCACAAGGCTGTTTTGTAACTGAACCAGCAAACGCAGGAGCAACATGATAAAACGATAGAATCAAGGTATGACAGCTGTAGGGCAGAATTGCTAGTATATTTGATGGATGGCTTTTGGCCTCGTTTGAATCTTATAGAAATGCTGTGAATGTTTGGTAAACTAAATTTGCTTGTCTCTTGTAATATGCTTGCAATGCATTTATCAGCAGTGAACAGGATCCCATAATTGGTTTGAGAGCTACAAGCCTTTGAATGTCTAGACACATAGACCTTTTTCGCAATCTTGAAAGAGAGGCTAAGAAGAGCGCGATCCATTCTGGGAGCCTTGGCAACAGTTGGAAATTGGGGGTGCTCCCTCTGCTTTGGTGATGAGCGTACGGGTCACGCCTCAGTTGCATCTCCCTGCAAAGTCGAGTTATTTTCGATTCATTTGCACCTTTCAAGACTTGCATGATACTGTTCTGTTATGGTAAGTTTTTACTCTCGATTATATAGGTGTCTTGCCATCCTTCCGCCATTTATGAGTGTATTTTGAGCTACTTGATTGATGATTTGATTTGAGCCGCATGTATTCACTCTAAAGTTTGAAGTTAGGCCCGGTGATAAGTTGGGCCAAAACTAATCTACTTCTAAGCTAAGGGCAAATACCTGCAAGAAAGGGGATCAAAATACACTCATCAATGAGTGAAAAGACGAGATTTTATGACCAGATAGCTACATAATCCAGAGACAACACACAATGGACTAAACAGGTATCGTTTGAATCTTGAAAGGTGCAAATACATAGAAAACAATTTAAGTTTGCAAGGAGATGCTACCGAGCTGTAAGGAGAGGATTCTCCTGATTCCCTGCTGATTTCCTTGACTTGAGA
Organism: Aurelia sp. 4 Dawson et al 2005; assembly: GCA_964019985.1. NCBI lineage: Eukaryota > Metazoa > Cnidaria > Scyphozoa > Semaeostomeae > Ulmaridae > Aurelia > Aurelia sp. 4 Dawson et al 2005. Next base: position 993,009 of record OZ026498.1, read on the forward strand.
TTAAATTGTGCATTGTAACTCGAGAATGAATTTTGGAAGTTAAGTGAAACACACAATGGTGCTGTGATTTTCAAATAGATTTTACAATTTTGTTGTACGATATTTCAAACATTGTAGACACTTTTCTGACTCACACTAAACTGTTATAATATAATAGAATTATAAAGAAAAACAGCTACAGAAAAACTACAGTGAAAGTGAAGTCTGAGAATAACATGACCAAAGTGGATGCCCATGGCTGGTCGCAGTCAGTAGTGTCCTTCTCATTTTATTAGCATCAATCATAAATTCAGCAAGGCATCTGATAAATAATTTCACTCTCATGATCTTTGAAAACTGTGTACACGGGTCTTGAAAATAGCTTGAAATCGGCTCATCATGCTTTGAGCATGTGCTCGAAAAGTGAAGTTTGCTATTGATGGGGTCTACTTCAAATATTTTTGGATAGACCTAACCATTACAGTATGTTGAATAAGGGTGCCTAGAATCTGCCATTCTTAGAATACTGTTATATCAGAAAGTTTCTTACAGATTTGGAAACCAAAAATTTGGTTCATTAGCAATAATGGAACAATAGAACGTACAATACTTTTGCAGCAGCCACAAAATGCAGCACAATTCTATTGAAATACCCTGTATATTCATAAAGCTTCTCGGCTCTCAGTTGTCAAATATATTTGTCCAATACAATAAGCAATTCTGGTAGCACTCTCTGCTATGACCTATTCCATCTTCGGGGCAATATTTCGTTTGCACCTTCAAACATACGCGTCCCCAATATTGGACACCTTCACTGCCGGGTCCCCACACCAATTAGAAATATCGTTGTCTGTCATTAGAATACTTTCAAGTTCTGCTCCTCTAAACTGATATCATATTGTCGTGATTGGAGTCGATAACTTGATTTTCGTAAGCCACACAAATGCTCACTAGCGCGTCGTTGAGGAATATTTAAACGCGAAGATGTTTGGTCTGACCATGACAATTTTCTGTTTATCGTTCCCGAAAAACCAGGACTGCTTTCAGTACTGCTTCCCTTGCTACTGTTAGCACTCCTGCGATTTTCTGCGATGATTATCGATTCCACATAACTTGCCTCATCAAACCTCTGAATTTCTTTGCAAAATTTTGCGAATTTCTGAGCTTTATTTGCATCGGAGAATTGGAGTACGGTATCATATTTCTCACAGTCATAGCCAAGTATTGTAGCGGTTGTTTTGCTGACGGAAATTTCATCTACTTCTTGTACATCCCATTTCGCATATTGCTCCCACTTTCTATTATTTTCGGCGAAGATGCGGGTGCTGTTTTGGCCAACACTTATCCAACAGTTGAATAGCACTTTCTTATTTTCAAAAATGTCTGCTTGAAACATATGGGTACCGACAGCAGGCAATTTCAAAGCAAGCTTTATGAAGCAATGTTGTGCCTCTAATGATGACATTTCAGGAAGTGACATTGAATGACTCACCAATCTCGACGCAATTTCTTCAACTGAATGCGTAGAAATGACACTCTGTGGTAAATAGTGTGATAAAACAGATCTAGATTCTGTCAAGGATGAATCACAAGGTGCCATTAACATGCTGTAGAAAGCAAGTTTTATGTAGTCATCTTCATACCCTTGAAGTGCCAGCAAATTATGCGTTTTGATCAAGTCCCATCGCAGCTGTTCACATAAATAACGTATCGTGTTTGGATGCAATACGTTCAATGATGTAACAACATGTTTCACACGTAAATATATTTTGCATGTCTTTATCAATGTATCGGCAACAGCATTGCATCTATCCGTGCCTGTGAGACTCTCCCCTGTAACAACAGTCCATTTTGGGAATAAGGTATTGATGCATTTACTTTCAGGCACAAATTGGTATTCATTGTGTTTATGAAAAGCCAACCCAAATAATTCGATCTCTGCAATGCCCAAGCGTGCACAAGCGTTCCTCAAAACATTACTGAATGATTCTTTCGTGTTGTGTATTAATGTGAGAGTAGAGTTATCGGGGCAAATAACATGAATGAGGAATTGTTCATGATACTTCCAGATGCAGCCAAGAGAAGACTTGCGCCGTTTTGTCGATAATGATTCATTAGGCCCCGTCATCGTCATTTACTTGTAGAAACGTTTGATCTAGGCTTCGGTCGTCAATAGATACCTTTCTTGAGAAGGCAATTGCTGTGCAACTACTTATATGTACATACAAAATCAAAGAGACTTGTTAGACAAGAAAGCGTTCCAACATGTACACTCGTCAACGAAAGAAATAGACGCTACCAATTTTTGCGATGTGTCCGTCTCCTTTCCCTTCTTCGTTTCAACTCTTCGTCTTCTCCCAGACTAATCAGACGTTTGCCCTCTTTGCTGCTCTCTTCCGTGGTTCGACCTACATGTTTTTCTTCAAAGTAGTTCAACGTCTGCGATTACGACAGAAGCCCTCGCTATCGCGTGTTTTTACCTTCCCGATAATCCATCGATTTATTTCGGTACTGAGACTTCAGAGAAAACGTTATCTTCAACTTGATCTGAAATCTACTTGGATTCCCAAATCAACTGCGAGAAGCTAGTAGAGTCGGAGAAAGCTGATGTCCGTCCTGATCAAATCTTTCTTCCCTTAATCTCTGATTATTGATTTTTCTTGCTCACAGTAAGCCTACAATAGAGAGACGATAAATAAAGAATTAGAAAGATCATACTTGCCCTATCTCGCTTTTTTCAGGTTGTTTTGCAGAGCAAAAACAATTCTCTCGTCTTATAGAAAGCCAAAAATGGAATGGGAATGAAGTAAACAAGATAACTGACTATATAAACAACCAATTGGACTGCTGTTCTGTACAAGTCTTGCTCTTGCCCTTGCATAAGTTTAGTACTTGCATAAGCTTAGTACAGCTGAACTCCATTAAGCCAAAACTACAGCAAACAAGCAGTAATATTTTGGTGGAGTCAACAAAAATAGCCCTCGTTTGAAAGACCGCTGTCCCTTGGGCATCAAGACGATGAATCCGGTAATGGGTATGGATAGGCCCCCGGCGCCAAGGGGTCCGAGAAATTTTTTCTGATCACGCCTTTTTCTCTCGGATCATGCCCTCCTATGCACTGGAAAAAGGATACTTTTAGATGAAAACGCCCTCCTATAAATTATTAATAAGATTATCATGTGGAAAATTTGTTGATCTCGTGTGTAAAAACGAACCTGAGAATGCCCCCGGGCCAAGGTACGTTCCAGAGGAAAATCGAGGACAAAGAAAGAATACATTATGAATACATTATGCATATTTTGCCGCGCCCTTAATGGCCTTGGACCCCTTGGTAACTATCCTGGCTTCCCCCCGTTTTCGTCGGTCCTGGTAGACACGTTCAAATAGATTTTGAAAATTACTTGACTGAAAATTGGCCGATCCATTTTGAAGTGATGAGGGATTTTGTCAAGAAATCCCTTTCAGGAAGCTTACGATACAGGCTCAAAATCACTCCCAAATTACACGGATAAATTTTTGCATCACAGCAATAACTTCGATACCCTAGCCAGACTCTCTCTAACAGAAAATTGAGATCAAGTCCCACGGAGAGCCTGCATCTACATCTACATCTACATCGATACTGAGCAGGACCGAGTATCGGTATAATGCTCAGAGTGCTGCACTTCTCAACCTTGATACAACGGCCACTACTCCTGCGTCGATACCGATTTAATATCCGCAGGCGCATCCTAGTCTTTCTCAAGCACTGTATGTCCTTTAAACTTAAACAGTAAATAAACACTTAAGAGCTTTCACAAGACTCTTGTGCTGGTGGTAATCCACCCTTCCTAAACAAGCATCATTTATCCATGTCTGTTCTGTCTAATGTAAAGTTGAACTCTTATTTATACAAATTCATACTCTAAGATTTCTAAATACAGAATCAATCAATATACTCTTTAGTGGTTACCGCGGAAATATTATCGTCCATATACTAAGTTTGAGTCATACAATAGTCGGTTGAGGAGTTACTGTTTGAATCACAAATGTTATAATCTCTGAAAGAATATACCTTCCTTGGACTTATTCCTAAAACGCGTGAAATGTCAAGTGACGTACATGCACTTCCTTACGATGAACCTAACAAAGATTACGGTTTCAATGTTACGAATGAAGGAAAACAAGTATAAAATGAATGGGTAATGCCTTACGAAAATTGGCCTAAATGAACCTGTATTGCATTGATAAGGCAATTAGAAAACAAAGGAGAAAGATTTACACAGTACTCATAGACTTTAGAAAAGCATAGGACACAATTAATAGAAACCTACTGCTTCTTAAACTACAGGAGAAAAATATCCAAGGATTTCTATACAAGAATTTAAAGACGATTTATGAAAACATAAGCTATTGCGTAAAAACTCAAGGGGTGCTTTTGGACCCAACTCCTAGTGAAACTGGCCTCAGACAAGGATGCGTTTTGAGCCCTTTACTCTTCAACATCTATATTGACGACATGAAAAATATATTTACCAGAGATTGTGACCCTATTGACCTTGATGGAACTCTTATCAACCACCTACTTTATGCTGATGACCTAATCGTTATGTCAAGTACATCTGAAGGCTTAAAAAGCTGCCTCGAAAGAATCGAAGAATTTTGTTCAAAATGGAAACTGACTATAAACATTGACAAAAGTAAATGCAGAATATTTAATGCCCAAGGAAGACTCGTGACAAATGAAACATTTAAGATTGCAGGCCAAGACCTTGAATTTGCACAACAATTTTGTTACCTAGAAATAGACATTTCAGCAGGTGGGAGTTTCATGGCCGCTAAGAGGATCCTGAAAGAAAAGGGTATGAAAGCCCTCTACCCTATTATTGACACGATTTTTAAATTTAACCTTAAACCATCAAAGGCTATCTATTCATTTAATCACCTAATCAAACCTATCATCATGTACGGATCAGAAATACTTGCTCCATTTACCAAACATCAATTAGACACACTTGATAAAGATAATGAAATGCTCAGCGAATGCGCTATAAAATCAGAAGCTCAAAAGGTACATGTAAAATTCTGTAAAACTATCCTAGGCTTGAAGCGAAACTGTCCAACATTAGCAGTTCTAGGGGAGTTAGGTGAGTTCCCCGTAACTATCTATATGTTAGCTACAATGGTGAAATTCTGGCACAGGATTGCCACCTTAGGTGATAACCAACTCATTCACCTTGCATACAATGAAGTCAGAAGGCTCCCTGAAGATAAAAATGATTGGTTAAACTCTGTTAAATTCATCCTGAAACTAATCGACATGGAACACATTTATATAAATGCAAATAAAATCTCTAGTATTGTGTTATTCAAAATACCCTTAAAAACTGAATGAAATCTTCAAGAATCAATGGTGCAAGAAAGCAAACATATCTTCATTTAATTTTGCACAATTTCTACTACAAGCAGCAGAACTTAGAACAAAAACCTTGAATATTCAGCCAGAAGATATTTGCCCTTGAGAATGCCACAAGACAGAGTAGCTATGCGTCGAGTATGGTTCCATAACCCACAAGAAATTTTTCATTTATCTGATAGACTCTTTATTATGTTCTTTATTACCGTTACTGTTTCTTTCGCTGTAACATTCTACCTTAGTTTCTTTTTAGAACTGTATCTTTTAAATAATGTTCTGTTTAGGCTATATACGATGTAAATTGTATCATGCTCTTTATAGATGAAATGAAAAAATTACATCGTCCAGACAGGCCTGACAGAGAGCAACGGGCTCAATTAGGCCATCTCTACTTCTGTGATACCAGCACTTGGCACTAAAAACTTCAACTTCACCTCGTGATAAATTCAAGAAAAATAACAACGTAAATCTTTCATCAAAACGATCAGTTTTTAGGACAAAGATGGTGAAAAATTTGTAGAAGTAGTTTCGACGGTAATGATGTCTGCAGGATAAACTCTGGATTCGCTGCGAAAGATATGGAATTTTGGTGAGCAAGGAAAGCGGTCTTGGGACACTGGTGCTTTAATGGCTTCGGGCACCACTTGCTTTCGAGAAACGGTAAGTGGCCGAAACTACCGGTTTTCGGGACAAACATCGCCAGAATCATCTCAAAATTGTCCATCAAATCGAAGGAAAATGACAGCGTAAATTCTTCATCAAAACGACCAGTTCTTGGGACAAAGATGGTGAAAAATTTCTTTGTGAACTACTGGTTTTTGGACAAGGGTAGGACCATCGTCCTCAGTATGAGATGCCCGCCCTTGTAAATTATCATGACCAACAGTTCCAATGTATGTCACGTGTAGACCACCTAAAGAGTCATACAAAATCACAGGATGACTACTGTATGATTGCGCTGAAATAAATGTTTCTCTTCGAAACTCAAGAATAAGATAAATGGTGATGTAATAAAGACAAGCAAAGAATCATATTTTAAAGATTTTTCCCTACTTTTTACGTCTAGTTGATGATAGCTGGCCCCTACCTTGACACTCTGCCTCCTCTGCTCTCTACACAATTTGTTTTTCAGCTAAGGCAACCCTCAACACCAATCAGTAAAGAAATATCCACCAGAATGGCAAGTGTAATTGCATGCCATAAAATAATCCAAAAAGTAGAGAGTATTGCATAGGATGCATTACTAACATCTAAAATGGGCATGAAGTAAGGTTCTTTCTCATTTATAGCTACCACAAGATTTTATCAGATTATCTACATATTAGCCCTTTTACAGAGCAAAATCCGCTAGTCTTAATAATTTATCAGTTTCCCTGAAATCAAAAGCGCCGATCTCAAAAAACCAAATAGCTAATCAAAAAGTACAGGATGTAAAATTCTAGCTTACAATTATATGCAAGCCTGATCATTTTCTGACTGTTTTAAATGTTAGAAAATCATTAACATGGCTTGGATTTTACACTGGTACTCTAGCAATGGACGGAAACAAACGGAGAAGGCTCTAAATATACCACAGAATGCACACGCCTTGCTTAACAACTCTCTGTTTAAACTTATGCAAGAGCCTTCAATTCATATTCTCTGATCTTATGACAGAGCAAAGCGCTTAAAAAATGGGCAGAATTTCATGATAATTTGGAATTATCTGAATTTGATCAAGTCGAGTCCTGACTACAGGGCTGTGAGAAGCATGTCAAACTTGGGAGGGGGCACAACACACAAGAGGGCATATTTTCTTTAGGATGAAAGGGCATTTCCTGAAAGCAACAAGGGTAATATCTTTGTTAATTGCAAAATCTTGGGAGGGACGTGCCCTTAGTGCCACCCGGTTCCTACGGCAATGTTTGACTAGAAATAAAACATCTATTCAAATACATTACAGTTCATAAAAGGATTTCGAAACATCTTTCAGTAAAACATTAATCACCAATCAAAAATTTGTCCATCATCAAAAAGCCACCTTAAAGACCAATTGCTGAGCTTGATTCTTTGCGGCGTCACAGCCTCACCTTTCGTACAATCTGAAAATTAGTTCTTGTTGGGGAGTCAAGTCCGTTTGACAACTGTTCCAAGCAAGAGTGGGCCACTTTCTCCGAACCAATTAGCTTCAATGGGAAAAACGTTATGCACATTGCAGGTTCTTTCGACCTTAAGTTCTGGCTTGGGTTTCTCTTCATCGTGCTTTCATTTGGTGAACAGGATCCACGGCGGGGGGGGGGGGGGTGGTTCTAGATGGCATCGTTGGCCAGACCAATTTTGTGAAAATGATACCCTTGGCTAGACTAAAAAGTGCCCTGACGTGGCGCTTTCTAGACAAACTTGCCAAACTTTCGTATTCTCTGGAACAAAATTTTAAAAAGTTGGAACTTTTTACATGAATTACCAAATTTCGACATTTCTTTGACCAAAATTGCCAAAAAGCATATCCTTGGCTAGAATAAATTCGACTAAAATTGCCAAAAGTTAGACTAGAAGTCCGAAAAAGTAAACCCTTGCACGTCCCCAGGTACCTTTATTATGGAAGAACCCCTCCCGTGACAGGATCATGGTTGACAACGTAGACTTGACCCAAGGCTCGTTCGTCATCTTTTCTGGCCTACTCAGCTGGTAGTGAGCTTTTGCATGACTCAAATGCAAGCAATTCGATCATTTAACAATGTACCTAGTTTGTTCGATTTTAGACAATCGTAGCAAACAAAGGCCTGAAAAAGTTATCAACAGATGTTAGATTAAGAAATCAGATGCAGATAATTCTATTACAGTCAATTTAGAATTGTAATATATGTGAACAAACCAAATCAGTAAAGAATGTAGCTACCTAGGTTGTTCGATCCTATAAGTTTGATTATTTTAGCGAGCTAAGACTTGAAAGAATTCTTGTCAACAAATGGTAGATTAACGGGAGTAAAAAGACCAGCAGCCTTTGCCATCGTTTTTTATCATTTTTGTGAATTTCGCACTATCAGTTATTCTTGAAGCTGTGCAGAGGAGGTCGCTGACTTCGAGCAAGCATGTTGGTCTTTGTACTCCCTTTAAGTAATTAATTTTAATCAACAGTTATTCTATGCTTGAAATATTGTGGTACTGGACTGCTTCACCTGGCCATTAGCGTTAGGACACCCAGTGTGAATTAAGGTCGCTCGATTCCAATGTAAAATTCAAACTGCTACACATTAAGTGTCCTAACGCTCATGACCTGACATCTATCATGCAAATGAAAATGACTATATGGTCAAGATGCAATTCAATATTCCCTGTAGTATTGTTCAGCGTTGCAGAGTATAGTCACTATAATATGACAGATTTCAACCATGGTCATTCGAATTACCATGTTTAAACAACCAAATGTTCTGATGTTCATTGGTATGTTACCCACACAGTAACAATCATTTTTAAGGAATCTGATAAGCAGCTAACAAAGTGCAAGCTTGCTAGCTTGCAACGTTTCAAATTTCTTTTCATTCAGAGCTGATCTAAAAATGGATATAGACCATAACTAATTGCTGCGACTACGCCGCGCTTCCGTGTCTATTTTGATTTTGACTCATTCGGTATGTAATATTTGTCAACTTGGAAACCCTTGACCTTTCTGCCAAAGTGAACAATTACTGAAGGGAATAGACACAGCTAAATCTCGTAGCTGCTATAAAAAGGCTAATGAAAGGCCCACAAACCCATTGCTCCTTAAACTACACAATGAAGCCGGATGGGATGTGTCAAAATTTCGAGTACAATAGATTATATTTTTGATCTAGCCCGGGCCAGCTTTCAACCATGTCGATTCCCTATTATTAACAAGTACAAAAGAAACAAGAGTGATATATGATTAAATACAGTAATGGAAGCAACTGCAAACAACTTGTTGCCTGTAAAATGAGTTTCAAGGAATTTGGGGACAAAAAGACTGCCATGTATGTAAGCAAACTACCACAGCATTGTCCTAGTGGATTAGAAGACATCCTCAAATAAAACATATTTTCAGATTTATAATTACAACATTTACTTTGCTAAAGTCGAATCTTCAGAAAATCTCAATGAACCAAAAAATTCTTATAACTATGCCCCTTATTGATTAGCATAATTGCAGCTCTTCCATTCCCAAAATGTCGTTATTACGTAAGGATACGCCAGAAACTACAATTTCATCAGTTCCGTTTCCTCCTTATTCTACAAGCTTTTCAGTGTCAAAAATCTTATCAGCTGAAAAGCATAGCGCACGCGTTGACCAGGACTTACATAAAGACCGTGAAAACATAGCTCATGCAAACTGAAAACGTGCAATTCAAGTCTTAAATGCCTGTGAACTGCGAAGTAGATTTTTAGACAGATCAAAACAAGGCCGTCAAAAGCACACGAAAGTATGACCGAAAAATCAATAGAGTAAAACTATTTTTGGTCATGGAAGTGCGATTGTTTTCAAAATAATGCAAACTGGATGTTATTCGAAAGTGTTTAGCGAGTGAAACTTGATTCTTGCAAGCATCGCAAAATCTTGTTACTCCTACGAATTTTAGGACGTTTTTGCTTCACAGATCTTTACAATTTCCTATACATGATCAAAAGTAAGTAATATGACGTGAGATTTTGTATGGAGTGATGGGTTTTACCGTCGCCTATCGTAGAATGCACTGTGGTCAGTTTTATCTTCCTGTACTTTCTTAACAAAATTTGGCAGAAAAAACCTCGACCAATAGCTATTCCGGAGCTCACTGTTTCTTAAGAAGTAACTCGTACTACATTCTTCTTGTAGATCCCTACTCACAAGGTATTACAGCTCAAAACACTTCAAATAATTCCGAATTCATTTATGCTTGAAAGATTTAAGTTCTGCTCTCAAACATGTTTTAAATGATTCATAGCATGCAGTATTTGTAATATGATGGTAGTTCTATGACCGAAAACCATTTTACACAAAACAATCTTATTGTAAGCGTGTTGCAAGATATAGATTTTAATGTTAACATTCAAGAATGAAATTAATCGTACCTTGAGCAGAGCTTTTTTAAAAACGACGTTTCGAGCTGAGCTCGTTATCAAGTCAAAGTTCACTTGATAACGGGCTCAGCTTGAAACGTCGTTTTTGAAAAAGCCCTGCTCAAGGTACGATTAATTTCATTCTTGAATGTTAATATGAAAACCATTTTACTCCATATAGTTTTTGGTTATACTCTATATCGAAATCAAAAAACCTTCACGAAACGAACTGATTTCTACTCAGAAGAATTTTTAGAGCGGACGAGATTTTACGTAATAGAATATTTGCCATGTGCAACATTCTATCCCAGGGGGTACCACAAGTAATGAGAAAAAATTAGTAAACATAATATGCGTCTCTCTCTTTACTTTAGTGTTTGCCAAATTCGCAAACTTTGTTTAGATTAGGCCAACAACGACGATGTTTATAATAAAAACAGTCCCGGTTTCCAGTATGATAAACATCTTCGTTGTTGGCCTTACCTCGACAAAGTTGGTGAATTTGGCAAACACTAAAGTAAAGAGAGAGGTACTTGTTATCTTTACTAATTTTTCTCCATTGGGGGTACATCTTAACTTTCAATGTGGGATCCGTTCCACTATCTCTATACTGACCCCTGATTCTTAAACTTGATGTTTTGGGGACCTCCAAATATTGAGTCAAACGTTTTGACATTCATAAAGTATTGAAAGGGTCACTGTAATGAGTCACACCAAATAACGCGATTCTTCCTATGTTATTATTATCATTTTAATTATCATTAATAATAATAATCATTACCATAATCATTATTATTATTATCATTATTATTATTATTTTTATTATCATTGGTCTATTCAAAGTAGGCATGCATACAAAAATAGCTATAAAACAAGAGCCAATTCAGGGCACTATCTCAAATTGTAAGATTGGTAAAAAGGAACTAAATACAGAATCATTATCTACAAATACTTAAATTTATAGAATTTGACAACGTTTTCCATATTTACAATGTTTTCCCCTTTTCCCATAATATGGAATTTTTGTCTCTTTAGATTTCGGATGGAGTCCTGGGTATTGAAAGTTAGGGAGCATTCCCGTGGCATTCTATTCAGATTCAAACGACATTTTCTCCCGTCAACAATAGATTTCAAGTCCGCTAGAAAAGTTCGACTAAACGGAAAAATCAGCCTTATGACATCTTCGCTAGGTCACTTAAGTTGGTCAGGCCAAAGGGATATAATGGGCCAAATATCTTAATCGTATAATAAACCTTAAGCTGATAATGGATAAAAACAGATGCTTCGATTAGAGAATTTTCTTGGGTTATGATTGGTTGAAGCTGACGGATAATGACAAAAAATCCCCAACATATGCCCTTGATCACACATATTTTACTATTTGTCTTGATTACCCATTCATAATCACTTTAATTTTTTAGGCTCGTTACACAATGTTGAACGTGCGTTTTGGTAGCATAAACACGTCTCTTTGCAAGGTAGACAACACACTCTTTTCTGAGATCATGGATGATTCAGTTGAGTCGGATCTCATGCGGTTTACCCCTGCACCTTCTCTCGATGGTCTTCACATAGCGTGTCGAATGATCAGAAAAACTGTTCAGTGCTTAAAAATGCTCTTTAGAAAAGATTTTCACCGACGAATTCGCATACTCTATTAAGACTGGTGATCTGGCTTTGCAATTAAGATGCAGTGCTTTGAGCCTTTTTAGGTCTACCCACGTGGGTTCAATCTCGTTGTCGGTACTAAACTTCCACGGAAAATGCTCACTCAGATGTCTGTTCCTCCGAGGTCTGTAGACATTGTTTGGTTCTGATCTTCGTCAAATAGCTAATTCCTGGTCAGTGGAATTTTCCGAACGGACGGAAATTCTATTGTCTGCGAGAGAAAATGACCCTTTGAAATTGAATAGACAGTTACGTTAGGCTGAGGAACCTTCTATTGTCTAAAACTTTCGCCCGCTCAGAAAATTCAACTGACGAGAAATTGGTCTCAAGTCTCTGACTGAGTCGCGAAGAATCGAAGGAGAGGCTCCCAATTGAAGTCTGTACGATAAAAAATTTTCGTTACTAAGCTGTCGACCATTATAATAACAATTGTTTCATTTTCGGTTGGCTTATCGTCTTGCTGATTAATTAGCTAATTAATGCCAACCAAAACTTAAATACACGTTAAAGATAACTAAAAATCATCAAAAACCTACATTTTCAACAAATCGTTTACACGATCTACAGTTGCAATCAAACTGATGTGGTTTTTAATGTCTCTTTTGAAGCTATTAAATGTCTGGGTCTCGTTTAGGGAAGATTTGTATGCATGCACGTAAAATTCGCCAAAAATTAACGTTATAATAAAAATGAGTTTATCAAAAGAAGAACACAAATTACAGGCTTATGATATCAAATGAAAATAAGAGTTCAACACATTTAATCCAAAACACCTTTACTTAAAATGGCAGGGATAGCATTAAAAGGTCAGTGCGACGTTGTTTCCATAATGGTCCCCCCAAAGGTGTCAAGAACAAAAGGTTTCATAGAAGAAACAAAAATTTTGAAGATGTCACAATATTGCTAATTTGTACCTTTGTGGACTTGCAAAATACCGAATCGAGTGTAAGAGAGGGTGTATAATATGGCATTGTGTACCATATCTTCGTTCCAACAAAACGTGCATTTTCAATACCATACTCTGTCGTGTTTGGTTTGGTGCCAAAATATTTTTGCCAGTACGAAAGGTGAAGGTGAAGGTGAAGTTGCGTTTTTCAGCGCCAAGCACTGGGATCGCAGAAATAGAGCAGACCTAATCGAGTCCGCGACCCCTTGTCATGACGCTCTAGTGGTGGGGCCCTACCGGGACTCGAACCCACTCCGCCTGACTGTTCTGGCTGCAATGTCAGGGGATTACACCACGGCGCCACAACACCTTCACGAAAGATGTAAGGAGTACCTTTCTCGACAACCAGACGGACTGACGCCTTTGCTTGTGCAGGCACCGGTTAAAGTGAGGAATGAAACATGAACGATATTTGTTGATGTGAAAGAGAGCTCAAAGAGGAGGAAGAGAGGAGAGCACAGGTATCCGATCTTAGCTAAGCTATAAAGAGGAAACTGTTATCAATGGTGTGTGGTGCCTAAAAGCTTTTACAAATCACGAATGAAAGGTGCAAAAACAAGGTTTTCAGGGTGTGTTGGGTGTGTCTTATCGGTGCAGCTTCTGAAAACGGTAGAATTAGACAGTGTGGAGATTCCAATACAACTGCAACAACACAACACAACGCATGGCCTAACGAATACAAATGGGAGTCTATGTGACTAATAGAGGATTCAAGAGCAAGTTTACATAGCTAAGTGGCAGGTAAGATTAAATTTTATTGCATTCAAAAGTAATATTGAATCGTGCAAATATTTCTGAGTGATTCTCCGCCACCTGTGAGTAGACTCTCTACTTACTCTGCAAAAGATCCTGGATCTAACCGAGGGGCGCATCACTCTGTCCAAAGCTCGTATATCTTTGGCATAAATCCTTTTGTTTTCAAGACAAAATATCCTATCGTTTCAAAGCATCTCGTATGGTTCCTTTCAAAAGTGATAAACCCTTTGGATCGAACGATATTTTTATAAATTGTCATACGAAAAATTTGATTAAACATTGTCCAAGGTTCTTTTACTGTTGTGTTCACTCGAAATTCGTTTGATTTCTACAAAATACACTAACATATTGTCAGATCCGGATATTTCAGCAGAATACATAAAACATCTACACGTATATTTCTATAAGAAACTGTTTATAAGAAACTCCGCTCTCGGATCACCGAGAGATCGCCAAAGAACAGAGAAACTACATTACTGGGAAATATAACTTAAAAGGCTAATTGTTTATACAAACGAAATTTAATTTTCTGTAGTTTCCTGTATCATATATCACAGCAAAAAATACCAAAATTTCCCTATAGCTCTTGGGTGGAAATTTAAGGGAAATGGACAAGATTCTTTGGGAAATTCAAGAGAAACGGAAATTTGCATATCCCCTTTGGAAAATTATGGGAAATGATTCCGTTTCTCCAAAATCTGCCAAACAAAAAACGTGGTGAAATTTCATCATCTTTTGCAGTGTATTACTTGGAAGGTAGTTGAGTAATTTCTCAACACTGGAATAGCTTCAAAAACATTGTTTTGAAATGTTCATTAGGGAAAAGAAAAGTAAACATTAAGAGTGCAATCGAACATTTAAGAAACTCGTAAGAAACTCCGAGTACTCAAAACCAGATGATTTTAAGAAACTTTTCAATACTGGCCCAAATTCTTGGTTTTTATTAAAAAAAATACGTGTCTTGCTGTATGGTGCTTATCACGAGGCAACCTGGGCAATTACCTACGACCTATGTACCTTTGAATAACTGGTAAACCTACACCTCCTCAAACTGTATATGTTTACGATCTAACAATTAAGCTATATGTTCACAGAAGCTCATCAATACCTTTGCCATTGCCTTACGCTTTCTGCCGGGTGTGGCGTCTCAATAAAAAGTACTTCGGTTCAAAAGCTCATATAAATTTCTGTCTGCTCTCGTTTGTTGACCATAAAAATATTTTTAAAGACGACAAAATACATTCGAACAATTAAAAAGAAATGAGAAACTCATCAGAGGCCTCTAGTAGCAAAAAGTCCTAAAATTTAAGAAATTAACTAGCAGGCCGGTCATTAGTTTCTAATAAGGTAGCGAGTGTAGTTGTCTCATCAATTTTCGCAGTGATAGCAAGCCATTTCTTATAAAAATACGTGTATTTTATTATACATACTTGACAGTGAATGACATTCATCTGTTTTGCCTAGACGTAGAAAAGGTGTCCGCTCGTGATCCATTCGTTGAACAACTTAGAATCTGAGCTGCTTTGAGTTACTTCATATATATTCACGATGAAACTGTTGATTTAATTCCCACATATCACCGTATTGTCTTGCGCACAGCTGAAGACTGCCAAGCTCCCAGACCTCTATAGCTGACAGCTGTTCGCAGTAGTGAAATGGGATAAGACTAATGACGATGAGGCCCTTGTATCCCTGCGGTAAACCTTGCTCAACGGGGACTCATGATGAATCAGTGAAAAAGCTGACCCTATTTTCTGTATTAGTCAAGTGAATTATTATGGAATCACAGCTTCAAATCTCAATCCCATGGGAATGTTTTCTATTCAATCGAATCGAAAATTCTATCACATTTGCCGTAACCATAGTAACTCACAAATCTCGCACACTGATTGGTCCTCTTGGCCATCCGCCACATCTAACTCCTCTTGAAAGTTCCGCACGGAGTGTGGGGAGTGATGACGACATTTATAAAAATAGATACCATTCTGAGGGATTGTATTTCGTGTTGACCATTTTGAAAACAGTACAAAATGTGACAGAGAGGAATAGCAATTGACACGAACACGGTAAAACAGATTTTGAAAACGATGGATTCTGAAAAAGGAACGTTATCCAGCAAAGTTTTTGAAAACGGCGTTGTATGAACACTCGAAAAGAATAAACATGGAACACTTTTCGACTTTTTCAAAAGGATGTCAATCGATTCTTCAGTTGCAGGTACATTTCTTTGGCATCAAATTATCGGGGAAACTACAACAAGTTTCTAACCGTCAAATTTCCTATTGTTTTATATTTGATTCAGTATCGTCTGAACGCTAGCTCAAATTTTGCTAACGTTACAAATTTCGCCCCTTTCAAACTGTGCTGGCATCGTCTAAATTTGCATCAAAGTGCTTGTATTTTACTAAATTTAATTTTTTTATAATCAGAAACATCGTAAACAAGAGGCTTTTCCGTTACGCAGTTGCTACGGATCCAAACTTGTGCCGGTATACAGGGTGTCTCAAAAAAATTGTTCGACGTTTGATTAAATACTAAAAAATAACGATACGCTGAATGCACCCTTGATTAAGTCACCCTTTTCCTGAGATTTTAGATTAATTTTTGACACTAGAATCTTGCAAATCTGCTAAAAATTCATGAAGTTACAAGAATTTGAAGTTCAAATTTGTGCGAATGCTGAAACCAGAGGCCTTGAAATGGCATTTTTGGTAAAAGCTCCATAGACCGTCGTTTCTGTTATTTCTCAATTGTTTCAGGGCGAACCAAGTTGGATTCAAACAGGTTTTCGATAACCTAGCTGTCAAGCATATAGATGCTTTAAGGAAACAGATTCAGTCTCTCGCCTATTATGCTGAACCACTGTTTTTGGACTTATGCAATGCAAGGAGATTTATAGACTGATCGAAAGAAATAATTTACTTTAGAAGTCCTATTTGGTTTGCTGTGATATCAACGAGAGGTATGACATTGGATAAGCTTCTCTTACCTCCGTCTTCGAGCTTTTTCAATACCAGTAATCTGGGGGGTCTCTGGTCTCAGCTATCGCATAATTTTAATCTTCGAGTGAATTTTCAACCGATTTGCACGATTTTACTCTCTAAAATTATTTCATAATCTTAGGAACAGGGTTATGTTTCCATGAGCTTGTTCACGTTGTCCTTATTTTTCAATATTTTATCAAACGTCGAACAATTTTTTGGAGACACCCTGTAGTGTAAAGGAAGCCTCAATCCACGTTTCCGAGATATGAGATGCGAAAACAGAAGCCTTTTGTTGTTTGAGATTTCAATTTTTTGAGGCCAAATCTTCTCCCAAGTACAAATCTTAGTGTTTGCACCAATTTTTACAGTTACCGGGAATTATGGAGATAGAAAGAATTAGAAATCATAAGGGCTTTGCTTTGATCATGTTTGGACAAAAATTTTTTCCAAACATTGATTTTACAGTCAAAGTTCTTGTAACTTTAAATGGTTAAAGTCGCCATAAATTCGAAATCAAGACGAATATGGATGTGAAAATTTGTTTCCTTCCTACGCTTTATACGTAGAAAGAGATTTTAGCCCCAAAATTCCGAAATCTCAAACTCAAACAACAAAGACTTCCGTTTTCACACCTTTTACGTTGAAAAGGTGGATTCTTTGCTCTTCTACGTTGAGTCCAATCGACGATTCAATTAATTTTTCAAAAGAGTTGCGCCAAGCAACCGGCGGCTGTTGTTGTGACAAAGTTTAGCTTAGCAGAGTAGAGAAACAAAGCCGCTTATGACGTCTGTGTTCTGTAAGAAGCGGACATCTCAAGGATCTTTCAACAGTTGTGTGGCGTGTGAACAAGAAATGATAGTCCGATATCAAGAAGAGTTTTCACTGCGGATATTTTTCAATAGTATGCGGGTTGTTTTGCTTTATATTAATAATGGATTGAGTTTACAAAAATCTTGATAGTGCGTCTGTGGAAATTCTCAAGTAAAATGAACATGGCGAGTTCGGTCGAATTGTTCTCCTCATGTTCAACTTATTTAATTCGATTTATAGTGGGAATTCATTTCCCAAAACTAGGTCCATTATTGATAGGACATAAATTCAAACCTTAACGTAATTGACTTTATAAGATCGATTTGATTGTTCAAGCATGGCATATGGGAAATTTCCCACATGCCAGAGATGGAAAAGTTTCGGAATTTAGTTCCTAGAAAACATTTTGGGTGTAAATATTCAAAGAAAGTTTCGAAGAAACCATGGAAAATTAAGCCTGACAGTTAACTGTTAAGATTTGACAATATAATGGAAAGAAAGAAATTACTTTACTCGAATAAATTCTTTCACGTTCCAGGTTATTTTGAAGTCTGCCAATCGAATTTCACTGTGAGTCACAGAAAATCAATATGTTTTCACCTCCCAAGTTTAATTAAATCTTTTTGATCACCACAGCATTGACAAGAGCGAAAACCACGTCCAACAAAGCAAAAATTATGAAGTTGAGTACTGTATGTTAACCATTTAGCTAATTGGCAACCTATGAATTTTGTTCGATGTCGGTATATGTGGCCATTTTTTATAACGAATTGTCTCGGTTTCATTTGCTCAGGGTTAACTGCTAGGAATAGGAAAACACAGAGATTTTGTCATTTACTCCATTCAAAATTTGGCAGGAAGTTTGAGCCTTAGACATAAGTTCCAAGAAGGGAAAGCATTCTCCACTAAAGAAGTTCGTGGTTCATCCGGGCTGTATTTATCATTGCACATATGAAAAATTCGCTTCACTTCCATTTCAGGTGAAAAAACAAGACTCTAGACAAGATAATAAGTCTCTCCATCATACCCAAAACGATCTCAAACTAGACTTACTGCATGGTTCGCATATCATTTGATATTGCGGCCGACGAAACCGATACCCACAATCAAAAAGAGTGCAAATATAGTACTCAGTCATTAGCAGGTGATCCAAAACAACTTCACTTGCATGATCGCATTTGACTTCTTATAATCAAATGCTATTTTCGCATGCTTTGTATCGACCAAATAATATCTCCAAAGAATAAATCAAAGGTAACTAGGCCGAGCACGGCTTTCGAAGCAAATGCTGATTTTGTTGATAACCTCAGTCAACAGGACATAATGTAGCTCATGAAATTTTTGTGAGTCATGAGGCAGGATGTGGCAGGATGTATAGGACTTGGCCCAGTGTTTAGGATTTTACTTAGAAAATCTTATCAGAAGAAAGAAAGTTCCAAAATTTAACCAACGATAAGACTTTCGCAAACTTTAACGATTTTGTGCTGAAAATTTCCCCACCAATGACCTCGAAGTCGATCACATTGTAGCTAAAAACTCAGCTTTATTCGTGTAGGCGTATCTCTTGGTTGCTGTCACGATCTCAAGGGATTATTTTTGTACTGAATTGCATACATGGCACACCTACGCCCCACCAGGTAGGAATAGCCGATTTCGCAGCTGCACGACTTATTAAGCCTTAAAGATCGGATGCAAAAATTCAGAAAAGTAAAAATTAGCCAAAGTTTTACAGGAAATTCCTCAATTATTCATTAGACTATCATGGAGCTCTGCCAGCGAGATACTCTGGGCACCAAACAGCGAGCATAACGGATGTCCCAAAGAAGTTTAGATGTTTGATTGAACGCAGAGAAAACCTCTGGCGATTTCTATTCATTCTAGTTGCATGCTGGGCATTTCAAATTACAGTTTGGCAATTTGCAGGAAGAAATTAGTAATCTGAAACAAAGTTCTGAGCTCTAACATTCCATGTTCATGTTCAACGCAAAACCAGAGAGGTTTGTCAGCCTTCCTGCTTTATGGTGGTGAAAGGAGTCTCCCTCGATGGGCAACACACCAATTGGATTTACAATGTGTTCATCACCTTGATGTTCCGAGCGACCAGAAATTCTTTTATTCACAAGAGAAAACGTCGCTTTTATTCACAAGAGGAGACGTAGAATAGAATTCATGTTTCAATGATTTTTGAGTGAGTAAATTAGCCTGAAGTGTGAAAAATTGAATAAAATAGGTCTCAGGAAAAAAAGGTTTGCTGCCGTTATTGCTGCCTTGTGCTGAATGGGAATTTCCAATTCTACTGATTCACGAATTCACGGAGTAGAAAAAACTGTGTACTTCAACGAAAACGTGTAGTTTTCAATTCTTTGTTCGATCTGCCATCTTACGCAATAATTCAGTTTCCATGGTTTGCAGCTCGAATTGAGTGTAAGTCGTCAAGATAATGAACGAAAATGTCAGCCCAGCCGAACTTAGCTTTTGTGTTGCTCATCCAGAGATCCCCTTTCACCGCGCTGATGCAGGAAGTCTTTCTGTTAGCCTATAGATCCATTTTCAAATTACTGATTTCTTCCTGCGATATGCCAGACTATAAGTTGAAACGTCCAGCATGTAACTAGAATGAATAGAAATTACCAGATTACAAACTTTGTTCTCAGCGCTCAACGAAACTTGGCGTTCGAAAGACAAATACATATATTCAATGGCATCCCACAGAATAAGAGACAGATTAAGAAGGCTTTGTTGACACCGCTTCTGACTTCTTCATGATTGCGTGACGACAATGCCACACTTCCACACACATTTCCACCGATAGAGGGATCTCGCGACGTTTTGATTCTTTGAGAATAGTTTGCGGCAAGCCGAAATTAGTGACGCATTCTATTTCAGATTGAAATGACTGAAAAATTATTAAGATATTCCTGCCCGAGGAGACATGATGAAGATATACATGGCGTTTACATGTTAAAATTCTTAATAACCTTCTTAATGTAATATGCAATACCCCTTTTGAGAACCGGAAATTGCCAAAAACATAGCGGAGCAAGTCTTTTGAACAGCCTTCATATGAATAATGCCTTTAAATCCAAATTCAAAACAAAATAAATAAATACATTTGTAAAGTCGCACTCTGATGAGAACGTAGGTTCGAAAGGCCTCAGTGTGCCAAAATTCTGTCTTTTTCTTTGCATCCGCCTTCGCTATAGTATCAAAGTTTGAGTAACCACTTTTAGTATCAAGTTTTTATATATATATATATATAAATACATATTTCACATCGCTGTATAAAACTCAGTAAATTCATAGATGAATCGTTCCCTTGCTTTTTTATCATAAAGTTTAATTGTTAATTTTTGTAAGGAACTTTTTTACAGAGCCAATTGTAATAAACAGAGTGTATACTGAATTTGTACCCTGGGTAAATAATGTTAAAATGAAAATGTTTCTTGTCTTAAACCTTATTTACTAAGGGGCTGGGAGGGATATTCTTAAAATATTCTTAATCTAGGGTGAAATTTCAGCCTCATAGTCTTACGGTGGATATTTCATAAAAATCGTGCGTCTTTAGTCAGGATTTTCAAGAAATCTTTGTCCCAAACCAAAGACCACAGGAGGACCAAAAGTGAATGCAGAGAATTGAGCATTTATGTATATGTCATGTAATTATTCAAAAGTGAATGATGTGTACTTATGAGTTTATAGAAAAAAACAAGAGAAAAGATCAAGAATTTGTCAAATTACAAGTAACTTTAGCAATATTTATTTTTTGTCAGAATAATTTATTTTCATTTTCACCATTATCGTAATGGTCAATCTCCACTCAAGCGATTCAACGCGATCCCCACATCTTGAGCATGCGTAGTTCACTTTTTCACACCTACAGGCGGCCGGTCGCCACGGTTCACACTAGAGTTAAAGTTGCCTGAAAGTTTCGGCGAAAGATAGAAACAAATTACTCAGTTTCATTCAAATTTTCAATTCCCATTTCCATTCCCGTCTCGCCAGCAGTCGCGCGAACAAATGGAGATTGATTTTCTTGCAGTCAACAGGCCTTCCCACGAACCAGTTGCTGCCATTGTCTTGTAGTGCAGAGCTCCATGTCTCAAAAAGTGGCCGAGTGTTTTTTATGTAAATTTGTGGCTACATCATTTTCTACCAAGCATGCGGAGAAATAGAAAAACGTTGGTGCCAATTTTCCTGACTGGGTACCTTTTGGAGTGTTTGTGCTCGTATCTGCAGCTGCTGCACAGTCATGACATCACTTTATTCAAAGGATCTATTGTCTATAGAAAATGTACCCATTAAATGTCATAGCTCTAGGGGATACAGTATGAAGGATTTGTGCGCTGAATTTTCGTAGGGGATTTACTTTCCAAAAAATATCGTTTTAAGCATCCAATTCTTTTGATTTATGTTGAGTATTAATAAGACTTGTTTATAGCATGTGTAAATTTTAGCCTACATTCAAAATGTCATTGTTTTAAAATAAAAAAAACTCGATACAATAGCCTTAAACTGTTCAGAAAGTTTGGCACCAATGTTTTTCTGTTTTTTCTTGGCATCATAAAAAGCAAGAAAAGTATGTTGCCACAAATTTAAATCCAAAAAACACTCAGATACATCTGTTTCTTCACTTTTCATGGAGATTGAATTTATACTGTATCCTTATATGAATTCTACTCTCATAATCAAGTTAATTCGTTGTTTCTATTGCAGGATTAAACAGTTTTGACGCTATAGTTACAACTTAATTTAGCTGGTTTTCTTTTACAGAAGTTAATGCTTTCTTTCTTCAGGTTACATTGTCTGACGTTGCGTTTATGAATTTGACTCGTAAACTTGTATGTTGTGATCCTCAAAATAAAGAGTAAATATCTAAAAAGCTAGCATTCATACTCTTGTCGTTTCACTGCGTCTCCCTGGTAGACCTATGATGATGAGCCCCTTGTATCCCTGTGGCAAATTTTGCTCAACCGGGACTCATAATGAAACAGTAAAAAAGCTGAACCAATTTTCTACATTCATTAGTCAAATTATGATGGAATCACAGCCTCGAATTTCGAATCACGGACCACAATCTCAAATCACGGCCTCAAATCTCGAATCTCGTCCAAATGTTATCAGTTCTTCAATTGAATCGAGAATTCCATCATGTTTGCCGTCACTATAGTAATTCACAAAGCTCGCAATCTGATTGGTATTCTAGGAAGCTCAGAGTTTGGGCCTAAAAAGGGTCACAAATCTAATTTATGTTTTATCAAACCACCATCATCAAGACAAAGAGCACAGGGAAATAAAGGGCTCCAGGTAATAAGTCTAGCTCCCTGGGCGTTAGCAGAGCTTTTAGAGCAATCAAATTCTGCTGGTTTTCCAACAGATGCCAGATTTTTGCATTCACCCTTTACATATATCGTTTTGCACATTTGGACACAACTGGATTGAAACCTGTGGTGCGAAAAGCAAAAGCACAAAAGAAGCAGATTTCGAACATCGAGAAAGAAAACATAGTTTTCACATTTTTCGTATTGCCATCAGTGTTTAGTAGCATGGTTTCTTCCTTTTATCACATGGAATCGCTGAAAATCGCCATATTTGTTTACTTTTGGCAGAAAATGAGAAAACTTGATTCAAAGGCTTGACAGCAGCTGTGATGACTTCAAGCATTTACTGGCTTTCGTTTTTGCACAGTTTGTGAGCCCAAAATGAAAAGATAAACGAAAAATTCATTTCTTGTTTTCCGCGCCTAATCGCAAAACAAGGAAAAAGCGTTGCTTTGGAATGCAGAGCCCACGTGAATGAGCATTAACTTGATTCATAGTCAATGATTATGCTTGATTTGAACTTTTACGAAAGAGAGGCTGATAGAGTCATGCGTATATTAAGGAAGGGATTCTTAGTTTCCTTTGTCTAAATATACATGAAGTCGGAGATGTCTTATCAATTCTCACATTTAAATTCAATTCTAATTTTGACACATTCATGTTTATTCATTTCACTACATTAACTCTGAAATTAAACTTTGTCGATACATAGACGTAGGAACCGGGGGGGGGCACTGGGGGTGCAAGATTTTGCAATGAACAAAGCAGTGCCCTTTTCATTTTCAGAAAATACCCCCTTCTTCTTAAGGAAAAACAAATGCCCTCGAAAAGTCGTGCCCCCAAGTTTGAGATTCTTCCTACGTCTCTGTTTGCGAAAGAAATCTTTCCCAGAGAAAAGAGCCTAGAGCCTTCGATCATTTTCATCACATGCAAGGTTCAGTAAGTTTGTTCACTCCATGAAATCATCTTTGCCTCGCAATTTCCTTTCATTCAAATACGATTTAGAAACGTTCCTTTTCTTTTTACTCAATCAACTATTTTTCTGCTAACTCCCTTGGCACACTTCGATTCGTCTCTTCCTTTTCTTTGCGCAGTAAGTGTTATTTAAACAACTTTCCTGAAAGTTGGCTCCATTTCCCATTAATCCTTTACTTGCTACTGTATAACTTTAATGTTTGATCTCAGACATCTGACACTCTCTTGTTGGAACGCAGACTTGGAACAAGTGAATAGTAATCTTGAAACTTTCCTAGTGGTCGCAGTCCACAATTTCGCTTCTTTGAAACAAGGCGATTATCCTTTGCCAAAAACACGTCTATTCATCGGCATTATTTGTTAAAATCAAATGCAAAACCTATTAACTGTCTGCATATATAAATAATAACTTATAGTTTATTCCCTAATTCATTTCACTTTATTCCTGAATGGACTCAATACCTTTAATCTTGTCTGCCTTGCTTCAAAACCAAATCGACTTGCAAGTCACAGTCCAGTAGTTTCTT
Source organism: Aurelia sp. 4 Dawson et al 2005 (assembly GCA_964019985.1). Lineage (NCBI taxonomy): Eukaryota > Metazoa > Cnidaria > Scyphozoa > Semaeostomeae > Ulmaridae > Aurelia > Aurelia sp. 4 Dawson et al 2005. The sequence continues at coordinate 1,017,401 of OZ026498.1, forward strand.
CAGTTGCTTCTCCATTTTTCATCAGTGACATTCTCATTTCTTGTTCATCTTCTTTTGATTCTGGTTTGTCACTGCCCCTAGGAGAATTTCATTTGTTTGAGATTACTTTATTTGCATACTGCACAAGGGTAATGTTTACAATCACTCAGAATTGGATCCAGAACAGGATCCTGAAGAGAAGGGGGTGTGTCCTCAATCACATTTCGCCCTCATAATTTGCAAGAATATGCCAGTCAATGTAAATATCTGATCAAATCCTGGTTTAGCTTGCTGGTGTCAATGGGGCATAAAAACACAAAAGCTGACCTTTGTGTTCCTCTCTTCAAAATAGCAAATGGGCAGTCAGAGATCTATTTCGATTTGTTATGGGGAAAAATCAGCTTACTTCTTATGTTCAAAAAAGATGTCAAACAAAGAGTTTTAAAAGGCTGATTTATACATTCCGTTTGGTTTAATTTCATTTTAATATGCTATGGACATTTCATCTATATTCATTATTACTTGATTTAGATACTATAAATGAATGCGTAAGTTCACCTTATAGTCTTCTTGCATGGTCCCCATAAAGCAGTCTCCACAGACTGCTGGGGCTACAGCAAAGTCCTGCCTTTAAGAAACTCATTTCACAAGAACAGCCTGATCAGTTTCTTATGCAAAATATGATTTTTAAAACAGGGTGTGTATATCAAGAAGTTGTTCAGATAAAATGTTTGAACATGCACATTTGCACTTTACACAAGAAACTAATGATTTGAGCTAGTACTGAAAGCTCCTTGAAGTCATAACGACTTGGGTTTGAGATTTTCCTTCTCATTGCCAAATGATATCACTTAATACCATGGTAAAGAAACTAAACATGATAGCATGGATAGTTTCTTGTAGGTAGGTATTGTTTTTAGCAATATGAGGCCTGAGTTTCTTATAATGCAGTTTCTTAAAGGTGAGACTTTACTGTATTGTGGTAAGTAACAATGAAATGAAATAAATGTTTAAGATAATCTAAAGCCTCAGCCAAATGACTTAAAGAATCTCTAAGCATTACAAATTTGTCTTTTGCAATGCAATGCTCAATCTTAATAAAATGTTCAGTTTCAGTTTGATGTAATTTCAAAAATTATTTGTAGAAGCACATGCTATTTTACACTTCTAAATGAGCATCACATTGGTTCTACCCATATCAAGGATGTGGAATCAATTATGTAAAAGATTAAAGGAACAATAATTTACTTTTTTCCAATTGCTACCACTCCATACAGAGCTGCTGTTACCAAGACAGAAACACTTCCAACAAAAGTGGACATCTCAGGGCAAAGGAAGAATGGTGGCAAAGCAAAGCTGATGAGAAATAAAACAAAGTTCTAATAGAATAGAAAATGTAAGTTTAAACTATTCAAACATTGATGCCTGTGTACTTCTGCTTTTTGGCAATGACTTTAACAAGTTTTAGTACTTGATATCCTCTTGGTAGGATGAATCACCCAAAACAATGTTGTTAAAATCATCCCAAAGGGAAATATGACTCTAAAGTATGCAAAAGCCATTGTTTTAAGGCAGAAATAAAATGAAACTTTGGTCATTTCAGGCCTATCCTGAAGGTTTCTTGAAGGGGCTGTCTAACTTAGCTGTTTTGTTGTTTCCTGAAATTTTGTTGAATATTGACTTGATTGTTGCAGCTTAAAGGGTTTTGTAGGAACTTCACTGTAAAATATAAGTGGACTGAGAGCCGCTGTATGAACATACAGCACTATAGTACACACAGTATGTGGTAATATAATTATCCAAAACTCTTAAAGATAAGTAATTCAAAGACATAACCAAATGCTCCTCAAAAAATTGAAAGTGCATGTGTTGAGAAAAGTACAGTACTTACGCTAAGTACAAAGCTGCCCTCATCCAAAATCTGAGATGAGCTTCAACCCAATCACTGGCTTTGACCAATACTGGAAATTTTGCACAAAGAATTGGAGCTTCCAGTGGAAGAATAATCATTGCAACAGCACTAAAAATGAAATATACTTTTCATCAGTAAGCAAAGGCCATAAAGTACATTGCATTCTCTTGGTCAGTAGCTTGAGCTGCAATTTATGGGCTTGCTAAATCTTCATTCTGTATATAAATCTATTCATGAAATTAAGGATGTCTCTACACTTATGTAGCCCTTGTGCAAATCAGTATACTAGAAATAGTTTAAACTACAGTACTGTAAGTGCTCCAATAACTGCAACCATTTTACAGTTTTCCTGACTTGAAACAAATAATTTTCTGTTGGGCCAATGTGCAGATGCATTTGCCATTTTCAGTGTGTAAAACCAGTAAGCCAGGAGAAGGCCAAGGAGGCAAGTAAAATATGTGGCAGTGAAAGTCAGGCCTACGTTACCCTAGATAGTTCTGCTTAGAAACAACATTTGCTTACAGTAGATTGATTCCGCCTCTGCAGACCAAAGTTTACCAGATTTCATCTTTCCTACTTCTCATGCATGGAATTCCTATTTGTTTAAACTCATACAGTACAGTATCCGTGACATATTTGCCAATTACCTTTGACAATAAAACACAACAAGGATTGCCATTTAATCACATGATAAAATGTGGACAAAAAATTTTGATGTGATCCCACTGGATGCAGTAGCAACAACTACAACATGATCACACAAGGCTAGAAGGCCCCACATTGTGGGGTAATCTCTCAAATGTTAAAGAAGTCTTACTGTACAGTATGAAGTCTCAAGAAATTTTGAGTTTTCCATATGTGACACGAATTTTGGAGATGCATTTTAGAGATTTTACAAACATTTTGACAAGAATTCATAAGATATTAAACTTTCCTCAAAGATTCTCCAGAAATCTTATGATACCTTAGACAGAAAAATATAGTGACACTGGATTTTATCTTATTATCCTTAAGAATTAGCAAGAATTCTCAAGAATTTGTACAAAATTCCAGATATTTTATAAAATTCTCAAACATTTGTAAGAATTATTCAAAATTGATAAGAGTTATTGTATATATTGTGATAAAGTTCTAGTGGCTTTGTTAAAAATTCTTTGTTGTTTAAACTTCTCTGAATGTTTACCATTCTTGTATATGAACTATATGAACAGTGTAAATTACTTTAAAGAAGCATGAACTCATTGGATTCCAAAACAAGTTCTTGCTTTCTTGAAAATATTCTACTATGGTCCTTTAAAGGGCGTGCAAAGACCAGCATGCTTTGCACGAGGTCAGCAACTTGCTCTCCACAGCTTCCAGAATAACTGACTGTACGAAATTCACAAAAAAACAAGTGATGGCAAAGACTGCTGGTCTTTGTACTCCTTTCAACAAAAAAAGTGAAGATTGTATACTGCTGGAAATTTCTATATGAGGTTAAACATAAGAAATTCTTACAGCTGAAATATTCCAGTAATTAGACAAGTTGATGACAGTGTTATCATGACAAAAAGGCCAGTGATTCCAATACCTGACAAATAAAGAACAGCAATTTATGGTACTGCAAATCAAAGCTGACAATGATCTTCATAAAGAGTGCAGCACCCAGTCTAAAAGATACAGTAAACAGGCCTTGAAGACTGTTTCCAAGGCTAAAATTCTGAAGAATTCTTGAGAAGATTCTAAGATCTCTTCAGAATTATATATACATATTGAATAAAAAGTTTAATCTCTACCAATCAAAAATTCTTATCAGAATGTGAAGGACTCTTGCCAATGCTTGTCATGCTAATGTGTGTACAGCCTACTGTACAATGTAACTGTTCCTTGTATACTGCAATATTACAAATTTCTCTCTTCAGCAAGTAAACATGATTGTAAATTCTGTATGCATGCATGTGCACATATTTTGAATTGCTTCAAACTTAATAGATGCTTAATGTTTTCTATTGTTTGTCCAAAGATATATTCCATGTAAATAACAAAGAAGTGCAGTCTTAAATGAGTGGTTTTGTCAATATCTATTTTGCCTTCCAAACAAAGCCAAACAGAAGAATATTTAGGGGCCACACACAAATCGATTCTTTCACGCAAAACATCCAATGGACGTTTGGGGGGGGGAGGAGGTAAAAGGACTGGACGTTTTCAAAATCTTTGTTTTATCAACATTTCTTCCAAGAATTTTCTGTAAGAAACTTTGTTCTGCAGCTTTTGTTTGCTGTATACATTGTTAGTGCGAAAGAATTTCTACAGTAGTGGCATATCTTGTCTGTTTTTGTTGAGTATGGTCATTGAAGTACTGTACGTCGCTGACGACTTCATAAGCACTTGGGCCCATTTGATATTGAGCAAAACAACGGTTTGAAATCTTCTTGTGATCGGAAAATTACATCGATTTTCAATTGGACATTTTGGGGGGAGGGGTTTGGTGGTATTCTGAAAACGTCCAATGGACGTTATACACGAAAGAATCGATTTGCGTGCGGCCCCTTAAAGTGCAATTTATCTTCTGTTCATCAAAATTACTTTCTTTGCATCTCAAAAATATTTCTCCATGCAATTAAAGTCAAAGGAATGAAATTCCATGCCACCAGTTTGCAAACATATTAATTTGTGCAATGATGCTGAAATTATACAAACAATAGAATCTAATCTCCTTGGCTTTGTATGCACAACAAAGCCAAAATTTTCTGGTAAAGCACTTTTTAAAATCTTTCTGATCATAACAGTGTTGATCTGAACAGTTCAGTCTGAAAGATAGCTTTCTTTGCTTTGCAACCTGGGCAAATTCCCCAGGGTGCATGTTATGCACTTAGGCCTGAAGATCTTTGGCGTAGACCTGACGTTTTTGTTGATGTAGCGGCGTCATTTTGTCACTAAAATCAGTTTTTGGCGTGACAGCACTTCAAATTCTTCTTATCTTGACATGAATGTGAAGTTGTCCTCGATCTTTTAGCAGTTTCTTTTGATAATACATGCATTTCTTTTATAAGAAACTAAGAAGTTGGGACAGAAATCGAAGTTTCTTAAAATCATCAGTACTCAGATTCTTAGCAGCTCTCTTTCCCTGAAAATACCTGGCATATGAAAGCTACGGGATCAGCGTACCTTTGGCGTAGGTCTTACATGGAATGCACCCTGGCAAATTCCAAGGCCTTTCCTGCCAAAGGGATCTGGCAGAGAGCTTTATTCTGATTTCACATGCCAAGGCTTTTGGCAGAGCAATTTCCTTTTATTGTTATTTGAGAGGCAGTTGGTGTGGCGCAAGTGACCATAAATTTAATACATATAAGAAAATGGAGGCAGTAGGCTGCACTCTTTTGCACTATGTTCGGTTTCAGTTCAGACTTATCACTCAAGATTGATAACTTCCGGAGTGTACCTCTGTGTTCTTTGACTGTTCTTGGTCCCTTCAGTCAATATCACCCAAATTGGCCTTGACAGGAATCCTATTATTGTGCCCATATCCCTGGCAGGAACATCAGAGAGAAAAATTGGAATGGACACGTAGCTTTTACAACGAGCAAGAAAGCAAATTAAAACAACAATACTTACAAAGAGCAGAAATTGTTCCCCAAATTCGAATTGCTATCCTGAATGCTCTGGGTACCTCTTTTTTCTCTGGAGATTGTTGTTCAGCCATTTCTCAAATTCAGTCAAACATTAAAATGTTTTTTCTTGTTTGGATCCAAAAAAACGCAGCAGTTTGGATGTTTACGATCCTTCTCTGTAAATATTTTCTTCCTTTTTCTTTCGTCCAATATCTTACAAATCCATCATAATTGCATTTATGCCAAAAAGATTACGCTTAACAGTGATATAGGCCTGGGCCTATTGTGTGTGCAGTAATCTTGTTACGTGTAATGTTTTTTCAAAAGTAAGCCCAACCAAGCAAGCTTTTAGAATACCGTGACAGGATCAATGAAATTGCTTCATCTATTTGTACAACAAACTCAGCACTTCTTCATCTCCACCCATTCACAAATGATGCAAACATGTATTTCCAACTGTTTGCAATGATTTCGTGGCACCGGATGTTCTTTTATCCAAACATTATCACACAATCAACAAGAAGACAATCGAATCTTTTGATCAGCATTCAGCACCTGCTTCTTTCAAGAAATTTTTCATTAGGGCAGCCATGCATCATTAGCCTCTTTCTCACTCACGTTTGTTGACTATTCTTTTCTAAAAGAGGTCGATCTAATATGCTAGAACGAACCAAGAAGAAATGGCGCCTGTCAGGCTGGGTTCGGTGTTGGAAGGGTTGGAGGAAACAAGAGTGAAGTGCTGAAAACTGCAACCATTTGCACGGTGAATGGACTTAACATCAATGATCACAGGATTTCTTGATTTAATTTTGCATCTTTTAGATCTCATCGAGCAAATAAAAGTGCCCATTTTTTGACGAGGTAAAATGATATCACATTGTCATTAATGACAATGTGATATCATTTTACGATTCCTAGGCAGGCACAATATTGTGCCTGCCTAGGAATCGTCTCCAAATATTCGTATCATATTCGTACTTGGAATTCGTAGCATCATACGATATGATACGATATTCTATAAGCCGCATACGAATTAATTCGTATCGTCACCTTTTAGAATTCGTATAACTTCTCGTTGACGTTTGTATCAGCAATTCGTTGGTCAGTATGTGATTCGTATGCAATTCGTATCAAATTTTTATTGCTTAAAGCAATTCATAAACACAAGTCGTAACACAATCTTATAAGCAATTTGCATACACAATTCGTATCAAAATCGTATCAAATTCGTATCAAGTTCGTGTCATAATTCGTTTAGAAATCAAGCAATTCGTATACAATTCTCATCTCTTGTGCGGCTATACGAATTAAATCGTATAACACCTTTTCACGTATACGATTGAATTCGTATCAATTCGTATAAAAGCTACAGTATACAATAATTTGGAGATGATCCCTTAAGCCATGATCATTGCTGATTGCCCAGACATGCTTACAGAGGTTTTGTTAATAAATAGAAAAGAGAAAAGCTTCAATTTTGGATTTTAAAAATTCCATTATTCCACTGCATACAATTTATCAATTACACTTCTACAATACTGCATTAATACATACAATGTATATTAGGCACAAACCTAAAATACAAAGCAAACTCACGGAACAAAGTTATAACATAATAATGTATAAAATGCATTGTGTTTGAAGAGCAATTTTCTTAAGAAGGAGCTTTCTCAGTGGTTAGGCTAATTGAGAACCAATCTGCAGAGTGTGGCATTTTTGAAAAGATCTCCGGTGTACAAGAAAAAATTTCTTTTGTTGTCTTTTGTCTCTTTTAAATAATGTATTGAAAATCTCTGTAGCATATTCAATACTTTAGGCCCTTTAAAAGATATGAGATCTCATTCTTTGACTTAGTTCTCCATCTTAATAGACATATCTTCTCCCTGCTATTCTAATAAATCACAGTGCCTTTTTTGCAAGTTTTGTGGTTGTTAGTTGTCACTGGCAATTGACATAGATATTTGTTTTCACAGGTGAATGAAAGGTAGTCAGGACAGTTATGTTCAATTTTGAAGATAAGGAATTAGTTGCTGATCCAATTTGGAGCTACTCAAATGACATTTGCAGCCAGAGGATACCATTGATAATTGATAATGGTGAAGCATTATAGATCTTTTGAGTTTCTGTAATTAAGTTTATTTTCTCTTTGATGTTGTGTAGTGAAATGAAAATATTTGCATTTGAAAAGAACTGGAGAACCATTTCCTTATATATATATATATATATATATATATATATATATATATATATATATATATATATATATATATATATATATATATATATATATATATATATATATATATATATATATATATATATATCTAACTCATTATATTGTTCACTGAATTTAAGTCGTGTTAGTGCATTTTTTTTCGGGGGAAAAGTTGAAAATATACATATACTTTGGTTATTTATAAACGCTGATTAATCTGAGTTATATAAACCCATTGTACCTTGCTTGTCGAAGGAGGTGCCCCCAATTCTCAACAGAGAAGGAACAAAAAGTTGGACCATGACCCTATTGAACTCAGAGGTCCTTGATGACCCTAAACGATGCCAGGAGAACAAGGAATTCATCCCATAGGTAACAAGGGCTGACATAACTACGGGATCATTGTTCATTGCTGTCTTCACAGAATGTCTGCCAAGATCACAATGATGAACCAAGACCTAAGCATCTCATAATTCTCATAGATCCCTCGAGAATGATCCAGTCATTCCCCTTGAGAATGATCTAGACAAGGAGTCTGGAGGCCCTGTCTCCACTGGGTTCCCCAGAGATGCAGTGGAGACAGTGCTCGTTGAATTCCTCTGTGACCGTTTAACTTGGTGTTTCTTTGTTTAGAAATCGTTGAAGGGAGAGTAAATGGGATCATCATGAAAATGCTTTTTTAATTTTTCGCTTGCGAAGAAAAGTTGTTCAGGAATATCAAAGTGCGTGCTTGCTGGTATGCTCTTGTTATTTTTGGTATAAAATGAATTTTATCGTAAGCGAGCTAGTCAACATGGACTGGTCAAAGGTTGAAGGCGCAAGACAACAGCGACGAACGATAATATTGCGAGAAGGCAAAGACAATACCTTTCTTTGCCCAGTTGATTTCTGTGAGAATAGACAGTTTTTCAGCAAAAGGGGTTGCAGAAAGCACATTGACACAAAGCACAGATGGTATTACTATTTTGACATAAAGCCAAGCGAAAGGGTAATCGAACATTCCATACGACAACAAAGCAACCGTGATGGACTAAAGTGCAGTGCAAGTTTAAGAAAGCGTGCTGATACCACAAAAAGACCATGTTTTTCTATAAAGGAGGGTCTTGGCAAAAAGTACATCGAGTGGCTGTGTGCAGTATGTGGCGGGGGAATGTCAGAAACTCAAGCCGCACAAAATGGAACTCGGGTAATGAAGTTTTTGAAATTTTGTAGCGAAGATGATGACGAGCAGTTGACCGAGGAACATGTAGACTATTGTGTTGGCTCGGCAGGACTCGTATGTAATTTCATAGAGCACATTGGAAAGGAATGGGGTCTCGGCAGTTCGGCCCAATTTGGATACCTTCAAGCGATAACAGACTTGATTGATTTTCGGAAGTCGGCTGGACTCTCAAGCACAATTCTCGGGAATTTAGCAACGTCGGAGGTGTATATCAACAGGGGGAAGAGAGCACTTGCAAGACGTAAAATCACCGAATGGACCAAAAACGTCTCCATTGAAGCTCTACAAGCAACGAATCAATGGGCGACGATGGAGGAGATGGAGAAAGTGATACCCTTTCATCTTTCGCGTTACAAGGACGTACTAATGAGATGTAAGGACTACCCATTAACCTCAGTTACAGCTGCCGATCTTACTTTCGCCACTCGTTTCGTAGCTGTCTACTTGTTTACAAGGGTGAAGGGGTCAAGACCGATGACTTATCAGTATTTGTCGTTGTCGATGTTTGAAAAGTCAAAAGAAAGTGATGGATTCGTGGATCAAACCGAGTTCAAGACTGCCAATCAGTACAGCTTTGACTCTCTAATTTTTGACGAAACGAGCACACGAATACTTGACGAATACATTCAATATGTACGACCACTGTTGAACCCACAATGCGACTATGTTCTCGTAACAAGAAGTGGAACACAGTTTAAAAACTTTAGCAACCTGATGTCGGAGCTTGTATTTAAAGCAATTGGAAAGTACGTTCATCCAACAAGATATCGCCAAATTGTGGAGACCGAAAGTTCTCGCAAACTTTCCTCGGAAGAGCAAGATGCTGTCACTCGTGATCAGAAACATAGTTCGCAAGTAGCGAGGACTTATTATCAGAAAAGAAGTTCTCGTGAAATAGCATCCACTGCAAAATCGGCAATGAAAAAGTTGCAGAATAGTGAAGTAAACAGAGAAGTGCGTAAAGTTATTTTCGACTGTGACGACCATTCTGATTCCGAGGGTGTGACATCACTGGAAGGGGAAACTTCATCGGAACAAAGAAATGAATGCGATGACACGGGTACACCGACAAGTTCTTCACAGGAGAGCATTACGAGTTTTCAACCACCAGTACGAAAAGCAAGTAAGATGAAATCAAAGCCAATTGTTGGCCAAAGAGTGCCCTTCACTCCTGAAGAAGACCTTTGTCTGAAAAAATGCCTAAAGATTTATGGATTTGGGAAATGGACATCCATGCTGCGAGATCCACGATTTAACTTCAACAAAAAGAGGACAGCAGATTCTCTCAAAAAGCGTGCAGAAATATTATCAAGAAAGTAGAAGATATTTATTTTAAAAAGACGAATTGATTAAGAAAATATGACTTGCGACTTGTTAAAACAACAAAATACTTAACTTGGAGACTTTCATCAAAATAGAAAGGCATTGAATATGTATGATGAGTAAATAAATATTTTCATTTCCGCGCCGCTTTTTAAACTTTGTTTTCATGCTATTTACTGAATTTCTTTCGAATGGTTTTGACTTCAACGTTGTCAACAGGCTCAAAGGGCTTGCTTTCTCAACTGTAGTTAGAATCACAAGGGTACCGGAGATTATCTGAGCTATGTATCTAATCTTGATGTGTCTTAATTTTTCACACAGTCTTGATTGAGAAAATCAGATACACAAAATCAGACGCATGACGTAATTACAGGGGACCAAGGTATATTTGTAAAACTATGATGTAATCGCTAATACTTAGTCACAGGGATCTAAGGCATACTTACCCGCAGCAAAATATCTGATTTCGTGTATCTTAATTTTTCACACAGTCTTGATTGAGAATATCAGATACACAAAATCAGATACATGACGTAATTACAGGGGACCGAGGTATATTTTTAAAACTATGATGTAATCGCTAATACTTAGTCACAGGGATCTAAGGCATGCTTACCCGCAGCAAAATATCTGATTTCGTGTATCTTAATTTTTCACACAGTCTTGATTGAGAATATCAGATACACAAAATCAGATACATGACGTAATTACAGGGGACCGAGGTATATTTGTAAAACTATGATGTAATCGCTAATACTTAGTCACAGGGATCTAAGGCATGCTTACCCGCAGCAAAATATCTGATTTCGTGTATCTTAATTTTTCACACAGTCTTGATTGAGAATATCAGATACACAAAATCAGATACATGACGTAATTACAGGGGACCGAGGTATATTTGTAAAACTATGATGTAGTCGCTAATACTTAGTCACAGGGATCTAAGGCATGCTTACCCGCAGCAAAATATCTGATTTCGTGTATCTTAATTTTTCACACAGTCTTGATTGAGAATATCAGATACACAAAATCAGATACATGACGTAATTACATGGGACCGAGGTATATTTTTAAAACTATGATATAATCGCTAATGCTTAGTCACAGGGATCTAAGGCATACTTACCCGCAGCAAAATATCTGATTTCGTGTATCTTAATTTTTCACACAGTCTTGGTTGAGAAAATCAGATACACAAAATCAGATACATGGCGTAATTACAGGGGACCAAGGTATATTTGTAAAACTATGATGTAATCGCTAATACTTAGTCACAGGGATCTAAGGCATGCTTACCCGCAGCAAAATATCTGATTTCGTGTATCTTAATTTTTCACACATTCTTCATAGAGAAAATCAGATACACAAAATCAGATATCTAACCTAATAATTACAGGGATCCAAGTACATCTCATCATTTTGGAACGTATTACTGAATATGTCTTACAAAAATTCCTTCGTCCCCTAAGATTACGTCATGTATCTGATTTTGTGCATCTGATTTTCTCAATCAAGACTGTGTGAAAAATTGAGATACACAAAGTCAGATATTTTGCTGCAGGTAAGTATGCCTTAGATCCCTGTGACTAAGTATTAGCGATTACATCATAGTTTTAAAAATATACCTTGGTCCCCTGTAATTACGTCATGTATCTGATTTTGTGTATCTGATTTTCTCAATCAAGACTGTGTGAATAATTAAGATACACGAAATCAGATATTTTGCGTAAGGTAAGTATGCATTAGATCCCTGTGACTGAGTATTCACGATTACATCATAGTTTTACAAATATACTTCGGTCCCCTGTAATTACGTCATGTATCTGATTTTGTGTATCTGATTTTCTCAATCAAGACTGTGTGAAAAATTAAGATACACGAAATCAGATATTTTGCTGCGGGTAAGCATGCCTTAGATCCCTGTGACTGAGTATTCACGATTACATCATAGTTTTACAAATATACTTCGGTCCCCTGTAATTACGTCATGTATCTGATTTTGTGTATCTGATTTTCTCAATCAAGACTGTGTGAAAAATTGAGATACACGAAAATCAGATATTTTGCTGCGGGTAAGTACGCATTAGATCCCTGTGACTGAGTATTAGCGATCACATCATGATTTACAAATATACCTTAGTCCCCTGTAATTACGTCATGTATCTGATATTGTGTATCTGATTTTCTCAATGAAGACTGTGTGAACAATTAAGATACATGAAAAAATCAGATACTCCACTTAAAGGTGAATGCATTGGACCCCTCTTACAAAGCGTTCAAAATTACACCATAGTTTTAAAGTATCCCTTTGTCCCCTGTAAATACGTCAAGCATCTGATTTTCTCTGTTGTAAGATTGTTGAAAAAGTCAGATACAGACATTAAGATAGTGATGCTACGCTTTATTCCTCCACACGGGTGTAGAGCTAAGTTATTACTTCATGTATCAGACTTTCTCAGGTAAGAGTGCGAGGCTATTTGTAGAAGATTTGAAGCAAATAAATCACAGTGCGGTAGATCGTAATTCCATTGATCTTATTATCATTCGTTACAATAATATTCAATACCTTCCATTCCTTGTCTCAATACTTTTATATGCTTTCTTTCCTAAGCACGAGAAATACCAGAAATAATAAATCTAAATTTGGACCGATCGATGTTTTTTCAGAGTAACTCCATGCTTCGAAGATTGTCAAATCATACTAATTGTTCAGGGGCTAAAGCTGTTTTCCGAGAGCTGCACCTGTGAAGTTTCTTTGTTTGGCGGAATATTGTTCTCGAACACGCAGTCTTCGCACAAACACTGGCTGTCATGCAAGTTAGCTCTTTGGGTTGTTTCTGGCTCATCATGCTGACTGTCTTCTGGCTCTTGTGTAGTCTCGTTATTGAAAATTTGACGAAATCTCTTCTTCACCCTGGTTCCCATCAGGTCTTCCATATTGTTCAGCAGAATAAACTTGATTTCTGGTTCTGGGCGGTGGCATCGTTCTTTGAACGAATACGAGACTACTCTCTTACCATCATCACTTTTAAACCAGAGCATCTCCAGTCGGTCGTCGGATAAGTTCTTGTGCAGTTCTGGCCTTTTGTTCATGAAGACAATCATTCTAGGGGGCATGTACAGCTTCAAGCGCGACTCATATTTGGTGGAAAATACCATGCCATTCTTGATAGATTCGAGCGTGTCATAGTTGAGCTTTTCTAGCTGAGATCTTCTCAGATCAAATATTACAGTTGATTCGCCATTGTATGCATAGGCTACATCGCCCCTCTTTGTTGTGGTGTATACTGCGGCTTGCAGGTTGACGTGATACCATTTTGTGAGCCAGGTTTTTCCAAGCCCGCCAACCTCGTCTACAACAAATAGAATTTTTCTGTCTCCTTGAAACTCCAACATTGCCACCACCCACTTTTGCCAGTCCCTCAACTCAATATCCATCATCTGTTGCTTGATGAGCTCCTCGGCCTCAATGTTCTTCATTCGGGCTGACGTGTTCTTTATTGTCGAATATTGCGACCAGAAGTCGTCTCCATATTTTCTTGCCGTCTCAGCTTCGCCATTTGCTCTCAATTCCTCAGCCATCTCTTCCAATGAGACTCTCGTCGTATCGTCCTTGATCTCGTGAAATGTTCCTCTGGCAGCACAATTCCTCACGTTTTGCTGTTTGGAGCCCTTCGCCATTGCAAAAGTTGCCCTCTGACTGGCATCACCAAAAATATGTTTTACTTGTGTTAGATATACCTGTGTTCGTTTTTCAAACTCTAGGTATCCATGAATTTCTTTCTGGTCCGCCCCGTAGCATATATAACGAACGGGATGTTTTGATTGCTCGTAAATTCCTTGAATTAGAGCAATGTCCAATTCACTCATGCTATCCAGCTTGAAGTTCCAGCGGGTAGCCTTAGGGTTAGGCCTTCGAACCACCCTTACGTTAGGCATGTTGTCGGTTGAATGAGACAAAATTTGCTGCCCCTTTTTATGTGAACGATGGATTTTGCTTTGGTTGCGAACATGCTTTATTTTTCTCATAGCTGCCCCTTGGGTTACGAATTTAAGACATTTTACTTGATCTTTATTCTAACTAGACCTGTTTTGCTTAACCGCACTCTGAATATATATATATATATATATATATATATATATATATATATATATATATATATATATATATATATATATGAGAATTTTGAGATACAAGTCTAGGCATACACTGTTTATGGAAATGAATCAGAACTATGAGCTCTTTTGTCTTTCTAACTTTTTAAAGAACTTATTATCATTTTCACAGGGAGTTTCACTTGTAAAGCTGGATGGGCATGTGATGAAAACCCAAGATTAATATTCAGAAACCTTATTGCAAGATCAAGAGTGAAGAAGGTGAATGTTATGCTGATAGAAATATCTATGCATGGTAATTTTCATGGGGAGATGTTGTGAAAAGTTTATTTTGAATTTGAGAAATAGAACTAATCAAAGTTTTGGAGCATTTCATCTCTTACAAAACTCATTAAGTTTCAATCAAATGGTAAACTGCAAATACGTTTGGACACCCAACTTCATAGTTGAACTTTTTATATTGAACCATACGTAGCTCTCTTTCATGTTAGTAATCGATGGCAAATAGTTGATGATGTAGAATTTTTTCCAAAGGAGTTTTCTCACTGCAGGATGGGGATTTCAATGGCTCATTAATTGGCAATGATATAGCAAATTTAGAAAGTATGAAATGGAACTTGAAGACACAATTTGACAGAGATGTTGTCACTCACTTTGAAGCACAGGTATCTGTCATGGTATTATCTTCTGTTATTTTGAAAGATGTACTATAGGAGTCATTCATTCAATCAAACTATTTGTACTGTATGGTATGTTCTGTTACTGTTGTTACAACATCTAAATCCAACCTTTTTCCAACATTGTAAGTAATTCTTAAACAATATTATTTTCCAAACACTTGCAGAAAGTAACTGCATCAAATTTTTAAACATTTTTGAGTAGCTGTCTTTGCAGAATTTAGTACTAGGCTTCAAGAGAATAATCCTCTTTGTCATCTTTATGGCCTTGGGGAGTAATTAGTGGACTGTTGGCATGCTACATACTAATCATCCAAAAGTAATGACACCTTGTTTTTGAATGTCATATGTCAATTGATTTTTCTTCTGCAGGAGCAAATTTTTGATTATACCTTCTCACATCTTGGCATTAATACGGAAGGCTGTGTTGATCATCCAATTGTGCTGACAGAAGCTCTTTCTAATCCTAATGCTTTCAGACAAGGTATGCAGTTATAGCCTTTATTGCAGATCCAAATATAATTATCACAAATTTTTATCAATTCTTTTATCTTGCAAGCTCCAAAGAACTATTTGAAAAATTACAAACAAGGTTTCAGCATCTTGATTGTCAACTTAACTTCAGTTCATTAGACTTAATCCAAGTCTATTGCTTCTGTCTGTTGAATGTTCCCTTTACCATAGTTTCTCGCTCCACCATCCCTAAACGGAACATTGGAATGGTGGATCCAGGAACTGGGATCGGGGAACAGTCTGATGGGCTGAGGAAATACACTTATCAGAGGCATCAGGTAATCCATGGATGGGGAATTTCGGAAATGCATGTACAGTATTTCTTAGGAAAGACTTAATTGAGCTGTGTTTTAGTTTCTATCACTATTGTGCACATTTTAAAATTCTACATAATGTTTCAAAAGATCATTGGATTCAGAACTGTTTTAGAATAGCTAAAAGGTCTTTATGCAGACATCATTTCACTTTTCTCACTTTTCTGTGAGTTAAACAACTCTGATTATTATCATTTTTCTTCTTCAGGGATGTCAGAATTGCTGTTTGAATGCTATCGCATTCCACAAGTAGTGTATGGTATTGACAGTCTATTCAGCTTCCGGCACAACATGAAGAATACAAAAAATGCCATTATTGTTTCATCGGGATATGCTGCTAGTCACGTAATACCTATTTGGAATAATAAGATTGATGCACAACATTGTAAGAGGTATAGTAGACTTACTACATTGTACTTTTGCTTTTTTCCTAATTTTTCACAGTTTTCAGTTTGCCGATTGAAAACACTGCTGATGCAGCAATGCTTCCAGACTCAAGGTTCCAGGACAACGTAAACATGAAAAATGCTGTTATTGATACTTAGAAGAATGTCTCTGTGACCCAAAAGTTTGTATAATAGAATTTTTATGCAATAATCTTCCTGTGTTTAGACAATTATATCTTGCAATTCTGCACAAGGCTAGGGCAGTTTCCAGCGCAGTGTTACTTTTTAACATTCTGCTACATATAATCTGTGACAAATTATGGGAGCAAATATCTAAAGGCAATATCACAGGAAATTAATCCATTGACATGGGAAGCAAATTCAATACACAATTAGGAAACAAGACAGATTGTATAGGGGGGAATTACACAAAGGAGAAACTCTTTCATTTATTAAAGTGGAGCTCTTTTGGTAGTGTGTCAAGAAAGGATAGATGGTAAGTTTGAGAACAAAATAAATAAAGTGATTCTAAGAGCATGCTTTTGAGCATATCATAATGGAAAATGTGGGTATTAATGTTTGTTTCAAATTAGATGTTACGCTAGATTTGTGATGATACAGCAAAAAATTGCTCATGCGAGGCACTTCAATGGTCATTATCCCCAATATTTTCATGTAATATCTAATTTGAGGCAGACTTAAAATTTTCTATGCAGTAAGTGTCAACTTTTGATTGTTACCATGCATACCGTGCAAGTTGAAATATGCATACCAATGGCAAATCATGTCATTATAGTAGATTTCCTCTATTGTCTCATTAGAATAAATCTTGGTGGGATGAATGCAAATATTTTCATACAGAAATTGCTCCAGTTAAAACATCCAAGTTTGGCACTTGCAGTTAGCACTAATCGTGCCCAGGTAACCTTGAATTTTTAAGGACGAAGAGAGGTTGCAAAGACTTTGAAATAATGTAATTCATATTTGTTGGAGTCGTTTTCTAAAGCTTGAAGCACTTAAGTCTAAATCTATTTACTGAAGGTCTCTCAAGTTGGGATCGAAGCAGTAGGAATTCAATTTTGAAGGTGGAAGAGGGTTTCAAAGACTTCTGGGGCGGTAAACATGGCATGCATATTCATCGGAAACATTTTTTGAAAATTTAATTCTGTTAATTTCAAGTTTATTGGTCTATTTATTGGTCAAATTTATTTACTAAGTCTGTTCAATTGGGATCAAAACATTACTCATTAGAATTTCAAAGTTGAAGAGCAGGACTTCGAGAAGAGTTATTGTGAACTTTAAAGATATTTGAAGCTCTGATATTAAGATCATAGAAGTGCTTTGAACTTTATCTCCCTGGTGTTTCAGAAAAAGTAAAAAGGCCTAAGCAAATGCCTGAATCACATTGAAACTTAAAACTAAAAGAAAAGAAAACTGAGAACAAGGAACAATGGTTAACTTTTAGCAAAAAGAATATAATGACCTACAGTAAGTCTTGTTTGTATTTTACCAAGGATATTGTTGATTTATTTGCTGTTCTTCAAGGATTTCCTTAGGCCAAAATGCCAAAGCTTTGGTTTGGAGGTGAAATCATTAAGCTTTCAACAGAACTATTTCAACAAACAAGGACAGATTTTGTAATACAATAGCAGCAGTTTCTTCAACTGAAACCTCAGCTCAAAAGTGACTATTGGCCGCTGACTAAGGAGGTTCTCTCAACCAGTGCATCAAAACAAACACGGCCACAAAAGTTGCCCTGACCCCAGTCGGACAAACTCTCCCCTTGTGCAAGACAAAGGTGGTTTTTAAGAGAAGTTATGTGCTTATAAGGAAAGAAGGGTAAATCGAAAGCTAAGCACATAATTATTCTTAAAAGCAACCTTTGGCTTGTGCAAGGCGAAAATTTGCTGTACCTGGTTGCGAGGCGATTTTGCGGCCATGTTTGGTTTGATTTGCTAATTGAGAGAGTTCCCTGTGCCTTAAGTCACTAATCACTTTAAATTGAGGAAATAATGCTATCGTACCGGTTGCGCCTAAATAAACAATGCACTTTTGACAGGCCACGATAAGTCATGTACTGGGCCGTTTTTCAAGATTTACGAGTTCATCTTTAGCTTCGAGAGCTGTAAGCGAGTTTCTTAAACTTGTCGACTTCGAAAACACTGAAAAGGATCCAAAAATCCTTGATCAAATTTTCTAAAGATGCAACATGAAAGGATAAGAGAGAACGTTTTATTGGTGATTTGAGGATTGAGAAGTTGATCAGTTATAATGCACTTGTCTTAGTTTCTGTTGGAAGGAATGTGAAAGAAATATATTCCTTTGAAATTTCATTGAATTCATACTTTTATGCAAGTACCGTGTTCCTGTGTCAAAAGGGTTACAAACAGCGAAGCAACATTTTGAGGTCAAAGAAGCATGGAGTGTTGATCAATTTCAGAATGCCCGAATCGCCGAGAAAACGTTCTCTCTTTGTTCATTCAGGCTGAATCTTTAGAAAATTTGATTAACGTTTTTCGGGTCATTTTCAGTGTTTTTAAAATCAAAACTTGTAAAAAACTCCCGTATAGATCCATAAATAGAAGATTAAGGGTATACAGAAATACTAGCATCTATTTTAGAATCTTAGCTGAAAATTAACTCGTAAATCTTCAAAATCAGCTCAGTATACGATTTATCGTGGGCTTTTAACAGTGCACAGTCTATTTTGGCATATCCGGTGTTACAAAATCTGGTTAATTATCATATGTAGAGCCTGTCTCAAATTATATATGAGGTGAGATCTGTGGGAATGCAAAATTACTCATACTATTACCCATAACGCAGCGAACATCTTGTCTGCTATTATTTCGCGGACATTTTTCACCTGATATCTAGTTTGAGACAGAGTGTAGTGTTCTTTGCTTCTTTTTCATGTCTTGAATTTTTTTTTCTGTAATTCATATGTAAATCGTCTTAGTTTTTTGTGATGCCACGGAGTAGTCATAGCATTTTGCACCCAGTGGCATCGTCCTTGTAGTGTAGTTAAGTATTCTGTAAGTAGTGTAACTAGTAAATCCGTATTGTAAATTTTTATTGGCATGTAAAAAAAAAAAAAAAAAATCTGTCCTTGTTATTCAACGCTCAAAGCACTAGTATCAACAAATGAGGTATCTATGCTCAAGTTAAAAATCGAGGAACATTTTGAAACTGATTAGCCAATGATTGAAGCCAAATTCTCATCGCAGGATCTAGAACCAAATCGGTGTACATTTTCAGGGACACCCCGTTATATACCAATGAGCCTCTAAAGATTGTTTGCTCACCGCGATCAAAACACTCATTAAAATTTCACGTTAATAGTGAAGTACGGATGTGTGATCGCTGAACAGTAAATAATGAGTAAAACCAAGTCTGCTGACGCCTCATCGAAGTTCTTCAAAGGGAATTTTGGTTGCACAAGTCAGATATTTGTTCAAGTTGACAAAGAGCGGACTGTCTTCCAGGTCAAGTTAGCAAAGAAAACCTTTCTCAATTGGATGATTTGGTGAATTGAAGGAAGAAAGCCCCTTAAAAACTCTCCCTTGTCTGCTATTTTCACGCAAAGCTTTACAATGGTGCAATGATTTATTGATAGACATGTGGGTAAAAACCAGGTGTTTGTTATTTTCACTGAATGGCGGGGAAGATTTTCAGAGAGGACCGCGATACAGCAATTTGAGAGGCAATAGATACTTGAATCCATCCCGCCAACCAAGGCCAAATAACGCGAAGATCCAAGTTAGAATTGAAATTTCCATTTCGCAAAACAAGCCCTGAAAGAAAAATGCCCATCTTCTCTACGACCGAAAATATGGAATAGTCTTCCATCTGATTTAAAATCAGCAAACTATCCCAATACATTCAAACACAAGATCAAAGAAATTTTTTTCCAAAATATACAAAAGTGGAAAATGACGTATACGTCTTCTACGAAGACCCTTCATCATCTCTCCCTACCTTTTCAGGTCTTATAAATCGTGTTTTGTACTGAAAACAATTACAGTACCTTCCTATTTTCTTTTCTTTCATTTTTTGTTGTTGTACCAGCACCTCTAAGGGGGCCATTGTGGAAATAAGGTCAACTTGACTCTTTAATACTATCCCTGCCGCGGTAATTACGGGTGTTTTCCTTGTACGCTTTTAGCTTTAATGTTATTTTATATTATATTGTATCTATTTTTAGATATATCATAATAACTTGTACATTTTTTCATTGTGGGAAATATATATATATATACATTGCCGTGATGCATGTTGGTAATTGTTTTGATTCACAATCGTAGGAACTGATAAGAAAGTATACTTATATGGCACCACATTACGATGAAGAATTGGCGAAATGGGGCGACGAAAAGTTCTTCAAAGAAAATACTCGTATTATTCAGCTACCATTTATCAAACCGGAACCGGTTGCCCCAAAAGACCCGGAAAAAGAACGAGAAAAGAGAATAAAACAGGGCCGGAGGTTGCAGGAACTCAATGCCAGAAAACGAGAAGAGAAGGTTTCCTTTTACTTTATTTGATTGCCCAGTTTTATTTCTGTTGATGGTTGTAACCGACTTTGATTTTCAGTTTAATTTCAGCACATATGACGAGCAAACTTGGAGCAGTTGAAATGTGGTTTACCAGACCAGCCTATTTTAAGGATTCCATGGACAGCATACGTTACGAATGAAGAACAAAGAAGCTCATTGGATAGTAGGAACTGACAGAAAACTGCTGCCAACAGTTAGAAAATGGTAGTTGGAATTTTGGGGACATATAATGAGAAAAGAAGGTCAATAGAATTTGATGCTCATTGGAGGCATTGTAGGTTAGAAAAGCAGAGGATACCACAAATTAAATAATTGACGTGTCTGAGCACATCGATGGCAGAACGTGTACCAGGCGGACAAAGGGGAGGGGGGTGTGAAACAGTAAGAACTGCTGAAGAAAACAGAAGAATGGAAGTTATGGAGTGACTGCCCACGTCTTAAAAGGAACTATCACAGGGAGGGAGAGAGAGAGAGAGAAAGAGAGAAAGAGAACCAAATTTACTATTGATCTTACAGTGGTCTCTTTTCCTTTGAATAAGCATCTTGTCTTACTGTCTAAATTTTGCTGTATTGTTTTTATCGTACACATTTAGCTTAATTCTACTTCAGTGACCCAAGGTAGACAAGCATTGCTTTACTTTGGTAGCGTAGAGTACAAATTTGATTCTATAGATTCATTTTGCAATGGAGCAACTTTATCTTATGAATAAAATTGATTTGAAATCATCGAATTTTATCTTGTAAATGCGTTTACTGATGTTTGCTTGCAAACTTACGTATTGTTCCGCCATATTTATGATAAAGTAGCAAAATATTCTCTTTTTCAGTTGGTACAAGACGAGGAAAGACTAAAGATGCTCCTTCAAATTATGCCCTTGGAGAAGATTAACACTTCATATTTCACGGTTTGTTTCTACAGTACGGTAATTTCAAGCAATTTGATGGTCGACATTTCTACCATAGGACTCGTTCAAAGACACCATGAGCTGCAGTAAATCCCCGGGTAGAAGGACCTAATTTTTTGAGAGTCAGGCTGAATTAGGTTTGTGGTTAGATTTCGCAGATTTAGGAGTACATAATGAACATAAAAATTACTGTTATCCCTCTCCGATTTTAATTTTCAACTTTAGGAAGGGGAAGACCGTCGCCAGATGCTGCCATATTTCTCCCAACGCTAAACAAACTTCTATACATCCTTTAAGAACCGAAAGCAGCATGAACCAGAACTTAGTCTTTTGAATACAGCCAAGTCATCTGTAATATTTGAAACATTCAAAAATTGCTGCATTAGGTAGGACTTGTACTCGGTTCAACGCGGCACGGGTCCAAAGATCTTCCCACTACACCATTGAGGGTGCATTGATTGATCGAAAGACCTGTAATCAACGGATACCAGAGTGAATCGACTACCTATTTTTAGGCTATCCAGCCTATTTAATGTTTCGGCTTTATCCAATGCTTTCATCAGAGCCATGGTCGCCTTCAACATTTTGTCGTTTGATAATTTGGGCCAGATCACCACTTTCATTTTTATTCAACTTTTTTATCCATGCTAATCCACTCAGTATTGCATACGGTTATTTAGATACTGTTTTACAGGGAGCCATGCTGAAACAAATTCTAATTATATTATGATATAATCCTGTTTTTGCAATGATCTTTGACAAAACAATAAAGAAAAATGAGATGAGTCATTATTTGCTTTAATTTTTTCTTCGAAAAGTGCAGAGAAATGAGGACGCCTTGACACCACTATCTAGGTAAGCAAAAGATTTCTGACTACCAGATGTTCTCAGTAATGGTCATCTAAAGCCTGTTTTCGAGTTCCTCAGCTGACGGTTAGTGGCTCAATACAAAGTGGCTCATACAAAGATGTTGTTCAAGTAATTAGAGGCAAGAGCGTTCAGAGATTTATAGACCCATGTCGCCAGCCTCAAAATCGATCAGTTCTCTAACAATAATCCAGCCGAGATTCTTGATCAAAAGCAAAGCATAGGGGCTGTTTGTGAGTTACCCTTGAAGCAAGAACATAGTTTTGTTGCCCAACAAAAAGAGGTACTTAGTACAAAGTGCATATTTTAGGAAAAATAGCTTGTATGTTTTTAGTTTTTTAGCTCCTTACATGCAGGGTTTTACTATATTTGGCAAAGTTTCCGCCACTTTGAAACATATCTTTGTCTATCTCATGCCCCTTTAATCACTTGTTTACTGACTACATTCACCTTCTCGCCTTAGGATCGGTTAAAGGAAGCAGGGCTTGAATCAGCCGAGGTAAGAAGTCTTACTATGCTCTCGAATACTGAATAAACGGGGAGGGGGGGCTGCAAATGGCTTGGTACAACAATAAGCGAGGGGGCTGAAACAGTCGGGGGGGGGGATATTTGGAGAAATTGAAAATAGTCGTTTTCTAAGTGAAACACGTATCTTGTATATATCTTTTTGTACAGTGATGTTACTGATACGTGCATTGATGAACTCTGGTTCTGTTGAATGCACTTCTTGAGACTTCTTCCTGCGTTTATTCAGAAATTATATTTACTATCATCTCATTGTTCCAAAAATTGATAAAGGGGAGGTTTGAATAGCAGCGGGGGAGTTGGAAAATTTTTCGAAAATCAATAAGCGGGAGGCGGGGGACGATTATTCGATACTCGATATTAGCTATCGCTATGTTCTCTGTAACGATTGTCTTTTATTTCAACCAACAAAAGATTGAGTTATTGTGTATTTTGAACCAGACGATTTTAAGTAGTTAAAGCTCCAATTTTTGACGAAAATATCCATGATCAATGGTTATAAAACCATTCATTTTACATTGAATTTTTGAGGTTAGAATTTTTGTTTGTTTGCTATCTTATTTCATATCAATAATTTGATTATATCCAGCTTACTATATACTTTCGTGTACACAGTGAACTGATCTAAAGCGATATGTCATCTGTCGTTTGCAAATCATTCTATTCTATTTTTGAATCAACACCAACATTGTTTTCGTCGTGGGTACCTTGCTTCACAATGTGTTTCTTGCATGTTTAGAACCTGTTTGCGGAGGTGAATGAATTGCGAACGACGATACATGCCAGAAAAGAAAAAATTATGAATCAAGGTTCAGATGATGGGCAGGTTTGTATGCTTTTTTATATTTGATACGCAGAAACTTCCAAAACCATTGTGTGTTGCGTAGATTTCAGATAGAATACCTTGAAAGTTGTAGCTGAGTCCATTCATTCATTAGCGACGTGACATTAAAATTGGAAATGAAAGAAACGAAAGTATTTAAGTTATTTTTACACCTATCCCTTTTCGAAACATATGTGGTGATAACATAGGTTTGAACTCCCTTGATTTGCCTTTTCATTTTTTGTATCTGCCATTTTGATATCATCTTATCGGGCCATTTTTACATAATAGATACATATGTTTATATATATTTGCATTTATTGGCGAGATTGATTCACTATATTCATATTATACAGCATAAAAGTATTTACAAGTGGCTTTCGTTGAGTATGTGTCGATCTACCTTAATTAAAAAAATATTGGCATGTATCAAAAATTCGTCTAGTCGTCTTGGCGTTACAAGTCATAACATCATTTAAATTTGATTTTGGGGTAACTACCGGGAAAAATTTGATGGAGAGAGAAGAAAAATGATTGCAATGCAGCACAGCATTTAGTGCAAAAAGGCAGCTCGTCGCCTTTATATCGATAATTTCTTAAAACAAAGTGAAAACGTAAGGATTGATATCCTTGCGATTTGCACTAATTTGTTTTCGATTTGTTGTCAATAGACAATAGTAAAGAAAGCGAAAGAAGAGGAAAGAAGTCCAACAGAAGGAATGACTGAAGAAGAAATTGAAGGGATGGTTGAAGATCTTCGAAAAGAAAGAATAGTATGTATTACATAGTATGCTTATTGTAAAAGCTGTATTTAGCGCCCTCTCTATTATTCTCCCCTCTCTAAAAGACCCCTTCCCCCTAAGTCAAAATTTTATACAAACACCCTTATCTATTAGGCCCCCTTCTGCACTCGTTACTAAAGTTGCCAAAGATTGTCCATTTATTTTGCTAAGTAAGTTTGCATGTCAGTTTTATCTATTCTATTTTGGAGACTCCATAAATGTCAATCAAAGCTTGTGTCTTTTAGATTTTGACATTTGATATGAGATATTTGAGCCGGCATCTAAACAAGTGTACCACAATATCTGGAGAGAAGATTTCTTCAAAACAATTCAGGAAATTTCCTGCAGTCTTCTGTCATTGTTGCACTTTATGAAAGTAGACAAATTTAGCAAAGTCTTTTCGGGTTTCTTTTGCCTACTGCATTTATTTGCTGTCTAATTGGTCGGTGGAAATGAGGTTTTTAGAGGTCTCCGGCCATGGGCCACGGGCAGTAATAGGGAAAAAATTTGATTCCTATCTTACAACAACTTTGATTGACATTTTCTAGGAAATATTAGAGAAAAGAAAACTTCGAGAACAGAGAAAGCAAGAATTGTCAAACAGAAAGAGTCACGCTGCGAAGGAGAGGATGAGAATACTTACTAAATTAGCAGATGGTGGAAAGTGTGAGTTTTTCTTTTAAGACCGAAAGATCGTTTCGAGGTTTTTAGAATTCAACTTCACGTTTGCAGTGAAAGGACATTCTTTTTTTAATTGATTTGTGTCAAACTTTACAAAGTCGTGCATCAAAATATCAGATAATTTGAACAGGGAATGAGATCTGCCAAAAAGTAATATTTTTGTCAAGATTTTTATCGATCTCTTAGAGGCAATAGTTACCTGCAGATGCGTCTGTCAGTAAAGCAGAACAAAGAAATACCTGTGCCCGCTTTGTTTTATTAGCTCGTACATGTGCCAGTGGCAATTATTCCAACATCCTCTCAGAAAAGATTGGGCATAGGACCAATATACGAGTGTGGATTCCTTTTAAGATGTCACAACAAGATTGACAGAGAAAGCATGCAAACTCTGTAGCAAATATTCTGAAACAGCAAAAAAGAAATATTTCACAATGCATCCTCAAGAATAGTCTTTGAGTCAAAATTTCTGACAACATCTATTTAACAAATTGAAACGAGCGCAGTCAGCAAAATTATCACATCTTTGTCACACAAGAACCGAATAAAACCATAAATTGAGCGTTTTAAGGTTTATAAAACATCAGAAAGTCTGAACTGCCGAAATTACTCTTGCCCGAAAGCGTTTTGTCCCGAATTTATTCTTCCGCAATTTCTTGCGTCTACTTTATCAATTATTTTTGTTATTAGCATCAAAAAGACAAAAATCCGAAGACACATTTGGAATGAATGATGAAGATTGGGAAGTTTATAAATATATTGTACGTATTACTAAAAAGCCTTTCTCACCCAGAGTCCTGTGCTGGCATACTAAAATTTCAGATTGTTTATAACAACCTTGATACAACGGCCATTACTCCTAGACTTATCACGATGAGTCCCTTGTATCCCTGCGGTCAACCTTGCTCAACAGGGTTCATAATGAAACACTGAAAAATCTGGCCCTACTTTCTGCTATCACCAGTGGAATTATGATGAAAAAAGGCTTCGAATCTCAATCCCGTGGGAGTGGTGTCAATTCTTCAATCGAACCGAAAATTCTATCACATTTGCACCACAACAGTAGTAATTCACAAACCTGGCAATCTGATTGGTATTCAAGGAATCGCAAAGTTCGGGCCTAAATTGGGCCAGGTTTTCACAGTAATATTATGAGTCTGTTGACCGAAGCGCCAACAACAAGTCAAAGGAGAACAGGGAAACAAGAGACTCATCGTCATAAGTCTACATTACTCCTTCATCAATGCTGACCGGTCAACGGTTGAGATTGCAAGAAGAGTTCGTGTAGGAACAGTTCAACTACAGTGAACCGTTTGTTTCAGACTGATATTCAAAACTAAATGTTAATCTATCGGTCATTAAGGCTAATTTAGATTTGAAAATTTTTTTGGTAACATTACTCATCTTAATAGACCCAGAAATTAAGAAAATGCTGGAAAAGGGTTTGCTTGGGAACCAACATTCCACATTCCATTCTGGTCCATGATTTACTTGCTAATGAAGTTGAAATCCATTGATTCAGCCCCTGGGATTGTCTGCTATTTTTGAATGGTTTAAGTTACCAATTTGATAGATTCTACCGGGTGAGTCAGAAAAAATTGCACCCTGTTTGAAAGGCTACTGCTCCCCGAAGATCCAAGCAACAATATTCTGCAATAACTGATTGC
Organism: Aurelia sp. 4 Dawson et al 2005; assembly: GCA_964019985.1. Classification (NCBI taxonomy): domain Eukaryota; kingdom Metazoa; phylum Cnidaria; class Scyphozoa; order Semaeostomeae; family Ulmaridae; genus Aurelia; species Aurelia sp. 4 Dawson et al 2005. Next base: position 1,044,451 of record OZ026498.1, read on the forward strand.
ACAGCCAACATGTTCAATTATTTTTGAATTTTTATTTGGTAGGAATTAGTCACTCCGTTCAGATTTTGCAAGGGATTTTTTCATGAATAGCGCTTTGAGAACCCTTCAAAACGTGCTAAAACTACAAATGAATTTCTTTATATTTCTATTATACCGTGCAGCGATGATTATGTTAACAGATTTGATTAAGGTTTGGTGAAAAAGCCCTCTAAACGAACAAATGCAGTTCGCAAGATTCTCGTTTGTATCAAGTATCTTTGAATTGATTTTGAATTATTTCAAATATCTGCTGCTATATTATCATCTCTGCTTTTTAGAGTAAAGAGGGAAGTGATTCTGAATACGAGCAGGAGCAAGAAAGACTGGATGAAATAGAAGGGTTGCTATCACAACATGATCTTGAATTTAGCAGGTACCTCGTCATCTCCACGTAATATTTCTCGATCGTTGAATTCGAGTCATGTGCAATAGATTCCAAAACGACTGACCATTCGACAGCATAGGTGCAGCTATTTTTGTTTGTAATTTTTTATTCTGTTTTCGATGTTAAGGATGCGGAGTTGCCATAGCTTTTGCTCTCCGTTGCATGCGTCCTTGTAGTATAGTTAAGTACTTCGTTAGTAGCGTTAGATAAGTACCTTGTATTGTAAAAGTTTGATCGAATATGAGTAAGAGGCGCAGTGTCTTTAGCGATGAGGAGTCTGGAGGGGGAGCAGCAGCAACAGCGGTTGGTGTTGATGTTAATGCTGTTGTTGTTGATGTTGTTGATGTTGTTGATGTTGTTGGCAAGGGTTTCTGCTCCTCTGTATAATGTTTATGCTGGCCTAACTTCCACTGTAAAACAGGGCCTAGTATCTGTCCGTATATAATCGTTACCGGGTGCCTCTTTGCTACTGTATATCCAATTTTAATTTAGTTGCATGTCCTTCATGTAGTGGCCAAAGGGGGTGGTCATTGTCTTCCATTCCCTATCGTCCATGTAATGTTGCTTAGTTGTTAATATGTCGTATCCCGAAGCACTTTGTGTCTGTAAAAGTTTGAAGTGAATAAAAAAACATGCGTCGTGCGTTGTGTTGCAACAATACATCTTCACGATTTTTCAACGCAACTTATTTTTGATAAACGATGGAAAGAATGAAACATATGATTTTTTTGTTTAGATTTCTTGAATTATGGTTTTGAAAAGGTGGGGGTCGTATGGGCTGACGGTTTGCAGTTTCTAGATGATTTTGGAACGGTTTAATGGTTTTTTGGCCATAAAAATCTGATTTGAGACATAAATGAATAGCTATGTTTGACTAAGGCGACACTCCTAGGTGACCTGAACAGTTTTCATAAATTCATATTTTACCTTTCAGGTCAAAAAAGTTGTCCGATGAGCCCGTCCACGATTTATCTGTTTATTATCAACTTCGCATAGAGGTTGAACGAATCAGGTATTTTCACATCTAATTCTGGTATTAGATAGTCAACGTGCCATTTGAAATTGATAGGCAGTGTACCATTTGAGATAGATCCCTTGTACTGTCACGCTTGACTGCTGAGATAGAACATATATTAACCAAAATAGATCGTCAATTTTCCAGAACTATGTTTATATCTATAAATTTGAATCTTTTACTGAACTGTATCCTTTTTTGCCAAATTTACCTTTGCTTTGGCAGGTTCAATATTATCCCGTCTTCGATGCAACTAATACACATATATTTATATATAAAGTCGATGCTTGAGACTTTGGAAAATGATTCACTATCATTTCTTAGCACGGAAAGTTTTCCCTGGAGGCAGTCTAACTTACCTAAGTTTGGTTTCATCAAATCATAATTCATCGCCGATCATTGTCTCGCAGCATCGCAATCTAAATCTCATTCACTGACACGGAGCACAAATTTTTTCTCGAATAAGAATGCAAATTTGACTTTACAGAGTTCCAGAAATAATTTACCAACCCTGTATCGTCGGGTTGGAACAAGCTGGCCTAGCAGAAACTTTAGATTTCGTCCTGAAGAAATATTCGCAAGATATGCAAGAAAAGCTGGTTCAGGTAGGTGTAAACAGTTCTTTAAAATCCAAAGCAAATCGTCTTTTATGTTAGCAAGCGACAAGATTCTGGACAGCGCTTGTAGTTTTCCAGTTTGCTGTCCCCAACAGAAATGACATTTACAAGGCAGTGGTACCAATTTGAATATTCTTGCGGCAGGCCGCCTGTTTGAAATCGAGCTAAGGCACCTCGTAGGTCGATTACAGTAAAGCTTGACAGAGAAGAAACTGCATAAATGACGTCATCAAGCCATCTGAAATAGGGAAGTGTTTTGACTGATCAGCTTTTTGAAATAAAAAAATCAAGAATTTAAAGCCAAAGGAAGAAAATATCAAGTTTTATGAAAAGCTCAAAAATTGACAAAATTTGAGTAGATGTAATGTATACGATCTGAAAGTACATTCTTTCTTCTTTCTAATGATATGCCATTAGGATACATAAAATGGACTTTTTTATCATCAAATTGATACTTTCTCAACAAGTATGACCAATTTCAAATGCAGTATGTTGCAAAAGCGAAATCAACCCCTTTTTCCGGTCAGAAATTACAAAAAAAACTTTGCTATAGTATTTCAGGTCTAAAAGCGCTAGTGGTGATGCCTTGAGCTTGAAAAAAGGCAATTTCATCCTCATGAGCTACATTTGAAGACAATGATAAAATATGCTCTCCCAAAGGTGGATTATCGTCTATGTAAATGACCTTCCGGCATCCAAAATAGGCCATACTTGCGTGAACGTCAATTAAAGGGAGTATGCAATGGTAAATAGGCTTCTCTATAAATAGAACAAAGAAAATGCGCAAACACAGCATTGTTTCTTTAGCTATGGATTATTAACAACACGTGTGGGCCATCAATTTCAATAGGATATTTTTAGATTTTTCTGCTCTGTGCAAATGCAGGCTGTTAGCCTTGCACAAACCCTTTAAGCAATGAAAAATTCAATGAACGCACCCAAATTGGATATCGTTGGAAAGAATATAGATTGTATTTTCAGATGGTCTGCGTCAAATTGATTCAAATCTTATCATTTCCTGAAGAATCTCGAATCAAAGTGGGTTGCATTTATTCTGAAACACCTTGTATATTTAGAAGCTATTTTTTCAAAGTTCTTTTCGAAATACAATAAGATGACACACACAAGGGAACAGCAGCCTTTCTAACACTGTGCTTGTTGAGGATACCGAGGACTGCCCCTTTTGTCTTAGTCTTTTGTTTTGCTGGTAATGTTCAAAGCAGATCAGCAGCCGGGAAACCTATTACCATGCGCGAGAATCTCTTTGTCTCTTTGCTAATCCTTGTTTGTACTGTTGTTGGATTCTCCACCCACATTCTTTCCACAGACCAAACATGCTTTGTGCGCATGATCACAGGTTTCCTTTCTGGGGGATGACCGTTACTTTGAACATTGACGACTCGTATCCCCAACAAGTGCATTAATCCAGTTAAGATATGTGAAACGGGAATTTCTTGAGAATATAACATCTCTTTTTTCTCGCATCAAAAGAGAATGTTTCCTCGAAGTGTTATTTGTGCGCTAATAATTCTTATTTGCTAATTTACAGAACATCTTTGTTACTGGCGGCAACACGAAATTCCCTGGTTTTAAACAACGCCTCGAAAATGAGTTGCGAGCGATGAGGCCCTTTCATTCCAAATTCAACATCTATCTCGCAGGTAAGCTTCAGATTTGTTCAGAAGGTAATATCGTTCCCTTTACAGATAGAAACACCGTTCCCATTAAAGGGCGAGCCACTAGAAAAGTTTCAACTCTGCCAGGTCAATGGGAAATGTGTTTCTCGTCCATTAACGGGAGAAGTGTATGCACATTTAGTAGACACCGTTCCCTTTACTGTGCTTTACACCGTTCCCTTTACACCGTTCCCTTTACACCGTTCCCAAAGACAGAAAATTTGCGACGTTTTCGAGGTCAGTTGAAAATGCGCTTCTCTTGGAGTAACGGGAACAGTGTCTACACAATTTGTAGTCAATAACAGAAAATTCCAACTTTTGCAAGGTGTGGGTAAATGCTCATCTCCTACAGTAACGGGTACGGTGTTTAGACATTTTGTGTACGTCGTTCCCGTCACAGTTGGATTAAGACTCCCGGTCAGAGGCAGAAAAATTTCAACTTTTGCAAGGTCTGGGTAAACTGTTCTTCCATTACAGTAATTAGAACGGTGTATACACATTTTGTATACACCCTTCCATTTCATATACAAAATGCATATACACCATTCCCGATACCGCAAAAGAAGCTCATTTTACCCCGGCCTTGCAAAACTAGGAATAGTCTCACTGTTCCCGTTACCGTAAGACAATTTGCGGTTTTTTTTTAGAGATCGAGGGAAGAGGTGCTTGTAATGAAGTAACGGGAACGGTGAAAACATGTTTATTGTGTACTCGGAATAGATTGTCAGATCGGTGTTCATTCACTTTTCAGCAATATATATTTCTTATTTTCAAAATAGGTGATGCAGAATTAGATGCATGGCATGGTGCTCGAGAATGGGTAGATGCAGTGCCTGATTTAACTCAAGTTTCCGTTACGAGGACTGACTACGAAGAATGTGGTGAAGGATACCTCAAAGAACATAACTGTAGTAATTTGTATTTTGCAACGCCACTAAGTGGGTAAACCAGAGTCTTTAATAAGGAAATGATGGGTGTAATAGGCCTACCAAACCAGCCGAGCCTGCCGTTTTGGAAACTGGGGAGTCACTCCAACACAAATTCCGAGTCTTCCAAGTCTACCGTTTTCAGAATTGGTACCAATCAAACACACCCCATGTTTTAAGCAGGGCATGGGAATTGGACTTCTTTGGATCAAATGTTCATACAGTAGAAACTCGGTTAAAAGAACCTAGTCTTTTCTTGGGCCGCCTGAATAGGTTCTTGATTAAATGGCCGTTATGCTATGTTCCAGCTTGCAAGCTTCTTAAAAAGGTTTTTATACACAGTACATCGAAACTTAGGGTGTCTAGGACTATATTTATGAAATGGTGAAGAAGAAACAGAGAAAGTGCATAATGACAATGTAAACCATAACCTAAAGGATAACGAGATATAGTCATATTTCTTTTTTGCAGCCCCTTTGGCAGCTTAACTTTACAGCTAACTCCTTCATGGTAGCAGTTTAGAAGAAATTGTATGCTGCCGTTAGATTTTCCACTAATACGGACAGTTTCATGATATGGAAGAAACAGTTATTTGCTCGTCGTAGATCTTTTGACAACACACAATTTTGTAAAAATATTTTACATGGAAGAACTTATCTCGTTAGCTGTCCTTAGTTTTCTCTTTCTTGTGCCTCTAACTATTAATGTTATAGGACTCTCCAGGGAATATTACATGAACACATCCAAATCCAAGATTTCATGGCCAAATTTGCCACACTTTCAGATATCGGATTATTGATCGCTTCCATCTGTTTTTTTTTACCAATCTGCTTTTGGCACAAACCAGTATCCATCCTTCCGACTGCTGCTGGCCGGCCAAAATTTAGCTTCGTAGCATACCATTAGCGTTGCCTCGCAGTACATATCCTCTTCTACCTGGAATACCAACCGGAAGTGCTTCCCTCCAGTCTTGCGTTTCTTGGAATTTTAACAGGATGGCAAACACTGGCAAGAAAATATCAGTTTTCAAACTCGTTCGAATGAATATCAATCCATTGTGAGATTTGTTTCCAAAATCTTTTAGTAGATCCCGTGTCATGTACGATAAGTTGTGTAATTTTCGTTACCTCGAATATTTCGCCGCCCATCGGCAGCCAGAATGCCAATGCCATTTTGGTACATATTTCGCTGCCCATCAGTGAGTTAAAATCACAGATGAGGCTGCTGATGGGCGGCGAAATATTTGAGGTAACGATGTTTAGTTATAAAACTAAGTTATTGCATGTGTCTTAAAGAGAATGGTCACCAAAACAACATTACCAAATTACAGAATATCAATCCACTTTTCAAAAAAGGGCTTTGCTATCTTTTGAGATTATTCCTCGTCAGTATAAGTTAAGAACAACTGTCAATTATTTCGCAAACAATAGACTTCCCCTGATAATTTCAAATCCATATCTACTTCAAGCATTCACAAAATGTTGGTTGGAAAAGGATGGCTATTATTTCACGTTTACACGAGAAAACGCCAATCTGATAAAGCCTGATAACCTAGCCAAGTCTTTCAACTAAATAGTGGTACAAAAAATTTGCCAATAACGTCCGAGTCTTGAGACGCAGCTCATGAAGTATTCTTGTTCACATGGAAGGAAAGTGATAATCCGAAACGTGATCGTTTGCGGGGTAATTACATTATTACCTCGAATCCTAAACTGGATTGAGTTTCGATATTTTTGTTGGATTACAGATTACCAATTGATATTCCTCCTAAAAATAGACAGAGTTATTTCTATTTGGGGTCTAACAGAAAGGATCACCTACCTTGGTTGATTGTAAGAATTTTTGAATAACTATATCTCCTTCCATCTTTCTGCTCCATGTATTCAGGTATTGGCAATCTTCTTGTCTCTATGTTCAATATGTTTGCCTTGGTCAAAGTTTTATTCTACAACGTGATGGAATGGATTATGAATATAGTATGTATGTCATGGATACTTAACATAATTACAAGGCTCAGGGAATGTTTGTTTGCAGCTTATTAAGGGCTTATATTTCGATACAGCTTCCTAAGGTTGATTAAAGTGCATGCATTATTAATGAAATTATCAATGTTAAACAAAGAAAATATCAGAAGCCCAAGAAGAATAAAATGATTCGAACACAAACTGCTGGAATAACTGCTTCTGCCTGTAACTTTTTCAGGCTACTGTCAAAATTTTCTTTTAATTGTAGAGGCTTGCCTGAGATGGAACTCTGTTTGTTTAACAGTCCGGCACAAACAATTAAAAATAATTTGTATCAAGAAAGAAATCACCATTGAAACAGAATTACACAGTGATGGCTAGATAACATAAATTTTGTCAAAATTCTTACCTTTTTAACTTGATAATCTAACAACCCGCCAAGAACATACACAGTCTGTTTGTCCAAAGCATCCAATGCTGAAACAACAAAATTAGGTTATGAAGGATAAAACAATAACATCGGTTACAAACCAAAGCCTAGAGGAAGGAATATTAGATTTAAAAAACGTCTGACAAACTTACGTTCTGTAGAATCTGGCGTCAAATAAACAATTTTGTCTTCATGGAAAATATGTGATATAGGCTCTTCCACTTTATTTACCTTCAGGAAATAAAAGAAGACATACCGTGAGTAAATGTTAATTTACTCAAAAAATTTATGAAAAAGATGACTATAGATTTCAACAACAAAACTGAAGCATTGTAGATACAGTAGTATGCACGATATTCAAGTAGCCAATACATACCACCATTTCATTGAAATTTGGAATAATTTGTTCAAAAGTAGAGAACATTTGTAAATCCTTTTTCAGGCCTGCAAAAGTTATGGAGAAAGGGTCTTGTGAGCTTGCATTGAGATCATATAAAAGTTTTGTGTGTTTTGCCAGGTAGCGACAATCCTACAAGAGAAAATAATGATAAATACACCCATTAAAAAGATAAACAGCACTGACTTTGGGAGTACAGGAGCACAATCTCAGCACAAATATTGCACTATTCACTGGATATCAGAAGTGGAACAACTCCATGAAGCCACAAAGTAGTTGTCTCCAGAAAAGAAAAGGGGATGAAAGAGGGAAAGTGGAAAAGAGGGAAGGAAAAGAGAGAAAATGATCAAGGGAGAAACAAAGAGGTGAAAGGTAAAAGGATGGACGGGAAAAGGAGATGTGAAAGAATGAAAGATGGAAAGAACATAGGATGGGGAAAAAGGTCAACAATATGAAGAGGAAAGGAGCATAAGAAGAAAAAAATCGATGTTTGGATTTTGCTATTTTCATTTACATATTTGTAATTGAAGGATAGTTTTGAAGAGTAATTCCAGTTTCTGGATTATCAACTGCACTTCCAACAATACAGTATGGCAATTCAACTGAAATATGGGACAACAGAAAATCCATAAAGCAATAGAAGGAAGAATTCTACTGTAGTTTGATGTTCTTTTGCAGGATGGTAAATATTTTCGATTACTGCTGGATACTCTCTCAGAAAATTGATTGATTCACAAACCTTGTTAGACATTATGCCTGGCAGGTCAAAATCAATAACGATTCTTTGCCCTTGTATCAAAGCTTTCTTTAATCTCTCATTTTGAATTATGCGCAATTCTTTCTTTGAAATCCTTACTGCAAATAAAACAGAAAATTTATCACTGAAAAGGGATTTTCCATTTGTTCTGCTAATTCCCGCAAGACCTCTCTAACCACAGCAGTTGCTTTTGTAGATGTGCTCTCCAATTCTGCATCCACATCTAAAAATATGTTGTTTGGGTGTACAATGCAAAAACCAAAAAGCGAGAAGAAACAACAAGCACATAAAGTCATTTTCATTTAACATAAAGACCTACCACACAAGATACTGAAGCAGCATCCTAAACTTATTAAGCAAGATAATTACTCAAAACTAACAGCAATACTGCGGATTAACATCTTTTTAACAACACAATGATATAAAGAGAAGGAATAACTATTAACTAAAAAATTGATAGCAAGAAAACAATGCAGAGAGTGGTGCAGTCATAGTCTGTTCCATAAGCTGTTATTTCTAGACTCAAAAGCGTGTCCAGCGTATTTAGCAACTTCTTGCACCTGCTTTATGTTTTCTGTTGAGGGGAGGTAGTAAAGGAGTTTGTTGCTTCTGGTTCATTGTACTGAATGACTTAACTTTGTTTTCAGTTGTTTCAAAAAGCTTTTTCTACCTCATGAAATATGGGCAAAAGAGTACATCATGCAATCATTAAATCAATTTTACTCTTCTCATACCTTTCACATCTGAGAATGTTCTTAGATACCTGAAGATCTGCATCTTCAAACCTGCAAAAACAACAAAACATTTTGACATTCGACTCTAGAACTGAAAGAATCCATAACAATGCCTGATATTGATAACATCCATCCAATAGCCTGCACGAACCTTTGCAATTATCTTGGTCTCGCAACCAACATCTTTCTTTGCGTTATTTTGGAAAGATCGCGAAGTTGTACCAACAGACACTTCCCGTGTCTTGTTCCAAGAAATGTGATCCACAAAACAAGGCCAAACCACGGGCCAAACCTCGTTTGCAAGTCAGCTTTTTGGAGATCAGTGCGCAGTATGCGCAGTGCGCATGTCAAAGAGGAAGTGCAAGGGACTTCGAAATGGCCGACGGTGTAGAAGCAGACGAGAATGATGAGCCAAGTAGCAGGGCATTAGCTGGCCTCTTGGCTGCTTCAGGTATGTTGTAAGGCACTTTTAAGATAGTTGAAACATTAAAGTTTTTACCTGAATAGATATATGAAAAAGGGAACACTATTTCAAGGAACGCGGAGCGTTCCAAAAAGTGAATGGGCAAGGACATCAAGCCCCAAGCGATTGTAACGTGGGGGCCCGGGGGCGCAGCCCCCGGAAAAAAGTTTTTATGGTCAAGCTCATTGGAAGGCTGGAAAACGCCTCTTCATGATAACATGAAGAAACTATCACCATCATAGTGAATCAGTTCAAGATCTATAAAGTGTACAATAAAATCAAGAAGTTCATGTGTATATACTGCTTTGGTTTCGCCTTTAACCATTAACAATTCCAGTTTCAGCTTCTCTTTTGGCCGACTAAGTACTAATCATTTTCAAAACTTTGCCAACAAGAATAAAGCCATTTGTTGCCAAAAAGTGGATGGGCCCACCTAGCCTTCCCTGCTCTGCGGTCCCTGTGTTTGTATGGGTGGTGCTCTATTAGTACTAATAAATTGACCAAATTAGGCCCTCTGGCTCCCTGGGTGCATTCCATGTTAAACTTACGCCAAAGGTACGCCAAGCCCTGAGCTTTCGTGCACCAGGTATTTTCAGGGAGAGAGAAGCTGCTAAAAGATCAAAATCTTATGGCTTTAAGAATCGTTCACTACTGGCCCAAATTCTTAGTTTCTTATCAAAAGAAACTGCTAAAAGATCGAGGACAACTTCTTATTCACGCCAAGGTAAGCAGAGTTTCAAACGCTGTCATGCCAAGAACCGATTTTATTGAAGAAATGACGCCGCTACGCTGACGCCGCTACGTCTACGCCGAAGATCTTCAGGCCCAAGTGCATGGAATGCACCCTGGTCTGACTCCCCACTTGTCGCTTCACTGGAGTTGCTCCTTTTTTCTACTGCTGCTGCTGCCAATTCTTGCAAAGTGCTCTAAGAATCATATGAATTGGAGAATATTTAGGAAGAAGTGTTAGAAGCTTAAACAAATTTCAATAGATAAATCACATTTGGTTGTCATGCCTGTACAGAAGGTCTTCAGCGTGGGCAATTTCATGTATACTACAACAAAGGAAGAACAATAGAATAATTGTTGTTAAAACAATAACCAGGGGCCCATCTTCCATGTGCCCTTTTTAAACTTATCAGTTGGGTCTTGGCTGTCATTTCATGATTCAAAAGTTTGTGAAAGAAAGCAACAACAGCTGATTGCGTTCTTACAAAGGATTACACTCAAAATCAATAGCAGCTGGGCTGGGAAACATGCGCGATTTGGCCTACACGTAGTAGCGAGTGAAAATTTTATGGTGTGAGCTGCGAGTAGACTTCAAAAAGCTGCAAAAGTCAGAAAAAAGCAATGATAGACTTTGTAGCCAAGTCCCAATACACTTACAGTATGTATGCACAACAACAAAACTTCTGATACAAGACTTGAAGTATCAATGCTGCATGCTGTGGAGTGGATGTGAATGTAAGCAAAGGTGTCATCAGAGGCAGACTACCCCCATATTTCTTCGACCATATTTTTTCCGACCCCCATATTGGAGATCGGTTGGTGATCAAACATAAGCCACCTGATAGAGTCTCTGCAGATGATTCTCAGATCTCATTCAACCTTAACGATGGAACTTGAATGCTTTATGAACTATCTAGAGAAAGTGAACAGATTTAGGTATGCCCTTTTGGCGAAACCCTACTATTTTGCGTTTATTTAGGCCCATGTCTGAATATAATTTTGTGTGTTTTTTTTTTTTTTTTTCTTTCTTGTTATCAGTGTCAGTTTCCATCATAACTTAACAAATGTCAGTGACAAGAACTAATTCCTCTCCATGTGGCATTTGCCACAAAAAAATTCCCGAGCAGCATAGATCAGTTTTCTGTGACCATTGCAATTTTTGGGTCCATATACGTTGCAATAATTTATCTCTCAAGGAATATGAAGAGCTTCAAAAAGAACCTGAAAATATCCCTTGGTTTTGCTTAAAATGTACTGAAATCTTGTTTCCTTTCGGTTCAGTTGATAATGAAGAATTATCTAAACTGAATAATTTTGATTTTCCATCTTTTGTTGATTCAGCACCATCCTTTGAAATAACGTCTGGTCTTATAAACTTGCCTAATTTAGATGATTACGATATTGATGAACATTTACCTTCTAATGTTAACTCTTGTTATCATACTCTCCAGGACTTATCTACCCTTGATACTTCAGATAAAGATCTTTCCTTATTTCATTTAAATATTAGAAGTCTTTCTCTTCATGTAGATGAGCTTGTTTCAACTCTTGGAACTTTGAAAATAAATTTTGATGTTATTGGTGTGTCTGAAACTTGGAATTCTTTTGATAATCCTATTAAAACTAACGTTGAAATTCCCGGTTACAGTTATTTTCCATGTCAGTCACATAGTCAAAATGGTGGTGTTGCACTTTACATAAAATCAGGTCTTACTCTGATTCCTAGACCAGATTTAAGTAAGGACAGCACTGATTTTGAGTCAGTTTGGGTTGAAATTGAAAATAAAAATGGTAAAAATTATCTTTTTTGCTGCACCTATCGTCATCCAAGCACATCCTTTGATACCTTCAGTGAATATCTGCAAGAAGTTCTGTCTAATCCAGCTGTGTCTAACAAACAAGTCTTTATCCTCGGAGATTTCAATATCAACCTTCTGAATTACAACTCTTGTACACCTATCACTAATTATGTTAATTTTCTCTTCTCCAAGCAATTCTTGCCATACATCATTCATCCATCCAGAGTATCTGCACATTCTTCTACTCTTATTGATAACATCTTTTCAAATATCACAGATAATGAAACCATAAGTGGTAACATTTTGACTCAAATAACAGATCATTTCCCCCAGTTTCTAATTGTCAAGCATGCAGGAATGCCTTATAAGAATTTGTCATATTTTCAACATGATTTTTCAAACCTCAATGAAGAAAATCTCCTTAATGATTTTGCAAACCTTGACCTTACCTTCTTGAATGACAGTGCTTTAGATGTAAATGCTAAGTTTAACAGACTCCTGTCTATCCTGGATGAATTAGTGAAAACTCACGCTCCACTGAAGAAACTTACTAAAAGAGATATTAAGTTCAGGAATAAGCCTTGGATCAAAAGCAAAATTCAAAAAATGATGCGCATCCGAGATCGGATACTTAGAAAGCTCAAAAAGAACAACAATCAGTCTCTTATTGATCTTTATAAACAGTTTAGAAATAGAGTTTCAGTTTCCTTGAATGAAAGTAAAGCCAGCTATTACTATAACTACTTTCAAAAGAACAGCAACAACATGAAACAATTATGGTCAGGTATTAAATCAATTGTAAGTATTAAAAAATCAAGCAACTTGAATGTGATTAACAAACTTAAGGACTCAAATGGTAACATTACATCAGACCCAGCGGTTATTGCAAACATTTTTAATAAATTCTTTGTTAATGTTTCTCATGACATCACTAAAAATATACCAAGATCCAGTAAGTCACCTGTGGATTTTATGGGTGACAGAGTTGGAAATTCATTTTTCATTTCACCCTCAGTTCCTTTTGAAATATCTGATGTAATCTCAGTCCTAAAATCTGGAAAATCTCTTGGGCCTAACAGCATTCCCATGAAAATTTTGAAGTCTCTTTCTCCATTGATATCTTCTCCACTTTCTCAAATCATAAATGAAACTTTTCAATCTGGGATATTCCCAGACAAGATGAAGTTTGCCAAAGTAATCCCACTTTTCAAGAAAGGTTGTCCACTAACAGCATCAAATTATCGACCTATTTCTCTTCTCTCTGTTTTCAGCAAAATCATAGAAAAAGTCATGTATGAACGTCTCTATAAGTTTCTAGAAAAACATGAAATCTTGTATTCATTACAATTTGGTTTTCGTGCCAGTCATTCCATTAACCATGCCCTGGTTAGTTTAACAGAAGCCATAAAAAATTCACTAGACAATAGAAAATTTGGTTGTGGAATATTCATTGATTTGCAGAAGGCATTTGACACTGTGAATCATCGTATTCTGTATTCTTTTGATGAAGCTTGAGCATTATGGAATTAGAGGAACCTCCTTAGATTGGTTTGAATCCTACCTTTCAGATAGGAAACAATGTGTCTCGGTGAATGGATCTTACTCTTGTTATCTCAATGTTACCTGTGGGGTTCCACAGGGTTCTGTTCTTGGACCTCTTCTTTTCTTGATTTACATTAATGATTTACCTCTCTCATCCCCAAAACTAGCCTTTTACTTATTCGCAGATGATACTAATATCTATTGTGAATCTGAAAGTCTTGATCAGCTTCAAAGTGTGGTAAACAAGGAATTAAGAAAAGTGAAAATGTGGCTTGAGGTTAACAAATTGTCACTCAATATTGATAAAACTAATTTCATAATTTTTAAGTCACCTCAACATTCTTCATCTGAAACTGTCAGCATCAAAATTGGAAAGTTCCCTATCAAGCAGACTCATTATGTCAAATTTCTTGGTGTCCTTCTGGATGAAAATCTTTCATGGAAGTATCACTTGACAGAACTATCCAAAAAACTGGCTAGAACTTGTGGTATGTTTTTCAAAGTAAGACACTTCTTACCCATCAATATTTTAGTCTGTCTTTACAACTCTTTATTTTCTCCATTTTTACAATATGGAATTTTAGTTTGGGGTCTTACCTATGAGACTCATATCAATCCAGTATTTTTGTTACAGAAAAGGGTTATAAGGGCTATTGCGTTTGAACACTTTACTTCTCCCACTACACCTCTCTTTTCTGATTTAAAGATTTTAAAGCTATGTGATCTATTTAAATTGAAACTGCTTTCTTTTGTATATGATTGTGTAAATAAAATCTCTCCTTCTTGTTTTCATTCTTTTTTTGATTTAGTTCAATCCGTTCATCAACATGGTACACGGCAAGCCACTAAAAGTGATATTTTTCTAACTCAGAAAAATACTTCTCAATATGGCCTTCGATCAGTTCGTTACTTTGGAGCTAAGTGCTGGAACGACATTCCCTTGGATATAAAAAAATCACCCTCTTCTATTAGTTTTCGTCGTAAACTCAAAGCTTTTCTCTTTGAAAATAATTATCAAGATTGATCATAGAATAGGCACAAAAAGGTCACCATCTGCCCTTGTCATATAATCTCAATGAAAGTCTTCACATGTATCTGAAATACTATTAAAACAGGGGGTGCTCTCTCCTCGATTAGTCTGACTACTGAGAGAGCTCCTCCTTAAAGTAATTCCCCTCCATACAATTTATCTTCTCTGTTTTGTGTAATGTATATTGTATTAACTTTGCTTACTGATGTATTAATTTTCTGTATCTTTTATTCCTGTAGTTTAGTTATCTGTCTGTTTAGTTACTTCATAAATTGTATGTAGTGGAATTTAAAATATGAAACTGAAACTGAAACTGAAACTGAAACTGATCTTCCTAAATGGGCTGTATGGACTTTCAGGGTGTATGTATGATTCCTTACAAAGTCTATCCCACTTTTTTAGTAATGTTGACACCCCTGATTATAAGAGCATCCCCTTTTCACTAAAAGTATTGAAAACTGATGTTTTAGTTTCTTGAAGTCCTGTCACATCAGTGCTTCATAACATAATTGCCTCTCTTTACCCATCTCTTATGTCAAAAATGTGCATCAGAAACCAAACGTCTTTTGATGTTTTGAAGAAAATTTGTCGCAGCTTTTTGTCCAAATTGCCTTTAAACATTCAAAAATATCATTTTTGAATTCATACTTTTCATCAAATAACTAAATTACAACAATACTAGGAATTAATTACGTACAGAATTATCATCTAAGGGCTTGTTCAAATTCAATTCAATTTCATTTGTAAAATGCAAGTTGTCAAATGTACGAATATCTAGTAAGATTCATATGAAGCAGAATTCCCATTATGCTGAGATCTGGCCTCATACAGCTTTCCGACATTAAATATGACAAACGTTCCCATGAGAAAATATTTCCCGGTTAAGCGAGACCTCGCTTGAACTCTACTGGGGTCTCACCTGGCCAAGGGAATATTTCCCATATGAACACATTTTCCCGGCTAGGTGGGGAAATCTCTTTTGTTTTTGGTTAATCCTTTGGCGCCAGAAACAAAGCGCTATTGTTTTACATTTCGGTTTGCTGGGGAAACTTTTCTCATATGAGAGGTCAAGGAATATTATCTTCGCTGGGCAATTTTCCCGATAAAACGGGAAAACGCTGTTAAATTTCTCATATGAGCAGGCCCTAAGACTTATATAAGAAAAACTTTATGTATGAAATTTTTATGTGAGAAAAACTTCTTTAGAAACTACTAAAAACCCCACAAACTTCGATTATAGATATAATCTATTGAAAAACTGTCCGAAAACCCCTAACACACAATGCCATTGAAAGTAAACTCCCAAAAGACATCGATGTTCTGATCATTGAAATGGTTTCGCAGTACTTTTTGCTTCATTTCGCTGAAAGTTTCTTTGCCAATTGCTTATGAAAGATTGATACTCTTTCTCCATGGCACCGTTAGTTCAAAAAGATCGAAGGTATAAATGTTTGTGTTCAATTTTAGATTACTCTGTGGTTTTTTACTTGCTTCATTTCGTTTTCAGCCTTTCTTAGAATAGTTCCCGTAGGCAAATCGTTATTTGACTCTGCAATTTCATTCGTTATTCTTAAAATTACAATTACATTCGTTATTCTTGTTTTGTGAATTAGGAAATCGATTCCAATTTTTCAGCAATTGCTCACAACTACTTTGTGTAAAGCTGGAAACTTTGTTATCGCAAAATCAGAATGAAAAATGGTACTAGGTATGTCGCAAAAATTACCGACTTTTGCCAGATGATAATCATTGTTTTTGATAAATTCGCGAGAAGCATTTCAGGTTGGTTACTTTGCCAATTTGTTTTAATGATCTGTGATTCAAAGTAACTGGAAACCGACATGTAACTATCAACTGTTTTTATGACAGGTAAAGCCAAATCTTTGGATTCATTGGACTCCTTGGATGTTGACTACACTTCGAAGAGAGCGAAGGGCTCCTTCAAATACGATGGCCCTGCAGAGGTAAGCGATTTTGACCTGCCAGAATTAGATGAAGATAATTTACCGAGCCTTGAAAGCATTCTGAATGAGCCTGACATTGATGCATTTGCTAGTGATGAGAATGGTGTACCCCACACGGGGGTCATGCCAGGTCTTCCAGAGATAAAAATGCGGAATAGACCCAATGCAAATGGCTCTGTGTTACGTCATGTCATTCTCAAGAAAATCTCAGCACAAATGGGAGATGCTTGTGCTCGACGGGATGCTGGACTGCCTACAGCAATGGCTGTGTCTACAGTGGTAGCGGTTGGAACATCTCATGGCCTCGTCTTGGTATTTGAGCCTCGTGATCAAGCATTGAAGTTAATCCTTGGTAGCACATCAGATGGGGCTAATTATGGTGCCGTGACTGCCCTTGGAATAAACAGGGATTGCTCAAGGTTGTTATGTGGGTATGCAAAAGGACAGATAACGATGTGGGATTTGAATAATGGTAACTGCCTACGTGTTATTACAGATGCTCATCCACCAGGCTATGCAGTTCTACATCTGCAGTTTACTGATGATTCAACCATCGCAATGTGTAATGATAGCAGTGGCTCTGTTTACAGTTTGAGCTTCCGTAGATTGATCACAAGAAGCTGTGAGTCCACATGTTTCTTCTCGGGCAGCAAAGGAGAGGTTTGCACGATGGCACCATTACATTTGCATGCAGGAATGAAGCAAAGTCAGTTACATGATTCATCACTTTTAGCCATGGCATCTTTAACTAAAGTCATCGTTGCTAATCTCAAGCCGTTTCCCAAGGCCATCTTCACCAAGAAACTTCCGGGGGCTAAAAACACTCTCCCATTACTCGGCTGGCAATTTGCTGTTATACAGAAAGATGAAAATGCAAAATATCTGTGCCCCGTGCTTGCATTTGCAAGAGATCGCTTGATCCATTTCTACCAGGTTTGGAAATATGAAGAAGATTTTAACTTCGTTCCATTTCAAACCATCGAGACCGATTACAGCATAGTGACTATGCATTGGATGAATCCGAAAATCATGGTAACAATAGATTCATTCGAAAGAATAAGAACGATTGATGTGAAAACAAAAGAAGAGCTTGAATGTTTGGATCTTGGAATTGTCCAACTTGTCTATGGAAGTAGCTATTTCAAATCTCTAGCTACAGGAGGCAATGTGAGCAAAGCCTTAAATGCTGCCAGTGAATATGCAT
This sequence comes from Aurelia sp. 4 Dawson et al 2005, assembly GCA_964019985.1. Taxonomy (NCBI): domain Eukaryota; kingdom Metazoa; phylum Cnidaria; class Scyphozoa; order Semaeostomeae; family Ulmaridae; genus Aurelia; species Aurelia sp. 4 Dawson et al 2005. Next base: position 1,062,122 of record OZ026498.1, read on the forward strand.
GTTATCATTCAGCCCAAGTATTCAATGGCCAGTTGTTGCTTCTTGGCACCAAATCTATTCATTGTTTGACAATCAGATCGTGGAGAGACAGAATCGATTATTTCGTTAAGCAGAATCTTTTTCTAGAAGCCTTGCAGTTAGCGTTATCATTTTATGAAGATCGAGCTAAAGCTGTTGTTAATTTAGTTGGCAGTCGACGTAAACGGAGGATGTACATTGCGGAGGAGATTGCTGAAGTATTACGATCCTATGTTGATGTGTCTTTGACTGTAAATTGTCCCAAGACGCACAATGAAGTTTTGCTGACAGAGTATTTCAACAGTTTGGTGCCTACATGCGTTGATTACTGTGTGGCAACTCAGAATTTGCAGCTTCTCTTTGGTGAGATTTACGATCGCTTCTCCGAGGATGCGGTCTCAAAGAGGGTGTTTCTTGAAGGCCTAGAGCCGTACATCCTAGATGACAAAGTTTCCTTGCTGACTCCAGTTGTCATGCAAGATTTGGTGGAGCATTTCGAAAACACAAGGCAACTACGCAAACTCGAAGCTTGTTTGGTTCACCTTGATGTTACAGCTGTTGATCTGCATCACATGGTGAAGCTCTGCTGGACACATGCATTGTATGATTTAGCGATTTATGTTTACAACAAGGGAATGAATGATTATATCTCCCCGTTAGAAGAGATGCTTGGTATTCTGAAAAGCCTACTGAGAAGCAAACGGGAATTAAGCCAATCGGAATCAGCCATTGGGTACAAGATTCTTGTTTACATAAGCTGCTGCTTGGGTGGAAAGCAATACCCAAGAGGTTTGATTGCAGATGAGAAGATCCCTCGAGTCAAGCTTGAAATGTATGAGTGTTTAATCAGGAAAAGAAATAAAGATTCAGTGGCTGATGATCCAATTTATCCAAATCTGCACATTCTTCTTGAGTTCGACACACGTGAGTTCCTAAATGTCATGTCTATCGCATTTGAAGAGCCAGAATTTGATACAGACTATTCTGAGATGGGACAAATCTCAAAGCGTCAAAAGGTTGTTGATATTCTGCTTCAATTGATGGTCAATGATTCTTCATTCTCTCCAACGCAAGTTGGTTGGCTCTTCACCTTCATCGCAAGGCAGATGGCAAAGTATGAAAGCAGCATTCAAGTTAACAAGCTTCTTTTTGAGCAAGTTTTGGAATATTTGTCCAACCCTGACGATGATAGTCGACACGAAGAGCGACAGCAAGCATTACTTGAGCTGCTGTCAGCTGGAGGCCTGAGGCAATTTGATGACCAACGAATCATAAACCTGGCAGAATCTGCAAAGTTTTACCGCGTCTGTGAGCTCCTATATGAAAAGCAACGTCAGCATGCCAAAGTCTTGTCTTGTTACATCAGAGATCCTGCCCGAAGATATCAAAGCTTTGCTTTTGTAAATGATTTGATGTCAGGGGACTCCTTTACTGATATAGAAAGAGGAGAAATGCAGGATGCAGTTTTAGCTTCTATGAACGATCTTGTTGCTATTGACAATCATAAAATGGCGGACTTGATCATCGACTATTTCCCAGACTCCTTGGTCGTTGTTGTTGGGAAGCTAGAATATGAGCCGGAGATTCAATATGAGTTCCTAAAGGGTGTTTTCACGAACAGAGATCCAGGAAAACGGAGAATTAGAGGGGAGTTGTTTACACCAGATCCAATAATCCACGAGCAGCTTATTCAGTTAATGTGTCGATATGATCCTCAAAATGTTTACACACATCTAAGAGAAACTGACAACTATCGTCTCGAGCAAACGCTTGCAATTGTTCGCAAGATGAAAGTGATCGATGCTACTGCGTATCTGCTTGAGAGAACGGGAGATGCCCAAGGAGCATTCAGGCTTCTTCTTGATAACCTCAAAGAAAAGGTTTCTGATTTTTGCAAAGAATTTGCCGAGGATGATGATCCCTTGTCAAGCAAAGAAGGACGAGAAAAGAGAAGAGCTCTGAAGAATGCGTTAAATGTTGTCATTCAGTTATGTCAGAGGAATTCTTCTAGGTTAGAGAGTGAAGAAAGGCAAGGACTCTGGTTTCCATTGCTAGAAACGATAATGGCACCACAAAGAAGAGCCAAAGATGTAACATCAAGCCATTTCATTGCATTTAAAGAGTTGACCAAGCAAGTCCTGAGTAGTATGATGGGGCATATTGCGTTGCCAGCTGTCTTGCAGAAAATCATGCAAGACCCTGCTTATAACTCAGGCAAGTTTGGAGAAATCAAAGAACTTCTCTTGGGCATGTTAGATACATATAATTATGAACTCACGTTGCTACAAACGACAAAATCGCTCCTTGGTAAAGACCTACATGAACAATATTGCAAACAGAAGCAGTTTTTATCAAAAGGTTTCTCGCCTAATGAATTGCTATGCGGGTTGTGTTTTGAAAAGTTTGGGATGCGCACCACACCTGATAGTATCAGTGACGTAGTTGTATTTCGTTGCGGCCATTCATACCATAGGCAATGTCTGGAAGGATCGATCGGGTTTGGCAGCGATATGGCTTGCGTTTTATGCAACAAGACCACCTCCATAAGACCAGTTTCTACTGAAAGGAGTAACGCAGCGTCAGGATCCAGCCCAAGTGCATCTAAAGATAAAGGAACGAAGGGAAAGCACAAGAAGAATGAAACAAAGGTTCCGTTGACCCCACAGCAAGAATTGGCCCTGAAAAACCTAGCAAAACATAACAGTGATGTATCAAGATTAAGCTTACTCAATGACTTAAGTTCTTATGATAGCGTCAGGGAATGGGGTAGTCCAAGGCCATCTGGCTTTGAGAATAGCTTTTCTTCATCAATTCTGAGATCGTCAGAGCACGTGTCACTTGGTGGGAAGGATTTTCAATTGAGATTAGCGCCAGCTGGTTTACCAAGTTAAAGGGTAACAGCTGATTAGTGGAAACTGTGCTGTAAAATTTCTTTGAAAGCTTATTGGACAGTTTAAACTGATTCAGATGATGAAATGGACGGAAGGCCGTGAATCGTAGAACATCTGGTAATAATTTGTAAATAGTTAACGATTAACAATGAAATTATTTCCAAGATTGGTTTTCCTAGGTTTATGAAACGAAGGATTATTGACACTAAACTAGAAGTATACTCGAATTTAATGTGTGTACCTTTAGTTACCAATAATCTCACTTTTTCCGAACAAAAGAAACTGGGCAAAACATGATCGAATAGTATATCGAGCTTAACGCAGATACCTAGATTGCAAGGGGTACCTAAAGTAGCGAATATTTAGGTGGTTTAGTAACGTACAGAGCTCAGTGCAGGTGCCTAGACTACCAGAAGCCAGCCCCTTAGATTATGTATGACTAAAAGGTTGAAGAATTCAAGAGAGAGACCCGTGAAATTTTAAGAATTTGTCCTGTTTTTTTCAAACAGATAGTGTCGAAAAGACGATGAAATTTATGCATACGTAGTTTCGTGAAATGCCTTCACTGAAAGACGCTGAAATGGGCCATATTTTTGCAATATTGTTGAAAGTCTCTTCTCGTTCCGTTATCGTGCGGCAATCCCCCTTTTCAAGGTTAGAGGTGCGAAAGCGGAAGTCTTTTGTTGTTAGAGATATTGTATCTGTGAGTCCAAATTTCTGTTCTTCATACAAAGGTTAGAGTAGAGGCAAATTTTCACTTTCCTATCTGTCTTTGTTTCGAAATTATGGCATCATAAATACTTTGAACTCATAAGGGCTTTGACCGTGAAATCAAAGTTTGGACAAAAATTTGTCCAAACATCTGATTTCACGGTCAAAGCTCTTATGAATTCAAATTCTTTAAATCGCCATAACTTCCAAACGAAGACAGATATGAAAGTGAAAATCTGCTGCCATGCTAAAGTTTGCACGCAGAACAAGGTTTTAGACTCAAAAATGCAAAATCTTTAACAACAAAAGACTTCCGCTTTCGCACCTCTTACCTTGAAAAGGTGGATTCTTAAAGGAACAACCAAAAAATTCGTTAGAATTACGCGAAATATTTCCTTTCATTGCCCATCGATCAAAATTTTATCCAGGTTCAAGGGAGAAAACATGTATTATCTTTCGTAGTTACATGTTATACAGGGCCAATACCAGCCATGAATTCATAGGGGGGGGGGGGGGAGCGGAAAACCAAAATTTTCCGACGATAGAACCATGAACAACAACAGAAACAACAACAATTGTAGGAACACACGCTAAATCTATGCATTATGTGACCTATCTAACTCCTCAGGAAAATATGCCACAAATTCAATTATTTCAATTAGAATCTATTTTTAACGCTACTAAATTCATGTTTTTATTCATTATTTATCCGCAAAATCCTCCAAAACTAGTCATTTAAATCACAAAGATTCCGACAAGAGAGCAAAATTTTCCGACGAATGGTCTCCTGGGGGTGCTCCGCCCCCCAGCCCCCCATTAGCTTCGGTCCTGGTGTTATAGCTGTGTATGTATTATCAGACGTGACAAAATGAAATGGACCCACTTTTGATCAATCTTATGACAAAAGTGAAAGTGGAAGGAACTGCGAAAGGCTGATATTCTGCTAAGATCTTTCTCAAATTAGATTTCACATGAGATTTGCGATAACGCAGAGTTGCTCATACAAGACTCTTCAATTGTTTTTATTCGCTGGTATTTTTACGTGACATCAAATTTGAAACAGATTTAGACCAAAGCTGCAGACGCAAAAAAAGGAACAGCTTTACGAATCAAGATCAAGGTTTTTCACGGTTTTCAGTTTTTCGATGCGTTCGGTATTGTGTGTTCTTCTGTAAGAGAGCATTAAAATCCAGAGAGATCTCCAGAGATGTTGTTAATTTCAGTCCAGGCGGGAAGACTTCGAGAGCTTTCGGAAATGATCATGCTTGGCAAACTTTAGCCGCACTTTATCTGTAAGTTTTGAAGATCTTCTCAAATGGTTTCTTCATAGGTGGTCAACCCACGAAGTTCACGATCTTTAGCAGATATCAAGGTGCCAGTTTCTAATTTAAGATACTGGAAACGTGAAAATGAATATTCAGATTTACCTTTGATGAAGCTGATAGGTCACTAAGGTTAATCAATAGTGGGGCATGTTTTCAGACGCCTGGAACTTTATGTTTTATCGTAAAACAAAAATTCAATTAGTTAGTAAGATTTGATTTTGAAGATTTGAATTGTTCGTCATTTTTCTCCGGATACTGTACCTCTCTTTTCAATCAGACTATGATTTTTCTTTAGAGCGTTGTCGTCATATATTGTCGTCACAGTTCCAGGCAATGATGCACCGTGTTTGTAGCTTGGAAATTAAACTTGTTACCTCAATATCACAAAGTTTCCTTCGTCGTTTTCCCCTCGGCCCTAACGCAACCAGGGCCTGAAATCAAAGTCAAATGGCTCCTGCGCGTCTGAACTGTTAGCGCCTACACAGCGTTCTTCCTCGTTTTAAGCTGCCTCTGGAAATATTTTGAAGCGAGGATGAACGCTGTCTTGGAACTAACTGTTCAAACGCGCATGAGCCATCTGAATTTGATTCCTAGCACTGGTTATGCTTCAGGTCTACTTGCAGGCTATGCGAAGCAATAATATCGACGTAACAAACTTTAATTTCTAAGCTACAAACACTGTGCATCATTGCCCATGCTCAGTTTGGAAGATCTGAACTGCTTGTCTTCGGACGTCCGCGTCGGACAAGAAGCCCGTGTCGTCTCTTTGGTACAACGTGTCGCGAAAATCTCTAAAGCGAAATTCTTGTGGTGAGTCTGCTGATTTGCAAGTCCGATTGAATTCATCTGTGAGCAATCCAAGTCTTTCAGAAAGTGGTGAGACGTCTTCATTCATAAGGACAAGGCTTTGAGCAAGTTCGGTTTTAGTGAAACTCTGATGGGTGGTTTGGATATTCGGGAGCTAGGAAGCAGAACCCGCAGAGGCAGATTGCATATTTTTTGTACTCTACGTGCACTCCAAACGGGTATCGATTTTCACAATTTTGGTATGGGGAACGGGAACGGTGTTGATTTCATGATTTTGGTATAAAGAATGGTATCGATCCATGTGATTTTGATAATAAGCAAATGAGTTAGCCATTTTTAAAACTGGAGCAGGGTTGGGCATGTGTTTTCGAAAAATTGGTACAAGGGACGGGGCATATTTTGAAGCTTGAGTGTGGTGGCATGCCCCCAACTAGAATCTGGTCATGTGGTCCCCACCCATGGGAACTGAACATATGAAAGGCCTGGGAGACTGCCAGAACTGCGGGGGCTACAGTAGAGGAAAAACGAATGTTTAGAATTTGAAATAGCTGAGGAGGCATACTGCCTTTTACAGGAACCTTTCAGAAGCCCGTTAATCTTCACTTCTTGACAGCTGATGAATTCAGTTTTGCGTTATCGTTCAATATGAAGGCATTCTCTCCAAGCGTTATTTGCAAACAAGAATGCAAATGATTTTGCGCTGTGACTTTTGACCAACGCTGCTGAAATGACAACTTGATTTTCAGAGGATGCTCACTCCCAGACCTCCTTGAAGCATTCCTGTGTTTCTCTCCAGTGGCTCCAAAGGTGTCATGGCTTCCTTGACAATTAAATTGTCATTACTGTAGGGAAGGAAAGAAAGTTCATTTCGGTCGTTGTTTGAAAGCTCTTTTTAACAAAATCAAGACCCTCATCAAGATCATTTCAAACCGACTTTCTGTACGGTTGTCCTCTTATAGGAAGATTTAAAGCCGAATTTCTTTTTAAGGTACTTGCTCTTTTGATACTTCAAGTGGCAGAAAACCAGAGAAATATTGAAAAACATTTGAAAATGTTTACTTTATCAAAACTGTGATAAGGAGAATTGATATTAAGCAACATAGAAACTATTTTTTGGCGAATGTTAAAAGATAGAATCTGTATAAAGACATTATCTTTGATAAAGATTATACACCCACAATTTTCAAGCATACTTTGTTGAGGCTGTGGACCCAGGGTACAAGCGTGTGTTCATGTATGTATTGTCTATAGGCAGGCCAAGATTTACAGTTTACACTTCTTTGCTCACAGCTCTTTAAAGAGCCAATGTGGTTTAAGTTTTACGGTAAAAAATGAGAAGAAAGGGCTCCATGGCGGCTTTTGAGAAGGTTTGAAGAATTGTTTTGAAGCAACTAGACTTGCTGAAAACTATTGTCGATCACCCATTGGCATAGTGAAGAGCGGTTCGCATTTTAATTAAAATATTATTCGATACATTTCTTATCTGTAAGAGCCGAATCATAAATGTTGCATGAAAATTCATCTTCAAAATGTGAAACATGTGATCATGATGATGTGATTTGTCCTTAGCTGCATCGACGGGCTGCCGAGGTATGACATTTTTCATATAAGTAACTACTTAGCCATGCCATTTTGAATGCAGTTTTGTCATCGACGTTTCACCTCAAGAATCACGAGAGAGAACAGCAGAGAGCGAACTATTTCCACTGCAAATAACTCATCTGAAATAGCTCAAAGGCTTCTATCTCCTGTGTTTATAATCTTCGATCTCATTGCATTATATCACCAAGGTCTTATGGTTGTCTCAGCTGGTGTATTCGTAGTTAAAGCGCGATTCAACTACCTAGTATTGCTTACAAGAAATTGTGGGCCTGGCCATCAACCAACCATCGAAGATAACCACAACAGAAGGTATTCCGTAATCATACCCATTTTCAATTCCTTCCGTGATATTATTCCACTTAGCTGCACCTTACCTGGTCGTTCGTTTTCCTGTGGGATACATTTATCACGTAGGTTTCCTATTACACCCCCGTTGGGCTTATTTTGTCTTGTTCTTGGCCTTGCACTTCCTTTGAGTCATGAGAGGTGACCTCCTTTGTCAGGAAAGGGCCTAAACAGGACCGTCTTTTATTTCATCCAGTCTTGTGTAAATTTTGCGGACGACGACCATTCATCGTGAACAAGGACAAACATACAAGCATCGAGTTAGTTTCCAATATTGTTCGAGTCCTTTTAGAAGACTAAACTTGAGTTGAATGAATTACGTTGTAAGTGCCCACTTTCCTTTCTTCATTAATAATGAAATGACCTGTCCTTTTTGGGCCTATAGCTTGCGTGCAGAGTTTATTGGGCTCAAGTCACAGATGTCTACTCCAGATATACAGGATATTGGGTCATCTTGATTTTGGAAATGTGGAATCAGGCTGATGAGTTTGTAAAGTGCGTGCAGAAGATGCGTGCCTGCCTATTACACCCCTATTATCTCTCTTTGCAATACTTGAAATTGTTCATGGAAGTTCTGTGCAACAAACTAAAAATTAGTCTGGACATGATATTATTTCTCTCAATCTATGAATCATTTCGAATTATTCTTTTCCCCTTCCACACAGGCCCCTGAAGACAACCTAAAGAATTATGGCTGCAGGACCATACAACTATTCATACATTTTCAAATATATTATTATTGGTATGATATTTTACTCACTTTGGCATAATGAAATTATTCTTTTATTTATAAAATGTGTAATTACAGTTAAGCATGATCCAGAACTAGCCATGATAACAACTTAGAAGTGTTTTGTATTCAACATGCAAATTTACCATCAAGGAAAAAATGAGGACAATGCTTGCAAACTGCTTTACTATGTACATGAAAAGGATGATACCACAGGGAACAGAAGACCTTGAGTACCCCGGTGCCATTATGCAAGGAAATATATTGCTGCAGTATATTGCAAATGATAACCAGGGTGTCCCAAAAGATGTGCCCATTTGTGTGGCTGCTGTCGAGGTGCTTTAGATTCCATTAATCCTCCTTTTTACCCAGTTGCATAGGTCAAGATCCAGCTTAGGCTTTGAGAGCTTGTTTGAGTCAATCTTACATTTGGTTGCAGATTTATCAAAGAGTAATGTCAAAATTAGTGGTTCCTTCATTAATTTCAAAACAAAGTATATATAAGTTTTCAAAGAAAGGGTTCTGGTGTGATATTTAAGTGTTCTCTTATCAAGACAACACTGCTAACCCTTCAAGAGATTTAGCAAAAATTTTAATATGATACCAGAACCCCTTCTTTTAAAAACATATTTTATCTTGAAATTGCTGCAGAACAATAGAAGTTCTGTGGAAGCAACCACTTATTTTGCCTTATTTCTGCCATAAATGCCATAAATAAGCAAGGAATTGTCATATTGTCTCATACAAAGTCTCAAACCCCAAGCAGAAGCTTGACCTATCCGACTGTTTAAATAAAAACAAAGATGATTGAACCTACAGCTCCTCCACAGTAGCCACACAAACACAGCACAATTTCTTGGGGCACCTTGTGCAACTACATATAACGCTATAAATAGATGATGTTTACTGATAAACATTGGAGCTGATTTCACATTGAATGTTGGGCTAACATTGGCTATAATGCTATTATGCTTGACAGACTCCAACTGAGAAAATGACAATAGAAGCAATTACTACCCCATGTGTAAGAGTCCCCATTGCTCCAGAAGCTGCACCTTCACTACCAGGTGTCCCAAAAAAAATATACAGATTTGGTCCACCCTATCAACTTGAATGTTATTATGAATCGATCTGAAATGATTTTCAAAACATACCTTGATAGCTAACTTGAACATAGATATATTGTCTGTTGATATCAATCCGCTGAAAATGAAGATATTGATCTTCAAAGGACAAATTTGCCTCCACCTCCAAACCAGAGCTTTGACGTTTTGGCCTAAACAAATTCTTGAAGTACAGTGAATGAAATCAACAACATTTGAATACAGCACAACAGATGTGTTTTACAAAGTAGAGGTTATGTGAGACCTATCATCAAGGGAGCTCCAAAATTAGCTTTATTCATCTCTCAATATCCACAATTTATTTTACACATGGTTTCATCAGCAAAATTACTCCCTTGAGCATCAACACACTCTTGTAATTGTGGAATCATTCCTTAAAAAGAATTTGTTTTCAGATCTCTTGGGAGTCAAGACAGGAAGGCCTGGAGATTATATGGGGGCCAAAAGACGTCTCCTTTCCATTTGATGACCCACCTGGAGAAGCAGCTTTGAAGATACTGTACGTCATAATCAACCTGATCTCGAGAGATCTAATAACAAATTCTGTTCAAGGAATGATTGGACAATGTCAAAAGTGTGTTGACCCTCAAGGGAGTGCTTTCACCAATGAACAGTATGTGTAAAATGAATTGATGATATTGAGATGGATGAAGCTGATTTCGGAGCTCCCTTGATGATAGACCTCACATAAACTGTATTTTGAAAACACATCTGTTGTGCCGTCTTCAAATTTTGTTGATTTTATTCACTATGTTTCAAGAATTTGCTAAGGCTAAGACATCAAAGCTCTGGTTTGGAGGTGGAGGCAAATTTGTCCTTTGAAGATTAATATCTTCACTCTCAATGCACCAATATCAACAAATGAGGTCTCAATGTTCAAGTTAGCTATCAAGGTATGTTTTGGAAATCATTTTGGATTTATTCACGCTATATTCTTATAGCTAGGGTCAACCAAATCTGTATACGTTTTCAGGACACCCGGTATGTGATCAAGTGAGGGTCTCACTTCTATGATCAGGTCAGGGCTCTTTTGGCAAAAAGTTTGGCCAGCAAACTGGCCATAGTCGTACAGAAATGTCCAAAATTGTCCTATTTTTATGAGATCACAGAAAGTATTTTTCATGTAGAATCCCTTGCACTCATGTTCATTTTGTTGTGCTGTATTTGACAGCATAAGAATTTCAAAACTCAACAGGTTGTTTGAGATATTGTTGCAGTTGTGTTCATTTGTTGCCCAAAGAATATTTGACATCAAACATGGTAAACACAATAGAAGATTGGGCTACAGATGGTGTCAGGGAATTGCCATGACCCTTTGTGTTTCTTGATAGATCAATCATATCAATCAAGATTCTTTCAGGTACAAAACCTGATGGCGAAAACTTCCACAATGCCATCTTTAGCACAATCATCCAATTTATTTTGGTTGTGTGAAAAGAAACTTACAGTAGTTGTAAAATTGTGATATTGTACAGTAGGCCTTTCTATCATTGTTTTGGTAGGTAGAGAAGGGGCAACCTTTCCCTCATAATCTTGTCAAGTTCAGAAAAACTCTTTTGTCTGACTTTCAAAACAAATAAATTTTAATCATAATTCATTTGCCAAAGTTAATCCACCAAAGATTCTTTCTGCATCACAAGGTTTATACATTCATTAATTTTCTCATAAAGGTGACATGGGTGTTGGAAAGTCATGTCTTTTGCATCAGTTCACTGAAAAGAAATGTAAGTTTCTAGAGCCATCTTGTTATTTTTGCATTAAATATGCTATGTAAAGAGAAAGTTGAAATAAGATTGAAGATAGATATATTAGAGAACTGCGTAGGAGATCGTGAGGACTGGGACTAGCCCAGCTCTATCTGTTGTTGTTGTTGTTGCCATTTCATCTCGTTTGTAGTCGTCCATCATTCCGTTCGTTGGTGTTTGAGTAAAGTCACTTTAACGATGAAATAGATGAACTCTTATCTATGATGGACGACTAAACACCTCAAGACAACATCGAGTGACCTCCTTAGAAGAAAATAAAGCTGTAACACAGAAGAAACTGGCATTGGACGGTGAGAAACGGAGACAAATCGTAACGGCGGCCATCTTGGATTTTCCGAAGCTGCCGTTTTTGGACCCTGCTGAGATCTCCCACGAGTCAACATCATCCCAGACCATAATACCGATCCTTCATCACCTCAACAAACATGCCAAAACATAATTGCCCATTTCCTGCTTGTGAATATGAGACAGCAGACGTTACAGATGACCTTGCAGCAGTCCTCCTAACAGTCCACTCCAAGGGATTCCACTCGACTCCCCCAGCCCAGGCCAGCCACAATTCAGCAGCCAGGGTGGAGAAGGTCCGACGACCAACTATTTCTAGTGCAGGAACAAGCGAGGAATGGTCATACTTCATCACTCGATGGCAGGACTACGCAGAGGCAACCAAAGTAGAAGGTAAAGACAAAGTAATTCAACTCCTCGAGTGCTGTGACGAACAGCTCAGAAAAGACGTAACACGTAATGCCGGCGGCAGCTTGACAAATAAATCTGCTGAAGAGGTTCTTGAAGCGATAAAAAAGCTGGCCGTTAGAGAGGAAAATGCTATGGTAGCTAGGGTCCAACTCCACAACATGAGACAAGATAGGGATGAGACCATCAGAAGCTTCAGTGCCCGCCTCCGCGGCCAAGCTGGCGTATGTAAATTTGTTGTATCTTGTCCAGGGTGCGATACAGAAGTCAATTACACTGAGAATGTACTTCGTGACGTTGTCACCCGTGGCTTAGCAGATGAGGAGATCCAGCTTGACCTCCTTGGTGAGAGAAACCAGGATATGAGCCTGGAAGAGGTCCTACAGTTCGTTGAGGCCAAAGAATCCGGTAAAAGGTCTGCCGGACGCCTTCTCCAAACCCAAGGTGCTGAAGCAATCCGCAGCCAGTATCGCAGAAAACAGACTGCAGACCGAAAGCCTACCGACAAACCCAATGAGGCCTGCTATTACTGTGGAAAATTAGGCCATGGCCACAAAGCTTCACCCATACTCCGAAAAAAAGAGTGCTCTGCTTTTGGTGCCACCTGCCAACTTTGTGGTCGGTCAAACCATGTTGAGACTGCATGTCAGAGTAAAGACAAACCCATTCGCCGAAGACCCCCACCCCATGTCGGCGCAGGCAGGCAAGCGGAAAGTGCCATCTTCGATGCCCTGTGCAGTGCAACCGATCAAGACCAGGCTATCCAAAGCATCTCCCTGGACCATCACCTGTACAGTAACCTGAGTGATTGCTGGATTCGACGCGCATCCCAGCCGCAGCCATTCATTTCACTAAAAGTATCCCTCCATCCCCAAGATTACGTGGCCCTAGGATATAAGCCTGTTACCAACACACCCAAGTCCATGGAGCTATCCGCGATGGCAGACACAGGCTGCCAAAGTTGCCTTGCAAGCTTAAGCATCATACGTCGCCTTGGCTTACGTGAAGAAGACCTCATCCCGGTCACCACACGTATGCACGCAGCAAACAACAGCGGCATCAGGATCCTTGGTGCCATCATCTTACGATTTACAGGCACAGCTGAACCCGGCCTGAACCTTGAGACAAGGCAGATTGTATATGTCACCAACGATTCAGACCGCCTGTTCCTAAGCCGGGAAACATGCAAGGATCTGGGAATAATCTCGGAGCGATTCCCCACTGTAGGAGAAGTGCTTGTCTCTCAGTCTAATGGCACAGTTACCACATTAACTGGACCCATAGACCGTACCGGCCAACAACCCAAACTTTGCGATTGCCCCCCACGCCAGCAACCACCGCCCAAACCATCTGCACCTCCATTCCCAGCAATAGAGGCCAACCGGGAACGCTTGCAAGAATGGCTCCTTGACTATTACAAGTCCAGTACATTCAATACATGTGAGCACCAGCAGCTTCCCCTCATGGATGGCGTGCCAATGCGACTCATGGTGAACCCAGATGCTGAACCAGTGGCCCACCACACACCCATCCCGGTGCCACTCCACTGGCAAGAGGAGGTAAAGGCCGGCCTTGATCAAGACGTAGCTCTCGGTGTCCTGGAGCCTGTGCCAGTGGGAGAACCAGTAACATGGTGTCATCGGATGGTTGTGTGCCCAAAGAAGAATGGCAAACCACGCCGCACAGTAGACTTCCAGTCCCTCAACCTCCATGCTACACGCGAGACCCACCACACGCAGAGCCCATTTCACCAAGCACGCTCAGTACCCCACAATAAAAAGAAGACAGTGTTTGATTGCTGGAACGGATACCACAGCGTTCCCCTGCATGAAGATGATCGCCACCTCACCACATTCATCACTCCTTGGGGACGGTACCGCTACAATACAGCCCCCCCAGGGATACATTGCATCAGGTGATGGCTACTCCCGAAGATTTGACGAGATTGTCTCCCATATCCCAAACAAAACCAAATGTATTGATGATACCCTGTTGTGGGCAGACAACATCAGCAGCAGCTTCCACCAAGCAGTTAACTGGCTTGACATTTGTGGGAGACATGGCATCACACTAAACCCAACCAAGTTTGTCTTCGCAGCCGACACAGTTGAGTTTGCAGGATTTGAGATCACCGGTGACAGCGTGCGTCCGTGCAAAAAATATCTCGACGCCATCCGCCATTTCCCTACTCCAAGCAACATAACGGACATGCGCTCCTGGTTTGGCCTGATCAACCAGGTATCATACGCTTTTGCAGCAACTGAACGCATGCTGCCATTCCGTGAGTCACTGAAACCGGGGACCCAATTCTTATGGAACAGTGAACTACAGCGGCTATTTGATGAATCCAAATCCGTGATCATCAGTGAAATTGAAGACGGAGTACGCATCTTTGACAAATCCAAGCCCACATGCCTGGCCACTGACTGGTCTAAAACCGGAATCGGTTACTGGCTGTTCCAGAAGCACTGCCGATGCCCCTCCACAGATCCCTTCTGCTGCCGTAGTGGCTGGAAAGTGACTCTTGTTGGCAGTCGATTTACCCATGCAGCTGAGTCACGCTATGCCCCCATTGAAGGTGAAGCTTTAGCAGTTGCTGACGCCCTAGACAAGGCACGCTTCTTCGTACTTGGCTGCGATAACCTGATCATTGCAGTTGACCACAAGCCCCTCTTAAAGGTTTTTGGTGATCGATCCCTGGATGAAATATCCAACGGCCGCCTCAGAAACCTCAAGGAAAAGACACTTCGGTACAGGTTCCGTATGGTACACATCCCTGGTGTACGACACAAGGCCGCTGACGCCATCTCACGGCACCCAACAGGCCCCACACACCCCAACCCTCTAACTCTTCCTGACGACATTGCGGCCATAGATAACTCAACCCACCTGCGCCCAGGGAGCCTAATCGGACATCCTTTCCTGACAAGTATCCGCACCAAAGAGTCGCCGCAAGATTCCTGTTCCTTCAGCATTGATGATGAACTGGTATCTGCAGCTTCATCCATCCTCAGCACCATTGCTGTCACTTGGGAGCGTGTCAAGCTAGCAACCACCAGCGACCCAGACTTGCTCTATTTGACTACCATAATTGAATCAGGATTCCCAGAGTTTCAGCACCAGCTCCCACCTGCTCTTCAGGAATATCACAGATTTCGCCATCACCTGCACACTCTTGATGGTGTCATTCTCTACAAAGATCGCATCGTGATCCCCCCTTCCCTCAGAGAAGCGATATTGACCACGTTACATTCTGCCCACCAAGGGGTAACATCAATGACTGCAAGAGCAGAGTCCACCGTCTTCTGGCCAGGCATCACACCTGCCATCACAGCACTACGTGAGCGCTGCTCTCACTGCAACCGCATGACCCCCTCCCAGCCAAGTGCTCCACCGTACCCCCCCACGTTACCAGCATATCCTTTCCAATGTATCTGTGCTGATTATTTCCACTACAAAGGGGTTAACTACCTCGTAGCAGTAGACAGATATTCCAATTGGCCAATTATCGAAAGGGCACGTGATGGTTCTGCTGGCTTGATTGAATGTTTAAGGCGCACCTTTGCGACATATGGCATCCCTGATGAGTGCGCCACAGATGGAGGACCAGAGTTCATTGCGCACTCCACTCAACAATTCCTGAAAGATTGGGGAGTCCACCATAGACTCTCCTCCGTTGCCTTCCCACATTCAAACTGCAGGGCCGAGATTGGTGTGAAAACGGTCAAACGGCTGATCACGAACAACACAGACCCACATGGCGACCTCAACACCAATGCATTCCAACAAGCCGTATTGCAGTACCGAAACACCCCTGACCCCGGCACCAAGTTGTCTCCCGCTCAATGCGTCTTTGGTAGACCCATCAAGGATTTCATCCCCATACTCCCCGGGCGCTATATCCCTCATCCAACTTGGCAAGACACACTCGATTTGAGGGAAAAAGCTCTAAGAAACAGGCATATGCAAGCATCTGAAAGGTGGGCCGAGCACACAAAAAGGCTTCCACCTCTGGTAGTGGGAGACCATGTGAGGATCCAGAACCAGACTGGATCACACCCCACTCGGTGGGACAAGACAGGAGTTGTTATAGAGGTACGACAGTTTGACCAGTATGTCACACGGGTGGATGGCTCTGGACGGATCACAATCCGAAACCAGAAATTCCTGCGGAGATACACCCCAGTTCAGAAAACACCACCACGGCGCCTACTGAGTGATGACCTCAAATATACATGCAAACCTGAAATAGATGAAATATACATGAAATAGATGAACTCTTATCTATATATGTCCGTGAATAAGAATCAGTTTTACGTCATTGTAAATCCCATGTCACATCTAATTTGAGACACACCACGTACATGTATGTTATGTAATGCAGCTTTTAAAATTTGTAAGGATTTTCATTTTATTTTCACTGGGCAGTTAAAAATTAGTGGCAAAGATGAACATGAGGAATGTCCTGGTGTTAAAAAGTCTGCAGACTTGGCTTCAAAAACAGTTTAAAAGATAAACCTAAATTTTGTCTCACATCTTTTCAACTAAGTGATGAAAACTGAATAATAAAAACATGGAGACTTTCCTAGTAAACAATTTGTGCTGAATACAACAACTGCAGCACTCAATTGTCCAATCACAGGTCATTGAAAAGTTTCTATTGTCTCTGCATACAAAGGGTAACACAAAAGTTACACTGATCCTTGATACAATCATATCATCATGTTTCTAACACTAGGGTTAAAAGAACCTTAGAATTTGTGCATACAGTAAGCTGTATTTTTGCAAGCAAGTCTGTGACATTGTTCTTTTCTTTTCTCACTTTTGTTGTGTTTTTCGGAAAGGCAATCTTCATTGATATTGGTAGTAGATAATTTTTAGACAAATGCATTTAAGGAAGACAGTGATTGACAAGAATATGAAAATAGCACTGATAAACCAAAGCTGGAAATTAGAATATATACTTGTACAGAATGGTAAGGGGTTTCAGTCAAAACATTTACTGTATGTTTTTCCTCTTGTTTTCATTTAACCCTGATTCACCCTGGCGTAAAGCATTTGCCATTGATGATACAGGTAATAGCATTTTGGGCTCTGTTCTACAGTACACTTGTTGACCTTATGACCACAATTAATTCTTAAAATCAATTTTCATAGTTATGGCAGATTGCCCACATACAATTGGTGTTGAGTTTGGAACTAGAATCGTTGAAGTTGCTGGACAAAAAATCAAATTACAGATCTGGGATACTGCAGGCCAGGAACGATTCAGGTTAGACTTGAAATTTTGGTTGCTTTGTTGACTTTGCATTTTCTGATATTGAAATTCTTTATATTTTGTATCATTGAATTTAAAATGTACCTGCGATACTATATTATTATCATTTCATTTTTAAAAGGTAAAAATTTTTAGTTGGTGAGGACCTTCTTTGTGGTGAACAATTCTGATCAAGAATTAGAAGAAAATATAAAAAAGATAAGACCAAGATAAGAGAGACAGCAAATGAACTGAGAGAGGATAGAGACAAGCAAAGAGAACTGTGCACTTTCCAGAACTATGTACATACTACATCTACTTCATTTAAGCATATGTACAAGTATTAGAAGAAATAGAATTCTGCCCAAAATAACATTAACCCATCACTTTTTGTGTGTTTATTCTGACAGCAAAAGTTGCATTGCATGTAGTGGTTTGAGAGAACCTCCTTATACCTTGCCGCATGAGGATCAAATTTAGTCCTTCCAAGAAAACGTATGGAAAGAAATTGGAAGAATATTGACCCCACCCCAACATAATTCAATTTAGAATATGTTTAAATGGTGAAAAGGCAAAGTTGATTTATCTTGTTTGGTAGAAATTGTTGTTCAGGATATGATTCATCTCTATTGCATGAAAACTCTCTAGGTTGATTTGATATATTCATTTTGCAGTTTCTTTGATTTTTAGGGCAGTTACAAGAAGCTATTACAGAGGGGCTGCAGGAGCACTTATGGTTTATGATATAACAAGGTAGAACAATTATTTATCATCTACGATTGAAAATTATCATGGAAGTCTGAAATTAGTTGCTTATTCTGTACAAAGCCCTTTTCATCTTTCTCCCATTTTGTACACTAGGATGTAATTGACTTTGCTACAAATACACCACTTCGATTAACAGCCTTGTTTTAGAAATTATTCAAAATTCTTTGATATGGAATTTTGGAGGCCAAATTGGATTTAGCACCCAAACTTTAGTTTAACCAGAAGTTTTCATGTTGCTAGCAGTTGTGGTGTTAATTTTATGGCAATGTAAGGTTTGGAAATCTGTAAGGGATTTGACTGTGAAAATGACTTAGGGTGTAAAGTTTCACTCAAACAATTTTTGATGGTCAAATCCCTTTAAAATCTTTGAACTTTACATTGTCATAAAATCAACATCGCAAATGCCAGCAGGTTAAAAACATGTAACTAGACTATGTAATGTTTGGGTGCTAAATCCAAATCTGGGCTCGAAATTTTCATAAGAACAATTGGAAGGAAATTTGACAAATTTCCAAAACGAGGCTGCTTAATTGAAGTGGTGTATACAGTGAAATCTACTGTAAGTTGTATTTGACCAATAGATTTATCTTTCAGTTCTGCTTTTCAAGGTTGATTCTTTTAAAATGCCTAAGTAAATTATTTACTCCCTTGGTCAAGTTAGTATGCCATTCTTCATCACGTTCAGTCTATTTCAGGTTGCTAAATATTTACAATTTATACTGGGTGACCCAAAAAGAACTTCACGAGTGAGGTCATAACTAGCTCCATGAAATCAAAAGCTATTGCCAAATGCTGTTTATCACAGTTTAGTTGAAAGACTTAGCTATCTTTTGAGATGCTGCATGATCATTTTGAGCAATTATGTTATTTGCGAAATCAGATTCAAAGAAAATTTCAAATCCCAGATTCCTCATTTTAAGTGAAATAATCACCATCATTTTCCAGTCAACATTTTGTGAAAACTCGACATAGCAATGGATTAGAAGTCGTCTGGGGAAATTTTTTGTTTGCTAAATGATAGACCTCTGTTCCTCATTCAAATTACACAATCCAAAGCAAATTGGAATTCAGCTTTTTTTACACTTTCTTAAAAATTGAGTGGAAAGCGAGGGAACAGTCTGAGAAATGAATGAATTTCCATATTTTTTAAACTGTTTTTTCAGACAGAACACATATCTTAAACTGACCAAGCAACATCTCAAAACAATTGTGGAGCCTTTCAGCTACATGGTGATACCTTGTTTGTCTTCATAACATTTGCTTTCAAGGAATTATGTGCAATCTAGCTCGTGAAGTTTTTTTGGGTCACCCGGTAGGTGAGTAAGTAATGAATATTGCAACTATTCCCCTGCTGATTTTTATGATGGCCCTAATGCCATTATATCAATATTACTGTATATATATCCCTTACATTTGAAATGCAAACATTAAAATGTTTGTTTGCAACAGAAGTTATCAAGACATTGGTATTATTATGCTTTTGCATTCAAAAGGCTTAAGTCTTTTGACACATTCATTCCTCAGCTTGCCCATTCCCTACAAGCTTGGTCTTTATGCTGAAAAAGTTAATGGGGAAATGGAGAAGTGTCACATCTAGTTTCTTATAGAAGAGTTATGTAAAATGTATCCGCCATATCTTGGTGTAAGTCCCATTGGTAACAAACTTGTGTGTCTGTTGTAGGAGAAGTACATACAATCATCTCAGTAGCTGGCTAACTGATGCTAGGAATCTTACAAACCCAAATACCGTAAGTTTTTGCACCTTGAATTAATGCTTGATTTTTGGTTGAAATTACAACAGCTTCTCAATCAGTGTTAGGACCATTACAGGTTCATGCTGAGATGTCTTTTAGAATTGTGTAAGATGATCAGTGCTTAAAACAGGACCTATTGTCAACCTTTTGTTCAAGCTAGAAAGTTTCTTTGGGACCTTTTCCACTGGGATTTGTACAGTGCACAAGTAACTGGCCTTGTTAAGCAAATCCTTCAAGCATATGATGGAAACTTAGAAATACAACTAAGCCAATAAGATACAAACTTCCTTCAACAAGATTAGAATTAATAGATCCATCATTATATTCCTGCTATTTTAACACCTTAAGGATTCAGATCCCACGCTGTTGTTAGCTCCAGTTGATATATAATCCCATAAGTGAGCATTTTTCTTTCAGCCATCAACAATGTTTTGATTATTTTCAGGTAATCATAATGATAGGAAATAAATCTGATCTTGATGCGCAGGTAAGCCTCACTTTTTCTTGCCTTTGCTATGTTTTATCAAGTCAAACTTGTCCTTTTTGACTCTGTTAGAAACTTAAAGTTTTGGATAGAGAATAATCTTTGAGCAGGAAAATAATCTTTGAGCTGAAAATTAGAAATTCGGTTAAGACAATTTTCTGCCATCTGACAGCTTTCTTTATGGTTTATAAGGGATGCAAATGTGCTAGGCACTCTATAGATGTGTTTGAATTCCTATAGATAGCCAGGTTTTATTACAAGTCTTGGTTGCAAACGCAGATCACTTTAGAGCAAACTGAATGAATGAATGAATGAATGAATGAATGAATGAATGAATGAATGAATGAATGAATGAATGAATGAATGAATGAGTAGATTTATGATATCTCTTGTTATTGCAGCGAGATGTCACTTACGAAGAAGCCAAACAATTTGCAGATGAAAATGGTATGAAAGCAAAACATATATATATCAACAATATATATATATATTGATACTGATGAAGGCTTCGGCCGAAACGTTTACAAGAATGTGTTTTTTCTGAGTTCATATATATATATACATAAATCTTTTTAAAAGGAAATTATTATCGTATATGTCATTGATCAGTTTTTTACTTTGATCAGCGTTTTTAGGGATCACCATGATGCCAATATATATCACCAGAGTGTCTCGAAAAAGACTGATTCGCATTATGCCAAAAGTACATTTTCTTTCATGGAAGTCAGTCTTATTAACTAGTGCATTGTTAGGACAATTTTATTTTCAGTAAAAGAGAAAGACAAGAATTATGATCACTGATCAGCTATTTTTGTTTTTCTTTCATTTTTCTGTCAATTTGCACGGATATGAATTATTTTGTTTTCGTAATTTCTCACAGGTTTGCTGTTTCTAGAAGCAAGTGCAAAAACGTAAGTCTAGCTATGCACAGTTTCCTTATGTTCAAGGAACTATATTAGAACGAGGAAGGATACAGACCAACTTGAGGGGCATTTCACTCCAAAGATATCTCATACAGCTTTGGCAAAAATCCTTTGATTGCAAGAAAAATCTTTCAGAAACCCATGAAAATCTTACTGTTTTGAAAAACACTTTTTCGAATGACTGAAATGCCCCTCGGATCAACTTGAAGTTAGTTTATATTCTTTAGTATCTTTCGATTCTTCCAACTGTTTGGCTGTGTCGCAGGTTAGATGCCTCCATGGTTTACTTGTTCAAACTTTCTTCCTGCCTCAAAGTAACTATTGTGTCTATGAAGAAATGATAACAAAGACTTGGGAAAAATTTATCACAATTTGATAACTTTTTTGCGATTTTTAACAAACTAGTTCTTCGCCTTTGAAGTTGTATCATTTCAGACAACTAGTGGCATGCATCAATATTTGCGTTGATTTCTCAAAAAAATTACTCATTTACGATTGCGTTGAGGATTGTGGTGAAAAATTTTTACAAGGATGTATGGCGTTGAATGACGATTCTTTAACGATTCTATGAGAGCTCGATTGCAGAAGTTCGTGCATGTTCCGTGCAGCCATTTTTTGTATAATCATCTTTTGAATTCTGTGTACCCATTTTAACTTCCTGGTCATAATTCTCTACAGTGGCGAAAATGTTGAAGATGCATTTCTTGAAACGGCAAAGAAGATTTTCCAGAGCATACAAGATGGAAGGTTTGTTTGATTCTAAGCTTCATCTTATCCTTAGTTGGCCAGACTATTTGGGGTAACATATCATCATGAGCGATGTTTAAGTGTTCTCACAAATGATTGTTTTGACTGACAGCCATATTTCCGGCGAAATCGTGGAGTTTTTTTCATTGTTACCTAACCTTCTCAACAAATAGTTTTACTCCCTTTGATTTCGTGAGTAAATGCATCACTGCTTTTGGTAATGCCTGCTACCACAGAAATTGAAAAGACTGCCTGAGCGTATTTTCTGAAATGATGGTTCCCCTTACTTTGCAGATAGATTTATATGATTGATTGATTGATTGATTGATTGATTGATTGATTGACTGTATGATTAATTGAGTGAGTGAGGAATGAGTGAGTTAGTGAGTGGCTAGAACGAACGATTTATTATGCGACTGATTTATAGTGTCTCCTGATTGATTAAGTGGACCTTTTTATTTTAGCCTCGATCTGAATGCCGCCGAATCTGGTGTACAACACAAACCAGCTGGTAGAGGTGGCGCTAACACTTTTCCACAGGAACAGCCCGCTAATACAAATAATTGCAACTGTTAATTATATTTTTATTTTTGGAATTCAGCCCTAAATTCTTCGATGATGATTGCTTCCAATTTCCTTTGCAAATACGTATCTTAGATTACTTGGAACCAACAACTGAGGACTTTTATGACCAGGATGGACGCTGGTAGATTAGTGGAGACTTTTGTACAAACTAAATACAGCAGATAGCTTAGAACCTTTTGGATATACCATTGTTAGTTGAGGGGTAGAGGATGGTTGTCTTTGAAACTACTTTTGTTTTATCCCCCCTTGAAGGCCTGGTGCTTCTAGAAGCCGAATTTCGTAATCAATTTCTTGGAAGTTTCTTTGGAAGTATCATTTCATAGGCTCTGAAATATACGGAAGGAGCATAAAGTGCTTTCCATGCTGCCAGAATTTGACGTCGCTAGAGGGTCCATATAAGGGGTTTTCCTGCAAAATCATCATTTTTAACAGCATTGCCGGAAGCGAAATCCTGCATCAATATCGTTCAAGTAACTAGATTGGTAATTTCAACGCACTTGGTCATTTAGTGTATGTGATGGCTGGAAGAATTTCTGGGAGTCAATTACCAATAAAAAATCGTTTCTGTCATTTATGTAAAACTAGTTTTAGAGATTGTTTTGTTCCATCAGTTTTGGTAACTTATCGGTTGTCAGAAGCTTGTAGACTTTCTGATACATTGACGCTAGCTTTCTTTGAAATTGGTTCTCCTATATTCAGGCTGTCAGCTTCTAATTACAGCTGCTTTGTACAGATATGAGAATTACTATAGTCAAAGTCCAACTGAATATATTTATTTATTGCGTGAAGTGTAAAGTTCCTTCGAGTTAATCACTGGCGAAAGGTTATACTTAAACCTTCATTTTCGTTTCCAATGGGCTCAAAACGGAGATCAACAAATCGAGAAACAATAGTAGTTAGACTAGGAAACTGTCAGCTCTGTGAGGATTTTTAGCTGTAGTGTAAGTATTTGTTATTACAATTTTGGAAATCAGTCCTTTAGCAAGTGAATTTTACTTTTTAGTGAGGAACAGCCAAACATCGGCTATGAAGGATACGATCTCCTAGAAATCTAATCGAACCATTCGCCACTTCATATTGTCCACATAAAGTTGGTGAAATATCTTTTCCTCCAAGTGCTGGTATTTAGGTGGCTTTATCGGCCGTTTGTTCACAAGTTGCAGCTGTCTACGAGATTTTTCTGTGCCGACGTTTGACCAATCAAATCAGACGGTCCTTAACATGATAGTTAGTTATTCAGACACCCATTAGCCTAAGAGTCGAAAAGTTTTACAAACGATTCCGCAAACAGTACTGCTTGATTGTGGCGAGTGCCAGAAGGAGGCCTATCCAAACTGAAATCTTTGGGATGTAGTGTTCATTCTCAGTTTGTACCCTACTCTGAGGTAGTTGCTTCTTAAATTTTTACAGAACTCAGTGAAAAACTGTACTTGTCATGTAGTTATTAAGATAAAGCAAAAACATTAATTTGATGGGCAATCGTATACATTGTACTTAATTAATCATTCGACTGTATGATTGATCACACTTTTTGTGAGGAATTATTTTGTCGTAACGTTCTTGTTCTCTTCTTTCACATGCAAGGGTAAACGACCATATTTGCATTTCCCGCATAAAAAAGTTGAGGTTTTCTGTAGCAAGCGGAAATGTTTTTCATGCGTTGTAAAATGGTTCTTATATAGACTAAGGTACGACGAAATATCAGTGCAGAGGTTGTTTGTTCAAGGCTTCTGTTGTGCGGGTTTTTACTGTATTGAAAACCACTTCATAGATCAATGTTGATCCATCGAGGAAGTTACGCTAACTCAGATATAAGCATCTGTCTAACTTAACGAAAGTAAAACAATGATGTGGCAAAAGCAATGGTAAAGATTGAAACATAGGATTGCATCGTCTGTCATCAACGTTTTTAAGAAATAAGTTGTCTTTTTATAGGTTACGTATGGCGTTGTTGCTTTGGTCTGCAATGTTGTCTTTGTTATTGTATCGTTAGCCTCTAAAATCGAATACACGATGGGTCTTGTCGATGCAAGGCTGAATCTTCATCATCAGCACTGAAGGCATGAGAAAGCACAGTGTACTTTAGCAGCATTAGAATTAGTCAGACAAGTGTAGCTGCAAGAAAGTTACATCGGCATCCAGTAGGAAAGGAGGAATCGTTCCGTAATGTCAGAAAATCTCACTTGCTTGCCAAGAACTATCAACACAAAGCATGAAAATTAACTTCTCGAACTTGTGATTTTAAAATGCTTTCAGCTAAGCTACCGACATGTGAATCTATGTATGCAACTAGGTACGTCAAGTAAATTGAGTTCTGTAATGTATTTGGCTATTTATATTTTCTTATTCAAACCTTTCAGAGCATTTTACAGATTCGTTTGGGTTGTTTTTGCACACTTTTTTTAAAAATGTTTACAGTATTTGATCATGGATGATGATGAAAGTCAAATCTGAATTGATCAATATTAAGTTTCTTCATAAATGAAAAATGAAAAGAGACTTGATATTTTCTACAATTGGAAATTTGAAAAAGAAAACTGAATTTTGAATTTTCATTTCGACCTGCGCAGGGCTGTGCTTCTGCGAAGCATTGGAAATTTTACTGATGACATTTAGAAGAGGAAACACAAATCAAACTCGAAACAAAATGGCGTCTCGCTGCTGGCCAGAAGAGGATGGAAACTAAAAGAAGCATTTGCCACCGAACAGGTGCAAATGAAATGATTTATAGATATGTGAATTAAAGTTTCAACATGGTTGATTCAAGGCTGAGGTATTTCATTCATCAGTTATGTGTCGACACTCCAGTTTTCAATCTTTTACCTAGCAGCTACAACCAACATTTTATTGGGCCTAATTTGTTTGAGACTAAACATCTCTAGGAGTTGACCTACAACTACGCCTTTTCCGTTCGGTTGTCTGATTCCTAATTTGTCGGTAATTTTGGAATGCAATGCAGATGCTTATCAAGATGCTCATGTGTTCAACGCTTTTCCAAATTTTACACTGGACAAATTTTACAACGATTTTCAGATCCTGGAGTTATGTTTCAGATCCTTTTCAGCCGATCCCTGGCTTTCAGGCTTCAGATCCCGGAGTTATGTTACAATGAGGCTATACACTATGAAAAAAATATATAAATTGACATAAATTGAACTGTAAAAGGCTTATAGCCTAAACAGAATTTTTGATATGATATGATAAGAAACCTAAACCTTGATTCGCAACGGAAACCTTGACCAAACCGTGACACAGAATTCTTTCTTCAACAAAAAGTGATAATTCTTCTGGGGAGGGATAGTTCTTTCCAGGCCAAAATCTGCCAAAATCATCAATGAGTGCCGGGCAGGCCTCATTCAGGTCATTTCACTCTCATAGGCTTCGCTCAAGTTTGAGGCAAGGAAACCAGAAACAGAGAGAACTTATTTTTTTGATAGGAAGCAACTTGCAGTGTTTGTCTCACATAATCCAGTTCCATGAATAAAAGAAAAGATAACCTTGTCAAGCCAAGGCCTAACCCACAAAATGTCTACTTCCTTGTCTTATTGTGAATAAACCACAAAACAACAGGTCTGATCCTTTTTGGTGGATTGTAATTTTTTGCTTGGGTCAAAAAGCTATCATGATAGCAGAAAAACTGACCGAGAAACTGATACTAGACCAAACATACTCCCCTTCCTGACCCAACTTTAAACTTTGTGAAGAAAAAATATATAGTGTGTTTGCTGTGCATAAGATGAATGGAAGTTTTTGCTGTGCAATTCACTTGATATCAGTTTAGCAAAATGGTTCACCAATATTTGCTAAATACAAGGTATCTAGGATCCCAATTGTTTAAATGATGATAACATGAACAGGCGCATGATATTATTTAACTTCTAGAAGATAGCCCTAACCCTAACATTTTGAAATAATTTTAGAAGCCAGAGGTGTGTAAATCAGTCAAAAATATCTTTTCGTGTTGACTCCTTTCGGATCCCATCACAATTGAAATTTATTTTTATAAAGACTGTTCAAAAAAGGATCAGCAAGGGATCTGCTTTTGAAATTTTTAGCAAATGGTATGTAGTGTTCTTGACTTTAAAGTTGCAGAAAACTAAGACCAAACAATTGAAACCATTTTTTCAGGTTACCACTTCCAAGGCTTTATGAATGCTTTGTAGAAGTTGTTGCACCTGATTCAGATGCTGGTTCAGGTAAGATATGTGCTTGCATCCTTTTATTAATTTTGGATTTTGTTGATCTTTTCATTGGTTTCACACCAGATGCACCTCTTCAGCTTCAACTGTTGTATATGGTTCACAGTTTAGACAAGCAATGTTGCAAGGTAATACATTTTGATGATCTAATTTCTATTTTAGGTCCAACAATCAAACGATTTCATCCAGAGGGTTTTCAAGAAAAGGTAAGAGTTTTTCTCAAGAAACCAAGTGTTGTCACAGTAGTATACTGTAGATTTTGGGTATCAGAAATACTACATCAATAAATTCAGCAGTGATTCCAAGAGTTGTTGTGCAATAATAAAATGAACTGTTAGGTGTTGGGGCCTATTTCAAATACTTTTCCACACAAATTGGATCAACCTTTGAGTAGCTATGGAAAAGACTTGTGGTTTATGTAAAATGAAACTCTGAAAGAATGATATTTACCAGGAAGTAATTTCAACAAGAGGTGTTCATAAATTTGATGTCATGTTGCTCTGGAGAGCATTTCACACAAAAATGCAGACATGCTGCATATTAGTAGTAGATACTCAACAGTGCCTACAGCTCTGTACTTCTGTTTCTTAGCAATTGTCTTTCATCTACATCTATCCAAGTAATCAGTAAAGCTCATGCAGGGCATCACACTGGTAAGGATCTAGCTATTGATTCTGCAAGCATATGCTATGTTTCTGTTTCTTTTAACATTTTTCAGTGTGAGTGGATTCTGTCTAAGTTTAATACCAGTAAGAAAGATACTGTATCATTCATTGTGTTGCAACTGAATATCTTTTTCTAGGATGAGCTTCTTGCCCAGATTCCAACATTTTGCTTTCCATGCAGGACAGACAGGTATCGTATCAACCAGTTCAATACTAACCAATTCAAGTCACCTAGCTTGTTGTTTTATTAAGATGATACAATGATAATTTTGGTACACTGTATCTGCAGTTTCCCCTGCATGGCTGCATTACTCTTTAGTGCTATAAAATTCTGGAATACTATCCCAAGTAGCATGTTTAGCTCAAATTGAATGTCCATTTTTCACTATGAATTATTAACGAGGTTATAAGTAGATTGTGTCCTCTTGAACCTCTCATTACACAAATGAGGTAACTTACAGAGCCTCCTATGTGCAGCTGACACCTGTCAATTAACCAGTGTTCATGGAAATTATAGCAAAAAATAGGTGGTGCCCTCTCCTCAATTGGTCTGCCTGAGAGAGCTCCTCCTGAAGTTCCTGTCCTGCAAATATGTAGTATAACTTTTTATCCTCCCATTGTCTGGAAACTGCAATGGCAGTATTTCATTTATTATATTTGTAAATGTGAAGCAGTATGTATTTTGAGCATTTTGAAATGAATAAACTGTGAAACTTTAGTTAGACTTTATCCTCAAACTTTAGTGGAGGCCTTTTACACATTATATATAAATTCTTTACATTATGGTAAGGATTTTTGAGCCATATGAATTATGTACTGTTGCTTTTTTAATCAAGACTCCTTATTAAATTTATGCAAGACAGGTACTTTGCTGTACTGAGGGCTTTTTTTCAAAAGGTATTTGGTCTTTTCACTCTCATATTTTGCAGTCCTGGTGTCCAGTATTTCACATTTGTACTGACTGATATTGATGGGAAATTCAGATTTGGATTTTGCCGTTATCCAGCACATGCTCCATCATGTATCTGTATTGTCAGGTAATGTGCTCAAGTCTCTTTTCTAGCATTGGTACAGATCTGGCTTTTTGGAGTGCACCAATAGCCTTAATGAAGGTGTTGTGGCGCAGTGGTGTAATCCTCTGACTTGAAAGCCAGAACAGTCAGGCGGAGTGGGTTCAAGATGCGGTAGGGCCTCACCACTTGAGCTTCATGACAAGGGGTCATGGACTCGATTAGCGCTTAGCTACTTCTGCGATCCCAGCGCTTGGCGCTAAAAACTGTAACTTCACCATCACCTTCACTTCACCTACTACTCTTAAGGCTCGCCTCAAATGTTGGAGGGGAAGCTACTGTATCTGCATGTAGGCTACACTTTTCAAAATAGTGGCAAATTGCTCTCTTTGAAATCTCTTTTTTCTTTGCTTTCCTTACGGTTACTTTTCATTTTGAAACAGCTCACAGCTCACCTGAGCATCATTATGGGGCCCATTTACTGGTTCCTTGCCAAAGGCGTCATGGCCAGGCCTTATGGTCTTATTCTAAATTGTGCTAAAAATTCTTTCAAAGGTTTTGAGATTTCTTTTATTGGCATATATCTTATGATTTCAAAATTTTTTGACCTTTGAAACACTGTTTCCACTTTTCATACCATCTATACCACTTCATACCACTCATATGGGTGGGTATTTGGGTGGGGGGTACGTGACTTGTGGATCTATGGGGTCTACCACCATATTATCAGAAAGCAATTCTCTCACAATGTCCGAAAATTGCCTTCATGCCCACTATTTATGACAAATTTTGGTGGTAAACTACACAATTTTACTGATTTTTCAAATTGCAGACAAAGCCACTTGTTTAAGGAAAGTCTGCCAAAAGAAGGCAATTGTTTAGAGAATTTTGGACCCAAAAGACCTCTACCAACCACATCTTATGCACCTCTCCTGGGAATGTACAGTATTAAGACAAGGCTGAAATGTTTGCTAACTGTTCCAGCAAACATTTTAATGTACAAATATTATGTCAGATATTTCAGCAGTTGCCTCATGGGGCCTCAAGGCATTTTGTAATAAATATAAATTTTCCTTTTTTTGTTAGTTATGCACCATGGTTTGAGATGTTTTATGAAGTTTTGAATAATATCTCAGGTGCTGATATAAGAGGAGAGGTTAGTGACTTTTTTGCTTCTTTTTGAAAGGGCAAAAAATCCCATCCGGAGCACAGATCTATTCCACGAACAAGCAGAATGGAAGAAATCGAATTATGTGATCAGATCGGCTGATTTTTTGTCGATTTAAACTTCCCGCCAAAGGCAAATATACGTACGTTCGACTGATTTGTTGCAACGATCAAAATCTCAAAGAAGCGAACAAATTTAGGAGATCTTTTGCTTCTCCAAATAAGCAGAATATCATTTGTTAGTGGGAGTTTTTTGCTTTAATAGCTCGAAGAAACGTCCATCTAAGTACTGATAGTTTATTTCACAGTGTAGCACTTCAGGGATGGCACTTTTTGCGGCATTTTAGAGCGGGCGGTTCTGAGACAAAATAGCAGGTGAAAGGTAATGTCCGTTTCTGGAAACGTTTTACCACTTGTTGGGTCTGTCATAAATTTTATCTGGACTGTAGTAACTTGCACTTATGGGTATTTTTGCCATTAGTGTTGACGTTACTTGTTCATTGCTCTTAGCATGATATGGTTACATCACTTCTGGATGCTTTACAAGATTGTTCAATTCCTGATGTTGGCTCATCTTTTAACGTTACTGCAAAATGTGACAATAATAGCAAGGTAGGGGCAAGAAGAGGAATTCACTCTTCACTTCAGTACTTAACTATTGGCAAATTTCATAAGTTTCTTTTTTTTGCATTTTAGGCAGTTAAATTTCAATTTGTGTAGATATTCAGGCATAGCTATATTTTTGTTCCACGATGGTTCAAAGATTGCTAAATTGATAAAATGCTGACAAAACAAACCTACAATGCCTGCCAGAAGTCTTGGACAAGCGCTGCTTTGTTTTTTATATTTCCATTGCCCCCCTCAGAACAACGTTGTTTTGAGAGGATAGACGGGGGATTGCAGGGCAATTCTCGATTCTGATTGAATGCTAGGATAATAGCCTTGCAAATCCATATTGTTTCGGGGAGATGAGGGCTGCGTAATTTGTCGTTATGGACAGGAATGCAGAAAAGTGCGTTATTATGAAGAAATGGTCTAATTGTTCCAAGAGCTTTCGGCAGCCATTGTAAATAGACTCAGCGATACGTTTTGCTAAAAGATCTTTATTGAACTAATCCTAATTTTACATTTCGTTAGGATTTCAAATATGATGTTCCAGATACTACGAAGCTGCCAACAATTCCTGAAAATGTAGGTTTTCAAGTAAATTTGAATATTTTGATTGCTTTTGTCAACTATTCATAAATCATCTCCATGTTTTTTTAATGCAAAACGCAATTTTTATCTCCTTCAACTAAGCAAATGATTTTCAAGTCTGATTGTTTCATCCATCGTTATACAAGACATAATTGCAAAGCTAAAATAATTAACTTAAATACATATGTTATTTCTTTCAGCGAAATTTGACAGATTATTTTGCAGTTATTACTCCTGAGATTATGGTTCAATTATTTGTCAGGTAGGTAAATGTCAACTTGACTGATTTTCAAACTTCTAACAGCGTTGTCCTTGTTATTTCATGATGATACAAACTATTAAGAAAAAACATGGATTGTCGTTGAAAAAGTCATATATCCAAGCTAAAGCAGGCTCAAATAACTGTGATAAATTAAGGCTATCTGTGGATGTACCTTTTTTGTGTCCATTTGTTGACTCTTTTGGAATGAGACTGATCAATTCTTTAGGGGTTGGTACATTTCTATAACCCCAAATTGTAGCTTCACTGCCGGGGATATAGCAATGACTTTGTTACCGTCAAAGTTTTAACCTTTTTCAAAGTATGCCAGAATCTTGTAAACGCTAGCTAGAGAATTCGCTTCCTAAAGTGTTCTTCTCTCTTTCAGTATGCTGTTTGAAAGAAGGATACTCGTCACTTCAAAGAAATTAAGTTTGGTATGTACAATTCCTTTCAACGACTGCGTTTGGTTAGACCCATTCTTTTGCTTTTGTCATACTTTGAAGGTATAAAAGAGCATAAAACCTTCTGTCGATTAAAAATAAATCTCTTCATGTACAGGTACAATTCATCTCCCTCAAGTGCCATTAGAAAATAATTTTGAGGCAAAGATTCGTCGACAAGTCTTGATTGGTTCCAAAAAAGTCACAGAAAGTCAAGGTTGAAATCTAATTTGTAGGAAACTGACTTAAAGGGGCAGGGTTACGTAATGTAAACAAACTTCTTTCGAAATGAAAATTTTGCAGTATTTTTGATAGGCCGTATCACAGTGATATTCAACTATAATTCTCAAAATGACAGTGCTATTTTGAAGATGGACTCTTGAGCTTTGTAAAGAAACAAACGAAACACTCAAATGTTGTATGATTGCAGAGATATTGGTGGATTTTTTGAAGTAACTTTCTAGTGGATTCACCCCATCCACCAAAATCTGTGCAGAGCACAATGGCCACGTGTGGGAAACAATATAGATTATAGAGATAACAGGTTTGTTTATGGTTACGTCAGAGGAATTTCATGCAGGACATTTGTGCGTTAGGCCTACTTTCCACAAGGCGGAAAATTCCCCTCGCAAAATCTTCCTTTCCTCGCAAGCACGATTCCGCTTGAAAGTTGAATGGCTTTCTACTTTTGAGCTACGTCGCTTTTCCGCAACCCAATCAGATGACTGAAAACGGTCTTTGCGAGCAGAATATTCCTTCTAGTGGAAATCAGGCCTCAATACGCATAGCATAAGCAGGTAATTGGTTCCTTCCACGCTGATTGGTTAAACATCATGATTTTTTCAGGTCACCGCAATTGTTCACGGCTCAGTATCATTACTTTATCCAATGCAATGGTAGGTTCATAGTTTTGCCAAGTTTCAATGTAATATTGCGGCGAAGCCGCATCATATTTCGGATTGAATTAAGAGGTTGCGTTGTCCGGATGGTGAAGATGTTTGACAGGCGAGTCTTTTCCGCTGTAAGAGTACAGCTAGAGTGGAGCGAAATTGTTTGTAAACAACTTATCATGTTTAAGCAATCATCCGACATCAGACATTGGTGTAAAAAAAGCCTTCTCAATTTGTCTATCGTTTTGTGGAATGTTGTGGAATGTGAAATTGAATGATTTCAGTTGTTATCACGAATTTTCTCGAGATGGGAGAGAAGATCATTGATCTTAACCAGCCGTTGCAAGACAGTCATCGATCTTTGGATTTTGTACTGCCAACAGGTCGAGAAAGGCCCATTATCAATTTACTTCCATATACTGATTAAGTTTGTTTCCAGTGCCTGGTTTTCTTTGCAGTCACGAAATAAAGTTATTTCTAGTTGTATTATGTGTTTGAAATGGATGAAGATTTTGAATCAAAACGTTTAGCACAAAAACCGTCTTATTTCTACTGTTGTATGCTATTACCATTCCTATTACTGTAGATATAATGTTGAAAATTTGGTAATTTTCAGTTCTGCTGCAAACTTTTCTTGTAGCTGTTTCTGAAACCTGATTCCATTTTTTTATTTTAGGCAACATATATTCGTTCCGGTTTTGCCACCAAAATTGTTGGATTATTGCTGGTAATTTTGACTTTTAATTTCCAATGAAATAAGTAATTTTTCTGAAGCGAATATTTTGATTTGATTTTGTTTGAGTTTCTAAATAACCGTTACATTGACAAGGAAAGCTTCTCATTTCAACACCTCAGCTTTGTAAAGAAACTGGATGGTACAATGACGTCCCAAAACGTAGGTTAAATATTTTAAAAGGTTGGTGTAAAACTCTATGAACTGAATGACTTGAAAGAAACTCTTGCTAATTCGCTATAATTCTACTGTTGAACTTTTCTGAAGTTTTTACCAATAAGGTATCCCCCTGTGAGATATTTCAAAGTTACAAGTATTTTCTTATTTTCAGTGCACCAATGCCTTTCCTTTTGGGTGTTCATTCATCGATGATGGACGTAAGTAATGTTTGCTTTTTGTTTAATTTTCGTATTCCAATTTGTACAGTTAATTCAAGTTTTGTTAGCAGCGTGATTTTGTAAGCCATGTTTTAAAGACCCTTTGCTGACCACGAGGCATTGTACTCTGTAGCTGTCCCATAATGCACAGTGAAGAGACTTTCAGATTACCTGAAGCCTGCAAAGCTAGGCCAGTGAAGTTAGGCCGAAGTCTAGTTACAATGGATCCAAAAGCCCATATGGGGAAAACAGAATTGTCTATTCTTCTTGTTCTTCTTCAAGCGTAATCAGGAGAATTTTAAACATTTACCACTGCCATTACTCACCTCGTGCGCGTATGGTTTTGCTCGTCGTGGCGCACAAAGCACAATGATTTGCTGAAGGTCCTTAACAGCAATTTTAGCTCTGATTCTTGTTTGCAGGCTGTTCGACAAATGCCGCTGGATGAAGTGGTCATTTTAGATGCTGACAAGAATGAAATAACGAATCCCTTTGATGACATGAATATTTTCCCTCCTGAAGTGGTATGCAACTAATTTTCACTTTTTTATTGAAAAAGATGGGTAAATTCGTTTTCCCATAATGAGACTTTTCAGTAGTTTAGTTCCATGAACTGTCATTTTATTTTCGTTTAGTTTCTTGTAGAAAATGTTCATTTTATGCGTAATAAGAGATCTTTATGCAGTATGCAAAATTTAACATATCTTCGATATTTTCGATCATTCTTTTTTGTTGATAAGTTTTGGATAAGATTTTGAATAAGATACAGTTTTGCTTACAATGACAGTAGACCTTTCATAACAAAATGTATCAAAATTTCCCTCGATCCAGATTCGTTCTTATTGCTTTATTTCCATTGATCTGAAAACAGATGTAAAATGAACAAATTTTTTGTAAAAATTTATGAATGAATGAGAATACGATAGTATCGTCAAATGTAGTGTTGGGATTTACCAAAAGATATGTTTTTAGTTTTCCATGTCTTTGTAACTGATCTTCGCTTCTTTTCACAGAGCTCCAAACTAACTAGTAAATTAAAGAAATTAGACAGAGCTCTGGACGACTATGTAGCAAGTCAGTTTCTACGGGCTCTTGTGAAAGTCATTGGTGGATACAGGGATGCGTTGAGGTTTAAAGAAAGTGACGGTGAAGAGGTGGGTATTGTAGCCTGGTTGCTCCCTTTAAAGATATATTTCGTAAATTTTTATTTCAATTTCATTCAAGAGTTGATCTTCAGCACTACTAACTTTTCAAATGGCCCTGCCCTTCATTAATAGCATTTTCTCGATCCTATCAGTTTCATCAAATTCTTTATGATTTTTCATTGCTTTTCTCTTTTTTCGAAGTTCATTGAAAATATACAATGATGATATGGCACCGTCCCAGCAATGTGATCGTCATTTATCGCATTGATCTTTGTTTGCTTTTCAGGGTGGAAAAATTGTGTTCGATGAAGACTCGTAAGAAGCTTTGAATTGCTGTATTTTTTGTTATTAGTTTTGCCTCAAATCTGAGTTTGATTTGTATCCTTGGCGTCTTCAATCAACTCAGTTAAATCGGTCTTGTGTAACATCTATTTCTATCTGTCCGATGAGATGGCGTTTTGAAAAAGAGAGGTCCAGTCATATGACTTAGCATCTCTTCTACTTTTCACTCGCTTGTCGTACCAGTGTGTCAATTCCTGAAAGATATTGGGTATCTTCCTAAGCTGTCAATTCATTTTGATCGATTTTCTGATTTAAGTTACTGATTGATTGATTGATTGATTTATTGATTGATTATGCGATTGAGTGGATGATTATTCTGGTTATTTATTGATTCGAATAATGTGTTTTCCACTCATTTCTTCATACTTCTTCTCTTTCCAGACTCATGACTTCGAGGTCAAGTTCAATACGGCCTTTCTTAGAACAAATCATCCATTTGCAGTCGTTCATGCAAGTAAGCTTTCACCTTTGAGTCATATCTGAACAGGGCAAAGGTTTCATTGACCAGTAATTTTCCTCTTAGTAATAAGAGCAGTGACAAATTTCATTAAAATCCAAATTTTCGGAAAGTGAAATGTTCAGGCAAATTTGTTATCCAAAGTCAAGGTAGTTAATGTCAGATTTGAAGAGAGTATATCAGTTTCTGACAAATATAGCTTTGCTAGCACTAGAAAAAAATATTTTTATCACAGCCACTGTTTGAACATCGATAATTTTCATGTTTTGTGTTGTTTCTATTATCTATCATATTTTTGCTGTTCTAGTTTATCGCTGGCAGATTAGACCTGTTAAATGCTGGTATCGAGATTGGAGACGTCTTCGAACAGGAGATACTTACTGATAGTGGAGGTAAGAGTCATCATATTATCATTCGTGGTAAATGAATTTCTCGATTTAATCAAATATTATTACTAATGTGTACAAAACTCTTTGACTTTTAACCTTTGATACTTGACTACTTTCTTTGACTTATGACTTTTGGTATGTTATGCCATTGTTTCTTGGTATGATTGCACCAAGAAGAGGAAAAAGATGGTAATCAAAGGGGTCGGAAAAGGAGGCTTGCCCTTCGATAGAAATTTCTTTGTTTTGTTTCGTCCTTATGTACCTTTTATCTTTGCTGTGACTGCAAGAGGCATTAAAAGATCGCAGAAGCTTAATTGCATCTGTTCTTATCTATAGATACATCAAAATGGAAATTTCAACATCAGCAATGGATGAATAAAATGAAGGTAGTATGAGATTGTAGTCATCAAATAAAGTCATTCTCAAATCAGATGTCACCTCAGATTTGCGATAACGTAAAACCGCTATTGCAAAATCCTTTCTAAATCATTCTTCGGAAGCATTTTCACGTTTAGCTATCCTCGAAGAGACCTTATGGTCTTATGATCAACTGTGTGCTTTATTTTATAGAGTACAGCTCAAATGTTTTAGCTAACCTTAGCAACCTAAACTGAAGTCAGAAACAGAACGATCTAGCAAGATCCGGCGCACATTTTACCGACGCACATTTCAAAGAGCCATTCATGGTGGTCTCTTCTCAATTCAAATAATTTTGCAAAACAAGCTTTTTTCCTCTGTTTCACAGATTTTTGCCAACTCTCTTCATTTCCTCAAGACACCAGTGTGCTATGCTTGCAACGATTTTATTTTACCGGATGGGCACGAAAGTTTTAATTTTCTACATTTTTGATTGTCTTGAACTTTCTAAGTCTACGTCTGAATACTTTATTGGGTAGTTTGCCCACCTTCAGCTCTGTATTATTGTTTTTAGCAGCATTATATTAGTAAACAGTCAGTT
Source organism: Aurelia sp. 4 Dawson et al 2005 (assembly GCA_964019985.1). Classification (NCBI taxonomy): domain Eukaryota; kingdom Metazoa; phylum Cnidaria; class Scyphozoa; order Semaeostomeae; family Ulmaridae; genus Aurelia; species Aurelia sp. 4 Dawson et al 2005. The sequence continues at coordinate 1,098,883 of OZ026498.1, forward strand.
TTAGCTGAGAATATAAACTTAACATTGAGCTTAAATTTAAACTGTTAGATCAATACTATTTTTATTGTATTTCAGAAAGGTGGAGGTGCTTTGAAAAAGAGTGTTGGAGTACAGTATGCGTTTTTGAAAGGGAAAGCAAATGATATGGAAGTCAAAAGTAAAATGAAAGCATTTTACAAAGGAGCAAAAAGTGGTGTGAAAACAGGATATAAAGGAGCAAAACATCAGTTTAAGGAAATCAAACATCAGCTAAAAACTAAAGTATGTATCATGTTTTTCCACCAACAGTGTTTCTCTAAAAAAAATTATGCCCCATTTGTGTAGCTGCTGCGGAGGATTTGTTCATTTTTTTGTTTTTCTGTTTGACCTCACTCGGCCAAGCTTAACTTCAGTCACCTGACGAAGACTGTTTAAGCCACTCGGCCACTCACTCAGTTGTATTGATTGTGTGGGGTTTTACGCAGGTGGGTAGATCAGGCTTCAATTTAGAGTTTAGACCTTGGTTTGGTCAATCTGACAACTGCTAACTTATAGCAGTCGAAAGGCAAAACACGTGGTTGCTTCAATAGCAGCATTTCTATTGTTCTCCAGCATTGTCCAAATTAAGTAATTTTTCGAAGAAAATGTTCTAGCTTAATGTTTAGATTTTTTCTGCATTTTTATACGCGTAAATTTGATCGTTGATCCATGAGACAACACTGACTGATTGTTAAATAAACTGAAGCTGATACTGTCAACTGTATTAGGAATTAAGAAAAATTTGAAGATGATACCAGAACCCTTTCTTTCAAACATTACTTGATTTTCACATTGCTGGAGAACAACGGCAGTACTGTTTTGATTTTGTGCTGTTTTTTATACTTTAATTAATCTTCTTTTATCTTAGGATGGACACAATCATTTGGCGCCTACTCCAATTAACCCCGTCAAAAGAGCTGGTTCAATGCCAGCAAGTCAACTATCAAGCACAAGTATTTCCCCATCACCATTCCGACACTCTATGTATAGCACTTTACCATCACATCGAGTTGTAAGTATTATTCCATCATTTAGTTTGTCCAAACCAAAAATGATCTTCGTTCTGAAATTGTCTTGAGTTTTGAAAAGAGCAGATTAATCGCGATTTTGAGGTAATTTTGAATATATTCTGTCAAGTTACTAACTACTATTGTTTGTATTGAATGGCATTTTTAGGGGACAGTAAAGAAGGACTTGTTTTGGCCCAGTTAAAAGCAGTGTTTCCAGTGATCACACAAAATAATGAATAAAATCTCTATTGAATATTCTACAAATTACGTTAATTTCCTTTATTCAATAAGGGCAAGGTCATTGATGCGTAATTTTCATGGCCATGAAGATTATGCATGAATGATTTTGCCTTGTTTGGACGAAGCAGATAATCGAGGGGGAGACTGCCCTTAGTACAACAGAATCTATCGCTGTTTAGAAACAGGTGTTCCAATCGGATTTGAAATATTTGAAGAGCCTATTATTTTAGTAGAAATGTTTTCTCTTATTTACTAAGCTATTTTACTAAAGGACAATGTGAATCTTTTGTACAAAATTACGACCAGGATCTGTCTTTTGATTCTTAACAGTAGTCCATGTGATACCAATAAAGCTATTTTCTTGATAAAGGGAATGGACAGGGCAAAGATTGGCCGTGTGCTGCATCGGTTGGTATCGGTCCACTGAGGTGATTTTTTAACAGAAAATCCACTCAGCTTGAATTTCATCTCTTCTATTTTTAACTCGTGTGTCTTACCAACGTCGATTCCCTCCAAATTTCCATAATGTCGTGATTCCCGAAGCCAATAAATGTTCATGATGTTTACCGTCTTGTTTTCAGCACCATGGACCAAAACAGATAAAAAAACCCGGTACACCCCCTCCAATACCATCGAGACTACATGACTTAGGAGTGCAGAGATCGGCGTCTACAAACTGTATTGAAGCAGAAGACAAAGATAACGTTATTTCTGAAGGTGATGAAACAAGATTAGACCGTGCTGATTCGCAAAGTGCTCCTGCCATTGCAGATCTAATCGATCTAAACATGATATCGTTGGAAGATACCACATCGCAGTCAACAAACGAGGTAATAACCAGACCTTTTTGTAGCGTCAGTTGATAGCGTTATGAAGTTTTAGCATATTTTGAATTTCTCTCAATAGATCTTCAGCTATTCCACAAAATTTTGAATCGAACGATGCTTTGTTTGATGCACTCTGCAATAATCTTTGAATGTGCACAGAAGCTATCATGGCACTCAATCGAATTCGAATCAATACTATAATCACTCAATTCAGACTCTTGTAGAATAGCGAAAAGGTCTATGATTTGATGCACTAAGAATGAGTTGTTCTTGATTTACGTTTTAATCGTGATTAAAGTTTTGGATTTCCTTTTCTGTTCCCATCTACCTGAGGAGAGGGTAGGTATGGGGAGGGGAGGGGTGTGCAAGATAGGGTAGGATAGGTTAAGTCAGGCTAGGTTTGGTTAGATAAGGCTGGGAGAGGGAAGAGAAGGTACGGCAGAGTAGGGGGTGTTGAAAAGACGATAGATCCAAGTAAAAGCCATGAAAATAGGTCTTTTCCTTATCCTTTGCACATTTATCTTGCAGGAGGTACAACAATTAGCTTTAGAAAATCCAAGCTTTGTTGATGAACAATTTTTCATCATCGATAATGAAGATGTTAAATTGGAACACAAAAGCACAAATCTTTTAGAACTAAGCAAGTCATCAAGCAGCAGTTGGGTTACATTTGATGACGACATGGCTTTGAAAAATGATAGAGAGCATGGTTTACAAGAAGACTCTGTGCCAAGCCCGATGGTTGAAATCCACTATGAAGACATTTTCAGGAGGGATTCTGGTGAGAAGTATGTAATGGTTTCGCCAGGAAAGAATGAAACAGAGGTTGGCATTGAACAACTTATAGGATCAGAAACCTCGATTCCAGCCGCGGAAAATCAAGTATCAATTTTTGTTCCAGACGGAGACTCAAATTCATCGTTGCTAAGTGACACATTGAGCTCAATGTCTGCAGAAACACGATCGTTGTTTGCAAAATCTGCAGTCCCTCCTGATGTCAAGCCTGCAGCGTCTCAATTTGAAACCTGTAAGCCTGAGACAGTCAGAACAACTACAAATCCTTTTCGGCCAGAAATTGAAGCAATGAACATTGAAAAGAAGAAACGTAGGCCCCCACCGCGCCCCCCTCCACCAGGCAGCACAGCTGGATCGTTGAAAAGAGCCCCACCTGTAGCAGTACCCCCTAGGAACATTTCTGCTGCCAGAACTTTACCACCAAGGGTAAACTCTCCTCGGCCTGCGCCTATGAAGAATCAACCAACTTTAACTTCGAATGCTTTTGATGACTTCAAAGCGAAGGGACAGAGCAATTCAAATGCCCTAGATGCGAATGACCCCTTCGCAGCATTATTGAAAGAGACTCGTAACGGAATAACACAAAGTTTGAATAAGAAGTGAAATAGAAATAGCAGTGCTAGCAATGTAATTTATAATGATTTGATATTATTAGATTTAGTATTCTGTAAATTATTTCTTTCAATAGAGTGAATGAGAATGAATAAAGCCTGCTTGCAGACTTTGCTTTCAACTGCGAAGGAGAGCCAATGCGCAGGCAATATTCACATTGGCTCTCTTTCGAAGTGGAAAATGAAGTCTACCCACAGGCTAGAATTTGGAGGACTCATTCATCAACCTCGTCCCCAGGCGTTCCAATATGACAAAAGGCCATGGGTGTGAGGTGTTTGTATTATGAGACCTTATTGTTCGACAGAGCCTTGCAGGGACTTATTGTAGTTGGTGCAGAAATGATTATGGTCTCTAGGGTAAAACCGGGTAAAACTACTGAGCTGCACGCAACTATTTTTTTTTTGTTATAATCCTTACTAGCCCCAATTTTCCTCCTTGTTGAGTTATACTGCACACCAATCAAACTGCCAAGAATGGAATCCGTGTACTACTAAGTGGCTTCATCTTGAAGTTGAGTATTTTCTGCTGATTTTATGGTATAGTGCTCTTATGCGAACATTGGCGTGCATAACTGGTAGGAAAATAAATTTCATGAAAATGAGTGTAAGATTTTCACGGAACTCCACCTATACGTCGATGACTAACAATTCGTCACCCTCCTCCCTTCCCGGGAGGTCTCGAGTGCTTAAAAGCTGTTTGTGTATGATGTCAGAATATGATGCATTGAAATTTTATACTGTAATAGTTTGTTGAGCGTTGACAAATTTTCAGAGTTGATGTTGTATTTGGTGAATTTGTGTTTGGAAAAAGTTTCATCTCTAGTTCAGTTTCTACAGTTAAAGGTTCGTTCAGTTTTCTTGTGTTGGGTTCTTTCCTTGCAGTTGCGAATAGATGATTACGCTAAAGATGGTGGCAAGGAACTTTTTACCAAGATGCACTGCGTTCTAATTACGAATTCTTAACGATTCTATAGGAATTCGATTAAAGAACGCAGTGCATCTTGGTAAAAAGTTCCTCGCCGCCATCTTTAGCGTAATCGTCTATTGCAAAAGCTATGAGTTTTCAGGTCTTCCAATGCCTTTTCCCCATCGGGCAACGCTCATGCCATAGGTATGGGAAATTTTAGTTTTGGGAATGTTTCTTTGGTCATTCTAAATTCGTCACAGTACTTCTACTGTACGTGCAATAATTTTGCACAAAATATTTTGAAAATCACAATCTTATCCCCGCAGACAGTGACGTCACAAAGAAAAGCAAATGGAGCAGTGGATGGCCGAGATTCGCGCTTATTGTGATTTTTGTGCAATTTGATTGGACCAATTTGTGGACGTGTGTGTGATTTGTCATCCAATCGCAACTCTGTTCCAATCTCAACCACTCCTCCATATCGTTTGAGCCTCCTTCTTGATCCTCGTTCTATCTCCTTAGCAACTGCGACAACAACAACTTTGAAAATTTTGCGCCAAACGAAACGACCCATTCGAGGTCGCGTGGAGAACAGTGCGGAGTTTAGAGTTTGAAGGAAGCTCTGCTTGAAAAGCGGCAAAGAAAGAGAACATGAAATACGATATTTCAATTTTATTTGCAAGAGAAGATGCTGCATTCGTGCGAGCACTTGCAAAAGGATTCGAGAAGATCAATTTATCAGTTGACTACAAGGAATGCTTACCTAGGCCCATTTTAGGCCAACAGCCTCTGCAAACAGCTATCAAAGCAGGTGATTCTTTTTGTATTTTATTCCACTAACATTCGATCTGGTTTCAACCATCTGTACCATAAAAGCCTTATTAGTTGCTTTCTTAATTACAGTTTTCTATTTTTAAAAACAGCAAAAAGGATAAAGAAAATAATACAGTAGTTTGAAATATCAAGCAGGAAATTTGATAATAGTTTAGTTTAAATCATGTTTTTAAGTAGGTGCGAGGGCATGGCTTAGTATTGCAGAGCAAGTTTCCCATTTTCCATAGCTTACAGAGTATTGAAGTCTTGAACTCTTCAACCAGATCTTCAGTGTGCACAACCAAAGTTTCCTTGTTCTCAATAGACCATTTTCACATTGACGTCCAGGTATTTTGCAATACATCCTTGGAACATCCATTGTGTCGATGTGATGTGGATCTAAATCTCAAAAGTGTGCATTGCTCTCAGCAATGCGAGAAATATTTTTGTATGTGTATTTGGAACATAATAGATCAGGTGTAGATCTCTTGCTGTGTATCTGGAATCTCATCTGTCACCTCAAATTGATTTTGAATAAGATATATGTATGTATGTGTAACTTTCATCATGAAATTAAAATATTTACAATGACTAAGAGATAGTTAAAGTAGCTACAATACAATTTACATAACAACTTAAATAAAAGAAGTTAAAAACACCCCCAATTATAATGGCAGGGATAGCATTAAAAGATCACGTGTCCTTATTTCCGTAATGGTCCCCTTAGAGGTGGTTGTAAATAATGATAAACAAGAAAATTTTGCATGCTTTTACCACATTTTGAATGCAAGAGAGGACACATGGCAAAATAGGTCTATTGTCTTTTTGGATAGATTTCTCCAGTGTTCAAGTGTCATACTCTGCACACTAGTCCATTGCCATCTCTCTGTATTTCTAGGCTAAAGCAATTATAAGGTATGCTCACATAAGAGGAAGGACCAGGACCAGGACAGTACTTTGAAAAACTTCTCTTCTCTGTGTCATCTTAAATTACTGCTTTCTGATGCTAGGTACAATTAAAGACGACCTATAAATATTCTCTCAATCTAAATATAAATAGGGCTCTAGTCAGGGCATGATTATCGTGGGGGTGAAATGGATAGTTTTGATTGCTGGAAAGCGGTAAACCCTGAGCCAATAAATTAACATACTGTCTGCTAAGTCAAGGAAGGTAAAAATGCCAAGCAGTTATAATTGTCAAAGAAAAACTCTGAACAAAAAATTTGGCAAAATTTATCCAATTCTTTACCCTTACCATTTTACTCCAAACTTACCTGCTCACCCCAGTAGACCAACTAGAAGAGTATACAGCATAGTCAAAACCTGATGTTTTTTCCTTAGGTTTTTCAAGTGCATTATATGGAATAATGATCATAAGCAAAGAATTCTTTAGAATGGGTTTTTCAACTGAAGATTTGGATCATCTTTGTGAAGTTTTATTAATGGAAGACCAGATTCTTCATCCTGTATGGTATAATGTAACAGATGCACAGGTTTCCAATTGGTACCCAAAGCTTGCCATGAATATAGCACTGAGATGTCCTCCTGAAACTGTTGATTCAATTACAAGGAAATTTCAAGTCAAGTTAGCTGGTAAGGCCTCTATTTCACAAATGATTTGCTTGCTTGTCTTTTGTTGCTGCAAGGGACCTTTTATTTTCAACTATACACCACTTTAATGAACAGCCTTGTTTCGGAAGTTATTCAAGATTCTTACATAGGAAATTTTAGAGGCCAAATTCGGATTTAGCAACCAAACTTTAGTCTTACCACAAGTTCTCATGTTGCTAGCGGTCGTAGTCTTAATTTTATGACGATGTAAAGTCTGAAAATCTACAAGGGATTTGATCATGAAGATGACTCGGGCTGTAAAGATTCACCCCAAGCAACTTTTCACAGTCAAATCCCTTATAAATTTTTGAACTTTACATTGTCATAAAATCAACATCACAAATGCCAGCAGTTTGAAAACATGTAGCCAGACCAAAGTTTGGGTGCCAAATCCGAATCTGGGCTCAAAATTTTCATATCAACGATAAGAAGAGATTTTGAAGAATTTCCAAAACGAGGCTGCTTAATCAAAGTGGTGTATTCTCACTGTAGGGGGGGGGGGGACACACCACTCAACTTCACTATTGAATTGTATGAGTGTGTGCACTTCAAGAATATCTGTTATGATGTAATCCCAGAATGTAGGCAGGATTGTCAGACCTGCTCCCTGAATATGGATGAGCTCTCTGACAAATGTTTTTACAGCAAAAATTGTAAGATTTTTGTTTATTCCCAACCTGAGTATTCCATGAATTTCTAGTAAAAATTAGACCACCATACAACCCCAGAAGTGGTAGTTGAGCACAGTTAAGAAATTTTTCAAGTTTCTGCTAAATTTAAATATTTTTTCTGTTGAATACAACATAACACACAAAAAGTGATTTGACATGTTTCAAAAGAAATATCATCAGGAAAATGTCCATTGATAACAAAAACTGAAGTATTTTCAATGAGTAAGTTTGCACATGACATCTCATTTGAGACAGACAGTAATGCAAAAATAACAGAATATATTCTAATGAGCTTCTTTTGTTGATTTCTTCTATGTCATATGGTGTCAAGGGAGTGTGGTTTATTGCTCCCAAATGAGCGATAAGTCCCTGGTGAATGTTCATTCTCTTAAAATATTCATGAAAATAACAATAAGAGGTGTCACATATTAATGATTATTTTTATCGGCTATTGTTCCGGTAATCATGTAAAGAGCGCTTATACTTTCAATTTGAAAAATATCTAATTGATCTGTCTTTCATGAGAGTTTGATTTTCCACCTGAAAAGATATAGATTGCACCAGCAAAGGGAAGCAAATTTAGAGGAACTTTGCACTGCATGCAGCGTGTGTTCTGTTTTCACATTCAAGCCTAGCAAAAGCGGAATAGCTTCTTCCCAGAAACATTGGAATGGAGAATCGTATCAGATATCGTCTTTTGAAATACCTTGTACTCTTTACAATCTACGTTTTTGGAGGAGCCCTGGTTTTCATGTATTTGGAATCGGAAGAAGCAAAAAAGTTGCCGTCACCGAGTGCTGAGATGGCAATATTGAAGAAAGAGATTTGCCAGCGTTTCAATGCCACTGAAGCTGAAGTGGATGACATTTTTAAAGCCTTTGAACATGCATTGGATATAAATCATGGCGTTGCAGAACCTTTCCGTTGGGATTATTATGAATCGTATTTCTTTGTTGGAGCTTTGCTGACAACTATTGGTAAGTGAACGATCTCATTTGCTGGACATTTTCGATTAAAGATCCATTGTCACTGTTGTCACCAAGAGTCCTTTGCAGGCACACTGCACTTTCAGAGTCTGCCATGGCAGCATAGTTTGCCCGCAAGGACCTTGGGTGACACTGCTTATATATAGCCCGCTTGGAAGCGTTTGCGTATCGGCACAGCGTTTCGAGAGCTATATACACGATAATGAAACAGTTGGGGAGGAAAAGTGTTTAGTTAAATTGATGTTCTATCTCTGTTCAGTTTCATTCTTCTTAGATACCATACCTACAACATTCTTTACATCAAAAATCTTAGCCGAAAAATAGGCTGCCAATACCTGCACGTTTAGAACATAAATCTTGAAAACCTGACGGATGAAATTAGCCTCCTCGAGCAGAATAAACACTGAATAAACGCTTTCTGAACCGTCCTTTTGTTACTCATTCGTTCTCTTTTTTTGCAGGCTATGGACATATAACTCCATGTACTATTGCTGGTCAGACTTTCACAATAATATACAGCTTGATTGGAATCCCATTGACCCTACTTGTCATTCGAGATCTGAGTATCAAAATTACGCATTTCGTTGCAACGGGAGTTAAAAAGGGCGTCACATATTTGAAACAACATCATGACGACAACAATAGCAACAACAACAGCGATGATGTTGGCCGTCCTCGATCCAACTCTGCATTGAACAGGCTGATGCAACGAAACATCAGCATGCCTAAATTTGTGACATACGACTTCTCAGTCAAAGTGATCTCCATTGTGGTTTTATCATTACTTGCAATATTGTTCCTCGTTATTTCAGCGTTTTTACGCTATTGTTCAGAAGGTTGGACGTTTCACGAGGGCTTCTACTTCTGGTATATAACTTTCACAACAATTGGGTTAGGAGACTACGTGCCATTTGGTGGTAAGGCACCCAGCAGTCCTTATGTTAGGGCTCTTTATTACGTTGGAACGTATTATCTCCTATTTGGCCTAGCATTAGGGGCAAGCCTTATCCAGTGTATTGGAACACTTTTGCAAGGCAGGATCCCATCTATTGAACCAACGCGCTCCGAATCTTCAATTAGAAACCCTGCTACCCCTGCTTTGGAAGATCGCATTTCAGGTGGAAACAGCTCCAGATCAAACTTTACATTCTTTGATGAGTTGGTTCCACGTCACGTGTCATTTGCGGAAGAAGAACCCGAAAATGTGGCAGACAGATTGAAAGATCTTGAAGGCAAAACCCCAACTGTTAATTTATGCATCACAACGGTCGCTTGTGGAGGAGCATTGAATGGCCTGTTCTTTGATCAGTCTCCTGATTTATCCTGTAACCGGAACAGAGTGGCAAAGTAGCTACGGAGATGGGTAAGGAAAAGGTATCGCTGTGCAGGTGTGAAGGTATTAGTCCGAAAACGAAATGAAATGACTCTCTGGAGAGTATTTGGTAAAGGACGAGTAAAATCATGTCTTATGAATAATGAAAACTTCCATTGTTTATCACTAACAATACTCACAATTCGAACATAGGTCAAGTCAACCTCGTTCCCAGAGTGTTCTTACGTCATACGCTAATCACGAAGCCGAATGAAGAAATAGAGGGAAGCAGAGCAACGAACTTACTCTGGGGATGAGATTGAGGTCAAGTTTGTCCCATCTGTCTTCTTTTGAAGGTAGACGACACAGCTAAATACCTCGTAATATGCCATTTTATTCTAATTTAATATTTCCAATGTTCCTTTTTCATTGTGATCACAAGATCGTTATTAGATTTTGCCACGGCCCCCTGAAAAGCAGCCATTCTTGCCTGTGTATAAAGAGTTTGAAGTGAATAAGACAAATTTTTTTTTCATTGCAACGATTTTATAGTAGTTTTATAGGGTGTTTAAAACTATAACGGCTGTGGTCTGGGGATGGTGGCCAGGGACCATGGCCACCCACAAATGCCAGATCATGTTAGATCATCACAGGGTCCTTCAACAAGAAGACTGCGAGAATCGAGGCGACCATTGAGAAACCTTAACGAGTTGTAGAAACCCGTATCCTGTCGTTGTTTTGATTTTTAAAGTAAGATATTTTCATTGTATAAATTTTGTAAATTAACAGTTTAATACAGCACATATGACCGAAAATGTGTGGTATTTTTGCTTCCAACTTCCTAGTACTGCTCTACATTATTTCTTGAATCACAAAAATCGTGGGAAAACATAGATATATCGAAGACGACAGTTCAAAAGGTAATAAAAACTGAGGGACAATCGTGAAAAGGTTCCTTTTCATTAGGTAGGTATTTTATAGTTTTATTCTTCTGTTGTTGGCTTTGGTAATCAGGGTGTCATTAGTGGAATTCTTTCTTATTTAGTGTTTGCATGATGAGGTGAACGCATGAACAAGTAAGCAAGCAAACCAACTATATTCATTTGTTGACACAGACTTGGTGTATGGCAGCTACACAGCTGATGTAGGACTGCAGCTATTTTGTATCGCTTCTTAGACAATATTGTTTGTCCAGTTTTTGAATTCCAAAATCATGAGCCCTATTTTGAACACCTGCTGATCTCATTCAACGATTTCTTTTAGGTTCAGCAGATTTACAGAGAAAAGCTCTAACTGGATTTCATTCACAGATTCAATATATCTCTCCAAAAATTAGCACATACAGGCCTCCAGGTAAGTGAGAGGCTATTCAAATCAAACAAGGTTGAACAATAAAATAATTGCGTTTGATAATAATTTCAACTCATCAAATTCGGAAAGCAGGAGACTTCGTAAATTTATAAGGATAATAGTAATATATTTCCTAGTCAGAGGGAAAAATGTCAAAATGGTTGTTTTTGGATTCACCACAATGGCTGCTAGCTAAAACGAGCATCTCCCCCAAAGTCTGCCAAACCTTGTGCCTTTTGGAGTCGAAAGTTCAGAAGGGCTTTAAAGTCTACCGTTTTGAGGATTTCAGAGTCAGTCAAGCACAAATTTCGAGTCTACCAAGTCTACAGTCTGAAGAATTGGTGCTAATCAAACTGACCCTTTTAATCGAAAAGTACCGGGTAATTTATATGTACAATTTACATGAAACTAATTGCACCTCACAGTTCTGCTGAAATCAATGATTGTTGATTCTTTCAAGCCATCCATCAATCAATAATCAATCAACTAGTCAATCAATCAATCAATCAGTGATCCAGTCAGCATAAAATGAAATATTAATTTTCCAGACTCACAAATGCCCGATCATTCTTTTCATGATGAACCTGTTCCACAAAGACGAACATCAGAAGGTAAGTGATTCTGAACAAATCTTCTGTTCAAGAAATAAGCTTACCCACATCCTCTGCCTTTTCTATTCCTTTGATGATTGTTCTAAGTACCGTTTGTCAGCCTTCAGTTGAAAAGTGATCCAACAGTTTTGCCCGTCTGTATGTCCGTCCGTCCGTCCGTCCGTGCAGCCACCTGTCTGTCGGTCTTTCTGTCTTTTGTAGTTTTGTTACCATACGTCCAGACTCCACTGGTTATTTTCAGTCTGAAAATAAATCAATAGATTCTGCGCGCTGGATAGAGTTTGCTTGCCTATTTGTTTTTGACACGTTTTGCCATTATGGTTCACTGCTGTTACCACAAACATACACGCATGCTCAATCTGGAAGGTAAGATAATATCTTAATGCACAACAAAAAGGGCTTTTTATGCACAGCCAATCGACTCGAGTTAAAGGTGACAGACGAACCATTTTTGCAGTTTTACGACTTCAGGAATTCAGAGGATTCTGACAAGAATACATTACCTGCACATGTTGCTATTGAAGACAATCTTGGAAATTTTGACAATAATTTTAGTGAGCACAGTACGCAGCATGTCCTTGCTATCTTTGCTGCCAGCATTAATTGCATTTTCATTGGAGCTTTCAAGAAAATACAGACAGGCTCTGCAAACACTGTCAGCTTCGAAAACAATCTTTTTGCCCTAACCTGCAGTCGCTGTTACTTTTCAAAGCAACGAAGCTTGCAATGAAGAGTATAGAGCTTTCCATTGATAATTCTTTTTTTTCAGTATCTTGGGATGAAGCAAGCATATCGCCCAAGCCACAAGAGATTATAGCAAAATCTATTGATGGTAAGACTTCAGTATTGGATATAGGTTGTGCTTCTTTTCAGAGCGATAGTTAAAAGGCAACCAAGTTAATGAGCAAAAGTGTATACTACACGTATTTTTTAAATAAGAATCTAAGAACTTGTGCCATTGCTGCAAGTGTGAGAGTTTCTTGAAATAATCTGGTTTTGATTCCACTGAGTCTTTTACGAGTTTCTTAAAGGCTCCATAACAATACTCATGTTCATCTACTTGTGCTCAAGTCAACATTTTAGTGCAAATTAAGTTGTTTGAGCCTTTCCAATGTTTAGACACTAATCAAGTATCCCGGATGAAAGAAGTCAAAATAAAGTAGAAATATGCTAAGGATTTCCTTTGCAAAACAAATATATGCAACTAATTTTCCCATTACTGGAGTTCCTCAATTATTTTGTGATCTGAGAGTTGAGTTTCTTGCAAGCGGTTTCCTAAAAATAATACATATACTCAGTTCGTTTCTTCCGTTTTATCTTTCAGATGAGCTGATATTGAACTGTTTTGATTACAATCTACGAGAAGAAATTGGCAGTCGTCTTGATGTCTATTTGAACAAACTTGCAAACTGGAAAGACCTCGCAGCAATATTTGGCATAACATCCCAACCAGAGCTAAGACAAATATCAGACACAGAACATCCCACGATGAACTTACTAGACGTCATAGCAGGTAGAGATGTTACTGTTGGTCAACTCAAAGGCGCTTTGGAGAAGATTGAAAGGTATGATGTTCTTGATTGTATTGATAAACGTTTGATTAAGACTTAAAAGTGTGCTATGTTGTTTTGTAAATATGAAGTTTTATTCTATAGATCCTATAGATCAGAGAATAAAAAGCAAGACAGATATGTTTTTATTATAGGGGTGTAGAAATATGGATATATAATATAAAACAAGATGAATTAACACATAAAGAGTGGAAAACGTGTTACTCTTACATATCTTTACGCGTTTCTAACTAGACTTCTCGCTCCAAATCTCATTCTCTGATCCTCAAGAAAGGGGAATATGGTGAAAAGACGCCCGTTCCTTTTCTTGCAGATAAGAGGATCAAACTTGGAGGTCTAGCATAGGTTCCAAATCTATAGATCGGTGAAAAAGTGCGGGTGTAAAATTCAATGACCTATTTTATTAACTGAATGACTTGAAAAAACCTTTAGCCACTTTTCTAGGATTCTACCGTTGGACTTTTCAGAAGTCTTGAATATCTGTCGAAATCACAGCCTATTTCATGCTTCAGCTCGGTTTATGATGTGGCATCATCAAATTTCTAAATCACAAACAACAAGAGCAAAAGAGCTTTTCTTGATACCATATTGTAGACATCAAGGCCTAAAATAAGTGTGGTTCTGACTCATTTTGTGGTTTTGTAAATTAAAACTGTGGCTCTGTAATTTGGAAAGCGTGGATTTGAAAAAAAGCAAAAGTTGTGGACATTGCAAGGGGGAGTAAGAAAATAAAATTCACTGATAATGTGATAATAGAAAATAGCGTTTGAATTATAAAATTGAAAGAAAGAGTAGTACTTTCCTAAAGAATACAAACTAGTCCTGGATCCACCCAGCTGTGCTTAACTTGGTTGAAGATAAAGTGGCACATTTGCAAAGCCCTGTAACTGAGGAGAAGTAAACACAATCCTTGTTTTGGCCGCTCGTTCAGTCTCAGTGCTAAGTACATTTTGTCGTTATAGTAAGGTTAGTTGTATATGCTGTATGTATAGAGTAAAAACCCGCGTATAAGAACCTAGTGATTAAGAACCTACAGGCTAAAATTCTGAAATTAGACTCCCCAATATATAAGAACCCATTCAGCCGGAAATTTGAAACAGGTTGTTATTCGAAGAGTTCATCAAGTTAGATCAAAACTCCAGTTGTTTTGTCATTGAACCTATACGGACTGATACTGCCATTTGTGCATCTTGCAAAGAAATACAAAGATGCTTTGAGAGCTTCTCGTTGTATTCTGCAAAATTTCTGATTCTTCACACATTGCTGTTGTGAATAAAACCTCATGAACTCAGGTGCCTCTGAACTGACAGTAAACAATGAGCTGAAAGTTTCAAACTGAACAAAAGAAATACCTGAAAGATCTGAATGAAATACGAACCAATTTAAGAACCTAAACAGCCTAATTTTCCACTAAATACTCAACATATAAGAACCTAATCAGGCTGACTTGCAAAATTGTAACCTTCAAAGCTTCATTTTCACGGACCAATTAGATGACGAATAAGCGAGGAAAGGAGAAGAAATATATGAAAATTTTTCTCAAGTTTACCTACCCTCATAAAACGCAACCAGAACAAAAAACTGCAGGAAATTTGCCGAATTTTTTTGAAGATGTTTTCTCACCAGATGTTTGGGTATCCAGGCTTGGATGCCGGTTTGAATACCTCACGGTTTGCTGGAGATATAGCGTTTTCCGATAAGCAAAATCGGCTGAGGCTTGCCAAGTCTTGTTTATGCCACTTCAAGTAAGGTGATATAACCTCTTGATGAAACCTCCTTTCAATTTCAATACTAATTTCGAACCAGGAAAACTTATGCCATTAATGCAAAGAGTAGCATAAGGCAGCTGTCACCAAGAATGGAACAGAGTGGGGCGGAAGGGATTTCAAAATTTGCTATCAAATCACGTAGTCCAATGCAAGAAGCAGAAACTGTTTAGGTAGCCCTTAAACATCTGCAAACATGATTTGGTGGCCCCATGGTTTCGACATGAACTCTGTGGCTTAGAAGCTTCTTATAGACGATTCTTCTGCTTTTTAGGATACAATTTTCTTCCCATGCATCATGCTCTCAGTACCATATTGGTGGGATCCTGTATAATGTTAACGTTATCGTTTTAATAAGGCGGTAGGGAGGACATGCAGATGTCACTGTCATAGAAAAGAGATGCAGAACAACATCAATGATCAAGTGAACAGCAAAAAAATACGCTGATAGTATTTAAGATATTTATTGACAAAAAATTGAAATTCCGAAACAAATAGCTTCATGGCCCATGCTTATCACTTGAAGAAGTTTGTTAGCCCAACATTTGCCATCCAATAGCGTTGGTGACCCCGTCAAATCGCTTCCGCCCCCCTCTGTTCCATACTTTAAGACAGCTCCCTAATACAGAAATTTCTCAAGAGTATTGCCATAGTTCACAAAGAAATCGAGGGGCATTGAATCTTGAACCAAAGAAAGTGCAGTGGACGGACAATAACAAGAACAATTGGAAACGTTAATATTTGCCCTTCTGGGATCGTTCTTAAAACAATCACTATTGTTATTGCCATTGTTTCTAACGCAGAATTTCTATTGTTTAAGGTTGAGTGCCTCATCGGTTTTGGAAAGGCCATAACGTCGATTCAGGAGAAAATTCGGGAAATTTCCAGCAGTTTTTTGTCCTGGTTCCATTTTATGAAGGGTGGTAAAGTTGAGAAAATTTTTCACACATTTCTTCTGTCTTCCTCGCTTATTCACCGTCTGATTGGTCCGTGCAAATGAGGCTTTGAAGGTTTTCGGCCATTGGTCACGAGCAAAAATCGGCTAAAACATTTGATACCTATGTTTGTGCAGACCACACCCAACTTTCAAAAATGTGCACTTGTAAAAATTTGTTATTTTAGGGCCTGGTAGACATCCATAAACTGATGGCTTTATTGAAAATCATTTGACGTTTCGTCAACAGGTTTAGAAATTACGATAGTTAAGTTGTTTTCGAAACTTTTCTTGAATTCTTCAAAAAGAAAAAACAACACTGTAATTATGAAAATATTGAAGGTTTCAGAAAGTCCAACGGCAGATTCACTGCAGAATAGCTAAAGTTTCTTTGGAGCCAATCAGTCCAGAGAAATAGTTCATATAATTTTATACCCACCTCTTTAAAGATTTGAAACCTATGTCTGGAGGTCTTAACCTTGGGACAGACAAGGCTAGCATATCGCTCAAACCACCCTTGTCACCCAGGATCCTTTGCGGTCTTAACCCTTGATTGACATGGTTAGTAATCAGACTTTATTTGAGTTTATAAAATGATTTACAACATGTTAGTGAGAATGATGGGTTTAGTTTTAATGTAAATCAAATAATTCCAAAAAAGTTTTTCAGGTAATGATCATGATTTAGGTTTGACAAAAGTAGCTTACTTGTACTTGAACAATGTATCCTGCCGTTAGTTTCTGTCTAATTTTCTTTTCATCGCTGTTGTTGAAGAGCCATTGTCTCGCAGGGTCCTATGCTGCGGGCATGCTGCGGGTAAGGTCCTTTACTGCGGGCATGCTACAATAGACGATTACGCTGAAGATGGCGGCGAGGAACTTTTTACCAAGATGCACTGCGTTTGTATTAGTAATCTCTACTAATAACGAATCTATATTGATTCGATCATAGAACACACATCAGTATGCCATATTGAAGTAAGTCGTTGCGTTGTTCAAGCTTACTTCGCAATCTCTCCTTTGAAGGAGCATGAACAACACAACAACTTATTTCAATTTGACACTTTGCAAGTAAAGTCGATCTGGGACAGCAGCCATCTGATCATTCAAAATCAAGACGAGAGAAGATATTATCAAAGCAAAGATGATGCACACAGGTAGGCCCAATGCATCTGATGCTTTACAAAGATACATAACCCATAACACATTCCACGACGATAGCAACAGTGAATTTAATTTACACCTCAATTCAAAGCGATTAGCTACTGCAGACAAAGAAAATTCTCTCAACCAGTAAATCAAAACAAACACGGCACGCAAAAGCTGCCCCAAACCAGCAGGGCAAACTCTCGCTTTTTGCTAGCATAAGATGATTTTTAAGAGCAGTTTTTATGTGTGTGTAATGAAAGAAGAAAGGTAAATCAAGTGTTCTATCTCGCGCATTTTGTATATTTGATTCGGAAGCTGTGTGGTAGATGTTTCAATTAAGCCCGAAATGCCCGAGAATGATATTGCCTCCTGCTCGGCTGTTGAATCATAAAAACGAGATCGGCAAGAAGGAACTTTCGACTTACCGTTTTCTTTCAGTGTAAGCACTTTAGGAAGTAAGTTAAGCGCTCGCTTCGCTCGCGCTTCAATGTTCCTAGTTCATATGAAGAACTATCAACAAATCTGATAATGCACCTTGAATGTGCAATAACGGGCTCTATAAGAGAATGGAACACCTCACAATTTTAGGACAATGGTCGTGGATAGAATGCTAAAACTTCTTGCCATGCACTCATCAAAATGCTAAAGTCGAGAGTTTTGTTCAATCCATTATTGAGCAGCTTGATTGTGATAGCCCCTCATTCAGAAAGCAACAATGTTTTCTTGATACATTGCATACCCAAAATGGCTTTGATTCACCTCAACAGACTATCAGCATATGAACATCAGCAATGCCAGACATGCGCTACCCTGTATGAACTTGTGCAGTGTGAATCCGTAATTTTTGCTTGGGTTAAATTTGATTCTAAGACAGTCTGAAATTTTAGCGTGCCCGCAAAGGACGTTGGGGAACAAAGGCTCTTTAACATGAGATGTTGATTTGAGATGATTTGAATTCGACCAAAACTTCCAGTTCTAAAGATTTGTCTCGCTCTTGTTCAGTTCAGGATGTATTTCACAAGTCTTGCAAGCCTTTCTTTTTGTTTTGCTTTTTCTGTTTTCAAACACTTTCAGGCCAACATTGAACGTCATTGCGACTAATGCCAAGCCAACGATATTTCCCCATGCTAATACTTCGCCATACCATGCTCCTGTCACTTTAAAGCCTGGTGTTAAATCACCGTATCCTACCGTGTAGTAAGTAATGAATGCCCAGTAGATGCCTTCAAATGTTGTCCATCCTGCAAAAAAAAATACATACATAATTTTATAACACCGAGTGTGCCGGAGAATTCCACTTTTGAATTTTGGCAGGCCATGATAAGTCGTACGCCAGGCAGCATATTTTTTAATTCTTTAAACAGGTTGGTGTAGAATTATATGACATATTTCTTTGAACTGAATGGCATCAAAGAAACTTGAACTATTTTACAGTAAATCTTCCGTTGGACTTTTCTGAAATCTTCAATATTGTTACAATTGCAGTGTTTTCCTTCTTTTTTAAGAATTCAAGAAAATTTTTGAAGGAAACTTAAAGCAATCGTAATTTCTAAATGTGTTGACGAAAGATCAAATAAGTCTCAAGAAAACCATAGTTTATAGATGCCTACAATGTGGTATCAAGCGAAACTCTTTTACTCCTCTTGTTTGTGATTTAGAATTTTGATGGTGTCACATCATAAAATGAGCTGAAATATAAAATGGGGTGTAATTTCGACAAATATTCAAGATTTCTGAAAAGTCCAAAGGTAGAATCATAGAAAAATGACTAAAGTTTCTTTCAAGTCATTCAGTTTAACGAAAAAGGTAATTTAATTTTGCACCCGCCTCTTTACACCGATTTAAGATTTGGAACCTATACTACGCCAGGCCGATCTTGTCAGATTCGGGCTTTTTATCAATGTCCCAAATGATGCTTGGCGATTTTGGTCAATATTTTGGTGGTCCATTTTCCAAGCAACAGTCAGTGCCTAAAACATTGTAAATGGGGCTTTATAGTCTGATTTGATCAATATCTTTTTAATTTCACTTTGCTTTAATACATTGTAATTAATGTTTTATCGAAGGGTCCCTTGAATTTCAATTTCAATTCAATTCAATTTTTAATTCTTTAAACACGGTAGCCCCATCAGTTGATCAGCAACTGCTTTTCAGGGGGCCGTGGCAAAGGTCTAAAAATTAAAACAAGAGACAAATAACATTGATAAGAAAAAGAAAAGAACGCGTGAGTCAATTTTTTAATCTTTTTTTGAAGGCGGCAAGGGAGGGTGCTTGTTTAAGATCAAGTTCGAGTTGATTCCAGAGTTTAGGTCCACGAAACGATATTGCGTTTTGCCCATTTTTAGTCTTCCGCAATGGTAGCGAAAGATCAGTTTCAGTATTTCTAAGTTCTCTAACATTCCGAGTTGAATTTTTGACAAACAAGTTGGATAGGTACTCAGGTACAAGCTTATGCCTTGAAAACCAGCTTATGCTGAATGACAACTCTGCGAAAATGGATTAAATATGAAGATATATGAAACATATCAATGCAAGAGAAACAAATAATTAATCTGAAACCCTACAGGGAAAGACAGAAATTAATGGCAAGAGCAACGTTGAAAAACCAAAAAACGCGTTTCATCGCAAAGTCGTCTGTTCGGTTTGTGCGAAGAGCAAATTAATGACACACGCAAGTCGATTTAACACCAAACAAACAAAAGGAGGTCCAAGGAAAATCGCTCCTTTTTCTTTTCGTGTTATAGCTGCTTCTTTGTTCTTCGCACAAACTGAACTAATGAGTTTGCGACGGAACGCGTTTTTGGTCATTCAGCGCTGCACTTTATTGCACCCATTAGCTGATTTCCTTCCCATCAGGATTTCGAAGTTAACTTAGTAAGGATGTGTATCGCACCTCGAACATGAGCAGCTATGATTCCACCAATGATAACATAAAGACAGGTGACAATGATGCATTGTACGACGCATATCGCATCGGGACAGGTTAATTCAGCTCTACGAAGCACGATTTTTTGAAACCAATTTCTTATCTTGAAAAATTTACCGCAGAAGATATTGCCAATGGATGCTACCATATACATGAACACAGGGATACCAAGTAGTGCAAATAATACTACAAAGATCCGTCCTCCTGTTGTTTCAGGGTAAACGTCTCCAAAACCTAAAATTAAAAAATATGGACAGATAACATGCTAGAATGCATTAACTTATAAAGACACTTCCTTGCTTTTCTGTCTCCAAGGCCTTCTACTAACCGCAAGGCTTTGAGCTCAGTTGCTTTCATAAAGTGCACTCCAAAAGGGAGTTGAGATTATCTGAAAGTTTGCAAAGCTAGGCCAGTGTTTTGTTTTCAGGTCAATCCTTCCATGATGCATGAATTGTCAAATTGCAACCAATGAAAAAGATGAAAATACGTCATCCAAGACGCTCAGAAGAAAGCGCCGGTTCGCGTTCTGCGTCGTACAATGCCTCGAAACTGAAAGCAGTGTGGCGAACTAGCTTGTTTTGCATGCTATGGGGAGTATCAAAAGAAATCATGAGCATTTGAAATGAAAATAGATACTAGTTTTTTGGAAAGCATTGTACTTTGATCGAGAAAAAGCCTCGAAAAAGTTTCAATAAAATGTAAATGATTACCAACAGTAGAAACTGTAACTGTTATAAAATAATGCCATCTCATGTAGGTTTCCCAACCAATGTCCCTTTTCCAGTCATAAATGGCACATTTCTTTATTTCCCCAAGATATTTATTCAATCCGTTAACCATAAGATTTACATCTGTGGTATTTATCTTGAGCGATAAATTCTTATTCATGAATGATTTAATGTAGGAAGCGACAACATCGGTAGGAAGCGACTCTGAGCTGTCACATGTTTTTGATTGCGTGAGTCCTGAATATTCGATTTGCATGATTAATGCTGCAGCAACGTGACATATTGCAAGATAACATCCCATTGATAATAATGTCTTTGCATTCTCCGTTAGGCGCATCTTCTTTGTGAAGAAACGGCAGCAAATTTGAGGTCTATTAAACGGCTGAAGAAGGGTAGTAGCGTTTCCTCGCGAATGCAATAGCTAGTTCAAGTCTAAGATACCCTGGTTTCCATCTGTCATTTTCTCTTAAAATTCTATCCAGCAATAACAAATAAATACTTCGAAGATTCCTAGCTACCTTTGCAGGATTCTGCTTCGGTCCTTTAGCAGCATGTCTTTCTGCAAAAATGTCATCTTAGATTCACTGCATATTTTTCAACCTCGTGTCTAAAATTCATTGATTTTCTTTACTCTCTTCGTTATTAATTAACTAAACACACTTTTTATCAGCAAGACAAAAAAATCTTCCAAAGATTCTTTGGCTGCTCTTTCGCGTCTCAGTTTGCTTCGATTTGCTTAAATCTCGTCTTAAATTCACTGCATATTTCTCAAAATCTTGTCAAGAATTCACTTGTTTTCTATACTCTCCACTTGCCAACTAAAATTATCATATCCAGGAAACAAAACCAGTACTTTCTGCGAAAATATTTCAAAGTTTTGTTGATATGCGAATCTTCTTGTGTACTCAATTGTTAAATTATTTGTTTACTTGTTGTGCATCTTCAATAAATAAAACACCACGTATCGTATTGTATTCTAGCAGGTATCATTTTATTTTTGAAATTGCTCGGACTTTTTTATTCATCCTCGGTTAATCTGATTTATGTACATGGGTATCATAGCTCTTTCTTCCGATTGAATAGCGTCAAGGGAACGTTACGTGTTTTCCTGCGGCACCAGTGGCGGCGCCACGGAGGGCACTGGGGGGCAGATAGGGGAATTTGTCCCCCAAATCGCAAAAATCGGCAAAGATTGTCAAAGAAGAATGGCATAGAATTAGTTAGCCGCCATAGACTTGCTTCAAGTCTCGCCCGTTCGTTATTTGGACCACTCGGACGGCAGTGGAGCGAGCAATGCGTACTTACCCGTTCCACTCGCTTCGCTCGCTCCACTGCCGTCCAAGTGGTCCGAATAACAAACGGACGAGACTTGGAGAACTTGGAGCAAGTCTAGCGCCGCCACTGTGCAACACTGTGGCACGCGAGAATCTCAATAAACTGACATCATCACAGATTTGAGCATAGACATAGGAACCGGGGGGCACTGGGGGCACGTGCCCCCAAGATTTTGCAATAAACAAAGAAGTGCCCTTTTCACTTTAAAAAATGCCCCCTTTTTCTTAAGGAAAAAGTGCCCTCGAAGTGTCGTGCCCCCCCAAGTTTGAGATGCTTCCTACGTCCCTGGATTTGAGTCCTTTGTCTTTTTGGTCTTTCTGCGCGACCTTGACCACCCAAACGACCGGTGAATATATATACCACCGTAGAATATTCGAATGCGAACTAAAAGATTATAGGACTATAGAACTAAAGGATTTTTGTATAGCCATTTAATTGCATCTTGCTTTGTAAAGAAATATCGCTCGATCCAGACCCTATTTTAGAATAGCTAAAATGTCTATTGACCGCTTGTTTTCAGCCGAATTCTGAAGATAAATTCTATCTGCAATAGTAGAACCTGGATTCAGCTTTATATCGAGGAACAGCCAAATTCGGCTGAAAAGATCCAATTTTTTCATGATATCTAAACGAATCATTCAGCACTCCATATTTTGGCTCAAAGTCAGCAAAATATTTATCAGCCATGGGCTGGTATTTTAGTGAGTTTGTCGGCTGTTTTCCACAACTTGCTGTACAACCGAAATTAAACGTGAAAATATTTTGATTTCGCAAATTTACCGCAGGAGTTGAGTTAGAAAATTACCGTAAATTTAGAAGAGATGGCAGGTCTTTGATTACACGGAATGGAGAAATCAGTGAGCCTTTCACAACACAGCACCTTTCGATTGAAAATTATGTTTTCATTTGGATCATGTTGAACAATTTTTGCAATAGAAACTGAATATACTTAATGCATCAAGTTTATGTTTCAATCTATTTTTACTTTAAAGTTTATCTTCGTTCCAAGTGCTAATTGTCTGTTGAAAAAGATGCCTAATTTCATTCTGTAAGCGACTCAAGTTAAACCAGCTAATATTAAATCAAGTTTTTGAATAGGGCCTGCTGATTGGTCAATCAAACAAATCCAGTCAGTTGATTGGTTGAAATTTAAACTGGTTCAGATAAAGCTGGTTTGACAATGTCAGTTTGACACTGCGGAATTACGCTGCATGGCACACCAAAACGCTAAAATCAAACCTAGAATCAGGAATTCGGTATGCAACGCAGGCTACAGGTGACCACAAATATGGATAAACTTTGAACATGTTTTGCAATTTTCAAAGGCCGTGGCAGATCCAAGGAGAGGTGGTAATTACGTAGTGAAATGGGGCGGCAGCCGGCTAAGGCAATATCGTCGTAATATCTTGCGCATTCATGGCGTTTTTCAGTTACAAAAGAATAATTCTAATTTTCATGATTTACATTACTTTTATATTCATTGGTGCAGCTGTAATGATGCACATTGAGTCATTTGCCAAAGATGAAGTGAAGCTAGAGAAAAAGACCAATTACACCTTAATGAAAGAGTATTTAGAATGCAAACTCAACATCAGCATTTCATATGAAAATATCACTGAAATTCATGCACAATTGTCATCACATTTTACGATTACTTCTACAAAGAAGAAACGCAGCTGGAGGAAAGAAATAAGTATTAACACATTTTTGAGATGGAAATCTTTTTCAGAGGTGTCTATTTCGACGATCGGTGAGTGCTTTAAATTTCTGCGTTTTACCTTCATATGAAAATGATTGAAAGGATTGCTAAATACCTTCGTATGACGCTGATCACATCAAAAAGAGCCGAATAGGATGCCAATCCTGGGAGGGGTAACTCTCCTATAATTAGGATGGGGGGCTCAAGTTACTGTTGTGTGCAAAAATTTCTGCGAAAAATATTTTTGAATTATTCATTTCTAGTTACTTTTTGGTGTAATTAAATATAGATTATTTTCTTGGGTTTCAAGATATGGGAAAAAGTGCAATGAACAAAGAACAACCTAACTCGACCAAGAAGTTCTCAATCCTTTGTTTCTTTCATGCCGATTTTTTACTATTCGTCATTTTCGTGTTCTTCATTTTACATCTCATCGTCATTAAGTCTTCTCTAATTATTTGTTCCCATTTTAGGGTATGGAGACATTGTTCCCATCACAGAATGGGGTAAACTATTCCTCGTTGTCTTCGCTCTCATCGGAATTCCTATTCATATGCTACTCATAACAGCCCTTGGTTTTGCTGTGAATGATCTCATGCAGTGTCTACGACTTCATATTTGCAAGATTTGCCGAAAGCAACATGAAGCACCTACGAAAGATATTTACAATATTATCAACATGGCTATCTTGTTACTTTTATGGCTGTTAGTTGGTGCTATCGTGGCTTCAGATGTTATGGGTTGGAGTTTCATAACTGGCCTATATTATGCATTTGTTTCCTTCAGTACAATTGGATACGGCGACTACACAATTTCAAGGAACAAGATAAAGCCTTTTGGCGAATTTATAGCATGGTATACAACGATAGGCCTTGCATTGGCCGCTGGTGTTACAAATGCCGTAGGTGAGGCACTTGCTCATAAAACTCTTCAAAGGGATGGTAGTGGGGAAAATGTCAAGGAACGGACAACAAAGAATGCAAGGAAAGCTGGGAAGAGAACGAGAGTTGATGTTGGTTAAAGGGACAACAAAGCCAATGGTGAATCAGAATTTTAAATCTAGTCAGAAAGTTGCTTCGCCGTGTGGCAGTGAACTTGAAAAAATACATCGAGTCACTGAACAATCGACCATTTAACTATTCTACGACAAAGCAAAGGTGTTAGGACACGGATAATCTGATTAAATATTTATTAACCTTATTTTGATGCTCGTTTACTTCTCTGTATTATCTTCAATTGGTTTATGAAGCCATGGTGCAACAGAACGTGGTTCTAGGCCAACTGCTCTCAGTTATTCGAAGATAACTCCCTTATATTCCTGTGTCTTAGTGCACCTACGCGAAATAAAAAGTTCCAGACCTCAAAGCCATTTGAAAGATTTTCTTTTCGGGCTTTGCGCTTGAAACTTTTCTTTTGCAAAGGCGCACTAAGACACAGGGATACAAGGGAGTTGTATTCGAATAACTGAGTGGATTTTGAGCTAGAACCACGCTCTGTTGCAGCATGGCTTCAGATACCAGTTGAAGGTGTCAGGAAAGATAGTTTGGTCTTGGATCTACCTGCCAAAAAAATTTGAAGATCGACCTTAAAATAAAATCTTGGTGAGTTTTCAAACAGGAGTACTTTTTTTACGGACAGCTGGTTTGAGATCAATGAGACACACACTCTGAATCTACCAAGTCAACAATAGACCATTTAGCTATTCTGAAAACGAATGTGAATCGAACGATATTTCATAACATTTTGTAGAATTTTCGAATGTGCACAATTGTGATAGAGCTCTAACGCTGCTCAATCGAACCTTGCGTATAAAATTGTATAAAGATATCGCTCGATCCAGGCTCTTTTGTAGAATAGCTAAAAGGTCTATTATCAGAAAGTTGCCAATCAAACACACGCACTCAACAAAAGCTTAGATTTACTTTAATGTACATAGCATTAATTTTTATAGCATATCATTGGTACAAGTTTTTTTGTTATAAGAAACTAGGATTAGGCCATAGTACTAAAGGTTTCTTAATTAAAATGAAATTTTGTTCATTTTAATACAAGAAGTTTCTTAATTGGTTTCTTACTTTTTGAATGCAGAATTATCAATGTGGTCGCTAACATTGCGGCAGATATGTTTCTTGACATTTAAAACATGATTAAGGAATAAACAGTGTTCTGTTATGTTGAAAAAACAAATGGTTAGATAATATTGCTCAAGAATAAAGATACAACGATCTATTTGCTATGATATTTATGCTTTTAACTTTGAGAAGTTTCTTAGTACTTCTCAGACATAGTACTAGAGTTTCTTAAAATTTTGGCCATCTTAGTACTAGTTTCTTATAAACCAGTTTCTTATAAAAAAAACGTGTATTTCTTTTAATTGAATGAAGGATACTGTGATGATTTGTCTATCATTCTACCGCTGTACTTTTCAAAAATCTTGCATATTCTTCGAAACTGCAGCTTATTTAAAATTTGAGCTCCTTTGAGGACATGACGTCATCAAATTTCTAAATTGTAAACGAGAAGAGCAAAAGTCTTGTGCTGGATACCATATTGTAGACACCAAAAAACAATATTTTTCTCTTGAAAATTATTTCGTGTTTCGCCAAAAATTTCAGAAATTACTCTGATTATAAGTTTTTCAAAATTTTTCTTGATCTCTTTAAAACGAAGGAAACGCTCTAATTCTGAAAATATTGTAGTTCTTAGAATCGTCCAACGGCAAAATTATAACGAAATAGTTAAAGTCAGGTGACCTCTAAATAGGACAAAGAAATGTCATCGCAAGGCATCATTCCTCTAGCTAAACTATATGCATGCACGTGTCCAAATCATCAAATACAATAAACTAATCTTAGATCTGCATATGCAACTGTCTTACAGCATCGGCGATGATCGGCTATGCCCCAAGACAATGATCGGCATCCATGCTGCCAAGTGCCCTGTTGATGTGAGCACCATGCATTCACCAATCAGGCCTCCATCCACATCCAGTGCACATCTTCATGCAATGTTCATGTGAATCTTTGCAGTTGATTTGCCTCCGTTTCACCTCCAAAGGGATTTTTGTATGACTACCATCGCACAATGGAGGACAGGCTGTATGTTTGCATGCACATAATTCGTATGTCGTTTGTGTTTTTGTGGGGACTGTCCATTTTAGTGGTTTAAAACCAGTTCCTTTGTGAGAACCTTGAAATGAAATTTTGTTTTGATATATATCTGTGCATACGAGGGAAAAGATTCGAGCCTTTGAGGTGTGTTTGTGGTGAAAAATACGGTAAATCCCTGCATATGAGAACCTAACGAAATAAGAACCTTGAGGCTGTTTTTCCTAAACTATACACCTTGTAATTAAGAATCTGTTTCAGCTTGATGAAATGTAGTTTTTTATTGCAGGGGTAGCAAAGTTGATTTTTTGATCGTTGTTTCTCCGTTGGTTTTGGTTCTAGTTAACTGTTAAATTTGTTGATTCTCATCCCCAATTAGTAATTAGGTCATAAGAACCCTTCTAAAAACAGATCGTAGTGCTGAAAATCTTTCTAAGACTCTGAAAGGGCCTACATGAGGCACCCTTCAAATAAGAATCTCGAAACCCCGATATTGGTCTTAGTGCCTCTTAAATAAGAAGCTATTTCAGCCTGGCTTTCAAACAAGTAGGTCCCTATATGCGGGGATTTTCTGTACAGAGAATTTCGTTGCAAATTCACACAAAAAATGAGACAGTTCTGGAAAGAATAAGAGAGAAAAGAAATATCATGCAATTAATCATGCCAAGGAAACTAACATTTTTTGGTCACATCATAAGGAGGGACAAGTTAAATTATGTCGTGCTTCATCAAGACGACCCAGAGGAGGACCAAGATCTATGTGGATAGGCATCATCGGAGACTGGGTGGGAAGAAAGCATTGCGGATGGCTTGTAAGAAAAGCCCAGGGTAGATAGAAGTGGAGGCAATTTATAGCAGCTTACCTATGAGTAGACGGTACCTGAGAAGAAGTATGAATTGGGTATTACACTATACCGTTACGATTGTGCATCTGGAACAAAAGTGCAACGAATCAACCTCTCATTTACACTGTTCTTGATAATCTGCAACTTGTTTCTTCCACCTACTTTGAAGCTAACCTGATAACCAGCCTGATAACCAGCCCATAATAAACGGCCTTGAAAGGAAAAAACTTTATACGTGGTCTCAGTCCACTGCAGTCTTTGCCTGATTGACCAAATCAAGGGGCAAAGGTGCGTGTAACCAAGAAATGTCATATCCTTTTGCAGATGTTTAGTGGAAGGCAGGCAGAAAAAGCAAACTGCTAAGTAATGTAACGAATCTTAAAAACTTCTGAATCATTGCAAGCAAGGACTCTGCAAATCTAACCAAATTGAATTACGGTCAAGCTTTATTCATGATTGCAATTCAATTTCATCAGTCCATTGATATAAGCTTTGGATCTTTCTTATTTTTGTAGCACACTATCAGTCTTCGAGCTGCACTCAGTTAAGTATATCAACAGCTAGTTTCAGGTCTTTCGGGCCGTTCTTTGACAGATATTGCCTGATCCCATTCAATACCGAGAGCAAGGAAGATTAGAGAAAGATATTGACTCACCATCACACCAAGGCTGCTTTTTGCTAAGACCACAAGTGCACCAGAGCTTCGTCTGTCCTGGCATCAAATCTCGGACATTGCATGATCCATACTGCAAAGTAAATTGAAACAAAAACTGAGAATGTCGTTTTACAAAACAGATGCGCAGATTAGTTACGAAGAAGGCTTGCCTCGTCATTGATTGCGTACACAATTTCCTTGCATCCCGAAATCAAGTAGACTGCGTGCAGCCTCAACTCTTCCTCGAAGGATAGTTTTTCTTTTCCTGTGAGGAGGAGTTGAGGCTGCACGCAGGCTAGAAATCAAGTCAAACAGCACAAGAAAACAGGTACTAACTGAGGTAGTCCCATATGTGACACTTTGAGGTGCGTGCAGTCGGAGAAGTCTCCTGATATCCAAATCAATTCTTCTCCAATCAGGGTGTTATGGCACAGTGGTGTAATCCTCTGACTTTGCAGCCAGAACAGTCAGGCGGAGTGGGTTCGAGACGCGGTAGGGCCTCACCACTTGAGCATCATGACGAGGGGTCGCGGACTCGATTAGCGCTTAGCTACTTCTGCGATCCCAGCGCTTGGTGCCAAAAACCGCAACTTCACCTTCACCTTCACCAATCAAGGGAGGAGTTCTTTGGTAGGGCTGACTTTTGTTTTTCACCAGGTTGTTTAACGAACCATGGTCGCCAAGGATCCTTTGCGGGCTCGTTGCAACTTCAGATTGTCTGAAATCTAAATTTGGCCATAGACTAACTACTTCAGTCCTAGTTTTCGCTTTGTAATTGAATTGGATGATTGCGCTCCGCTGCTGCAAGTCTAGCGTCTAGCGATTACCTAAGTGTAGTTGTGTATTAGTAGTATCTGTATTACAGTATTAAGTATTAGAACTAAATATTAGCGAAATGTAGCAAGTGTAGTTGTAGCGATTATCAAGGAGCGAAACTATCAAGGAGCGAAACTACGACGATTTTCATCAGTCTACTGTGGCCACAGTGGAAAATATAAAGATCCGCACTGCAGTTGTTGCAATGACTGAAGAGCTTGACTTACAAGTTAACTTTCCTATGATTCAATTACTGCAGTGTGATGGTGCTCCATATTTTCTGCTTCGGCCAAATTTCATTTACAGTCAGTCTGAATCGCAGTGTGACACAAGGGACACTAGGTTGTTGTTGTTGTTAACTTATCTCATATTTCGAATGGATAGATAGCTTCTAATTATAATATATAAAAAGAAAATAATCAAATTCGAAGAAAAACCAAACTAAATAAATACACTAAATTCGATATGGCAGCACCAAGGAAAAGAAATTCTGTTTCATATATGGACGATGAAAAATTGCAGTCCCATCTAAAGGCCCTAAAAGTTGGGTGACCAACTGAAGTGGCCCTCAAAACCAAAGGGCCCTCAAAAACGAACCGGCGAACGTTTGCTCTGTGAAATTTGAATTTGAAATTTGGTGAAATGAATAACATCCAAGTTTCATATCAAAACGACGTCGATTGTAAAATTTCCTCAAAGCCCTAGGTAGGAGTTTTTCTTCCCATTAGCGGGGAAACTGAGTTCCAGTAACGTTGCTATTGGTTTCAAGACAAAAATTGAATCATCAAAACAAACATCTTGAATAATAAGAAAAACACACACCGTTGCAGAATGAATACTTTGATGGTTGCAGCACAGAATAGGAATTTTGCGAAATAACGAGCAATTCATCGCGTAAGAACTTTCGAATAGTATTGTTCTTTAAGAAATGGCCACCAAGGGGGTCGTTTCAGATAAACCTGCTTGTTTTAAAAAGTTCTGTTCAGCTTCTTTCCAGTGAAGTTCGCTGCAAGAAAGTCAAATTTGGATAAAGAGACATCAAGAAAAGAAACAAGACTGTTGTGTCATCCACGCGAGAAGAAGGAAAGACAGCACACATATTAATCTGAGAATACTTTGAGGTAAGAAGCCTGCTTCAGACATGCTTTTGATAAAAAATTTTCAAACATTTTGCTGCCTGAAAGTAGTCAGACTCGCTCGGCCTAGCATGCAACTTGGTTTCTCGTGATAAGACATTACTCAAAATCAAGGGTTAACCAGAAGGCATGTCAATGTGGAAACGGCAGAGATTGTTTACAATAAAAACACTATTCTGAGTCTTTTTAGATTGTTTCATTAAATTAAGATTGTGTTCTAGACTATTATGTGGAAAATATTTCGAAAATCTAAACTTCACTGGCCCACAACTCCCGCCACAACTGTATAGTCAAGATGATGCTAATTCCTTGGAACAAAAAATGCAGTCTCAGGGTGACTGGGTAAATTTACGAAATATCATGTTCACGCATATGGCAAGCGAAAGTCACCAAAATTAGATAAATCAAGTTTAGTTTTCCCCCAGAAAAACCGAGCTTTTCAGAAAAGCTGAGTTTCTCTGTCTGTATACGAAGTTTTTCTGCTTAAATGCGACTATTGCAGAAAAATTGAGTTTGCCATACTGGGACGTATAATAAAAGGCGAGGGACTAAACCTCGCCCTCAGGGCCTCCTGTCACATTGGTATCCCTCCCAATATGAGAAGGCCAAAAGGCCCTGGGGACGAGGTTGTATGAAACTTTATCTATTCTTTCAGCTTGTATCATGACACAAAATGGCCACATCATGTTATCCTACCAATGGGATTATCAAAACGAAGTTCGCCAAATACGTGATGCCCTGAAGCGCGCTGGACTGAACGTGTGGATGGATATTGACAAAATGTCAGGGAATATATACGAAAAAATGTCGGAGGGCGTTGAGGGAGCCTCTATTATCATTGTTTGCATGACGTCAAAATATCAGACATCTGAAAACTGCAATAAAGAATTTCAATACGCGCAAGTCAGCAAGAAGAAAATCATCCCCATTAAGTTAGAGAAAGGATTCAATGCAACTGGGGCATTGGGGCTCATAACCGCTGGCCAACTGTACATAGATTTCAGCAACATGTCCAAGTTTAATGAAAATATGGAAAGCTTGAAAAAGGAGATCCAGACATCCAGTGCAAGTTCAGGTAAGAACAAATCTTAGGTTTTCATCTTCTTAATCTCCTGAACCTTGTGTGTGTTTTATTGCTAGACTCAGGACCTGGTCCCGGTTTTCGCAAAAAACTCAACAAAACAACGACAACTTTTTTAAATTGAACTGAATGATCTGCGTTCACAAGTCCATCATTAAATCATTAACCACCAGTAGCGAAAACTGCGAATATGTATCTGTCTAGCTCTTGCTAACCACTTTTAGGTTTTATATAAGTTTTAGGTTTTAGGTTTGTTCAACATGATATTTTCTATCCATTCTGTTTTTGCTATCTGAATTAGTTGGCTTTTATTAGCTATACTTGTAAATATTTTTATGCATGTGTAGCTATTGTATACCTTTTTTTTATGCCAACATTGTAAAATAAAGTGCTAATAATAATAATAATGCTCATCACTTTCCTTCGTAGAGGTTGCATCACAACGACCAATAGGTTTCCTGTCGTTTTCGTATTCGACGTAGAGCCCTGCCCCCCCCGGAATAGGTCTAAAATGGGCTCCTTCTGTGCATTCTGGAGCCAAGTAAGAGATGATCATGAGTTTATGATAGACTGTCGTATTCTACAATCCATGCGTGGTGAAAGAAAGCAAAACGCAGTTCCCTAGTATTCTCGCCCGAACGCGGTGAAGCCTGCATAGCGAAAAACAAGCTCCGCGGAGGAGAATGCGACGGGGAATGAGATTTTATATAGCCGGCGCGGCATGCGTTGAATGTGGCATAAAGTATTACTTAGGGCCAGGCAGCAACAACAGAAACGCTTTACAAGCCAAGTCAGCTTCAGTACAATCATACATCATTTCATTTTTATGCCTGTTCTCTTGTAGGGTTTTCTGCTGTGAAATCGACGAGTTCAAGTAGCGGTGCTGGCTCAGGTATCTATGCCATTCGTCCTATCAAAATATTCAGTGTTCTCACACGTATTTAGAAATTATCAATATTTTTCAAACATTTAGCCTATTTTCCATATTTCCAAAAGCCCTGTTAACTGGCTATCAAACATTGATCAACAAATTGAAACCCCTTAATTAGCAAAACATACGTGGTTACAGGTTTCATATTCAAGTTTTACTTATGAAAATTCGATCTTTTGAAAGAAAAGTGGGAATTTAAGAAATTAAGAAGTAGTCAAGGCTGAAATCCTCTGTCTGTGGTCAATGAATTTTGTTGAAAATTTTTGAAAAAAAATGTAGAATTAATAAAAGAAACAAAAGATACTCTGATCACAGGTACTGGGGAAAAATGAGTAAAAGTAACAAGTACCTCTCTTCGTACTTTGAGTGTTTGCCGAATTCGCCAACTTTATCAGGATAAGCCCAACAATGACAATATTTATGATGCAAACAGTTCTGGTTTCATCGTCATCGTTTGGCTAATCTTGATAAGGTTGGCGAATTTGGCAAACACTAAAGTAAAGGAGGTACTTGTTATTTTACTAATTTTTCCCCATTGCCTGTGCTCTGATCCAGAGTAGGAATCCCTAAAACTATAGTTCAATCCAGATTTCAAATCCACAGAAAAAGTTGTGGTAATATTTTTGTCCTCGTAGGGTAGATAGAGTGTAGCTTCCGCAACTTAAACGCGTAAAAAGTCATGCTAATTTCTACCCAGGTGGATGGCAAAAAGTGAATTCGCTCGCTGATATTGACCACTTTCTTGTTGATGACACCGAGTATAATCGAGCTGGATGTTTGGCTTTGAAGACATCTCGCAAGAAGTGGCTCTGTGCTGAATCCGACAACCAAACAATCAAAGGCGACCGTCCATCCATAGGCCCATGGGAGAAGTTCGTTGTTTTATCTGCAGGAACGGGCAGCTTTAATATCAAAGCATGGACGGGAAGGTACCTCAGTTCTCCGGCAGATGGTTCTGTTAACATAGGAAGTAGCAAGATAAGTGCCAATGAAACATGGTCCATTTACACAAGGAATCATGCTATTGCTTTAAAATCATGTCATGGTCGATATTTGTCTGCACAACCAAATGGCCAACTTGATGCTAATCAAAGTTCAATAGGGAATTATGAGCAGTTCTATCCATATGAAGAAGGTGATTCAAAATGGCTCTTATGAATTGATTGAAACACAAGACAGTATTAGGTGCGTTTCAGCTTTAGATCTATGGATTGATCGTAAATTCGAGCATTACTATGCTAAAGAAACACCAAAGTACATTTTACACTCATCCATGGCCGTACACGGCTGAATTTTGAGGTGGGAGCAGGAGAGAGACGAGAAAGGTTTCGTCAAAACTGATCATTACTGCATTATGATTTTTATATGTCCTGAAGAAATTTTGAGGAACAACCACTTGCAACCCTCAAGCTGTGTACGGCCGTGCAATTATTCACAACTCGACACCATGCACCATTCAAATTACGCTCCACAAAAACTTGTCAGATATTTCATCGACAATATATCAATTTTAAATCAAAGTTGGATCGAATTTTACCAATAGTCCACTGTTAGAAATTAGAGCTATAATTTCACCGAAAACAAAACCCCAACAAAATGTCCACCTATTGGAGTTTTTTAGCCAGTAATAAAAGCATCGATTTCGTTAGTTTGAAACAAACTTCGAGAACACACACATTCCTTTGAAAAAGTTGCAGTTCTTCGTTCATTTTTGAACATTTATCTTTCAAGTTCGAATATTGATTCCACGTTGACGTACTATCATTTCATCACTACAATCATTAGAACTTTGATCGATCATTGAATGTACATTCTGTATGTGCTACATAATTATATTGAGAATGTTTCAGCGATTGATTTTGAACTTGCATCCTGTGAAAATCCATGACTGATCAAACCATGATTGTTCACCAATCATAGCAACAAGGGATAAGAAGCGACGAATATTCACATTTTCCTGATGAATCGTTGATACCTTCAAACATATTTGTTCAGGGTACGAACCGTCTTTAAGTTGTACAGTGCGCCATGTTTTCTTACGTACGTCACAAGTTTGATGTATCATTATTTGCGAAACACTGCTGCAGTGTCGAAACTAGACTGCATCTCTTTGCAGGCAGAAATCCACTTGCTCCTGGGCCCAAACCCAAATCAAGGCACTGTTCAAATCACAATCATTTCGGCTCATGCATACAATGCAGAGACTCACACAAAGCGATGCTTGGTTCTTCATCAGTTGCAGCAAGAAGCAAATGCTTTTGCTATAAATTAGGGACCTTCCAAATTCTTCCCAGCTGTGGAATATGGTGTTTTATATCATACGCTGGCTTGATATTAATTCCGCGGGTAAATGAAAACAAATCCAGGATCTCCTTCTCTTTTCGGAACATCGTTTTCCAATTTCTGTCTGTGTCATGTTTATAACCTATAAGATGACATAAACTATGCGCGACATAACGAACTAGATTTGCATGTAACGTGATCCCTCGTAGGCGACGCTTTTCATTGATTAGCGGAGGACACAAGTAAATATCTCCTAGGTTATAGTCACATGGTGCTTTTGGATTGGGCAGCTTTCCATCAATAGCATCAATGTGATAAGGAAACGAAAGAACTTCACTGACCCGGTCCACATTCCGTGTCATCTTGTTTATATTACGCATTCTTGCTTTGCTAACACAAATAACGCTGACGTCATAGGGTGATACCTCTAGAAATGCTCTCAAGTGAAATGTATCCGTTTTTAGCAACTTAGTATCCACTGCAACTATTTTCTGGAGATTTCTCACAACAATTGAGCCTCTCTTGTAGCCTCGTAGAGCCATGCTCCCTCCTCTACATCAAGTACCTTGTTTTGCCTTTGTTTATTCTTGGGTATCCTACAATAAATGAGACAAGCCGTTGTGTCAGTCAATTTTGCTGTGAAGAAATCCGATTTGTCTTCTACTTCATAAATAAACCGCGCTTCTTGAGAAGGACGTGCATTCATTTTCCTCTTGTCGTTTCATTGATAACATCTTTATTGAACTGCATAATATGAACAGTTTCAACTCAACCTTTTTCAAATAAATCAACTCCAGCCATTTAAACTAGAAGCGTCATGACCCTTTTGTTTCAATTCTCTTTCAGGCTTACAGCGCAAGAATGATACCTCATTTTGGTCCACTTTCGACAGTATACACATCTATAGGAGTCTGTTTACCTCCATTCCTTGTGTATCCTTGCATCACCTACACTAAGTGCCATTTTATTTTCAAATGATTCATGCCAGCAGCAGGGTGCCAGCAGCAGTGCCAGCAGTCATCAATACAAACAATTTTAGGTTCCCATCTCGCAATAGAATGATGAACTGCATCTTTATTTGGGATCTTTTTCATCCTTATTTTGTCTTTGGAGGGGGGAGAGCTTCTCATTGGTGGTGGAGAATGCCAAATCCATTGAGACATAATATGTTGGATAGCTTGTTTTTCATCCTCCAATTACAGCTTCATTTAAAGGCTTGCAGACTAGACAAAAGCTAGTCTCAGCAGGGTTAGATTTTGTAACAAAAGGATCTGTTACTTTGATTGCTGCCTCTTAACAGACAGTTCATATTTGCAAACAAAGAAATCTCTCATGCTCCCTGAAATATGCTAAAATCTAGAGGGATGAGCTCATTTGAACTGATAATGGAATGGGGATATCAAAGAAAAAGTGAGATCAAAGAAGATTGATAAGAAAATCTGCAACCAGAAACGTGTTTATCTAGTTAAGAAGCTAGAGTAAATGGTAGATGAAATAAAAGAAAATAGATGAAATGATATACATGTGTTGCTGCCCACATTAACCAAAGAAGCAACATTCTGCCAGAATCCTCTAGAGGTCAAGAGCCTACCAAATTCTTCAAGAATTCTTCTGAATTAAACAAGTTTCTTATAAATTCTTGCATGTTATTGGAGAAGAAAAACGGTATCAAAAATTTTAAGATCGTATTCTACAGTATCAAAATTTAATACAAGAAGTCAATGGAAAAATTCAGCTATTAACGTGTTTACATCTTGACTGGAAAGAAAGCTTTGTCAAAAGGACAATCACATGACCTGAAATGTATGAAAACAATGTAAACTGAATATGTCTGTGCTCATCAGCTTTGAGCCTGGTAGGATATTTCATTGTTGGGCGATACAAGACATGCTGCTCATATGGGTGGGTTTTTCACCTGAAATTCCCCTCTCATGGGTCTGTTTTTTAAACTTAATTCTGGTAGATGGGTAGGTTTTTTAGAATTTTCATAATAACTGAAGATATTTGAATAGACCTTTATCCCCTAAAAGACAAAATTCATAACATAGGTTAGAAACATCCTGAAATTCATGCAAAAGGGTTCAGATTTCTTGAATACTCTGTCATACAAATGTGTCCTTTTGTCCCCAGGCTTCTCAGCAAGACAGATAAAACTGCAGCAAATAAAATGACAGCAAGAGTGTGGTACAAACCATAGCAACTGCTGGACATAACTTTTTTTTCACTTCTGGTGTTTTCTGCTGTTCCATATGGTATCTTTCTCCTGAAAAAAGCAAACCTTTTCACAACTAAAATAATTAGATATCTTTCATAGAACTTGAAAGCTAAATAGACCTTTCTTCAAAAGATTTAGGTTATTTTTTGTATATATATTTTTATGGTAAAAAGAGTTTGAATGAGCTGTGTTAGAGCTTAAACTATCACTGTCATGCATATTGAGAGATTTGTCGCATTTCAAAGAAGTTTATCCAAACATTGTTTCACTCAGACTACTCCTTATTTAATAGCTAAAGTTCTATTTCTCCAACTGAAAATACAAAACTGCCTGAAAAACTTTTTCCTATGATCATCTTTCGCTAAATCTTTTAACTTTGAGTTGATCTAAGATTCCTTCATACTTCTGAAAAATTTTCATGTGCAAACAATTCTTTGATTGCAGCTATTGCAGTTTAGCGGGCAGCATTGAATGCTGTTGTGTTCTTGTATGTCATATGGTAAGAGATAAGGGTTACTTTCAAAAAGAGTAAAGAGTAATTTAGAGTTAGTTAGGGTTAGTAAGGCTAAGTTCAGATTAAGGGTTTGTGTAGTTCTATGTAATATATCTGCAATAAGGAATAAGACATTGGCACCGCTTGCTGACTGCCCTCATCATTTTCAGGCCCATATACAAATTCGTATTTTCAGGTTTAAAGGAACAAATGTATTCTTTTAACGAACCTTGTTCCTCTCTCCACTTGGCACGTTGATTTTCAGGCTTTCGTCTCTCTCTGGCCCTGGGTCATATTTTTGACCTGATTTTGTTGTGAACTTTCCACATTGACAAACAAAGCCCTTTTTATCTAGCCTCGGTTTCAGATCCTTGTTTGAGCTTATTTGCTTATTACATGAGTCTCATTAACTTACCCGTTGTTGTTGTTGTCAACTGAAATAGCAGCTTCAACGAGTCATTTCAAGGAATGAAAAAAGATACATTTGTAATAATTCTAGTCTACATTGTTGCTGCTGTTCATTCAAGATGGAGGACAAGGAGAGGTATTTTGAGCGGGAAACTGAGTTACAAATCTACTTTCACGATGCATTGAATCATCCTTTACGACTATTTTCGAACTCAATTGTTGGTAAATTCAAGATGAAAGTAGCTGCTGCATCCAGGGTAGGGACGAATTTAACTGCAAAAAAAGAAAATTAGAATTTTGGCCTAGTACTACATATACACACACTACAGTAGACAAGATCGTTATAAACGGCTCATGAAACAACATAAGTTTATTAGATGGAATTTGAGGGAATTGAATGCAGCTATCATTTTCTTGGTGCAAAGGACTTAAATTGCTGTTCATTTTTTCTATTTTGGCATATGCCCGTGCCCCAGCCAGTGGCTGGGGCATGGCCGGGGCTACTGGCCACCAGGGCATTTTTCCAGAAGAACTTTTCCATTTATTTTGCCAGGCCTGGCCAGCCCCGGGCCATCTACAAGTGTATTTATGATCTGATTTGCCAGGGCTGCTTAATTTAGCATACCTCTGAGAGGTAAAGAGCTTACGTATTCTTGAAGGCAGAAAGAATAAGGGATTTGGATCAACTGCCCCCTCCCAATGTGATCAAAGTTGGAAAATTTACCAAACAAGAAAGATGAGGGTGCCCGCGGCCCGGCCAGTGGCTGGGGCTACTGGCCGGGGCATTTACAGAACTTTTCCACTTATTTTGCCATCCCTGGCCATCTACAAATGGGCCCCGGCCATCAGAACTTTTCATTTATTTTGACAGTCCCGGACCGCCCCGGCCAGTGGCCGGGGGGCGGGCACCCTCCTATTAAAGCAAAAGGTGTTGACAACACGCAACATTAGATAAACTGAGATAGGAAGAAATATAACTAAACAAGGTAAACTAATTATGAATACAAAGTAAACAAACTAGAAGTAGGTGCAAATGTTTCACAATTTGAAGGTGTTGTGGCGCCGTGTTGTAATCCACGGACTTTGCAGCCAGAACAGTCAGGCGGATGGGGTTGAAGTCCCACCAGCACCTCTTGAGCGTCATGACAATGGGTCACGGACTCGATTAGCGCTTAGCTATCCCTGCGATCCCTGCGCTTGGCGCTGATAACCGCAACTTCACCTTCACCTTTTCATAATGATTTTTCATGCAAAGTAGTGTCATGTCACTTTGATCTTAATTTTTCAGATAAAGAATGAAATAATTCAGTCAAACATAAAGGTAATGCCTTGTTCAACTTTCTTTCTGAGAATCCATTGCAAAATTTGGGTTTGTGTTTGGTTTGCAATTTAGTTGCAGCAAATTTGCACAAACCTTGCTAACTTTGTTTTGAGTCTTGTTCTATGTAGGAAGTTGTAAAAAAATGTTTGTAAAGAGTTTAAATTTTGCATCAAGCCACTCTTCAACGGTTTTTTTTAAATTCCTGTAAACATGCAAATCTGTCCAAACTCCAATGACTTGCAGGCTCCCTAAGAACAATGGAGCATTCTCAATGCAAACTGATTGCAATGCTTGTGCTAGTTGTATTTTTTTACAAAGAGAATCTTCTAACAATTTTTCTCATCTGCTAGGTGGCCAAAAATAAATCTCCTTTGTCAGATTTTCACAGGAAGCCAATTACTGTACTCTATCAAAATTATGTCTTGGTAGTTATTGTGAATTTCTTTAAATGCTTGATTGACTTGAAGCCTGAATAATCTTTGATCGATTGTTTGTATTTGATTGTTTTAATTGTTTTTGATTGATTGATTAATCTTTGATTGAAATACCAAATATTAGCAAAAATGTATATACTGTACACTATATTCAACAGCTCAAATTTTTATGAAAACTAAGCATATAAATATATATATATATACACACATATATATATATATGTGTATATATGTATATATATATATATATACATATATATATATATATATATATATATATAAAGTGTACGATGAAAGAAGAGGGTCGACAACATAAGAAAGCAGGCATCAATTCGGTCTTTTGGCATCGTATGTATGTAGGTCATCGTACACTTTATATTATTATTGAGTCTGGACGCAGACTACAGAAGATACTTCAAGAAGTAGGAAGCGCTTTAAATATAAACAACGATAAGAACATCACAAACAACAACAACAACAACAACAACAACAATTGCAACTCATCAACACCTGACCTTTTCACAAGCGAAAACATCGTACAAAGAATTAAACTCAATGAATTGATGTGATTCTAAACAACAACAGCAACAACAACAAAAACAACAACTGCAAAGACCACGAAGACACACAACCGACGTCACACGACAAGAAACTGCTTAATAGCAATACTTCAAACGAGAACATCGAATTGCGAACAACGCTTACGAAAAGAACCAAACCGAACAGAACGAACAGGGTAAAGGTACACCCGAGGTGGCTTAAGATTCAAGGAATCAGCCACCGGCAAAGAAGCACCGATACAAATTTGAAAAGCGAAGCTCGAACAACGATGAATGAAAAACGGAGAACAACTCTATGAATGAATGAAAAACAATTTGACGTCAAAAGACAAAGAATAGAAATACGACAACAGGATACGACATCCGACCCCTAAAGCAACGATGACTCGAATGAAAACAACGAAAACGAGGCAAACAGCAACAACAATATACAACAAGAACATTTTAACCTTATAAGGACAAATTTACCCTTCTGAATTAATTAACCTTATATGGACAAACGGTTCCCTATAAATAGAGGTTGATACTTAAAATTAATCAGTTGCTCTGAAGATGCCCTAGTGGGCGAAACTAGTCAGCACTGAAATAAAAATAAAAAGCGCAAAAGACCGAATTGATGCCTGCTTTCTTATGTTGTCGACCCTCTTCTTTCATCGTACACTTTATATATATATATAATGTATGCAAACCTTTCATCATTCCTATCATTAAACAGATTCTATCAGAGAGACAATACCAGAAAGTTGGAGATGATCAGGAGGGATTTGAATATGAACATGGAAGGTTTATTTCATGTTGTTTCAAAACTGCAAATATCAACAATACCGTAAGTTCATTTTGTATCAATGTGTCAGTTTACCTTCATCATTTCAAGGGCACATTTGTTCTTCTGTTCTGCACCCCATTATACTTTTATTTTGCCAATTTCAAATCTAAACTGCTGCTCAGGGCATGAAAACCATCTGACCATGCAACCAGGTGGTAAGGGGAAATTTTCATTTCCTAGCATCCTGCAGGAAATTTCTCAAAATAATGCCTTTACTGTGTATCAGGCACTATTTTCTTATTTTTCATAATGAAAATAAAGTCAAGCAAATTATTGAACATAACTTGTATACAGTTTTCATGAATATCATATTGAGCAAATATGAAATGAGTGCAGAACTTGATGTTCCTTCATGCCATTTAGAAAATCATCAGTAGTGATTTCATTCATGGGTTTAAACTTCCTCTGAATTGATTTTTCAAATGTTTCATACACAACATAGAATACCAGTTACATGCTAGTTGCCTATAATGGGAATATCACTCATTGTCAAGCATGCTCAATATTTTAACAGTTGCATTCTTGCAGGAACGTTAAGCATTATTTTTGTCTGGTCGCAGGAAGGGAGATAGTTTTCATGCTGCTGCTGAAAACCGTTCTCGTGTGTGGATGGTGGTGGGAGAGAAGGGTTAGGTTACAAGAGACCCGTGAAACAGGCTTAGCTCACAATCAAATTCTCTGTCTTGCAGCAATGACTTGTGCATTCTTTACCACCTATGATCACCGCTGGATGAGGAAAGTTTCATTGCCGTGAGCATACCTCTATGTACCTCAATGTAGCTCTACTATGGAAGCAATTTATTCCTTCCAACAGGATAACATACTGTATACTGTGCATGCTAAAATGGGTTTAAGTTATTGCCCAAGGAAGAAATATTGGAAAAATTTTGTTGATGATTTTAGGCATATTGAAAGGTGTTCAAAGGTTTGAAGATTAGCTTTTGGTGATTCCAGCAGTTTGGGGGTAAAAACTGCAACTTCACCTTCACTTTCACCAGGTTTCTTTAAGGGGCTTTTTTGAGAAAATCCCTCATGGTTTTAGAACATAGTTCCTGGTTTCAGTTTTGGTGAATTTTAAAATGGATCGGAGCATGTCCTTTTTTAAATGATATGTTACCATCATGATATGCAGAGAGCAATGGCTTCTCAAATCGAGGTGGTGTTTTTCACTCACTTGATATAGTTTTCTGTTTCAGGTGCTCAGTTTCGAAATCACAGATGTTGGGATTTCTTCATTGCCTTGTTTACTGCTGAATGGGCATTCTGGAGTCATGCAAGTCCCAGTTAGAAGGAGAGAGGACAATGCTGATGTTGGAATCATTAGCTGTAAGTCTCATATTAAAGGGGCCATGCAAGATTTTTGTAAACATAGATAGATATCAGCCAGGCAGTATCATTAATGCAAAGTGAAATTCCTCTCTAATAGATGTGTGGCATACAATTTCTTTAGCCTGCCAGTTGCCTTTTGTGTTTAGGCTAAACACCACTTGCCTTCCTTTGTGGGGAAAGTTTAAGGTCTTGGAAAGTTTGTTGGTACAGTCCCTTTAATTAAATCTAATTCAATCTCAATTCTAAATTAGTTTCTTTCTGCTAGGACTGAAATTAGACAAATGATGTTAGTGGTATGAAACTTAGATGTCTAAAAATAGTTTTGTTGTACCCCTTTGCCCAGCAAGAATGGATTACTGTATTACCAGACATGCCAACAAGATTCAGACAATCCAGATTGGGATGATCAAACTTTGCTTAACAGCAAGAAGATTCAAGTACTTTTGGTGATTTTACATGCATTTTCATGAGCAATGAAAAGATAGCTGAATTGACTTATGAAATCCATGTGTTGTGAAATGGCTGAAAGGGGCCTGAAACAATTGTCACTGTGTACAGAATCATTATCACAGAACAAAGCGCAAAAGGCATTTAAACTCACTCAAAAGTTGCACAAAAGTGAATTTTTTTCATTAGATACCTAAGTATTTCGATCCCTTGGCAATGAATGTAAAGATGAAATCCTATTCCACTGAAATGCTGTACTTTTGTGTTATTTTACAATTTGATCAACTGTTTCATGCCGTTTTTCAGGGATTTTGCAAGGAATAGATTTTTGTACAGCCAAATTTGGCTAAATTCTTAATACTCGTAAAGGGCCAAGATACTTCAGTTTTTTCCTTTCAGCCAAAGTCTGATTTAGCCAAAATTTAATTCATTCATTTCAATACTCCAGGTACCATGATCTCTCAAGCGTCTGAACTGTTTTGGAAGTTTTAGAACTCCGGCATAGAAAGAAGCATTCATTAGCAAATGCATAGAAACAGCAAAAACGTTGGAAAATGAGACAGTAGGCTAAGCACATTGTAGGACACTGCTGGTTGTTGTTTTTTACCGTGAATGATGTGGATTTTCACCAAAAGCTTCGTTTTCCTTTCTCAGTTGATTATCTGGTAATAGAACCCTGGACGACGAGCTTGGTTCGAGGCAAGGATGGCATTGCTTTTTGGCACAACGATGGAGAAAAAGGAAAGCGCTCTTTGGAGATGGGCCATAGAGGTTGTGGATCTACACATGGTAAACCAAGGTGTCTCGTCAGTTGTCCATTTTAACATTTGTTATAAGATTAAGATTAAATTCTATTTCTGAAAGAGACAACTGCATTGTATTTGTATTTCAATGGCAAGAAAGTCATGGACCAGAATCAAACGTAGAATTCTCGTTCCTTGACAAACTACTTATCTAGCCTCACGACATAAGGACCCTCAAGTTACGCTCGTCTTATTGAGTTGCATTGTTGTTGTTATTGTTGACCTTATTCCCATAAAGCTGTAAAAACGGCAAACAAATTCTATCGGCAACAAGATTCTGTCGCCCCGTCGTCTACCGATCAGCATGTGGCTTAGAGGAAGGCAGTTTTCGCTTTTGCGGCAAGAATGATCATTTACCCAAGTATTGACACCTGATTTTATGGTACAGCGGTTCTAGAGAACTGATTCTTAAGGCATTTTAGACCCAGTAGTTGTGGAAAAAAAGCAGCAGATGATTTAGGCCTAGTAGATCTTTCCTACGAAGAAAACGAATCGAACGACAGATTGGCATATTTTGTAGAATGTTCGAATGTACACAATTGTGATAGAGGCCCCAACGCTACTTAAAGCAGCTGAAAGGTTTCTTAAAGAAGTAGTGCGGAGGAGCTTTACCATTTCTTTAATGCTTTACCAAGTGTAGGGAAATAAGTCGTAGTTGTAGCGATATCAGTTCAGGCAAAAAGCGAAACTACGACATTACATGTAATCCAGGCTACCACTTATCACCATTTTTTATTCCTGGCTCCACAAGATGACTAATTTTACCAAACAAAATTTTTACATCTAAGCTGGCATTTGAATGATAATGTACATTTTAGTTGTGTATTTCGGCCACATACTGTTTCTTCCTGAGCCCAAAAACGTGTTAAAATCTTGATACTCATCCAGTTTATATTCATATTCATCAATAGTTGATCTTAGAATCGTTATCGTTGCTTTTTTTGATGCTCCTACCTCAAAACAAAGTCATATTGTAACCTGCGATAGACGATTACATTAAAGATGGCAGCGAGGAACTTTTTACCAAGGTTCGTTGCATTCTTTAATCGAATTCCTATAGAATCGTTGATGATTCTTAATTAGAAAACAACGCATCCTAGTAAAAAGTTTCTCGCCACCATCTTTAGCGTAATCGTCTGTTGCTATGGTCTTTGATGTAGGCTACTATTTCAATTTGCTGTTTTCCATGTTATAGCCATTAAACTCATATTTCAGGTCGCCTGGAAATCCAGTCGAAAACACGATTCATTCTTTTCAAACTGCGTTTGGAAAAGTAAGTGTGCCGACTCTTATCCTCGTAAGTCTTTGTTACGCTATGAAATTGGATGGCTCCAACCTAATCTCAGGAGTATCCTTGAGCATCAGACTTCCCCATCCTTGACAA
Organism: Aurelia sp. 4 Dawson et al 2005; assembly: GCA_964019985.1. Lineage (NCBI taxonomy): Eukaryota > Metazoa > Cnidaria > Scyphozoa > Semaeostomeae > Ulmaridae > Aurelia > Aurelia sp. 4 Dawson et al 2005. The sequence continues at coordinate 1,143,826 of OZ026498.1, forward strand.
AGCAACGATTCCAATTAAAAGCTCACTGAAATCTGTTAGTGCTTTTTAGGCACCCCATATATACGTTTCAATACTATTTTGCTATTTCCTGTGGAGTTTGTGGATTAACATTAACAAGGAGCAGGTGGGGTTGGTTAATCTTTGCTTCCAAGCTTCTGTATGATTACATTGTTTCTTTTGCTTTGAGGGTGCAGACTACGTTGAACTTGATGTTCAGTTATCAAAAGATTTTGTGCCCATTGTATTTCACGATTTTTATGCTGCTGTCACGGTTAAACAGGTGAATGCATTTTCATAAGAAATTTTTCGTAGGAGTTTAAACTTTCAGCTCGGCAAAAATTTAGAAATGTTCAAGTTAAGAAACTGCAATACTTGGAGAAAATTATTTTTGAAAAAGTTTAAATCATTGTAAATTTTAAGTCAATGGAGGAAAATACTAAAATCTTCTCCTGAAAACTGTAGTTTATGAAAGTATATGACATCGTAGTAAGCAGAAATCTTCAGCTTGTATGGTTTAAGATTTGGCTACTGTGTAACTGTTTGAAATCAGGAAGACACTTTGATTATGAAATTAATCAAGATCTCAATGATGTTAGATGTGCATTTATTACTAGACTTATGACCTGGTGTCCCTTTTTTCTATGTGGTCCTTTGACTTAACGATGGCGCCTCAGTCAACAGAGAATCACAACATTACTCTAAAAAACCTGACCCTATAGTACCAATCAGATCGCGAGATTTATGAATTAATGTGGCAAGTTTGATGGATTTCTCTATTCGATTGAAGAACTGATAACATTCGGAGGAGATTTTATGAGCGAGTAGTGTTGGTGGGAGGTAGCAATTACTAAGAGTCAATGTAATAAGTCTGAGCCAATCATTCGATTTGTTTTAAAGATATGCTGTATTTAGTCCTCAGGTGGAATGAGAAAGCTGACAGTTCCAGTTAATGGACTTACTTTAGAAGAAATGTCCAGTTTAGAGGTTTCATTCTTTCAATCTTTAATTCTTAATCTTTATTTCTTTATCTTTAAGGCCAAATGTTGAGGCAAATTTGAACTTTCAAGATGAATATTTTAGCCCTCAAAGCACCACTATCAATAAAAGAGGTATCTATGTTCAAGTTAATGCTCGAGGACAACTTGAAATTAATGAGCCAACGATTACGGGTAACTCAACTTCGCTGGACCCAACCAAATTTGTGTACTTTTTTCTTGAAAACCCGATGGAATTATCATGAAGTTTCATAATGACAAATCATTTTTGTTTTCAGATCACGTCTGTAGAAGAAAAACAAACTGAAAATAACACTGAAGTTTTAAATGACAATAAAGCTCTCTTCCCATCTTTGGAAAAGGTTTGATTGTCATTTCACTCCATTCTTATCTTCTTTTGCCATACCGTGTAAAAGTAAAATTGCTTTCCGCTGGATATTTGCTTTCTTATCACCGTCTTGCGTTGACTTCCTGCAAGTCTCAATTTCATTCTTAGAGAGCTTATTGATAAATTAATCAGTCTTGCCTGACGCTGCATACACGCAGTAGAACATTTCTGATCACAGCATCCAAAAGAATTCGATTAACGAAGGTAGAAGTGGTTTCTACTTTCATTCGTCCATCTGGCTTGCCGAGTTTTTGGCTAGTGTAATTGCAGGATTCTCCAGCCTTGCCGAAAGTTTGAAAATTTAGAAAGCATCTTCACGACGAAAGTAACACAGGTGGGGATCAAAATGCTTTTTGCGGTGACAATTTTTGTGGCTTCCATCGGAAAGATTGTCAGCCTTTAAGTCTGACCTCCAAGTTTTGGTCTATCTAGTGGGCCTATTCTCTAGTGAGCATGCTTCAAGTATACTTCAAATTCAGATATCTTTTGTAGAGAAGAACAGACTTAACTTTGTCATAGTTTTCAGAATTTCTGCCTCGTTATTCTTGTAGGTACTCAAAGAATCACCGAAGAATTTAGGAATATTCATTGAAATGAAATTCCCTATGCAAGAACTTGTAAGTAAACAACCCTCGTTGAATTTGTAGAGTCACATTCAGTGTTCAAACAAGTAAACGGATCAAAGTACAGGGTATCCAAAAGATGTACTCCCGTTTTAGAATCACCAAAACTCGATTATCAAACCAATCATAATACCTTCTGTTCAACCTCGTTCCCAGGGTGCTCTTACGTCATACGCTGATCATGAAGCCGAATGAACACCGTGGTACACTTCGATAAATCTGCCCAGAAAATGGGTGCATTAGCAGCCATTTTGGATTTGCGGTTTGCTAGGCAACGCTGATTATGCAACCTCAATTCCAGACATCAAAGCAACATTGTAATGGTGCTTAGTGACAAATTTAAACTTTTTTATTCGAATAATTAGGAGAAGTAATTTATGCCTGCTATTGTTCTTGCATAGCCAATCAAATTGCAGTATCCCAGAGTAGAGGTATAGCAACAGTAATTGCGGTATCCCAGAGAAGAGGTAGAGCAACGAACTCACTCTGGTAACGAGACTGCCTTCTGCTTGATCTCTTTTATCAATGAGCCAAATATATTCAAAAGTTTCTTTATTTCCAGAGTGGAACTTGGGAGGCAGACTTCCAACCAAACAAGAATGAATTGGTTGAAAAGACTTTGGAGGTTGTTTTCTCACATGCTGAAGAACGTAGAATTATTTTTGGTTCATTTGACCCTGCTACTTGTATCATGTAAGTTCAGGTTTGGGTTTGTTCTGGGATGGCTCAGTAGTAGCACGCTCGACCACCAATCTGATATTTGTGTTTGAAGTCCCTACCCTAAATTTTGTCAAAGTTTGTGTCGATATCACTTTGCTTTTATTTCACAACTTCATATTTAGCTTATTTGCCTGCAATTTCATTCTTGTTTATCTTTCTGTTCTTTACTGTTTCAGGTTGAAACGGAAGCAGCCATTCTATCCAGTCGTTTTTATCAGTTCTTGTGAAAACAATGATTATCCAGCTTGTATGGATCTGAGATGTCGAACTTTCAATATGGCCTTGAACTTTGCGAAATCAGAGGAGCTTCTGGTTCGTGTGATACTTTCGCTCTGATATTTAAGTCTTTGCTACTGGTTTGTGTGATAATTTCGCCCTCATATTTAAATCTATGTCGACCAGATGCCACGTAAGATTCTCAGTAAATCAAAATTTATCAGACGGAGTTTATGTAGACAAATGATTTGCGGTACAAAATTTAAAAATTTTATATGATGATTTGGTATAATAACGTTGTTTGTAATTATTACTTGATTTTCTTGCAGGTTTAACGGTTTTCTTTCTACTTACAGGTTTATCTTATATTTTGATTATTATTCTTTTACAGGAGTTGACAATGTTTCGTTGCAGGCTACAAGTTTCTTGTACGTCCATTGGGTTTATTATGATGAGTTCGCTATTCAAGGATATTTCAAACGGAGTTTATTATTTGCATTCATCCGCGTACTTTAGCTTCTCACATTCATTTTAGTCATATTTGCTTTTCTCACAGGGAATCTCCGTTTTCTCCAACCCGATAAAAGAAAGCATTGCGGAGCACCTTGGTGATGCAAGAAAAGAAGGTCTTGAGCTGTTTACCTGGGGAGGAGCGAACACTGATCGAGATTTCGTCAACAAACAGAGGAACATCGGGATTACAGGGATAATCTATGACAGGTATTCATTGTGTGCCTTTATGAGTCCCCTTCCTTTTAAATATGCTACTATGAGTGACGAGAGACACCTTCTCTCTCTAACAGACCTTTTAGCTAAATAACGCTCGATCGTTGTCACTGCGAAAAGTTAATACTATATGCTAAGCTTGTATAGTGTGTTCATGTTGTGTTTGAGTGGAACAACATTGTGATAACAGAAGACTTGATGGATAGCGTCTTTCGATAAGGACCCTCAAGTTACATAAGGACCCTCAAGTTCATCTCATTGAGTTGAATTGTTGTTGTTGTTGTCGCTTCACTGAGGGAATTATTTCACTAGAGCTGGAAAAACTGCAAAAAATGTCAATCGGCGACGAGTTTCTGTCGCCCCGTCATCTGCTGGTTAGAAGGTGGCGTAGAGGAAGGCGGTGTTTGCGATTTTGGCAAGAATGATCCTTTACCGAAGTACTAATGCCTAATTCTATGGTACAGCAGCTCAAGAGAAGTGATTTTTAAGGCATTATAGACCCGGTGGTCGTGATAAAAAAAGTAGCAGGAGATTTAGGCCCAATGTACACAATAGTGATAGAAGCTCCAACGCCACTTGATCGAACATGTTGTAGAACAGTTAAAAGGTTTCAGTACGGAGCTGATTTGTTTCTGCAAGCCACTGCAAGGGTAGGGAAATGAGTCGTAGTTTTAGCTGGCGTTATCAGATCTAGCGAAAGCAAAGTACGACATGTAATCGAGTCTACTTACTGAGTCTGAAATTCTTGAAACGGTGGTTGATAGGTTTGGAAGGATTGGTTAATGCCGTCGTTAATTTCTTTTTGAACCTGCCGTTTTACTATTTTGAAGCTATACTGATCCCACTGCAAGCTGAAACGTTCAAAGACATATATTGCGTCATCCGGACACTCATATATTACGTCATCCGGACACTCATATATCGCGTCATCCGGACTTTCATGTATTACGTCATCCGGACACTCATATATTACGTATTACGTCATCCGGGCATTCGCTGAATAGAACAACTGCAGTGATACATGTCAGACAAAACCCTGAACAGTAATTCAATTCCTGACCATGAATTTGCTGTACCAAGTCAATGAATTTAAACATTCATCATAGAAACACTCTTGTAATGTTTAATTTTTTTTAGGTTACATGAACTGAGGCTGCCTTAACTTAATTAAAGAAACAAATTTGGTTGTTTGCAGTGCCAGAATTTTAACAAGGACGAACATACTTTCGGTATACTTAGGTTTGTTGTCCCATTTTTGCTAAAGCTAGGACAGATTTTGTAAGTCTTTAAAATAATTTGCTTTTGATTGATATCTCAATTCAAAGTAATTAGTGATTGCAGATAGAGGAAATTCTCAGATTCTGTAATTCAATATACAAACAAACAAAGTTCCAAAAGTTGCGCTGAAACCAGTCTAGCAAACTATCTTCTTATGCATACGAAATGTAGTTTTTAAGGGGAGTCATGACTTTAAACACGAAAGGAAAAAGGTTAAATCTGAAGATCTTCTTAGCGGATTAAAACAGCATGTTGCAGATTCACCCTGGCAAAAACGAAGTTTCCAGTTGAAGCTCCCACAAATAAGTCCAAGGCTGCTGGGGCGTGGCTGCCCTACAAATGTATTTCAACCTTTTCGTAAGTCTTTCCTCTTAAGCATCAGATAGACATAAAATCGCCTCTTCTCATCATTAGGGCAATTTGAACTTTTGAGAGAACTAGCCCATCGCCCAAAAAAGCGAGTAACTCTCCAGAAGGTAAGGTTGGAAGGATTGCCTGCATTTTTCCCGCAAAACTAGTCCCCTCCTCCATGCTGGAAAAAGCTTTCCAGATGCATCTGCAAAAGAAAGAAGAACCAACATGAAGAGTATGATAGAGGCGGGTGGGTGGAAGAGTTTGATTTGCAATCACTCCGCACGAGTATGCAAAATTTACTAACATCTCAAATCAAACTCAGTTTTATACTGCATGGAAGAAACCATGCCGCTTGCAAGACTATCAATGAACACACAGATGATAAAAAACAATACATCCTTAGAGAGCCAAAAACAATGGCATTTTAGATTGCCAGATTTGAATAACTGTGATAAAGAACACACAACATGTTCATTCCTTTAACTCCAATTAGAATTTCACTCTAATAATCACTCTTGAAATAATATCTAGAATTTCACAAAGAAGAAAAAGCAACATTATCAAGCTTTTCTCGTCATCCCGTTGAAGACAAACAACACAGTGAATAACAATACAATTTTAAGCATAATATAGGCGAGATCAACGATGCATCATTACCCGTTTTTTTGCGTCATCAATGCTAAGGCCAAATCAAGATGAAGAAAGATCGAATGAAGATCTTGATTACTAAGGTTGTTTGGGAACATGCAATGGAAAAGATAACACATTGCTTGAGATTATACTTTGGACTATAGTGTTGTGTTGTTTAGGAAGCCTTATCAATGCTTTAGGAGGCATAATTGTCCGTTTCGAGCGGTTTTGAGAGTGCAAAAATATTATGATTTTCAGACGTGAAGCAGAGAGAATCCATAGATGAATCTATGGCTTATAAGAAAAGAAGAAGGGTAAATCTAAAATTTTGTCGGGCAGATTTTGTTTACTTGATTCAGAAGCCGAGCAGAATGCATAACAATTCTTGCATATTTAGTGCTCAAATATTAACAGTTACAGCTCTGCAAATAAACAAAATCCGCGAGACAGAACTTTAGACCTACCGTTCTTCTTTCGTTATAAGAATATAACTTCTCTTAAGAACCATCCTTCGCCCGCACCAGGTGAGAGCTTGCCCTACTGGCTTCAGGGCAACTTTGCGGCTATGTTTGTTTTGAATTACTGGTTGAGAGAATTTCTTTTGTCGGAAATCGCTAATCGCTTTGAATTAAGGTGTGAACCAAAGCGACTGTTGCTATTGTATTACAAAATCTGCCCTTGTTGATCTACCCTTAAAGATATTTGATTTAAAACATAAAATGAAATTACTGTTTTTCAGTGGTTCATCATTTCATTTCATTTTGGAATTTTTATACACGCTGGCCCCATCAGTATAAGACTGCTTTACAGGGGGCCGTGTTAAAAGCTTACAGAATTAATGATACATTGCTAAAATAACCCTAAAATAAACTAATACAGGTACTAATATCTAAAATGTATCGAACTATCAATCCATCGAACTATCAAACAAGTCATAAGTTGAGTTTCTTGAAAGTAACTCTATGTCAAACCGTTCATAGTGCTCATAATACATAAGTGGCTAATCCAGCTCTTTCAAACTTTTTTGAATCCAATCAAGATAGTTTGTTACTCGTGTGTAATATCCATATTTCCCGTACGTACCACAGCTCATTCCCCAGCTGACTATTCCCATGAGTTTGTATCTGTATTTTACTCTGGTTTCATCAATTGGCAGTTTCATTGCAAACGGGCCTCCACTATCCCCCTTACAGGCATCTTTGATACCTCTTCCGTCTCCAGCACAGAACATCTTTTTCTTGACGAAGTATTTTTCTTCACACGTTTTGCTGTCTTTTACAGGAAGCAATGCGTGCAGTAGCTCTTGTGATGTTTGATGCTGAAAGGTCTTACTTTCATTTAAAATGTTTCCCCATCCAGTCACATAGCCGTATTGTTCTTTCTCCGGTCTGTCTTTCAAATGATCACTTTTTTGAGGGAGACAGATAGGGCGGATTTTTGCTGACCATTTCACCGGCTTTTCTAACTGGAATAATGCAATATCGTCTTCGAAATCATTTGGATCAATTTCGCCAAATTTGTAATTTGGATGATACTTGATAGCTTTCACTGTATGGCCGCTTGTTGCGAGCCAAGCTCTTCTCTCATCTGCAGCCATCTTGCCAAGAATCAGGTTTTTTTCGCCGACGATGATTCTGTAGCTGTGTACAAAGAATGAGAAATTCATCTTCAGTTCCTTCAGTTGGCCTAACTGGGTTGGTTGATTTCACCCCATCTAGATATTGTGTCCTGTGAGGCAGGGCTGTGTGGTTTCGGGTAACTTAAAAATATGGTTTTGTATGTGAACCTCTGAAAGTACTTGTTCGTTTTCGTTAAGATGTTAGCCGATACACAGGTTTGGTTCAGTAGAGATCGCTTTTAATTTCAGAGGTTTAATGTGTTTCCCAGGTTTGATGTTTTGATTGGTTGCAGAATTGTGATGCGAAACAAATCCGGGAGACTTTGGATCTCAGAGAAATCTATGCTGTGAACTGTTTGACAACGTTCAACTTTTAACAGAGAATAAAAGCGTTGCTGTCTTGCAAGTTAAGTCCTTTGAACTTAATTGAGGAGTTGGGTTAAGCTGCGCTGTATTTCGACAAAGCAGGCCCTATCTCAAATACGCCCTTGAGAAATCTTCGAATAGTCAGATTCTCGCTTATGGGTTAACCATTTGACAATGACTTGTAGCGCATGCGCCCGCTTCTCATGGGATTCCGTAGTGACGTAGCTGATTATAGAGAAGAACGACAAATCAGATTTTATATTGTTTATGCGCGTTATGTTGCATGTGTGACAAGCAAGGGGAAAACAGCGCGAGAGTGGTCACTGAAGCGGTTCGCAGTACAGTAAGCTTAATGTGGCCTTTCACACTAGGTTGTTTGGGTCGTTAAAGTCATGCGTAAAGACCAACAGACAAAGGACTCAAGCTTCGAATCTTTGTCTTTTGGGTCTTTTTGTGCGACCATAATGACCCAAACGACCTAGTGTAAACTCCCGTGGGGGGGGGGGGGTACTCATATATTTTTCTGTACGGGGACGTGCCTCTGAACAGGGTATCATTTTCAGGATTCCGACTTCGGGACAGGGTATCATTTTTGTAAAAATCGGCTCATACAGGGTCCATATTTGTCATTTTTGACTCCGAAAGGTCGATTTAGGCCATTTGCATTTTGTGAATGTGATTCAAATTGCTTGAAAGGCAATATTTCCACATTTCTCGATAGATTTCGTGCAAATTTCCTTGCAGGACACAATGTTTCTGCAAAAACGGAAGGACAGGGTATTGTTTAAGAAAATTTTACTCTGGGACAGAGTATCATTTTCAGGAATTTGACTCTGGGACAGATAGCTTTTCACATTTTCCAGCGGCACCTCCCCGTTTGTTCGAAGACCGAGTACCCCCCCCCCCGGGTGTAAACTAGGCCTTAATCTGACTGACCTGTTCATTGGTAACGTTTTTTTCAATCCATGAATTCCCCTTGTTGATCCTAGCAAACAGGTTGCTGCAGTGATCACAGCATCATTTCGAATGAGAGATGCTCCACAAATCATATCGTCTGAAAGAAAGTGCAACATTGATTCTCCGAAGAATAAGTCTATGTAATACCGAAATCGCAGTGAAAGAGTTACAGAGTTTAAGTCTTAACTGTTTTAATTTGCTTGTGTAATGATGGCGAATAACATAATATTCAAGACACAGGGTTTTAAAAAATGCAACCCGGCTATATCTGAAAATTTTTGCAAGATGATTAGATCTGAATCGATGAAATGCATACCATCTAGAAGCACAAGCTATCTTCGTTCCATGGATATGCAGTTTGAATTCATCCCTGGAAATTTCATCATTTAATTGATAACTGGGAAAAGTATCGTCGATGTCAAAAGCAGCATGCTCCAAGAGCAGTTTTGCCATAAAAAGTTACGAGAAAATCGGCTATACTTAGTTAAGACATCATTAGAACGGAGAACTATTGTGCATTCAGGTAATCTTCGGTAAATCAAATCAATTCAAATATTGTTATTTTCTGAGGAATGTGGAAAAATTGAGTTCCGTTTATAAAGTACCTTGTCTAAAAAATTTGCAAAGCCAAAGTTCTGCAACGTTCCTTGCCTGAACCATGATTCTAAGAATTAAATTACTTTTGAAGCCCTATTTGGTTTGCTCTGAAATCAACGAGAGGCATGATGTTGGAAAACCTCCTTCCTTTTACATCGATCGATTTTGGAGCTTGTTTCCAAAAGAAGAAATCTAAGGGCCTCTATGGTTTCAACTGTTGCATGATTTTGAACTTTAAGAGCTTGCAGTTCCTTGAATTTTCAACCGATTTGCAAGATTCTGGTCTCTAAAATCATTTCAACTAGGTTCTCTTCGTAGGAACTGGGTTCTCTTCTCATGAGCCTGCTTATATTATAGTTTTTTTTTCAATATTCAATCATTCATCGAACAATTTTGAGGACACCCTGTATAAAAATTTGGACACCGTTTGTAACGAAGTTAACTACATAAGTGAACTCACTGTCCCTGAAGATTGCAGCTTGCCAAGGCCATTGAACTCTGTCATTAAATGAGGTACCGGACAAAATGCGTCCTCTGTGATTCAGCACACTCTCTCCACATTCGCCGAAATCTACGACTAGTGTAATAAAACAAGAACAGATTTTGTAAGACAGTAGCATCAGTTGCTTTTGCTGGCACCTAAATTCAAGGTGATTTGTGATTGCAGCCAAACGAAGGTCTTTCAACCAGCAATTCAAAACAAATAAAGCCGTTAAGTTTCTCTGAAACCCAGGTGGCAATCTCGCTTGCCATGCATTCCAGAAATGGTTTTTAAGAGCAAAGATGAGCGTATATCAAAAGAAGGAAGATATATCTAAACATCTACCGCCGGCATTTTATTTGGTTAGTAATAAGGCCCCTTAGGTAAGCAAAATTTTATAACTCTTACAAGAATCAATATCCGCTCCCTAAACTCTTTCAAATGATATATAGTTTGCGTTATTCTAGAAAATAATGGTAGTTCTATGGCCAAATACCATTTAACTCTACATAATTTTTGGTTATACCTTAGATATGTCCTCCTTCTTTCGATATACGCTCATGTTAGGGCTAGAAAACTATTTCTGGAATGCACATCAAGCGAGCTAGCTACCTAGGTTTTTGATAAACTTAACGGCTTTGTTTGTTTTGATTTACTGGTTGAGAGAATTTCATTTGTCTGCAATCGCAAATCTCTTTGAATTCACGTGTCAACAAAATCAACTGTATCAGGTGTCAACAAAAGCAACAAAAGCAAATCTCTTTGAATTAGGTGTCTTACAAAACCTGTCCGTGTTGTGTAATAAAGAATCCTGAAGAAGACTCCTTTTTTGAATCTTAAATGAATCTTAATTTCGCATTTTATCGAATTGTATTCGTTGCTTTGTTGTTTTGTGTAAGATCTATTCATTGGTGAAACAAACAGCCAAAAAATGTTTTATCCGTTTTGTTTCCATTGGAATGAATTTGGCAAACTGCGGGAATGCCGTATCTATTCACAAGTTTATGAACTGTATCGTATCGCACAACCTCGTCCCCAGCGCCTTTTGTCGTCCCAATATGACAAAAGGCCCTGGGGACGAGGTTGCGTATCGCATTATCTGTAGCACAAAACCTATCGATGCGATGTTTTTGAGGAGGTTGCTGGCATTTGCAGAGAAAATATGGAACGAGACAAATTTGCAAGAAGTTGCTCAAGACTGGATGTTTTAAGCGAAATTTGGAGACATTTAAATGGCAAATGAAGTGAAATTGATCCTTGAGTCGTTGGTAAGTGAATCATTTGGCTCAGGAATACAAATCAAGCCATTTTTGGGGGAGGGGGGCAACGAATGAGTTTTAATCGGTAAGAACTCAAACTGAGATCTTTCTCATTAAACATAAACCCGGGTTGTGATCCGTCTAGACATTATTTACATGGTAAACAGTCACTTACTAATGCATACTGGAGGATCTCTTCTCCATTTTCCTTTGGACCAAACGTTGTTTGCCCTGCCCTGCATCCTGTACCCTTCATTACATCTGTATGTAACTTTGAGTTTCTTCCCACGCCTCTTTACTTTCATCGTGCCATTTAGAATTTGTTTTGGCATTTGGTGCTCTAGAAATGGATGATTGCAAAGCATGTTTATTAATTACAATCTTTCCAGATAATCACATACATCAAGATATCAAACATCCTTTAAATTCTTAAAGCAGCCTTTACAAAAAATGTTATAACAAGGGAGCTGTCATAATATATGGAACAGAGGGGGATGGAAGGGATTTCTCGGTAGCAGAGTACTACTGTGCATTGGTTTATCAGCTGATCATAATGACAGTGGTGACGGACGTTGACTGCCCCTGCTTCGAGTAGATGAACCGGATCTTGTTAACTCTAAACAGGAAGATTACTGCAGAAAACTTTCGAGTATTGATCTTTTTGCATTGAAGAAACATTCTTGTAAGTACAACAATTTTTTTCATATTTGAGTCCAAAATCTCGAACTTTATAGCGTCAACGTTTTGTAGGAATAGCTTAGGCCTGTACGTAGGTGGTGGTCGTCTCAACTAACAGTCAGGCCTTGAGTAACAGTTCTAGTGATATGTTGGTTTAAGGAATAGCGAAACTGCAGCGATAAACAAGTCTAAAGTATGTCTATTGTTAAATCCGACACAGACTCAATATAACGGCTTACTTGAAATGCAGATTGGTGGATGATCGGTCCATTTCCCATCTTTTTGGCAAAAGATCCTATAGCTTCCAATCATCTGAAAACCATCTTTGCACCTGTATATGATTTTTGACCCGTCTTTAGATATTCTATTTCTGTCGAATTTTTTGTACCTTATATTTGCATGTGATGGTTCGACTGGCGTTTTGCAAAGCGGTCTGCCTGAGAGGTATAAAGAAATATGGATACAAAGAAGTGGATCAAAGAAAGGGGCCGGGGGCCTAAGTGTGAAGTATGAAGATTAGGCCTAAGTTACACTCGTGCTTATCTCATATCACCTATTGTCCTAGTTTTGTAGCCGATTGTTTGCAGACTCTGCAAACTTTAAGTTTTAGATCGCTTCACAACAAGAAAACCGAAACCCCGTGCTGAGCAAAATCAGTTTTGGCCAATAATGTGTCGAACTTACTTTCACTACTAGTAATATCAAAGTTCTCAGAAGGTACCTTCAGCAATGTTGATAATTGAAAGATTTTCCAAAAAAATCGTTAGCTTTGAAGCTTGGAAGAAAGTGGTAAGATGTTCTGTGAGCTAAAAGTCGGAAACTTATTTGGCTCAAATTCTAAGTTTCTTGCAAAAGTACACGTAAGATATTTTCATACAAAAGTTAATGACTTACGTGCACTCTGACAACAATTCAAGGCCGTAACCAAAATGACGAGGATGCAGAATTCAAAATTCATCATCATTCAACTTTTATTCTATGAAAAATTAGAGGACATGATAAAATCAGTTCATGGAGAAAATGAAGTCAATAGAAGAAATCCCATCTATCAGCTACAGAACAGACTTGTTTAACTTTAGAGCCATTATCACCCAGGGTCCTTTGCAGGCTTGCCACAGTTTAGTGGCTAAGCCAATAGAAAATCAGCTAAGGTCAAACTTTTCTTATCAGTTTGAATTACTTTACAGTGCGGATGATTTTCAGGTTAGCTGAGATTGCAACATGTCAGAGATCAGTGCAACATGCTCACCAAAGACTGATACTGTGTCTTTAAGCGCAGTTTCTTCGCAGAGGTTTTTGGACTTGCCCAAATCATCATTGCCGTCTGCCGTACCAAAACCCGTCCGGTCATCCTGCTGTGTTATCCAGCTGTGAGCTGCTCGCGACAAGTCGGTAGCTGTATTAAGCATACATCTTGAACGATTGTACTGGGCTTTTGATTGGGAATGAAATCTGAAATCTGAAATCAAGTCGTCAATTCCTTTCTAACAGGACGACTTGGACAAGTCCAGGGGGTACTAAACTTATTATAGTGGCAAGGATAGCGTAAAAAAAGTCGAGTAAACCTTATTGCCATAATAGTCACCTTAGCAGTGGTTGGAAAAAATTATAAACATTAAATTCTTATGTGCTTTTTGGATCAAATCATGAATGTGAGAGAGAATGTGTGGTTTTAGTAGAACACCTATAGGTCTGTCCCATGTAAGGATAAGAGTTATTAACTATTTGCTGGGAAGACCTCAAATGACGTTTGGCGAATAAATCGTCTTTGGAATATAACAGATAGAATTGCATCACATGACAACGCAACTATAATAATGGTTCTTCACTGACCGTCCAGGAAAACCCTTAAGGACGGGTTGAAGGAAAGGAAAAGCCCCTGGCCCCAAGGGCAACCAGAGGGTTGTTCAGGGGTAGTCTAGTCCTCACCTGAGCAGAAACTGTACACTGTACACCGTAGTAATAGTGAAGGTTTGACATTGTTTATTTGCGAATTACGTTACTACGTCAGGACCGTAGAAAGCATCCTTAACTTGGCTCAACTTCTGAAAAGTGATTCTTTGACAGCATTCACCCATCCTACCCTAGCTAATGAGAGAATCAGGAAAAGTCATTGATGATATGGCTTGATGATATGGCCGGAAGAGAGGCGGCGCCAGCTTTGAGAAAGTGGGGCGGACAAGAGGTCAAATTGATTGCCAGGTGTACCTAATGGCCCCTAATGGGTTTTATGTCGCCTTTGCTTAGAAATAAATACCGACCTGAGCCACCTGGGGGTGGACACGTCCCTGGAGTGGACACCCCCTGGCGCTTCTGAAACATATATAAAGTTTATCACAACTTGTTGATATGCACAGGGGGGTTCTTGGCTAAATTTTGGGGTAGGGGTATGCCGCCCACAGTTTCAAAATGGTACCGTTGGCTAGACCAATCTTTGTGAAAATGATACCCTTGACTACACTAATTTCTTCATTAAAAGTGCCATGATTTGGCATTTTCTAGACAAAACTTGCCAAATATTTGCATTCTTTGGAGCAAATTTGAAAAATTTGGATTTCTTTTATACAGGAAGTACTGAAGTTTGACATTTAAATCGACCAAAATTGACAAAAGCATACCCTTGCCCAGACTAAAATGGACTAAAATTGGCAAAAAGTATCCCTTGGCTAGACCAGAAAGTGACAAAGTATACCCTTGTGGGCGGCACATCCCCAGGTACCTTTATTATGGAAGAACCCCCTCCCCCATGTTGATATCATGGATAATTCTATTATCTATGTTGATATGAAGAAGAATGTTTGATGCAGGGAGCGCCGGTTTGATGGAATATCCCTGCAGCGCACCAGACCAGATTGATATTGGAAGGGTAGCCATTCAGTGGCAGTGGCGGCGCCAGCTCTGAAAAATCGGAATGAAAAGCGTAAGTTTTCAATCTAAAGGTATGCCCAACTGATTTTATGTTATTTTTCTTTGAAAATTCTTGCCGACTTTTGGAATTTGGGCTGGTGACTAGTTTAGATGCAGTTGCACCAAACATTGAGGGACGTTGTTTGGTGATTTTTCTTGCCAAATTAACTTGCAGTCAACAAGGAAGTCAGGGACATACCCAGCAAGAACCAAACGAGCAGGAACATAGCTCTCAGGAGCACAGTACTCGTAGAGATTGAGGGAGCAACCCGGGGGGGGGGGTCACTTGAGTTTCTAAGATACGGGGTTGTGCCATTCAAATCGAAGGATCATCACCCATAAATGTGATGAAATTTCTGTAAAATATACCCATAAGTCCGGAGATGCCAAAAAAGTTCACCAATAGATGAATTTTATAAAAACAACCATACCCATGTATCCGGAAAATGTCAAGTTTTGTGGAAATCTATACCCATAAATCTGGACCCTATCCTATCATAAAAAAGGTACCCTAAAAAGTGGCCCAACCCCGTACCATGGTGAACTTAAGTTACCCGCTCCCCTGGGGGCACACAACATCAAAGCCCTCAAAGGGGTTGAAGACCAAGAAGCCCGAAGCTAGGAAGCAATTTGTGCTTGAAGGAGGGTACAGTTCGTAAGCGTGAACTTTCTCGGGTCGGTATTTCTGCTGGAGCAAAAATGATGGGAAGAAAAGCATTTGGTATACATTCTAGCAATCAGGTATATCCCTTCTACCAAAATTTTCATGGACTCTTGCCGCCCATATTAGAAGGGTCACCCGTTTGAAATGGAAGGACAGTCAGGCTTAAGGCTACGGTAAACGTTATTATAAGCAAAATGAATTCAACATTGGAATTGTTCAGAAAAAAAGTCAAGATGAAAGGAAATATGAATTTTGAAGTACTTACCTCCCTGAAAATACGGTGTCTATTACAACCATTTGCCTGATGGCGTTAACATGCAATTCCAACAGTCCTTGATAAAACTACTCGTGCAAGAAGGAACTTATTACACAACGGGTATTTAAACCACAATTTATCTTCCTGTTTCCAAATAAACAGCCCTTTTCCTAATTTCTGTCACATGTCTAAAACAATAGATAATCTAAACCTCATATTCATAGCCTGCGTGCACACTTTGTGCGCAGATCCGCAGGCTACTCATTCATGAGTAGTATCTTGTTTTTTTGCATCCTAATTTCCTCTATAAAGTTCATGAATGAAATTTTATCTTTATCAGCATTTGTAGATTCATCCCGGGGGGGGAGGGGTAACTTCAATAGACGGTGGTGATAATACAATCAACTTGCTCAACTAATCATGGTAATCAACACTTGTGATACCCGAATTAACTAAATTTAGGACGATGACATGAGGGTTATTAGGCCACTTGCATATCGTCAGAATGCCCTTGAGCTGTAGCAGCGAAAATTGTTGAGTTTTGGTTAAACGTTCAAACAGAAAGAATGTTGCCTGATAAATAAGCAACATTTTGATGTGTTGTTTTGCATATTAGGACAAATATAGATGCAACGCGGGTGAAAAGAAAACAGTTGTTGCTGATCTGTTTGGAAATAACTTGAATTCCTTCTCTTATACTGTAACTGTACTTAAATACAACATTGCAACACTAACACAAATCAAAACTAACGGTATTTTGATTATCACTACACCTTGATAGCTAGCCTTCTTCGAGGCACTTTATTGGATTGATCGAAGGGCAGGATGGAAAAACAAAAATCAAACGACTGTCGTGTGCGACACACACAAGAAAATCCGATTTGCAAGCACTTTCAACGAGATATTCTATCTGAAGAAAGAAAAGATCTTGGTAAGTCATGCGTTAGAATATTCGAGGGCCCCTTCATTACAATGGACATATTACGTTGGGCCTCCTGTGTCACTGCCAATCGTTAGTTGCTGTAAACTTGAGTATCCATCGATGTCGACTTCTTTAGTCTGCGGTGCAACCTCTACGGGGGAGAACCGCAGACTACGACTTCTTTGCCTGTTTGTGGACAGGCTGAAAATTAATTCCAAAATTGAAAGAAATAATTAAAGAAATGATTACCAAAAGGTAGTAAAATCATTAAATGATGGGACAAGGAACAGAAACTGTGAAATTGCTTTGATCTTTCAAAAACTGCAAGTATTGATGAATTGTGTAATGACCGTAATTTTTTCTACAATAATGTTTGTGAGAAGGCGTATGACATGACAACAAACTGAATGAAATAAAACTAATATTTTGTTTGTCGCAAATGAACAAGCCAATGTTTGCAGCAACGTCTTATATCTGATCTCGTTACTGGACAACATTCTAGTCTACCCTACCCTTTAAGATAACTGATTTGAAACAAAGTGGACTGACGGTTTTATCACCTTGTCCAAATATCAATCATTGGCCGGGTGTCTCGAAAAGTACTCCTTTCTGCAAAATCACGAACATTCAGTTATAACGCCGATGTTCGAATTTCTTGTATTTGAATTTCAAATTTCTTCGAATGGGAAGTACCGTAAAAGCTAAAAGCTGTGTTAACCGTTTATTTAATTTCAGACACTGTAGAAGGGTTAAACAAGAGGGGGGCGTATTAGAGAGGGGAGGGCTTATTCACAAAATCAGCTGACAAGGATATATTAGGTAGCTTTTCAGTTCTTTTACCCCCATGATTTGACCTACTCAGCATACGATTTTGTGAGTCCAACACATAAATTCGACACACTTTTATGCCAATTAATATCAAACCGAACATGCAGACTTGTTTAGCTAAATAGATGGAAGTCTTTAATGGCTCACTGGAAATTCATATGAATGAGAGGGATTAATAGAAATGGGGCTTATTTGAAAGATTTTTGGCTGAGAAAGGAGGACTTATTGGAGAGGGGAGCTTAATAGAGAGGGGATCTAAATGGAGCTTTTGCGATGGATCAAAGATAAGAAAACGTTCCTGAAAGAGTATAGTTCACAATGAGGTTTTCAGTGAGTTATTTCATACCCTTTAAGGAACGAAAACAAATGTTCTATTACTTTCAAATAAATTTGGATCATTGACGAAGGAGAACAAAACGAAAATTTCATGGTAAGTTTGACAATTGAGTTTTGTTGATTCTTCATACGCGAGTACTTCTCTTAAGACACCCGGTAATGCTATCTAATCATCAGGTGAATTCATTGAGAGTCACGCTGTTGTCATAACGTCAAAAGATAAATGGTTGCTCCAGCTCTTTCAAACTTTTTTGAATCCAATCAAGATAGTTCGTTACTCGTGTGTAATATCCATATGTCCCGGGCAGACCACATTTAATTCCCCAGCTGACTATTCCCATAAGTTTGAATCTGTATTTGACTCTGGTAGCATCGATTGGCAGTTTCATTGCAAACGGGCCTCCACTGTCCCCCTGACAGGCATCTTTAATACCTCTTCCATCTCCTGCACAAAACATCTTTTTCTTGATGAAGAAGGTTTCTTCACATGTTTTGCTGTCTTTCACAGGAACAAATACGTTCAGTAGCTCTTGTGAACGTTTTTTCTCCTGTGTACGACTCTCATTTAAAATGTTTCCCCATCCAGTCACATAGCCGTATTGTTCTTTTTCTGGCCTGTCTTTCAAATGATCACTTTTTTGAGGGAGACAGATAGGGCGTATTTTTGCAGACCATTTCACCGGTTTTTCTAACTGGAATAATGCAATATCGTCTTCATAATCATCTTGATTAATTTCGCCAAATTTGTAATTTGGATGATACTTGATATGCTTTACTTTAAGGCCACTTGTTGCGAGCCAAGCTCTTCTCTCATCGGCAGCCTTCTTGCCAAGAATCAGGTTTTTTTCGCCGACAATGATTTTGTAGCTGTGTACAAAGAATGAGAAATTCATCTTCAGTTGGCCTCGGCGTCCAAGAAACCCAAAAAGCAATATACCCTCGAGGGGGTAACTACCATCTATGCTGGTACGGGATGTGCCATTTTTTGGGATGCCTTTTTTCGAGCAGAAAATAAATTTTTTGGGTATCATTTTTGTAAAATCACAAGGAGTCATAAATTTTAGGGTCTCATTTTAGAAAGATAATTCTTTATAGGGTATTGATTTAGATCAGATTTGACTTAACTTGGCTAAAATTATGGATTTTTATCACAATTTTATCACAATCAGACGTCAAATGACACACCACCGTCATCTGACACCCCCCCCCCGGGAACATACCGAACAATTGCTTTGGCAAACGAATTATCGACAAATATTCAAGATTTCTGAAAAGTCAAGCGGTAGAATCATGGAAAAGTTGTCATTCAGTTTAAAGTCATTCAGTTTAAAGAAATAGGTGATAAAAGTTTACACCTGCTGTTTTCGCAGATTTAAAGATTTGGAACCTATGCTGTTACGAGTCCAAAGTTATACCGTTATTGTGTAAGCCGGGTCTTAAACTGACCTGTTCGGTAGTGTCTTTTTTTGCGACCCCTTCAGTAAACAGTGTGCTGCAGTGATCACGATATCATTTCGAATAAGAGCTCCTCCACAAGTCATTGTGTCTGAAAGAAAGTGCAACAGTGATTCTCCAAGGAACAAGTCTATATAATCACATTCGCAGTGACAGAGTTAAAACAGCTCTTGAGAAACAAGGTGAAGTCTTAACTGTTTTTATTTGCTGTTGTAATTGGGAATAACATAACATTCAAGACACAGGGTGTAACAAATGCAGCCTGACTATAACTGATAATTTTGCAAAATGATAAGATCTGAATTGATGTACTGCATACTTTCTGCAAGCATAAGCTATGTCTTCTTTCCAATGATATGCAGTTTGAATTCATCCCTGGAAATTTCATCATTTAAATGATAACTGAGAAAAGTATTGCTTATGTTAAAAGCAGTATGGTGTATGAGCAAACTCAATACCACTTTTTATCGTATACTTTAGGGGCAGAAACTTTCGCGGGCAGAAAGTTTCGCGATTTTCGCGTTTTCGGCATTTTTCGCGAAAGTTTCTGCCAAGGCACAATCTGAATTCAAAATTCGCGAAAGTTTTTGCTCTCGAAACTACAGAAAATTCTCGACTCGCTTCTAGTTTGTTCTATCCAAGTTTTTGCTTTGCTGTTCCTTAATCACCCCGATCTTCAGTCTATTGGGCTATAAAACATTGTAAATTGTCACCGTGACTGTGAGTAGTACTGAAAATGAATGGAAAATTAAGTTTTCCCCTCACATTTCTTCAGTCACGAAAGTTTTCCCACGCGAAAATACATCTTTTTTCTCGATCGCAAAGGTTTTTGTCGCGAAATTTGTTGGAAAAAACGTCATTCGCGAAAGTTTATGCCCTTAATTTCGCGATTTTTTCTTCTCGCGAAACTTTCTGCCCGCGAAACTTTCTTCCCCTAAATTAGAAGCTACGAAACAGATTGGTGAGCACATTTGAGTCCTAGGAGCACCAGAGCTGATGACCTTTGGTAGCAAAGGTGTCCCAAAAAAGTGCCATGATTTTAAGAGTCTCAGAGTTTAAGAGTGTGAGCAGTCTCGATTTGTAGTAATTTCATTTTCAATTGCGATTGCTGGGAATCATCAATGGTCTAACTTTGATGCTGATACGATTTGAAAAAGTTTCCAAGGAATTAACTCTCCTGTTCTTGATTGTGGAAAATTCTAAAAAAGCCGGGGGAGGGGGGTACTTGATTGTTAAGTGGCACTGGACGTGCCACTCATATGGGTGGGTTTTTTCACCTAAAATTCTCTTTAAAATGGTCTCTTTTTAACCTTGATTCTGGTAGATGGGTAGCTCTTTCAGAATTTTATCACAACTGAAGAAATTTGAATAGACTTTGCATCCCCAAATCGACAAAATTGACTGACATGCTTCCTGAAATTCATGCCAAAGGGTTGGAAACTCTTGTAAAAATCTGTCATACAAATGGGTCCTTTTGTCAAAGTCCAGATTTACGTCAAGTCTCGTTCACAATCAAGTATCCCCCCCCCCAAGGTAAGAAAGTGTCCAGAAACTGTGAGCACATAAAAAATGACAATTTCGGGACACTTTCAATACTGGCCTAATATCTTGGTTTCTACAAAGATTGGTTTCTTTGTGTAGAGAAATTCGGTATATGTCTGTAAACTTACTGTCTCTGAAAATTGCAGCTTGCCAAGGCCATCGAACTCCGTCTTCGAAAGGATCTCCCGACAAAATGCGTCCATGACGCCTCTGCGCACTCTCTCCACACTCCCCGAAATCTACGAAGATTGCAATTATAAAGTCATAAGCATCAGTGCTTTGCGTGCTTTGTTATTGTGAAATGATGAGTCATTTTGTGATTTGCGTGTATGAGTAATTGGAACTTGCTAGTAACAAATGCATTCATCATGCGGGGGGGGGGGGGGGATTTGACCAAGATACACTGCCTTCGATGATCGAGTTTCTTTAAAGTCACTGTTGATTCCGTGATGGACTGCAATGCATCTTAGGCAAAGGCCCCCAACCCCCGTCGCCGTCTATTCCCTAATCGTCTGTTGTCCAATTAGAATTTTTGCATATTTCCAAACATTTTTCTTCTTGACAAAGCTTACAAATGTACACCCATTTTACATCTTATAAGAAACTCGGCTCGAATTTTTGTAGTAGAGTTTCTTACTGCAAAAACCGTATTCTTATAGCTACCTTGTAAAATTTTCTTGAAAGTTACTTTATCATTCATGGAGGACCGCTTTTTTCACCAAAATTTACAAGAAAGAACCTAATCATGGGAAAAACTTGTAGCTGTAGTTTTTACTGCTATTTGGGTTGGTGATAAATCTCTGTTAAAAACTACTTTGCAAGTTTCTCAGCTCTAAAATTGACCTCTGACTGTTTCTATAAAATTAAAGGAGTGTAGTTTTTAGCTTGTTGTTTTTATTTTAACAGAAAATCCAAGGGAGACATACAGTACAACTTTCTTGATGTTAACAAAACGTACATCTTTTGTAAAAATGTAGAAATGAATGGCAGCTTAAAGAGAATAGACGTAGCTATATCTCGTACCCGCTATAAACAGGCTAGAGAAACGCCCACAAATCCATCGTTTCTCTAGCCACACAATGAAACCGGATCCGACAAAATCGTCGAGTACAATAGATTATATTTTTGACCTGGCCCAGGCCAGGTTTCAACTGTGTTGATTCCCTGTTAAGGCGACAGAGGTTCTCACCTTTGTTTGTCATTTTGTTCATCAGATCTGGAAAGTCATCGTACTTTGGAAGTTGAAAAATGTGTTCACCGCTTTTCTCGGTAGATTTTGAAGCAATTGCGGACAAGTCCTTCCTGCTGATACCGTCCCCAACTCCAATCGTAAAGATCTCGACATTTGGATTTTGTTTCAGTTCGCCTGCAATGTCCATTGGTGAACCTTTAAGAAAACAATGCAGAATCTCTCAAAATCTACGAATTGTAGTTTCTAGCCCCAAGCGCTGTGGGAAGGGGATTGCCCTTATTTCCCACACAACTTCAAGTTTCGCCCATTTTATTAAGCTGAGTTGATTTTGTTATTTTCGCGTCAGTGAGGGCCTGTTATTTTCCTCAGAGTTGCGAACCGTACAAAAATCCCTATCAGCTTACAACTCTTCTTTCCTAAGCAGAAATCAGGATTTGAATAACCGTACGTTGATATGGTCCCTCTTTAAATTTCACTTCCCACCAAAAGAAAACAGTGACCGATTGATCTGCAGAAACAGTTGAAACTAACCTGAAATCAGGCTCAAATAGAGAATGATAACTCCTGCAGTCAATGCCATGAAAGACACAACCTCTCCCCCATCTAAAGAAAACGATGTTTCATTACAGGTTAGATTGTATAATACATACCTCCGAAGTTATGCCTGCCATCTGTGATCAAAATGACCACCTTAGGTTTCTTCGATTCTAAATCGACATTGTCTTGAAGCATTTCCAATCCTACTCTCGTTGCCGTACCCCCGCCAGAGTACCTTATTTTGTATATTTCTTCACATGCCTTTTCGACACTATCTACGCTGTTGTCTCCCAAGTTGAACGCCAAATATGCCTTTGTACTATATGTGATTGCCGCTACTCGAGTACCTCCTGGCCTGTCAAGAAATATCGACAATACGTTATTTGGTGTTGCCATAAAATTTGTCAGTTACGGCCGTAAGGACGAGAAAGAGGTAGATCAGAATACCGGGTGTCCCCCAGCCGAAATTTTTGTGGAGTAAACTTCAAAGCCAAAAATTTATTTTGCTCATAAAGCTTGTTTTGTACTTTACCGGGTGTACAGGAAGTGTTGTCCCGTGATGTGAAATTAGCTTTAATCAATCTTACCCTATCCAAGAAGCAGTAGCCTTGCAAGCTGCTTGCGTTTTTCCCCATTCACCCTGTAGGTTAAGGTATGGGGAAATTGGATCTGCGGGGTAATTTGGGTCTAGCTGCTTTTTCGCTTTAAAACTGATCACAAGTTGAAAGTTTCGATTCATGACTTCGTTGGTGTTAAAATCTATGTTTTTAGGGGTAGTTTCAGTGGTGTCAAAGAACTATAGAGAGCGCGTGGCCGAGTGGATAAGGCGACTGACTCGTAAGCCAAAGGTCAGAACGGCCGAGGTTCGAATCCGCGCTGGACAGTTTGGTCGCTGTCCGTAACTCTAGTCCGGGTCGACCAGAGCCATGTGAGGGAAATCTGGTAGCTGCGGCGGGTAGCTGTGGCGGCTGATGGTAAAACATCCGTGGCCCCTGCTGGAAATAAGTCTCTCAGACTTTCGCAGGCCAGCCACGTTAAATATGAAAACCTACCTACCTATTAGATAATTTAGGGCTCCATTTTCCAGATTTTACCCGGCCTAAACTTTTGTCATGATCTGAGACCGCAGAAAACTTTCGATTTATGCTAACTTGCGACTTCTTTTGGTCAACGAATCATCATCAGTCTCATGTTCAATCATTTGGAAAGGTGCTAAAAGTTTTTCGGAACTTTTTTGCGATTCAGTAGATTTTATTTCGATTATCTTGCAAGGTGGGGTAATTTGGGTCTACTTGGATTTTGTTATGAATTGCGTTGTGCAAGAATTGGCATATTCATCGAAAACACCACAAGGTACAACTTTTCCGTTCATGTTTCAGTAGTTTCAGCTTAAGACGCAATGATTCACTTCTTTTGACTTCATTTCGATGGAAACTTTTACATTCCCGTTTTCAAGAACGCACTTAGGCTTTGCAAATGTGCACCGATGGTGGTATGATTTATTTATTTTTTCTCTGTCCAAGTATTCAACCCTTTGACAGGGAAGCGTTGAAAATTCAATCACAGTTATCCATAAAGACATTCAAAAATTTTATTTTATTGAATTTACCATACTCCTGATGAAATAAGTAATGCTTTTCTCGAACAGACCCAAGTTTGCCGCCGTAAAATAACACGATAAGTGAGGATGGTAAACAATTTTTAAAAAACATTCATACTTCAAATCAAAGAACGGGAGCAAGTTTCCAGGAACGACAAAAGTTTCAATGAAGGCCCAATGTAGGTGAAACGAAAAAAGATCTTCAATATTACCAACAAGTTTGTGAGGGTGCTCTATTTATTCCGAAAAATGCCCATTTTAGACCAAAATTAGCCCACATTACCCTACACAAAGACTCATTTATGTTGAGGGAAGGAGATGGCCACTTACCCGTAATCGATACCAAACTTCCCTACAAGGAAACAGGCAAATTTCAAAGAATGCTCGAATTGTTCCTCTCCAATGCTGCTTGAAGTGTCAAAAAGAAAGATAAGATCCAGTCCCTCAGGATGGTTCAGATTGATAGAGCGTCCCCTTGAAAGCTTGCATTTGCCATTTTCATTGCTTGAACACGTGGCTGGAGATAGCTTCTCGACAACATTGCTTACTAAGAGATCTGCAGTCTCATTCACTGAAGGTATTGCTGCTGGATTTCTATCATCTGCAAAAGAATTACCAATTAATCAAGCTTATGCCCAATGTACACCT
Organism: Aurelia sp. 4 Dawson et al 2005; assembly: GCA_964019985.1. Taxonomy (NCBI): domain Eukaryota; kingdom Metazoa; phylum Cnidaria; class Scyphozoa; order Semaeostomeae; family Ulmaridae; genus Aurelia; species Aurelia sp. 4 Dawson et al 2005. The sequence goes on from OZ026498.1 coordinate 1,168,599, forward strand.
CATTCACATTGGCAGGTTAAACCACAGGGAATCCACTTCTAAGATTGCTCTCTGAAAGTAAAATCCGATCGTTTCCTTCGTAAATGATAGATTTAGAAACGTTTTTCGTTTCTTTCATCAATGGCCAGATGATATGAGCGATTTTGAAAACTTTCTTTGTTTTTCCTCTCCGCAATCTCCGCTCTTTCGCCTCCGCAGTTCCCGTTCCACACCGCTGCGCCGTCGCAGAGGAAAAACAAAGAAAGTTTTCAAAATCGCTCATATCATCTGGCCATTGATGAAAGAAACGAAAAACGTTTCTAAATCTATCATTTACGAAGGAAACGATCGGATTTTACTTTCAGAGAGCAATCTTAGAAGTGGATTCCCTGTGGTCAAACCCTGGGTTCCATGTGGTCAATCCAGCAAATCGAATCCATTTGATTGATTGAACTTTTCTTTCATATATATATTCTATTAAAAATTTACAATACATGATTACTTACTATACCTACACCTAACGCTACCCTACTACGGAGACGATACCCCAAGGAGCAAAATATTTTGTCTACCCAGGGGTCATAACATAAAAAAAGAGATAACAAAGAGACACACAGAGCCTACAAGTTAAGGATTCTTACAACCAAATACTTGCGGGTGAAGTTTTGTAAAGTTTGGACCATGTAAAAAAGCATCTATTATTTGGTTGCAAGCTTCCTTAAGACATTACATAACTACTGAAAACAGAAACATACAGAAGGGATTTGGGTGCTCTTTTCAGGGATTCCAGTAATCTTCAACCAAAGCGTTCTGTCTCAGAAATGTACTTAATAGTTAAATTTAAGATCAGTTTGTTGGCTTCCAAGGGCAAATATTTGTTTCCGTACAGAAGAAGTTGCAACATATTGATATCTGCACTCGCAGAATGTTCACAAGCTTTAAGTACATCGTTGACACCAGCGAGAAGATTGAACTTTAACCTGGTTTAGATAAGGCTGCGTTACCTATTCACATTGCAAGTTTAAACCAGCTTCGACTAAACCAGGTTATTGAGCAGGGCCTTCTGATTGGTCAATCTAACAAATCCAGTCATTTGATTGGTTGAAATTTAAACTTGTTTAGATAAAGCTGGTTTAACTGTGTCAGTGTGAATGCAGTTCCGGTACAGTGCTACTTCCGGTTGAGAGTGTGACAACAAATGTGTGACTCGTAGTGAGGCTAGCAACTGACTGATTATCATATACATAATTAGTGACTGACGCAAATAGGTTACCAGTCCTCCGCTTCCAAACTTCTCCCTCTTTGATATAGGCTAGTGGGAGCACAAGGAACAAACCGTCCTTATCTTTATCAATTCAAATAACAGTGCAGCGTGTGGCGACGTATTAGTAGCAAAACGATCGATAATACTTGTCAAATATACTATAACGCCACAGAATAAAAGAAATGAACGTATCGGGCTGTGCCCTTCGTCAGTAGTAAAGGAAACTGGTAGAAGCGAAGAACATGGAGAAGTAGAGAATGTTCAATAGAGCAGTAGGATCGAGCAAGTAACGGAAGAATGTGACGAGCGAATTAAGAATACCCAGAAGCAAGAAGAGATGAGATAAATTCATAGAAAGGAAAATTGTTTATTAAGTCCAGGGAGATAAAGCTCCCTGTTCAAGTCCTTTCAGAACAAGTGTGTCCAAGTTAAAAATAATTCTCTTCTTCTTAGTTTTAATAGCTGGTCAACTCGCTATTCCATGATGATGTGAAAGATATAAACAGATCAAAAAATGTAGGGAAAAAGGGAGTTAAGGTCAAACGTAAAAGTTTCGCTCCCTGCAGTCTCTTCTCCTCCCAGTGGTGGCAACAGGGGAGGGCTAGAGGGGGCTACAGACTCCGTCGGTGGAGATTTTGGGTTCTTGCCGGAGGAAATTTGGCAAAATGGCGGACGTATATTGCATTTTTCAATGATTTTAGCCCCCCGTCCGAAGCTCCAGCCCTTCTGTCGGAGGATTTCTGGTGCCACCCCTGTCTCCTCCTCCTCCTCTTTTCTTTATTCAATTATTAATATTTACAATATATCTTACATTTAACAATACTTATTCCAATTACTGTACAACATTACAGGTACGATACCATTGGGAGCGAAAGACAATGACTACCTCATGGCCAATATAAATGGACACGCAACGTCAAACTACCATACAACTACACTACGAACGATTAAGAAACTGATGGATAATGCAATAGATTCTGTTCCACATCAAATGTCAGGTAACAGTTGCGATGACTGTCAACCTTGTCCCCAGGGCCTTTTGCCATGACATGACAAAAGGCCGTAGGGATGAGGTTGGAAGCGCAGCTCCTTTGAGTTGTCAAAACAATTCCTCCTCCTCGTCCATACTATGCGCTCTACCCTTAAAATTGAAACTTAAAGTAACTGAAACTGAAACTAAAACCTTCGCATTTAGGCTGTACTCCAGTCCACGTATTATTGCGAAAACAAATTCTTTCTTCTGAACCAACCAAAGTAAAGCCAGCCAAACAGTCAAAACGTACTTTGTCCCCAATATTGAACTTATCACCACTTCGAGTGCCATCGACAGGTATTCCTGGATCAACGCAATCGAACTCTGCAAAAATTTATAAAGATGTATCAAAATGAGTCGATCTGTTAAGCTTGCTGGTGTGAATGGAGCATTATCAATCTACAATCTTCGATCTGTTAATCAATTGCTTGTAAATTCTTTTTGTCTAATGTTGAGGCCATATGATTGCAGTTTACCGGGTATCACAAAAAAGTGACTGTTTGAAGGGGAAATCTTTCTAGAGAGGAGCCTTACTTCTGAAAAAATTGATTTGAGGGTGCTTACACAGATCAGATGAAATATTAACTTGCAATTTACGACCTCGTATTTTCTTGCACTTAGCAATAACTGTTGCATGGCCTTGCTGTGTCAAACAAAGCATGGGTAGTTGGACACCGCTGTAATGTTTCAGCATATATGCTGCGGCAGAGAAAACTATATCTTTTTCGGCGGAGAAAGTAACGCTAGCTCCTCCGCATCAGTAAATAAAGTTTTTCTCTACAGCGATGCACTGCAGTGTCTTACCACCCATGGTCAAAGACCTCCGCATTTTCAATATGATTACATGCATTGTTACATACTGCCACTATCACAAACGGGAACTGTTCCGCTCCATAAACCATTTGATTGACAGACTCTGTCCTTTGAACCAATCAGCTTATAGCCTGGGTTGCATTCAAATTCAACTTTTGCTCCTATTTTGAAATTTGATCCAACTCGATGGCCATTTCTGGGTTTGCCTGGGTGACCACATGTTTTACCTAAAGAGAAATCACGAAAATTTCAACAACGACCAAGAGCACCTCCTTGCAGGAAATGGGTTCATTCGCAATCCTGTTTTCGTGACACAGTACACAGAGTAATTTCTGTGCTGGTAATTCCTGTAAAACACAGAATATATGTTCTGGCGTCTATTGGTGTTGACCAATCAAAAATTGCGCTGTCTGGTTCCCTGTGGTTATTTCGTGCAATAGATGATTACATTAGCACTCGAATTTGAAACCACGAAATTTTTCTTAGGTTATTTTGACATGATAGTCATTGCACTGTGTACTATGTCAGTGTCACGAAAACAGAACTGCGAATAAATACATTTCATAAAAGGAGGTGGGTGCCCTTGTAAAAACATGGAACAATGGAGGCAATTAAATGACCAGACCAGGAGTTAATATTGCCTGATCTATTCCGGCCTCTCGTTCCTTCCGGATTTGAATTGTACTTTTGGGTACAAAAAATTCATAGCCTTCTTTTTGTCACTGAGGCTGTCACATTCCTTTAAACAAACAGTACAACATTAATTATGGCTAAAAAGGGTAATAATTATCAGAATCAAGATCAACAGAAAAGAAAATCATTTCTTTACGTGCTTTCTCTGGATGCTAGCACAGCACATCTTAGTGGCAATCAAGCACATTCCCTCTTGATTCTCTAATTTTTATTTCATTACTACATCATGTGATGTTTCAGGATATTGGTAACGAAATGCAGGAACACCGGAGAGAGGGGACGCGGAGGGGGGGGGGAGCAAGCGACTCTCCTGCCCTTTTATAAGAGGGGCAAAGTGGGCAAGAGTGCCCTTTTAATGGGAAAATATGTTTCTCTAACAATGTTCAATTCGATATTATAAAAACCATGAATTTAACCTTTAAGTTGAATAATCATTGCAACTTGCATTAGTGATACCCAAAATATGCAGAAGAAAACATCATTTACATCAATTATAATATTCTTGGTAGCATTTTAAGTGAATCTTAAGGGTGTGGCCACAAAACATTTTCCAGGGGAGGAAACCAGATTCACCCAATATTCGGTTCGCTTCCCTCTTCATCGGTCTAGAGTGCCCTTGCGTTCCCTTTCGACCTCCTTGCCCTAACGTCGCTCCGGCGTCCCTGAGTTCAAATGAAAGCTGCGCACAATAGCATTGGCTCCTATGGTTTTTACGTATATGTGAAACCTACGTTACCTTGTTTGTAAGGTAGTTCGATACTGTATGTCTTACCTTACTTTGCCTTGTGAGGCCGATGTTTGGCTTCCTAATCAAAAGTTTAGAAGCTTGGAAGACTAATTGTCACTGTTTAAATGAAATGACAAAAAATGAACACTAACAGCAAGAGAAATGAAAAGCACACAAATTAAAAGGAAATGATTCGCGAAAGAAAGAAAGATTAAAAAGAAAGGGATGAAAGCATGAATGATATTTACTACTGCATTGAGGGACTCTGCTTGGATTCCATTTATTTTTATCAAAACATGTCATTGCATCTTCCCTTGGGTTGTAATATCCCTCATTGCATATAAATGTTATGGTGCTCAAGTAGTCAAAAGTTCCATTTTTGTCATCTTTTTTAATTTTCCCATTTTTGAACCTCGACAGTCCACGCGGTTCCTTGCAAGTTTTTCCTGTGGAATGAAAAGGGTTTGTTTATTAATCAACTCTTTGAGAATACATTATATAGCCTCTGCTACAAACCTGGCGAAAACACCCCGGTTGATTGCAAAGGCGCTAAATTAATTCACGATAGAATGGGGGTCGGCAGGACATCGAACTGCGGTCCTGACTGCACTAGGCTTGGAAAATGCGATTCAAACAGCTATTGCAACATTAGGAAATGAGAAAGAAGGGTACTAGTAAGTCTTCATTTTACATTAATGGCAAACCGAGTTAATTACGTATCAAATCATGATGAGAGTTGCTTAGGCCATTTAAATAATTGATCATGTCTCCTAATGCTAATGATCTTTCGCATCTTCGATCAGATCTTAGTCCCTGTTTGAAATTTGTGAGTTCTCGCATGACTGAATTGACTTGATGGAATCAGAAGTGGTAGATGAAACAAAATGAACACAAAGACACTTGTAGTAAAGTGTCAATGGCAATTCAACTAAGATCTTTCTCGTTAAAACGAGACTGGTCATAATCAACCTTGATCTAGCAAACACTTACTTATGCATACTGGAGGATTTCTTTTCCATTTTCCTTTGGACCAAACGTTGTTTGCTTCCCCCTGCATCCAGTACCCTTCATTGCATCTGTATTCAACTCGAATTTTTCTTCTACGCCTCTGTACTTTTATAATCTTGCCATTCAAAATTGACTTTGGTATTTGGTATTCTACAAATGGACGATCGCAAAGCATTCTGGTCAAAAACAGACCTTTAGAACAGTTAGCTACATAAATCAATGTATCAATTCTACTTGAAATCATATCTCAAAGTAACCTTGACAAAAATGTGTTCTCAAAAGTTTCCCTCGTGGTAAAGAAATCTTTTGCGCGAAGTTTCCTTTCAAACTATAACAAAATGGAAGACTTGCGTGGTATAGATCCAACCAAGGGAGAGTGTGGATGAAACCAAACAATTTGACTGGTTTCATTTCGAGGAGAGTTTTGAAGAGCCGTCATGGAGCTAGACAATAAATAAAGCCACAGTGGTACAAGCCAACGAGTAGACCCGTTATTCAAACGAAGAAAGGGTCTACGTGCGTAAGCTACAATGGTACAAGAATGATAGGTACATAAAAAATTCAGGTGTGTTCAACAACAGACCATTTGGACATTCAGAAAAGGGTCTGGAGAGAGCAATATTTGTCTGGTAAATGGCTGATACAAATCTGGTAAAATGGCAGCCACAGGCCTTGAATTGTGCTCCAAAGATATGGTTTTATTTTCACTGTGAAAGGCGTTTCAGTAACTCCCGTTTCAGCATCGGTGTTTTCCCAGAGCAATAGCTTAGGACGGTCGGTGGTCATTGCAACATACAGTTAGATCATGCTCCGCATTTGCAGCGATATATCAGTGCAGGCAAATAGTGAAGCTACAACGATGAATTATTCTAGCAAAAATCTACTTAAAACCCATCAATGCAAATCCAGAGAAAAGGCTTACTTGAAATGCAAATTGGTGGCCGGTTTGTCCATGTCCCATCTTTTTGGCAAATGATCCTGTGTCTTCCAACCATCTTAAAGCCTTTTTCGCACCTGTATATGATTTTTGAACCATCTTTTGATCTTCTATTTTTCTCAAATTTCTTGTACCTTATATTCGCATGCGATGGTTCGATTGGCGTTTTGCAAAGTGGTCTGCCTGAGAGGTATAAAGAAATAAATCACATCAGGGGCTATGTGAAATATGTAGATTAGGCCTAAGTTACGCCCGCACTTGTCCTTCCAGAGAAAATTAATCGCATCTTTCCTTCCCTCGTCTGCAGCTTTACCTGACACCCTTATCGTATTTTCACTTCGCTTCATTTTTATCACATGTTGTTCTAGTTTGGTTGCCTGTTGCTTAACTTCTGCAGTTTCACTTTCTCTAGATATGTCAAAGTACTCATTCAGCTCATACGGTACCTTATTATGTCTGGTAATTGAAACCTCTTTGAAACATTTGTTTGAAATTTTCACGAGCACCAAGGAAGTAAAGCTAGGAAGTGAACATGAAGATAGTACACGCTTTTTTATAAGAAACTGGTTTATAAGAAACTAGTACTAAGACGGTCAAAATTTTAAGAAACTCTAGTACTATGTCTGAGAAGTACTAAGAAACTTTTCAAAGTTAAAAGCATGGATTTTATAGCGAATAGATCATTGAACCTTCATTCTTGAGCAATATTGTCTAACCATTTTGTGTTTTCAACATAACAGAACACTGTTTATTCCTTTATAATGTTTTAAATATCAAGAAACATATCTGCCGCAGTGTTAGCGACCACATTGCTAATTCTAAATTCAGAAAAATAAGAAACCAATTAAGAAACTTTTAGTAGTAAAATGGACAAAATTTCATCTGAAATTAAGAAACTTTTAGTTCTATGGCCTGATCCTAGTTTCTTATAAGAAAAAACGTGTAATAGAACTCGCCAGAAAACGTTGAAAGAAACACTTAAGAAACTCGTAAGATACGCTATGTGCTGAAAGTCGGAAGGTTCAGCTGGTTCAGCTAAGAAACTTACGCGGCTCCAATTCTCAGTTTCTTACCAAAAAGCTGTTTGTTTAAAAACAAAAATGAATGACTTACGTGCGCTCTGACAACAATTCAAGACAGCAGCCAAAAAGACGAGGATGCAGAAGTCAAAATTCATCATCACACAGCTTTTATTCTACGAAAAACTATCAGAAGACATAATGAATCAGTTGATGGAGTGGAGAAAGTCAAAGTTACACAAAATTACTCAAAACTGCAGCAAATCTATGGTCTGTTGTGATTCGCAGTAGTTTTCCACAGGGGGGGGACTTCTATTGGTACTCATGCCTTGTTGTTTCTCCTTTGATTTTTCATATGTAGGTCGTCTAAGTTTCAGTCATAGTATTTTGCACCCCTTGGCATCGTCCTCCTGGTGTCGCTAAGTATTCTGTAAATGGCGTAACAAGCAACTTTGTTTCGTAAAATTTTATTAGAATGTAAAAATGTCAAGTTGACAGAAGGAATCTCTTCTATCAGCCTTCTATGCAGATTTACATCAGTTAAAGAGCTAACGTCACCCAGGGTCCTTTATAGGCGCGCTGCAGTTTCGGACCATGTGAAAATCAAATTTGGCCTAAGTAGAAATATTATTGCGCTATGCAGTAGCATTTCCTGTCGAACTTCGGCTGTCTATGCTGTTGACATAAGTAAGTAGAAGAATGATACAGGAGGATATGGAACTGCAGAGCCTGCAAATGAATAGTTAGAGTTACAAGTTTTAGTTGAATAAACTAACACGTTGAATGAAGAGTGAACTGCATTTTGGTCACTGCCATGGTTACAGATGGGATTAAATCTTTGTTGAGAAACCTCAAATAACTTTTGGCGAAGAATCGTCTCTGCTGGAATGAAGCTGATAGAATTACCTCACATGACAAATCAACCAAAATCAAGAACAATCATTTCAAAAGGTTCACCGAATAAATTCTTGTAAAGATGAGCTGAAGGAACGGAAAATCTGAAGGCCCCGAGGGCAACCTGGAGGGCAGTCTGGTTCTTACCTGAGCAGAGACTGTAAAGTAATAGAAACGGTTTTACATTATTTTGAGTGTGCGAATTATGTCATTATTTCAGGATCATAGGAAGCATCCTAAATCCTAAACTTGGGGTACAACACTTCAAAGGCAGTCTCTTATTAAGCTAAATATGCTAAAAGGGGACTTCCCTTAACAAACAAATTGCACTTCTTTGCTATACTTGCAAATCTTGGGGGTACATGCTCCCGGTGCTGACAGGCTCCTAACGTCTCTGTTTTATATATTTTGATACTGACATAAATAGTTTGGAAGCCCTTCTTAGAAATTCTTGCATTAATGGACTAACGCTACACTTAGGGTACTAAAATGAAGAAACATATAAGAAACTTTTGGAAGCAAAGGTGCCTTCGAATCTTGTATTCCAGGAAAACGGTTTCGTTGCTTCATACATGTTTCAAATATCTTCTGAAAAGTGTCTCCTTGACTTTTATGTGAACCATTCTTTTGGCTCTCTGAAATAACCCGACGATTAATCGTCTGCCTTTTGTAGTAGATTTCTCTGTTACTGCAAGTTCATTCCCCTACCGTACCCTTCCCTGGATAACGAGAGAATCAGGAACAGAGAGTAGGAACAAGGGCACTCACTGAGGGCACCTGCCCCAAAGATTTTATAATTAGGACAAAAAAGTGCCACGTTTGCTTATGAAGTGTTTTGCAACCTTTAGCTTAATAACTGAAAAAATGTCTTTGAAGAGTGTTGTGCCCTCAACATTAAGGATACTTCCTACTGCCCTGATCAAGATAAGTCATTGGTGATAAGGCCCTTCTAAAATAAATGTTGAAGTTTATTATAACTTGTTGGTATAAGAAAGAACGTTTCTTGGAACATCCCTAAAGCACACTAGTTATGGGAAGGATAACTAGCGAGTGGTTTTTCTACACCAAACATTGCTGAGTGTGGTTTGATGATGATTTTCCTTGTGAATGACTTGCAACTATAGCCTGCTCATGTGTAAACAAGGAAGTCAGAGACGCAACCGACACAACAAGAAACCAAGAGCCAAGAAAAGAAGGGACACAGCTCTCAGGCGCACACGTAGAAGTGGAAGACCTTTTTCCAGCATCAAAGGAGGTGCAGGACCATGATTTTAGGAAGCAATTTTGCTGGGGGGGGCAGAGCGTAGACATTATTCTGGAACCAAAATGATGGAAAAATCATTAATTACACTCTCTGGCAATCATTTCTGCCCAATCCACTTCAGTTTTTCAAGGCTGGCATCGCCCATGTTAAAAGGCCACTCGTTTGAAATAGAAGGGCAATTTGAGACTTAAAGCCAGGGTACGCACTTCCGAGGCAAGGCGCCTGGGCCTGACCCCTATCGCCTGTGCTAAAGACGAGAAAGACCACAATGACGGAAGTTACAGCGAGATTTGAAATAGAGACCCCTTCTGCATTCGCTCTCCCTACTTGTAAGGGGCCAGTAGATCCCTTTTGAAATTCAAGACAGTCAGAGTGAAATTGTTCCTTTCCGCTTGTTTCACGAAAAAGTAGGCCTTATAAACAAAGCGAATTCGCGATTGCAATGGCTGAGTGATGAAAGTCAAGATGAAACGAAATACGAACTTTTGAAGTACTTACCTCCTTGAGAAGTACTTGTCTATTACAGCTACCTGTCTTGTACTCTTACTTGCTGTCTGATGGGGTTAATATGCAAGTCAAATTTTTAACAGCAACAACAGGAACTAAATTTTAGTTTCGTTTTTTGGCCAAAACGGAACTTTGGTTGTGTTCTTAAAAGATGTTTCCGGTATTACACAGCGGGTGTTTAAACCACATTTATCTTCCCGATCATCGTTTGAGATAAATTTTTCTCTAATTTTAACTAATGCTTTCCCAGCAAGACAATTTTCTTACGGTACTGTGTAGGCTCTGTTCTTTTCTGTTACGGACAACTTTTTCCTGCATCCTTAAATGATCTGAACTTGCCCAAGTCGTCCTGTAGGAAAAAGAGAGACTTATGTCCATCTGATTTCTCTAGGGCCTTCAAGGGGGAACTCCCTATTAATATGTGACGGGGAGACAACATATTTTTGAAAAACCTAAAATATGCTAAACTTTCAACATTTTTAGAACCCAAAAATACATTTAATGCTTCATTGTAATAAAAACAAGGGGCTCTATAGCTTTTTCGCAACTTCTTTGCAATCTTCGTGTGAGAAACTCAGCTTAGCACTCACCTTGTCATATGTTCTCACTACCACCAGCAACCTAAAAAATGTAACGGTTATGCACAAAATAACGTTTCCAAAGGTATATTAGACAGCGTTTAACAAACCAAAAAAGTTTCTGAGGCCCCCGTCATCTACTAATAAGGATTCCCCCTCCTGGGATAATATCCCTCTCATCTGAAGCACCTCCTTTCTAAAGCCAAAACTTTGAACAAGTCCCCTCTCTTATCAATTCATCCCCATTCTTATTCAAAATAACAGAGGCCACCAAATTTCCCTAATGAAGATCCCTAATACATATGCTTGAAGCGTCTGCATACTCGAATCAAGGGGGATTGGGGCGGGGTGTTTGGAATTTATTTAGTTTTTAGAATATATTTAAATATCTGTAAATTTGCAATTCTATTTGATTTAAGTGTTTGTCAATTCGAATTAGATTAGTTTCTTTTTACATTGTAATCAGAAACTAGAAATATTTGCTGTTCGAATTAAAATAAGATCACACTCACAAATTTCCATCTATTAAGCCAAACAGATTTGCAAGTTGAATTCTTAATCACTTTGAATTAAAATTACCAAATTTTGTGTATTTTGCTGTGATTCCTCAGAATATGGGGGAACGAACTGAATTTACCTTGCTTGAGAATAAGCCCATTGGGTCCCAATAAAATTCTGCGCCGCGCGAAAATAGATCCTTCGTTAGGAGCCTGGAACCCACTCTCAATTGGCCTAGGCACATTTTGAGTGTTGAGTAGCAGCAGCAGAAGACAACGTTGGCGGGAGCCATGGACCGGCGACAAGGTGCAAAGCAAAGCATTAGATACTAGCACTGCAATGAAGAATCCAGATAGCAAGCAGAGAAGGTTAAAGTAATAGATTTATTTTATGCCATATCAGCATTTGGAGCACTGCTTTTCAGAGCAGGAGGGGAGCTGATGGTGGGTGGCTAGCCTCAAGAGGCCTAGCCCTAGGGTACTGATGGCGGGATTTATCAGGCACCAAGGTTTGCAAACTTATCAATCAAAATCAATTCATCCAAAGTGACAAAAGATATTTAATAAACATATTTCAAACATTTCATACAAAGTTTAAGTAGCTCGTTGGTTCATCATTTCACAAACCAAAGTGTTTATTGCGAAGTATTTTGACCACTCGCGGACGCGGAGGTTAATTTCGTGCGCTGTTGGGATTTATCAGGCAGCTATCATTTTCGCCTATTAGTATAAATATAGCCACTAGAAACACATAAAAATTCCAAAGACTTAACATCCTATCTGTGCCATATCACTATTCATAATGCTCTTTAATTGACTTCAACATGCCGGATTCTAAGGAAGTTTCTCGCAACTTTTCAAAAGTTCAAGGGTCAGCCTAAGCATAGAAAAGATGGCCGCGCGAAGTTATTGGCCTAACCCTGAGATACTCCGATGAGTCTGGTGAGATGAAACATTGAGTAATTGGAATGATGATCACATAGAATGATAGAACAATGATCCAGGAAAGTTCACAGAGACTTATTTTTGATTTTGAAATGTTTTAGGCGACCATCTCAAAAATGTTTGGTTAGTGTCATCCGACCGACCGTCTGTTGAAATGAAAAAAATCAGATTTTTGGGTCGGCCGTCTAAAACGTTATTTAGTAAATTTAAACAAGGATTTTCAGTATTTGCATAAATATATGCTTCTTGTGACATTACTTGCGCTACAAATACATCAAAATGGCATCCAGCAGAAAGTTTCCAATCAGAAACTTCCCGATTTGCTGCTTCCAAACTTTGGTTTGATCTAATGTCCTATCTTTCAAGCTGATTTTCAGGAAATATTGGCATGCAACTGAAAATGAGGATGCTACTCCAGAGCCATGACACATGTATTAACGGCGACGGCACAAACGGCCTAAATTTTTGCGTCCCTAAAATAGTTCAAACTTAAAAAAATTTGGAAAAAATTAAAATTTGATCATGTTGCCGACCGACCGACCGACCCATATTTTTCGGTCAAAATGACACTAACCAAACATTTTTTAGACGGTCGCCTTAGTTGTGTCCCTAGCTGATGAAAGCTGTGTGTGGCTGATATATCCCGCTGCCTGATAAATCCCGCCAGTACCCTAGGCTAGTCTGCAGATTATGGCACTTTTCGATGAGATCTCTGGTGTGCAAGAAGAAATTTCTTTTGTTCTCTATTGTCTGCTTTGAATAGTCTATTGAAAATCTCTGGTGTGCAAGTGCCATACTCTGCACACCAGGGCCTAGGACAGACATGATAGTCTCTTTTGTCCTCCTGCCCAAACAGCTATACCTTTACACAACGGGTGGGGTTGCTAACTAAATACTACAATATTTGCTTCAATTTGTAATATCCTTTTACAGATGAGCATTTTAGAGAACCTTCACACATTCCTTGGTACTGAGAATCACCATGAAACTAATTTGCAAGAGCGAACTAAATCTGCCATTGTTTTGTTGCGGTCACTACCTTGTGCAAGATCTGCAGTCCTTGAACAAATTGGAGATGTATTCCATGAAGCAGCCCAAAAATATGTTATTGAACTAGAAAGCCAATTGCTTTCAGGTTTGTATATAAACATTTAATTTATTTTTATATTACCATGAAATTTACAAACAAAAATATTAGTTTTTTAGTTATTCAGTTAGAATAGTCAACTTTAAATAGATAGATAATAATATTAATAATGAGACTACAAGACAAGGAGCATGGAAATAGAGTACATAGCAACCCTGCAACCATAACATTTACGAGGAAGTTCAAAATTAACATTGACATTTGAAATATTACAAGTTGCATACCTCAAATGGCAATCAGAAATGATAATTGCAAATAACAATTCTAGCTAACAAATAATTAATAACTGAATATTTCCACTAACAAATAATTACAGGAAACAATGCTAACAAAGTAATTGTTTAAAATTCTTGAGAATTCTTGTCATGGTAAAGTGTGCAAGCTCTGTCCAGAAATTGTTTATATGCATTTTTTCAGGACAACCAGAGTTTTCAGAGACAAGCACACCTGAGCTTGACAGCCTTGTTAAAGATATTCAAAAGACATTGTCTGGATTTATTGAGTGTAATCATGATGCGTGGGCTCCACAGATAGCCAGGGTTTGTTGAGCACAATTTAGTTGACTTGTTTTGATGTTTTAAGTATATTTTGGATGACTAAAAACTAGTTCCTACTTGAAAGGTCACTGCCTTCTGGAAATCAAGACCATAAAACCGCCAGATGTATTATATATAACAAGTTCAAATCAATTTTAATATTCATTTAACTGAAATTTGCTACTCCCTTATGAAATTATCAGGTGTTTTCTTGATTTTCTTGAATGTGATTATTGTTACCTTTTGTCAAAGATGAACACAAAAAGTCAATATTTGTGGCAGTGAACAGCTGCAAGGTTTCAAGTGTTTTGGACTGTTGGCTAAAGCTCCATCTTTATCTAATTCAACTTTTTTGTGACCAAAATGAGCATAGCCAAAGCAATCAATCTATCTTTTCTCAAAACATTGCATTTGTCATTATTTTGTTGCAAAAATCAAACAAGTTGTTTTGCTTGATCTGGCAACTTTGCCACTATGCACATGTTACTGTATTGGTCACAGATTTTCTGAAGTGGAAACCTTCATCTCCAGATGAAGTAGCCTGAGTCAGATTATTAGTCAGGAGCTAGCCTAAGGATGTCATTATATAATTGTTTTTCAATTTTAGTGGTCTGTGACTTTAGTTGGAAGTTTGTGCAGCAAATATGGCATTCTTAGAGGTACTGATTTACTCTCTTTATTTAAAGAGACATTTGTCATCCAGGGTTCATCGCAAGCACTCTGAAATTTAAGATGGTCCAAAAATCAAATTTGGCCTAAATGGAAACCATGGCTCCACATTGCAGTAATGATAAAACTGATAGAAACTGGTTACTTTAGTGCAACTGCTCTATCAGTTCAACTTCTACACTGTGAACCTGTGGGTTCTGTTTAACCAAAAATTTTATTTTCAGACAGTCTTTAAGTGTAGTGTGCTCCCAAAGGACCCTGGGTAACAGTGGCTTCTTAAATTTGCTCATGAGTTTTTGAAGAAATAGGAATTTTCTTACCTGTATTCCAGATAGCAACAATGCATAAAACAATAAATAAAGAAGTGTTCATCACCAAAGCAATTCACAAGATAGGATGACTGAACTCTCTATTTGGGCAAAATGGAATTCATGGCAATTCTCTACAGTGATTTACTCAGTACCAGACTTGTCATTAATGAAACATCATGCTCCGTAAGTTGATGAAACAACTTGAAAGTCGATTGAAGTTCAAGACATTATTCTGTAAAAGCTATAAAGATTTGGGTAGGGTTTCAAATAAATTCCATGTGGTTTTGGCTGTTCAAAGGACAGGTAGTCACAAAATTACTGGCAAAGTAGCATATTTCGAAACACAGTTACCTTGAGTTTAGAAAAAGAGATATATGTGGAAGAACAGATATTACAGTGTATTTGCCTGTTTTCCAGGTTCTCCACGCATCCCATTCCATTACCTGTTTGAAAATCAAATTTGGCCAATGTGGAAAATATGAATCCATATTGCATTATTTGAATAACTAAAGTAAAGTTCTTATGTCAGTTTAACTAATGCAGTCTGGATCCATGGTTTCCTTTAAGGACCAAATTTGACTTTCAGACATTCTAAAATTGTAGCATGCCTGCAAAGGACTCTGGGTGGCAATGGCTCGTAATAATTAGTGATTAACAAAGATCTACATATGTCTGTATTTCCACACTAGTTTTGAATCTGCACTTGTTGAATTATCTTTCATACCATAGTCTTTAAATTCTCTTCTCAGCTTTTTCAAACCTGCAAATAGATGAACGTCTACAGCTATGGATGAACTGCCCAGGTAATTTATGATCTGTTTTCAAGCGAGAATCTAAAGGCTTCAAGAAAAGTAATCAGAAATTCAAACTTTGATTTGCAATGCTGTTTTTTAAAATGCACATTCTAATAAAATTTTACAATACACATTATGAGGTACACTACTTGGAAAATTTCTCTACAATCCTACATAGACGATGCATTCCAGAGAGCCAAAGGCCATGTCTACCCCAGGGCCATTGAAAAAAGACAATAGAAGCGGTTTGTTATATGAAGTTATTTCATAGTCTGTAAAATTTTTAGTCTTTATGTCTGCTCAGCCAATTTGCTATTCGTTCTATTTTTGTATGATTTACAGCTTGCAGGATCCTTATGGAAATTGCAGTCACTTGTTTTGGATATATGTAAGTAGATTCAAATTTTGTAAAAACGTATTCGTTGCGTGTGGTACTACAGTAATTAAACGATAATATGGTCAATAAATGATTTAAGTATATACCAAATGTAGCGTAGCTCTTCAAACGACGACGTTTCGAACGTATAGCTACGTCGTTTCGACGTTTCTTGATAACGAGTTTGCTCTTGAAGCGTCGTGGTTTTGAACATCTACGTTGGGTACTTAAATCATTTGTGTATCATATTATCGTTTAAGATTATCGTCAATAATCTTAGAGAATATCATCAAATTCTGTTTCTTTAAGCTGTCCGTTGTATTGTATTCAAATTTCAGTGGCAAATGTCGCAAGTTAATCATGGACCAGAATGGATCATCAAATTCTCTTTCCTGTACAAAACCCCTTGTCAGTATTTCCCTAATTTCTGTCAGTATTTCCCTAATTTCTGTCATATTTCCCTAATTTCTGTCATATTTCCCTAATTTCTGTCATATTTCCCTAATTTCTGTCAGTATTTCCCTAATTTCTGTCATGTTACCAAATTTTCACATCTAAGTTTGCCTTTGGCTGGTACATAATCGTTTCAGTTGTGAATATCGGCCATATAGCCCAGGAAAGTCACAGCTACACGGCTGTGGGCCGAGGGAAGGTTTTCTTGTCAACGTCACATCTGAGGAAGGCTCGTTAGAAATTCTTATAAGAAACCTCGGAAAATTTGGGTTATTTTGACAGTAGCAACTGCACTGGTTTACACGTTTTAGGGTGATGAACATCGCAGGAATTCGGAAAATCGGCTTACTTTGTCATGAAGAAATGAGGAAGATTAGATTTGCAAAACTTGCATCCCGAGGAAGGTTTTTCCTGGTGGGCCGCATACTCTTTGATCAACAGCCTACCATACTTGTAACTTTATTACTCAGTCTTTTAATTTTGTTTATGTACCAGTATCGAAGATTCACCTGATGTCTGTGTTGATTATTTGTTGGAAACAGCTGCTGACAATTCTCCATACTTTGACTGGGCCATTGCACATATGTGGTAAGTTTCACCTTTGATATCATGCGAAAGTGCAAAATACATGGTGCCCAAACAAATCTATGCCCCAATTCAGCCTGGTTCCCTGCGTCAACTTGACTGCATTCGTTTGAGGGTACTGGGCGCCAGGGAAGCGATTTGTTGACGCTTGGACAAAAACCAGCGAAACTTCTCAAACTTCTCAATCCTTATTTGGAAAGCCGGTTAAGCGTAGCCTTTGTGCAGTCTTTCTTTCGTGTAAATTGAATTGTTTTGTGTAAACTGAAAGAACTTTACCTTCTCTCAATTTTACAAAAGAAAGACTGCACGCAGACGCAGACGCAGACTAGTGAAGTGTCGTTCTGTAGTTGGCGGGCAAGATTTAAAGCATGCCACGATGACAACAGAAGCTCGGGCCATAGTTGCGGTGCGTGGTTACAATTTTTGTCCAGACGTTATTTTGGACCGCTTCCGTGGAGCCCAGTTCCCCAGTCGAAAATGACGTCAGGGAACCAGACTGGCCCCAATTGTATAGCTGCTGTTGAGGAGCTTTACGCTCAAATGTTTCTAAATAGAAATTGTCTTATGGACTGCTATGATGTTTAGAAAGGCATGTCAATTGAAGAGAAGCTTGTTGAGTCAATTGCTAGCCTTCGTGCGGACTTTACTTTTGCTTTTTAACTTTTGCGGAGAAGTAGACTTTACTTTTGCGACTTTGCTTTTACGGAAAAGCAGACTTTACTTTGCTACTTTACCTCCGCAAGAGTAAAGTCAGCACGCAGGCTAGTCAATTTCCTTTAGAAATGCAGTCAGCCTCGTACACTTTCTTTACGATTTGCAAACAAAATGACATCAATCATACAAAATAGTGGATAGCTCGAGAATGAAATAAGGTATCAAAAAGTTATAAACGACATTCTTTATCATTCAAAAGTGCTATTCATTTGCATCAGTAAAAATGTTCGCGTCTATCAGAATCTATATGATTAAAAGCTGGCTTAGGCCAAATATAAATTGTGCCTTATTGTATTTGACAACTTTGATACGCGCCGTTTTATTTTGTAGCCAAAGAGTCACTGTTTACATTAGCGTTTTCTGTAGCCTGTTTATAGCGGTGACTCGATGTGATTGTGTCTGTTGCTTCAAATGATAATAGGTATGTTTGAAGTCAGCTAATAGGCTTTCTTGTTGCCTTTCAGTTGCTGTTTTCTTGATGTGATCCCATACGGAATCCTTTCACATGCTCTGGTTGCTTTCAGCATGCAGGCTAAAAATGCTGAGGTTGTCATCAATTGTGTTACTAGAGTGTACAATTTTTTGTTAAGTCAACACGGTAAAGTGCTTCAAAATGCAGTTCTGGATCTTTTCAAGGTGAGACGTACATCAAATATTCTTTTAGTAATTTCATGTTGAGAGTTTTAGGAAGCAGAGCAGAAAATGCGCACGTATGCGTGAAAACTGGTAACTTTGAGTCCTAGATTTCTGCAGCAGATTTCAAATAATGCACGACTTGATATTTTGTTCCTTGGCCTTAAACTCTCGATTTATCGTTTCAAAAAGCATATCAATGTATCCAAACACTTCCTTATCTCAGATTGCGCGATGACGTCATTTTATGCAGTTTCTGCTCTGTCGACTCGAGTTTCTTTTATGTCGAAGGCTGTTCCTTTTGGGGGTCAATTTTGGACCTTCCGAGTAACAGGCAGAAGATTTGGGGATATTTAATGAACGGGGTCATTTTCATTATACGAAACGATCCTTTCTTGAAATGTACAAGGTAGTAGATTTTATGATGAATTTGTTCGCCTCAAATAGCAACTTGTGTCGCCTTATATAAGAATCTACAAAAGGATATCATTTGGAACCTGAATGATCATCGTTATGCTCTTGAGGATATACAGCGTAATGTAAGTGCTTTTTATAATTATAGGACAGTGTATCTGCAGAAACGGTAGCAATTGGATCAGATCAAGAGCACATTGACAAGTGCACTCTCCCATTCTTACTTCATCTTGCTTTACAAGCTCCAAGGCTTGTTGACCAAATATCCGAGAAAGTTACTGACCTCCGTAAGTTTTTCTATTCCTTTTTGTGCAGTAAAAACCTAGACTTATGACCGGGAGTCCCTTCTTTCCCCGTCTTCCTTTGACTATATGATGGTACTTCGGTCAGCAGAGACTCATAACATTACTGTGAAAAACCTGACCCTATTTAGGCCCAAACTCTGAACTTTCTAGAGTGCCGATCAGTTTGTGAGATTTGTGAAGCATTTTTGTTACGGCAAATGTGATAGAATTTTCTATTCAATTGAAGAACGGGTAACATTCCCATGGCAGTCAAGATTTGAAGCCTTGATTTCATCATAGTTCCGTTGATGAATGCAGATAATAGGGTCAGCTTTTTCACTGTTTCATTATGAGGCCCTGTTGAGCAAGGTTCTTCCTTAAGAATACTAGGAACTCGTGGTCATAAGTCTTGTAAAAATCCACACTAACGAGCCTGTGATTTTCTGTAACAGGCTGAAATGATTCTTGCATATAGAATTCAATACCGTAGCCTGCGTGCAGCCTCTACTGTCACTGCGGAGGAAGACCAGTTGAGGCTGCACGCAGGGTAGCTATACAGGAGAATAGCCTCGGTAGATTCTCAGTTGAAGGTGTTGTGGCGCAGTGGTGTAATCCTCTGATTTTGCAGTCAGAACAGTCAGGTGGAGTTGATTCGACTCCCGGTAGAGCCCCACCACTTGAGCAGCATGACAAAGGGTCGTGGACTCGATTAGCGCTTTGCAAATTCTGCGATCCTGGCGCTTGGCTCTAAAAGCCACAACTTCACCTTCACCTACAGTTTAATATTTGGTATATACTTGAATTATTATTTAAAGTGGGACAATTTTTAAGGAAGAAACATGAAATTGGTTGTTATAGACATTCCCTTAGTTTTAGCTTGAAATTTGATAACGAAGGAGACAGTTTAATATCGTAGTCCCATATGCGTCAACGAATGATGAACAGAAGATTGGAACGGCCTTAATGTGCAAAGGGGAAGTTTCCGCTCTTTGAATCTGACTCTTGTATAATCTATCTCATAATACATAAACATAGAGAATCAGTTGACATAATGAATTATGTTGTTTGATGTTAATGTTTGTCACTTTTATTCGCTTCATGTTGATTTATTCCTCAGTTGACATGAAAACGATCGCTGCTTTGAGTGAACAAGCAAACAAACGAGAGGTTGTTCTTCAGCGTGGGTTTGTGATCTTTTCATTCATTTACTATTATTTAGTATCCTTACCCTAAGTAGTCTTTTTCTGTTATCAGCTGTCGGAAGGTTTTGATTTTACTTCCTGTGTAAATGATTAGACTCGCGACACAGTCCGAGTTATCGCAACAAAGACAACAGCAACAACAATAATAGCCTAATTTTTTACATTTTAATTGAACTGAATATTTCGGTCAAATTGGGACTTACGGGCCTTCACATAGATAATTAAGATGACCAGGCTCAGATTTATTTATGCCCTCAGAATTGTGTAGGCATAGAATTGTATAAAGATGTCGCTCGATCCAATCTCTTTTGTAGGATGCCTAAAAGTTACATTGATAGATTTCACTTTAACTTTGCTTTTGTTGGGGAAATTGATTTCTATCGTGGACAAGGACAATTAAGTCAATTGCAAAAGCTACAAGATTTGAACCAAGGGCCTGGATTTTAGTAACAAAATTAACTATATGACCCATTTTGTACCACTTTTCCTGCTTGGCCCTTTCCATCCAATATCAAAATTACTGCTGCTCGAGATGAAGAACGTTTTATTTTCAATTTTAGATTACTTTCAAGAGTCTTGGATATCCTAAAAAATGTTAGCAAAGGAAATTTCAAGATCTTGATATTCCTCATCAACAGTTCCTGTTTCAATGATGATAGTTTATCTGAAGGTTCATTTTAAATTTTCAATCTTCAAAATTTTGTTGTGCTGGAAGCAATTTTTTTTATCGTAACGGTAGCTGCAAGAATTTTACTCTACCTCTTAGATCTAACAAAGTGGAATTAGCTCCTGTAATGCGAACGTTAAGTGAAGACTGTAAGAAAATATAAATGGGCTTAGACTGTCCTCAGTAATTCTAACATGACTCCTGATTCTGTAATTCCTCGTTCGTGACAAATTTTCTTTTGGTAAGTTGATAATTGACAGCCTCTCTAGTTGTTCTTTCAACGCAAAATGTATAAGTGCTCATCACTTTATTTCTTGCCTGTTTTTGAGGTGCAGAATTAAACATTGAAAAATTTTGTTTACAGATGATTGCAAACATTACGCTGAAAGGAAAAGAATTTGTAGCACACTCCTTGTAAGTTGATTTCTTTCGTTTTTTTCAATTTTTTCAAGTTTTTCTTTGTATGAAATGGGTTGACTGGGTTTTCTTTTACATAAAGAGCACTATTAACACATTAAGATGTAAAAGATAGATACAATGCTAGAACCCTTTCTTTCGGAATTTACTTCATTTTGACATTGATGGGGAACAACAGAGTGCTGATTTTGAAGCAACCACTTATTTTTGTCTTTCCTCTACCATAAATCAGCAACCAGTTGTCAGATTGACTCGAAGGTCTAAGACTCTAAGTTGAAGCAAATGCTATGCAAGGTTGTAAGAAGAAGTGGCACAACGGAAATTACAACTCCTCCACAGAAGCCACAGAAGCGTGGGGAGTGGTTGTGATAAAAAGGAGGATGGAAAGCAATGTTTGAGACCCTTTGATTTACATTTTAGGAAATGTTACTGCTACATTTACACGAAAACATCCAAAATATATTGACACAAAAGAAGACAGAGGAGGAAGACCTTGCGGAGGAGCATATAATCGAAATCACTTTTTTGAAAGGATTGCAGAAACATCTTAAAAGTCTTTGCCATGAATTACTTACAACTGATTTGGAAATGAAGTAAGTGAAAGAATCTTCGTGATCATACTGTGGGATGTCCCAATACCCAAGTCCTCCTGTCATCAAAATTTGATTGTAGAGTAGCATAAGGCTGGCATCTTTGGAAAACTTTGCAATTAAGTATGTAGAATGTTATTGCCTAATTCTTTAAACTGAATTGATCGAAGTCATCTGGTTTCATTTTATCTCGGTTTTGACCTGCAGGATGATACCCCCATATACCCACATTGTGGACGTAATGATAGTGGTATAATGCTCTCTTTGAGATTATGGGAAATTACTTAAAGTTTCCGTTGATCAATTCCGTTGCAAGGATAAGGTCATGACAATTTACATGATGAATTGGAATCTTTTGAAAAGATTCGACGCATATGCTGCGAATTGCTCGATGTGCAGTACATTCATTTCTGCTTGTCTTAACATGTTTTTTTTTCTGGTATGATATGTTTTGACCCACATTTTGACCTTTGGTCATAATAATACTCCAATAATCCATATTAATTTATGTGTCACGACGTGTTTTTTGTGGAATGACTTTTGGTTTCACATCTATGATGGCTGTTTATTCATGTGTCTCGTCCATATCGATGCAAGAGAAGCTTCTAGTCTTGATCCATTTATCAACGAATAAGACATAGACATAAAAATCTACTTTTGTATTTATAATGAAATAACAGTTCAAAGTCCAGCTAACTTTATTTCAGACGCTTTTGTGTAGGAAACTATGAATGCTACTGTTTTACTAAAAGCAGGTCTCATTGGAGTTTCTTATTCATACAAGTCTGAATGATGTCTCTCGAAGGAGTTTCTTACTCCTCTCCTACTTGTCAAAGCATGTCTTGGGGGAGTTTGACCTTTGGACTCAGAGATGTTTCGCTTCAGTGTTCATAACTATGGCAAATGCTGCTATATGCTGTTATCTCATTTTGTGAGGTAGTGGTGGGGCAAAATGGAACAGAGAAGGATCACTCTGGTAATGGACCTTTCAGCTGTTCAAAAAAGATTCTGAATGGAACGATATTTGATAACTTTAAGAAAGTTCCAGCTCTGCATGCAGAGTGCATCGTATAAAAGGAACTTAGAACACACCTCCTAGAATCGGCCAGCGAAGAATCACTTCCTGCTTATTTTTAATTCAGTCACCTCATGAAGAGTAAGAGTGAACTAGTGATATGTTCCTTACACATATTTCTAAAAGAAGTGCTAAAAAGCGAAATTAAACCGGTATATATAAAGGCCTTGCTACCTAGACTGATGACGATGAGTCTCTCGTTGCCCTGTGCTCTTTGACTTGATGATGGCGCTACAGGCAATAGAGACTCATAGTATTACTCTGAAAAACTTGGCCCTATTTAGGCCCAAACTTCGCAATTCCTAACGTACCAATCAGATTGCGAGATTTGTGAATTACTATTGTTAAGGTGTAAATGAGATAGAATTTTCGATTCGATTAAAGAATTGAAAACACTCCCACGGGATGGAGATTCGAAGCCGTGATTCTTTCACAATTCCATTGGTGATTGAAGAAAACGGGGCCAAGTTTTTCATTATGAGTCCCTCTTGAGCAAGGTTTACCGCAGGGATACAAGGGACTCATCGTCATAAGTCTACTTGCTACCTCCATTCATTATTGTTTCTGTTTTGTTGTTTTGTTTGTTTTGTTGCTGTTGATTAGTTAGTTATTCAATTAATTAGTTGGTTAGTTATAGAAGTGTTGTTTGTTTCAGTGGTGGAGTCACGGGGGGTATTGGGGGGGGGGTAAACCCCCCCCCCCACTTTTTTGTAAATATGGTAATCTAGATTCGTCCAAAAACCTCATAAAAAGCATAGGGTAGGGGTAGGTATACCTTCAGCTTTTAATCTCGCTTTCTCAATCAACTACTGCTACAGTGCAATTTGATCGAAAAAGATATGAACTCATTGTTCTGAAATCTTTTTCTGTCTTTGTCATTTTACCTGCTCCAGTTCATGTCTTTTCCGATTTATTGTTATTGATGTAGCTTTCACCCACGGCATTGCTACTCGAAATCAAGAAGAAAACACCGCATCAATTGATGTTTTTAGGCGAGAATTCTATTTGCCATTCTTGGATCTCCTGTTAAGCGAGTTGCAGTAACGATTTTCAGAAGAAGCATGTGAGGATATGGTTCAGTTCTCTGCGTTTAGTCCATTTGTGTTCAAGATCGAATATATATTTAACAATTAACATTATTACATGACCCATTTAAAGTTTTACAAGCTGTGATACTCGTTGTAATACAATTCAAAACCCTGTATTAAGGTTTGTCGTATACTAACATGATTTCATCTGTCATTTTTTATCCAAATTGGGCGTATCCCTATATTCAAAAGGGAGCATTTCTATATTTAAAATGGGCGTTTCCCAAAGTTCTTGAGGGCGTGGTCCCAAAAATTTTTCCGGGGCTTCGCCCCCGGACCCCCCCCCCCCCACTTCGTGGCGGCTGGCTCCGCCGCTGGACTTTGTTTCATAGTACTGCCTTATGTCATACGCAGGCAACTGCATCTGCATTTGAACAGATAAATGAACTGATAAATATATACTTGGCAACGTTTTTATTTTCTCATAAAAATGAAGCGTACTTTGCTCATACTTCATTTTAGATCTAATATACTGTTACGAGTTCTTGCATTGTTATCATTACATGGAGGCATATCCATGGCATCAGAGGTTATTACGACATTGCTGGTCAAAGCTACTTCAAGAAAACATGTAATGTTATATTCACTTTAATTCTTGTTTCATCTTTCTGGTATTATTCGAAGCTATATTCTGTGATGAGTGTCGGAAGAAGAGAGCATTCATGATGATTGAAATTTGATTACAGTTGTCAGCTTCAGAAATGTAATTCACATTCAGTAGCAAGTAAATGATGGGTCAGAATGGAACGTGGAATTCTTGTGCCCATTCAAACTCCTTATATCATCATTTTGCTAATTTCTGGGTCGAAAAGACGAGTGATTGTATCAAACGAAATTTTCTTGTCTTACTTTTAACTGATAGATTAACATTTCAGTTTTAGATATTGGCTGCATGTTGTTTATTCCGCAGCTTACCAAACGTGTTAAATGTTTGGATCACCAACCATTCTTTGGTGCTTAAAATTTTCACAATGCCAGGGTTGGTAAAATTGATATTGAAATTTAAGATTATAACTTTTATGAATTGTGTATATATCCCTTTTCCCGCCATTTTTCGTATCTTTTCTACGAAGTGCTTATTCAAGTAAGCTACCAAAATGACGTCAAGAATATCGACAAATTGAAACGATATTTGGCCGAAATTTAGAGAATATTTGATTTAAACCTATAGTGACCATAACGTCCGGTTAGTGAAAAGTTGGCAGTTTGTAGCAGCAGCTGGTAAGTTTGTTTCTTAGCATAATTCGTACAAATCGTGGAAGTGTCCTTTAAATGTTTCTTCTTGTTTTTGTAGTTGTCACATCTGTTAGCCCTTCAATGTGAGCTGGAAGCATATGATGACAAAATTCTAGAAAAGAGTTTAGTTAATTTTGCAGAAAAATTATGTGCTGGTGTTCCCCCCTTGACCAATAACGAGGTAAATCTTTATCTTGTCATGAAAATTTTTTTGTGATGGTGGAAATTTTCTGAATTTTGAAAAAAGAAGCCCATTTGAAGCTTTGTAGTCGAGAATTTTCAGGCCTTAAAGTCTTACTGTCGCTATATGTATAAAGAAAGCACTCATTCGCTTCGTTTTTTTGCAAAGGAAGGTCATCCGCTGAGCCATTGCTATTCTAAAAAAGAATCTGCATCGAACGATATTTTGATACATTTTGTAGAATTTTCGAATGAACACAATAGTGATAGAATTTCCAACGCCACTGAATCGAACCTTTAACATGAAAATGTACAAATCTCGCAGCGAAAAGAATGAGATAAGATGTTTATAGCGATAGCAAGACTTTAAAATGAGTCGTGCAGAATGTTTGTCATTGCCCTTTCTTTCAAAGGGATGGTTTTAAGGGAATTTTTGGTACTTTGCCATGATAGACCTTCCAGCTGTTGTATGAAAGACACATTTGATGAGCAGTTGAGTTCGAAACGTTGCGTTCAATACATGGTCATATTTTTAGTGAATCACTTGTTATGAAAAGAGTCTTGATCGAGTGATATTTTTTTACATATCTTTGAGGCTTGATTGAGTGGTGGTATTGCTTCTATCGCTTTAATAAACATTCGAAAATTCTATACGATGTATCAAAATACCATTTATTCAAACTTGTGTCTGACAGGTAAAACTTATACTCCAGAGAGACTACTTTTGATGTTATTATTCTGTCCGAAATTCAACACATATATCTTTTATAGAAGGATTTATAATAGGAAATATCTGAATCTATGAAAACATTATAAGCACCATAACTTCTAAGCTGCTTCACAAAAATCAACGCAATCTTCAAGTAAAGCCCCATGTTTTTATTAGATCTACACAATTTACTAAGCAAGAGTCGGTAGCTTTGATGGTGTACCATGCAGTAATTTGATAACGTAACAACTTCGAACTAGCAAGCAGGAACAGGAAAATGACGAAAATTCTATTTTGGAGTAGTCTTGAATAAGCAGTCTTGTTGAACCGTTATCTCCTACTTTGAGTTACAAAGACCACCATTCCCTATCCACAAACCTCAGCCTCGGCATTTTGCCATTATTTTTTGCTTTTGTTGTCATTGATAATATCTCATAACTTAGTCATATTTCCTGTTTGGTAACTGGCTTTGTTTTTACAAGGTGGTGAAAGCTATAAAGAATTGCATATGTCTTGTGGAGCAGGAGTCGTTTAACTTAGAACCCGGAAGGTACACCGTTACGCTGTTACGCCTAACTAATTTCTAGTTCAGTTCCTACCCTGACCAACGCACCGGGACACCCCTGGGCATTCGATCAACCAAAATTTCCCGGCGCCCTTACATTTGATTGTAATAGACCTTTTAGCTATTCTATAAAAGATCCTGGATTGAGCGTTATTTTTATACAATTTTATACGCGAGGTTCGATCGAGTGGCGTTTGATGTTCTATCACTATTATGCACATTCGAAAATTCTTCAAATTGCATCATAACATCGTTCGATTCTGATTCTTTCCCAGAATAGCTAAAATGTCTATTTCTTTCCCGGTTCTGGAGCATATGAATGGCTTTTGACGACATCAGGGGCGTTCGCTTATATAGTTACTGGGAATTGGGCATGTTCTCAGTGTCCGGCCCCCCGGCATTCGCCGAGAAAATGTGCCAAGCTCCATGGCATCTGTGCAAGAAGTTTTTGTTAACTATTGAGCTACCCGGAGAGGGGTCAGAGAAGGAATTGCACGAGACATAAACCATTGATGATGTCTTCCCAAGGGGTGCCTTGACCTCCAGTTATTTTTGCAATCTGTTTCATTTTCTCCCTATCAGACAGATAGAAACAGTGATTCTTTACAAGTTTGCTCCATTTATTCCACATTATCCTCGCTAATATTTCCTTGCTCCCCGCTCAGATATGCCTTGTTCTCTAAGAAATGCCTCTTGTTCCGAAGAACCCATGGGAGGGCCCCTTTACATTTGCTCAGTTCTATCAATTTCCATTCATTATGCCCCGTGCTTTCAATTCTATATCATAAATATTGATAATCTTCAGGTTTTAGAACAACATGATTTTTAAAGATATTCAGGGAGCGATCTCTCGATAAAGCAAAGTGATTTCTATCTTAAGCGTACGAGATCTCTCTGAGGAAAGATCAATTGCTACAGAATCTTAAGGATCCCATGATTAAATAAAAAGGATTTTTGTCAATATAATGTGGGCTAGTTTGCATTTTAGCGGACACACTTTCAACATTTCCTCGTGTCTGAATGTTGCACCGAATGTGAATGTCAACCGCATTAGCACTGAGATTAAAGCATACCCTAACTGTATTAGTAGGGGTTTGGGGGCGGCAGCCCCCAAAACTTTGGGACTAAACGAATACATAGATTGCCGGTCCTTGCTGCAGATTTAGGCCACATTTAGGTCATGTTGACGTTCTCCACTAAGTGCGAATCAGTCGAATCACGGTTAGATTTAGCATTATCCAATTAGATGGTAGGATTTTAATCACTATTGTTAAGGAAGCCAATCAGCATTTAATACTAACAATACAATTCAGTTCAACCTCTGTTTTCCTTGAAAGCTGTGTCCGCCAAAGTGCATTTGTCCCATAATGTGTGATTTCTAAGGGTTGATATACCTCTTGCCCTCATCTATAGCAGTACCATTATCTGATTCTATTAGCGTCATTTTTTAACGTTTGTCTTCATTTTGCAATTGTCAAAAATATAGGATGAAATTGAAGGATTGTCTTCAAGAGAGCTGGTGTACACTTAGCAGTCTGTCATGCTTCGAAAATTATGAGGTTGCTCATCATGGCTTGAAGTTACTTGATTTGCTATCTCTACCACATCATCAGCCTCTTTGTGGCATCTACAGATCTTGCCAAAATCTCATTACTGCGTATTTCAATTTCTTGCAACGACTTTCAAAAGATCTTGAGAATGATGGTGCGTTATATTTTGAATCTCCTTTCCTTCTTTGTTTGTTTCTCTATATTTCTACATAGCATCGAAAGGCAGTTTTTAGAACACTGTGAAGCTAGGCTTATGACGAGGGTCCCTTATATTCCTGTAGATCTTGCTCAACAAAGAATCGTAATGAAACAGTGAAAAGGCTGACCATTTTTTCTGCAATCATCAATGGCATAATGATGGAATCATGGCTTCGAATCTCGAAGCCCGTGGAAATGTTATCAGTTCTTCAATCGAGTCGAAAATTCTATCACATTTGCAGTAACCATAGCATTTCACAAATCTCGTAATATGATTGGAACTCTACGAAGCCCAGCATTTGGGCCTAAGTAGAGTCAGATTTTTTAGAGTATTGTTATGAGTCTCTGTTGATTGAAGCACCGTCATCAAGTCAAAAAACACAGTGAAACAAGGGACTCCAAGTCATAAGTCTGCTGAGAAGCTAAGCTTATCAATTCCTTTAAACCTGGAATTACAGAGAGTGGATGACTCAAATTACTCTAAATAACCGGTTTGGGAGGGCCGGGACTCGAACCACCAACACTTCGATTGTGGTCAAACGCGCTACTATTGAGCTATCCCCACACTTTTTCGTTGATATGAATAGTAGCTGTTTTGTTCTTCTACCGCATATTCTGCGCAATCGAGATACCAGTTTAAGAGTCAAAGACACAAATTTGATCCTGCCTTTATCACAAACCATATCAAACTTACAGACTTGTTTATCCAAATAGTTGGACAATATTTGACAGCTTCTTGAATTTGATTTAAATGGGGGGAGGGCTTAAAGGAGAGGGGGCTTATATTTAAGATTTTGGTTCAGAAGGGAGGGGCTCATTAGACAGAGTGTCTTACTATAGTGCGGGTCTAAATACAGCTCTAGTGATGTTCTCCATTAATGTTTGATTTAACTGTCTATCTGATCCCTTTCTAGACTTCTGGGAAAGCCTGAAGCTTTGCGAAAAGTTACTTCTGCAGCTAGTAAAACAAAGCATGGTACTTCAACAGACTGCTCTACGAATAATTTTGCAGACATTGCTACAAGAGGTGATTATTGTTCCTTTTTCTAGGCTGGTTCCCAAATAGGCTTGCCGTTTGCTGGCTCATGTGAAACGTTTGCCTGTGAAAGAGTTGAGGAGGGGCTTTGAAAAGAGAAGCATAAAAATAGGGGTCTAAATTTTGGGTTTGCATTACATTCTTTATTCGTTTTTCAGGAACATGAAACTTTGATTGTGAAGGAAACTTTTCAATTTGGTAAGTGCGTTATGCAATCGCCTGATTTTACACGTTTATCACTGCTAGCTAATCTGCGAAAGAGTGAAATAAATTGTATTTTTGTGGCAATCATGGTATCTTTTAATGTGTAACTAAATATGTTCGTAGCATTGGACTACCCTGAGTACCAGACTCTATCAAAGTAAATGGAGATCTCCGTTTATTTGTTGCGTCTGGTACCCAGGTAGCATGGGACTAGTGAGAGTTTAAAAAGCAAGTTTTGCAGCCGCGTCGAAGCTCCATTAAGCCCCAGGGAATCATTCAGTTTCAGAGACTCCAGAGAGTGAGAGTTTGAAGAGAAGGGGTTGTTAGAGAGGAATTGATTCACAAAGTCAGATGACTAGGATTTAAATGATAGCTATTTGTTCTTTTATCCCATATTTCGCGGGATCAACATGCAATGTTAGGAGTCAAATACACAACCTGACACAGTTTCAGCATAACCATATCAAACTTGACATACAAACTTGTTTATGTAAATCAATGGAAAATCTTTGGTAGTCTCTCGCAGTTCATTTAAATTGGAAGCTTGAATAAGGAGGGGGCTTATCTAAGATTTGGCATAAAAGAGAAGGGCTTGTTAGAGCGGGAGTGTAATAGAGAAGGGGAAGGGGTTTTAAGGTTTTGCTCCATTTATTTACTGGAAGCAAATGAAACAGAGCCATGTTTGAATGATTAAGGCCTACGTATTAGGAACAAGACAAGAAAAGTTTTCCAGGTTTGGATACATGTTAGAAGCATTCTCTTTATCATCGACACTGTTTTGAATTTTAGATAACGAAGAAAATTCCTTGATATCAGAGCCAAAAGTTCAACTATTAGAGCGGAATAACGCCCCTGATGTGGTTTCTAGAATCCCAGTCAATAGATCCTCTGTCAATTATGTTGGCTCTTTGAACAAACACAAGCGGAAGTGTTTGGATAGCCACCAAGCTGACAACATAGTAAGTATATACTGGGTTCCACATACAGTATTCTTTTTGAAAATCACCAAAATCGATTAACATACCATGGGTGAGAGGAAACAAGATGTTTATATGTTTATTCTTTAATGAACAAATCATATCATTGTCTTTATCGTTGCTTCTGTGTGCCTTTAAGTCTTTACCGTCTTTATCGTCTTTATCGCTGCTTCTGTTTGCCTTCTCGGGGGGGGGGGGGTATCTCGACCTATTTTCTGACGGGGACGTGCCATTTTGCCCGAAAAATTGGTACCCATAATTCCGTAAATTCTGGTGGATTTTAGGGTCATAATTCCGTAATTCGAATGGAAATCTGGGCCATAATTCTGGAAATTACGAAAAATCCCTGAAAAGGACACCCATAATTCCGTTAAATGTCCAAAAATTGTGAAAATGCTACCTATAATTCCGTAACGGTTTCAAAAATGTACCCCTAAAAAATGGCACGTCCCCGTACCACGAAAAGTACTAACTTACCCCCCCCCCGAGTGTGTCTTTCCCTCTGGCAGTCTCAGTTCGATTCAGATCATGGCAAATTATGGCCTGAGTTTGTTTTCTGTAAAAGCGAGGCTGTCCTCGTTTGCAGCTTTGTGAAATAAGAACGGCACCAAACTAGAAAACGATTTTGGGACACCCTGTATGCTGTATTTATGTATTGTTTACTCCCATACTTTTCGTAGATTCTTATTTTGTTGATCCAGAAAGTTCCATGACAGAACAATCATTTCCCATCTTCTGCTTCATTGCTTTAGGTTAAAACTGGCATCTTCCAACAATTCATCTTGGGCACTTTGGACAGTTTACTGTCACTTAGGATTGGTACAAACGAAAAGAGTGGCACAACCAACAAAACTGGTTCATCTGATACAATTGATGTTGACCACCACCAGTATAGTAATTTTGCTGATGCTTTATTGTCAGCGTTACAAGATGGTGCCAATGATTCTGCATATTCATTTATGGCGAGATTGTTGGCTGAAATTATCTGCCCTGACGTCATACCAACAATGCCATGGCCAGATGAAGACTTTCTCAAATATACTGTCGAACGGTTTGTTAAATAGTTTTATATTCTCTTCATTTCTCTGGAACGATTACACACAGCTCAATTTTCTGCATTGAGTCAAGTAATGGCCATGGCTTTAAATTGCATATGTGAATAACCTATATATGAGAGAAAATTAAAAGATCAGAACAAAAGCATTGAATGAATACATGTCGTCATTCTTTTATTTCTCCTCACATTTTTAGTTATTAACATTTTACGTCTGTAAAGAAGCTGCTTCTATTTTCGATGACAGTCTTCTCAATCAATCAGTACTCAGCAGCCCTATTCTCATATTATCAATACTGATTCAGTTCAACAAAAATGACATAATTCAATCCAGCAAATCAACAAAAATAGAACAGTTTCTTTTGACCTTGCATTTGCATGCTTCAAGTATTATCTATGATCAGTACTACAAGTTTGTTGTAGGGCAATGCCAGAAAATATTAACCAGAAGCTGTCAGTTCAAATCTGAGCTCGTGATGTTTTATGCAGAGGCTCTGAGGGTTAATATTTCGATATTGCCCCAGGCAGCAGTTACTATTATTGTTCATTACCCTATGGTCAGGGCTGGGTGAAGGTGAATCATATTAAAAAGGTAAAAATATAAAATCATTAGCAAAAATGATCGAAGGCCTGGCATGAAGCCATGACCGTCTTTTGTGTAAAATGGGTAGTTGCAGATTGAGCTAGACTTTGTTGATTGATTAAGTGATTAATTGATTGATTGATTGATTGATTGATTGATTGATTGATTGACTTTCATTCACTTTTGATTCCAGAATTTTGCCATCAATTTTAAAGACGTCATAAGTAGAACTGGGAACTTTCAAAAATCAATTATTCGCAGTAAATGTAAACTAGACTGAGGCTCATCTTTTTTCAAGGAATAATTCTCGATTTTTTTTTCAAGGGACATCAAGATAAAAAAGCAGTTTGAAGTTAATCCATTTCTTTGGGAAATTTTGGCTTTAATCAGTAAAGGTTGGTTACTATTTCTTCACAAGCGTAGATAGTCATCAAATAATCGAAGGAAGTGGCTGTTTAAGACACCTTTCATTAGACTTATGACCTAAAATCCCATGTTTCCCTGTGCTCTTTGACTTGAAGAAAACCTGACCCTATTTAGGCCCAAACTCTGAGCTTCCAAGAGCACCAATCAGATTACGAGATTTGTGAAAAACTACGCAAGACATGATAGAATTTTCGATTAGACTGAAGAACTGATAACATACGAGACTCGAGGCCATGATTCCATCATATTTGATTGATGAATGCAGAAAATTAGGCCATCTTTTTCACTGTGTCATTTTGAATCCCTGTTGAGCAGCAAGGTTTACTGCACGGATACAGGGGCTTCATCGTCACAATTCTATTCTTTCAAATTTTAATGTAATCTCTTGAAAGGAACCCAGAAACTTCTCTTTTGTTCCACTTGGTAGGTCACAAAATTTGACACGTTTGCTGGGCTGTGAAATAACAAGTATGAGGCTGATATTCAAAAGTGAGCATTGTTATTTCATTTTTAGAACGACCAGCCCTATGTCATTGCATAGTTATCATTCAAAGCCTCCTTGCCACTTGTTTAACATATTGGGAAACTGATCGAAGAAGCACTGTTAAAGCATCTCGTGTGCAGTTGACCATGACATGCAAAGTTCTTCAACTGATGAAGGAGGTAAGTCGTCGTATCAACAAAAGAAAGCATGAAAATGATCCTGTTTTCAGAAAAATGCACAATACATGTAAGAGGCTAAGATACCTCTGTACTGAGATTTTCAAAATGTTTTCGAAACGAGAACCTCCAGTTGACCTTCACATCTTCCAAATGATTTGCAGCACTATAGGCCCGACCAAACAACATTTGGTTCAAACACTCTCAGGTCTCTTCGGCCGCGGATTCGGAATCGTCTGCCAGATGACATAAAATGAGCAGAAAATCTGGTCCAATTCAAAAGCCTAATCAAGAGCTGGTATGGGGCCATATGCAGATGCAATGTATGCCTCTGAAATTAATCCTGTAGATAATTTCTTCAAATATTTATTAATTTATCATTTTTTTTTGTAATCGAAGTAGACTACCTGTGATTCCAAAAGTAATTGATGATATAAAAAATTATCTTTCTAGAATCATTACAAACGACCTTAAGTACCCTTGGATCTATTAAGTTGTAAGGATTAGGCTTTTAAACTTGCACAAACTCTTGAAATTTTGCCAATGGCCATTTTATAGAATTGAGATATTCGTGAGAAAATGTTCGATGAAACTGTAGACAAATCCAAGGGCATTGCCAAGCTCTTCTATGCCGATGAGCTAATATTAGCAGTTAGTGGCTTCATTTATAGTTGCTTTATTTCCTTAGGCTGGCTGGATTCCTAGCCCATGGTGCAATGCGAGTGATGTACTACAACACTTGAAGCCAGAAGAAGCATATCTATTGTTAAGTTGTATTTGGCGTTTTTGCAAGGTAATTGTCCATATATGCTCGCATTTGAAGGCATATTTGATCTATGAATATCATTTCTCCCCTTTTATATTCTTTCATAAAAACATACATGGGCAGCTAAAGATGATGTAGGCCTGCCCTTTAACTGAACTTAAAACAATTGATATAACAGTTCAAATAAACAGGCATTATAAAGGGTTCCTTATAAAATATCTACCAGTAGTATACAAAGTCCTTCTGCTTGTTTCTTTTAAAGACCGTTCCCAACATCACTTGTCAGAAGCAAGTTCTCAGATCGCCTAAAATATTAAGAAACCCTAGTACTGGGAAACATAACTTACGAAACTTTTACATTGATAACAGAAATCCTTAACATATCTGTACTTTATTTTTACTTTTCCCGGTATCATGTTTCTCAGAACGTGCCTGAATAATGTCTAAACTTTGAAAAGGCTGAAAGAAACTGCATTTTAAATTGGTCACCAGGGCACAGAAAATAAATATGAAGATTGTTATGAAGCTTGTGAGAAAATCCTGCTCAAAATCTCCTGATTTTAACAAACGTTAGTACTGGCTCAATTCTTAGTTTCTTGCAAAAAATGCCTGTACTTTTTTAATTTGCAAACGAGGAAAAAAAGATTTCTAATAGGAATTTGTTTTATTTTCAAGGATATCAACGTAAGTTCATCTCGGTTTACTGAAGAACACGGTGCCAGATCTTCGATGAATTTTCCCAATGGTATGTGAATTTCTTGTTGGTAGTTCTCTCTGTAAGTCTCTCGAGTTCAACTTAAAGAGTCATTGTTACCCAGGGTCCTTTGTGGGCATGCTACAGCTTTTGACTGACTCAAAGTCAAATTCGACACAAACTGAAATTAAAACCAAGGAAATTCCTCCTTGCAAGGACTCTAGATCTTGCGTCTACATCATCAGAACATTTTTTATAAAGATAGATAAAAGAAACTGCAATATATATTAACACTATACAGTACAATCCATAGTGAAAGAAGACATAAGGTCACCTGGTCTTCATCCCTTGGGCGGAACGGAAAATCTTGCCTCCCATGTTGAGTTTTCGAATGGAATGTATTCAATAACAATCCTTAACCTCTTTACCCTAGAAAACACAGATGGGGCACTAGAAAACACACAAACGAGCATTGTATCTTTGGTCAGGCCTTGTACATTGAACGTGACCAGCTCGATTTCAATGTGATATTTTTAATTTTTATTGTAGTTCATTGTAATAATTTGCGGTTATCTTTTCGCAGATCAAGTGGAAAACCTACGAGGTGTCTTTCGAGACATCTTTTTAAAGAACATGGCCTCACTTGGAGTACTGTACAAACGTTTCTTTTGTCCAGGATGATAAGCAATGTATGGACATTCAACTTAGTCAAAACATAGTCATAAGAGATTGTTCTTATTATTCTTATGAAGGTGTCACAAAAAATTGTGGCGTATTTTCGTGGCTGCTGTGAAGGACGTATAGAATCGCACAGCTCTATAGCTAGACTTCGACGTAGTTTTGGGGACCTTGGGTAAGTCAACGTGATGAGTGGTTTACCGATTTATGGCACACGAAAATGACAGTTGACAAGTTGATTGCTTCAAAAAAAAGTTTTACTTCAACTCCAAAATAACCAAAATCAAGTGAGTTTTGACCGAAAAGTTCCAACGTTGTATCTACAGTTGTTCTACATTAAGACTGGTAGGTTTTAAAAACAATAGCGGGTGATTTAGGCCATTAGAAGGTATATTTAATTTCAGAGTTAATATCATTAGACAACACTATAAACCTATTTACAGTTAATAGAAAAAATGTGAATCTATCAGATCGGATGTAATAGATTGGAGTGGAATAAATTCTCTTTGATAGCCGAAAAATCTTATAATTTTTCTCGTTTTATGAATGCTGAAAATATTGGTAAATTCGACAGCATGAGATATCCTTCTTTGGGTTCATAATGTACAAAAGCAACGTGATCCCAAAGATGATAATGCTATCAATGATTCTCTCTGGAATTGTGGGCAATAACTTAATGCCCAATGAATTTCAAATTTATAGAAAGATTCGACCCCTGTTCTATGCCATACAACACACCAGAATACCCCAAGACTATCACCCTTTCTCCATCATTGTAGATTTTACGTGGAAGTCGAAAATTTTCAAAATATTGTATATTTCAAGTGTCACTCTTCTTTGGATGTGAATCTAAACGAGCCAACATTAGTTACCAAACATTCGAGGCTTGCTTGTAAGGTGGGTATATTGAAGGAACTTGCGTAATTTGCTGTAAATCTACCTTAGAAATTTTTGAGCTCTTGTTTATTTTCAAAATGGTGGCATTTTAATTATTTTTGTAAAACTTCAAAATTTCAGTTCAGCTCATTTTCATTTTGAATTCCACTACATACAAATTTTTCTCAAGAAATAGACAACATTACACATAAACTACAGGCTATAAATTACAATACAAATAGAAAACTAAACATAACTACAGAAATATTAGAAAATTTGTATGAAGAGGAATTCTTAAGGAGGAGCTCTCTCAGTAGCTAAGCAAAGCGGGAAGAAAGCACCCCTTCTAGGAAAATTTTTATAGACCTAATCGGCGAAAGTTTATTTTACCCATTTCAAGTCATATGACCATGCCCATGGGAAGTTTTGGTATTATGCTACTTTTTGCGTTCATGGCACAATTCTGCACGGCATGTAATTTTTCGGAGAAATCAAAAGATGTTTTACCAAGAGAATGATCACATGACTTGAAATGGGTACAAACAAACCTTAGCCGATTTTGTCTATTGATGGATGTAATAGAGAAAAATTTTTGGGAAAATAGTGTTCAACTTGATGACTATCTAATATCTGCTGGGAAGCAATAGTTTGCAGTATTTCTGTTCACTATTTAAAAATTTTACAACATAACAGCCAGAGAAAGAGGTTTGTGAATAAACTTTTAAATATGCGTTTGCTTTTGCCCACGTGGTTCTTTTGCTTTTACGAATTTTTCGCAAGTTCCCGCTAAGTTGCAAAAGTAATAAGCATGCAATCAAGCAAATGAACAAATAAATGAATACGAGAATATATTCAAATCGAGGCTTAAGCAAGAGGGCAGCTTCAGCTAGGCCCATTTTCCGACCAGTGATTTTTCCCCAGTTGGTGTCCAGGGGTGCAAATGATTAATTGTTCCTGATCAGCAACAGATTTTCTGTCTGTAGTTGAAGAAGTCGCTGCTGTTTGATATTTTTAAGATGGTTCTTATTGCTGTTTGGCCGTAAAATTTACCGGCGTGCAACTGGAAGCATTATTAAAGCAAAATTGTAATGACATCTTGGATGATGGACATGCAACAAATGTGCTCCATCCCAGAAAAGATGCAATTTGGACCTGTTCATCCTTGAAATTTGCAGAAAATTGGACGAATTATCTTTCATCATACAGATTTGCACTAGATGACTTGCAAGAAAATAGTGTTGTGTGTCACACTGCATAAATCAAAATGGAAAACTTGCCAATTTCAAGCCTTTTCAGCACAAGAAGAGTCACTTTGCTGGTTTTTGCTTCAGTAATTGGGATTGGATGCATTGCATGTACTGCCAATTGGTGGCTGAAGGGCAAACATGAGAATGATTTAAGGAGGAGAAGGCGGAAGTCAAAGGAAAAGAGGCTAAAAGGAGATAGTGCCCAGTTTGCATTTGTTCAGGATTATCTCAAGGGTAGGCACATAATCCCATATCCCATACATCTAAGAGGTCATCAACATGAGATGTTTGTCACTGGGAATTGGGCCAAACTATTGAGGAAAGTTGGTGAATTGTGTCTTGGACACATAAATTGATATTAACATGAGGCCAGGGTGGAAAGTTTGTTTTTGCCACACCAACCACACCAGTCACACCAGTTGTTTCCAAACAATAGACCTATTGCTCTACAATTGTTTTGTACGTTTCTCCATGCCGGAGATCTCCAGCATAACATACATGTTTTCCAGTGTGGACACAAGGACCCAATACAGTATATGCAGTCAGTTCTGCTGAACCACAAATCGATATAGAGTACTATCGCCCTTATCAGACCACCTTTCAGAAAACTAAGATTTTTGGAGCGGTCAAAGAAGTTCTGGAAGGGAACTCACCTTGAATAGGCTTCTCAACTCTATCTAACTACAAACCTCAAAGTGAGATCTGTACCATCCATCCGTTTCCTCATTGTGATGTTGGAACCAAACAAATACCGACCGATCTGAAACGCCTAAATTAGGCCGTATCGCCCTTGTCAGACCACCACAGGAAACGATGAATTCAGCACATCAAAAACTTTCCAAGGCTGTTGACAGTTCAACAAAGTATTTAGTACTTTCTCAGAAAGCCAGAAAGTTACATGACCAATTCTAATTCGATTGAAAATGATTTCAAAATATTGTTAATTTCACTCCCGCTTTTAACTCTCTTATCCTTGACCTCAGTCAACTCTAACCACACGTTGCGTCAATAGTCTACAAAACTAAAGCGTTTCATGCGGTGGACGCACCTGGGCGGCATAATGTCAGTTACAGTGCTCTTCCAAAAGGAACCTTAGGTCTCGCAATTTGTGTGCGATTCTCGAAATTTCTTTGGATATGAAACGAGGAGAGTTGGAGGGAGCATTCATGAAGACTATTCTATGTTAACTGAAAGACATATTGAGAAATGACACAAAATAGACATGGTGCGTGGAAACATCAAAGGAAATGTGAATTGTACTTACACCTTCGTTGCAGGTAGGTCAACTTCAAAACTTTATTGCAAGTCTTCTGAGCAAAATAGAACAGCGAAAGCGAAGAAATATCGAAGAGATGACATCAGCAAACAACTTTCGCGCGCTTTTTGGAAAAGCTAGGCCCAAGCTCCCTTTGAGTTTAACATTTTACTCAAGACTGTTGCACAACACTGAATCGATGGTGGTCTGATAGGGGCAATATTACTCTAGGATTGAGCGAAATTGTTAAGAGGGTAGTCAATTTCTGCCAAAATCAGACAATTGTATTGAATTTAAATTTCAATTGGCATGGAAATCATAGACCAGAATCACATGTTGAACTCCCTTTGGAATACACCACTTCGATTAACAGCCTTGTTTTGGAAATTATTCAAAATTCTTTCATCTGAAATTTTGGAGGCCAAATTTGGATTTAGCACCCAAACTTTAGTGTAACCACAAATTTTCATGTTGCTAGCAGTCCTGGTGTTAAGTTTATGGCGATGTAAAGGTTGGAAATTTGTAAGGGATGTGACTGTGAAAATGACTTGGGGTGTAAAATTTCACCCCCAACGATTTTTGACAGTCAATTCCCTTACAAATCTTTGAACTTTACATTGTCATAAAATTAACATCACAAAAAATGCCAGCAGGTTAAAAACATGTAACTAGTAGACTAATGTTTGGGCGCTAAATCCGAATCTGGGCTCAAAATTTTCATAAGAACAATAGGAAGGAATTTTAACAAATTTCCAAAACGAGGCTGCTTAATCGAAGTGGTGTATACAACCACTTTCAGCATTATTTTAATTTCTGGGTCTAAATTTTGAGTGATTTTATCAAATAATATTTTCTCATCAAAGTTACAGTAGCCTTTGAATGAAAAGCTTCTCAGTTTTAGATATTAGCTTCATATCTGTATACCATAGTCTACCAAACATATTGACTTTTTTACTCGCTCAGTATAAAGAATACACACTTTTTTACCCAACAGGACAAGTGGATCCAATGGATGAAAATGATGGTTTCCTTATTCAGGAGCAAGGTATTGATTTATTTGCATCAAGGTGCACTGTGTTCTATAATCAAAGTCCTACAGAATTGTTAAACAATTTGTAATTCAAATTCATTAATATATATATTCCTCACCACCATCTTTAGCATAATTGTCTGTTTGGACAGACAATGGTCTATTTGAAGTGCATGCCCCTTTCACTTAAAGAATAAGTACCCTAATTTCATGCCCCAACTTTAAGATGCTTGAGAATGTTGACTGTTTTCCTGGTTTCATCTCTTTGCGTATCATTTCATGGGATATGCTTGACGATATGGTTTAATTTTTTGCCAGAGTGGCAGAAAGTAGGGGAAAGGAGGTTTGGTCACCTTAGTGACATATGTCGGGTAAAAGAAAACACTTGTTGAAAACAAGAAAAGGCCAGCAGTGCTTGTCTACTGAAAGAATGGGTTCATTCTAACATTGGCCAAAATGTCTCCCATCGTTTTGCAATTCTTTCATGTTATCCTTTTACTGAATGATTCAGAAATCTCCTTGCAGTGCTTGATGATTTATTGGTAACGATGGACCAGTTAGAGACAACAGTTAAAGATCTTACAGACAGCAATATCTTAGGGAACAATTCTGACAAAATCAAGTTAGTACAAAGGGACCTGGGGTACCTGCGAAGTCTGTTAAAAGATACACTAAAAGATGGAGGAAGGAAACCAAGAAGGTCTTTGTTGCGGAGAGAAAGTAAAAGCAAAGATAGTGAGAAAACTAGTGGTCATGTGACTTGGAAAGATCCTGCGTTTAAAGTAGAGAATTTTGACATGGATGATGAGAGTATTTCAAGTGATGGTTCTTTTGTTTCTGCCGTTGAGTCCATAGAGGATAACAGGGTAATGCTAAAGATCTTTTTTGAAAATTTCATTTATGAGTTTGGTTTGCTTACATGGCCCTCAATGGAAAGAACATTTCTAAATCCCCTGGTGAACCCCTTTATATCGTTTACAGAGCCATTGCTACCCATGGTCCTTTGCAAGTATGCTGAAATTTCAGACTGTCAGAAAATCAAATCGGCCTAAGGAGAAATGTGGGTCCACACTGAAGTAGATAGACTAAAAGACAAATCAAATGAAGTCAATAATTTTTGTCATATATTCATATTTTCCACTTGGTACAGCTTCCAAAATATGTTAAAAATCGTGAAAAGCTACATACCAATAAACATATTGCTAAACGAGTGTTAAGGTCAATGACCCTACACCAAATAGAAACTGATGTGATTGCGAGATAATTATTGAGGGTCACTACTCCAATTAGAATCTGGTATGAACTTCAGTTTTCTAATTTTATTTAATTCTAATTTATCTGATCTTGCTGTCTTGATTTGATATAGAGCTATGCACAGAGGCTGGCAGAAGTAGATGAGGAAATCAGTGTCCTCATTATTCAATATGGGTATTAAGTTTTTCCAGTCTTCATTCTTTGTCTGAATATCTTTCAAAATGTCTGCCTGTTTGAGGAATCATTGCACCAGAACTGCTTGCTCTATTACCATACAACTGGTTTGTCTAAAGTATGTAAATTACTGGACAATATGTTTCTGATGTTTTGCTTAGTTTGAAATTTAAATATTGCTTGCTTGGTTTGAAATTTCAAATGTTTCAACAATTTTTCTCATAGAACAGCTTGAAGATGGCCGGAAAACATATCAAATCTTGCTGATCTTTTCAAATTCCTTTGAAATCTTTCAAGATTAGACATAAGCAGTGAAATGATACACTAGAATAATAGCTGAAAATGAAATCATTTTCTCATTAATTACTCTGAAAGTAGGAATTCATGTTAAATTATTTTTCAGTTAAGGGGATATTTGTGAGTCAGCTTGTGTTTTACTTTATGTGAAAAAGTCTGCAGTATCTAAGTTTCACAGGATGAGTAAGAAGCTAAAACCTACTGCACTTGTGGAAGAGCACTTATTTATCAAATAAGTCTTTTGCCTTTGACCAACAGATTTATGTTTCATTTTGATATTCATATAAGTTTGTTTTGTGACCATTCAAAATAATTTTGTAGCTGTTCAAAGCTATTTTCATTACCGGCTAAATTAATGCATATAATTTTAACTCAATTTTTGTAATTTTTGAAATTGTTGTAATTTTTGTAACATTCAATCTGCTCCATGCACAATTTAATTTTAGCCATTTATTTGGTATTTGCTCAAATGATGACGATAATTATTTTTCAGGCACCTGCCATTGTATTCCATGGGAATTGATCACCATGTCAAATTTGGAATCAAAGTAAGGAAAGTAAGGTGAGCAGTACTGTATGATTCACATAACCTTGATCTTCTCTACTATTTTGATAGCTGACTCTCTGCTTCCCATAGAAAAGGTATCTGGGAATATGCCCCTTGCAAGTTTATACTCTTTCAGACTTCCATTCAAGCCAGTAGTATACATTTTCTACAACAGTATATTGTTCTCAAAGCACATTGATCCTGACGGTATGGAAGATTTCAGAAAACTACTACAATGGTAGAATTGCTGCCAAAGTATAATGTTACTATGAAGCCATTCAACTCAAAGCAATAGGCCATAGAATTTTACACCAACTGCTTTTAAGACTTTGAACTTATGGTTACCTAGCCTAAATGGTACTAATTCATAATGACAGAGAAATTATTTTCATTTCCGTGCCCATTTCTAGGACAGAGTTGCTGGGTTGTATTAATGAAACAGATTTCAAAATAAAGGTTCATTGCATTCGAGGAGCATTTCAGGTTCGTTTCCTTTCAGATTTTTTCCCAGCTTTGTTTTAGTAATCCATGTGGGAAGCGTTTATCCCAATGTCAGGTGACCAAAACAGATTTTGACCATATGTTCCATCTTGAAAGCTCTACATGGTATCCCAAAAGTGTTTTCGGTCTTTCTAGCTTCTGTGGAGGAGCTGTGGCTTCAGTTGTCTCAATTTCGAAGCAGTTGCATAGGCCAAGTTTCAACTGAGAGTTAAAGAACTTGTTTGAGTCATTTTGACATTTGGTTACTGATTTATGGCAGAGGAAAAGCAAAATATTTGGTTTCTTCAAAAACAGCGCTTCTTTTGTTCTGTAGCATTGTGAAAGTTATTTGAACTTTCAAAGGAATTTTTCGAGCATTGTGTTCAAAAGTAGTCTTCATTTTTAAGAGGAGTCAGTGAGTGGTGTTTCATCTTTCAGACAGCCATTTTAAGAATTTAGATAAAATTCGAATTTAAAGCAAGAAGTTGTTAAAGTCAATGGAAGCTTTTTTCAATAAAGCTCCTTATTTCCAAATGTTCATTTGATTTCAGTTGCTACTGAATAATGAAAAGTGGCGAAATGAGGTGTTGCGGCTTGGTCGTTGTATGCTTGCTCATTTATTGGTTTCCACTGATTATGTAAGTAAAGTTTTCTTTTTCTTTTTCTTCAAGTCATGATGTGAATTTCCATCGATTCCCAAAAGGAAGTATTGATTTTTTTTTTAATAGTTTGTGTAAGGTTAAAAGCATGGATTTGCAAAGAGCGAAAAAATCCAGAAATATCCCATCCAAATTGGTGTTGCATTCGCGTCATGAACAAAGGATAGCCATAGAAGCAATTATGTGTCTAAGGCCCCGTCCACACGTATCCGGATATTTTTGAAAACGCATCTTTTTTATCTGCTTTGGGTTAGCGTCCACACGGAGACGGCGTTTTTGGTCACCAAAGACGAAGCTTTTCGAAAACGCTGTCCAGAGTGGA
Organism: Aurelia sp. 4 Dawson et al 2005; assembly: GCA_964019985.1. NCBI lineage: Eukaryota > Metazoa > Cnidaria > Scyphozoa > Semaeostomeae > Ulmaridae > Aurelia > Aurelia sp. 4 Dawson et al 2005. Next base: position 1,212,369 of record OZ026498.1, read on the forward strand.
TCTTTTTGAAAACGCCGTTTTCATTTTGTCGTGTGGACGGGGAAAACGGAGCTTTTCGACAACGCTGACGTCACAGCATCGATCTATAACGTACCAGAGCATGCGCACGGATCTTTGGGGATCACGCACGCGCACTTTGATTGTTTATTTTCTTTTGTCAAGGCTCGAGCGGAGGAGTTTGAATGCAGCAGCGTCTCCGTGTGGACGGGGACATTTTTGAAAACGCCCCTCGTGTGGACGCGTATATTTTTTATACGGATAAAAAGATGCGTTTTCGTAAATATCCGGATACGTGTGGACGGGGCCTAAATGTTTTACTTTGCTCCATATATAGAGAGGCACATTTATCAATTTTGAATTCAATACAATCGTCACTTTGGGAAATAGCGATTAAATTTCAACAGAGAGTGAATCATAGACTAAAATCGAGCGTGGGGCTCTGCTTCTCATACAAAACCTGCATTTGCCTAACTTCTGGCTCTAAGAGATGATTTATTTTCACCATTAGAAATGCCCACATCTAGGTTAGCCTTTGGCTGACAGATTAACTTGTCAGTTTTTAATATCAGCTGCATACTTTTTATTCCACAGCCCAACAAACAGGTTAAAGTAAATCAACGTGATTAAAAGCAAACTTAGCTAGGGGAACTGGGTAATCTAAATATAACCTAATGTATTTGATGTTCTCGATCTACGAATCAAGAGGAAGATGAGTGGTGCCTGCGGTTCTTTCGTGCTATGTTGAGATTATGTCGATATATCTCCGTTCATTTACGTTAACTCGTTTTTACTCGCCTGTTATATCATTTGTTGTTATAGGGGGATTCTGTACTCTCTGCTGTTGATAATTTGGTATCGTATTGTAAAGAAGAAAAGAATTGGCCTGATATTGAAGAAGAATTGACAGGGAGAGGGGTATGTTTCGCGTGCGATAATAAATTGTTAGTTTAATCAAGCATTTATTCATTCGTTGATTCATTCATTCATACATACATTCATTCATTCATACATTCATTCATTCATTCGACCATTTTCAGCTCATCAACCACGGTTGCCCTGTCAGTCAAGAGAGACTGCTTTTCAGGGAGCCATGCACGAAATTTCACAAATTAGATTTATGTAAACTAAAGTCTATTCTAATTACAGTGATAGATAATTAATATCGAATTATCAAAATTAATTGTTTGAAGGAATCTTTAAACACTTTGAGAGAGGATACCTGGCGGTGGGCGTATATCGCAAATTCGCGACACTTGGGCCTCAAATTTAAAACCTCGGGTCTCAAATTAGGCCAGTGTCCAGAAAAGCAACGTTGTTGTTATGGTGACTGTATTTTTTCAAATCCGTAGGTTTGTGCAATGTCATTTTATGATATAGTTTTGGATTTTGTAATCATGGATTCATTTGATGACTTGGAAAACCCGCCTTATGCACTTACTGCAGTCATACAAAACGGATGGATTCCAAACTCAGTCAAGCTGTCGGTAAGTTACTTGAATTTTCATGATGCTTGAAATATTGTATCGGCTGAGTTAAAATGATACCACTGGGAGAAAGGAAATGTACAGTAACGAATTTACCATTAGGAATTTTCATGAATGCTCTATTTCGTCCCACTATGTATGGAGTCCCTGTCTAAGCGAGCGGTCATTTTTAATCCTGGGTACCAGGACGGAGGATAATTTCATACATTAGGGAAAATTTCATACCCCATCTTGAACATAGAAAATGTTTTCGTACCCCATCATCTTTCAGCAAAATGGTTCAGTATCCTCTCTAGGAGTCTTAAGTTGTCCCAAGCGATTTTCATACCGGTCAAGTGATTCGTCATTTCCAGATGTTTCTTAACTTTTCTTTCAATTTTTGATCGACGACTTCACCCAAAATTTGTCAAACAAAATGGCTTTGTACCCCAAGAAGATTGATTTAAAATCTTTGTATCCCCACTGAATAATGGAAGAAAGTTTCATACCCCTGCCAAAATCCTCTGCCCCGGTACCTAGGATTGAAAATTACCGATCCCTGATGATCCCCTCCCTCCTCAGCCTAAATTTTGAATAGCCCTATCTCGATGATGATAATAAAGTGTGGCTGAAACGCAAAAACCATGGACCCACATTGCACTGACTGAACTGATAGAGAATTTTACTGCTGTGGAACTGCTCTACAATGCCGTTTCGTCAGGTTGGCTGCGCAATGGGCCTCGCAGTAACTCTGCGCGTGAGGAAGCACCACTCAGTCAAAATCCAAAATGGCCACCATCAAAATATGGGAAAAGAAAATGGACTTTTTTAAGAAAAATAATAAGCAAGCAAAAGGGGAGAGAAATGAAGACCAAGAGAACACTAAATATCATTATCAATTAGCATATCAAAATTAACACGTCAAAATTACCGCATCTCCTACAGCACGCGGAAAAAATTGACTTTAGTGGAACTGTTCAATGTATTGTATTGTACTGTGTATCGAGAAATATGACGATCCTTGCGTTCCTTTGGCAATCAAAACGATCATGATTTCATTCAAAGTCAGCCACCTGGATCTAATTGCTTTGAAACGAAACAATGTCAAAATCTCAAACAATACAATTATGATTGTTTTGGTTGCCAAAGGAACGCAAGGGATGAGTCCCTTACATCCGTGGGGTAAACCTAGGCACTCAGAATGAAACAGTGAAATGCTGTCCCTAATTGTTGCCTTCATCAGTCGAATTATGATGGAATCACGGCTTCGAACCTCAAATCTCGTCGGAATGTTGGCAGTTATCGCATTCGCCGTCACCATAGTAATTCACAAATCTCGCAATCTGATTGGCACCGACAGATCAGAGTTTGGGCCTAAATAGGGTCAGGTTTTCAAAGTAATGTTATTGTTATTAGTCGCTGTTGACCGTAGGGAAAAACAGAACTCCAGGTAATAAGTTTACTATCTATAAACCTGTAGTCCCGTTTATTCAGAATTCGATTTTCAGAGAATATAAAATCATAGGATACCCTCAAAGGACCCTGGGTGGCAATGGCTCTTTTAAGATTATTCCAATGATCTTTCTTCTTCTTCGTCGAAAGGTAATGAGTAGCAGTACACGTGAAATCTCTAGCTTACAGTGTTATTTAGGTCAATTTCATTCAATATGTTGGCAGAAATCCTTTTGCTAAATATGAAACGGTGAGGATTCTCGTCTTTTCATCAGGCACTCTCGACTACAGTTTGGTCATTACTGAAAGCAAAAACACAGATGCTGAAGGTACACCCGTTTGCTTTTATATTTTTCGATGTTGAGGTTGGCGTAATGTATAGCTTGCTGGCCTGTGGATGGAGTCCTGAGTTCGAAGCACGTCATTGCCTGCTTTGAGAGCAGCACTACTCATCCGTCAACCTGTACTGAGATGTACACAGAACAGAAAAATGGAGATTAGAGAGGTGGAAAGAGACTTGCAGGATTAGGAAATTGAAAATGAGACTCTTTTCTTACAAAGACAGGCGCTGAACTAAATTCTATTCAGCAGGAAATCCTGTGATGTAAGCAGAAAGCCAATCAAATGAGTGGCACGTGTCATAGCATAATTGACATTAGAACTAACGAGAAGTGCCTTTTTGTTAGGGTCTCGCTTTTAATGTCATAACCCTACAAATATCTCTTTTACTCCTTCTTCTTCACCTTCTGGTTCCTTTACGTTGCATATTCCATCCAATTCCCATACCAACAAGGGAGAGTGGGGAGATCTGTAGCAAGTTCATCTCAAACCGGGCCCTCCCCCCCCGCCCGATTGTTTGTAAATTCCTTACTATTCTGAATAATTGTCTACCTATTCTCTTGCCTAATGTAACCGTTTTCATGTTTTAGAAACCGGATGCATTTCTGGCAAAGTTTTACCAAGTATCTCAATACCTAACCCCTGTTTTGGTTTGGGGCTTCGTAGGCCCTGAAGGGCAATTGAAGGTTTCTTGTGAATCTTTTAAGGTATGTATAGTGTAGTAGGTATAAAACCATCATTTATAAACCTCGGAATCACGTAGAGGCTGTATTAGATCAGGCTCGGAGTGGCAACATGGCTCGGATGATATTGTCTTGCGTCGGGTGCACTTTCGGTCTAGCGTAGAGTGTGCGACGAAACGCATTTTAGTTACTCAATGCTGTTCTTTTTGCAGTTACTAACTTATTTCTTTCCTATCATGATTTAAGATTCATTAGTTTTTCTCTTGCAGGTTTCAACAGTTTTCTCTCTAGTTGCAGGTTGATTTAGGTTGTTATTGTTTAACAGGGTTTAACTGTTTTCTTACTAGAGATTACAGGTTTTTTTGTTGCGGCTATGGGTTTCTTACGATAAGTCTGCTGTTCAAGGCTTTTTCAAATTTTTTTGTCACAAATCATTTGTTTATACACTTTTTGTACAGTTGAAGGTTTCGCCCAGTAATCGCTATTCAAAACGAGATCACTACACCAAACCGAGACCACTCATACCGAGACTGCTCATAGTTAGGAGCATCGTGTAGCCTTTCAATAGCGATAACTACGGCTATATAATCAATCTAGCTTTCACCTTACTTCTGAGGCCTCATCGGAAACTCAGAAGTAAGGCCTTAGAATTGAGGACAAAAGCTTCAACAGCACAAACAATTTAAATGTGAGTGTTTAAAATAAATGGCAAATGAACGAAAACACAACTTCCGAGTGAATTACTGTAAAAGAAAGTTTACACATATGACGCTCTGTGGAATAAAGATTACGTGACCGACATTCAAAACTTAAATGTTGATCTATAAGTCAAAGGCAACCTTAGATGAGAAAATTTTGTTTGGTAAAATCACTTATCTGTAAGACCCAAAAATTAGAAATTTAGAAAATGTCGGTGAGGGACATGTATAGGAACGAGAAATCCACGTTCCATTCTGGCCATTGCTGTTGAAATTAAGATTTTGTTTCTGAAACTTATGGATTAGAATGGAACTTGGAGTTCTCGATTCCCATACAAATCCCTTGCATAATTGTCGGGTCTTAAAGATGAGTCATTTTACCAAACAAAATTTTCTCTTTTAAGTTAGCCTTTGGTTGATAGATTAACATTCTAGTTTTGAATATGAGCCACATCCTTTTATTCCACGGCCCGTCAAACGAGTAGTCTTTTTTGCTCACGTGGAATAGATTGCTATCTAAACGCTAAAAATTCATTGTTTTTGAGCGTTAATATTTTTCCTTCCAGGAAAGCCTTCTTGGATATCTTAAAGACATCTTCTCTCTGGATCGAGCCAATTACGAATCAATAGAGACATTAGCACATGATTTGCGAGACTGTATGGAACGAAGGACACCCGATGAGATCAAGCAACTGCTTGTTCAGTAGGCGTAATCTTGAGAAATGCCGGTATCGAGCATCTTTATGAAAAAGTTGGTGTAAAATTCTGACCCATTACCTTCAACTGAATGGCTTGAAAGAATCGTAAGCGATTTCGCTGTAATTCTATCATTGGATTTCCTTAAATCTTCAATACTTCCAAGGTTAGAATGCTTGTCTTCCTTCTTAAGAATTCAAGAAAAGTTCGAAAAAACTTATAGCCATTGTAATTTCCAAAAATTTCAAGGTATCACGGAATGATATGGTGTCAAGCACAGCTTTTTGCTTTACTAGTTAACGATTTAGAACATTGATGACGTCACATCGTCAACTAAACTATTTGAATTAAAAAATTCGCAGTAGTTTTGAAAAATATTCAAGATTTTAGTAAAATGCAGCAGTAGGATTATATCATGTTAGCTAAAGTTTCCATTCATTTCAAAGGCATAGGTCATGGAATTTTGCACGCACCATTTTGCACCAGTTTAAAGATTTGGGACTCACACTCGAGTACTAGGTTTCTCCTGTTCATTATTCGTTGAAACTATCCAAAGATATAAGCCATCCAAGCAAGGATCTACTTACCGAAAAGGAAAAATTCGAGGATAGCCTTGTGATGAAGTTTTAGCCTTTTTTAATGCTGAGACTGTATTTGACACCCTATTTAAGGCTAAATCTAAGCTTTTGCTGAATGATTCTCAAGCGCAAAATTTACTTCCCAAGACATTCGTCCGCATATTGCACATTGCCGAATTTGAATACAAATCCATGAAAGTGACAAGTGTTGGTATGCCCTTTATACCTGCGGTACAAAACATGGAAAGAACGGAATGTATCTTTTTCGTAAGATTGTTGTCGTTCTTTAGGGTTTCTTGAACTGAGGTTCAACAGAAATTGTTTATTTTGTAAGTCTCTAATCGGCAGAAATCATATGGATCCAAGGTAACCAGTTAGCGAGAGATAACCGTTTAAACAGCTCAAACAGAACAATGGTTGTTTTTCTCGTTATCATTTTCAAATCGTGAACTGGTGAACTTTTCCAACGTAAACTCTCTGGTAGAAAGGTTCCATAGAAGAAAGAAGATTATCATATGGCATTGACCTAAAAGCATTCAGAAATGATTATGAACGTTATTTATTTCCTTCACCGTACATCAGATGCTTAATTATCATGTTCAGCTTTGTAGATCTCATTTCTTGTGATTGTGCTGTTTGTTAATGTGATTGCAAGCAGGCTTCATCATTTTGAAACAGTCTGTTTTTTCAGTCAACCTCTGGTCTCTACAAAATAGCTAAAATATTCATGAATTATGATAATGAGATTAGATCAACTAACTTGAGTTATTACAAAAGAACAACAATGCAAACAGCAAAGCAAACAATTTTTTTTCGATGGAATTGCGTGTTCCCATTCGTTTTTGCTTACTTTCGCAGCAGACTATTTGCTGTCAATGATTTATCCTGGTTATTGTCAAACACGTTACTGGATAACATCATCATTAGGCCTACAATTCGTTGGCCACCAGGAGCAATATTCGCTCATCAAGGGCTCGCAATATTGGTCCCTGTGGATAACGAATTGCGTTGATCGCAGAATGACGTCATTATTATTCATAACTAACGCAGTGTAAGTGCAGTAAATTGGAGGATTCAGCTGAGAAAAGTAAGCCATGTAGTAAACACGACACGGGAATTTGAAGAAACGAACATCATTAATTCGGTTGAGAAAGGTGAACTGCGTGTGCAAACCCGACACTGGATTTGAAGAAACGAATATGACTACTAACGAAATGATGCTGCTACCATGGCTGCTGCATTTAATCTGCTTGGCACTGATCTGTCCAGTTGTATCTGCTGCAAAAACATGCGTCAAAAGCACCACTATGCCTGGGTGAATTTGCAATATAGCCATGTTTCCCAATCTTTTGTGGCACATGAATCAAGAATAAGCTGGATTTGACCTGGACGTATCCTTTCCTTCAATCAGAGTAAGGTGCTCCGAGTTTCTGTGGCTATTTTTGTGTTCCTTGTACCTGCCAGTTTGCACAAATGGACCATCCCTTTATCCTGCCATGTCGCTCCCTTTGTGAAAAGTCGTAAAGTGGATGCAAGCCCATATTGACCAAATTTGGCTTCTCGTTGCCTCGGGCCTTGGCATGTACGAAGTTTCCAGAGAACAACGGAAAAAGTCTTTATATCAATGCTCCTACTCCTACAGGTAATACATAAGTGTACTATCTTTTTCAGTTTATCAGTCTAGTTTCCAAGCCAAAGATGAATTGGTAAGTTTATCAGTCTAGTTTCCAAGCCAAAGATGAATTGGTATGATCTACCCAACTTGGTAGAAAAAAAGCAGCTTTTGCCTATGTTCATTCGGCAAACCAGTTTCCATCGAAGGTTGATATGTCTTCACAGACATGACACGGGGAACTTGTACCAAAATCTCTTATAAAAATGTTTTTTCAAGTAGCACATGTTTCTTAAAGGTTGCGTGCGGAGGAGCGAAGCTTAAAGGCACACTGTCATGTTTGTGATTGGCTAGTGATGATGTTGAAATCAATAACAAAGCTCTGGCCTATGAGTAATTATCGAGCCTTTATGCCCTCGGATCATACTTTGTTTCGAGAATAAAAGGAATCAGATCATTATCATCTTCGTGAATTTCACTGTACAGCGAAATTAATGGACCTTGCCTAATTCTTTTTTTCTCGGTTGTGTTGTTTACCCAATCAGCGCCACGACAGTGTGCCTTTAACCGTTGCTGCTAAATGGCTGACAGTAGCTTAGGCCTTAGTAGCTTAAATTACTCTTTTCGTGTATCCTGGTGCTCATGATTGTATCAGAACAAGACCGAGATTTTCCAGCAGACCGCATGGCCTTGTCTTAAAGTCGACTTAACAGTACAATTTTTTCTCTGATTTTTCACTGATTTTGTTGAAAGGCTATGTAGGTAAACAGTTTTCAACATTTCTTGGGATGAGGTCGTTATTTCGACAAACAATGTTCCGTCAGCATTTGCAAATGTTGGACAAACTTTTGGAAAAATCATCCTCTCCTACTGAATGATTGGTAGACCAAAATTTGAAACTGCGCCAGTGGGTCAATCACACCCCCGAGGGACTTCCTTTTGGAAACCTCTCCTCCCGCTGTGTTATGGCGGTGCCATGTCCATTATTTACGGACGGTTTTCTGTCAACTGTTTATTCTGGTTATTATCAAACACATTATTAAATTTCGAATCGTGTTGACCACAGAATGACAGGGTATTATATTTATGAATATCGTATTGTGGAGTGAAGCGGAGCGGAGAACGCAGTTGAGAAAAGCGAGCTGCGTAGGTAAACACGACACAGACTTGAAGAAACGAATATCATTACTGTCGAAATGATGTTGCTACATCTAATATGCTTGGCTCTCATCTGTCCAGTTTTAACTGCTGCGAAAAAGTGCGTCAAAATTGAAGCACCAATGTGCAAGCAACTCGTTGGTGCGGGATATAAATATGCGAAGATGTATAACATGACCATGTTTCCCAATCTTTTGTTGCACAGAAACCAAGAAGAAGCTGGACTGGAATTACACCAATTCTTTCCCTTGGTCAGAGTAGGATGCTCAGAGTTTTTGCAGCTATTTTTGTGTTCCATATACCTACCAGTTTGCACAAATGGACCATCTCCTATTCCTCCATGCCGCTCCCTTTGTGAGAAGTCGAGAAAAGGATGCGAGCCTATTATGACCAAATTTGGCTTCCGGTGGCCTCAAACTTTGACGTGTGCGAAGTTTCCAGAGAACGACGGAAAACGTTTATGTATCGATTTTCCTACTCCTGCAGGTAACAGATAAGTAATATTTTCTGGCTTAAAGGGCGCGTAAGCATGAATGAGTGGCTCAAGACATTTGTTGTCAAATTCTAACCAATCAGATATCGGTATTTCCGGTTGACGCAGGCCAGTTACCAAACATGGCGTGGAACGTTTCACTTCCTATTGTCTTGCGTCGCTACTCTTATCAAAAGATTATGTCTGTATTCATTCCCCTTGGAGCTAAATGATGGTAAGAACGGGATACTGGAACACGTTCGTGTTTCTTGCGAAAATTCCTAAAAGTTCATTGCAGAAAATTTCTTAAATGAGAAATTCGCCAACTGAAGATTATTCTCGTGTAATTTCGTAAAATATTTAGTCAAATATTCATATCTTTAAAAACCTGCATGATTTTGACAATTTTATGTTGCTTTCCCTGTGCAATCAGCAACCACTTGTCTAATTGAATAAAGGACGCACACCTCCTCTGCAGCAGCAGTGCAAATGCAAATGGGACTCATTATTTTGACACCCCGTATTCACCTACTGAATGGTTATTTTTTCAGGACAAACTTTGTCAATTTTACCGACAAAATAAACCAACCGATTTCGGGGAAATACACAGGACCACTGCGCATACCCTTGTTGAGTCTCTGTTGAAACTTTGATTTTCTGTCATTTCAGTTGCTCCCAAAAATTGCACGACATGTGTGAATCATTCTTCGTCAATGAAGCAGCTTTGCAAGGAACATGATCTAGGTAAGTCACTGGAATTAGGGATATAAAGAGAAACCGGATGACATCGTCCGGATAATGATTTGAATAATGCAACGGTGATGTCGCCTGTTTTATGATCAAAAAGAGGAGCAAAGATTTGAGTTTCAAAATTAATATGTCTGCTGTCAAAACATCGGTACCTATGTTCAAATTAAGCATCAAGAAACGTTTTCGGAGTGATTAGCCATTGATTAGAGCCTTAACTTGCACCGCTGACGACAACCAAATCCCAAATCTGTATACTTTTTTGGGTCACATGGTAGATCCAAATACAGTAAACATTTGAGTTATAGGATCTGGGATGCACGTATTTTTTATAGGAAAGGAATACTTTGGGCCAGTACTCATCATCATCATCATCCTCATCATCATCATCATCCTCATCATCATCGTCATCATCATCCTCATCATCATCATCATCATCATCATCATCATCATCGTCATCATCATCCTCATCATCATCCTCATCATCATCATCATCGTCATCATCATCCTCATCATCATCATCATCATCATCATCATCATTATCATCATCCTTATCATCATCATCATCATCCTCATCATCATCATCATCATCATCATCCTCATCATCATCATCATCATCATCATCATCATCATCGTCATCATCATCGTCATCATCATCATCATCATCATCATCGTCATCATCATCATCCTCATCATCATCATCATCATCATCGTCATCATCATCATCATCATCATCATCATCATCGTCATCATCATCATCATCATCATCATCATCATCATCATCATCATCATCATCATCATCATCATCATCATCATCATCATCATCATCATCATTGCTATAAAGCACTACATAGAAATTATCGAAAACATATGGAACATGAACGGTAATATATGAATAGATTGAAAGAGAAAAAACGTTAAAACATAGGTATGTGATCATCCAGGTGCAGATGCACCATACTAGTACTGAAAGTTTCTCAAAATTATCACATTTTCAGTGCTCGGAGTTCCCCCGGGTTTCTCGCGCGTCTTATAAAGGTTTCATAGCAGTCTTCTCGTTCACTTACTGTTCCTCGTGAGCATCTCAAAACAATGTTTTTGAAGCTTTTCCGATGTTTAGATATTTCTCAGGTACCTTCTGAGTATCATTTTTGAGGAAGCAAGCCAAAGTAAAGTAAACTATGTTAAGTCTTTCGTTTGTCGAAGTATAAAGTTTCATAAGTTATATTTTCCCGGAGTTTCTTAATTTTTTGGTTATCTGAGAGTTGAGGTGCTGCCATTTAATTCATAGATTTCACTTTAGATTTGCTTTAATTGAGAAAATCAGTTTCTATCATGGGCAAAGGCAATTTCATTGCATGAAAATGCCAAAAACGGTTGGGAACATGCTCTTTTTGGAATCAGGTTTTCGAACAGTGGTGGAATCATGGTTATCATTTTCAGATATTCTACGGAATTTCCTGTTTATTATGGCTATATTTTCACACATTTTTTCCAATTATGGATTCCGTTCTAGAGAAACAGTTGACGGTATATAGGAATTACAGGAAATGTTGCATGTGTGGAATTATGGCCCAGATTTGTATTAGATTTAGTTCCATATTCCTAAGATGTTTGAAACTTTGTGGAATTATGGGTACCTATGTTTCGGTTAAAACGACACTTCCCCATCAAGGTGATATGTGGGGATAACTCCCCTCCGTGGAAGAAGCGCACTGCATCAACTCCAGAAAGACATCAAGTATCCTATGTTACCTTGTAATGGCCCCCTTTTGCCCCATTTCCCCCGATCCTATGTTTCCAAAGTGAATGAGTTATTTTCCTATCGAAGTGTTTGTCGGGAAAGTGCTGAATTTCAGAGGAGACAACAGAGTCAAATTCAAAGTAAAGAAGGAGATAAAAGTTGGCAAAGATTTAGGACGTGCAATTACAAAAAGACTTCGACAAAAGAAAATGGTTGTAAAGCTGTCAATGCCAAAGAGCCTCTGTTCTGGCCAATGCCCGAAGTTTGAGATGAAAAAAGAGTATGTTATGTTCGTGAAAATCCGTCGAGGGAAGAGAGTCATCTATAAACAGCCAGGAGTTATACCATACCAGAAGGGAATGAAAATTTGTTGAAATTGCGAAACTTTAAAGAATTAATTTGACTTTGGTATTTGATATTGTAAATCGCTACATTAGCATCAGCATCCTTTACATGCTTCTTTGGATATTTCTGCAATACCGCAAAAGCTCTATTAAGCCTTCTCTGTAATAAGCCCCTCCCTTCTGAGCTAAATATGCAACTAAGCCCCCACTCTATTAAACCCCGACTTATATAAATTTCAAAGGCCACCAACGATTTTCCATTCATCTTGCCCAATAAGCAAGATTTACATGTTGATTTTGAGCTGGCTTGGGATAAAACTCTGTTGAATTTATATTTTTAACTCGTAAAATCATGTGTTGAGTCATGCGTGGTTACAGTGATTCATTGCCGCTGCTTTGTTTTTGCAGAGGGAGAATAATTTACTACTACGGAGGAGCTAGCATAAACCTCCCCCGCAGAAATATATACAATTTCCTCTGCAGTAGCAAATTTACTAAAACATATCTGCAGTGTTTGACTACCCGTGCTTGCATCTGCATAATATGGGGCGAAATAGCTCAAAAATTGTCATGTTTTTTCTTGTCATCTTTTGTAATTAAGTCCCCTCGCTTTTACAGCCTTGCCTGGAGTGTCCGAGATTAATGAAGCCCCCCCCCCCCGTGGGCTTAACATAGCTTTTATGGTATAGATGTAAAGTTGCCTGGTCTTTATAGCATTAATCAATTTGAACGCTTCATTTTTGTCTGAAGGTAATAGTACAGGATGTTCTCTGTGTACAAACGTTCGTAGAGTATCTCTTTACGAGTCGTGATTCGTAGATCTCATTAATATATTCTCAGACAATAATTTTTATATCATATAACAATCTGTTTCTTCTATCCGCTCTTCTATATACTAAATTGCAATTTTTCTAAGCTTCAGTAAAGGACTGCTCCCAAATAGAGATTATAGGTTCCCTTTCTATCATCATTATTCTTATTATTATCATTATTATATCACCATTATCATTTTCATCACTTTACAAGTAACTCAGCTGTTTTCGACAATGCTCAATTTTCATCAAAAAGTAAGGCCACAGGCTAACTTTTTTCGCCAAAACCCTCTGTTTTTGAAAGTGCTACTTGTCATCAAAATGTAAGGGTATAAGCTTAACTCTTTTTCTAACAATTAGGCAGGGAAATAGTTATAACCATCTAGCAAGCTGCCTAATCACAAATTTTTCACTTGATCCGGATTCAGTATGACAAGGAGGATCGAAAACTACCAGGAGCAATTTTGGCGTGGCCTCTAATTCACGTGACTGATCACGTCATTTTTCCCGGCCTGAAAAAATTAAAAATTGAAATTTTCTAGATCCAAAGGTATCAATCGATAGGAAAACAAAAACTGAGAAGAAAATTCTAAAAGACCTTAGCCATTAGACATACCGTTTAGGGATCACAAACTGTCCAAGGTTGGCGATAAAGTAATTTTGCTTCCGGTTGCAAAATTCTGGCTTAAAATTGTGTCGTCAAATTGAACCATTAATGGAAAGAAAGAATATTACATTATGTACGGAAAACGTAACGAACAGTGCTCAATTTTCACCATAAAGCAAGTCGATGAAATGGGCTTAACTTTTTTCCGAAAATCGCCTGTTTTAGAAGGTTGATAATTTTAACCAAAAAGTAAGCCCATACGCTTACCTTTTTCTGAAAATCGGCAATCTTTCGTGAAAAAAATAAGGCAAAAGTGTTGCTTTTTGGTAGAGATCGGCTGCCTTTCACCAAAAAATATGCATATAGCTGCCTTTCCGGCTACAATTGACTCGGTCTTAGTGTTTTTGCTTAGCTGCAGTGAACAGCTACTGGGTTAAATTTTCGCCGTAACTTTAGTAAAATCCCATTTCTTAGCAGAATGTAATTTTTTCCTGCACTCACATCATCTTCCCTGAAATAGGATCTCTCCTTTTAACCACAATCTTCTTTTAAAAAGTCCAGAAAAACCGCCCTTCAAAGTATGAAAGCACCTCGTTGCCAGGGTGTTCTTACGTTACACGTTGATTGATCATAAAGCCAAGAGCTACGAACTCACTCTGGGAAAAAGACTGGACATCGAGTTGAATAGAAAGAAAGGAGATCACAATTTGCCAGGATCCTATCGAATATAATGTCTTAGAAATGATGATTCCAATAATATACACAGGAATTTAACTTCCTACTACAATGAAAAGACATTCAGATGCCGATTCGTTATGCAGAATCAAAGTTAGTTAACAGAGATAAATAACTAACTCAAGAGGTGCACATTCAAGTGTAAGATTAGCCGTTTTTATTCGATGATTTCGATACGTGCGGGTATATTGTTGAGCTAATTTTTGATAATAATTTCGGCAGGCGTGGGCGTCTCCTTGTTTTATCTATAGATTACCTCTATTTATCTCCGTCAACTTACCTTGATGGGGGTCTATTTTACCGGGTGAGCCCGAAAAAATTCCCACTTTTGAAAATTCGTAGCACCAAGAGTGCATGAGAGATTTGAATGATTCAAATTTAAATTTAAAGCCGAAAGATCGAATTATTTTGAGATTTTTCTCGCCGTCATAACAGGTAAATTTAACTTTGTAAAAGATTCATGGTTGGAAAATGACTGAAAAAGAGCCTAAAACATTGATCAACCTGTATACAGCACCATCCGCAATTGGCATTTCACCTCTCCATTTACAATAACTGTGCAGTGTGGATATCTCTCACCCATGAGAAATGGCATTTTCTTCATTGTTCTGCGTGAGGTGTCCATTATGATTTGATCGATGTTTCAGGCCATTTTCAGTTATTTTGCAACCATGAAATTTTTGTAAAGTTGAATTACCTATATTTCCAGTGCACGTAAGAAGGCGAAAAATCACAAAAATACTGCAATATTTTGGCTTTTAACTGGAATTTAAGTAAATCAGATCTGGAATTAAGTAAATGCTATGAATCTTCAAAACTGGGAATCATTTTCTGGCTCAGCCAGTATTGTTGAGCCAGAGGAACAATAACTTGCGCAGGTGTTTTTGTCCTATCCATAGATTACCTCGACTTATCTCCGTCAACTAACTTCAATGGGGGTCTATCGTAGTGTGGCGGCTAAGAGGATTCGGCCTTATTTTGGATGCGGAATACGGTTGCTGCAAGAAATCAGTACGATATCCGCTTTTTGTATTGCTACGCGGTTGCAGAAAATTGGAATTTAAATCAACATTTTACGGTTTTTCGCCTACTTCGTAGAGCATTTTACTGCACAACCGTTATTATCTATCAAGCTTTCGCAAAGCTGTAACAGTAAGGTCATCGCAAATTTTAGATCCACATGAATTTCCTTGGGATTCCCGGCAGCTATCCATATAAGAATATTCATCTAACTAATAAAAGAGAAATTGGCTTGCGGTTGACGGGTAAAGGCTGATTTCCAGTCAGAGGAGTTTTCCGAGCGGGTAGAAATTCTATTGTTTGCGAGAGAAAATGTCGCTCTGAAATTGAATAGATAGTTACGGCTGAGCAACTTTCTATTATCTAAATTTCGCCGGCTAGGAAACTTCCGCTGACTGGAAATCAGCCTTAACACCGCAAATTCTGGTGGTATTGCGCTATTGAGACACCCTATGATAGACCCTCGTTAATGTACTGGTGCTAAAACAACGTTCTCCCGTTTTGAATTATGCATGACTTGACAAAAAATCAGATCTAACGCTTCTGATTGCTTCTCTAAATTCGAAATAAGATTAATGACGTTCGCTTTACCGCCAAATAGCACAGGGACGGCTAGTAATTTAATTTCAATTGCGCAAGAAATCTTTGCCGACCAGTTGCTGACATCCGTTTTACCGCCAAATCGAACAGGGATTGATGAAGCTCGAAGATGGAAAAAAAACCTAAAGGAAACTTCGAACAGGAAAATGTCAATGAAAAAGCTAAATAAGGATCTGATAAGAAATTTTAGAGAAATGTTGGCTTTTGGATAAAAAGATGATAGACTATACTCTTTGCTCGTAAGTTACTTATGCTGTTTGACGTCAAGTACTGAATGTGAATACGACTAAAAATCTACTGATGACACAAAGGATAGGGTTGGGCCTGTATGGGCTGTCCTTTTGAGATATCATTGACATTTTTATATTTGTTACATCATGCTTAATAAATGGAATAAACTGACATTCTGTAAGGACCAACACACTTTCTATTGGATCTTTCTTACAAGGAAGATAATAATCTCTGTCATAGGTTTTCGCTTTCGTTCTTTGCTAACATCCAAATACCTCGAATCTTGCACATGTATACCTCTGAGACCTTGAACCTTTCATCAGCACTATTGCAAAATGCGATGTCTTTATTGGATTTTGCATGATTACTTTACTTTTAAGTCCAATTTGTTGATTGATGTTATAAATCTAGGAACAAATCAAAGCTGGGTGAGTCAAAGAAAGAAGACGACTATCCCCGTTTAAAACACCACTGCACTCTGAATATCTAAGAAATAATATTGGGTAACATATTACAGTATTCAATTGAGGACATGGTCACATAGATTTGCAAATACACCTGATTGAGATTGGCTATTCCATTCAGAAATTATGAGGGACTTTTTCGAAGACAGCCCCTTCAAAAAAGCTCAATACAGACTAAAAACCACGACCAAGTTTTCTGCTTTGCAGCAATGACTTTCACGTGCTTTAGGAAGTGCTATTCCTTTTGGGGGATGAAAATTTCATCCCTGAGAGCACAAAAAAGTTATTCTGGACTCTTTCTTCCTTTAAAGAGAATCATCCACGGGCTGAAACTTGTTCAAGTCACTGCTTCAGGGCAGGTTTCTTAAAGGGGATCTTGAGAAAAGGTCCTTCATAGTTTCAGAACAGAGTGGCCTCTTTCAGTCAGGTAATTTTCAAAATGGACTTGAACTGGTTGGTCATTAAAGGATACATATGCCAATTTTATCGTCTTGATGTCCAAGGAGCAGTGTCCTTTGAAACGGGGATTGCCTTTTTTACGAGCCTGGTAGAACTTAATACTCAAGTATCTATTTTCAACCACTACAGTCTAAAGTCGACGTGCCCCGGTACATTCAGTCTAAAGTCGACGTGCCCCATACATACAAGACTGGGCGTCCCAATGAAATTATCTGATTGTTGATTAAAAATGTAAAATAACGATAAAGTGAACGAGCTCTATAGCAAGATAGCCTTGTCTCTAATTCTTGAAATAACTTAATACACCAGAATCTTGCAAATCCGATGAAAATTCACATTGTACGCGCGTTTAAACTCAGATACCCGGAGGGAGGGGGGTACTTGACCTAAATTTGTACGGGATGTGCCCACGAAAATTTTTTTTAACCGGCTCCGATCTAACAAAATTCCCCGTTTGACATGTTTTGGCAAACGCCTGCAGGAAGATGTGCCTTCATTTGATACCCCGTTCTAGAAAAAATTGGCGAAAATGATACTCTGGAAGAAGGGGCACATCCCCGTCGGACAATATACTTAGTATCCCCCTCCCCCGGGATCAGATATTGTGAGTGAGTTTCTCAACTGGAGGAAAAGTCTCTCTGAAAGGTGAAAAGAACCTTTCAAAACCATGAAAATACAATGGGATTGTTACCTTTGTTGCTATGATCCCTCTTCCTGCTGCAGCCCCATCGGCATAAAAATACAAGAAACGTACTTTTGATGCATCGAAATATCTCCAACCCTTAAGGCTTTGAAAGAGAACGCTTGTGATTGTTGTAACTGATTTCAATTTTATCGCAACTGAGACTTTTCCCTTGACATATACTCCACACCAGATTCTGCCATCAAGTCTTCCTTCTCCTTTAGACTTATAATAGGAGTTCTCGAATGTAATTTGGTTGTCTTCGATAGCTCTACTTTTCATACCAAGTGGCTTGTCGCACGACCCTACGACCAAGAACAATCATCATCATCATCTTCATCAATCTATCTACTGCATATGCCTCCCCTTTATACCATCTTTAGAATACCAAAGAATAGTGTTATGTCTCCTAGCCTAGCAGTGAAATAGGGATTGGCGTAAAGTTTACTGTGCTTAATTTGTCAAAATGTCTACGATCGTGGTAAAAAGCAACTGGTGCAGTGCAGGCAATGGCTTCATGTAAGAATAATCTATGAAGTCCTGAAATTATGGAACTCCAAACATAATTACAGTTGCGTCGCTTCGTGACAAATTAGTTCACATACACTGCCTTTCTGTTGAGACCATACATGCCCTGCCTGCTGCTTTGTGATAATACAATTTCAACACCATACTTTCGATACTGCGGATGCGCTAATATCTTAGTGACCCGCGAAGATATCATTTGGCAGCCACAATAAGATCTCCAAAAATATTCTTCGAACGGACCGACAGACAGATAGAAAAATAAAAACAGTCCATTGGTAAAGCGATTGCACAAGAATATCATGCTGCTTCGCAACAAAAAGGACGAAAAAGGATACAATCAGAAAGCAAATTTTCACTGAAGAGTAATATTTAGCTTTCAAATTTAACGCTGAAGGATAGGGACCGAACAGCGATTTAAAAGTGGAAGGGCTGAGTTGAGAGCGCAGCCAGCAAAATGGAGGTCCGGAGGCTTGCCCCTAAAATCCTTTTGAAAGTACGCCCTTTAGAACGTCGGAAAACGCCTTGTCGTAAGAATTAGGTGCCTTCCTATTGCTAGTTTGCTGTTGAAAAGCAGTCTTTTCTCATTCAAGTAGACTGCATTCGTATACTTGCAGCCGATGATACCATTTACAAGTGAATATTGTTTTACGGTATGCCTTGGACAATATAAAGTTCTTTCAGTTCCGACCACAGCCGAGTTGTCACTTGAGGAAATTTTGTATCAAGACTTCCAGGTTATGAGATTCTTCTGACTTAAAACTTGTAGCTTCATCGGGAAAACATTAAAACATATGACCTCAACCTCACCAAAGAACAGTTTCTCAGTTTGCAAAAATTTCAACCCATGTCTTTGAAAAAAGTGGGAGGGGGCTGTAGCTCCTGCTGGCCAAATGGCTGTGCGGCCCCTGTTAAAGGTTCCCGGGGAAGGATACTCCGGTACTCCACTTAATGATCATACAGGGATGTGTGCCAGTTTTGGGATGATTGTTGACCACATAATTCTGGGAATGGGGTACAGATTGATTTGTTAGGAATTTTCTGGAAAAGGGGTCTAACACTCTGCTTATAAGATGAACAAAAATGATTCCCTTGTTTTTGTAGTGAAAGCACGTGCTCGGAAAGCTCACATGTATTCTGGGACTGGCTGTAAAGCTCTGACCTACAGGGTGTCCAAAATAAACTGGATATAAAGCTCTGACCTACAGGGTGTCCAAAATAAACTGGATATAAAACTCTGACCCAAAGGGTGTCCAAAATAAATTGGATATTAATGACCCAAAAAGATCCGACCCTTCCAGGGAATGGGCTATCGTGTATTGCCCGACTTTCCTGAACAATGCAAACCCTTAACTTCGGTGATTGGCTCAGGGAAATCAAATTTCCGGCCAGAGCAATACACCTGCCTCGCGGATGGAAGAAAGAACCACCAGGAGGAAGGAAGATGTGGTAAAGGAAAGAGAAAGACAGAGAAAGAAAACAAAAATAAAAGCAGAAATAATAACATTAAATGGTGTGGGAGGGTGGGTGACCAAATAAATTTTTGAACTTCCTTGTTCCTTTCACTTTGATCTGAAAGATATGTGAGCACACGGAAATGCGTGCAAGACATACGCCCTTCGAAATCCCACAATCCCAAGGGGCCCTACAATTGACTAATATCAATAATACTTTTGACGTCATTAACTCAGGTTAAACACGTCTAACCCCTATTAAAAGTCTGACCTAAAGGGTGTCCAAAATAAATTGGATATAAAAGTCTGACCTACAGGGTGTCCAAAATAAACTGGATATAAAACTCTGACCTACAGGGTATCCACAATAAATTGGATATAAAAGTCTGACCTACAGGGTGTTCAAAATAAATTGGATATAAGACTCTGACCTACAGGGTGTCCAAAATAAATTGCGCTCGTTTGTGTGGCTGCTGTGGAGGAGCTGTAGCAGAAATTTTCACAGTTTTTACTCAATTGGACAGGTCAGGCTTCAACTTAGAGTTTGAGATCTTGTTTGAGTCAATTTGACAAGTAGTATGGCAGAGGAAAGGCCAAATAAGTGGTTATTTAAAAAAGAGCACTGCGAAGTTAAAATCACTTCACAATGAAGGCGGCTATCTACAAAATTACACTAGATTCCTTATGTAAACTGACTTATCATGGTATTCTAACAAAGATAATGGCATTCCACTATCTTTGATTCTATAGATTGTTCTGTTCGACAGAGTGTTCGATGGCGGCATTGTACACGTTGCATTTTCCCTTTTTAGCGACAAAATGGAATTTCACAAAATTCCCATCTTCTTCCAGCTGAAGTTGTATAACACCATGGCTTATCCTCTTTATCTGGATTTCTGCAGAAGTTTTGTTCCAACCCATCGTCAGGGTTATGGCTTGGGTTGTTATTAGTATGACCATGAGGTGTTTGCGAGTCCCATCTTTGGCACGTAAGTCCTGACCTTGTTCTGTTTACTGTTCCTCTGTATTCAAGACCCTTCTCTGTTCTCTTGCATTCAGCTATGAATAAAATAAAACTTTAAACAAGCTACCCACACAATTTTGCATTACCTGCAGGAGTGCATCTGAGGGGGGATTTTGTCCGATTTTGTTGATCGACGGGTAACTCATTTCCTCACAGGTACACGAGAATTCGACGAGAACAAAAGATTTCTTTGGGATTTCAGGGATTTCTAAAGCTTTCTGTTAAAAGTGTGCGAGATCCTAGGGAGGGATTTTCCTTTCATTTGCTACCATCGCCAGATTGAATGTTAAACGTGGTGGATACATCGCAAAGATTATCCACAGGAGACTAGAAAGCGCTAAACAGTGCATGTGCCATATTTATACAGCAGTAAAAGTGGTCCATTCAGATCGCGTTTTGCAAGTGAATATCCAATCAGATGGAGTCTTGATCAATTCTATCTTTAACCGATATATCTAAAGCAAAAGTCCAGAGATGGCATGATTGATGACAAAATGAAAGATGATAAGATGATACTGTTATGAATGATGTATCTCACTCTTTCAACTTGTTTGTTTTCACCCTGCTAAATAACGTATTTCAATCTGCGATAACGGCGTAGTGATGTCATACGTAATGTCAAAGCTAAGGTCAGAGCGACATGACGTCACACAGATCGCAAGTGAGGCTAGTTATCGTGCACTCCTGCAAATTGACGACTAGAGTTTGCATAACTTATGAAAAATTCTACGGACTCACAGCTACTACCGATGCCAAATCACAGGAAAAAGTTACAATTGTTCTGCTGCTGTTGATAAGCTCGTCTTTGTTTACAATAATTTCATAAAACCGAGAACTGTCCTTTAATTCCATAAATGTTATTTGATATGATCTTCAAAAAAATATCACAACGACTGAGAAATCTTACCATCATCGCAAAAAGGTATTTCACAGAAATCCCATCTTGTTTTTAATGATGTTGTATAGCACCATGGTTTTGTTTCACCATCTGGATTTCGGCAGAAGTTGAGCTCCAACGCAGCGTCAGACTTACTGGATGGTCGATTGTGATGTAAATGAGGCTTCTGCGAATCCCATCTTTGACAGGTCAACCCTGACCTTGTGCGGTTTACTGTTCCACGATATTCAAAACCCTTGAATGTTTTCCGGCATTCAGCTATTGGAAGATCGAAAAACCAAAAACCTTTCTTTCATGGGATGCAAAAATTCATTTGCCCCCCCCCCTCCATTAAGTCCCGTCTCTAATGAGCTCCTCTCTTCTTAGTCAAAAATTTCTTATCATGGTATCCATTGAAAGGGGTTACCAAAGGCTTTATTCATTTAGGTAGCGGGTATCCCCATAAACAGTACTTTAACTTGAATAGCTACCAAAACTCGATTGCCAAACGTAATAATAATATGTCTTGATGACATCTTTAGACATCAACAAAAGGTGCAAGCTTGCGAAAGTTATCTGTTTCAAACATAACAAATTGGAAACAAATGAATAAATGGATTCATATATAATTCAACTTACTTGCGATGCATTTTGGTAAAATACTCCACCGATTTTTCCCCTCACACTTGATCATTTTTGTGGCAGCTGACTCAATTTCAAACCCAGTTTTACATTCAATTTGAGCTTGGTCTCCAACCTGATAAACTCTCTTATCATCTTCAATTTCTCCATTGGCAATATTCGGTAGAGCACATGTTACTATGACAAAGAGTAGGAGACATGTAAGGGAGGCAACATGGCTGAATGAGTGCGAGGCTGATGATCTTTGTTTAACTGAATGAAATAAAACGTATGCAGATGAGAAAATTGGAGCATACTGAAAGTCTTATTCTGAGTGGCAGCTGAAGTGGCGTTGCTTCCAGTTGGCCTGCAAACTGTTTCATATCGAGGAGAACAAAGAGTGAGAAGCAGAGAAAACACAATCAAGTAGCACAAAGTTTGTACAGTTAATCGACGCTTTATTAATCTTCATTTGTCGCCCAAAGGAATTAGCACGATCAATATAAAAGCCACAGTTAGGCAGCAAAATATCGTCCAAAGGCCCTTGCAAAGATTAAATTGAAAGGATAATAAATGGCTGTAAACATAGACATAGGAACTGAGGGGCACGTACTCCCAAGATTTTCCAATGAACAAAAAAAATGCCCGTTTTACTTTTAGAGCAGGCCCCTTTTCGAAGGCAAAAGTGCCCTCGAAGCGTTGTGCCCCCCAAGTTGGGATGCTTCCTACGTCCCTGGCTGTTAATGAATGCAATGGACTAGCAGTCTTGAAAATAGTATCTAACACTATCCAGAAACTTTGGATCTACCAAATGATCTACCAAATGATCTACCAAATGATCTACCAAATGATCTACCAAATGATCTACCAAATGATCTACCAAATGATCTACCAAATGATCTAATGATGAGTGATCTACCAAAAATTTAAGTTAGCCTTTAACTCATCGATTAGCTTTTTTGTTCCGAAGATCAATCACGTACCTTTCACTCCACAGCCAATCAAACGTAGTAACTTTAAATTCCTAACTTTTGATTCACCCACGGAAGAGAAAGATCACGATAAAATAATGAAAAAATATTTTGTTTACTGACCTCTATCGCAGTATCTTTGACTAGAGCTCCAACCATTTTCGCCGCAAGTGCTGCTGCTATCTCCTTTCAACTCGTAACCATGGTTACATTTATATGTCACTTCACTGTTCAGTCGAAATTTTCCATCACTAGTCAGTGACTCCTTGTATTCATAGTATCCTTTGTTGATCTGCCTTGGCGCGTGACATGTTATTTCTAGAAATGCAGGTATTGCAATAAGTCTGACAATAACATTATGACCACGATTCTTCCCGTTTGAGATAACATGGACTGATTCTGTGATACGTTGGCATCAGCTGCTTTTAATTGACACTGGAATTCAAAGCCTATTGGCGATTGCAAACAAAGGAAATTCTCAACCTGTGATTCAAAGCAAAAAATGTGGCAAGTTATGCTAAGAACAGTGGGGCTAACTGTCAACTTGTGCACGCGAAAGGTAGCTTTTAAGAGAAGTCAGGGAGTAAATATCGAGAGTAGAAGAATCTCGACGAGATCTTCTCGCTGCCGTGTCAGTAGTATTGCAGCCATTTGTTCAAATCAACGCCCTCACGAACAACGCCTGGCACAACTTTTATTGTATGGTGATGGAGACCTTTCAAGTGACGTTAATAAACATTTTCTCGAACTGACTTTAAATTTCATTCATCAAACTGGTTGGCTTGACTAAGGAACTTATAAACTTTTGTTTGCACTCCCTACTCACCAAGTCCCCTTACCTCTATTTCTTTTGCTTGCAAGTCTGTTTCGCATTAGATGTTAGGCTCATTAGGCACAAATCCATTATTCAAATCCGCGATCGAATCTCAAGTTTAGCCATTTTGTGAATGACCTGCTTGCCCAAAATTAGCCCGACATGCAAAGCGAAACAAACCTTAGAAATTATCAGTAAAGTTCATGTGTATTTTTCGTAGCCGTACATTTAATCTTAGTTTAGGGACATGTTCTCTATGTTAATGACTGCGGAGTTGTCATGGTCTCCTGCCCTCCGTTGTATCGTCCTTGTAATTTAGTAAAGTAGCTCGTACGTAGTGTCTTAAGAAGTCCGTTTTGTAAAATTTTATATTGAGTACAAAAAGTAGAAGAATGAATGTATCTGCCGGTGGCTTTTGTTTAGTTGATGTAATTTGCCATGATTCCAGCAAGAATATCTTTGGTATCGACATAATTTTCTGGCATTACAGTGTGTTTATGTTATGAAATAATGTAGCTCCTCAATACCTGCCTAAAGTATAAAAGTTTTCTTGCTCTATGCTATAGATGGAGAAATGAAATCTGAAATTTGTACGAGAGGGAAAAATCTAAAGCTTTAGTAAACATTAAAAGCACCATCATATCTAAACTGATCGAGGAAAATCAATGTAACTATGGAAGAAAAACTCAATGCTTGAAGCTCTACAAGATGGTAACAAGCGTAATTCTGTAGTTTCATTGTTATACGATTTAGCAATTTGATGAGGTCACAACTTCGAAAGAAGAACAATTTTAAAGCACTATAATTGTTTTCAATTTGTTTTGAGTGGGCTTGTCAGGATTTCTAGCTACTGAAAGCTAATTTAGGCCCACTGTGCATGCCGCATCCAGGCACGGGACCCCTAGTTTAACGTCCCTTCCGAAGGACGGCGAGGTGAGTTGCGAGGTCAGGCCTCAGAGGTCACCCATCCGAAATCTGACCTCACTCGACCAAGCTTAACTTCAGTCACCTGACGAATACTGTATAAGCCACTCGGCCACTCACCTCTGCGTGATCATAATTCTGAAGATAATGATAATACTGAAATTGATCTCACTGCAATTATAGGAATCTCCCATAGTTTCCTTAGATGAATTCAATTGGAAGGATAAGGCAATAACATTTTATGCAAAGATTCAGCGCCTATAGACCTTCACACAAAATCGTAACAATCTATTGAAATACTGACTTGCCGGTCTCGCCTCGCTTTGGAGTCACCCAACGGCGTGCGTCTCTAACAGCAACCCATACAATCTGTTAGCAACGTTTAGATTTGGAAACAGAGTGCCTTGTTTGCAGCAATGAAATTTGCTTCCTTTTGGGAATGCAGGCTTCACCTTGATTGGAACTTTACTTCGTGTAAAGATCTATTCAATACAAAAATAACATTTCAGACCTGAACATGAACGATTTGATCCACTCCATCCTTCCTCAAGGCATTCGCTTGTCTCTTCTCCATTCAATTTATATCCAGGATTACACTCAAAACTAACTTTACTGCCAAATTTGTAACCAACTCCCACTGCAAGGATTGAATGAGGAACAACTTTTCCTTGCTCCAACTCTTCTGGGTCATGGCAAGTTATCTCTGAAAAATTAGAAAGTCAAAGTAAATGAGCAGACTTATTATTTTCGTCCTACGTGATCCAAAAAAGTATTCCTCTTTGAAAAACAACCAAAGTTTGATTATAAGGTCGATTTTCAAATCTCATGTTTGGTAAGTAGATTAAAGATCAAATCATTTTCCCAGGTATAGCTGATCTTGTTATTGTTTTAGGATTTTCAAATCTGCCTCCTTTTAGGGTTGCCTGGTTTTGAAACATATAACAAAAGCGACGATGATAACCAGATTAATTCATTTGTGTATGGTAAAGAGTATATCTCAGAGTAAGGTTTTCCAAGCCGTCATATGCTCTTTAAGTGATGAAAACTAACAGTTTTTCATCTTTATATGCATTTGAGTCATCGACAAAGAGATC
The DNA here is from genome assembly GCA_964019985.1 of Aurelia sp. 4 Dawson et al 2005. Taxonomy (NCBI): domain Eukaryota; kingdom Metazoa; phylum Cnidaria; class Scyphozoa; order Semaeostomeae; family Ulmaridae; genus Aurelia; species Aurelia sp. 4 Dawson et al 2005. The sequence goes on from OZ026498.1 coordinate 1,238,269, forward strand.
ACAGAAAAACGTTAATGATGTGATTCGTAATAGATATTAGTTCTGTTTTAAACCGGAGTATTTTGGGACAATGCCAGTTATTGCTGCTACCACATTAACTATACACAACTTCGATTAAGCAGCCTCGTTTTGGAAATTTGTCAAAATTCCTTCCTATTGTTCTTATGAAAATTTCGAGCCAAGATTCGGATTTAACACCCAAACATTAGTCTAGCTGCATGTTTTTAACCTGCTGGCATTTGTGATGTTGATTTTATGACAATGTAAAGTTAAAAGATTTATAAGGGATTTGACCATAAAAAATCGTTCTGGTTGAAACTTTACACCCCGAGTCATTTTCACGGTCAAATCCCTTACAGATTTCCAAACTTTACAGCGACATAAAGTTAACACCACGACTGCTAGCAACATGAAAACTTGTGGCTAGACTAAAGTTTGGATGCTAAATCCAAATTTGGCCTCCAAAATTTCATATGAAAGAATTTTGAATAATTTCCATAACTGGGCTGTTAATCGAAGTGGTGTATTGCCTCCTCCTTTTTCTAAGACTTCTAATTTCACATACATAAAGATGAAGTTGCGGTTTTTAGCGCCAATTGATGAGGTTACAGAAGCAGAGAAGACCTCACGGAGACCGCCTTATGACGCACAAGAGGTTGGGCCTTCCAGGGATCAAACTTTGTCCACCTGACTGTTCTGGCTACAAAGTCAGAGGATTAAACTGATGCACCACAGCAACTTATCATAAAAAGTGACTAATTTAAGCTGGTCTTTGTAGGCGGCCTCTGCATTTGTGCATTTATCCGACACAGTAGCTTCAATCTTTCTGTTATAACGGCTATAAAAAGTCAGTCTCTTGCTTCCTGTAGCATCGTCCTTTTAGAGTTTGCATGGTAGATGGCAAGCAGCATTGGATCGAATGATACTTTGATGCATTTTGCAGAAATTTCGAATGTGCACAATAAGAGCTCTAACGCCACACTATCAAGCCTTTCGTATAAAAACATATGAAGATATCGCTCTATCCAGGCTCTTTTTACAGTAGCTAAAAGATCTGTTATTAGGACGTTTTGTAAGTCTTTATTGGAATATATAAAAGAAAAATACAATCCTACCATTGCACTGAACATCAAGCTTCGACCAGTTTCCATTTCTATCACATTCAACGTTGTTGGACCTTCCAGCCAATCTGAATCCATCATTACATCCATACCTAACTGCACCAGGGAACGAATAGTTCTGTTTTGGGTCAAGGATTTTACCATCTTTGAGAGTCGGAGGTTTATCACATGGCTTCCCTGGAAAGGAAATGACGTTATCAGAACCGGTTCAACAAAAAAACAACCAAAGAAAGTATTCCCTCGTTTGAAAATTACCGAAATTTGATTACACGGCTGATCTTCTAATTTCTTTTCGTGCCAAACATGTCAAAGCTCAAATCATTTTCCTACGGCTAGATGATCTTTTGATTAATTTAAAATTTAAGAAATCTAGCCCTTTTTACTTAGGACTGCCTGGTTTTTTGAAGCACACTACAAAAAGCAATATTCGACACCGGACTGATTATTTTTTGTGTATCAAGCTTAGTAGGTGAGGTCACGAAGCCAGAATGAAACGAGCACTATCATCGGAGACCTCAAATCAAATTTTTTGGGCCATTGACAAAGCAAGTCAAAAATAAAATTTCATCAAAGGTTTGATGATCGATTTTGATGATTCTATAAAAAGGAGTAGCTACTATTTGGGACACCCTGTGGTAGTTAAGGAAGTCATCCACCTGCAGTTAGTTTGTTAAAAAAACAGCATGAATTACCTGTGCATTTAGGCTTCTTACTCCATCTCCCATCGGCCTGACATTTCGTATGATTTTGTCCTTCCATGTCATATCCATCCAGACATTCGTATCTTACAACAGAACCATAAGTAGAAGAAACATTCCCAATAATGCGTCCACCATCCACTGATCCTGGATTACCACAGTCTTTCACTAAATGACAAACAGCAAACATAATTAGTTATTAACTATGGTTCACATTATGTTTAGGCCTGTCCATCCACCATCATATTTCATTCTTTTAAGAAAGACTGCCCGTAATAAGAAATTCTTCATTAATCGATCGAGGCTCGAACAAGCGATCACCTCTAGGCCTTACCCATCAATTAATTAGGCAATGGTAGACTTTGCTGAAATGATCAATTTTAAGAAGATTGACTTTAAAGTTATTAATGTTTTGAGTAATCATCGATAATCAGAAAATAATCGATTTTCACAGACTATCAACTCTGATGAACAATCAACCATCGCAAAGAAACCGGTATGCCATTGCACATAGTGATCGACTACAGTGCAGCGTAGGTTCCAATTGATTCAAAACGTGAGCATAAAGTTCTACGACCTACTTGTTTGAACTGAACAGCTTAAATCAAACAACGCGGGGTAAAAATTTAGTCTAACTTACATTCACAGGTTGGCAGAGAATCCGACCATCTGGCATTCTTTTGTTGACACGTGATCTCAGGTGAACCAGTGAGATTGTAGCCATTATTACAAATGAAACGTACGACACCATCCTTTTTGAAGTTGTTTCCAAATGTGAATCCATTCTCAGGTTTCCCAGGGTAACCACAGTTTGCTAAAACATCAAGAATTTCAAGATTAGAACACACTGACTGTATCGGAAATAAACCCTCATCTGTCAAGGTATAACATTTACCAATAAGACGAAGCCGTTGGACTACTGATGAAATATTACCTCGGATACGTTTTGCGTATGTTTTGTAGGGTACAACCATTATCAGTAAGAACGTAACGCTTCGAATACTCATGAGTACCTATGCTTGATACGTTTAGTGTACTAACAGTTATGAATTATAATTTTTCTCTGACAAAACTTTCTTTTTACTTGCTGAAAATATTACCACACGTTACTCCCAAGATTTTATCACACAAAATTTACTTGGTTTGGGACTAATTTGTAACTGATTCCTTGTTGGGTGGTGATGGGTGGCTGTTTATCGTAAAATTACTGGGCGAGTCAGAAAAATACGCTCCCGCTCCATTTGAAACGCAACTGCAGACTTTTGAAGATGAGTCCCATGTATCCCTTCGGTAAACCTTGCTCAACAGTGACTCATAATGAAACAGTGAAGAACAAGACCTTATTTTTGCCTTCGTGAATCGAATTATGATAGCATCACGGCTTTGATTCTCGAATCTCCTCTAAAAGTTATCAAATCTTCAATCGAATCGAAAATTCTACCATATTTGCCGTAACAATAGCAATTCACATCACAAACCTAAATAGGGTCAGGTTTTTCAGAGTAATGTTATGAGTCTCTGTTGGCTGAAGCTATTATTATGTTATTATTATTTTTTATTATCAGAAATCAAGCAGCTTTGTCATAAATCAACCTACCCATACAGGATGGACGTCTGTTCCATTGACCATTACCCTGGCATTGCAATCTGTCCGGCCCTTCCATGTCATATCCGTCGAAGCATGTATATTGTATAACAGTAGGAAATTTGAATGAAAGTGGGAATCCCTGCAAGCGTCCACCGTTTATTGGCCTTGGATCGCCACAATCTCTTGCTAAAATGATAATTATCAAATAGAGAGATTCATAATGAAGGCAGAAAAGCAAACAATTGGGTATCATGTTATAGAGCTATTGTCACCTAGCGTCTTATGCGGGCATGCTACAATTTAAAACTACATGAAAATTTTAAGTAGGCCAAAGATGAAGTCAAAATTTCAATCATTTCAACTAGCACAGTGGATTGATTTTCAGACAGTATGAACTTGCAGCGTGCTCATAGTGCACCTTGGGTGATAAAGGCTCCTTTTAAGGTAGGATCCACATTGCCTGGGCATTGGTAGTGAGACACCGCCGTTCTGTTTCAGCATTCAGGCTTCTGTGGAGGAAAATCTATATTGCTCTACGTATGGAGGAGGCTTTTCGCTAGCTCCTCAGTAAACGGACATTACTGTCTATTCCGCAATAGCAAAGAGCTGCGACAATCATGTCACGTATCTGATTGGCCGCAACAAAGTCTGAGCTCAAAACAACGGATTTCTTTGTGAATCTGTGCATTTGAAACGACCAAGGGCTCATCAGTCTCACTTTCTACGGTCGTAGAAAATCAGCAAGATCAGCAGCCATTCATATTTTCTATTCCTTGTATTGTCATCATCACCCAATCAAAAGCGTAAAAGATTACCTTCAACACAGATTGCCTTCTAAGCATCCATGGCCAAGGCTTAAAAACTGCAACCCAGCCATGCACAGAATACAGCTGAGTTATTCAAATGCTGAGCATTTTTCGTATTTGTCATATCAATTTTCCTCAATCAGTTTAGAATTTATCACGCTTTTAATGTTTTTCAAAGCTTGGGATACTTCCTCTTGTACATAAAACATAAAACAAAAACATTGTAACTGATGACATCGAAATTGCTCTCTCTGGAACTATGGCAAATTGCCAAAACTTTCCATCAAGAAATTCACTTGAATAGGTCAATAACATTTTGCGAATTTAGTTTTAAGGTTTTGCAAAAATTCGACACGTACACTAGTCTAACTTACGTTCACAGGTTGGCACAGAATCGGACCATCTAGCATTCTTTTGCTGACACGTGATCTCACGTGAACCAATGAGATTGTAGCCATTATTACAAGTAAAGCGGACGACGCCATCCTTTTTGAAGTTGCTTCCTTCTTTGTTTCCATTCCTAGGCTGACCAGGATCGCCACAGTTTGCTAAAACATCAAAAATGAAGAAAATAGACTTCGATAGTATTATATATTACAACAGACAAGTTCATTTCTCTTGATGGATTCCAATGTTTCGATCATGTTTCAGCTTTAAGGCACATGAGCACCTTCCTAGCACTGTGCCTACGTTGAGTACTGGATGAGGCAAAAAAGTTTCCATTTTAAAAAAAATCATGCAAACGAATACATGAAGGACATGAATGGTTCAAATTCCAGTTAACGGCGGTAAGGACAAAATATTTTTGTGATTTTCTTACTGATATAGTATTGGTTGCAAAATGCCGGAAAAGGCCCTAACAATATCTTTTTAAGGAAAGGATTGACGAGGTAGTTGGCTTTTAGCATGTTACGGGATATGCCAATTCTTTTGCATTGTATGAGCAGAATAAATTTCGTACTTTCTGAGAAAAACCTAATAAAAGTTAGCTCTTACCCGTGCAAGACGGGGTCTTGCTCCATCTTCCATCTGCTTGACATTTCAGTTCATCTGATCCATCCATGTCATAACCATATCTACACTCATATCGGATAACAGACGGAAATTTGAATGAAGGCTTTATTGTAATGATACGTCCACCAGTGATAGAGCCTGGATCGCCACAGACTTTCGCTATGTATTAGAAGGAAAATGATAAAGTTCATCTGGCAAAAATGCTAAGTGAAGATTGTATTTCGCATAATAACTCGAGTAATTTGAACACAGTTGACGTTAGGACGGGCTTCACAAAAGTAAGAACAGACAGTCAGTTGAGCAAGGTCAAGTAATGTATAATTTCGTAGTTCATTACGACGGGGGCTGCTTTTGTTGCATTTTGGGGTTGCATGGGAGTTTCAAATTTCAAATCGAATTCGAATCTGATTTCGAAGTAATCGAAGTTAACGTTTTTCATGCGTAAACAAAGCCCCATAAAATCCAATAATACTAAGTGTTGAGCGCCTTCGTAGTTCAGGGCCTTCGTGTTCGACTGCCAAATTGTCTATTGAATTCATTTGGAAGCATAGGACAATTAAATTTTTCATATTTAGTTTTAATTTTTGCAAAATTCGGTACTTCCGGTGTCTGACTTACGTTCACAAGTTGGTACCAAGTCCGACCATCTAGCATTCTTTTGTTGGCACGTGATCTCACGTGAACCAATGAGATTGTAGCCACTATTACAAGTGAAGCGGATGACGCCATCCTTTTTGAAGTTGCTTCCTTCTTTGTTTCCATTCTTAGGTTGACCAGGATCACCACAGTTTGCTAAAACATCAAAAATGAAGAAAATAAAACTTTGATATACGCATTACAACATACAAGTGCACTTCAGTTGTTGCATTCCATGGTTTCAGCTTTATGGCTAATAAGCACCTTCCTAGCATAGTGCCTTGCAGGCGATTACGTCGAAAAGTAATATCCTAAAATGTAAGGTATGTGTCCCTTTTGAAGATAATGGAGTACCGTATGAGCCATAAAAAGTTCCCACTTTTAAAGATCCATAGCAGCAGAAATACCTGATGGTTATGAATGTTTCAAATTCTAGTTAAATACCACAGGACTAAAGTAGTTTGCATTTTTCATGTATTACTATGAGGACTAAAGATCAAATTAAATTCGACGTTACGAAAATTTCTTGGCTGCGAAATGCCCGACAAGGGACCTAAAGCAGCTTTTTAAGAAAATGATTGATGGGACGATTAATTTTTTCAAAAATGTTACGGGATGAGCAGACTTTTAGCAAGAGTTTTTTCTTTATCAACAATGCAGTACAATAGATTATGCACTGTCTGAGAAACCACAATCCAAATTTTCTCTTACCCGTGCAAGTAGGGGTTTTGCTCCATCTCCCATCTGCTTGACATTCCAATTCATTTGATCCATCCATGTCATAACCATATCTACACTCATATCGGATAACAGACGGAAATTTGAATGAAGGCTTTATTGTAATGATACGTCCACCAGTGATAGCGCCTGGATAGCCACAGTCTTTTGCTGTATACAAAAAGGAAAATCATGGAATTCATCAAGCAAAAAACATTTGCTAGACTAATTACTGAAGTCATTTGGATCCTTGTCTTAGGTAACATCGTAGAGGTCAAATAGTGCTCATACATTCTACATCTACATCTCAGCACGTAATCAGTAAAGCTCCTGCATTTGGTGTAGATATTATTTTTGTGTAGGCGGTATTTCGAGCGAATCAGTCAAGTAATTTCAACACAGTTTACATTATGCCAGGACTTGCAAGAAATGAATTCAGACTCTCAATGTCCATTTCGTAGTCGACAGCAAGGGGGCTGTCTGTGTTGCATTTTGGGATGGTATGGGGGTTTCAAAGTTCAAATCGAATTTGAATATAGTTTCGAAGCTGTGTTTTCCTCGTAAATAGACTCGCACACAACATGCCATCCCATTTGCCTTGAGCACCTTTGCATTCGAATGCAAAATTGTCTATCGTGCACATACCTCTACATTCTGGCTTACTGGTAGACCATCTTGCATTGCTTTGTTGGCACACGATTCTAGCTGCGCCAATCATATCATAGCCTTTATCACAAGTAAACTGGACATAGTTGCCTTGTGTGAAGATGTTGCCATATTTCTGGCCGTGTTCAGGTCTGCCTGGATCACGACAATTCGCTGAAGTAAGAAACAGAAAATATTGCAATGAGCAAAATATGACATTGATCGTTACGTTATAAGGGTTTTAATGTGGGAAGGCAAGAAAGTATAGCATTTGAAGGCACAAGTCTTTGATGCCATGTTGTAGTTTTAGCAATATTTCTACTGGTGAATCAGAAATCACACGCAGTTTTAAAGGTTACTAAGTAAACAAGAATAATTTATCCCAACCTGATTGGAGAGACAACTTATTCAATTGATTTTACAATTTTTCCTGACAGAATCAGTAACTCTGTTTAGATTTTACAAGGGAATCTCTCGAGAAAGTTCTTTCGAGAAACCTTTATAAACGTGTTATTTCACGAGCAAATTTCCCAAACATTTCAACCGTGCAGTAATGACTTGAACATGCTTTAGGACATGTAATCCTCTTGGGAGGATGAAAAATCCCCCCCCCCCCTCTTGTATGAGTAAGTTATTCTTAACATGGGCCATCAAAATGGAGACAACAAAGGCCAATAGAGAGAAGATGCACGCAAGGCATTCTGGTTGAAAAAGACCCTTAAAGGGAATCTAAGCATACAAAAGTGCCCCAAGCCAGTTGCAGTCTAATTCTAGCCAATCACATATCAGAATTTCTTGTTGATCTCGATACGTTACACAAATATGGTGAGACCCTTGTCAAGATCTATTGTCTTTGCACAGCTATTTTTATCAAGGGTTTTAAATGCTTAGATTCCCTTTAAATACACATACCTCTACAGAATGGAAGAGTACCACTCCATTGTGCCGTTGCCAAGCAATTTCTAGATGTGTCACCAACAAGATCATAACCGGCATTACATGTATAGCGAACAGTAGACGGATAATAGAAGTTATCGCTTTTCTCTGTAAGCATTCCATACCACGGCGCATTTGGTTTTCCACAGAAGACAGCTATCATGAAAGAAATACATATGAACTTTGTTTGCTCGGCCTATTTGTATGAGATAAGCCAGCCCGCCTGACCGGGACAGCTTACCTAGGCGGGATTATTTTGATTTGCGTTTATATAAGTGAAAGCTATCCCGGCAAGACGGGTTGGCCTCGTCACAAGGCATGTTAGGAGGCATCATAGAATTTTGAAAGAAAATGGCGTTACACAGATTTTGGCCTGTAAACAGTAAACTCGTGCCTACGTGATAAATTATATCCACTTTGGCCAAGCGAGGAGACCCGCCTGATACTGTTGATATGATCCTCGCCCCCCAATTCGGGCTGGCCCGCTACTCATATCAACGCAACTTGATTCAACAAAAGATGTCTTTGTTTACTTAGATCTCACGTAGGCGAATAAGCCCAGTCCAGGTGGGCTAGCCAGACTCATATAAACAAGCCCTTTGTTTGCTTGTTATTATTTTGTAGCCTTTAAATACTTAATTTCGTTTGCACTCTTTTTGCCGATTTGTCAGTTTGACCACATGTCAGCTAAAGCTGGGTATGAGTGTTAAAAACGATCTGTTCGTTGTTTAAGGCAGTTCTTAAATCCTGTACCATTAAAAATAAGTATAAAGAAATGTATAAAAAAATGTCTACTGAGAAATGAAAGAGTACGACTTGAAAATACATCCCCAAAGTAGAGAACAATGCTAAATATCACGAAAAATTTGACTATCATTTTGATTAGAACGTAAAAGCATCTTGCCAAAAAGCCATTTACAGCGATGAGTTTCTTTCCTATATTGAGGACAAGTATCAACTGAAATTGCGACGAGGAAGGGGGCCCACTATAAAAATGACCAAAAATCTTCTTCATTAGACGATGATCAGAACTTGAAAACGCCAGATAAAGATGTTTTGAAATGACTTTGTTACTCTCTTACCCATATTGCTCAACTGTACCAGACTGAAGACTTACGCTGACAAGTGGGTTTGAGATTCGTCCATTGTCCATTGACTTCGCAGACCGAATGCTTCAATCGCTGGTCGCTTAGATAATATCCAACGTCACATTCAAAGCTCAGTCTACAATTGTATGTGTTAGTACATTTTTCGCCTGCATTAATTCCGATAACCTTTCCATTGTCAATCGCAGAGTAGCTTGAGTCACACGTGACCACTAGGAAATAAAACAGATTCTATAAATTGTATCAGAGACCAAAAAGGACATGGTTGAAAATAATCTTGTATCTGCAGACTTCTACCTTAAGTTACCGCTTATTTCAAAGCGTCCCTGAATATCCAATCACTGCATTGTGGTGAAAATTAGCATTGCATTGTGGTCCAACATGAACAGTAGCAATCCACGTGACCTGAGAAAAGAAACTTTCGAGCGATGCGAATGACTCAAATTGAAATTCTGAGATGAGAACAATTGACCTAGCTATCCCGTATTTTACCAAACATAAAAAGCCATCGTGACCAAAGATCGAAATCTGACGAAACAAAATTATACCGGATACCAGATAAGCAAAAAAAGACCCCCCCCCCCGTCGTTTGACAGATTACTGCTCCATGAGAATAGAAGCAACAATATTTTGCACTAGCCCATTGAATAGTTAACATGTTCAACAATTTTTAGAGTTTTTCCTGCCTGAAATCGGTCCCTTCGTTCTGATTCTGTCAGAGATTTGTAAAAAAAATCCCCTCACAGAAACCTTAAAAAACGTGCCAACGTCACGAGCAAGCTTCCCTGATACATTTCCCCCACAGCGACGACTTCAGTACTCTCTAGCACGTGCTATCCTCTTAGCGGACCGAACAAGTCTTCTTCCTAAGTATAGATAACTTATTCAGGGGGATTCCATTCTCCCATGAGGATAAAATGCATGGACACATCCAAGTGTCATCATTGCTAGGAAGGAGAAGATAACGTAATCTTGCTTGTTGTTTTCACTCTAATTTGCAGGTTTTCGAAAGGAGCTTTCTGCAGAAAATCTCCCATGTCGACGGGAAGGAATGGCCGATTAAAGCCGGGTAAATTACTGAAACTGATTGGAAATATCGGAAATAAAACGAGATAGTTTCCAGTACCATTGCCTTGATATTCAGGGAGCAACATTGTTTTAAACGCCATTGATCCAACAAGTATATACATCGTGCAATGGTTGACGTGACTGAACAGTTGAAATCAGTTGAAATGATGAACAGTTCAACAAAATTGAAATTTTCTGTCAGTTCTACTGCTGCAGTTTTTCCGTTTGGGCCAAATTTGATTTCTGGACAGAGAAAATTTTAGTGTGCCTGCAAAGGACCCTGAGAAACAATGGCTCTCCAATCATCAGAAGATACATTTTGTAACAAAGAGTGTCTTACGAGTGCATTTTGGTTGACTGCTCCATTTCCCATTAGCCAAACAAGTAACTTCTTTTGGTCCACTCAAAACATACCCATTCATGCATTCAGCATAGTAATTATCGTTGAACTTTGTGCCAAAATTTCTAAATGATCCATTTTCGATATCTTTGGGTACTCCACAATCAACAGCTGTCAAATGAAAAGAAATCATACCTTGAAGGTTTGTGTTAACTAAACAAATCATGAATAAGCAGAAAATGAATATAAAAACACAACAGGTTATAAACAACGTTCTCGATATTGAAATCTTCTCAAGTTATTAAACTGAAGAAACTTTCAATATCGATAAAAATGAAGAAGATTTCAATAAACAGAAAATGAATATAAGAACACCACAAGATCAAAAAATGTTTTCGATATTAAAATCTTCTGAAGTCTTTGAACTGAAGAAAACTTCAATATCTAAACGCTTTCTTTAGTAAATAGTTGTGTTTTTATACTTTGAAACATTGTTACGTTTCCTATATTCTCCAAGGTACAACTGAACCGTTATTTTTGCCCTAGTGGCAGTTGCTTAATGGGTAAATTGCAAACAATTCGTCGTAAAAGTGACAAAAAAGAAAAAAACTAACATGGACATCAAATCTTTAAAAAGATTGTACAAAATGATGATGGGTCTTTTGTCTGATTGAGTGATTGATTGATGATGCCTCTGATCAAAATTCAGGTATTTTCTGATAAATATTTATACTAATCTTTGACGTTCTCATTATTTTCAGAGCTACACCGTTTTTCTTCAATCAAAAGAATTACGAATTCATTTGAAAAAAGAAATTACAATCATTGTCAATCCTAAATCAATTGAGAAAAAAAAGTAAAATTTTCAAGAAATCATAGTTATGAAGGTCTATAATATCGCGGTAAGCAGAAAGCTGTAGTAGCTTTTCTGGTTTATGATTTAGCAACTTGATGACCTCACAACCTCAAAATAGTTGTAAACATATAGGGTGTGTCAACAGAGCAGAAACTGTACACGCATGCGTGAAATCTTGTAACTTTGAGCCCCTTAGCTCCCTGCAACAGGCCCCAAAATTCGGCAACACTTGATATTTTGTTCCCGAGGCCTCAAAATCTTGAATTACCATTTAAAAAATCTTTTCTATCCAAATACTTCCTTCTCTCAGATTGATCAATAATGTCATTTTACGCAGTTTCTGCTCCGTCAGGTGTCTCATGAAAAGCTGCCCAGGTTTAAACTCGAATATCTCTTGACCTGCTCATCCTAGCAAAACAAACAAACATTTTCTAAAAGGCTGGTGATGCAGTTACAAAATGAGCACTAGTTTGCTAAAATTGGGCAACGGAACCAAAAACGTGGGTTTGTCAAATTTGAACAAGCTTTTAAGAATTCGTAAGCAACGTTTTACAACATCAAGGTTCTACATCAATTATATTCTAACAATAATGACTTACGTTCACATTTTGGTACTGCTCCACTCCACCTTTGGTTCTGTAGGCATATACTATAAATAGCTCCTTTCAACTCGTAGCCATCTTTGCATAAAAATTTTACGATGTTTTTATATGAAAACAAAGTTCCTTCAACGTAGCCATTGCTTGGACTCCTTGGACTTCCACAACTCTTGGCTAAAGAGAAACGGGAGAGATATTAAATGTTACAATTTTGGAAAATGTACCCACCAATAGACCTTTCAGCTATTCAGCAAAAGAGCCTGGATCGAGCGTTATTATTATACATTTTTATATGCGAGGTTCGATTGAGTGCGTTAGAGCTTCTATCACTATTGTACACATTCGAAAATTCTACAAAATGTGATGAAATATCGTTCGATCTAGATTTTTTTTCGAACAGCTAAAAGGGCTATTGATATGTGGCTGCTATGGAGGAGCTGTGAGTTAATTACCTCAATTTCATGCAGATCGCTAGGAAAGGCTTCGACGAAATTTTCTGCTTTTGTTTAAGTCCATCTGACAAGTGGCTACTGGCTTATGACACAAGGAAGCCAAACTAAGTGCTTCCCCCAAAACACCACTTCTCAGACTTCAGTCATATCAAACATAAAACATTTTTTTATGCAACTGCTTTAAAACGGGTAAACTGAAGTTGTACCTCCTCCACAGTAGTCGTGCGAAAGAAGCAAATATTTGGATTACCCTTAAATAAAACAAATACCACTCAGCTTCTGAATCAAATACAAAAATCCAGCAGGCAAATCTTTATAGTACTCACCCTTCTTCTTTCGTCGTAAACTCGTGACTTCTCTTAAAAACTACGATTCGTGTGCACAAGGTGATAGTTTGCCCTGCAGGTTTTGGGCAATCTTTGCGGCTATGTTTGTTTTGAATTACTCGTTGAGAGAATTTCTATGTCTGCAATAACTAATTGCTTTATATTGTTATGTCAGACCTGATACTATTGTTTTAGAAAAGCTGTTATTGTTCTGAAAATTGAAAGTGAGCAAAGGCTTGATTATTACTTAGAATGGAGATCGCGAGCTTAATGGCACTATTATCATTTGACTTCTCTAAGTTTCTTTGAAGTATTTCTGTGACAAAAAGAAAATAGAGGTAAAGCTTTGAGCATATTCAAACAAGCAAACAGCAATTGAACGTTGCTGAATTAAAGAGAAATGAAGAAATTCTTATTTTAGTTTACATTCGTTTTTGAAAAATTTGAGGGTTGATGTTGAAGGCTAAAATCGTCTGATTTATTTCCACTGCGTGATAAATCTGTCAGTACCCTAGAAATGCAAGAGAAGTTGTGGGAAAGACTTACGTAAGCACGATGTTGGTGAAGATCCTGTCACTCTCCAACCATTCAGATCACAGATTATTAATGAACTCCCACGGCGAAAGTATCCTGATTCGCAACTGAGGTAGACACGATCACCATATTGATAAACTTCTTGTTTTCCTCTGTAAATTCGACCATTGTCTGGTAGCTTTGGATTTCCACAACTCGTAACTGAAAACAGCCATAAAATATTCTTTTTTTTATATATATAAATATAACATTAAAAAAACGACAATACAATAATCTGAGCCAATCATAGCAGGAAAAGACACATGGTCATCTAGTCCCCACCTGCATCCTCGAAAGGTTTAGTAATTAGTAATGTCTAAACATTGGAAAGACTTAAAAAATGTTGTTTTGAAATGTTCACTAGGGCACAGGTAGTGAACATGAAGATTGTTGTGAAACCTTAAACAACTCATAAGAAATTCGAAGTACTCAAAATCTGCTAATTTTAAGAAACATTCAGTACTGGCCAAAATTCTCATTTCTTATAAGAAAATACAGTATGTGTATTCAAATTTGTATCAGTTTCAACGTGATCAAATTTCTGAACGCTATATTTTCGGTGCAGCTACTGAAAATTGCAGAACTCTTGTGAAATTTCTGCTAAGGCATTTAAAGCATCACAGAGGAACTGCCCTCCATCAGATAGGAGCATCCCTGAATATCTGAGCACTGAATCTTGGTTGAAAGCAGATTGCCTTTTGGTTTAATGGGAGCAATAGCAATCCTCCGAGTGATCCAAAAGACTTGCATATGTTGCCTTTGAGTCCAAAACTAAGCAACATTCATCATAAAGAGAGATGAACGTAAAGAGATATTATGATCGACACTCTGGTGTGTCTGATATGTTGCAAGAACTTAAGTGAACAACGCTTCAAGAAAGGCACTATATTGCAAGGTCATGTCTTTTCGATAAGGCCATAAATGGTAATATTGCTGTAAACATTCCATCCTACATAATGACACCAATGCAGCTTCAAGGAAGAAGTCAGTGGCAGTTTATCAATATTGGCACTAATACCAACACATATTTGTATTCATTTTTCCCAAGAACTATCAGATGTTGGAGCATATTACCAATTGAATACTCAAAGAAGAGACTTTTAAGAGGAAGCTTCAGAAAGAAATTGACCTGAAGAACATAAGCGTTGTAAATCCAAAGATGCACATTGTTCACAGACAGGTCAAAGGATTGCCTTTAACTGTATTTTAGATTTCTTTTCTTCACTTTAATTAGCAAGTAACTTTTATCATTAATTAGCATCTGCATTAAACATAGATGCTACTGACCAATCCATTACCACAATGCGCCCTCGTTCTTTGAAATTTCCAGTCCCTTTTTGATTTGGTCTTGATGACAAATAAAATTTTCAGCTTCTCATTTGACATGTAAATGCTCAATCTAATCATTGATCAGTGGCATCTTCCAGCACTTTTAATTAATGATTAATTTTTCATTTCTTGTATTCTGAGCATTATACCGATAATTGGTCCTGCTCAGTATCAATGTAGATGTGGATAAACAGAAACAAACCTTGACATTTTGGTGCACGCACATTCCATTGCAATGTTGACAAACATGTGGCACTAGGTGAACCAACCATCTTGTAACCAGGATTACACCTGAACCGAACTCGTTTTCCAACATCAAAAGAATCCCCAAACCTTCTACCATCCTTTGGATTCCCAGGATCAGGACATGCTCTTCCTAAAAAACAAAGAGAAAATATATGTGACTTATGAAGTCTACTATGATTTCCGCATTTATCAGTATGCTTCAAAACAGTCATACAAGCAAACTGAAGATTAAGCAAAATCTAGTTTACCAGGTAGGTCAAAAGAATTCCTGTTACAAAGGCTACTTTCTTCTTGGTTATCTAGCCAATGATATTGACAAATATACCATAAAATTTAACGATGGATGTGCTCAATAATTTTAGATTTCATCCTGACAGAAATCAATTACTCCATTCAAATCTTACAAGGGATTTTCTGAGGCAAGTCCCTTTAAGAAACGATAAAAACATGCTAAAACCACATGCGAGTTTTCCTAATATTTTTACTGTATGACGATGACTTGAAACGCTTTAGCGAACCTCTTGGGATTAGGAATAACTTATTCAGGGAGATCCTACTCTCCCAAGAGGAGAAAATACATAAAACAGGTTTTTGCAGGTTTTTGAAAGGGAGCTTTCTGGAGTAAATCTCTAATATAAATGAGCGACAGGTTGAGCCAGGTAAATTTCAGAATCTAATGAAACATATTGGAAATAAAACAAGACACAGTATTCAATAATATTGCTTTGATATTCCGGGAGCAGCATTTTCCAAACAGGTATTGTTTTTATTGACTCACCCAGTTTACAAAATGAATATCATTATGGGCCTATATCTTTTAACCAAGAGCAAAATCAGTGAAGGAAAATCTGGACTGAAATTAGCTGTGAGACTAAGCAAGCACCCTTTTAATATCCTTTTAAGAACACCTTCAAGATCTTCAAATCGTGGCTTTACTTAAGATCATTCTGAATTTGTAAATTCTAGTACTGTACGGTTCTCCAAAAATTAGTTGACAGAACAACTAGGTGCATAAAGAATTTCAAGAAGTAACAAAAATTCATAAATATATGTCAGATAATTCATATTTCAAAGTTTTAATAGAATTTGTTTAGAGACCTGGCAGTCATTTACAGAATACTTACTACAAGATGGAGTCCCTTTGTCCCATGGCTTCCATTTACCAATGCCACTACATGTGACCTTGGATGGACCGGTCAGCTTGAATCCACGTTTACAACTATAAGTGATTACATCACCAAATTTGAAATTTTTTTTCTCATAGGGTTTGCCGTTGAGCAAAACCTTCCCTCTTCTTAATTTTGTAACAAGATCCCGGTCTTCTCTACATTGATGACGTCCTTGGAAGGCAAAAATAAATAATTAGGTTGGACTTAAAAAGTATAACAAGTAAGCAAAGTAAAATATAAGCACTTTGATGTGAATTGAAATAAGCACTGTTATATACTCATGACATAAGTCTCAATAGTATCGCTATTTTTTTAATTTTTACAGAGCGAATACAAGGAATCACGTCGTCAGTCTAGCACTGTTACAGAGCAAAGAAAAATCAGTGGAACTGACACTGTAATCCAAAACTATGATAAACTATGACATGGTTCTTCTACTAATATTCTCATCATATTTGACATCAATTAAACATAAAACACACCATCTTCTTCTGCCTGGGCCTCTACTCATACAGTAAGCGCAATATAAAAAATGCTGCAAATGCTTCGTTGCCAGGCCAG
This sequence comes from Aurelia sp. 4 Dawson et al 2005, assembly GCA_964019985.1. Taxonomy (NCBI): domain Eukaryota; kingdom Metazoa; phylum Cnidaria; class Scyphozoa; order Semaeostomeae; family Ulmaridae; genus Aurelia; species Aurelia sp. 4 Dawson et al 2005. Next base: position 1,255,055 of record OZ026498.1, read on the forward strand.
CTTGCACTGCACTGCGTGAAACCCAAGATCAGTTATTTCCCGCCAACTGGTCAACAAAACGACCAAATACATACAACAACAACTATATCTGCAACAACAACAACAATAACAACCACAACAACAAAAAAGAAAAGACAGCTGTTTTTGCTGTTTACGGCCTGATCCAAGAGACCAGAAGGTGAAATTCGGGTTGTCAGCGCCAAAAGCGCTGGGCGCTGAAAATCTTGGATTTCTCTATTTCCATTCTTGATACCTGTTAGTAATAGCGATATGTCGACTTGTCAAAAATCGGGAAGCCTCCCAAATAGGCCTATATTTGCCACAGGCAAGGACGATGTGATATGCACAGCTCCATCCTCCATGAAGTTTCTGAATCCAATCTGAATCATCAGATCAGAATATTCAGGAAAGTATTTTAATTAAAATTTATCAAGAACCTGTGGCAGCTGAAGATCTCCAGAGCTTCATAGAGGAAGTAAAGGGGGACTGAAAACAAACACTGCGTATTTTCATTATTTTGTGATACTTTTTCAAATAGGGCTAGGGTCTTCGTTTCATTGTTGTTTAATGATGCACACTTGGTGTTATATCGCCATGGGATTGCTTAAGTGTAAGGAAGAGTGTATTGGATGAGTGAATGACTCTTTTTCAGGGGTGATGAATATCAACTGATTGACTTGCATTGATTTTTCGGAAGTGTTTCGAATGCGGAAGATGAAACCATCTTGACATGGTCATGTTTGCAATAAAGAGTATTTTACATGTAAAGCACTGTGTTTTGCGCGTAAAATGCTCTTTATTGCAAGCAAACACATGATGTTTACAGTAAAGACTTTTTGAAATTGAAGTAACTATCAATCAATGAGCTCTTGATCGTTTTGAAGCCAGGACTTAACGTGAAATGGGAAACAAGTGAAAATATATCAAAAATATCCGGAGGATTTCCTTTTCTTAAAATAAATAATTTCTTCATGCTATGTCCTCCAAACACTGGAGCTTCGTAATTTTCTGGCAATCGGAGAGTTGAGTTCCCATAGGCAGTCTCTCATAACATTAAAGAATATGTCCATTAGGTACGGTCATTTGGCAATTGTTCCAATATTTTTAAATGCATTCTTTAACGGAAGCAACATTACAACATTGAAACAATCTTTCCAAAAAACACGAAATACTGCTGAAAATGATGACACTTACTTAAACGTATGCAGCTTAGTCCACAAGGGCCATCGCAGAGGCATGCCTTTTTTCGTTTTTTCGTCGACCTGCAATCTTTGCTGGATGTGCACTCTTTCCTGCATCGACCATCTAAGTCTGTTCTTTTGGGGCAGGAGTTTGGCGTTCGTATCCTTGAAACTTGGAAAAGAATAATAAGTACAAACGAGAAAGTATGGAAGCTGGAGATCTGTTATATAACTGGGCATCCCTTGAACCTCCCTTTCAATTCATTCTATTCTCTTTCTAGACAAAAAGAAGTGACTAAATATGTATGATGTGAAAAGAAGGTACACTACAACTATTTTATGCAAACATGGAATATGTCTGTACAGCAGAAGAGAATCTGCCAACAGCCTATCAAAGGGCAGAGATGTCACCAAAATGACAACGTTTCAAATTAAGCTACATCGTGAATGGATGATCTTGACACAGACTTATCATGCAGTTTCTGTTCTGCTGTTGTTTTTCTTATCCTTGTCCTTGTTCTTTTAATTATTGTTAGAAATGAAAATTCAGAGAACAAGAAATAATATACAATGTTTGAAAATGCTACCAACAATTTTGCCTCAAGCTAGTCCTATAAAGTTCGCAATGTGTGTGAAAACATAAATTTCAGAGGCACATCGGGCCATCCAATGATCGTCTACGTTCAAAATCACGTTCAACAATAATATTCGCCTCAAATTTTTGGTTAGCATATAACATACCTCGTCATAAATACTGATAAATATTGCACACCTAAACCATAGTCACAAGAACCGTTGATTTATACTGACATTTATAATGTACTTCGCAAATGACACATTTAATCCTTGATCATTGAGAGGTCATTTATCCTTAGATAAACTCAAGATAGTATTACCTTGGCAAGTGATATTGATGAGTACAAAAATACCAAGAACCAAAACGCTTTTCCTCAAGTTTTGCATCGTGTCCTTTCTCTACCTTTGACTGCACTGTTGTGTGAAAACAAACTTTATGCAGACAAGGAACTGTCGAGATCTTTTCCAACGAATTTCGAAACAGGAAGTGGGACTGTTATTATTTCCGGATCAGCGTTTTCTGTGGTGTAGCGACCGCACCTACAACCATGACATAAGGGGTACTCTTCTAAAAGTATAGAAAATGTTTCATTACTATGTTCATTTTTGTTTCTTCAACCTGACAGTCCCTTTTCCTGCATGTTTATTACCATGCGTTGTCACGAAAAAGCTCCGCTGCATTTTCACAACGAGGCTGCGGAGGTACACACCTCAGAGCGTCATTCGCTGGCTGTTGCTGTTGCGAGGGGGGTAACTCCTATAGGGGACCTGGCATACATGTGCCTGTGACAATCCAGAGGGTAGACCCATAACCAGGGCAAGATTTTGAAAAAGGGACCCCATAACCAGGGCAGCTCCTTTAAAACATACCCCATAACCAGGGCAAAACATTTTCAAGAATCCTGTTGAAAATACGCTATCTACCATTGGAAGAGCTAAATTCCTTCAAAATAATGTTACAGATTTGAGGTCACACAAAGAACCAATGAAAGAGCAGAGACCAACCAGATGTTTCATTTACTGCTGCACTGAAAGCCAAAATTCACGCATAACTTTGGGCAATCTTCATCACGCAGACCCATAACCAGGGCAAAGTATCGCAAACAGACCCATCACCCGGACGAGACTTCTTAAAACATGAACCAAAAACCGGGCAAAATATCGCAAACTAACCCATAACCCGGGCAGGCACATGTATACAAGCTCCCCTTAGGAGTTCCCCCCTCGTGCTGTTGTTATCGTTCTGTTGTGGCGACAGGCCAGTAGGGGGAGCCGAACACAGTCTTTTGGAATGAGTCTAGTCAGTCTTTGACCATTTACCTTTGCAAAGCCGCCGTTCACACTTTTGGATGTAAATACATAACCTGCCAAAATGAAAATTAAAAATCATTCTGTTGCCCATAATTTGATTTACTTCTAAATAAAGTATATCTTTCAGAAAGCAAAAAAAAAACCAAAAAGAAATATTTTTCATGGTATATAAAACCGTTTTTGAGCTTGGGTACAAAGGTTCACTGTTAGCTGTGAGTCTTCAAAATCAAATGTAAGCAAAAATGCAAAAGAAAATCAAGATCAACAACATCATGTGATTTGTGGTTTCAGATTTGTACGTTTTTTAGGAGACTTAAAGTGAATATCATGATACAAAAGATCACCATTGATATCTGAGCTAAAAATTCTATTTCATAAAGAATAAAAAGAAAAAGGAAAATCTCTTCTTTTTCTTCTTTCCCTATTTTTCCTTTTTGTCCATTTTTGGCAATCTGTTACCTAGGGTAACAAAAGATAGGATCTTCCTCGTCTATAAATGTCATGACATGGAATAGTCAGGTCCTTAAATAACACTGGCACAAAAAGTACACATGTAGAGGCAGACTCGTTATTTCATATACTCTGTCAAGGACTGCTCTCAACAAACAAAACTGATTTCGAAATTGTCAGATTATGATCTTACTCAAAAGTCTTGTCGCACAAGAGTTGGGCAAACTTCAGGTTTGTGAAAAAATGGAATTGTTTTTGCTGCACCTGGTGCTTTTGACCTATTTTTAGCGAATGGAGGCTACACAAAACTATCAATGTTTTTGATTTCCCAATGACGCATGATTTATATATTTGGGATTTCGGGCTGAAAAAGCAACCCATTTAGCAGCACCTCCAGTATTTCAAACAGTTTGATGCAGTACCCCCTTCCCAGCAAGGCAGCTGAAAAGGACCTCCTCGTGCTTGCACATTATCAGTTTGATAAAACTGTGTTGTGCAAAAATATTTTTGTGACAAGAACTTTGAGGCAGATACAAGTAATGTTGTCAAACTATCTCCTCGTAGAAGTCCGATGCGTCTTTCATAAAATATCTTATACTCTGATAAAGTTTCCACTACATGTTGGATTATGATTTAAACTTGGAGGGGGGGCTCTTACTGGATTTCCCTTCTCCCCTCAACTTCCTCGAGCTACTCTCTAAATAGACTGATAACTAAAGTCCCTTACTTCCAATCTTCCATTAGTAAACGTTGCTCAACTGGGACTCACAATGAAAAGGTGAAAAAGATGACCCTGCTTAGGCCCGTCCTCAGATGCCACCTTACAAAAGCAACCTGTAGCAAACATCCCATTTACCACACAGTTCATAATAAAAATTTCGCTTACTTAAGTAGGATAAAATTCATGCAAAGGACTGAAGCCGGAGCTTCAATCACAATTGAATTCGTCGAATCCAGCGATTTGATTGCCGCCACATCTCGTGGCTTGGGCCTTAATAGGGCCAATTTTTTAGTGTAATTTTGTGAGTGTCTGTTGACTGAAGCGAAATCATTTAATTGAAACAGTACAGGGAAACAAGGTACTCAGGTTAAAGCCTACTCTGTACAAATGACCCCAGTTAACTATCATATACAAAATACGAAGTGAGTTTTTGGAAAAATTTTAGAAATTAGTCAGATCAACCATTCTCAAAAATGTTTCCTTGATCTATCGACGAATGACTGGCCTACTGCAGATTCCTAGGCTGTAGATCTATGTAAACGTATTGTAGAGGTAGATAGCTGTATTTCTTTAAAGCAAATATTGGTTCCTAAAACTAAGCTAAACCCTTGTCGATATCTAGAACCAAGACTCTTTAGATCTGTTGATTCAGACAAAATGCGTCTCACAAAAAAAGTCAAGCAAAAACATCGGCGAATAAGAATACTCAAAGAGTTTTGGGTGAGTAATTTTGCGTATCGCAAATCCCAACTGACATCTAAATGGGAGACAGAATTAGTGGTACATTAAAAGATCGCAAATTATGCAAAAAAGTCTTAGATGAACAAATTTTAGACAAGCGTTAGTTTTTATGATTCCCGAAAGGTGCAATTTTTTTACGCTCTAGGATCCTTACATGGATGACAGTCTCATAATTTTGCTTCAAGGTTGCAACTTGATACCGCAAATACGGCTCAGATGCCATACAGAAGTTACAAATTTTCTCTCTGACAATCCTCCTTAATGGCAAACTTTCTCATTGACAAAATAGGAGTATAACTATAAACTTCTCATCACACTGCGTCGTTCAAGAAGAATGCCTTATCAAACTGGTAATCCATTTTCGAAATTTCGATACACGAGTGTAGTAACTGAATTTCTCCCTTTTCCCACACCCCTCACTCCAGCTGTATAATCCAATTAACACCCAACGATTTGAGTAAGGGTCCTGGATCATCAAGGGGGCACCATGATCCCCAAAACATGGTGACGTGGATCCATCAATAAAGCCAGCACACAACATCGATCTTGAGTGAAAATTGTAGGCCGTTGCTTTTTTGCAAGTTCGTGCATTTCTCAGTGGAATAGTAGCCTCACGTAGGTGTCTGGAAAAGAGGCCAGGGTCTTGTCCAATATCAACTTCAGATGTTGTTCCCCAACCTGTCACAGTCGCTAAGTGTTCTTGGTCTTCAAGAACGCGTGCTCTTCTCCCACCAACAAGACATATCTACGAAGAGAAATAGCAAAAATTTAAACCCCATTTACACAATACCGGTACAAATTTGAATCGATAACAAAGGTGTAACAATTTTTACTTTATTTTCTTCATCTGTGTAGCAGATCAGCCTGCCATTTACACTACTCGTGCTAAACCTGAACACTTTTGCCCCTTCTGCCAGTGGATAATTTGTTTCGGAGCAGTGTTAACGCCTTTGAACCTTAACAGCTTTACAACAATTCAAAACTGGAGCGGTGCAGGGTGAACGCTATTGTTAGCTCACAATGCCTGCCAAAAGTCTTGGAATACCTCTGCTAATTTTGCCTTGCGTTTCGATTTCCCCCTTTCCCCCTCAGAACAATGTTGTTTTTGGTAATAAAATAGGGATGACAGGATGAACCGCGACTCTGCTGGAATACTAGGACAATAACCTTCCAAATCAACATTATTTCAGGGGTGAGGGGTATTCAAACCCAATCACTATGGTTAGAAATATGGATTATGAAGAAATGGCCTAAGTGACCCAATGACTTTTGGCAGACATTGCAGCTCGGTTTCATAGGAGCAACAAGAGTGTGACAAGCATTTTACCACGAGGCAAGAGGTTGTAAGGTGTGTCGATAGATATAAAAATAGTCTCTGAAACACTTTAAACCCTTCGGGATGTCTCTGACCAAAGAAAATCAAGGTTGTTTTTAAATTTCCAATCACGTTGAACGAAACAGAAGGATTCTTTGTTTGATGAAGAGGTACCACCGACCACACCTATTCCCGGACTTAGGCCACAAAATAAGCCACAAATAAATGAGCGCCCTTTCAGGTATTTAAAAAAAACAGTCTGGCAGTAACGATATCTATACATCTTTTAGAGTATTCAAAAGTGCACAACGGTGATAGAAGCTGTAGCACAACTCAATCGAACTTCTCATATGAATGATGTGTAAATATTTCGCTCGATTGAGATCCCTTTGTAGATTAGTCAACGGTCTATCTAATGCTCTTACCGGGTTAACATAGGCTGTCCTTTTCTCCTTCTTCTTCAACTTGAGCAAAGCAATATCATAAGAAACTTTTTCTCTGTCAAATTTCGGATGAATGAAGATATTCTTTACTTCAAATCGTTGCTCTTGGCGTTCATGCTTGGACTTGTCGTGTTCACCTGCATAAAAAAATAGTCCGTGAAGAGTCTGTGAAGTTGTCTTTTGCAATTGCACAGCTTGGAAGTCCTATTTGTAAGGTGCTGTTCTTCAGATCTAGATCTTCAAAGTGAAACTCAGTTATTTTAAATGTTAATCATCAAGGAAAAAGAACGTTATTAAGTATTTTTAGATGAAGAAGGAGATTTCTATTACCAAGGGCAAATACAACTGCTCATGGTATAGAAACCATACGATACGTTGGAAGCAGACTTTGGCAGACATTACCAAGTGAAGTCAAAGAGTCTCGAACGCTAGAAATCTTTAAGGGTCTCATCACAAGCTGGACTACAGACAAATGCAGCTGCAAGCTCTGCAAAACATATATACCAAACCTTGGCTATATATAGTTAGCATTTCTATGTATATTTTAGATTTATAATTAGTGTAAATAGGTTACTATTGTACATAGTTGGCTTTAATTAGCACTGCTGCTATTACAGTCGCCAACTTAAAATAAATTATATTATTATCATTATTATTATTATTATTATTATTATTATTATTATTATTATTATTATCATTATTATTATTATTATCATTATTATTATTATTATTGTTAATTATTATTTCGTCTTGGCTCGTTTTAAGAACATGTGAAGGTAACGTGTGGGAAACTATACTCGGTTTGTATCATACAAGACGATGTTCTGGCTGCCGTTGCCGCCCAGGCTGCTTAAAGTCCCTAATGAGTAGATGAAGGAATTAATGAATTGATGAAAGGCCGGACAGGCGTACGGATCGAAGGATTCATATTCTTTAAATAGCCTACTATATTTGTGAACACAATTTATCTTCATGGAAAGCAAAAGAAACAATGTTGTGTTTAGGGTTCTCTTTGTCCCAGGTCATTCATTTTAGATAAGCGAATGAATGAACAAATGAAATGATAAATAAACCAAAGCACGAAGAATTAAAATAATACATGTACCGGGTGTCCCAGAAAAAACGCAACAGATTTGAATAATACTAATGGAAGCTGTTTCATACTTGTCAGCAAACAATTATTTTTATTGAAATCTCCAATTATTAGAATAAATTTTGATATATTTTCCAGCATTTTGGGTGACTTGGTTGTAAAAATAAAAATCAGCAAAGTTCAAAATTGCTTTCAGGTCGAAACCAGAGCTGCTGCATTAGCAATAGTTGATTAAATTGCCAAGTTATAAAAAATGACAGTCTTACCAATTACCAAAGATTGCTGACAAGCGCTCAAACACAAAAGTTAATTGAACATTGAATAGACACTTGTAGATCAATGATATAGAAGCGCTTCTATATCATTGTTGTAGATAGACTTCTGTCATGGCGAAGTTTCTTTTTCGAAAATGACTAGGCCATTCTTACAGTTATGCTTTCAATTGGAAATGAACACTGAGAGCTCCCTCGAAACTAGATAACTCATAAATCATTAAGGAATCTCTTTTGTCACAGTTTCTTGATCAAATTATGTGCTTGTCTGTAATCCTGTAAAGTTGCAGATAATGCCACGCCTGAAATTTTGTATTATGCTTTAAACTAGTTGTGGGAGGTCTGGTTTTGCCATGACAGCAAATTTTGAGTTTGTTGATTTATAATTCTGCAACCAGGTCACTTAAAATTCTGAAAAATATCTCAAAATTTAATCTAATTGTTGTAAATTTCGAGAAAAATAATTATCAAATGTTTAGTTCAAGACAGCTTGTGTCAGAATATTTTAGATCTGTTGCGTTTTTTTTTTGGGACACCCGGTACATGTAGGAGAGGGGTGGATAAAAGTGCGAATAAATAAATCATTCAATCAGTGGAATGGAATGGAAGGAATGGAATGGAATGGATGAACAAATGAATGAATGAATGAATGAATGAATGAATGAATGAATGAATGAATGAATGAACAAATGAACAAATGAAATGATGAATAAACCAAAGCAAGAAGAATTGAAATAATACATGTACGTGTAGGATAGGGGTGGATAAAAGTGCGAATAAATAAATCATTCAATCAGTGGAATGGAATGGAAGGAATGGAATGGAATGGAATGGATGAACGAATGAATGAATGAATGAATGAATGAACAAATGAAATGATGAATAAACCAAAGCAAGAAGAATTGAAATAATACATGTACGTGTAGGATAGGGGTGGATAAATGTGCGAATAAATAAATCATTCAATCAGTGGAATGGAATGGAAGGAATGGAATGGAATGGAATGGAATGGATGAACGAATGAATGAATGAATGAACAAATGAAATGATGAATAAACCAAAGCAAGAAGAATTGAAATAATACATGTACATGTAGGATAGGGGTGGATAAAAGTGCGAATAAATAAATCATTCAATCAGTGGAATGGAATGGAAGGAATGGAATGGAATGGAATGAATGAATGAATGAATGAATGAATGAATGAATGAATGAATGAATGAATGAATGAATGAACAAATGAAATGATGAATAAACCAAAGCAAGAAGAATTGAAATAATACATGTACATGTAGGATAGGGGTGGATAAAAATGCGAATAAATAAATCATTCAATCAGTGGAATGGAATGGAAGGAATGGAATGGAATGGATGAACGAATGAATGAATGAATGAATGAACAAATGAAATGATAAATAAACCAAAGCAAGAAGAATTGAAATAATACATGTACATGTAGGATAGGGGTGGATAAAAGTGCGAATAAATAAATCATTCAATCAGTGGAATGGAATGGAAGGAATGGAATGGAACGAAATGAAATGGAATGGAATGGACTGGATGAACGAATGAATGAATGAATGAATGAATGAATGGAATGTACGGACAAGATGATTAATAAGCAAAAGCACAAGTGCATGAAGAGATACATAAAAAAGGGGAAGTCGATTAAACGATAAATCAATGAAGGATTAAATAAGTGAATAAATCAATGAATGAATAAGTGAATGAATGGATCAAGAAAAGCATAGAATTATTCAGTTATAGAGTCAATGAAAGAATGAATGAACATATGAAAGAATGCAGACTGAATGAATTGGGATGAAACAATTAATGAGAGAAAAAATAACAAATAAATCATGAATTGAAAGGCAAGATGCAAATGAATTTCTGGTAGATAATCTTACCAAGAATAACTTTGACTTCCTTCGGTAAAACCATCCTTGTACCAATGAACAATTGACTAGCAACAGTTACGACCCATCCAGGTTTGACAAGAGCACCTCCCATAAATGGCAAACGCACTACAAAGTAATTACAAATTCAATTATTCTGTGTCTCGAAAGTTTCGTACCGGCTGAGTTAAAAACAACGATCCCTGCTTAAAAGGCTACTTCTCGCTGGACATGAAGGCAATAATGTTGGCTAGTATACCATTCAAAAGTTGATATGTTCAAATGAATTTAAGATTCACCTAACTGGGATTGGTTAGCCCGTTCTGAGATTATGAGAGATTTTTTCAAGAGAGGATTTTTCTCAAGGCGAATGTCATCCACAAGCAAGTTTACGCTGTTCGACAAACCCAATATAGTTTGTCCATCTGCCTTATCTGTTTGTGGGTATTGCATCGTACGTTATATAATGAAATTATCATGCTGCAGGCTAGGTTTCAGCCAACTATCAAGAATATGAAAACAGGTCGAAGTCCTGTTGCGATCTTCATTTGCGATAAGAACCATAAATTTCAACATGCAGGCTGGAAAGTGGTTTATTCAAAAACAAAATTTGAGAACTGCGATAAAAATAGGAGAAGATCAAATGTTTGATTCATGTCCTGGCTGGACAGGATGGGTTCTAAATCCTGAAAAGTGTCGATGTAAAATTCTTGGACTCATTCTCTCTGCTGAATAACTTGAAATAAACCTCAGCCAATTTGCTGTGATTGAACCGTTGACCTTGTCACAAATCTTGAATACATTTTTAAATTTCCAGATTTTGAAAGGGACTTTTCTGCAGAAAGTGTCCTATATCCACGGGAAGGAATGACCGATTAGAGCCGGGTAAATAACTGCACCTAATTGAACATGTTGACAATGAAACAGGACAGTGTTCTATATCATTGCCTTGATATTCAGGGAGTAGACACGACACGACACGACATGGTCCAGGTTATCGCTGCAACAGTATTGACAACAACAACAACAACACTTTCTATTTTTGCTCAAGGTGGGACTTATGAATTTTCATGAACAAATAGAGACGGAAATGAACAGGCTTAAGTGTACACCCTGAAATGAGGCTACAGCATAGTCTCAGAAGCGAGGCAAGCAACCACCGAGCGTTGGAAATTCTCATTGCTGCGGTGAAATTCATGGGAGCACTCAGCTTGTCGGACAGTGTTGCTATGGTTTCAAAATGCAAACATGAAATCTTTAAGGGGAGACTTCGTCCTAATTTTCAATGTGAAAGTTCATGAGTTGTTGTTTGAGCGTCTATCAGTCTATAGATCGCAATAACTACGAATATGCAATCCGTTTATTCAGGAAGCAGTACTTGTTTGCAACCGCCAGGTGCTTTTTTACTCATCCGGTAACACCTCACCACTGCTGCACAGGCGTATGCCAGATCTAAGACCCAAGGCATTAGGAGTTGAACAGAAAATTGACATGAAATCTGACGTTACCTTTTTTCTTGATTTCGATAGATGCTTGCCATGGCCATTCTCCTGGATAAGCTACTTTCCCACCGACCACTCTTCGGAACCTCTTCCTTGAATTTATTGTATTGTTTCTAAGCACGACAATTCCACATGTATCTGAAGATGGTCTTAAAAGATCTGGAAATAGATGAAAATTGTTGCTGGTGGTTTGTTAGTTAGTCAAGACAGTTAATAAAATTCTAAATCTGTCTCAAATTAGCTGTCTGCTAACGTCCGCGAATAATGGTAATTAAAGTGCTTTGTTTGAAAATTTTAGCGCTTAAACTTTAGTTTCTTAGTTAGTTAGTTAGTTAGTTAGTTAGTTGGTTAATTAATTAGTTAGTTAGTTAGTCATTTAGTTAGCTAGTCCCTCAGTTATGTGGTTACTTATTTACTTGTATTGTGAGCTAAAATTTGTTTCAAATTTCCAACCATTAAGCCTAAAAATTCTCCTCTTTGCCATACCACTATTGCAAAGCAAATCCATCATAAGTTTTAAACATTCCAGGATCACGCTTCCGCAGACCTACGCAACTGTTACGAATAATTCTGGACATCATCAAACAGTCCTGTTGTCATTATAATTTTGAAAACTTTTTCCCTAAAATTATCCGTTATTCAGGAAAAACTTCGGAAAAGAATACTCACAATTTTTGCAATTTTCTCCTTGAGAAGGTACGACTAAAAAGGCACTCCGTGCTACCCAAATACAGATAACCCCGAGAAACAAATGTTCATCAAAAAAGGGATGAATTAGTGGACAACTTACTATACTCTGATCTTCTGCATTCGATTCCATCGCCATGGAAACCAGGCAAACATACACAATGATAGGAGCCAATCGTATTGATGCAATCAGCATTTTGATGACATGGGTAATATTGCCCCTGCGCAGCACATTCATCGATATCTATGGAAGAGCAAGCAAACAGCCAATTTAACACGACGAAATCCAGGTCTGTATTTATCTCTCAGCGACGAAAACAGACGTGAAATAATAAAGTAATATCATCCAATACTTTTCTGGACTTACGATGCAAATTTTTTGGTGCCCATTGAAACGAGTCTGCTACACAACGACGTTGAATTTGTACTGATTTCGAGAATATATATTCGATCAGATGATTCGATAGACCTACGACGTGATGCCTTGATCCGTTCAATCTTATTTTCTATTTATCATTACCATCCAATGCAATGAGAGATAATGAGCCTTATCTAATGAGTCTAAACTATTTGCCCACGTCGTCTTGTCCGCAGACTCGATGCATATTTACAAGCAATGGGATTACGACAGGAATGATCAATGGAGACCAGGCTTCAATCATTTGAAATACATCAAATACGAAGGCGCCCGATTCGAGGCATCTTGGACTCGTGCGGGCCTTGCCTACGTCAGACTGACACGATCAAGATTCGACCATGTTCACCTCTATGTGACTCCAGGATGCAACGCGAGCAGCGCCTTCGCATTCAACCTTGAAACCCATTGCGTACCTTCACATTTAGCTGGTAAACCAGTCCATTTCCCACTCTGAGTGCAAACACGCCATCTTGATCCAACCAGGCGGTAACCATGCCTACAGGCAAATTCAGCAGTATTGTAAACAGCCATAGCGCGGTTTTTCAATGCAATCCCATGCGCTGGTAATGTTATTTCTTTGCATTTCTTTTCACCTATAGATGTAAAAAATGATCTTAAAGACTACTTGTATAGACGATTGCGCTAAAGACGGCGGCGAGGAATGTTTTACCAAGATGCATTGCGTTCTTTAATTGGTGAAAATTCCTTTCCACCATCTTTCATGCAACCGTCTATTGCGAGTATCATCTTCATGCCATGTGCGGGTACACTCCTAACCTGCGTGCAGCCTCGACACTCCTTAGAGAAAGTGTTGTGAGTCAACAGTAGCGGTATGAATTAGCCTGAATGTATTTCTTCAAAGAAGTAAGACAACTTCTCTATTTCAAAAGAACAAACAATGATGGATTTGAAGAAGGAGACCCAAATTGATCCTCGTGCATCTTATCTGTATCTCTCTGGACTAAAAGATTATTTCTTCTGTTCGGGGACCTAATGGTTGATATATTTAATACTTTTAATACTTTTTAGACTTTATCGATCATTTAATGACTATCACGAAATTATGAGAATAAATCTAGTGAGTAAACTGCGGCCTTCTTCATTCTAGTATTTTTTCTTATTTTGAAAAATTGTCATAAGGGCATATCTACAAAGTGCCTTCGCAAACTTTTAGAGCCACTGAAATCGGGGAAATGAAAAGTTTTAAATAGAAGTTACACTGGACCAGCCTGTGCACCAGACTCAACAGGCTAATGCTGGACCCAATCCTTCACCAGTGCATGCATGTTTTATGGATATCCCAGAGGTCTAAGGTCCTTTCCCAGTTGAGAGAAATCCCAGCCACTTTTTGCATCAGGTGATTCAAAATAGTATTCCTTGTTTGAAAATTCATACTGTCCAACCGATGTACAACTTTGGGAAATTTTGTATGATCTGCAGAGCACTAGCTTGCTCTCAAATCAATTCCAACTTTTTCTTCGTCGGCTTTGGGTTCTTTTTCGCGTACTGTCATCATGGTGTTGGCATAGCTTCTTCTCCCGTGGATCGACCTTGTGGTGGCTTAAAGTATGTCGCATTAATTGAATCTGTAAAGGGCATTTAGAATTGACAAAATTGCGACGTCTTTCGACTGTCGTTACAATTCAATTCAATTCAATTTTATTCATAAAAATACAACCTAATACAAAGCTATTGGTAGAAGGTTTACTCTATACGACCCAGGATAGGTTACATATTTCCTTCTGTGAACAGTGTCAGACAAAAGCTGCCCATGGCATCATTTGCAGAGCTGGTCTTGAATGATTCTTAAACTTTAAACTCGTGTACAGGATTATAACCTGCCTGGGCAGCAGCCCTCTTTAAAAACGACAAAATTTATCAATGACAAGGTAAACCATGGATAAACCTTGAGCAGCAGAATCACACTCAGCTGCTGAAGTCTCCGGAAAGGCCTTAGAACAAAATAGCTTGTCGCACGCATGCTGCATTGATTGGACAGCGAACAACAGCGAAGTCAAACAAACGATTTCCGAATACTAACACCAGAAAGAACTGCGCTTTGGCAAAGGGTGAGCGAACAGAATTAACGCGAAATCCGATATATTTGGTTTCATCAACAACAAGCCAGACCATATCAACATCCTCAATCCCTTGTGCGCAGGAGGTCAAGGCCTGCGGTCATATATTTAAATTCTAGCCTAGATTTATAAATATTTGAAAATGGATCCTTGGCACATAAAATTGAACAGGCTTTTTACTTGTCACCTAATACAAGCAGCGTTCATTTTGCCTGCTTGTTATTAACCTTATTCTCACTTGGCATTGACTTGCACTTAAAGAGCCATTTTCACCCAAGGTCCTTCGCGGGTACACTGCAGTTTTAGATTGCCTTAAGTGAAACCAGGCCTAGGAGGAAAATATGGATGAGGCACACTGCAGTAGGCAAACAAAAAGATGGGTCAATTCAGACTTTTCTATCAGTTTAAGTACTGCAGTTTGGATCAAAGATCTTTTCGATTAGGCCAAATTTGATTTTCAGACACTCTGAAACTGCAGTGGCCCGGGGCCTAGAGAGGACTTCTGGTGACGATGGCTCTTCTGCCTAATCTTTGTCGGATGTCGAGGCAAGACAATTATCGCGATCTTCTAGCTCTTCAGGTCATCCTGCCTTTCTGATTCCTACCATCTCAAACTAATGCTTAATATAGAAATGGCGGTAAAGATTTTTTGGCGGGTAAATTCCTTGCATAGAAATACCTTTGAATACTTTAAACATTTGGACAAAATAGATCAAACATGAAAGCGAAATTTTCCAAGTCGAAAAGACAGGTTAATAAAAGATGGCAAATTTTGTAATTCAATGTAGAGATTCGACGCTCTAACTCGCTGATTCAGGTTTAATCCTATTCTAAACGACAGAGTTTACTCAAAGAGAACAGCAATCTTCACGTTTTCTGCATCATTCAAACGGCACTCTTAACGTTCAACGTGTAATTCGCAATCTTTGAAATCTAAAGGTTCTAACTCATACAATAACTTTTATATCAACAAACAAGGAACTTCAGTTTTAACTAACCAATCAGGATTAAGAATAACAACTAGTCAGCCCAATCAAAATCAAGGTGACCAAGCCATTAAGTATGCTAGGAATAATAGTTTGACGTTCTGTTAAGTTGTTAACTAGCAATAACCTGAGTCAGTTTCCTTGTCTCTACTTGATACTGAGGTTCTTATGCACTCAAGCTGTTCTCAACAATACAAAAGTAAAATTCCTTGACTCACAAAAATGTCCGCTTGTCCTGTAAAATAAATGAATGAGCCTTCTTGCTATACTAAGCAAGTTTCTAAATACAAAATACACATGAACATAATAAGCGAGTGTGAGGTTTCCCAACATACCCCCCTCCTTGACCCAGGTTATGGGTCAAGCATGAGTTTGGACTTCCAGCGCGCATCCTTAGCTGCTGCACGGCCCATGTGGCTCCTTGTCCCACAATCATTCTCCAAACCTATTTTCTCTCCATCAATTTTTGACTCCACTCTCTCTTTTGTTATGCATTCTTCATTTCCATCTGTTTTCAAATGGTCTCTAGCTGAAATTTCTAAAGGGAAAAGCTTCTGTAAAGGTCTAATAAGAGTTTCTGGCTTACCCTTACCAGCCTTGCGCACAACTGCACCTCTTATCTCACCATCTTTCCCATTGATCAGGTTTTCAACAACAGCTGTTTTCCATTGTCCTCGTTTGGTGCTGTCTTCTTGTAACAAAACAAGATCTCCAATCTCGATTGGTACTGCTTTCCTGCATTGCATCTTATGAAATTCCCTCAAGTCTGTCAGGTATTCCTTTCTCCACCTATTCCAGAAATGAGAGAGTTTCTTAGTGAGGTATAGAAATCTCCTTGAGAGGTTATCAACATCATCATTAGCATCAATTTCTGGATTTATGCCCTCAGACAAATGTGACAATCTATGACCATAAAGCAAATGAGAAGGTGTTAAAACTTCACCAAGCTCATCATACAAATAGGTGAGTGGTCTGGAATTCAAGGTACTTTCAACTTCAGTGAAAACTGTAGTGAGTTCGTCTCTTGTCAGCCTGGCATTGCCAAGTACCTTCCTTAAACAGCGCTTGACACACCCAACCATCCGTTCCCAGTACCCGCCCCACCACGGAGAAAGGGGCAAATTGAACTTCCATAAAATTCTGCGGTGATCTAAAAACTCAAGAAAAGTATGGTCAGTGGCTAACTTATCCAACAATTTGTCTGCTGCTTTGAATGTCTTGGCATTATCAGAGTTGATAAGCCTTGGTGTTCCTCTCCTAGAACAAAATCTTCTCAAACAATTAACAAAGGAGATTGTATTCAAATCTTCTACCAGTTCCAGATGTATTGCCCTGGTAACACAACAGGTAAACAAGGCAACATATACCTTCTTCATCTCACCTGGGCCATTCTTCACAAATAAAGGTCCAGCAAAGTCTACTCCAGTGTTACTGAAAGGCAAAGTTTCATTAACTCTAAAATTTGGCAACTCTGCTTCTGGGGGTGATTTATAGGCCTTACCTTCAAGTCTCCTGCATATGTGACATTTGCCTATCACTCTCTTTACCTGTTGTCTACCTTGTGGCACCCAAAATCTTGCTCTAAGCTCTGCAAGAGTTGACCTAAGCTTGTTGTGGAGGACTCTCTTATGGCAATCATTGATGACTAGGTCTGTAAAAGGGTGGCTCTTGGGAAGAAGTATAGGATACTTACTCCTGAAATCCAGATCTGAATTTCCTAGTCTTCCCCTGCATACCATCATTCCATCCTCATTCACAACTCCTAGCTGAACCGATATTTTCTCAAAATCTTCTCTCTTTTTTAATGACTGCTGCACATCTTCAATCCACAATCTCTCAGCTATTTCGATTTCTTCTACACTCAGCCTTCTCACATTCCTTTGCATACCATCTCTCTTTTTCTTCAAATTGCTCACAAATCTCATGACATAAGCAGTAACTCTGAGTAACCTTGCAAGGCTCCCATGTCTTTCCAAGTTCACAACATTGCTCACTTTTTTCTCCTCATTTTTTGTGATTAACATTACTTGGGCACTCTTCCTTTTCTCGCAGCTTACATCAGGGGAATCTTCTAGGGGCAACCAATTTGGCCAGCTTTCCTTACCTTTTTGCAACCAATTTGGACCTTCCCACCATAACTTACTGTCTTTGAGATGACTAGCAGGCACACCCCTAGAACCTAAGTCAGCTGGGTTTTCTATACCTGACACGTGGCCCCAGTCTTCCTTCCTTGTGAGACGCAAGATCTCATTGACACGATGCTGGACAAACTGCTTCCACTCACCATTGTTGTAAATCCAAAATAGAGCAGTCTTACTGTCCAGCCAATACTTGACTTCATCAACCTTGAAGTTTGGGCCTAATGCTTCTAAAATGGTGCTCATTAAAGTGGCAAGCACCCTGGCTGACATCAGTTCTAGGCGGGGAATGGTCAGTTGTTTTAAAGGAGCAACTCTAGTTTTAGCACTCAAAAGCCTGGTATAGGTTCCTTCAGTGGTTTTGCAAACTAAAAACACCATAGCGCAGTAAGCCTTCTTACTGGCATCTGCAAAACCGTGTAGTTGGCAACTCAAGACCTTACCTTTGCACTCTGCGAAGACACACCTGGTGACAGAAATTGTGTTAGTACATTTCAAATCCTTAAGCCAAGTTTCCCATCTAACATGTTTGTCCTCAGGTAGAGGATCATCCCACCCCAATTTCTCCAAACACAACTCCTGAAAAAGAATCTTAGCTAAAACAGCTACAGGGCTAACAAGTCCATGGGGGTCAAACAGGGAGGCAAGGGTGCTTAAAATCCCTCTTTTGGTGGGTTGGGAGGTTTTACCAATTTCTTTACTTACCTGGCCAAGATCAAACTCAAGGGTATCTCTCTTATTGTCCCAGGGTATTCCTAATACCTTACCTTTTCCATCTGCAGTACTTGGTGCACCTAAAGTTTCCTGAGCATATGATGGGTCCCCTGTTGTTTTTGGCTCTTTTTTCTCACTCTCTCTCTGGGCTATCTCTTTTGCTAGCTCTCCATCATTCGTCTTCCATTTCCTTAGGGTGAATCCCCCTTCCTTCATTCTTCTCTTGGCCTTCTCATAAAGGGTCAGGGCCTCTTGGGGGTCTGCGCAAGCAGTCACAAGGTCATCTACGAAGAATCCCCCTATCAAAGTGTTGACAAATTCAGGGTCCTCCTGTTCATACCTTCTGATGTGGTGTCTAAGTACACAATTGAGCAGAAATGGGCTGGCATTACAGCCAAAAAGGACACGCAGGAACCTATACACAATAACCTCAGGGTCCTTAGCATGGATGTCCTTTAGCCATAAAAATCTCAAACAGTCTCGGTCCTGCGGATGGATCTCAATATTCAAGAACGCCTTCTCTATGTCTCCTACAAGTGCAACTGGATTCATTCTAAACCTGAGGAGAACATCAAAAATAAGTGGGGTGAGAGAAGGGCCTACATGTAAACACTCGTTGAGTGACACACCAGATTTACGATCTTTGCAAGAGGCGTCATATACAATTCTTACCTTGGTGGTTTCTGCATTCTCTCTAATGACGGCTCTGTGGGGTAGATAGTGTATCTTACTCGCAGGTTCAAGTTCTGATACCTGCTCAATTATTCCTTCTGAAACCTGCTGGGAAATAATGTCATTATACTTATCAAAAATATCTGGGGTCTGCTCCAATTTCTTCACCTGGCTCTTCAACCTAAGTAAGCAAACATTGTAATTGGAGGGCAACGGTTTGTGACCAAGTTTCCAGGGAAGTCCAACAGAATATCTGCTCCCTGTGAAAGCAATATCATCAAGAACACTCTCATGTACCTTATCTTCTTCTCGTATACCTATGCTGTCCAAATCCCATAATTTTTGCAAGTTAGAATCTATCTCCTGCTTCTCAACTTTGTTCAGAGAAGACATTGGATCAACACAAACATTCACATGACAATCATAAGAAGAAGGAATTTTCTCACCTTGAAGAGGTCCAGACAATACCCAGCCCAGGCTGGTTTTTACTGCAACAGGTTCTTGTGGCCCCCCTCGTATTGTTTCCTCCTCTTGGAAGGACCACAACCAGTCAGAACCGATAAGACAATCAATCTCCAAAAAATCATCATTCCTGCAAACATCAGAAAACCAAACACTGGTTAAGTGCAAGAAGGTTTCCTTTACTACTTCCACATGAATGTTTGGAATAGAAGCAATATCATTGACTACAAATGCCTCCATTTTGACATGTTTACTTCCGTTCAAGGGGCCTAAGGAAAAATTGACAACATCCCTATCTGCACTTTCCTCTTCACTGCTCCCAAATGCTTTGATTCCCAACCTTTCTCTTCTCACAGGCCTCAAATCAAGTTTGCTAACAGCCTTGGCAGTGATGAAAGATCTGTGGCTGCCTGAGTCAAACAAAACTCTCATTCTACTCCCTTTTTTGCCATTCACCACTGCTAAGGCTGTTTGCAGGGCCACTTTCCCTTCTGAGCCAGTTGTCCCTGTCCATGCTGTGGCATTCGGGTCAAGGGTGGGTGCACTATGCTTAGGCTGCGTTTCCTTAGGGGGGTAAAGGCTAGGGCAAATAGAGCAATGGTGGTTCCCCTTACTGCAGATCTTACACTCTACTTTTGACCTACATTTGAAGAACCTATGGCCTGTTTTTAAACAACAAAAACATCTAGCAAACTTAGTCAAAACATTCTTACGTTCACCAGGGTCCTTCACCTTTTCACAGCTCTCTGATAGGTGGTTTTCCAGGCAATAAACGCATTTCCTTGGACTGTCTTTTCCTGCAAACAATGCTGAGGCGGTTGCTGCTTGCTGATGCTGCTTAGGCCGGTTTGGTTCGTAATCAGATTTCTTCCATCCTCCCTTCTCGAGCTGCAGCATCGGAAAATGTCCCTCCAAGACGTCTAACTCCTTCTTCAGTGCTGCTATTAGGTCGTCGAGGTTCCACTCCATGTGGTTCGCACCAAATCTGATCATGTTGTTGCGGACAGAACTAGGAATCTTCGACATCAAGGCTGGCACGACGACGCTGGAGTACGTTTCCTTGTCAACCCCTTGAGCCTCCAGTGCACGAAAGCGTGTCTCGATCTGATCATGAAAATTACGCAATCCTTGAACATTCTTTTCGTTGTACACCGGGGGCAGCAAGGCAAGATCATTCAGGTGCACTCTTTTTATGACACTTGGCTTAGCAAATCGATCTTTGAGCATTTCGATGGCAGAGTCGTAATCAGCATCAGTCAGGGGAAATCCCGCGACCACGCTTCTTGCTGGCTCCTCCAAATAACTCCGCAGATATTTGAATTTATCCACTTTCGCCAGTTGTTCGTCGTCATGTACTGCACTCCGAAACCCGTCCCAAAATTCTGGCCACTCTGCGATTTTGCCGGAGAATTTTCGCAATTCCAATTTTGGTAACTTCACCTTTCTGCCACAAATCTGAGCCGAAATATTCGATGAGGCTACAGAATTCAAACTCTCTCTTGAGGCACTCCTTGATAACTGCTGTGATCCTTGCAAAATTTGTCCCTGTTGAGATCCAGAAACGACAGAACCAGCACTTCGCACGTCTTCTTTCAGTGCATCTTCGAGTAGAATTAGACCGTATGTGATTCTTTCCTTAATTTCGCTTGCTTCGTCTGCTTCTTTGTCGCAGTCATCTTCGCTCAAAAGTTCTATCATCAGATCAAAAATCTGTTCATCCAATTCTTTTAAACATTCCGCCTTTTCCTTTAAATCGGTTTGGATTTGTCGTAGTCGAAGTTCGTTGACATTTTCCTCCTTCAAGGCATCATCGAGTTTGTTCAAAAGTTTCGTCGTAGTTCCACGATGAGATTTTCGTTTTTTCTTTGCTTTATCTAAGTTCTCCATGGTTTTTCAACTCTGCTAACACTCAAACCTTCGGACGGTGGACCATAATGTAGAGATTCGACGCTCTAACTCGCTGATTCAGGTTTAATCCTATTCTAAACGACAGAGTTTACTCAAAGAGAACAGCAATCTTCACGTTTTCTGCATCATTCAAACGGCACTCTTAACGTTCAACGTGTAATTCGCAATCTTTGAAATCTAAAGGTTCTAACTCATACAATAACTTTTATATCAACAAACAAGGAACTTCAGTTTTAACTAACCAATCAGGATTAAGAATAACAACTAGTCAGCCCAATCAAAATCAAGGTGACCAAGCCATTAAGTATGCTAGGAATAATAGTTTGACGTTCTGTTAAGTTGTTAACTAGCAATAACCTGAGTCAGTTTCCTTGTCTCTACTTGATACTGAGGTTCTTATGCACTCAAGCTGTTCTCAACAATACAAAAGTAAAATTCCTTGACTCACAAAAATGTCCGCTTGTCCTGTAAAATAAATGAATGAGCCTTCTTGCTATACTAAGCAAGTTTCTAAATACAAAATACACATGAACATAATAAGCGAGTGTGAGGTTTCCCAACATTCAAAGGTTTCATAACCATAATGTTTTCTTTTCTCTGTTTATTTTGATTTGATTGAGCGCACTTAAAGGTGTGAAATATATTCTTCAGATAGGCGAATCGTTCGTATTGTGTTTTAGCAGGACCCTGGTTTTAAGTGGTCTCAATCTTGGCTTCAAAAACTTAGCCATTGCTGGAAGAAAGCTATTTTTAGACACAGAATTCAAGGTTTAGCAAGACATGCTTCAAGTCAACTCCTAGTTTTGTCAACGTAATACTTTCCTATTTTTCTTGCAGCTGTTAACAGAAAGTGCTCTCTTCCGAACATACTGACAAAACGAGAACCTACCTTGGAGCAAGTTAAACAGTGTGGGTGGATGCTGGCCTGGCCTGCGCGTAGACCCTTTGGAGAAATCTGCGCACAGGCCACTGGGATGCAAATTTCTGACAATATAGTTTCTCGGACAATTGATACATTTTTCGACTCATACTAAAGCTGAAATATCAAATCATACGACTTATCACATTTGTGCAAGAAATCGTCAAGAAATTCTTTGTCAACAACACCTTAGGTTAAGTAAACACTCAGTTTTTGAGCATAACAAAACAACAAGGTTCATAACAAGTCTTGTTTACATGTAAGCAAACGTAAGCAAACGTCTCGCTTGTGGAATACAAAATCATTAGAACATTCACGTCAATCGCACGTCACTGACACTTCAAGAGGGAAAATCGGACAATAGAACAATGGACAGAGCTTATGCGAAGGTTGGATAGCCATGTGCGTTGGTCAGAAGTTAAGACTGAACAAACGAAAATTTGCGATCAAATGTGAAAGGCTCCCTTTTTAACTTTTTATCAAAACGGAATCAAAATGGCACCAAGAAACTGGCATTCTAATACCTGCACTGTGAACTAAAAATTCAACGTTAGGCTCCACTAAGGCTCTCTCTCTCTCTCTCTCTCTCTCTCTCTCTCTCTCTCTCTCACTCTCTAAAATTCTTCTTCAATGAAAACCTTAATGCATGAAACCTCATGAAGATTGTGACAGTAACTGCACGTTGGAATATGTCAAGATGTAAGCTTTTTCAGATGATGTCGTTGTGATTGCGATTGTCTGAGCTGTTGAATGCATCTCGCCGGCCGGTTATCTCTCTGGCGTTGAGATTGCCTCACCGCTGACTGCCGTGAAATGCGCCCTCCCCGCAAGTTGGCTTAAAAAATAGGTTTGATTGAAAAGCTATCAAATTTCCTTAAGGCAATCGTTGTTTTGGTGTGTACTAAATCTCCAGCATGGTTTTAGTTCGCAGAATATTTTCCTTCGTGAGACTGTGCGAAAAATTGAATCGAATCTGCATGCTTCATGGTGATATAGTTATTCTTTTAAATTTGCTCGTTTCCTTTAAGGTCACAGAGGATAGAGGGGCTTCAGTGAAGATTGGAAATATCGGTTTCATAGCGAATCAAGGGGTTAACATTTGCCGGAGAATATCGCATCGTATCTTCTCACGAATAAGACCACAAATACCCCCACACCCCCTCCCCACATTGGCACCCATTATTCTTGGGCCAACTGCAGCCTTGATTGGATAAATTCCAAATTTGGCAACAAAATTCTATCCCCCGAATTGCTACCCCTTCCTTCGCTATCTGACATTGCCTGAAATGAGAGGCCTAAAACCACATTGACGATGAAAAACAAGATGAGAGAGGAGGGCAATTTCATTATGATTTCTCACCCAGAAGGTTTTTTGTGTCTATTGCTGTACATTACGTATCGCACAGTTTATAAAGCATCAAAACTATCCTAAAACACAAACTGCATGTGGGACATGTTACAAAGTGTAAAGCAAAGGAAAGCCTATATTCGGTTACATTTTTACCGCATGTTATCTTTGAGATCAAACTACAATCACAAAAAGTTTCGTAATCAAACAAAATTGTTACGAAGAAATCTGACGAAGAAAGCTTACCATGAATTCGATGTGAACAGCAAAGGACCAAAATGGCACAAATCGTGACCATTTTAGAAAACACTCGAGATAAAGTTGTCTCCATGTTGCTTGTGAATAAGTTCTTGTCAATAAGCAAGCTGACACCTTCTAAAAATACAGCTCTCTCTCTGCCACTGTCCTAACAGCTTAGACTGCACACTGAGATAACGGTACGATGCAAATCGATTAGTTCACAATAAAAAACAGTTGACAATATCGAATTCCAGTAGATCTCGATATTGCCTTTGTTTCTGCTAAAAAACTCTGTTTAGAATTAGCTTGTCACGAAAGACAGGGCAGACTGTGCAAATCCTGCTTCAGGTTTCTCTCCACCAACACACAAATAGACTGTTGCAAATCCTCAGATCTAGCAGCCTACTCGGTTGGGGACTTGGCATAAAAGGAATGAGTTCAATCCGCAGATCAGCTTTGAGCATGGATCGCAAAATGGGTGTTCAAATCAGCATGAATTTCCCTTCTCTCCACCAATAGCCATTTTGCAGTTCACACACTGTGACCTTCGAATTTTGAACCTCGAAAGGAAACAGCCTGATTTCTTGACGTCATTTGGGCATGGGGGCCAGAACTCCTCTTTCCCGTGTATCTCAAAAGACAAACATTAAACCTGTCATATGATATTGAAAAGAATTTAACATGTTCCAATTCCACTGAAGGTTCTTTAAGCAAATCTCCCTTCAAATCTCGCACAGTTCAACGGAAATCCCTAATCTCTTGGTAAATCCCAGTAATTTGATCCTTTTTTCTTCAATTTGTTGGGCTTGATATAAACCTTGAAAAAATGTGAGTGTCCTATCTTAGAATATGCAAACATTTTCAAAGTCAGGCTAAAAGATAGCAACAAATCGTGGGATTTGTTGAAGAAATAGAGAACCTGACTCGAAAGTCTCGGAGGATATGATCAATGAAAGGAAGCCTTTAGGCGACTCACGGAAAGCTGTTTTCCTTGAGCAAGAAGGATCTATTCACACTTTGCACGAAGCACCCGCTGTTTACCTTAAAAATATCGCTTGTCCTGACTCCTTGCTGAACAGCTAAAACGTTCCCGTATATTTGTATGGTAGTAAAAACTTAACCCACTAGATTTGACACTGTACGGACGGAGAGCTTCTTACGCTTGTTCCAATCAGTTTAGATTGGCACAAGTTGTTACATTCATAAACAATTGGTTAGATATTCGTCATTTAGGCCTTTTAGCTATTCTGCTGAGGAAGATATGAAATGGTCAGTTCCGTTGACTGTTCAATTTTGATTTAGGCCCGATCATATCAGGAGAGCATGTGTTTCTAGCTCGAATTCGCTCACATGGATTGGTGCGTGTTTGCTACGAGAAATTTTTCATACCTCCTTGGCAGTAACTTCAAACCTTCCATGCCCTTTTTTTGTCCTTACAGCTCTGTAAACATCATCATTCTGCCCTCAAATGGCCTACATTTTGCCTCTACAGACTTATTCTCTCAAGGCATTTCCCAAAATGAACGTTTCCCAGCTGTCTTTTTTCTTCGCAGATTTCAATTTCAAGGCAATTTTGCATTTCATATCGCCCTTAATACATTGTGTAGAAATATGAGAAATTTTCGAAAGTGCACAACACTGATAAAGTTCTAATGCCGCCGCCTAATCGAACATAAAACTGTGTGAAATTATCGCTCGATTCAGGCTCTTTTGTAGAATAATGTAAAGTATCTTTAGAGTGGTTACGTGTCGTAGTTTCGCTCCTTTCCTGAAGTGATACCGCCACAACTACTGATGAAACAACAACAACAACAATGAATTCAATTCAATGATGAAAGTAGAAGGGACATGGATCATGAATCTTGTGCATCAAAGCAAAAACTCCTCGTTACTGTCTTTGGCGTAATCATCTATTGAAATCTGACGTCAACTTCCATTCATAAAGTTGATTAAAGATCTTAGATCGTTACAATTTTAACTCACAATTGAAAATATAAAAAATCTCTACGCCAGCGAACAAAACGTGAAAATTTCGTTGAAATATCAAACCATGACGCTTGATTTCATTCATCGACATGCCTCGTGCCGTCTGCAGACGTTCTTCAAAGCGAAATGCAAAGTTTCATCGGCAGCGCAATCGAAAGAATTTGAAAAATACACGAAGTGGAACAATGCATACACGAGGGCAGCTGAAGGAGATCAAAGCGATGGAAAATTTCAAACCTGACAGTTTACCGGGGCTTTGTACTGAAGTTGTCATGAAGGTGTTGTCTTATTGCAATACCAAAGACTTGCTGAGAGTTGCCAGAACTTGCAAGAGATTGAACGTAATTTGCTACCATTGCCACTCAACGTGGAAAAGATTGTGTGCAGAAGACTTTGATGTACATCTACCGACGAAAGGGCCATTTGAAACATATTACGAAATACACAAATTGCTCTACAAATCAAGGCTTGTCATGGGTGCATATGTTTATGGCCGCTACTTCGAAAAGAAAAGGCTCTCTACCATTCCGGGATGGCTTTGGTGTATGGCTGCTCTCAGTGAACAACCGCCCGTAATGAAGTTTGGCAAAACACGTTTCGCTCAGCGGTGTAGCGGACATTATTTGCAGCGGTTTTCTCACGTGCCGTACGGACAGCTACAGCGAGCATGGGGAGTAAATAAGTTGGAAGATCTACAAGGTTTGTTCCCAAGAAGAATCGAAAGGGGTACGATGTATTATCCATTTCAAGGGGCAAGGTATGCCTTGATTCGTAAGCTTAATGGAAAAATGCAATACTTCAAATTCATGTTACATAAATGTTACAGAGCACGCAAAGTAATAGATGCTAAATTCATACTGATTAAAGATAAATATCCCATCAAGGGTGTGTAGTGTTGTAACTATGTTTTAATATGAAAACACTGGTGAACTTTACTGCTGACTTGTTCTTTATCTTCAACTGCTTAAGCATAGATCTTTCAGCTATTCGAAAAACAACAACGGTCTGGATCGAGCAATGTCTTCCCACAGTATGCACGTTATTCTTGAGATTTCTGCAAAACACATTATGACAACCCTCGATCCCGACTCTTTTGCAGAATGCACTTTAAGTTCTATTCTAGGTTTTTATGAACCTCGTTCACCAGATATTCTCATAAATATCCTCATTCCATAGGATATCCATTGTTGTCAACATGAAGCATCCCCTCCTCCACTAACAACTTTTGCAGCAGCCTCTTTCCCATGCCAAAACGGAGTGTGTGACCTGAGATCGGTACTCGTTTCCCTTTGCTTACAATTCAGTGATAAGTCGTAGTCGTTTGGTTTGTGTAGCTTACAACCAACCATATCGCATCTTTGGAATATCCATCCATATACATGTAAAGGTACTGTTAACATAGATGTTAAATTCAAGTTCTGTGCCTTTTCAATCATAAGTGAATTAGCGCTTGCAAATAAGGCCGGTCATTTTAAATAAATGATGAACACAAATCTTAATCTATCGTGTTAAAGAAAGTTTCCTGACGCTCTAGAGGGCGTCATCCTACGAGCTTTTGGAGGCAAGCCCCCAGGCACGGCCCCTGGCTCCAACGATGTGAGCTTGGCTTCAATCGATAGTTATTTGCACTCAAAATGTTCCTTGATACATAACTTGTGCATAGATACCTCGCTTATTGGTATCAATGCACTGAGAACAGAGACATAAATATCGAAAGCTGAAATTGTACCCATCTCAAAACCAGAGCGTTGATGTATCGTTGATAAAATATGATAAAACTTGGATCATGATATGTTCTGCTTACTGCTTGTCACCCATTATGCGTTTTTATCAATTTTCAGCCTTAATTTTCCATGTCCTGCAGGAATTTGCTTAGGCCAAAAAGATCAAGATTCGGTTTTGAACTGGAGGTAAATTTGAGATTTAGATATTAATACCTTTGCTTTCAAATCATCAATACCAACAAACGGGGTACCTATGTTCAAGGTAACTAACAAGAAACAACTTGACAGTGATATTACAATGTTGTGAATAGCGTGTAGTACTTTTTTCAAGTTTTTTTTTCTCTTTTAATCTGCGAAGCTACATATTTCAATCTGCTAAGAAGTGTGAAATGACGTCATTTATATGACGTCACTTCACGTTGACCTTAACGAGGCTGCCAAATGAGTTGATATTATACCACTCACATTGCTAGCTTCCTTATCGCGCCTTCGCCCACTCGTACAAAATACAAAATGGCGACCATATTTGGCCTAACTTACGAAGATTAATTAACTAACTTATGAAAGTTGGAGGCATCAAAAGTTGGAAAGAACTCACGACTGTTGTTCATCAGTTGGTAAGGGTGCTTTTTAACAATGATTTTATCAACCGCGGATTTGTCCTCCCTATTACTTATTCGCTAGATGACGCCGTATGGATGTGCGGGGAAATATTGTGAATTTCTATCAATGGCAGTTGAAATGTAGCTTCTCGCTATTCTCTTTTGTAGCTTACCCCCACAAAGGACTCTGGGTAACAATTGCTCTTTAACAGAACTTTAAAATTTGTTTTAAAGAAATCCGGTGTCGAATTAAAAGGTCTTACAGGAACACCCGGTTTTGTTTTTAATTGATATCAAAATTAAGATTCTCGGAGATAAATTTGGTGAAAATGGTTCCGATTTTAGATCAGCTGAGATCAGTTGAAGTAGGTCGAAGTCTACCAAACCTTTTACAACCAATAAAGATAATCCGAGTTGATTCGGGGAATAAATACTCAAATATGCAAACGCAGTCGTAAATAAATCAAATACAGAGGGGAGTGCCCCTTTACTATCCACATACTAACCGGTTTTGTGTTGTACAGGAAAATATAAAGCTCGAGGGCTTTATATTTTCCTGTACAACACAAAACCGGTTAGTATGAGTTTTATTACCTGACATCTTCTAATCTTGACTCACATTTCATCAAACACATTTTGTTACAATCATGTCGTTTGAGTTCACTGCAATTCTCACAGGCCTAGGCCTAAAGCAGTTGCTGTGGTGACGAAAACGCGTCCTTGTATCGTATCATACAAAGCTACGGAAAACCCGCGGGAAATGTGTGATTAGCCAATAGGAATGGCGGGATTCTGTATTGCCTCGTTTTTGAAGTTCCAGTCAGGTAATAAAGCGTAGTAATAAACAACGGCATGATCCCAGAGCACAAATGCCCCGATTTCCAAGAGAAGAACACAAATTTAAAAGCAGATGGGTTCCAGCATTTGATATCATACCATATGTGTCATTCTAAACAAGAATATTGAAGTTTTTAAGTAGAATAATTTAAAACCATGCATCTTTATCAGTCCTAGGTTTCTCGAGTCCGGAATAGGCACCCCTTTGCACAATGATCTTTTGAAAATATCCAGCCCAGGACATCCTTGTTCATAAATTCATGGAAAATTCCTTGAAGTGTGAAACAACTAAAATAATCTTGCTCGAAATGTGATTCCAGCTGCATTTCTCATTCGAATAGTTTGTGGTGATTCTTGACTTGTCGAACATGCTCGTTCCAGTAAAAACACTCTAACTCCAGACCTCTCCCCCCCCCCTTACAACGATTCAGGGAATTTTCCACCCACCCTGTTTATTCAAGGGTCTTCGTTGATTGGGGACTCCAGTGTGGTTGCTTTCGCTTTTGTTGATTTTGGCATTAGAGGACTCCTCATCGCAAGGAACGCAAAAGAAACACGATTTTGCGTTCCTTTCTGGAGCGTACCGACGTCAGTTTCTACAACACTTCTTGTAAGAAACCTGATTATTTTCTGAGCCGAGTGTCTACTAAAAAGTCTACACGTTTCAAAACACCAAAAATTTTAGTACGTTTTGGATCCTTTGCTTCCTTGGCAAGCAGATCACAAACCAAATTATTTTCTCTGGTGCATCTATTATTTTGGTTGGTTTAAAAATGATTGCTTGATGAAATTCTTTGTGAAGCAAAAAAATCAAAACATCAAGCAATCTTTACAAGGTTGCGTAAAGAGTATGGCTCAAAATCAGATTTGCAACGTGTTATTTTATATCTTTTTTTCAAGAGAACATTCATTACTTTATCTTCTCGGGCCATTGAGAAAATAGACGAAGCAGGAATTAATGATAGTCCAAATAATTGACTTTTGGTTATTCTGTAAACGGGAGGATCTTCTTTTGATCACCTAGAGTAATTGCAACGTGAATAAAATGATGACGACAATAACGAAGTTAAGTCGCAGCTTCGTCGCAACAAGCGAAACACCGAAACTCAACCTCAATATCAAAATCATTGTGTCTCATGCAAGCTATTGCTTTCGTCACAGCAAAGACAAAGACATCGAAATTAAATCACACCGCTATAAAAATTTTTGAGTCGTTGTACTTTGTCGCTATGTCGCACCCAAAATTGTTATCTTCCTTTGCATCGAAGCTTGAAAACGAAACACCTAAATAAAAAACTGTTACACAATCATCGTAGATTCGTTGAAGATGTTGTTTTTGTCGTACCTTTCGGCAACAATGCAACAGCAGCAAAACATACCATGTTTCTAGGCCTTCGTGGTTTCGTTAGTCGTAAAGGTGCCCATACCGTGAATAAAATACCAACAGCAAACGATGAACTGTTATCGGTTGTTGCAGTCTTTCTAGTCGTACTCATTGTAAACACTGTAGAGTGCTCTTGCCGAAAACAAAACACCGAAAGTGCCGGCGAAAAATGCGAACATGATGATAGATAGATTGATAGCTACACTGGTGTTCGAGATTTCATTCCAGCGAATTTTGATGTAGAATAAACTGGGATAGATGAAAACAAGAAGCATTCCAGTTAAACTGCCAACGAAGGCCATCATCAAGCTAAAATGAGGCACTGAGCAGGCTATGAAAATTGTGCTCCCTACAAGACCAAGACGGAATAACAAATTGGGTGTAAGAAACTTGACGCCACAAAGACCCGTTTCATGATCTTTCAACACCTCAAGCCTGGGCAAGGAAACTTGGTTTTCCAAGATATCGAAAATCGTGAACATTGGAACGGTATAAAATGTCAAAGACATGATGATAACATTGACATTCACGATGAAACCAAAGACATTATGAGGCAGATTCAACGTCATGATTTGATCCGATTTATCAGTAAATGCGAGGAAAACGATCACTCCGATACCGAATTTGAACACAGCAACGAGAGTGTATCCAAAATCCATCAGCGGATCAAAAATCTCCGGGTCTCGCATGCTTCTCTCAATTGCTGGCATGTATGCTTGCGATGAATATGTGACAACGACAATACCGATGCCAATCGGCAACAGACGGATATCGAACTCCGGCATGACGTCATCACTCCAATGAGTATGATGCGTTAGACTGTAGCAAAGGACGAGTAAGCTGATGACGACGGCAGCCATGACAGTAATGACACTCAGCCATGAGATCTGATGCATCTTGCGAAGGAGTGCTGTAGGCAAAATTGACAGAGAGATAAAGAAGATCCACGTTCCTTCACTCAGTTCAGTCTTAGGGAAAACGTGAGCAATAACTGTGCCAGGCATAATAAGCAACAACGCACAATGTGAAAACTGCTCGAAGAAATTTGCAACATGAACGAGGTATTTACCATAATTAGGCCAAAATGCTTCGCCAATATCAACATATGTATCCCGTACACGCACTCTCGTTCCATCATCAGCATACTCATATAACAAACTGATCAGTTTCTTACCCGTATAGTTACCGAGTATGCCTATTATGATAATCGTCGCTATTCCCCAATACCCACTCAGTCGAACGACAAAGGGCATTGCTAAAATGCCTGTACCTAAATTAGCATTGATGATGTTGAATAGCGATGGTATCAGTCCGGCTTTTTCACTGTCATCCACAATTTTACACTGTCTGGCCATGGATCTCACGCCAAATTTCAACCACTCTCTCGTGTTCAAACTACCGGCACTGATCAACTTGGCAGATTCGTTCACTTCGTCTTCCCCATACTCCTCTTCATTACCAACTAATTCTTCCTCCGAATACAACTCTGACTTCATCTTTGCAAAATGTTGACCTTTGTGTGATTAGATTTCTTCCTGTTATCAAACGAACCTTCCACTCTAGTTAGAATTCCTTTCAAGTAACTATCAGATGAAAGAAATCACTGCAAAAGTTACAACTCCGACCAGCTGTCTACCTCAATGGCCAGACCGGGGGCGATAGTGTGTCTTCCACAATCAAGCTATCTCTACTTGAAAAGCATCAAGAAATATCTTTCTGGAACATACCTGATTTAACATCTGCTGTCGAGTGGAAGTCAAGTCAGCTTTTTAAAACCTTAAAAAGAAATCATGGTTTAAAAAGCAATACAGTACAGTAGATCGAAAGTTATAATGCAACTCGTCATTGCAACTATGTATGAATACTTTAACTATGAGAATATTTCAAGGTAAAACGTTTCATTTCGATATACTTTAAGACTTGGTTAGAAATTAAACAGAGTTGACCACTAATGAGATGGGTAGAATCTACCAAAGTTTGCTAGCAATTAACCATAGTTAGGTACAATTTACCAAAGTTAGCTAGCAATTAATGACAGTCAGATGATGATTTATCAGAGTCAAGTCAGGTTCATCCATAGCTATCACGCAGTAAACCAAGGAGAGACAATTAAACAGACGCTGCATGTGCGTGACAGCTTGCCAGCAATGTATCGCAGTTAGTCAACCACAAGTGGGTAGCAATCAACCACAGTTAGGTTGCAGTTTACCATAGTTAAACTGCAATTAACCATAGCTGGGTTTAAAGTTACCACTCCAATGCAGAAATTAACTAGAGTTGCAAAAATGAAAACTTCCAAATTTAAAATTGCGGTCTTTGAAAAATGAAACAAATAATTTTTGAATTACTTTTGCCTGAAATCAAACTCATTTCTATGTTTGAATAAATTGGAAAGAAATATTTATGTTTACAAAGGAACTAACAACCGAATCCAATCTACATTATGTTGATGACATCTTATATCCCATACAAAGTTATCCTGGAGTTATCAATGTCATGGAGCCCCCAGTTTTGTAAATGATTTTCGTCCTTGCTCTGGGGGCCAACCTTCTATCGTCAAGACCAGGGGCCTGGTGAGGACTGACGTTAGACTGACGTTGTACAGAGCTCCATTGAGCCTGGGAACGAGGCTGAAAAATTATACATGTGTTGCAAAATCAGCTGTCTCGATCGACGCATAGCTGGAAAATTACACAAAGAACGAGCCGACAATAGATTTTACGAAACAGTTAAGTTTCTGCATTAGGCACTAAATGACCCACCGAGAGGATTGATAATTTTCGCTGTTCTGATTAATAATTTTGCGTCGTTTTGCTAAGAACACAGTTTTACCATTAACCTATGTGTTAGGGCACGACCACATGAGTAAGTTCTTTGGTATGTTGATGATCACTGCTATAAATTGAATTAATTCAAAGGTCGTATCTTCAACTTAAAGAAATACACTCCACTGTTTTTATCGATTCAAAGATACAATTATCAGATTTATTGCTGAAGTCAGTAAATCTCCTTTTTTTCATTTCTTTAAAATTCTAGAAAGTTTGTAAAAATTCCGAGCAAAAATCTTGAGAGCCAATGACCTGGACAGGGAAGTTTTAAGAGCAAATGACACCGTGAGAGAATCTTTTTGCTTGTATATGTTCCAATAAAAAGTTACGATACATGTTACAAGCTACACTATACTACTTACAGAACTAATCGCCAGTATGACCTACACTACACTACTTACAGAGATGACTCTACAATATGAGCTAAACTACACCACATACAGAGATGACTCTACAATATGAACAACACGACATTACTTACAGGATGACTTTACAATATGAGCTACAATGCACTACTTAAAGAGATGACTCTACAATATGAGCTAAACTACATTACTTACAGAGATGACTCTACAATATGAACAACACGACACTACTTACAGGATGACTCTACAATATGAGCTACAATGCACTACTTACAGAGATGACTCTACAATATGAGCTAAACTACATTACTTACAGAGATGACTCTACAATATGAACAACACGACACTACTTACAGAGATGACTCTACAATATGAGCTAAACTACATTACTTACAGAGATGACTCTACAATATGAACAACACGACACTACTTACAGAGATGACTCTACAATATGAGCTACAATGCACTACTTACAGAGATGACTCTACAATATGAGCTAAACTACATTACTTACAGAGATGACTCTACAATATGAGCTAAACTACATTACTTACAGAGATGACTCTACAATATGAGCTAAACTACACTACTTACAGAGATGACTCTACAATATGAGCTAAACTACACTACTTACAGGATGACTCTACAATATGAGCTAAACTACATTACTTACAGAGATGACTCTACAATATGAGCTAAACTACATTACTTACAGAGATGACTCTACAATATGAGCTAAACTACACTACTTACAGGATGACTCTACAATATGAGCTAAACTACATTACTTACAGAGATGACTCTACAATATGAGCTAAACTACACTACTTACAGGATGACTCTACAATATGAGCTAAACTACATTACTTACAGAGATGACTCTACAATATGAGCTAAACTACGCTACTTACAGAGATGACTCTACAATATGAGCTAAACTACACTACTTACAGAGATGACTCTACAATATGAGCTAAACTACGCTACTTACAGAGATGACTCTACAATATGAGCTAAACTACATTACTTACAGAGATGACTCTACAATATGAGCTAAACTACGCTACTTACAGAGATGACTCTACAATATGAGCTAAACTACGCTACTTACAGAGATGACTCTACAATATGAGCTAAACTACACTACTTACAAAGATGACTCTACAATATGAGCTAAACTACACTACTTACAGGATGACTCTACAATATGAGCTAAACTACATTACTTACAGAGATGACTCTACAATATGAGCTAAACTACACTACTTACAGGATGACTCTACAATATGAGCTAAACTACATTACTTACAGAGATGACTCTACAATATGAGCTAAACTACACTACTTACAGGATGACTCTACAATATGAGCTAAACTACATTACTTACAGAGATGACTCTACAATATGAGCTAAACTACGCTACTTACAGAGATGACTCTACAATATGAGCTAAACTACACTACTTACAGAGATGACTCTACAATATGAGCTAAACTACGCTACTTACAGAGATGACTCTACAATATGAGCTAAACTACATTACTTACAGAGATGACTCTACAATATGAGCTAAACTACGCTACTTACAGAGATGACTCTACAATATGAGCTAAACTACATTACTTACAGAGATGACTCTACAATATGAGCTAAACTACATTACTTACAGAGATGACTCTACAATATGAGCTAAACTACATTACTTACAGAGATGACTCTACAATATGAGCTAAACTACGCTACTTACAGAGATGACTCTACAATATGAGCTAAACTACGCTACTTACAGAGATGACTCTACAATATGAGCTAAACTACATTACTTACAGAGATGACTCTACAATATGAGCTAAACTACATTACTTACAGAGATGACTCTACAATATGAGCTAAACTACGCTACTTACAGAGATGACTCTACAATATGAGCTAAACTACGCTACTTACAGAGATGACTCTACAATATGAGCTAAACTACGCTACTTACAGAGATGACTCTACAATATGAGCTAAACTACGCTACTTACAGAGATGACTCTACAATATGAGCTAAACTACACTACTTACAGAGATGACTCTACAATATGAGCTAAACTACATTACTTACAGAGATGACTCTACAATATGAGCTAAACTACACTACTTACAGAGATGACTCTACAATATGAGCTAAACTACATTACTTACAGAGATGACTCTACAATATGAGCTAAACTACGCTACTTACAGAGATGACTCTACACTATGAACAACACGACACTACTTACAGAGATGACTCTACAATATGAGCTAAACTACATTACTTACAGAGATGACTCTACAATATGAACAACACGACACTACTTACAGAGATGACTCTACAATATGAGCTAAACTACATTACCTACAGAGATGACTCTACAATATGAGCTAAACTACATTACTTACAGAGATGACTCTACAATATGAACAACACGACACTACTTACAGGATGACTCTACAATATGAGCTACAATGCACTACTTACAGAGATGACTCTACAATATGAGCTAAACTACACTACTTACAGAGATGACTATACAATATGAACAACACGACACTACTTACAGGATGACTCTACAATATGAGCTAAACTACATTACTTACAGAGATGACTCTACAATATGAGCTACACTACACTACTTAAAGAGATGACTCTACAATATGAGCTACACTACACTACTTAAAGAAATGACTCTACAATATGAGCTAAACTACACTACTTACAGGATGACTCTACAATATGAGCTACACTACACTACTTAAAGAGATGACTCTACAATATGAGCTACACTACACTACTTACAGAGATGACTCTACAATATGAGCTAAACTACACTACTTACAGAGATGACTCTACAATATGAGTTAAACTACACTACTTACAGAGATGACTCTACAATATGAGCTAAACTACACTACTTACAGAGATGACTCTACAATATGAGCTAAACTACACTACTTACAGGATGACTCTACAATATGAGTTACATTACATTACTTAGAGATGACTCTACAATATGAGCTACACTAAGCTACTTACAGAGATGACTCTACAATATGAGCTAAACTACACTACTTACAGGATGACTCTACAATATGAGCTACACTACACTACTTACAGGATGACTCTACAATATTAGCTACACTACACTACTTACAGAGATGACTCTACAATATGAGCTACACTAAGCTACTTACAGAGATGACTCTACAATATGAGCTAAACTACACTACTTACAGAGATGACTCTACAATATGAGCTACACTACGCTACTTACAGAGATGACTCTGCAATATGAGCTACACTACACTACTTACAAAGATGACTCTACAATATGAGCTACACTAAGCTACTTGCAGAGATGACTCTACAATATGAGCTACAATGCACTACTTAAAGAGATGACTCTACAATATGAGCTACAATGCACTACTTACAGAGATGACTCTACAATATGAGCTACACTACACTACTTACAGAGATGTCTCTACAATATGAGCTAAACTACACTACTTACAGAGATGACTCTGTAATATGAGCTACACTACACTACTTACAGAGATGACTCTACAATATGAGCTAAACTACACTACTTACAGGATGACTCTACAATATGAGCTAAACTACATTACTTACAGAGATGACTCTACAATATGAGCTAAACTACGCTACTTACAGAGATGACGCTACAATATGAGCTAAACTACGCTACTTACAGAGATGACTCTACAATATGAGCTAAACTACGCTACTTACAGAGATGACTCTACAATATGAACAACACGACACTACTTACAGAGATGACTCTACAATATGAGCTACACTAAGCTACTTGCAGAGATGACGCTACAATATGAGCTAAACTACGCTACTTACAGAGATGACTCTACAATATGAGCTAAACTACGCTACTTACAGAGATGACTCTACAATATGAGCTAAACTACGCTACTTACAGAGATGACTCTACAATATGAGCTAAACTACGCTACTTACAGAGATGACTCTACAATATGAGCTAAACTACGCTACTTACAGAGATGACGCTACAATATGAGCTAAACTACGCTACTTACAGAGATGACTCTACAATATGAGCTAAACTACGCTACTTACAGAGATGACTCTACAATATGAGCTAAACTACGCTACTTACAGAGATGACTCTACAATATGAACAACACGACACTACTTACAGAGATGACTCTACAATATGAGCTACACTAAGCTACTTGCAGAGATGACGCTACAATATGAGCTAAACTACGCTACTTACAGAGATGACTCTACAATATGAGCTAAACTACGCTACTTACAGAGATGACTCTACAATATGAGCTAAACTACATTACTTACAGAGATGACTCTACAATATGAGCTAAACTACGCTACTTACAGAGATGACGCTACAATATGAGCTACACTACATTACTTACAGAGATGACTCTACAATATGAGCTACAATGCACTACTTACAGAGATGACTCTACAATATGAGTTACACTACATTATTTACAGAGATGACTCTACAATATGAGCTAAACTACAGTACTTATAGAGATGACTCTACAATACTACAACGATACCCTGAGGAGCAGAAGACCATGTCTATCCCGAGGTCATTAGCATACAGATATATAAAAAAGAAGACGAATTAAACGCAGAACATGCCAAACAGAAGCAAGAATGTCTGACTTTTGAAAATTCTCATAATCCTTACACTAATCTTAACATATGGCTTTAAGAATCTTACACAGTTGTATCAATGTAAAAACCGATCTTAACCATAGCCAAAACAGTAGATATATCTCATGTTAATATGGAAAGTCGAAAAATCCTATCCTTTAATACGAGAAGCCCTCGTCTTATATGAATGTAGAAATTTTTTGTAAGATCACCAATATTCGTGAATAATTTAACATTTTTGAAAATCGACTTACGGATGATTTTTCCTCAGGAAGATATCTTCTTTGATTGCTTCAAAAGTCATTAAACTAAGATCTGGATAAAATAATACAACATTTCACAGAACCTTTCAAGCAGTGCTGAAACCATTATCAAATGATGCATTATACAATGCACTCTGAGACAGCGAGGGCCCACAATGCAAGCCCTCACTATCCCAGATGAAATCATCGACGATGACTTGATGATGATGATGATGATGATGATGATGATGATGATGATGATGATGATGATGATGATGATGATGATGATGATGATGATGATGATGATGATGATGATGACGATGATGATGATGATGATGATGATGATGATGATGATGACGACTATGATTATGATGATTATGATGGTGATGATGGTGATGATGATCATTTTTCCGGGCTATTCTGTGATTCTATGTTCTCTTTTGTATCATTGAGGAGTTGTACAGTGATGTGATATGTTGTCACTTTTATATATGTTAAACTATAACAATATACCAAATTCTGGAAGGTTGAAGACATTTCACAAGAAAAAGGTCGCGAAAAAGTTCAAGTATGAAGAAAAATCAATTTGAAAGAAAAGATTTTTGAATCGTATTTTAGGTGCATTTCAGATCATAACATCACCCCCTGGATAAATATGCAGCAGTTGTCGATCGTCTTTGCGATCAAATGCAGAAATATCGAGCTTGCGGTTAACCCAGGAAT
Organism: Aurelia sp. 4 Dawson et al 2005; assembly: GCA_964019985.1. NCBI lineage: Eukaryota > Metazoa > Cnidaria > Scyphozoa > Semaeostomeae > Ulmaridae > Aurelia > Aurelia sp. 4 Dawson et al 2005. The sequence continues at coordinate 1,294,523 of OZ026498.1, forward strand.
AAAACTTTCATACGCAAAAGGACTCAACGACATCAATGTTCAAGTATTTATGATATATTCACATAAATAATGCATAAGATCGAACATGATTTTATACAATGCTATCAAGAGGCAAAGGTCGTTTTTCTACTCCACAACAGCGAGATTTGTTAGAGTTTTCCCCAGTTTAGACATCAAAAAGTAAAGTCTGTCTGAGAGATATGTGATAACTCAACGGGTGTGGATGGTTAAATCATTTTCATCTCTCGGATGTCTTTTGTAAATTAAAGGGAGTTTAAAGACCAGCAGCCTTTGCCATCGTTTGTTTTTTTCTTTTGTGAATTTCGTACAATCAGTTATTCTGGAAGCTGGAGGCATGCTGGCCATTTCACTCCCTTGCAGCGACTTCTAATTTCGAATACTTTATGCATTCGATTTTAAAACTACGACGACTTCCTTTTACAACTGTTGGCAATAGACGATTACGCTAAAGTAAAAAGCTTGGCAAAAAGTTCCTTGCCGCCATCTTCAGCGTAAGCGTCTATTCCACTTTGGTGTAGACTGTTCGATTTCTGAAGACCACGATATAGGGTGTCTGGTCTGGCAACTCTACAGGTTGCTTCGGAAAAAAAGAAACCCAACTATAATTGAAAATCTTAGAAAAATGAAAAGGTTTTAGAAGATGTAATGTATACCATCTGAAAGAAAAATCTTTCTTCTTTCTAATGCTATGCAGTTTGTATACATTAAAGGAATTATTCATAGTCAAGTCAATGTGTTAGTAAGTATGCCCAAATTCAAACGCAGCATGTTTTGAAAGCAAAGGAAACACCAAAAATTACAAACCAGAATTGTCTAAAAATGTCAGGCCTAGAAGTACTTGAAGTGATACCCTGAGGTTTGTAACAATGGTAAGAGTTTTCGTCAGTTGATCATAAGTTACCTTTGTAGCATTAATCATAGCAACCCCGAACTTGTCCTTTAAGAAAATCATCTGAAGTTTCTCAAAGGAGTGACCAATCTCAATCAAGAAAAATTCAAAAATAATTTAACATGCTGGTTTTTCAATTAGGTATTGCAAATACTATCACTTTGATACTTATGGAGCAGTAGTCTTTCAAACGGAGAGAGTTTTTCTGACTCAGCCGGTAACAGCGATAAGATGAACAAAAATTGTAGGTCTGTACACCTAGCTAGGCGTGCCTTCTGACGTTATTCTTGCTAAGGCTACAAATCCATCAGCCATAAACACACGAACATCGAGCAGGGGTCTTACGCACTTTAAAAAACCGCGCATTTCCAAAAGACTTCACCCTAATCCGAACCTTCATGTTCCATGCCGCCAACTTTATCTTCACTGTCCAGAACGCTCGCTACTCTGGAAAAGACATGGTCTTCCGAACATGTTTCCATAATACGGTATTACAAAACGCCTGTGTTTTCAAAATAAAGCAGCTGCAGTCGATAGGAATTTCTTGTTGTAATAATTTTGATAGAAAATACTAAAAATAAATGGAGATTTGCTCTCAATTGCTGTGAATTTTGCTGAAGAAATTATCTTCTAGTTTCAAAGCAGAGGAATGAAATTGCGGGACGTTTTGCCGTTATATCATTCAATTAATAACGACAAATGACGCATTATCAAAGATTCCCAGGTCGAAATTCTCCTTCCTGCTACTTTTGGCAAGTACATCATTTAATCATTGGCGGCGCCGCAGGGGGACTGCGAGGACTTGTCCGACCAAATCCTAAAATTCGGCAAATAAAATTGGCAAAGAAAAGTGGCATAAAATAAGTAGGGTTTAACTTTACGCTGAAAAAATACGTCAAAATCCCCCTCGATTTCTTTCGGCCTTTCAGAGCTGGCACCGTCAATGCATGTAATAATGTCCTTTGCCTTCATTAAATGCTATCCTTCCTAAAACATACTTGAATAATATCATCCCCTCCATTCTTACACTATGAGGATCTATGAAGAATTTTTGCACAAAAGTTTCATTACGAAGCTTTCAAACAGGCCTGAAACCACGACCAAATGTCTTGCCTTACAGCACCTGGAGGACACTACTTGCCGAGACAAAGTGAACCTGAATCTCTTTCAATGTTTAAAAGAAGAATTCAAATGTATACGGTTAGTTGTGACTGCAGACTATGCAAGCGTTTTATAGGAGGTTATATTCAAGTTTGCATTTCTACAATTGTAGTTGGCTTGAATTAGCACCTTTGTGCGATAGTATATTGCAAATTGTGTACAGCCAAAGTTAGATTAATTGCATAAAAAATTTACACCTTGTTGTTTATTCATTTTAGATCGATATTCACATAGCTAACAATATACATAACATGTACAAAGCTAAATACACTCAGAATTCGACTGCAGCTACAGATGCAATTCCTGGACACAAGGTGAACTTCGACACTTGAAGATTTGCTCTTGTTTAGGAAGCGCAGTAAGAAGTTTAATTTGATCGCCTGTGTACCGTGCACGGGAAAAGAACAGAAACGTGAAAATCAATTCTTCATCAAAGATAGGTTCAGGGATGGAAGAAGTGCTCTACACAAAGCGAGAGCTTCCAGAATAATGTCGGCCACTTTGCTTCCTTGACACAAGTAACTACATCAATATTCCAGATATGCCATATTCTTGAAAACATCGAGAAAGAAAAAAAACTGCAAACACATTAACTGCATGCACACACAGAACGAAATTGCACATATACCCACAGACACTGCATACAACACACGACAAAACTGCATGCACTTACCAAGAAAATGTGCATTCATAAACGAAACAAATATGCATACACACAAAACACAAAACTGCATGCACACCAAGAAAACTGCATACACACGAAGAAAACTGCATGCACGCTGCACAAAGTTTGCATACACAGCAAACAACTTTTGCCGGGATGGCGCACCAAAAGGGCCCACACAATGCCGCTTTCAAAACGTGCCGGTTACAGTTCCGCTTTGAAAATCTACCAGCAAAAACTGCCGTTTTGTGTCACTGTCATTTCTTATAAAAACAAACATGCGCAGTCGTGAACTTGTTTGAAGATAACAAGCTGCACCCGGCTAAATATGATGCCCTATCGACGAAAAAAACACTCAAAATTTCAATTTTCTTTACAAACAGCTTGCAAGACCATTCCTTCGCTCATAAAACGCCTGCAGTGTGTTCTGAATAAGTTAAGGAAGGCAATGAATTTTCTTGATTTGTGGCTTTGCACAAGTTCGAATTTAAAATCGCTTTAAATTTACAAAAAAACCGATTTCTTTGCAATAGCGAGGTGCTTCGATGTTTATACAACCATGATTCGATAACTAATTCATTAAGATGATCATAGACTTCCTAGCAGTGATTTTTCAGACAATTATGCAATTATCATTACCAGTACGACTATTTTTGCTGGAAAGTTAGTTTAAAAAATTATTGAAGAGTTTGATAAGCTTGTATACTGGGCTATTAGGCGACAAAATAAAGGGAGGGGAGAAAGTCTGTTGCGACTGACCAACTTTCAACCTACATCAATACAAAATTTTTCTCCTTCAGAGTCTTCATCAATTCCTAGGTTAAGATTTCATGTAATTTTGACGGCCGATTTTTTGAAATAGTTAAAAATCACTGAGAAGAATTAACGAATTTGGGTATTGCGGTAACCTATCACTAAATCAAAGAGGGCGCCTTGTCAAAACTGCCTACATTTCAAACTCCAATAACACAAAAATTTCTCTTCTAATGACTTCAGTTTTCCTAGTATTAAGGATTTTGAATACTTTCAACTGCCAATCTGTTGAAACATTTCACCAAATCATTCAAAAAATCAACAAGTTTGGGTATTGCACTAACTAGCTACTAAAATACAGGGGGAGTATTCTGGACTTAAACAGGGTCTTAGTTTCGCTATTTGCCTGAACCGATATACCGCTGTAAATACGAGTGTTGCCACGGCCGTCTAACTTTCAAACGCCATCAAATGGGAATTCTTTCCTCTCATGTAGAGACTTCAAATACCTAGCAATAATTTTAGCTTTGGGCAACTTTGATCGTTAAAAAAACCACCATCTGCTGAACAATTTCACAAATCACATAGTAAGCTTGAATAAAAGGTGGAAAAGAAAACCATATAAAGTAGGCCTAAATTAGACTGGTTATCGCGTTTGAAAGACTGTCGAACTCATAATCAAACGCCCTTGTTTTAAAATGATTATATCTACCTTGTTTCGATAAGGGCCTAGACTGAAAACACAAACACTCGTATTGACCCGTATTGTGGAATGGTGAGAGGTGTGATCCTTGTTGGGGAGACGAGATATGCTTTGTCCGAGGAAGCTTATGTGTCCCCCCGTGCAGTAGGTTGAAGCTCATGCGCAGTAGCGCTTTGGAGTTGAAGCTGTGACGGGCGCATGAGCTTTAACCCACTGCCCGGGGGGGGGACACATTAGTTTCCTCGGACAAAGCGATCTCGTCTCCCCAACAAATTCCACCCTCCTAGACGATCCCTTGTAATTTTCATCTTGCGTTTATTTGGGAAACGAGCCATCCCGGTTTTGTGAGATCCAACTCTACAAGAGGTGGGATCTCACTGAGCTGGGATGAAATTTTCCCATATTAACGCTGGAAGGTGAGATAAAAAGCTGGAAGGTGGAATGAAATCGTCTGTTTTGCGCACGCGCCAAATTAAAAACAATAGGCAACCTAATCCCTGCTGGCGTCAAGCTGTTATTGTCAGGAATCCTGGCCTGGGAGGTGGGATGAAATTGCTAGAAGGTGAGATGAAATTGTACATATAAACACAGGCAGATTTCATCCCACCTGACAACTCACAGCCTGGAAGGTGGTTTTTCTCATATAAACAGGCCCTAAGTAGCCTACGTAAATAAATGACTGATGCGCTGATGAAGGTATTTGCGAAGGAGTGGCACAATGCTCACAGCTGAACAAAAGTATGTCTGTTAGAATACCCAAACTTAAATATATGTAAAGATTACAAGCTGAAACTTAAACTGATAAGTAGATGGGATTGCGCAGACTTTGATAACTTTAATTAAAAACATATTCTCTTAAAGCTTAATCAATTCATGTTTTATTGGTTACATTTAATTGATCTGCTAATATATCATGAATAAGTTAAATAAAATACCGCCATCTTTGAATTTAATCAACGTAAATCAAACCAAACAGAAACGATCTATGTCTGTGTTTATTCAATATCCTTCATGCTACTTCATCAAGGACAAGCATCGCCTTCATCTGATCCTAATGAAAACTGAAAGGTGGGTGTAAAATCTTTGCCCTAATTCTCTTAATCGAATGACTTGTGAGAAACTTTACTTACTTTGTTGTAATGTTAAGTCTTCAATATAGACTTATGGCCTGAAGTCTCTTAGACTCACAACTAGACTCGATTACATGTCGTAGTTTTGCTTTGTGCATGAACTGATAACGCTATTACTACGACTCATTTTCCTTGAAACGGTAGATCTCCGTACTGATTCTATATGAAACCTTTCAGCTGCTCTAGCACTGATTAGGTGGTGTTCTAGCTTCATTCACTATTGTGTACATTCATCTATGGTACATTCGAACTACATCAAGATATCATTCGATTCGGATTCCTTTTTCGAATGTAGCTAAAAGATCTCAAGGACCTGCATTTTTCTCACAATCACCGTGGAACTGTTGTACCATAAAACAAGGTATCATTAATTCGGTAGAGGTTCATTCTTGCCATAATAACAAAATTCGTCTTTCTCTAGGTCACGTTCTGACCAGTAGACGACGGGGCGACAGAAACTTCTCGTCGATTGACATCTTTTGCCGTTTTTATGCCTCTAGGGAAATAAGGCCCCGAGTGGAACGACAACAACAGCAACCAGTCAACTCAATGAGATAAGCGTAAGAGTGTAACTTGAGAGTCCTTATGGAGTGAGACAAACTCATAGCATTATGAGACACATGATCTATTTAGGCCTAAATTCTGAGCTTCTTGTACCAATCAGATTGCGAAACTTGTGAATTACTGTGGTGACAGCAAATCATCATGGAACTGTTCCCATTGAACACTGATAACCTTCGGACGAGATTCGAGACTCGAGGCAGTAATTCCATCATAATTTCATTAAAGATTGCAGAAAATAGGGTCAGCTTTTTCACTGTTTCGTTGAGTCCCTGTTGAACAAGATTTATAGCAGGGGTACAAGGGACTGACAGTAATAAGTCTCGTAACAGTCATGAATGCTCTGTGGACGAGTTAAAGTGACCCATGTACTGTATGTTGCAAATATTTAGGAAGATATTTTGCACTTGTTAAAGTCTGTGTTCAACCAGCTCAACGTTGTATGTAATGAATAGTTAGTATCCATGCAAAGTAAAATTACGATGAATATTCGAGATGAAGAATAAATGTCAAAAATGTTTATTTACTTCCCACGATAAGTCAAAACTATTAATCATCCATTCGGATTCTTCATGAAGATGCAACAAGCGAACATGTCTGCACTTGGCTTTGGCGCCAATTTGCAATAAACAGAGAAAAAACATTAGAGAAACGTTTAATTTTCATGCTTGGGACACTTTTCTCCAATGGACTCAACAAACAGTTTTCTTTTTCATGGGCATGTTTACTTTAACGTCATCTTTCCCTCCTTCGTAGCTTCCTCGATGCTACTCTCTCTCCTGCAACGTCAAATTCTATTAGACGTTCTATCCTTCTTTATTTTTCGACTTTTGGATCTCTGCCACTTAACTGCCCTGTGCGTTCTATTTCTCATCACTACTGATGAAGGGTTACGTCCGATACGCTTAGTGAATTCAAATCCTGGCATTTTATTTCAACTGATACTTAAAAAGTTATATTTATCTAACATGCAATAGACCTTTTTGTTTTGGCCCTTCTAAGAATCTGAATCGAACGTTGTTTTGATACACTTTGAAGAATTTTCGAATGTGCACAATAGTGACAGAAGTTCTTACGCAACTTGATCGAAAGTCTTGTATAAAAATAACGCTCAATCCAGGCTCTTTTAGAGAATAGCTAAATGGTCTACTTGGAGGCTAATCGAACGTATTGTACCATGAGCTTTAACCCACTGCACGGGGGGACACATAAGCTTCCCCGGACAAAACATATCTCATCTCCCCAACAAGGATCCACCTCTCACCGTTTCACCTTCCACAACGAATTCTTGTACAGTTTGTATAGTTTTCGAATGTACACAATAGTGATAGAAGCTCAAATGTCATCCAATCGAGGCTCTCGCATGAAAATATAGAAATATCGCTCTGTCCAGGCTCTTTTGTAGAATAGCTAAAAATCTATTGAAGGAGAAGAAATTAAGATAAACAAACAAATCAATTAACTAATAAACAAACGAAGTATCGAATAAACAAATATGAAAAACGTATGATTGAACAAGTAAATGAAAGAGTGCTTGTATAAGAGGAAGAAAATAAAGGAAAATATGAAAAAGAGTCGATGAATTAACACAGCGAAGAGAGAATGAATGACAAAGTAAGAAATACAAGGGTGAAATGAATATAGAAATGAAATAAGTTAGAATGAAGAAAGGTTGAATGAATAAAAGAATAATCGAACATAGAGAAGAGATAGCTGTATTAGGAAAGGTATGAAAATTAAAAGCTTATCAGGAAAATTGTCTTTAACTTGCTACGTGCTACTTTAACCCAAACAATAGGATGTTGAAGATACCTTGTCTCTTGTTGTGAAGATATGTCGCATTGCAACGGGATTTTGCAAAATAATTAGCAGAATGTTGTCTAAAATAGAAAGATACTTACCATGATTTCATAACAGCTAGAAGAATCTCTAAACCTTGATAGAATCACACTTTCTTGCAGCGGTATCTGCATCAAATAAATAAACACCTTGAAGAATAGAAAATGAAATTCGCGAGCTTCGTGTGTTTGGAAACAGTTGGCAACAAGCAGATACCAGATGTCGTTTAACGCCTATCTTAGCTAATCAATTCACATTGATATTTCATCTGATAAACAGAGTAAATAATTACAAAACTAAAATATAGCAAGATCTACATCAATATGCTAAGATGGCACTTAATTCTTGCGAGGATTTCCAAGTGAAATTGATAAAAATCGTAGCAGAGGTAGGATTCGATATTCGTGCTCCCGTTGTTTCCAATTCGCAGACCTCTAACCGGATAAAATGAAGATTAAAAACTTGAAAATCCTCTTCAAGCGAGCACATCTGGTTCTGTTTCATTATTTATATAACCGACGTCAATGTTTTGCAACAAACAAAGTTGGGGCTTGAAAGAAATTGTGATTTCCACTCTTCGTATTTATAACGTTTACTAGAACTTTTCATCATCTATTCAAAACCAAAGTTACTGCATTGAAGAGTTGTGCAAGGCTAAATAAAAACTTGCATTTGCAGAGAGCAAAAAAATACAAAGATGTCCCATTCAAATTAATGTTGCACGTGCATTACGAACAATACGTAGCCAAAGAAATAATGCCGTGCCTGTGTGTTTTCTGTTTTCTATTTATAGCGAAGCCTATTTACCACCTAACACTCCCTAACAGTACGAGTAAACAATTTCCATTCATTTTCTGCAAATATCTTCTTCTAGTGCTGTTAAAGTAGACATGGTGAATAAATTCCCTCCAGGGTTCATTTTAACGTGCACTGTAATGACAACCGATTTTGGCATTATTACACGGCAACCCTACAGTGATCCATTTGAAATTGTGCTAAGGTAAATTGTTGAGCTCTCTGTATGTTGTTCTTCAATCCTTCGATGTACAGGGTGAACCAATAAATGTTAAAACGTTTGGCGAGCTGCGGAATAAAGAGTAAGCGGCCGATATTCAAAACGGAAATATCGATCTCTCAGTTAAAGGCTAAGTTAGATGAGAAATTTTGTTTGATAAAATCACTCATCTTTTAGACCCAAAATAAGGAAAATATTGGCGAGAGGTTATACGGAAACAAGGATTCGGCATTCAATTCTGATTCAAGCAAATCTGAGCGGAGTGACTGATTTCAGGCAGGAAACATTGTAAATATCTATTCATATATTGCTAATATATTGAAGTAAATGATACTGCAAAATGTCATTACCTGACTGAAGTTTCAAAAACGAGGCAATACAGAATCCCGCCACTCCTATTGGTTAATCATACATTTCCTGCGGGTTTCCCGTAGCCTTGTGTAATACGATACAAGGACGCGTTTTCGTCGCTACAGCAACTGCTTTAGGTATGTGAGATTTACAAAAACTCAAACGACATGGCAGTAACAAAATGCGTTTGACTAAATGATACGAGTTAAAATTAGACCTCATCAGGTAATAAAACTCATACTAACCGGTTTTGTTGTTGTACAGGAAAATATAAAGCCGTCGGTCTTCATGCACAGACCTCGCAAGCTCGGTCTGTACTATTAAGACCTCGGGCTTTATGTTTTCCTGTACACCACAAAACCGGTTAGTATGCGTATATTATTAATCAAACATGCAAGGAGTAGTAACCTTTCAAATAGCATGTGTTTTTTTATGATTCACCCGGTGCAATAGCGCAGTAGGCTAATTCTCTGGATAATAATAATAATAATAATAATAACAATCAAATTGTTTTAAGTTGGTTACAATTCTAGTTCCACATTAATCTAATGTGAACTAATTTAAACCAACTATTTATGAAATGCAGAAAATGAAATGCAGAAAATTAAACGGTAAAAAAAACAGTGAAAAGACGAAATTTATATCATGAAATAAGCAAAAACTTCTCACCTAGAATATAATGCCCAGAAACTTTCAGCTTGCTGTCCAATTTCACAGACAAATGCATCAAATGAAGATCTCAGCGTCAATTGAAGAACATCTCGTGTTTTGGTTATCCTACAATTTCTACTAAGACTCAGAAAACATGACCCGAAATTAAAAATTACAAATGATTGAATTTTCAAAATAAATGGAGACTACCAATTAAAGGTTTGTTAAATACATTGCCATATTTTTCAATTGAGATGAACTACCTCGATCAAATTTTAATATCTTTTGACTTTCCTCTCTTAGCTAATAATAATTTGTCGAAAGTGTGAAAGAAAATTTTTCTAAATAGAATTTGAGATAAAAAATAATTGCCAGTTTCAAACAATAGGTGAGTAACACGTTAATGGAAAGTTATCTAGTAAAGGCTTACCCCTTTGTGAAGAAATGAAGATTTTGAATGGGAACTATTGCAGAACGCAGGAGGGGTGAATTTTGTCAAACAAAAAATAAAGATCTGACTTAGAAAAAGCGATTTGGCAGCTTCACGAATAGTTTTCTCACCTTCTGCCCGGAAAACTGTAATACTTTGCCTTCTCTGTATATTCCGATTGAATTTAGTACACTCAATGGTGCTGGAATCTGTTCTTCTGAAAGGTGAATCACATTGTCTTTTCAGAGACCTAAGTACTTTGCTGGATAAAATTCATCCTTGTTGCAGAACGTACACTTGGCACTTGAGGAGTAAATGCCACTTCAAGTATGAAGGCAGCTTTATAGTTTTATCCACACTTGCAGAGTTTTTCTCGACACTGTCTGTGTAAGGCATACGCTTTACAATGCATGCACTAAAAGATCCATCGAGATCTGCATAGCCAAATCAATTGCTCTACATGCGAAAAGGGACCACTGGGGAAGACATGGCTTAATATCGAAGGAAAAATGACAGATCTCTAAATATTTGCCCCGAAGAAACTTTATGAATCTCATTCAACATTGGAGAGTAAACATAATAATGCTGTATATTTTCTTTGTTATACAAACCTCTACGTAAACAAAGGATCTGCGCTTCAAAATTTTAAAAGTGGCTTTGGATAACAGACCCATCGTAAAAACGCATAAAAGCAACAAAAACACCATAATCTGTAGAAAGAAAACAAACATTTACTGAATAAAATCATGTGTTTTACCAACCACAAATTTGATTGCTGGCTCGCGAGAAGGAAATAAAAACAGCAAGTGGCACCAGATTTTCACAAATAAAACCATGTTTTATGTTCTAGTTGCAATCAAAATTCTGCTGTTTAGGGTATCGAAATGAATATGACTGATCTTAAACAAACCAAACATTTGTCCCAATTTTGGACAAACCATAGGTAAGCATTTCTCTCTAAAATTACGAGAGAATTTTCTCTCAATCTAAAGAAAGGAAAACAGATCTGCTAGACCACCTCGAAGTAATGATGAAGTTTCAGCTGTTATCGTTCTATTTTGGTCAGCAAAAATCAGGTCAGATAAGTGTTTAAAGCACAAAAATGTTGCACACTTACTCGCGTGCCAAATGTCATGAATATATTGTAATTTATGAGAGTGAGATTTATAAACAAAGAAAGAGCGAAATTCATGCTTTGTCGCCTTCTGCCCCAAAAATTTAAAAACTTGAAAAGAGGGTTTGGTTGGAAACCATATTGTTCGTTTCATTCTAAACAGAATATGCCCAGAAGCATGTCTACTTCACTTGCTTATTACTACATTTTATCAATTTTCGAAGTCACAGCACATCAAACTAGCTGGCAAATAAAAAGCGCTGCAATTTTGCAATGATGAAATAAAGACTTCGACTCAAAACAAGCAATTTCAGGTGCACGGTTTTTGTAGCGCAATTTTTTATTGGCTATATTTCGTGACTTATCCAATCAAAACAGAAGAGATCAAAGATTCCGATCGGAAATGGTCTTGCTCAGTCACAGGTAAGGACAACTGAGAGAAACTCATACACAGATTAAAAATTGAATCAATTTTCTACTGACAGCTGTATGAGGGAAAGGAAACAATTAGAGTATCAAGTGTCTATGATCTTTTTGAAAATCTCGATTCAAATTGTATCACAAATATCTGGTGCCCCAAAAAGTAAACATATTTGCCTGGGCCTATCGATCAACATTCACATTCTATCATTGGCAAATCATTTTTAAACTTTTCTCTACTATTATCCTTAGCATATGCACTTGTTTGTTGATACTGGTTCTTTTTGAGTGCAGAAATATTCATGTTAAAAGCTCAAATTTGAAGGCACTGCCAAACCTGAGCTTCCGCGTTTTCGCCTAAGTCAATTCTTGAATCAAAGCGAATAAACCAACCATATCCTTGATAATTTTGAACAAAATTTAGACATTATATTCCGTTTGCAAAAAATTACCCAAAGTGCATTTCTTCATTTTCCTTTAATTTTAGTTAATGATTTCGATGTCCTTCAGTTAATTGTTTAGGCTAAATTGCCAAAATGTTGGTTTGAACGTGGCGGTCAATTTGAGCCTTGAAGATTAAAATTTCAGCAGTAAAATTACCAATATCAACAAAACGACATATCTTTTCTCAAGTTAAACATTTTGAAACTGATTAGCCATTGATAAAAACTAAATTCTCATCACTTGACTCAACCAAACCTGTAAACATTTTTGTGAGGCACCCGGTACAATTCTGAGAAATATTTTGGTTCAGCCCCATGATGGTCCTTGTCGGGAAGGAAAATATTTTTCAATCAATCTGAAATGAGAAAGTGACTCCTTGAAGTAGATATGGCTAGAAATTGAGGACACATTTACAACTTTGCAAAAAGACATTATTTGGGCATAACAAAATTGCCTTTTGGTTCAAATCAAATTTCATGAGTAAAAGGTTTTAACAGGAACCAAGTAATATGTTTTTGAGAAAAAGTGCCAGAGAAAGCTGGAGCAAAAACATTGACAATGAAAGAGATGAAGACATTTACGAAATGCTAAAAAATCCTTGAATCATTTTCGTATTTTCATATAAAGATTTAATACTGTTTCATGGGAGGGGGTATCTCAACGAGAGTTGATTTATGTATACACTTGCTGAAAAAAATTCGCCGGAATCTGTTTCTGAAAAGATCTGAGGAGTTTAGGAAAGCATAAGGCTCAGATCTTTATAAGGGTGTATGTAAAATTCTATTACATTTTTCTCTGAATTATAGTGCTTGAAAGAAACCTGATGTAATTTGCTGTAGAAATGCCGTGGCAATTTTTTTGATGCCTTGATTATTTTCAAAATGGCGGCATTTATTAATTTTGTGGCTGTGTGAATTATAGTCTGAATCATAGTGCTTGAAAGAAACCTGAGGTAATTTGCTGTAGAAATGCCGTGGCAATTTTTTGATGCCTTGATTATTTTCAAAATGGCGGCATTTATTAATTTTGTGGCTGTGTGAATTATAGTCTGAATTATAGTGCTTGAAAGAAACCTGAGGTAATTTGCTGTAGAAATGCCGTGGCAATTTTTTTGATGCCTTGATTATTTTCAAAATGGCGGCATTTATTAATTTTGTGGCTGTGTGAATTATAGTCTGAATTATAGTGCTTGAAAGAAACCTGAGGTAATTTGCTGTAGAAATGCCGTGGCAATTTTTTTGATGCCTTGATTATTTTCAAAATGGCGGCATCTATTAATTTTGAGGCTGTGACGTCATCAAATTTCTAAATCCTAAACCAGAAGAACAACAGACTCCTGCTTACCACCATGCGGAAGACCTTCATAAAACTCTTCTTTTCTTGAAGATTGTATCAATTTTTCTTAAGCAATTTAAGATTTACAATAATTTTAATCTTGATGAACTCTGAAAATAAAATCAAAATGCCACCATTTTGAAAATAATTAAGATATCAAAAAATTGCCACGGGAGATTTACAGCAAATTACCCGAAGCTCCTTGCAAGACACTGAATTCATAGCAAATGTGACAGAACCTTACATCCACCTTTTTAAAGATTAGAAAGATTTGAGTCCCATGCTTGTTTAGGAAGGTTAACGATTCCGCAAAATTGATACAAGTTTAGGGAAAGCTACTGAGTTATTCCATCCCGGTATAAGAAACATCGGTTAACGAAATTTTTTTTAAATAAAATCATTGATACTATCCCCTAAAACATTGCATAAGCATATTCTAACTTAAAACCAAGTTGTGAAATAAGCAAACCTCGAAGCACGCCCATCGCAGCATTCACTACCGTTACAATGAAATTCATGCTTGTAAATATCAATCTAAATCAGCAAGAATGATATTCATAATTTATTGGCTTTTATTGACTCAATTAGCAACTCAGTTGGAATTCATGAAATATTATTTTGTCTAGACTATCCTCTTAGTTATTAACTTACTGGAAAAATAAAAAAGATAAAAGGTTGAAAAGTAGAATAGGCTTAACAAGATAAGTTTAGCAAAAGCATGTTTACAATTTGAAGACTTTGAATGTGAAATCTTTAGACTAGAAAATTAAAATTGCGCGAGGTAAGTCAAGAAATCGTTAAGGTATCCGGAGATTATAACTTTCTAAATGTCAATCAGATTTCTTCGAACTGATGTTTATTGAGAAGCGAACATTCAAACTTAGGCATGAAAATGCAGCTGGGAGCTTAGTCATACCGTTACACTTAAGACCCATTCATACCCATAACAAATTTAGAATATTTTGAATCGTTGTAATTACGGAGCAATTTACTTTCATTGAAGTTGTATCAGAGTGTGACAAAACGCTGAAAACAGCACTACAAGAGACATTCTAATGGACAATATTGTACACATGACTTCGGGATTTTGCGGAGAGTCTTTTGACATGAAGTTCCTGGGTTCTTTCCCAGGCAGGGAAACAGTTTGATCCTCCAGTTGTGGTAGCCCACCCGTGATAATCATATTTCACCATGTCAGCTAATGCGGCATGATTCTATATAATTTTATACATATATATTCACGGGCTACTTGTGGTAGCCCACCCGTGATAATCACATTTCACCATGTCAGCTAATGCTGCATGATTCTATATAATTTTATACATATATATTCACGGGTTACTTGTGGTAGCCCACCCGTGATAATCATATTTCACCATGTCAGCTAATGCCGCATGATTCTATATAATTGAATACATACATATTCACGGGTTACAGTGTATGATAGTAGTAGAATAAAAAAATTGTTGTACACAACCTTTGTTTTCTTTCTTATTATCGTTCTCTGAGTTATGATACCCAGCCGGTCTTCTTACTCACTCCATCAAAATATTAGGCCCATCAGTCGACCTCAGTCAGACCCAAACCTCCACGAAAAAACGCTGAGGTCGACTGATGAGCCTCTTATTTTGGTGGAGTGAGTAAGAAGACAGGATGGGCATCATAACTCAGAGAACGACAATAAGAAAGAAAACAAAGGTTATGTACAACAATTTTTTTTATTCTACAACTATCATACGATGTAACCTGTGATTCAAATAAGCGACCAGAGGATTGTGACGTCATAAAAGCAACGACTGTGCTTCTCCTTCTTCCCCCAGATATCACGCTCAACGAAAACGAGGCCAACATATCTTTTCTAGCCTCTTAATCGTTGCTAGTCTCTTTATCGTGTTTTGATGAAAATGGTGACGAAATTGTGACGATGTTTGGCCTAAATTAGCCGAAAGTTTAACTAATTTACAACTGTTACGGACGTCTAATGTGGAAAGAAGTTCATGATTCGCGGTAGAAGTTGGTTGGTTTGCTTTCTAGCATTAATCATACCAAATCCGGACTTGCCGTCTAATGCAGGTCATTCTCTAAATGTTAAAACTGCCGATGTTACCACTGGAAGTTAACGTTCTTCTTCTTTATTAAGTTTAATTGAATCCATGGGCAGTTCGGACACTATTGAACGAAATACAAAGATTTCTTGACTTGGGGATGAGTATTGAATCATTATTGTTTCTTGCTTAGTTCAGACAGCATAACAATGGTGTCCGAACTGCCCATTTTGAGACTGCTTGGTTTATTCAAATTCACCTATTACTCTAAGTAATACGCAGTTTTAAATGCACCAACATAGTGCCAGCCACTGAGTATATAGTACCTTCATCACCATGATAAATCAAATTCGAATCTATTCATAATAATCCAGAGGTGAGTGGCGGTAAAGCAGGCAACACAGGGTTGACCTTATTACACCAGAAATTAGCGCATGTGCTATGATACAGCTTACCACCATATGTTAAGTTAGCCATTGATATGATCCATCCATTCAATTCAATCGATTCATTATTAACACTCAGAAGGCATATGCCACATTGTGAGTCTGCACTGAGATCTTGTCGGGACAGCTTCGAGAGGTTTGAAGAAGTGGGAAAGGCCTGAAAGTAGAAAAAATACAGCTTCTTGTTAATATTCATCTAAACAGCTACATTATACTTGACAGACATAAGCCCCTCTTGTAGTGATGTTTGCATGGGCAGTTTCACAAAACAGTGCCGTGTTTTGAAAAAATGTCATGCTTCGCAGATATAAACTACATGGTGAGTCAGCAGTGAGGTCTTTTCGGGACAGTTCTGTGAGGATCGAAGAAGTAGAAAAGGCCTTGAAGCAAATGAAACACAAGTTAAGTAGAAAGCACCGATGTTTGAAAGATTGAAGAAACTAATCCAACGAACAGATTCAAGTCTCATCCTGCAATATCCGTCAAATTCATTGCTGTGTTTTAAATGCTCCTTTCGCAAGCAGAATCTGAGGCTTTTAGATTCATTCAAGTTTTCGAAATATCTTTTGGCAAAAGGATTTATGTCTCGGTAAAATAATACTGCTGGAAAATAATGCTTTTAAAGCTACACGTTATTCCATCTTCTCTTCCTTGAAGACAGCACTGAGGTTTTCGGGACACAACCAAAAGTAAATAGATCATTGAATTCTCAAGGACAACCAAGTGCTGACGATTTCATCATGAAATAGCAGTTATTTTTGCCACCTGACACGGATAGACCCATGAAATCGAAGTGAGTAAATTTTGAAAACTTCTATACTTACGTGTTCTGGAAGGCCAGACGAAAATCCACATAATTCCCTCCATAAAGTGTCAATTTGAGTGAGCAGTAATTTCAGTTCCTCATTAGATTTTGCGACAGCTGAAAAATGACAATAATAATGACTATGAAAAAATGCAAGAGAGTTTTAGATCTAACAAATATTCTTTTTGAGTCCATTTTGATAAGAAACTTTGAAATTGAATCTACTTTTTTTAAATTTATTTTTTAATTGATAGACCTTTTAACTATTTTACGAAAATCTAGATCGAGTGATAATTATATATATTTTTTACGAAGGGTACGATTCAGTGGTGTACGAAGGGTACATTCATTCATTTACAGCAAATTTCTAAGAATTAGCTAGCTAGCTTTGCTATTCTAAAAAGTCTGAACGCAACGATAGTTTTCTATATTTGAGGAAATTTCAAATGTGCACGATGGTGATAGAAGCACTCACGCCAATTAATCGAGCATTTCCTGTGAAACTGAATAGAAATATCGTTCGATCCAGGCTCCTCCTTAGAATAGATAAAAAGTCAATTACGAATGAAAGTATTTCTATATAATCAGAAATAAATATAGTTAAGGTAAACAAAGTTATCATCAACTCACCAGATTTTTCTATTGACAGTTTTATCCTACAAGCAACAGCAAATATTTCTTTCAAACCTACCAAATATAAGACTCAATGTAATGACTGAAACTAAGATTTAAAAGGTGACGTAAAAAGAGGCGATTCACTCTTTCCAAACAACGCTCAAGAATCTTGAACACAGAATGATCTTTTAAGAATTTATTAGTAATTTTACTTAAAAATAAAACGGTCTTGCTACAGGAGTTAGATCTATTTATGGAGTGATATATCCCCTAACACGGACAAATTTCACTACATTATTGTTAAATTCTAATTGATCAGATACGAATAAAATTCAAATATCGTACGTGTTGTTCCAGAGTTATGAGCAATTTTGTCTAAAAGATGTTTTGTTAAACGTTTCGAAAGGTCCAGAAAATCGTTAGAATCCTGCCTATTTGTCAGCTAAAACAACTTTTCTTTTGTTTTTTTCAATTCGTTTTGAGTGAGCTTGTCAGGATTTCAAGCTACTGAAAGCTAATTTAGGCTCATTGTGCATGCTGCATCCAGGTATGGGGCCCCTAGTTTAGCGTCCCTTCCAAAGGACGACGAGGGGAGTTGTGATGAGGTCAGGCCTCCGAGGTCACTCATCCGGAGTTTGACCTCACTCGACCGAGCTTAACTTCGGTTACCTGACGCAAACTGTTTAAACCACTTGGCCACTCACCCCGTAATGGCATCAGATACGGTAATCTTCTTGAGCAACAAAGACAAAATTGTGTCTCAAATTTAACAATATACAAATTCTTACAAACACATATTCATGGCTTGTTTCTGTTTCTTAGAAGACAAAGATCATTGTAATTGCTCTTGTCCTAAATATGTAACAAAACGAAAACATGATATACCTAAGAAACCCATTTTGCAACTTAATACAGTCATTTCCAGCATCAGTTTTAAACCTGTACAAAAAGCAGTATATATAGGTATGCTAAGAGGCAACAAATACAGACATACCACTGAAGAATTCTTTGCCCTTATCACTGTCAAAAACTTCCTTTTTAGATTGCAGTGATAAATTATGTCTTTTCATAACATCGGCTGTTGATTCAAACACCTTTTTAACTCCACTCAAACATCTTTTCCATTCGTGTAAATGCAGGTCAGAGTCCTGAAAAATATTCATTAATAACATTTATTAAAATCATATTCAAAAGTTTTTCACCAAGGATTTGTACCTTGTAAAAATACGGAAGTTTTCAGTTGGACTATTATCCTAAACTTCAGCTGTAAAGTATCGATTACTGCACAGCCTATGAGATGACAATTTCTCTCGGAATTCACAACAATCAGATACTAGTTTTGCGCAGTCTGGAAAAAGCAGTTATCAATGAAATTTAGAGTTTGACACAAACGCAACATGACAAGACAGGCAGCGGAAATGACACAATTATAAATTGTGAATATAATGGTGGTCCAAAAAATGTACTCCTGTTTAAGAAAATTACAAAAATTCTATTCAATTTGTTCTGTCATTGACCTAAGAATATCTGCAGATGATAAAATGTTTGTCTTCAATACTTACATAATAAAAATTACAACTTGAGAAAGCTTATTTCTTGCTATCCTTGGTAAGAACATAGTCAGTATTGCCTCCTTGAAGTTCGGAGAGGAAGTGTGCGTTTCTTTCCGTCAATTATGACCAAAGGAAACGCTTGAATGCATAAAGAAGTTGATCTCGCAATCACCTAGACTCACTACGTCAGTCCTAGTTTCCACTTCGTTCATTGAATTGGATACCATCGCTGCGCGCGCCACTGTGCTTCATCTGTTATAGCGATTATCAGTTTTTCAAGGACCGCAGCTACGAGCTGTAATCAGTCTAGTAATCTCCAGTGCCTTGGCCGTAAGATTTATAATCAGACACTCCTCAAACGAGCTAAACTTACTAATTTATAAGCCAATCACATATTCAGGAAAGAGTGTAGTTCTGGCTGTCATAGGATAGCTAAGTTTTATCTACAATCCCACAATGATGTAACTCCTTACCTCCAAAACTCCAGTCAGTGCCTTGTACCGATCTTCTGCTTCCAAAGCCGGCTCAACAAAAAAATTCTCTTGTGAGCTCTTTGATGTTAGCCTCGGCTTAGCAAACTCTTGTCGTTGTTCTTGCTGTTGCTGTTGTTGTTGATGATGCTGTTGTAGATGCTGCAGTTGCTGTTGTTGTTGCGAAGTGACAATGTCATCAACTCTACCGGCATTGAACGAAGCTGCAAAATTACCAAGCTGGTTTGCTGAATTGATAGCTTTGTTAGGCTGGGAGGTAAATGCTCTGTCTTGAGCAAATGATGATGCAACGCGATCTTCTTGTTGTTTACTTTTAAAGGCATCGAAATCACCGAAATTGTCCGGATATGAGCGTTGAGACTGAACAGCTTCATTTTGTAAATCAGTTGCACTGACAGGCTTTCCAAAGGTAAATTCTTCGCTACTCTCATTTGAACCAAAATTAGCGAAAGCCTTCACTTCTTTTCTGTTATCTGCGGCAACACTGCTAACCTCTTTTGATAAACCCACGCTATAATCTGCGGGTAATTGGCTATTGTTTACTTCAAGCCCACTGAAGGCTTCAAAATATGCTGTCTTTACGGCTGACGGCCGACTGCCGCCTACTGTGTCATCCACACTGAATAGTCCCTGTCCACTGGCACCAGTGCTTTGAGTTAAATCAGAGCCCACGATACCTCTTCGTTCTTGTCCAAATTCAGAAAACTTGTATTGACTAGCACTTTGAAAGCTATCTGTCGCATGGACGTCTGACGATGTAAAATCTGCAAAGTCGTCATCTACTTCTGCTGCAGTTGGGGCAGTGCTGGAGCTAGGGAAAGTTCCAGACACCTGCGAATTAGAATTGAATGTATCTTTTAAAGTTGGATTAGTTTGAGCTGATGTATGTGACGAAAAGTCTGCAAATTCATCCTGATTAACGTCAGTTTCCGAATTGATGTCAAATGTCATGGCTGTAGTGGTCTGTTTTTGCAGCATAATATCAAATGCCATTGGATTTGGTACCATTTTCGGCGTACCTACACTCTTTCGCTGCAACGCTTTGGCACCATCTTCGTTCATCAGTTCCTGTTCTTGCAGTTTTTGCATTGGCTCGAATTTATCAGATACTGACAAAGCAGAAAATGTAGATAAATCAATGTTGGTTCCTTTATCTTTGGTATTGTCACTAAAATCTTGTGTTCCAAATGCGCTAAGAATTTCGGATTCCTTGGAATCACTGCTCCCAGACTTTCCAATTTCCCTGAATTTCTGATTCTCATTTGAAGAAGCTGAAGTTACAAATGCACCAAAAGAGTCATTTTTCATACCTTTCTTTGATGTTGAAATTGCATTGCTGTGTGAGCCGGATATGGCCAGGGCCCCAGGATTCTTAGAACTCTTAGTTTCATTTCCAGGAACTGGCGTGAAGGAAGTAAAATCATCCCATGATTCATCCATACGATTAACAATCTCTTCTAAACTTGCATTAACTTCTGTTGATTTTAAATCGTCTGTGGTTTGAGATACCATGCTGGCGGAAAGCTCAGTCCGAAAAGAATTTGATGTGGGTGTATTTTGTGACAGATTTGCCGTAACGTCGGTTGAAGGAAATATGCCAATGCTACCAGTCGAGCTATTGACATTTGTCGAGGGGAACTCTGCAAAACCATCTCGGTTGCTCAACCCAGAAGAGGCAGAAAAGCTGGAAATACCAATCGAAAATGGAGGGTTTGTCACATTGAATGCACTGTCCTGGGATGATTTTGGTACACTAGCGAATTCCCCAAAATCAGCCTTGAAATCTGGCGCAGTTGATTGTGACACTGATGAAACTGGCACAGGTGCTTGGTTCGACTTCTGAAATGATGCAAAATCAATTCTTGTAGATCCGTGTTGTTGGCTACTAAAGCAAGATGAATCAACTGGATAAGACGGAAGTTTGTTTGATCCAATATTAGCTGAGCTTGATTGCGCTCCTGCGATATTCGATGACATGTTTGGTGCTGTATTGTTAGCCCCCGTTGTTTGAAATGACCCAAAATTATCATCAGAGTTTATAGGCACTGAAGAAGCCTCTGACAAAATGGATCCTCCCACATGGCTTCGTTGCTGTTCACTGGCGAATTCGACAAAAGTAGGAGCAGCGCTTGAAACAACGGATTGAAAGTCAGCCCAGCCTTCAGTTGATTCCGAGACTCCTCCTGCTTTGAAGCCACCATACGCCGAATTCTCCTCACTTTTTGCAGCCTCATTACCAAGTAGCAAACCTCCCTTGGATGCTGAGCTCGACTCACTGCTGCTAGTGATGGGCTCGAGTGTAAGTTGATTCGATGACGTAGTTCGCTTTTTTTCGTATGATCTGAAGATGCTATATTTGTCATTAGGATCAACAGGCGAGACTGAACGATCATCAAATGCTTCAACAGCGAGTGAATCACCTCCGAACACACTCCCACTTTCCTGTAATGATAAAAGTAAGTTTTATCGTGAATTTTGAAACGACCACCCGGTTATCCAAAGATGATGTAAAGGCTAAGTCCGGAGTTGTGGTATGACTGATGATAAAATGAAAGATTATATTGTTATGAGTGGTATGCCATACTATTTTCCACCATTTTTTGTCTATTCTTTGCGAAATTACGCATTCAATCAAGCGACTTGTGCGTATTGACGTCACCACACTCAAAGTTTTCTCCCAGATATTTTCTTGTGATGGAGTTACGGCACACACGCTGCTTATTTGCATGGGTAATTTTGCAAGAAAAAGACGAAAGATGGTAAGAAAAAGTACGAAGCATCATTCATAACATCATGGTCTTTCATTTTGTCAGCAATTATAACGCAACCTCGCAACCCCGGACTTGGCCTTTACGAATGAGACAGAGAACTTGAAAGTACTGTACTTATCAAGAACTGAATGACCTTTTTTGTTGTTTGGAGATCTTAACTTCTGAAGATTCACTTTTCAAGTTACAGTATCTATTTAGAGCCAATGCCATGATTTATCATATGCATCCTTTAATTCGATAAAGACAAACTCATCGACGCTAGCGGACTTTGAATTTCGTATATGTTTGGGCCAATTTCTAACTGTAATTTGAGACAGAAATTCTTTAATTCAAGCAATTGCCCTGATTCTTATTCGAAGATTGCCAAAATTTTGACGAATGCAGTTCAACATTTTCTTCATTTAGGTCTTGCTCAAGGATGAAAAGAAGAGTTTTATAGGACTACTTAGAAATTAGGTTTTCTGTTGGAATTTATCTGACAATGTATTAAGAAGAATTTAGGAATTTATTGATTAATTCTTTTTCTGGTATTATTATCATTATTATCATTTCTTTGACAGGGCACATTGTAAAACAGTTTTTTCTTATAAACTGAATGTTGTTTACCCTGTACAAAAAATTTAAAATGAAAAAGAAAATGAATGAATGAATGAATGAATGAATGAAAGAATGAATGAATGAATGAATGAATGAATGAATGAATGAATGAATGAATGAATGAATGAATGAAATGGAAACGACCAGCAGCAAATTGTATAACGTGAATAACAAAGCAACTGAAAATGGAGCGAACATATCTATATATTTGATTCTAAGATAAAGGATAATCTCACGATACAAATTTACACTTACAGTATCCATGAACACATATTCTGGGAATTCTGGGATTGGTGCCGTATTACAAGTAACCAGCTTTGATATTGAAAGTTTCGTCCAACCAGCCTGAAACAAAATCAAAGAAAATCTATAACTTTGTGTTCGTCAAATAACAAATACCTTAAAATGAGAAATATACTCTTCTAAGTGGCAGCTAATCTAGGTCAAGGAAAAGCCAAACACCGTGCTTTTCATACTGCACTGATTACTTAAGGCTTCAATTTCTCGTGGTACGGGAATATAATCGGTGTATTTGTGAAATGCATTAGCGAAAATTGATGCAACTGTGAAACACAAAGATAAATCAACGTTGAAAGACTCTAACTGGTAGTTGAAAGCACAAATCATATATCTCGGGGAAAAAATATTAAAGAACCAAGCGTACCCGACAGAAATAGCGAGCACTGAGTGATACTCAGGGCTTATGAAATTGCTGGCAGGGGTGACGCCAGAAATTTTCCGACAGGGGGACTGGAGCTTTCGATGACAGGGGGCGCTAAAAATGGCTAGAAGATGCAGTTTTCATAAAATGGTATTCTGTCATTATGTCTCGAGCAGAGAAGTGTCCGAACTTGGAAAAGTATTTCCCAGAAATCTTTACAAGTGAAAATATTTCCAGAAGGTTTCAGAGTAAAAATTGCAAAATATGCTGATAGTTCATTTGTTAAAAATTGACAGTATAATCACAGGAAAGAAAATACTTCTACATATATAGCAAGTTCTTTTACGTTCTTTCGCAGAAAACGATAAGTTTTAATCCCTTAAGCTTCATCAAATCCTGTCGCAATTTGCAATATCAATCATTCATTTACCTACGAAACAATGTTTTAATAATTTTGTAGGCGTACTTGTCTATGTATAGCTATAGAATGGCAGCAATAAGTAGCTCTTTAAAGTCACTCCTTTCAAAATTAGGAGAATGCTTTGAGCCAAAAAACTAGAATCCTAGAAAGGTTCTCATAAAGGAAAACACTTCCTCCACCTCTGATCTCGAGCATCAATGTTGAGTTTGGTGATAAAAGCGAATGCTGCTTGAAAAACATTGATCTTAGTTTTTAAATGCATCAAAGCGTAGATTCCAGGTCTTTAAATCTACGAAAAGAGGCGGGTGTAAAATTCTTTAAACTGAATGACTTGAAAGAAACTTTAGCCACTTTACTATGATTCTTCAGTTGGACTTGTCAGAAATCTTGAATATTTGTCGAAATGACAGCCTATTTTACATTTCAGCTCATTTATGATGTGACGACACCAAATTTCAAAATCAAAAACCAGAAAAGTGAAAAGTTTTTGCTTGATACCATATTGTAGGCAACCACACCCCATGGTTTTCGTGAAATTATTTGATCTTTCGTCAACAGGTTTAGAAATTACGATTGTTTTAAGTTTTTTTCGAAAAGTTTCTTGAATTCTTAAAACAGAAGAAACACACTGTAATTCTGAAAATATTGAAGATTTCAGAAAAATCCAACGGCAGATTTACTACAAAATAGTTCAAGTTTCTTTGAAGCCATTCAGTTCAAAGAAATAGGTCATCGAATTTTGAAACCTATGCTATGCATCAATAGTAACCTCATGATACTACGTTCTATACCACTGTTGAGCAACCTGTTCGATGGAGTCTGTATTCATTCCTACAATGAATTCTTTGAGAACAGAGACTAGCAATAGCAGATTTTATTTGGCACTTACTTGTGCGAGTGCAATCAAACCAAGCACCAAATACAACTCTTCTTCGATCAATGTACCAGGATTTTTCTTATTTGCCATCCCCCAAATGTCTCTTAACTTCTCTTTTGATACATTTGAAGCTAGCAGAAGTGGATAAACCCGCTTGGTCTCAATTTCACCATCAAATGCAGTTGATTTTTCAAATATCTTCTTGTACACAGCAGGCAATGAATTGCGACTAAAACACCATGAGGGTAGTTTCGAGCCATATAGAGCTTCTTCTATGTTCATTTCATTGATTTCTGCGAAATGAGAAGGAAAGAAATGATTTGTCTGGAACTCTTGAAGTGTTATGAAATAATTCTCATATATATATAGAGATTATATATTGATCTATATATATGGTGATTCTTCAATCTTCTTTTCATCGATTTCTATAGAACGAAAAATATAGAAATGATATATCTGGAGCTCTGAAGGGTTCACAAATCAATCTTGGTCGTCTTTCTGCCACGTAAAAAAATCATATTTCATATACTGTGAAGATATAAGATAACGAAAATACGACAATGTACAGTTAGGGTAAATGGCATTGTTATAAATAGTCCCCCACAGTACTTCCATGCACGTAAATCAGTTACCCCAAAGTGTATTTTGAGAAGAATCTTCCTACACATACAGCTAACTCGCAACCCTACGAGCTGCCTTCCCTCTCCTTTTCAACTTCTCACTTTTTCTAGCAATAGACTAAATCCTAAAATTGTTTCTCTTTATTAGCGAGATTTCACCTATACCCACTTCTTGGCAAACTGTAAATTTTCGAATTTCTATCATGCTCTTTCCTTCGTATAGAGAGATCCAAGATAGCGCGCAGCTTACAACAAATACTGATAAAATTCATGCAAACAAATGCAAAAATCTTGTTACCTTGTAATGGGTTTCCAACCAAATTCATTTGACTAGCGTCATCACCGTATGGGGCCTTTGCTGCCCCGATAGACTGTGGTATTGGAGGTCCGGGCTGTGTGAAGACTTCTGATGGCGGTGCCTGCCCTTGGCTTGAAGCTGGAAATGCTTGCTCACGAGGTGCTTGAAGAGGCAGCTGAACAGATGCTTGAGAACTCGGCTCTCGGGGAGATATTCCTTGAGCTGCAAACCCTGTCTGAAAGCCTAACTGTAGCTGTGCCTGAGTAGCCTGTGTTATAACTTGAAAACCTTGATTCATTTGATCTTGTCCTTGCATTTGACCAGCGAACTGAGAGCCTTGATCTCTTGGAGATGGGCCTTGAAACTGGTTACTTGTTCGGTAGGTTTGATCTCTTGGGGATACCCCTTGAAACTGATTGGTTTCTTGGTAGCTCGGATCTCTTGGATTTTGAGCCTTCCCTTGCATTGCACTAGTGTGTTGCAAGTTTTGATCTCTCGGTGACTGTATCGGGCTAAATGAAATTCCAGGTCCTAAACTTGAGGCACTGTTATGAAGGGAAGTTTGCTGCCGTAACGATAAAGATGAGTCGTTCCTTGCTTGTGGCATTTGCTCTGTTTCTATCGATGACGCTCTTTGGAAAATATTTCCTGAAGATGATTGAAGGCTTGTAAGAGATGATGTGCTTGAATTGAGGGAACCTTGCTGATGCTGGATTGGTGATGTTGACCCACCTTGACAGAAAAAGATCACATATTTTAGCAAGGAGAAATAAAAAGCCAGGGCTAATACGAACTATACCAGGTGCATCAGAAAAAAGTCTCTAGTCTCCCCATCACAAAACTTTTGTTGAATGGGATATGTTTTGACAAACTTCAAAACAATTTCTGCTTTTCTCAAGCAAAATACGCTCACTTGTGTGGCCAGGGCTTTCTGAAAAACAAATCATTCCATTAACTTCCTCAGTTTTGGCTCAGGTACATCGAAAACTCAGGTGGATGCATGGATTCAAAAGAATCGGACACTGACAGCCGAAAGACAGATTGAAGCATTCTTTATATGTTTCTGAACCAAGTTCAATTCAAATTTATAAAATATCCTGGTTGTCAAGTATATACACGAAAAACAGCCTACACATTGGATCAAATTGTAAGGAATCTCCCAACACTCTGGGTGTTATGAATTTTCAAAATCCACCTGTAGTATCTACCTGTAGTCTGTAGTGATCGTTGATTTGTAGCTATCTGTACTTGTATATTTAGTTTGTTATTAGGTTGGATATCTCTTCATGTTAAGACCACTGGGTGGTCATTGTCTGTTACTCCTTGGGGTATCGTCCCTGTAGTGTGGTGTAGTCGTAAAGTAATTAGAAAATATTTTAGTATGTAGCCTTGTAACATTTTTGATTGATTTTAAAAAATTTTCAAAAGTGGGAACTCCCTTCTAAACCCAATTGTGATTATGAACTCTACACATGAAAACTTTCAATGAATAGACACTTCAATATGGATACCTTGAAAATCACCAAAATCATCTTCAGCCATTTTGAATCCTTGTTGATGAAGACTTGAACTCATGCTTTGTAGCCCTTGTTGGATTGGCTGAAATTGTTGTCCTTGTTGCATGAATTGGGAAGACTGAGACACCTGCACTCCATAATGGGTAGTGCTCTGCGTAAAACTAGGATTTATTGGGTAATCAAATGGCTTGGCTTCAGAATGACTTTGCCCTGAAACACAAAAAATTTATCACAGAGTTGATCATTTCTTTGTACATGCTAACCAATGAATTTCAGATCAAAAGTAACTGAAAGCCTGTCACTCCTGAAGATGCAAAAGCCCAAGTTCCCAGGATATTGCTAGCAGGTGAAGAAAACCATATCCAAAAATGCAATGCAATCATGCAAGTTTTCTTTAGAGTAAATCTTAGCAAATCCACTATTTCCAGGATAGATTTCTTCCCATTAGAGGGATAATGAGACTTTTTTGAGGCCAAGGGGAAATATTTTTCTTGTGCAGTTAAGGAAGCGGTGAATACACACTTAGTTTGCACTTTTCAAAATTTGCAACTTTTAAAGTTGAACGGTAAATGTGTTTCTGATGCAGCAACAGCAATGGTCTATAGACCTTCAAAACACACCTATTACAAAATGAGTAAGATATTAAGCCAAAAGAGGAACACTTACATCTTGTTTTGAAGTCTAAGAAAAACCCATTTAGTTACAGGAATGGTGTGTACACATTTAGAACAAACTGTTCCCTTTACAGTGTAAGATTTGGAGACAATAGACAATGACATTTTATTCAAATGACAAACATAAAGCTGAAAATTCTTACCACTAAAAACGCTCATTTGTCTGTTTCCCTGGGTTGATGCAGCAGGTGTTGCAGACTTTGAATGTTGCTTCAGATTTGAAGACAAATTTAGATCAGTTTTTGACATGAAGTCATCAATCAAATTTTTCCCGCCTTTTGATTTTGACTTGATGCCACGGCTTGAAATTTCTCTCAATTTTCTTTGCTGTTCCTCATACTGTTGCTTCTTTGCCTGTTCTATACCTTGTGCTGCTGATTCTCCAACCTGCTGCTGCAAATTACCTGGGTGCATTGGATTTGGTGTCATTTGATGCCCAACTGGAATCTGGCTGGCCTGAGGAAAATGCAGAGAGTATGAAAAAGCATCCACTGTTTGGAAAATTGTCCAGGCTTACTTAACCTTCACCACCAATTTGTGAGATTTTAACTCCATTATCTTTAATGAGTCTTCAACTTAATTGTATATAATGGGTACTCCCATTATGGCCAAATATGGGGCCAGTTGGTTTCAGGGTTAGGTCTTGAGAGGAAGGAAACTCAGGCACTTGACAATAACAACATCTAGAAAATTCCAGGTGCTTGATTTTGAGCTCCAGAACCTAGAATTCTGGAACCTCAAGAAAGTGAGCCTCTTTTAGTAGCCTGCATTTCAACCTTAACACTCCTACATCCTCAAAACTCCACAACATGGACGAATGTTGAGAGTCTATACAGGCTCTAATAGTTCAGAAAATAAGTAAGAATTTAAATTTTGCAAACTCTTTCTGAAACTAACCTGGAAGTTTTGAGCATGCATCTGCTGCTGAGCACCCTGCCATCCTTGCCTCATATCAATGGACTGCTGTCCAAATTGTTGCTGCTGGCCTTGAGTTTGAGTCTGCCATTGCTGCATAGTATTTTGTGCCTGGCCTTGGAAACTAACTTGTTGATTTTGTGTTTGCCATTGACTGCCTTGCTGCATGTTGTTATATCCACCAGAAAATCCTAATAAATTTTGAAGAGCAAAATATAAGGAGATGAAATGATTGGAGCAAGACATGACCCCTTGGCCATGATTGAGCTATTTCAAGCAAATCATTTTTGAAGAACTAACTATGATTTGATAAACCACATCCTTTTAATTTGCTGCACATAGAAACATAAAATTGAATGAAAACTGAGAGACAAAGAGAATAAATAGTTCAAAATTTTCCATTTGCCCCCTTTTCACTAAATTACTGCATTTAAACACTTATCCCCAAGTTTTGGGCCATGATACCTGATGGGATCCACTGGCACAAAATCTGTAAGCTTGGATTAAAATAGATAGGGCAAAACTGGAACATTTTGCTTAAATCCTTCTCACTTCAGATGTTTGAACTACACTCCTTGACACAGTGAATGCTGATTTAGTTCCCAATCTACCATTCCCCAGCATACTCACTTTACACCTTATAGTTGTTCCACTGTATTTATCTATAAAGGATTACCTTGCCCTGAACCAAAGCCTTGATTATAATTCATCATACCAATTGTTTTATCACTAGCCAAAATTACCTGAAGAAAGAAATGAAATGAGTTCTGCTTTTACCAAAGAAAGGAATTACAGTATTTTCAAGTGACAACACAACATACTATTTGCAACATAGCGTGAAACAAGAAATAACACAGATGCTCAAGTTGATCTTTTCCTTATCTCCTTGTTTTCTTTGTTGGTACCATGCAACAACAGGCTTGGTTCAAATGTCACACTTACTTCTAATACACCAAACTTGATGGATAAATTAAGTTTATGAAAAGTGTGACGTTTGAATCAGGAGGGTTCCATAAAATGAATTTACTGTAAGTATGGGAGAAGTGGTCTGGAGTGGCAGAGCCCACTGCATCATTCTGGTCTTGTTAGTGATAATGTTATGTTCTGTTGCGTTCTTGTATTGCTGCCTATTATAGCTAATATAGAGGTAGTGCATTTGCATTTATTATTATTATTATCATTATTATTATTATTATTATTATTATTATCATCATCATTATTATTATTATATTATGAAGCGTAGAATCAACGATGCTTTGGTTTTACACAATTAAGTATGATGTTTGAATTTGAGTTGCTATGGAAACTGCTCCACTATTGCACTAAATACACCATTTCAACTAAGCAGCCTCGATTTGGAATTTTTCAAAATTGCTTCAGTTTGTGTCATATGAAATTTCTGACCCCACATTCGCATCCAGCACCCTAAGTTTAGAAAAAGAACTTTTGAAAAAACGTGACACCAAAACAAAAAACAAATCATTAGATTCCTTGATGCCTTTTCAATATAAGAAAATCAATTGTTTACATTAACTATTCTGTGTAACTTCTACCAACATCTTTTAATCACAGTACATCACATGGCCTTTCTGTGAGTTGCTCCAACTCAAGACTACCTCATTTCACATTAAGTTATGAACAAGAAAAAAAACCAAATTGTAGATTAAAGACGCCAGAACTCAAATATCATATCACATCGGTTACTCAGTGTCCTTACTTATTATTTTAGGAGGAATTAGTGCATTTCCTAGTTAAATTGTGATGATTTATATCCGGCATGGAAAAAAACGAGTGTGCACAGCGCATGTGCCATGCACAGAGTCCTTGGCTTCTATTGCTTCCTTTTGTTTCAAGATGCACAAGACAAGTGCAGTGCACAGAGATTTAACTACTTTTGAAGGATTTACAAGAAAAAAGGTTTCTGTTTTCCGATATGGAAATTAACGAGCCTGCGTGTAGGCGTAGTAGATCCCAGCTGTCAAAAGATTCAAAAGCTGTTGAAACATACCCTAAACACATTCTGTATCACCGTTTAGTTGAAAGGCTCAGCAAATTTTTAAGATTGTTCATGGTTTCAAAATGCGGCCTAAACGAAAATAAATTTCGAATGCTTATTGCAATATTGCCTGCCTGTTGAAGCCAAAGGCAGTTGGAAGCCAAAGAAAGGTCAACAAATTCAATTTTCTGAAAAAAAAACAAAGCTTACCCATCTTCTTCAATTCAACAAAACAACGACAAAAGTTACGGCCGCTTCTCCACTCCACAGCAAATTCTTGAAACAAAATGGCTTCCTTTCCTCTCCACCTTGTAGCCCTGTGAAGGAGCCTCGATTTCATGTTTGTAGCGGAAGAAAAGTTTTGGGCGGAGAAAGAGAACAGGAATAAAATGCCGGTAAATGCCGGGAGGGAAGATTTGCAGCAGAGTTAAAGCCGTTGAAGTTGATGTTTTGAATGTTATGAAGAGTTTAGAAGAAAAATTGACAGTTGCACTTGGTTCGAAAAGTAGTCAATGTAAGTATGATGACACGATGCTACCGGTGCTAGGTTTTTAATAGCTGCTCCATCGAAATTAGTTAGGCCATTATTTTTTTTGGCCTGTTAAGTGCCTTTCTTGAGCTTTCTTGTACGATCTCTTGCATTTGACTGGTGATTCGTAGCATTCTATGATAAACTGTTTACTTTGTTTTGAATCTCGTTGTACACGATGTTGTCTTTAATGTTTGTTTGCTGTGTATGGAGGAGTTTGTAGATTCAATCATCTCGACTTTTACTCTCTTGCATGTGTCCAGGCTGCAACTTGAGAGTTTGAAACCTTGATTGAGTTGAGCAGCACTTAGTGTTATTCTCCAGCAATGTCAAAATAAAGTATGTTTTCAAAAGAAGGGGTTCTAGCATCGTCGTATCGTTAGCATTTTTTGCTAAATCTCTTGAAAGGGTTAGCAGTGTTGTCTTGATAAGAGAGCACTTGAATATGATACCAGAACCCTTTCTTTGAAAACTTGTACATTATTTTGTCATTGCTGGAGAACCATAGAAGTGCTATTTTTGAAGCAGCCATTTATTTTGCCTAGTCTCTACCATAAATAGCAAGCATGTGTCAGATTGACTAACACAATAAGGTCTCAAACTCTAAAATAAGTTTAAGCTTGACCTATGCGACTGCGTAAAAACCACAGCTTCATAACAGTAGCCACACAAATGGGCAAAATTTTTTGGGAGCCCCATAGATACTAGATATGATGATACAGTAGGTCAATAGACGATTCCACAAAAGATGGCGGACCTCATTTCACGCAATGCATGATAGGAATATGCCCCCTAGTAACGCATAGCTACCAAAACTTACAACTGCAGCATAAAATCTTGACCGCAGCTACGATGGATTTAGGCCGTCGGAACTTCATCGTGAAATCTACACTCTTATAAGCCTTTGCTAGCAATTAGTCACAGTTTAGTTTTCCAACAATATCAAGATGTAGTGGCCAGGTGTTTTCGTCGTTTTGTCAAGATTTTCAAGAAGATTTTGACCTTGTTTAAATAACTGATCGGAGAGGTGTTGAAGAAACCCTGAATAAAAGTTGTAAAAACATTCGAAAAAAGAGTGAAATGTTGCAAGTTCTTTTCTCTTGAGATTTGCATAACAAAAGTATTGCAATGGCTTCAGTTCACTCTACCGAACACAAGATTCGAGCTCTTTAACTTTCTATCAAAGTTCTCATTCTTTTGACATTTTTCTCTGCCATGTCTGCCGGCTCTCGACTCTACTGTTTTCAGAATTTGCATCCTTTTGGTAGCTGAGGTTTTTATCTGCAAAGTCTACCGTTTTCAGAAGACTTCGCAGACTTCAGGTGTCCAAAAGAAGATTGGTTTCATGATATAGTTGCGACGGCCTAAGTTTATCGTAGCTGTGGTCAAGATTTTATGTTGCAGTCGTTAATTTCTGTAGCTATGTGTTGCTAGGGGGCATATTCCTATCATGCATTGCGTGAAACGAGGTTGGCCATCTTTTGCGGAATCGTCTATTGTTTTCATGTCTAACATTTTGTGCAGGTCCATTGGCCTCCATTCACAGGCCACTAATACGTTATTATCATAGTGTACTATATTCATGTGAATAAAACATTGAGGTACAGTATACTATGCTATACTATGACTATCACAGTATACTACTTTTGGACCTGACAGAAGTATAACCCTCAACATATATCTTGTATAACAGAGATAGTGAAGGTTTAAAGTGTCAGAAATAGGTGGCAGTAGCTGTATCAAAACAAACTCTTGCCAAAAAAGCACAGAGAAGAAAAATCCTACAGAAAAAGATGACATATCTACACCAATAGAAAATGTGTAACACCCAGTATATGACTGTCTGCCCTGAAATTCAAAAAAAGTTATTTGTAAAATAATCCATTTTCAGAATGGAGAAAACCGTGTGCATAATTGGTGGTGGAGTGAGTGGAATTGTTTCAATCAAAAGCTGTCTAGCTGTAGGGCTTGCCCCAACCTGCTATGAGGCCAGCCCACAAATTGGAGGTCTTTGGAACAAAAATAACACCTTGACTGTGCCATACTGTACTGTGACAAATACCTCAAAAGAAATGACATGTTTCAGTGATTTTCCAATGCCTGATGACTTTCCAAACTACATGCATGCTGACAAGTTGATGTATTACATTAACTCATATGTGAAGAAGAACAATCTAATGAGTTACTTACAACTAAACAGCTCAGTTACACTTTTAGAATGTTGTGAGACCCACAGTAATTGTGTTTGTGCTGACTGCGTGAAATCTCATGGGAAGTATTGGAAAGTGACAGTCACAAGAAATGGGACAGAAGAAATTGCATATTTTGATTATCTGGTTATTGCAATAGGATTCAACAGGGAACCATTCATACCACAACAAATTGAAGAGAAGTTGAAGGGTTTTGAAGGCACAGCTCTGCATACTTCAGAATATAGGAGTTGGGAGAAGTTTGAAGATAAGAATATTGTTGTATGTGGATTTGGAAATTCTGGAGGTAAAAACTTTGCATGAGCTATACAGTACAATTAGATACAATACAAATAATGTATGTTGAATACTACCCAAAGTGAAGTTGTAACACCCAAACTTTTTTGGTCCAAAATATTTTACTTGTTCAAAAGTGCTTTGCAGTATGGATGTGGAGAAATCAAAGGGAAGTGTGTGCATTGTTTCAAACAGAATTTCTTTCTCATCCTCAAATGACATTGCAAAGCATTCTTCTAGGATTGCTAGGCTGTTATTTGCCCCTTTTTTGGAATGGACATTTGTGATCTGGGCCTCTTTGAGAACCTGCATTGAAAAATCGTCAAGGTCTATTGCATGAGGCAATCTAAATGTATGTGAACCTGTTCCTGGTTTTAGTCGATCATATGCTCATTCAAATTGCTGCATTGTGAACAGTTGATGACTTCACTTGATAAATTACAGTCGCCACTGACTCATTTTGTGAAAAATGACTGTATCCTTTTGTTATTTGCAGGAGACATCGCTTGTGAGCTTAGCAGACATGCATCTAAAGTATTTCTTGCAACCAAACATGCTGGCTACACAATTGGTCGTATATTCCTTGGTGGAATACCCTTCGACGTAAAGGTAGTGAAACGGGCAACGAATTTTTTAATTCCCAATTTCATAAAAAAGCTCGTGGTCCCCAAAATGTGTGATGGCATTTTCAATCATGCAAACTTTGGACTTGAAGCGTTGAAAGAAACCGCAATGGGGCCTGATTTTGCAGCGGTAAATGACGAGATTTTCACGAGGATCTCAACCGGGCACGTTACAATCACACCTGAAATAGATGCTATACAAGGGAAGAAAGTGATATTTGCCAATGGCACCTCAGCTGATGACACCGATGTGATTATCCTAGCTACTGGATACAAACGCCATTTCCCCTTTGTGAAAGATGACAAATTACTCGGCATTCCTCTTGATGGCAAGGGATTTGCTCTTTATAAATATATTTTCCCGCCCAAGCACGGTGGTAGGGTGGCGTTAGTAGGGGCAACTGGTGTCAAGGGAAGCGTTCTTCCCGTCTTTGAACTTCAATCGAGATTTGTAGCCGAAGTATTTTGTGGTTCAATAAAGTTGCCAACCGCTAACGAAATGGTCAAGTTGTTGGAAGAGAAAGCCCGTTACTGGTCAAAAATTGGCAAACATGTGCGAGAAACTTTGAAGGTAAATGTTTCACTTCTTTCTTTTTCCCTCTTTAGAGCCTGTGGTTACCTGGTTACCCCATATGGGGACTGCTTTCGGGGTAAAATAATCGTCAACGTAGCATCCAGGTTTGAACCTTGTTTGTTAGAAATCGATGTAAAATAAAGATACGAGCAAACAGATGCTTCATTGATCGGCTTTCCAAAGTCAAGCCGAAAATCACTTTTTGGGAACGGAGATGAAACATAATTGCAGAAAAAAGCCGGGGGCCCACTACCGCTGCCCCAATGCGTACTCGAACCACCACAATTGAGATGACACTATGTTTGACATAACAAAGTCGTTGCGACCCGCCGCAACAACGAGGCTATGATTTGACGCCGCAAAAGTGTATCTGCGTCTAAAGAATCAAACAGCGCGATCGCTGAAAAATGCTCCGTCTCCATGGTTTTTCAAGTGCTCACGGCATGCTGTTTTTTTTTTCAAATCTGTCGGTTAGAATTCTGTTTTCTTGTAAACGGGAGACCTATAAGTAACTGGACTTACAAGACGACTGGAGGAAGTCCATTCTGTAACAAGTAAATATAGTGAACGTAGTATCTAATGAACGTAGACTGAATCGTATGGGACTTGATCAATTCTTCCAAAACAAGAAATTCCACATACAAGTCCAACCTGATATTTCAACATATTTGATTATTGTTATTGCAGGTTGATTTCATTAATTATCAAGATGAGCTAGCCACTGAAATGGGAGTAAAGCCATGCGTCTGGAAAATGTTCTTCACGGATCCGGTACTTGCATTTCGTTTGAGTTTTGGTCCATCATTGCCGTATCAATACAGGCTAAAAGGTCGTTTTGCTTGGAGTGGAGCAAGAGATGCTATCCTTACAGCCGAGCGAAGAATTTGGTTCCCATTTCAAAGCAGTGGATTACCAAAGAATACCAAGGGCTCCAAAACACAAACTATTCTCTATATTCTTATGATAGTCATTGCAGCTTTCGTGGTGAATCTTCTCTGCAAATTTATGAATTTCAAATTAGCTTATAATTGAATGCTTCCTTAGAATTTTTTACTTATACCAGGTGTGTCAAAAATTTTACACGTTTGTTTAACGGGCTGTGGATCAGACTTATGACCAGAAGTTCCTTGTTTCCCCGTGCTCTTTGCATTGGCATGGCGCTTCGGTCAACAGAGACTCATGATATTACTCTGAAAATCTTGACCTTGTAATGGCCCAATCTTCCTAGAGTACCAATCAGATTGCGAGATTTGTGAATTACTATGGTTACAGCAAATATGATAGGATTTTCAATTCGATTGAAGAACTGATAACATTTAAACGAGATTCGAGATTTGTGGCCGTGAGTCGAGATTAGGCACCGTGATTCGAGATCCGAGGCCATGATTCTATCATAGTTTGGTGGATAAATGCAGAAGATAGGGTCAGCTTTTTCACTGTTTCACAACGAGTCCCTGTTGAGAGTTTCAGAGCCGGTTTTAGTGCAGGGATACGGACTAATCGTCGCAAGTCTGCTGTAGAATAGAAAGTACGTGGTTGCATGGTGTTCAAAACTAAAATGTTAATCTATCAGTCAAAGGCTAATTTTAGATGAGAAAATTTTGTTTGATAAAATCATTCTCGAACGGGTCTAATCGTAGCCTATACTACAGAGTGTTTCAGAAAAAATGCAACCCAACTTTAGCGAAATTTTTCAGGAAGTACTAATATTTGAAACAGTTGATGCATACCATCTGAAATTGCAATTCATCTTCTTTCCAATGACATCCAGGTTGGGTGTATTAATTGAATTTTTCCTCAGTTAATTGACGTTTTCGTCAGAATGGCCTATTCTGGATGCGAGAAAGTGATTGGACATTAATTGGACAAGAACCCATCTTTGTGAGAGCTTATTTTATCGTTGCTAGTAAATGCATCTGATTGGAATAAATTTGTCTCTTTCGTTCCTTAGGGCATCAATTCAAGTGCTTCTAGGCCAGCAATGTTCTGAAAAATCTGTTTTGTAATTTTTTACAGTAAAATGGTGTTGATTTTGCTCGTACATCATGCTGCATTGCATTTGAAATCGGCCATATATGCACTAAAATGTCATAGTGATGAAATTCCCTTATTGTATCCAAACTTCATATCATAAGAAAGAAGGAAGGTTGTACTTTCAGACGACATACATTATTTCTGTTAAAACCTTATTATTTCTTTCTGATTTTCAGCCATAGTTGGGTTGCTTACTCTCTACCCTGTGCATTCTTAAAAATGAAATTTATTGCGTTCTGCCTCTGTTTTCTGAATTCAAAGAAGTCTTTTGGGGGTAAAATGAATAAGCTTGGTTGGAGTAATTTGGTTAGGGTAGAGAATGTGGATAAATTTTGCTAAAATCTTCATCCACGTGTTTCTTCTTACTGCTGCGTTGTTCGAGCTACCTTCCTTGGCACTATGAATGCTGATCGATCTGTTCGTCATCTACCGTTTTTCAGCAATCTTCACTAATACATGTTACCCCGACTTACCCCGTAAACGACAAAAATTTTAGGTAGAAACACCGCAAAAGGACGAAAACAGCAGCGAATGAGTCGGTTTAACGAGAAAATATTTATCGCCAATAGTTCGTCCTGCCAGGCAGGAATTCTTCAAGGCTGTTACACGGTACCCTGGGTACCAGACTCTCTCTAAAAGAAACATTTTCTTTTAGGGAGAGTCTGGTACCCAAGGTAGTTGCACGATAGTTGCATTTAAGATTTGAATATGTACAACGATTTGAATAGGAGATGTTACATGTGATTGGTTAGATATGATGGCTACGCAGAGGCTATGTCGGTTAGGTTACGAGGATTGCGTTATGTGGTAATGATAATGATAATTTTGTTAGTGATGATGATAATATGAATAATGATGATATGATAGTGTAATGTGAAATAATAACAACGATGATGATAATGATGATAATAAGTAAGATAGGAAGATTAGGACGGTGAACGGTACACCCACTATACCCTGCATACCCTAACTTAGCTACGTAGGTCTTGGTGAATGTGGGTCTGTGGTACAGACTAATTCGGAATAGACTTCAGAAAAGGATCGGGACATCTCGAATTTATTCGAAAATGTATTTGTAAAAACTTGAAATATATTCTCTAGGTTTTTGCGCAAACTTGCCTGTACCTATAAAGGGGATTTCTCGGGAAAGTAAAATGATTTCTGTCAACGAGATTTCTGCCAACGAGACTTCAAGTTTTTGTAAACAGGGCATGTTTGAGAAATTTTCGATTCAATATGCTTCTGTTATTGATAAAATTTGGTACATGCACCATTTACAAAAAAGTTTCAGCCCTCTTTTGCTCCTGGGAATCCTCCATAGGTGCAAATAACCTCATCATCAGGTACGCATCCTGCAAACGTTTTCCGTGTTCCCTGGTATCTGCCAAGGTTTGCAGAGCACAGGGATATTATGGAATCCGACCACAGGGAAACAGGAAGGAACAAAGTTGCTTCATGCGCCGCAGTTGTGCATCATTGCCGCGGCTTTGTTCTCTTGACGAGGAGAAAATTAGTGACCACTTCCGAGGGCCTAGTGTACCACGGGAAACCTCCTCCGCAGAAAGAAAGCATATACGATGAAAGATAACTGGGGTGTCTAACTACCCATGTATGAACAATAACTACTGAGCTACGGTAGACTCATAACATAAGTCTTACTATAGGTCACTGAATTGAATGATTAATAAAAATCAGATATTCATGTTGTAACAAAATTTAGTCAATTTCTTTTACTTTCCCAACCTTTCTTTCAGAGCTCGTATCCTTGCGTGAACATCATCCCAGTTGGCATAGGCTCCTTCCAGCCACCTCTCTGAACGGGATGGGTCATAAGGCGTACGACCATGTAGTACTCTTTTGTTGTGGAAACCTAGAATATCCCCAGCTTCAAGCTTGTATGCAAGTAAATATTTAGGATCATACATCATCGCAACGAATTTTCCAAGAGACTTGTAAAATGCTTTCGTTTCTGCAGCTGGGTGATTCATGCTTGATTCTCTAGATGGATAATTGTGACTTATTCTGTCGATTTCGCCATATTGGTTTAGCCTGTGGATCAGAAATGTAATGATTATTGCTAGAACAAGATGGATTTACAGGGCCTCAGGGCACCCATTAAAGAATTTTAGTGATGGGAAATGGATGAAAAGAGCAACCTGAAAATCGTTGATAGGTAGATTTAAAACGATCATTCACAACTTCTCCTGATGCACTAACATAAATGACGCAGTCCTGTATGCTAACCAAAGTTATAGTTGAATCCTCGCCTTTGCAAAATAAATTGGATCTACTCAAGGCGAAAGCTGCGAGAAAGTAGGCCGCACGGTTTGTTGTCCTCAGTTACTGAATAATCCCGCTCAGCCCTCCAACGTCATGATGTTATCCCTCTACTTTACTGAATAACCCCAAATTTACTGGGGTTATCCCTCCAACGACATGATGTTGCGCTCTTACTTACTGTATGTTATCTCTCTAAATAACTGAACAACCTCAATTTTACTGCATGTATCCCTCTAGCGACATCATGTTATCGCTCTGTCGCACTGAACAGCCTCAGTTTTACTGAACAACCCCTACACTACTGCACAAACGTTATCCAAGATGGTTTGCCCAGAGTCTATTTCAATAGACTCTGGTTTGCCTTGTTCAAGTGGGCAAAGTATCACTAAAATGAAATGA
Organism: Aurelia sp. 4 Dawson et al 2005; assembly: GCA_964019985.1. Lineage (NCBI taxonomy): Eukaryota > Metazoa > Cnidaria > Scyphozoa > Semaeostomeae > Ulmaridae > Aurelia > Aurelia sp. 4 Dawson et al 2005. Next base: position 1,334,231 of record OZ026498.1, read on the forward strand.
ACAGGCACGTTTCAAACCCGGGGGGGTACCTAGTATATTTGTCCGACGGAGATGTGCTGTTTTTCAGGGTATCGCTTTCGCCCATTTTTTCTAGAACAGGGTATCAAAAGAAGGCAAATTTTCTGGAGCAGGTTGTCAAAACATGTCGAAAGAAGAAATTTTGTTACAACGGGTTATTATTTAGTCAAAATTTTGTGTTTTTGAGTATACTTTTCACAGATTTTTTCTAGAACAGGGTATCATTTGAAGGCAGAAATTCTGGAGCAGGGTGAGAAAAAATTTTTTCGTGGCCACATCCCCGTACAAATTTAAGTCAAGTACCCCCCCCCCCCCCGGGGTTTCAAAACACTGGTTACTAACCCAATAACTGTTTGATCAGCTTCAAGAATGAAATCTGAATACATTTCACTGCCTCTCTGTTGATATGGTACTGTAAGAGTGGATAGGATTTTGAAGTCATCAGGATGATTTTCTCGCAGATCTGTAGCCACTTTAAAACCATCGACCAGGTGATTTACCCCTTCATTCGGTGGACTTGCTACAATACAATGTAGAAACTGGATCTGCAAGGGATACAGACGAACTGTGATTGTTTCTGCCTCGAAAGTTGTTACAGAAAATGTAAAAGTTTGAATACTGAATGATAAATTCCTGGGTCGGGCATGTCACATTAGAAAGTTATCATCCTGCCTTTGTCCGAAAACGGGTTGTAATAACTGGTGCAACTTTTGACGAGCTTTCCCCAAGATCCCAGATTCTATTTAAATTTTCGATTGATTATCAATTTGCTTCAACTAAATAGCCTGGAACAAAGGCTATATTTAAATCGTGTAAAAAAGTTGGTTTCTATTAACTCTCCTATTTCACCATTTTCCACCGGCACTGTACCCTAATCTACTTTTCTTTCCAGGAAAACTCCAGCGTACCACATACCAGCGTACTTAGTGGACGTACCACTAAGGCCCCCAATGGTTAAAGGTTCCAAAGGGGCCCCCGACCGTCAAATTATGTCATAGACAAAGGTACAAGAGGCCCCAGTCCCCCTTCTTCACTAAGGGCCGGGCCCATGCACCTCCGCTACGCCACTGAAAATGGCCTGATCAAAACAAAGGACGTAGACAACAATTACGTGACCCATGGTCTAGCCAGAACTTATCCTCAAATGTCGAAATTATCAAATACAACTGGCTTATTGTAGAATTGCATATGTAGCTCTTTAGTTAGCCGTGGCCATTTATTTGCACTGTTTACTTGCAATCATCTTGTAGATTTCTTTTCTTTATCCTTGCCACATTCTTTCTCTAAACGGCAAAACAGGTGACTGATTTATTTACTGATTGATTGAATTGAATTGATACTCACATCGGGCTGAGTTGCATAGTATGGCTGATCAGTATGCAATGCCAAGTAGCCACTCGTATAAGCAAGGTTTGTCGCATTTGGCTTTTCTTTCACTGTGAATATATCCCTAACAGAGAGAGAAATATCATTTTTTCTATGGAGTTTTTTAAAAGCAGATGAGAAACTGGCCAAAGCCTAGACTTATGACGATGAGTCTCTTGTTTCCCTATGCTCTTGGACTTGATGATGGCGCTTCAGTCAACAGAGACTCATAATATTACTCTGAAAAACCTGGCCCTATCTAGGCCCAAACTTCGCGATTTCTACAGCACCAATCGGATGGCGAGATTTGTTAATTACAGCATAGGTTCCAAATCTTTAAATCTACGAAAAGAGGCGAGTGTAAAATTCATTGACCTATTTCTTTAAACTGAATGACTTGAAAGAAACTTTAGCCTTTTTACTATGATTCGTCAGTTGGACTTGTCAGAAATCTTGAACATTTGTCGAAATTACAGCCTATTTTACATTTCAGCTCATTTATGATCAAATTTCTAAATCACAAATCTGAAGAGTGAAGGTTTTTGCTTGATACCATAATGTAGGCATCCATCATAAACTGTCCTTTCTTGAAAACTATTTGCTCTTCCGTCAAGAGGCTTGGAAATAACGGTATAACGATAGGTTTTAGTTTTTTTCGAAAATTTTCTTGAATTCTTAAACAAGAAGAAAAGACTGAAGATTTCAGAAAAGTCCAACCCCCCGGGGGTGCACTGCATATATTTTGGGTACGGGAACGTGCCATTGGGAAGGGTATCGATTTTCCACACATTGGTATTAAAGCCCAATTTCCAGTCAGCGGAATTTTCCGAGCGGGCGGAATTTTAGACAATAAAAAGTTGCTCAGCCGTAACTACCTATTCAATTTCAGAACAACATTTGCTCTCGTAAACAAAAGAATTTCCGCCCGCTCGGAAAATTCCGCTGACTGGAAATTGGCCTTTAAGCAACGGTATCGATCTTTACAATTTTGGTATACGGAACGCACGGTACCAATTTTCAAGATTCCAGTGTAAGATTTAAGGTTTTGGTATACCTTTTCCAAAAATTGGTATAAGGAACGGACAAGTCTTTGAAAACTCGATGGCATGGCACGTCCCGACCAAAATCTGGTCAAATTCACCCCCCCCCTCCGGGAGTCCAACGGCAGATTTTAGAATTTTACATCCACCTTTTTAAAGATTTGAAACCTATCCTGTGAATTACTATTGTTACGGAGTAAATGTGATAGAATTTTCGATTGGATTGAAGAATTGAAAACACTCTCACGGGATTAAGATTCGAAGCCAGCCGTGATTCCATCATATTTCCACTGATGATTGAAGAAAATAGGGACAAGTTTTTCATCTTTTTATTATGAGTCCCTCTTGAGCAAGGTTTACCGCAGGGATACAAGGGACACATCATCATAAGTTTAGCCAGCCAAAGCGCATCAGGAATTCAAGCATTGTTAGGACATTTTCCCAAGAAAAATATCCCCTTATTTGAGATTTGGCTTCAAAGATACTCCTTTCCTTTCTCAGCGAAATCATGGATGAGCGTGGTGTCATATTTTCAATTTCATTCCATTTCATTTTGATTCATTTTAACATTTTAACAGGGTTTGAATACATCCAGTGTATGTAGGAAAACACCGATTTACAATGTGTCCTGCTTGAAAACCTACCTTGCTTAATTACATGTATGAAATACAAAACAGCTTTAAGATCCAGTAAGACAAAGAAACATATATAAAAGAAAGGGACTCTGAAGTCAAACATAAATGCTAAACGTCGTTGATTATCAACCTCTTTGATCTTTCAGAAACGTTTTAAATGTCGTTTTGAAAGTAGCCAACAAAGGAGCAGGTTTGCCAGTTTTGTTCACTAACGTTGCACCCACCAAGTTTTGGTGCTTACACAGTAGCTACTACACAAAAATTTCTTCAAAGCTAGTCCAATGGGAACATGTAGAAATCGAGATCATAACATTGACAGCATAGCAGAAATATCCAAAGTTTGAAAATGAACATGATGTTTAGAACAACACTCCATAAAGACATAAAAATCTGCCAAAATATTCAATTCCTATCTTTATCTTTTCTTGGCATTACTTACCCGTACATGGTGTTCCGTAAACCCCCGCATGCTCTATGGACCAATTTTCTCAGCTGATTTGGTTCTTTTGGGGCGTCCTGTAAAACAGCTACCCCTTCTGTTGCCATGATAGTCATCCACTGAAGCAGGGCATCGTCATTAGAATTAGCACTTTCGAAGTCAATAAATTTTATCTGATGCTCCTTACTCCATAAGATATTTCTAAAACCAGTTATTGCATGTTTTCTTTTCTCATACGCTTTCTCGTCCGTGTAGGATCTTTCTTTCAACCACGATAAAGAGAAACTGCTCTCGTGACCAGAGGCCCATCTAATAACGAGAGAATCATCATGAAATGAAACGTTATCCACTCCAGCTTCTGCCTCCCTCAAAGCATCATGAATCAACACCAAACTTTGATCAGATGTTTCATGAAAACACGTCGAACATCTGCAATTATCGCGCAGAAACACGAATGGAAGTCGAGTGATTTCGTTATTATTCCAAGCCACCTTAATTTCACTGGAAGAGTTATCATGTGTTACCGCTTTTGCAGCAAGTTTTGATGCTTCCACAGTTGCTGCTTCACAAAAATTTCTCCTCACCAGATTCTTCAAAACTCCACCAATGGGAGCATATAGACGTCGAGATCCTATCTTTGACAGCATTGTAGAAATATATGTTAAGTTCGAAATAAACGAGATCTTTAATAGATGCACTTCGCACAGCCAATCTGTGTGACGTCCAGGCGATGTTGTGGTTTTGCTCATGCACGTTTTCGTTGCACGGGGGGCCAAGCAAGAATGACTAAGCGATTGATATAATGATGATAATGAATTTCAAAAACATAGAATACTCATATGACGTTTCGCTATCGCTTCATCTTACAATAATTTGGGGCTTAAATGAGCCTACCTATAAACCTAAATTACAATGGGGTCACTTGGGTACAGTGGGTTCGGCGGGACCGACCTATTGGTCAAAATAACAGTTGGAGAGAGCCGAAAAGAGAGAAGACAATAGTTAGAGAACAAAGGCGGTGTGGGCGGCATACAGAGGAGCAGATGAATATCAATGTAGCACCGTCTGTCCCGGAGGGAGGCAACAAGGAAAATTAAGAGGTTAAAGACCCTGTGCCTCCCATGATCCTTTCTGGTCTGACAACGAATTTCATACTGTATGAAAAAGATCATGGCCTAGCAATCGCAAGGCTGTGCATTGTCGTTTCAACTTTCAAATGAACATTACGAAGTTATCGTTTTGAACTCAAACAAAAGACATTCCCAAAAGTAATTGAAGGATTAGGGAAGCTTTTCTCCAGAGAGCTACTCATTTCCCCATATTCTGCCGTTGAAGTGCGTTGTTTACAGTAATTGTGATGTTTTGTTGGTTTGTGCGCATGCAATGGATCATGGGGAGCACAGGGTCTTTAACGGACAGGTGACGGGCACAATAGGTACAGGCCCCTTGACACGTTGACATACACAAAGACTGAGGAATCCACAAGTCTGACATTGAGCCCCTTAGGCGCAAAGGTATCCAACTTAAACTGCCAAAAACCTTCCTTAACCCTAGAATCCCCAACGCCCTTAAGAAAACCGTGATGTCCTACCCCCGAAAAATGCCTAACAAGTTCTCCCTACGCCGAGTACTTTGGGACTTGTAATGCGGAAGGGGAAAAACGTTCTGCCTACATACTGCATCACAATAATGTCAACAGGTCAATAGACCTTTTAGCCATTCTACAAAAAGAGTCTGCGTCGAGCGAATGGCATCAGAGCTTCTTTTTAAGTATTGTGGAAATTCGAAAATTCCACAAAATGTAATGAAATATTCGCGGAAATATCGTTATGAAATATCCTTCCATTCAGATTCTTTTTCAGAATAGCTAAAAGGTCTAAACTTTGCCCTGGTCTATGAACGGGACAAAGATACACCTAATCCCTAAATTTTTTTCTTTGGCTTTGCTTTCTCTCGCTAACAGCTGGATTACCAAATTGGCTATTTATAAACCAAATTGGCTATTTATAAACCAAATTGGCTATTTATGAACCAAATTGGCTATGGCAAAATCCGTTCCACTGTTCCAGTGGTGGTAACATGGCGGTGGAATGGGGGGTCCGGGCTACCCACTTTTCCAGAAGATCGATCCCGAGATTCATACAAAAATGCAATGAAATTGGTCTCTTAGGAGGGATAAGTCAGATCAAGAGGTTTATCATGATATTAAAAGATCTAATGATTTATTCTTGGCAAAGATCTACTCTAAATTTTGTTTGTAAAAGGGTGTTGCCTGCGTTTTCCGAGAATCTGAAGGGCGTGGTCATGCAAAATTTTTCAAGTGCTGGCTCTGCCGCTGTTTCAATGGATAAGGGAACGGAAAGGTATTTTTGACACTGACCAAAGGTTAACATTTACCGTACGGTTTCGTTGCCTGCGTTGTCATTATTCCTCGCAGTTTATTTTGGAAGAAAACTATCTTTCATTGCATTGGTTTTTAAGCATGGATGATCCAGTGTTAGTTGTACTTTGACACACTGCCAACCCACTGTTCCAACGAGAGCGGAAAATGACTAGTCGACTATAGCTTGTTCTTTTCTTAAAAGTTTTTAGCAATTGTAGTGATGTGAAGGCGCAGAGAGGAGACGCAACGAACGTCAGCAGTTGGCAGCTGACTGAAAAACACAATAGACAGACCATTCAGCTATTCTGAAAACGAAAGTGGATCGAACGATATTGCATTACAATTTATAGAATTTTCGAAATAATGTGCATAATTGCGATCGAAGCTCTAACGCCACTCAATCGAAATTCGTGTATAAAAATGTATAAAAATGTAGCTCGATCCAGGCTCTTTTGTAGAATAGCTAAAAGGTCTATTGCTTTGGGTATAATTTGCTACCCCACATTAGGGTTCGAAGCACAGCATCAGAATCAAATCTTCAATATATCGACTGATGTTTGTGCTAAAACCACATGGTAAATATTTACCGAGTAAGATATGAGGTTTAACTACGGTTTGTCTTATCTGAAATGACTCTCAAAATGTTGTTCGTCGTGGTCCTAATGTTACGATTCATAATAAAGCTGCGCTTTCCAACCAATGTTTCAAGATATGAGGTGTTACGAAATACAATTATTTAGCATGTTCTTCGGTTCCATGTCGTGGTAAGGCGATGCTATAATGCAAACCACAATTTGTTAAAGTTAATCTTTTCCTTTCTAACGTATCTTCTAAAATTTCATTTGGTTTCTTTATCGACTAGGAACTAAGGTCGATTCCTTGCGTTTCCCCCTCTTAGAAAAATGCCCGCCCCGGCCCAGACGATAGCAACATGGCAACAAGATATTGTGGTTTTGGTTCCCAGTCCCCAGTGAGTCTGTTTACCAAAAATAAAATGTCCGCCTGGTCTGCAGTGGACGAAGACTATTGATAAAATATAAAGACAAAACTTGACCAAATCTACAGACCACAGCAGAGAAATTGCCAGAAACTGTTGCAGTACATCTTTATTTGTGAGATAAGGCAAAGGTAAATGCTTTCCAGAAGATCATTCATTATACGAGCTACTGTGTATAAGTAAGTTAGATCACTGACACTATCACAAGCATCATCATCAGTCATCACAATTTGGCATGATATGATCTCAAAAGGCAGTTGTCAACTTTTGCACACTCAGACATTGAAATACAACATAACTTATAACATGAACAACGATATTCTGTATGAAATTCCAAATAACCAGACTGAAAAGTTTAGCATAGCGCGCAGCGCAGCGCAATATTTTCAATCTACGAGACAGGCAGTTTGCAATGAACAAAGAGTCAGTTGTTTTGACCTGTTGTTTTCAGCTTCAGAAACAGCAACTCTTCTGCGAAGATCTTACTTAGGCCATTTCAACTTGCAGCAACTTCACTCCACCTTGCCATATGAAAAAGGTCATAGTGTCAGAGCAGGGAGTTTGGTGAAATTTGTTGCAAAGATAAGAAGGTCCATTCATTTAGTTGAGAGATAATGCTGTAATGGACAGTACATCTTGGAATCAGTAAAGTCTACCTTGGCAAACATGGTGAAGTCTTGCAATCGGTAAAGACCACACTGAAAAATATATTATATATCTACTGCTGCTTTACTTTTGCAGTGCCCAGACGGAGCGATTATAGAATCCCCCCTCAAGAATGAGACAATGAGATCTAAAGAATGAAACATGAGAGGGGAGGGTATTCTAGAATCCAGCAGCCCAGACTGCATAGTTTGCAAAGTGCATGTGGAAGACTATATACTTTAGGCCAACTGTTGCACGCCTGCACACAGCTGCAAATCTGAGTATGTACATGCAGTTCTTTTTCGGATGGTATTTTTCAGTGCATGTAGCAAAGCTTCCAGTCCGGTGTTTAGATGTGTTACAGGCTACTAGCCTATTGTAAACCACTACTGTATTTATTATTATTATCATTATCATAATTATTATAAATAATAACAACGATTATTTTAATATTATTATTGTTGTTGTTGTTGTTGTTATCATTATTATTGTTATCATTCTTATTCTTTTTAAGGCTCAAAGTTTTGCTTCTGAACTTTGCACAAACAACATCAAATGCAGCCTGGCACAGTGCCAGGGTGGAAAGTTTGCTTTTGCAATACCAAACGTTTAGCTCACACCAATTGCCTTTCAGAGGCAATAGACCTCTACTTCCTTACTATTGTTCTTGAAGTGACTCCATGCCATAAATATTTGGAAGAACATAATATGTGTTTTCAGCATGAGTGCATAGGTAGAGGCTGGGCACAGGCAACGTTTGTAACATTTCTCTCCTTCACATTTAGCTTGCATGGATAAATCTCTACAAAAATGAACATGGAAGATGAAGCAAAATTTCTTAAGAGGTAGGTGTGAAGTACTTTAACCCCATCATCCATTGCCAGGACCTTTATGGAAGGTTGATCACCACAACAAATTTGGACTGATTGCAAGTCTTAACTTTAGTTTGAACGTTCAAGATCCTGCCAAGAATTGTGGACAGGCAAACTGTTTGGGATACTGTGTGAATCAGGCTGTAAATAAGTTTTAACTTAGCCCCGTTATTCACATTAAATATTTTTTTACATATACAGTATACAGGCATGCATATTTCAGTTCTTGATGTAGATAATAGTGACTCAGCAGGCTAGATTTTAGGCTTCTTAGCTGTTTTCCCAGGAAAACAGTATGAAAGACACTGAATCATTTTGTAATCCGTACAGAATGAAAACAGTTTTGAAAAGGGCACAATTTGAAGGCAATTTGAAGCATTTTAGTGTAAACCCCTTGAAAACAGAACAATACATTGTTGTGGAGTCACTGCCTCCCTTTCAATCCATTACAAAATTGTTCCATTTTTAAGCTTTTACGCTGAAATATTTCATGCAATTTTCAACTTGCACCATCTTCAAATTGTTTCATTTGATGCTAGTTACAATAAAAATTCAGTGTAAATGGAAGGCCAAGGTGGTATGATTTAGTACATCTTCATTTTGAAATGGTAGTGTGAGCTGGGCCTTAATCAAGGCCCTCAAAGAGTCAAAAACCTTGTGACTAACTCTTATCTTCACAGGAGAGTAAAAGGAAGGTCCATTGATGTTCATCCAACGGAAAATGCAATTGTTGTTCATTATGAACTGGAAGCTACTATCATTGATGGAGTTGGAGATGCAATGCTTGGAGAAAGACAAGAAAAGCAAAAAGTGTAAGAATCGTTATTTAGGGCCTAATTGCATACAAGGGAACAAATGGTAGACCTCCAGGTTTTCACATCAATAAACATCCTGTACTGTTTCTAACATACTTCATGCCTTGAAACTCAATGCTTTTTTACACTAAACGTAAAATGGCACTAAAACTTCCAAAGAAGTTTGGTCACATGAACTGAATGGGCTGCAAGGTGCAAACAAACCTCAGTGAGATTTTGGCTGTTTTGGTACTTATAGCCTAGACCTTGTTTGCATAAATGATGTTTTCTTTTGAGTATATTCCAAAGAATCTTCAAAAGAATTTGAAGCAAAATTTTTTGTTAATCTCTAAGAATGACTTTGGAAAAACTTCATTTCATGCCACTCAAGAATTCTTATCTAGTTCTTGTATCCAATTCTTACCTATCCTGTAAGAATCCTTGGATGTGTACTTAGAGGCATGATATACAGAAGGCCTGATATAAAGAAGTCATTTTGTATTACATAGAATGATGCTCTGGACAGTCCCCCCTTTTCTCTGAAAGGTTATGTAGTATGCAACCTGATTTAAAGTCTTTTGAACTCTTATTTGCAGAATTCGTTTGAAGAGTCTCAATGCAAATACAAATGTTTCAGCCTTGGCAAATGAGATTGTAGAGAAATGCAAGCTGATTCATCCAAGTAAACTTCCAGAAGTAGAACAGCTCCTATATTATTTACAGAAGAGAGCAGAAAAGCAAAATAACAACAACAAAAATAAAGGTATATATAGTTTAAGAGGTAATGAAGCACTAGATATAATAGTTTTAGTGCAATAAAGCTTCATGTTGCAGTAAAAATTTCCATCTAATTATGGAATGTATGGAATGACAAGAGAATACACAACAAGCAACCATACGAAAGGAGCAGAGAAAAACCACTGAGCACTGAAATGAAGGAAGCAAGATGGAGAACATTCGGTTATATATTGCGATTACCAACAAGCACACCTTGTCAATAGTCAATGCATTACTACTTTGAATGTCCACCAAAAGCAAAGAATTTCCACAGAAGAAAAAGAATCACCCTGCCTTTATTGCTTGGCAACGACCTCACAGAAGCGGCAAAATACCATCAGCGATAGCAAATAAGACTGTTTAAGATCAGAGAAGACCTTGACATCTTGAGACATCTCGCGAACGATCTAATGGATGGAAAAACTTGACTAATTTAACTTGTAGTGTCGCGCATGGTGAACAATGACACAGTTGTAAGCCGAATGTGCATTAAGAGAGAGAGAGAGTTTGGCTCTCATAAAAAATCTTGCCTTTTCACAGTTATCCAAACAGTGCATTTTTACATAAAAATTTTCTTCCGCTACAGTAGATCAAAAGAAGATACGGGACTAGAATTTCTATAACAGAAGCAGACTGTTATGGTGAATCTCTTCCTCTCTTCAGCTTTCCTGAAAAAATTGGTAATGGGACAAAGAATGATAAGAACATAAAGATATAGGACAGATCAAGATGGTGCCTCTGGGGGTGCATTTCTCTGGAAAAGATTCAAGACAACACGTTTTATACTCACCATTTTACCATTGGAAAATACCCTCATTTGTCTGTCCGACCAAATGCTGAAGATACCTAACCCCTTCTTGAACATTTTTCAGGAGATTCAGATGGCTGAACTTGTGTCCTCCATCTATTCCTGCATTTTACGCTGTCATTGCTTGCTCTGACTATCTTCATTCTCATTGTAGCACCATCATCCAAAAAGAAAAGTGATGACATTGACCCTTTGGACAGCAGTGAATTTGATGAAGCAGCATACTTGAATAATGTAGAGGAATATATTGAAATGTTGTATGAAGATACACCACAGCAGATCAAAGGAACATCATTGATTCTACAGCTAGCAAGAAACCCAGATAATCTTGATGATTTGTCACAGAATGGTTTGTTCTTGATATATTTATGTTTCTTGCCAAAAAGGGCTGCCCATTATAAAATACTTGGGCATAAGGTTAATCATTTCATAAGTTGCCTTTTTCTTTCATGTCAGCTCTTCAAGAATGCCATAAGTATAACCAGTAACCAGCACATTGTCAAAGTAACACAGCGTTTCATCCATTTCTAGCCTTGGCAGCTATATCAAAAGTCTTCATTTTCCACTGCTTCAATGAAAGCAAATGGACAGAAATTCTTTTCTCCGTATAATTAATCTATTTAAAGAATAGAAATAGAGGTTGACATAGTCCACAACTTGGCTTGTCCTCTCCTCACTTTCATTGTTGGAAACCACGCTATTTAGATTGTCGGAGAAGTCTTCTGAAAACGACAACTTTTCTAATGCATCAAGGGCAATGCGTTAAGTTTGAATTCAGCTTTATCACTGTCCTAATCGGGCTGTTTTACTTTATCCTTTCATCTTTTCTGGTGCACCCTTCCAGAAACTTTCCAGATTTTTCAGAGCACAACATTTCATGCTAAGAATTTTTCAACGCATCACCCATGTTACCAACGAGTTACCATCCGTGTTACTATGCAATGTTTAAGGATTATAGTAGATTTCAATGCGTTGCCATAAATGAAAGATCATCAGTCTTGGAGCAACATATTAGTTCAGGGGAGCAAAACCACATGAAAATGATAATGAGTCTGTAGCTTACTCATCTTTCTTCAATTTTTAGAAACCGTCGTGAGTGCCTTATCAAGAATCCTGAGAGAAGAATGGAAATCAAGTACAGAACTAACAACAAATATTATTTACACATTTTTCTGTTTTTCAAGCTTCTCAGAATTTCATCCTGTGGTCCTGAGCCAGAAAGTAGGTGCAATGTGCATGACTATCCTTGACTATGAGTTGAATAAATATAAGCAATGGACAGATGAAATTGATGAGAAGAGAAAATTATTCGAAAAAGATGCATCAACCAAAAAGGACTATGAACGTAGTTACAAGAAATATCAGAGTTTGCTGCGAAAGCAAGAGCATTTGTTACGTGTTACAGTTTATCTTTTATTGAATTTATCTGAAGACACAAAAGTTGAAGTGAAAATGAAGAACAAGAAGATCGTCGTACAACTTATGAGTTTGCTTTGTCGGGACAACCCAGAGCTGTTGATACTTGTTGTGTCATTTCTAAAGAAATTGAGCATTTTCCAAGAAAATAAAACGGAAATGGCTGAGAAAAATATCATTGAGAAAATAGCTACTCTAGTACCGCATAGTAATGATGACTTGTTAAACATCACACTACGATTGCTGTTGAACTTAACGTTTGATACTGGACTAAGAGAGAAAGCTGTTAAAAATGCCCTCGTTCCAAAGTTAGTCTCGCTTATCTCATCCGAGCATCATTGTGTTGTTGTGTTGTGCATTCTGTATCACATCAGCATGGATGATCGATTCAAGTCGTTTTTCAGTTATACTGAATGTATCCCTGTGGTGAGTAGCCTCCTTCTGACGTTTCTACAAGGCACAAAAGCTGACGCTTCTACAAGAAGCAGTAGAGGGCACTTTACCAAGCCAAATATTGAAGGGGTGGGGGCGAAGCTAGTTTCACTTCGAAAGTCTTTCATGATCACATTTGTTTTGTCCTTGTTCTAGCCAACATTGGTGTGGGGGAGGCAAGCGCACTCTTTCCCCCTGCTGTTAGTAGAAAAGAAATATTGAGAGACGTATTAGATTGTAAACCTTTCATAAATATTATCTCTTAATTGTTGAGAGCGATTAAATTTATTTGAGCTGTGCTCTTGTGAAGAGATCCTTTACAATTTGATGGAGAAGGCCTAGACTTCAGGTCTTTAAATCGATGCAAAAAGGTAGATATAAAATTCTATGATCTATTTCTTCCTAACATGAATGGCTTAAAAGAAACTCTAGCTACCCACCCATAATTCTACCTTTGGAATTTTCGGAAATTTTTTTTCTATATGACGATATGATATAACGTCATCAAATTTCTAAAATCTAGTTCCTTTATCAAGTACAGCCTGTTTTTCTTGAAACACATTTTCTTGAATTTTTCAGCCAGTCAGTTCAGTATTTTTTCCCTACAGGTGATGAAAATGATATTGGAATGCAAATCAGATCGTGTAGACATCGAATTGATTGCCTTGTGCATCAATCTAGCTGCTAATAAGAGAAATGCTCAACTTATTTGTGAAGGAAATGGCCTTCGGTTATTGATGAGAAGAGCTTTGAAGTACAAAGATCCATTGCTAATGAAAATGATTCGAAATATTTCACAACATGAAGGATCAACCAAAAAAGATTTTATGGTGCGTTTAGCTTTTTCTTGTCGCTCTTTTTACGATTTGGCTTGTTATGAACCACTATTGATAGCTTCTTCATTTTGAATTTCTTATTATTATGTGTATTGCGAAGATCCAGTGAAACAAAGATTTGAAGAGGATGTACCAGATATGACAACATTCTCATCTGTTGAGGTTATGCTTCTTTGTCCAAGCTGTCTCAAGGGCAAGAATTTGTTTTCGAAAGGTGTGATGGTTCCATAAATGTTGAAAAATTGCTTCTTAGCAGCAAAGCCCTTGTGGAGTGTATATTACTCATTTCAAAATCAAACGAGATTTTTTTCAAGCAGAAGGACTTTTATTGATTTTTGCGCCGTTCTTAAAGATAATTTGTGTTTACCAAAGATGTACCAGATCTCAATGACATGAATTGACATGCCTCTTGCTCAGTTGGATATTGAAATACAGCAATGAGAACTGTTGTAAGCTAGAGTGGAACTACATTGTTGATAGTGATCAGGTGTCGTGATTTCAAGCCGGTGCCGGTTTTGACGGTTTCTTGGAGGCTGTCTTAAGAAAATCTCTCATAATTTCAGAACAGAGTTGCGGATTTCTGTTAGGTAAATTGTAAAATACTCTTAAACATGTTCGCTATTGATTAGCATATTTCACAGTTTCATTGCATTGATATCGAGGGAGCTTTGGCCTTTCGAACGTTGATTGTTTTTTCTCAGCCAGTATATTTTTCATTATTAGAATTACATCCCTGATCTGGCCAATATCATCAAGAATTACAGCGACGAGCAATTTGTCATTGAATGCGTTGGTATACTGGGAAATTTAAACGTACCAGACATGGATTATTCTGTTATGCTCAAGGAATATGACTTGCTGACGTACATTAAAAGCAAACTTATACCTGGTATGCTTTCGCCCCATTTTGCTTGATAATAGACTGTCTTGATAGAAGTAGTTGAAACCTTTCTTATAGAACCTCATAGCAAGGACAAAGCTAAGGGGCATGTTGACTTCAGTGGTACTCCATCACATTCAAGCATTCGACCAGTCCAAGAAATCATATGTCATAGAATTCTTGGTAGATAACTATATTCAGTTCAAAATTGGCCTAACCTTGTATTGAAAAGTATCATCTCATGGTAATGATCCTATCCCATAAGTCATAGTCATGTATCGTCCTAAATTTGCCCTAAATCTATCAACAACGATTCTAGTAGCGCCTATAATCTGAACATAAAAGTTTTAAATCAGCTATATGTCAATCAACATAGGGTGCAGCTAAGCGAAGCATGGTCCCTAAACATCAACAACTTGATGGGAGAAGATTTGAATAGAGTTTCCATGACTGCTGGTGGTTTATTTGTCTCTGTTGCACCTTGTTCATATCCATTTAAATCACCATCTCCACCACAGCTTTGCTTAGATTTTCTGAACATAAAGTGACTTTTTTTCGAGTAAAAGTAAACAAAATTGTTATGACCAGGCTCGTTCTGGTGAGAGTTTGCAGAATCGACTGTATTTGCTGAACAGGGGGTTATTCAGGGAACCTAGTGACATAGCCGCGTCTCGTCTAGCTGCACGCAGGTAATCGATAATCGAGATAATGGAGCTAATCGAGGTGAGAAATTTTCAACCAGGTAATCGATATGTTTCATGTCAATCTTCAGGTGCCGCAGAAGACGATCTGATTCTTGAAGTGACAATTCTTACAGGCACGATTGCAAGTGATGAGGGATGTGCATCGATGCTGGCTAAATCAGGCATCATTCAGGATCTCATTGAATTGCTTAGAGGTTTAACTTTAATTTGAATTTGATAAATATATATGCCTTTCAACGAACATCGACCTCAGGGATCAATCAAATTTTTGCGTCTTGCAATCAAAATAGGTTTCAAAAGGACTTATATTCCGCTTGGGAGTTGTTGGGTCTACTTCACAGATTGAGCATCTGGGGATGTGTTTACCCGTGTAGATTCGCCCTAAGTCCATGTCCTTTGTCATTATAATCTCTATTCAAGAAATTAATTCACTGGACAGGATTACACCTTTTATGTCTTGGTTCTAGCATACGCTTTCATCAAAACCAAGTTTTTTCAATACAATTTGCAAGTGACTATGGAAAGGGGGCACAAAATGTGAATTATTCTTAGGACCTCGTTCTTTTCTTTAAGCCACGCCAAACTTTTCATTTTTTGAACCTGAAAACTTTCTTCTATTTTGATTGCAGCCAAGCAAGAAGACGATGAAGTTGTTCTACAGATTGTTTTCGTGTTTTATCAGATGATCTTTCATCAAGCTACTCGAAATGTAATCATCAAAGAAACACGTATCCTTTCCTCTCTGTTATATCAATTTGTTTTATTGTGTCTAATAACCATGTGTGCAGGGAAGTAGGAAGCATCTCAAACTGGGGGACACGGCGCTTCGAGGGCACTTTTTCCTTTAGAAAACAGGGGGTATTTTCTACAAATAGAAAGGGCAATTCTTTGTTTATTGCAAAATTTTGGGAGGTACGTACCCCCAGTACCCCCCTCCCCGGTTCCTTGGATGATTGTTGTGTGTGGGAAGGTTACTTGCTGTGGTTACCTACAAACGCAGTAGTAACTGCTTGGTGCTCTTTTTCTACTTTATATCGTGCTGAAAGTAGGCAATAGACCTTTTAGCTATTCTACAAAAGAGCCTGGATCGAGCGTTATTTTTATACAATTTTATACGCGAGGTTCGATCGAGTGGCTTTAGAGGTTCTACCATTATTATGCGCATTCGAAAATTCTTCAAATTGCATCATAGTATCGTTCGATTCAGATTCTTTCCCAGAATAGGTAAAAGGTCTATTGTTACCAAAGAAAGCGAACCAAGAGATGGTAGATGAAAGGTATGCTTGTTGAAACAGACTCTTTAACCCTATTTTGGTTGGAGGGTAAATTTGCCCCCCCCCTGGTAGATTTTTTGAATAACTCTGCTAGGAAGACATTTATAGCCATGCAAGGTCTTGACTTTTTGCAGTTACTTATTGTACAACTTCTCAAAAAGTTTCAATGAAATATTTTGTAAAATGAGGGGGTGGGAGACGATTTTCTGGGACGGACCTTGGAAAAATCGCAAATTCTCAAATCTCAATTATCGCGAAAAAGGGAGCATAAGTTGAATGCTTTGCAAATTTCTCTTGTAGTGTAGTGTTATTTGATGCATTCTATCACAATTATCATGTTTGGATGTAAAATGTGCTCCAAATTTAATTTTATCGCGAATTTCCTGATGTTGGGCTACACACAGTCTGTTGCTCCCCGGGGGTATTTGCCCCAGTAGTGTTGTAAAGTAATTCTTGTAAGTAGTGTAGACCGCAATATGTATTGCAGCATTTTATTGGATTATGCACCCGATTTTGAAGAGCAGCATGTTCCCTTCTTTTTCAACTCCCGCAACGATTCTTCTGCGCCCTGATTCTTAATTCCATAAGATTCCAAACTCATAAGCGCTCCCTTGCCGCTTAACACCCTTAGCATAGTCTCCTAATTGTGAATAAGAGTTCGCTTTCTTTTGAGATATCTTTGTTATACATGATCGTCCACCTTGACTCACAAACAGAGGCTCCTGCATACCTGATTGATTTAATGCATGATAAAAATAAAGAAGTAAGAAAAGTTTGTGATGGCACACTGGATATCATATCTGTAAGTGAACTGCCTTCAGTACTGTTCACTTTTTATGCACTATTCGGTGGTTCAATAAAACCAGTCCTCTTTTGTGAGGGACTGCTTCTTGCATATCAATGACATAATCTAGTAGGCGTAGACTTGCCCCAAGTCTATTTCATCATCTGTAATAACTCTATGCGAAAGTTATGTTTCATTTTTCCCTTTTCCAATTTTCCCTTTCCAATTTTGTTCATTGACGACTTGGGGGAAGTCTATAGTAGGCGTATCAAATCTACCTTTTGTTAAGATTCAAGCCGCTCTATTCCGAACTGTTTGTAAGCTTTGCAGTTTAGTCAACCCACAGCAGCATAGCACTCCCATACAGAACAACATGGATCCACCATGCAGTTGTTAAACTGAAAAAAGAAACGTTTTACCCGCTGAACTGTTGTCAGTTCAATTTTTGCACTGTGAATCTCTAGCAGTCTCGTTCCCAGGATGTTCCTACGTCACACATTGATCACGAAGTCGAGTGAACACTCCGGTACACTTTGATAGAAAATGGGCAGATTTTCAGAAATTATGGATTTCACAGTTTCCACGGCAACGCCAAGTGACGGACAGTTCCCGTTGCTCTAGCGCTTACTCTGCAATGGATAAATATAAATCGAGATATTAAAAACAAGCACTTTGATGACTTATTTCAACTTTTTTAAGGCATTAGAACAATAATCTGGGGTTAGGACACACCGTTAGGAAGTGTGTTTAATCTTAAAATAAGCACGGTTTGTTTGGGGCGAAAATGGGCCTAAGTTGAAAATTATGGATACTTTCAGCGCAGCCTCCAAAATGAAATGGGCCGTTATTCTTCGAATTTCGGAAATAAATTGCAAATGATGGTCGGGATAGGTAACAAATATGGTTTTACGTCAAATTTTGACATGCCGAGGTCGTTTTTCCCGCGCAAAACGCAGTTACGGCCCACAATGGCAAACAGCCAATCAGATTGCCGAACGGCCGCATGTATCCCAGAGTAGAGATAGAGAAACAAAGTCAATCTGGGGGCTGGGGACAAGATTGGATCTTTAGTTTGTGTATAGGATCTTGTTCTTCCAGTAAGTGTAATTAATAGTTACTTTTTTGCTTGACAGGAATGTGATGAAGAATGGGGAAAGAAAATCTTGATTGAAAAATTCCGATGGCACAATTCTCAATGGCTAGAAATGATAGAAAGTCATGCAAACGAGGCAGAAGAAGATGCCAACAATTTACTATATTATGATGATGATGATGACGAAAATGCTTATCATGCCGACATCTTAGATCGGCCCGACTTGTTTTACGGACATCCGGAAGACATATTCAATGGTTCCAACGACGACGAGTATCCGTATCCACATTGGGAAGGTTATGATCGAGAGTACGATTCCGGACAAGATCCATATGAAAGACCGCGTACTGCTCATGGAAGACCGGAGGGCCGAATGTACGGAGGGGGAGGGATGCCCGGGGGAGGCAGGGGTATGATTGAATATGATGATGATGATGAATATGGAGAAGATTTGGGGTATCATGAACAAGACATGGGGGGATTGTATGGGGGTATGAGGCCAGATAGTAGGGCGGGATCCTATGGTTATGGAAGGTACTAAACAAGGTGTAAGAGGCTCGAAAATCGTTGACTCATTTGTGTTGGAGACTGCATTTTAGGTATTTCTTAAGTTATGTAACAGTTCTAGCCGCAGTAATAATCTTTAAATCTTCAAGGGATTAGGTGTCACCTCTCAGATATTTACAAATGTATAAATATCTTTCATAGTGTTGCGTAAGATCCTGGGGGGAGTACTCCCATACTTGACTTGAGGGGATGTGCCGCTCAACAGGGTGTCTTTTTGCAGTAAAAATTATGCGACAGGGTTTCCTTTTCTGATAAGAATTATGCGACGCGGTATTAGAATTGATAAGAAAATTATGCGACAGGTATCATGTGGAAGGGCATTTTTAGAGTTCTCTTGAAACAATGGATTTTTGCAAAATTTTAATTCGACAGGGTATACTTTTAGGGCATTTTTTATGCTACAGGGTACAGGGTGTGAAGAGATTTGCCACACACCCCCGTCACTTCCCTAGTCAAATACCCCCCTGGCGTAAGATGAACTATTGTTTGTTGTTGCGAGAACTGTTCAAACTTTGAACTCTTCAGGAGGTATTTTAAGGCAACGCGATCTGCTCAGCTATGCTTTCTTGATGGGATAATATTACGCTCAAAAAGTGGGCCCACTTTATCAAAATGGCCTAAACGAGTGGGGGTTCTCGCACTCTCAGCAAAATCGCTTCAAAATCTGGTTGAAAAAGCTCGAAAATTGTAAAGCAAACTTTAGTACAAAGACTGATGTTGTTTTGATCTACAAATCACAAAATGCATATAATCCTCGTCTATGGATGCAAAATAGATCCTTCGAAGCTGCAAGGAGCCCAGGCTTCATCAACCGTTCTTTAAATCCAACAACAACGACTTTCTGAATAGTGCCTCCTGATTGGTTAGAAACTGAGTTCTAGCAATTTGATTGGTGAATACGGAATCGCTCTACATTGGCCTAAAGTAGGCCCACTTCTAAGCTTGATATTATGAATCGCTATTGACCAAGTGATATGATATCAGCAGATCAAAGAACGCAGGGAAACAAAGGACGAAAAGGCAAAAGACCCTTGCTTTGACTTTGTGCTAGCGATTTCCCCCTCCACCCCACAGAGCAATGTTGTTCTGTGATGATAAAATAGGGATGACAGGACAATTGGCGACCCCGCTGGAATACTGGGACAATAACAATCCAGCATAATTCTTTTTGTGAGCCTCGAGAGACATTGCACGCTCTTTTCTGAAACTGACAACGTGACAAGCATACTGTTGAAGGCCGCAGTGCAAAAAAAGGACGATGAGAAGGGAACCAAAATGCAATATGAGCACATTCACTAACACATTCACTAATGATGAAAATGTGAGAATGCGAATTGTTCTTAGGGAATTCGTCTGGAAAATTAGAATGCTCTAGGGGTGTTTTAACCTAATTTGAAGAAAGTCACGTTGTGTGTAATGTTCTTTTTCGCAATTATGGTATTTGTTGATGATAATATCTGTTGATGATCGCAATGTTACTGCACTGCTGAAATTCCTTGTATCTTTATTGTCTTGTTTTTCTTTTGCGGTCATTTGATCAAAGTACGGCGACTCCGTTGGCCCATGAGCGTTAAATCGGATAATTTGCAGATTCCTTGGGTAAGTTTTAAAAATATGAAACAAAATTAGCGTAATTATCAACAATATTTTGGACAAGTAAATATCAAAGTGAACTATCAGGATCTAATTATCACAAATACACATACTAAACAAGAATTATTACAACTAATCGTGAGAAATAATCAAAAAATATCATTTACCCTGAATGTGTTAAAAATATCGAAATCTGAGGGAAGAGTTTAAAGAAGCATAGTTCAAATCTTTAAAAAGGTCGGTGTAAAATTCTATGACCTATTTCTTAGAACTGAATAGCTTCAAAGAAGCCCTTGCTAATTCGCCATAATTCTACTGTTAGACTCCTATAAAATCGTAGACATTTTAAGACTCAGATTGTTTTCTCCTTTTTCAAGAATGCAAAACAGAAAATGATTTACAAGCAAACCAACGTTTATGGATATCTAGAATATGGTATCATGCAGAATGGTGCATTAGCAGCCATTATGGATCTTACGGTTGGCTACGCAACGCTGATTATGCGACCTCGATTCCAGACAACAAAATAACATTGTAGTATTAGTTGCTTAGTGACAAGATTGCAATGTTGCTATTGGAATGATTAGAGACTTTTCGAGAAAGCATTTATGCTTGCTATTGTTTTCGAATAACCAATCAAATTACAGGATGGCCTCCTGTATCCACTAGAGGTAGAACAACGAGCTCCCTCTGGAGACGAGATTGCCTTTTTCCTTGAAGATTTAGCAATTGTGTGGCATCACATTCTCAAATGAATTGAAACACGAAATATTCTGTAATTTCAAAAATATAAACGATTTATGAAAAAGCCAAAGGTAGAATTATAGCAACGTGGCGAAAGTTCCCTTCAAGTCAATCAGTTCAAAGAAAAAGGCCATAGAATTTTACACCGGCATCCTTAAAGATTTAGAACTTATTCAATTAAGTGCAGTGCGACAATGTTTGTTGGGAATATCATCTATAGATCTAAGTGCATGAATACACGATATATAACATCTTAATCAAATAATAGCATAACGAGTACTAGCAACCTCGTCCCCAGGGGCTTTTGTCGTCTCCGTCCAAATATGACAAAAAGAAATACTCCCGTGTAAGAAATCACCAAAACTTGGTTATCAAACTTAAAACAAAATTTTCTTTTTGATCTGTGCTTCAGTGATCCAAATATGTTTTAAGACCATGAAATGTTAATCTTCATTACTTCAATTACAGGTTTAAAAACCTTATTCTGAGCGACAGAGCAGAAACTGCGTAAAATGACGTCATCAAACAATCTGAGCTAAGGAAGTCTACATAAGCTTTAGAGGTTTAGGATACATAAGCTTTTTGAAATGATAAATCAAGAGTTTAAGGACCAAGGAAGGAAATATCAAGTGTTGCGTTATTTCGGAATCTGTTGCAGGGAGCTAGGGGACTAAAAATTACGAATTTCGCGTATTTCTGCTCTGTGATTCTGAGCTGTATTCTTTAAGCAACAAAGTAAACCTTGTCTAAGAGCTAACATTTTGAAATTCTTCTTTATCCCTGAAATCTCCAAAGATAGTTTGCACTCCTCTCCAAATATTGGTGATTTTTCAAACAGGATTACTTTTTGGGGGCATCCAGTAAAAATTGGTTCTCAGTAATTACAAAATCACAGTCAATGATACAGCAGATCCCGAGGAACATATGTCTTGTAACTGTTACAATTAAGAGTTTTCGTTTTAATATGAAGGATGCATATGTTGTTATTGAAGTTCAGAATTTTTGTGAGGCTTTCACAATCCACATTTCAACTCTACATAGCGTTTTCAATGGAAGTTTTGTCCATGCCGAAACGCTATTTTTGGTTCAAGTACCATTTTACCGGGCTTTGCACTACTACTTTGCTTTAGTAGGAGGGACTATAGGTGCTAACTTTATCCCTGCCTTGCTAGACCTTTTGAAGTGCAGATGGAAGTTAAAAGGTTCAGAAAATCAAAGGCTCAAGGGCAACCAATATGCATTGCGTTTGTTTTTCGTGGATTAGATTGATTTCATTCGATTTAAGTTCAAGGCTTTACACGTAAGGTGAAATATGGCTGCATCTGGCATGGTTGGAAAAATAGCCAAACACAGTACCAATGGTCCAAGAAATTTTTTCAGGTCCCCAGAAAGAAAGAAAAGCGAGAAGAAGGGAAAAAGATGACTTGATTTGTGTGAAATCTAGAATTTTCTCTTTGCATTTCAAACCAAGGCTTTAGAAGATTGGATTGTATCTGGTTAATTTAGGCTATCTCCAGCCAAAAAACATTGTTTATAACTTGATAAGTAATCAGTCAAGAAAGATCAACAACATTCGCTAAACATCATTTGCCCCTGAGATCGAGGTTTACTGAATAATCTTCAAAATCTGTCGCACATATTTCTATCAGGACCTGACAATGTGTGGATCCTTGTTTGCAGCACCTGGCTGCTACAGAAAGTTTGTTCAGCAACGTCTTGATCCCAGCAACTACAAAATTTTGCCCACCCATGGCATCTGAAGCTTCAGCGAGATACTGGTCACATAAATGATTTTTCTGCAGCACGAAACAAGGTCACCGTGATAAATAAGGCTGCAATGCATGCCAGTTACCCATGAGCCATTAAATATATTTTGCTAGCTATGATCCTTTGTGCGCTGAATGTAAAGCAAGACAAAGGGAATTTAGGCCAACTAAAGTTGATTTTGGTGCCAGGATGGATCATGGTTAGCATTGGTTCCTTACAAGGACAAAGTTTCGATGGAATAACTCCAGTCTTTAACAAACAGCTTTAAAAATGTATGCATGTGGGATGTCTATGCTTCAGCTAAGATAAAACGATCTTTTCTTACACAAAACCAGTTCAAACAACTGTCTCCATCTTAATGATGTAATCAACTGTAACAGCTTGCCTTGACTGCCAGTAACAATCTT